>OW203898.1:13871694-15219630 GCA_934046635.1 Buathra laborator | reverse complement strand
AGGTTGGGGAGGAGGTTGCGTAGAGACCGCAGCAGTGCCATCACCATCAATGGCAGGAATGTGAACTAATCGGGGGGATCAGTGGCCACCGGAGAAATTCGACATAGCAGTCAGCCGTGGTTGGCCCGACTGACCGGCCGTATTGTCGTTAAGCTCTTGTTTTTTTTTGTCTCGTATTAGAAAAAGAAAATCAAAAAACATATATATACAATACTTGCTACGTTTGTGTTGACGAAGTTTTGAGATTAGATAAATCTTTTCGATCGTACATCGATAGTATAGAGATCTTGTCAGTTAATTATTATTGACTCGGATTTCCGCTCCAGTAAGCTCTCGGCCCTTTATTATATCTATATACTTTTTAACACTGCTATACTAATCACTTTCTACACTGCAATTACATTGCGTTTTTTTTTTACGTGGAGAATTGACGCATGAAACTATCGCTCTTTAATACTTCAATCGATTAAATTATAACACGAACATCGAGCTTGAAACAGATTGTCGCAGTGAACAACAATTTTATATAGTTTCGTATCTAAACTGTATGCGATCGATTTCGGTGTACATACAATGCTTTTTTGTCAATTTGGGAAATAGTTTCTCACAGATCGAATGACAGTATAACGATGCAGCTGGCGATGGAGAAAGTAGGATACACAGACCTACTTGTACCGGCTTTAAAATCAGCGCATCTTCGCTATATAACGCTAATTTCGAAACGCCTCAAAAATTCAAACCGCGGAATATTTTTTTTGTCATATTTCGATGTGTTTCTCACTAAGAATTTTGCACGACAAGCGCGGAAGTCTTTGCAACTAACATTATTATTTATTAACGAAAACAAAAAAACTCGTTATTTCTCTGCGGCAACGCGTACGCGTGGCCTTTGAATCATTGAAAGTTGTGAAAAAAAAGAAACTCGTCCTTAACAAAGATCTTCAACTTCGTAAGTTAATACGCATCTACATGGTAGACAATGTCCTAGAATCGTGAATTTCACCGCACGTTACGCAACGTTGCGACCAGTTATTAGAGACAATCGAAGGCTATTACGACGATAAAGAAAAGGGAAGAAAAAAAAAAAATATGTTGTTCGGCTCCCGCGTACAACGCCGGAGTTCGTCCGAGTGTGACGAAAAGTGAGGAGCTCCGAATCGCGATATAATAGCTCCACGAGTTTCGAGTATTCTTATCGTATAAAATTAATTAATTGTTTTTTTTTTTTTTTTTTTTTTTTTTTTTTTTTTCAGGCGATAATGCGACAAAGTCCACAAAGATTGGTCGACGAACTATCGTGAGCGGGGGAGGGTCCTTCGTATTCTATCGAGTTGTTGGAGGTAACGAAAAATCGAAAGAATTTAAATCGCATAGCAATTTTAAGAGATGCTTCGGCGTCAGTGTTCGTCACAAGACTCCGAAGCGATGAAGATAGCAATTTAAAAAAAAAAGAACCCTCGCGAAGGTCAAAGAAACTTTTCCTCGTTATAATCGCCGCGGCTACTCGTACTTCCGAATGGGGTATATAAATGAAGGAGTTCGACACGAATCAATTTCAGTCAGTTTCATGGAGCGAACGACGATCCATAAGCGCAAAAGATTCAAGTTTCGTCGCGTTTAATTCGAGTTACAATCGGTCGGATATACGACACGGTCGATCGATTGTTTTGGCGAAATTTCGCTTCGCGCACATCGAAGGATAAAGTTTTTTTTTCGCAAAAAATACACAGCTGTACCGCAACTGGGGTAATACTCTCATATAAATATCAAGCTGGTCATTAAATAATTAAAATCACTTCGCGTGGGATTTCGACGAAAGAAAAAAAAAAAGAAAAAATAACAAAACAAATTCCTGTGAAAAGAAGAAAAATCGGTTTCCACCGATTCTCCGCGATAATTAAACCCGAACCATTGGTTCAGTTGTTTTACGAAGAAAAAAATAATAAAACAGAGTTGAATGCAATAAAAAAGAAAAAAAAAACACGTTGTCCAGTCGAGCGAAGCAATGTCGTGACGGAATAAAAGAAAAAGGATCGGCGATCTCGCGAGCTGTGCAGCAAGAACCGCCGTGTAACAAACGTTAGTTTTCGCACGAACGACTACCGTAGAGGTCGTTATATCGTCCGATAAAAGTATTCGCGAGATATTCTCATCGACTTGCGCTTTCGCCGAAATTTATTCGCCCGCGTGAACCGTCCGATTAATTAATCGTTCGTAATTAGTAAACGAACATTTATAAATAAAAATTTGCATTTCTAAAACGTTGTTTATACGCGTCTGATGCAGATAGCGCGAAGCGGAAAAAATGGGAACGGAGGAAGAAGACCGGGAAACCAACAAACGAAGATACTTCGGAATGCGCGGCAATCGATGCAAAATTTTGTTGCAAAAACGTTTGCCGATATTCTCGTGGTTACCGAATTACAATACGGAAAAATTAATCAGCGATGCCATTGCCGGAATTACGGTTGGACTGACCGTTATGCCACAGGGATTGGCTTACGCTATCTTAGCGGGTCTTGAACCTCAGGTAAAAAAAAAAACGATACGATACGATACGATACGATCGAAAAATTCGGATTCGATAAAATATTAATTTTTATATATTTTTCTTCCGATTTCGAACGGAATGTACCGATATTGATGAAAAAATAACGATCTTTTTTTTTTTAATCGATTTTGTTTTTAATCTCTCGAATGCAGTACGGTCTCTACTCCGCCTTTATCGGTGCGATTATTTACGTGATATTCGGATCGTGCAAAGACATTACCATTGGTCCCACGGCTCTCATGGCAATCATGACTCACAAATACGTTCAGGGAAAAAGCGCCGATTTCGCAGTGTTACTCGCATTCTTATCCGGCTGTTTGCAACTCATAATGGCGTGTCTGCATCTCGGTAAGAAATTAATTCCTTATCTGCATAACAATTTTTTCCGATTTTTTCTCAACTGTTTGTTATTTTTCTAAACGATTCGCACGTTTTTACAGACGTTCTCATCGATTTCATATCCATACCGGTTACGGTGGGATTCACATCAGCGACTTCGGTTATAATAGTCGTATCCCAATTGAAAGGTCTTTTGGGACTAAAAATCTCAGCCTCCGGTTTTCTCGATACTTTGACGAAAGTATTGAAAAATATCGGCGATACATCGCCATGGGACGCCGGAATGAGTCTAACGTGTATCGTCATTCTTCTGTTATTTCGGGTAAATAATTTTTATCGCTACCGTTATAAAGATCAATTATCGAAAATCAATCGATCGATCGAATCAATGAACGAATTATCATCGATCTCCAGCGATATCTTTGTTTTTCGACAATACTCTCGTCTCATCCGGAATTATCGGAAACAACGAATAATTTCATATTTTTTTGTTTGTCATTCACAGAAAATGAAAGACGTAAAGCTGTGTTCCGACGATGCAAAATTAACGAGAAATCGACAAATATTATCAAAGATAATATGGTTGATATCGACAGCGAGAAACGCTATAGTCGTTATCGTTTGCTCGACGATAGCTTACAAAATGGACAAATCCGGTGGTTCACCGTTCGTTCTCACGGGACCGGTGCGTTCGGGTTTACCGACTTTCGGATTACCGCCATTCTCCACGCAAATGAATAATCGTACGGTTAACTTTCTGGAGATGTGCTCCGAACTCGGACCGGCGATAGTTCTCGTGCCGATTATCGGAGTTCTCGGCAACGTTGCCATAGCGAAAGCTTTCGCGAACGGTGAAAGCGTCGACGCGACACAGGAACTCTTGTGTCTCGGTATTTGCAACGTTTTCGGCTCCTGCGCGAGCGCCATGCCGGTCACCGGATCGTTCAGCAGATCCGCTGTTAATCATGCGAGCGGCGTGAAAACTCCAATGGGAGGACTGTACACCGGCGCTCTCATACTTCTTGCGCTCAGTCTTCTCACTCCATATTTCTATTTCATTCCCAAAGGTATGAACTCATTAAAAAAAAAAAAAAGGTGTAGTGCAGTTAAGAATTCAGCGAAGTAACGCTTAAACATTAACCGTTCGCTCACCGTTGCCTCTTTCTTATTTGCCGCCTGTAAATACTAGAAGTTTGTATTTGCGCTCATTGCTGACTAATGGGTTATCTTTTTCCTTTTTTTTCTAGCGTCCCTGGCGGCGGTAATAATTTGCGCGGTAATCTACATGATCGAGTACGAGGTTGTCAAACTGATGTGGAAATCGAGCAAAAAAGACCTCATACCGATGTTCGCAACGTTCTTTTTGTGTCTGATAATCGGCGTGGAATATGGAATTCTCGTCGGTGTTGGAGTGAATCTCATATTTTTGCTGTACCCATCGGCCCGACCGACGATGCACGTCGAGAAATGTGTTGTGAGTAATGAAATAAAAATACTTAAAATCCCGACGATATTTATTTCTAATCTCGCTGATAATACTATTCATTCCAACGTGCAGTGATTAAATTTGTTTTTTTGTTTCTTTTTTTTTTACAACAGACCGATTCGGGTACCGACTATCTACTCGTGACTCCCGGCAACAGCCTTTACTTTCCTGCCGTTGACTTTATCAAACAGTTTGTCGGTCACGCGGGAGTCCGCGAGGGTTCTAGTCAATTGCCGGTCGTCGTTGATTGTCGATATGTCCTCGGGGCGGACTTTACAGCGGCGAAAGTAAAACATTATTTTCTCATTCGCGTATCGATTAAAAAAAAAAAAATATTTCTAATTATTGTGAATTTCTTTCGTCAGGGAATAGCTGCGCTGATCAACGAATTTAACAATAGAAAGCAAGCATTGTATTTTTACAATCCTCGATCGGACGTTGTTGCCGTACTACGAGGCGCCTGTGGCGAAGATTTTCAACACGTCTCGACTCACGACGAATTATCGTATTTGCTGCAGCCGCGATTGGGTAAATAAATCCGATAAAACGAATACAATTTTTTCGAGTAAAAATCTCGTGAGGTGAAGTGTAACTATTTTCTTTTTTTACTTACAGGAAAACGATCGCAACAGCAACTTATACCGTTGAAAAGCAACGGCTCGTTCGAACCGATATCGATAAGCACACCGGAGCTTTATCATCGCGTGGGTTACGCAAATTGCCACGAGCTTCACGAAGTAACGACGAGCCTTCTTCCGGCTACAGCCAGCTGAGACCCAAATCGCACGCAAAATTGTCGCCGACTCGACTAATTTTTTTATACTTTTTTTTATAAACCTTCTTCCACATTCTCTGCTCGCCATCCTCGTTGCTTCACAATTCGCTGTATCTCATAATTTAACGACGTTGAAAAAAAACATTATTTTTATAAGCAAATAGAATTAAGTCATAGACCGTAAAAGAGAAAAAAAAAAACGAAACCGAAACAGTATTTTTCAACGATTCACGAGGAAATCAACGAATTTTTGTCGCGTTTTTGCGAAAAGAAATGAAAAAAAAAAAAAAGGTTTTTTCGCTTTTTCGACATATTCGTGAGTTAAATATACAATGAAAAGGATATTTCTCGAGCTTTTGTCTGCGAATACGAACTATTCTTTTGGAATTCGACGAGTGAAATTGAAAAAAAAAAAATTGAAAATGGATTTCGACGATTCGATGACAATTCGAATGACGCGGAGGGAGGAGGTGCAACGACGGCCTTAATCCACCCGTTCGTTTTATTGATTCCGTGCGGGCGCATTCGGGGTGACTCGGCGGTTCTCGGCAAAGAAACGACCGCGCCTACACGTGGGAGAGACTGTGCCGTCGACGAAGCTCTACGCCAGGACTCGGGAGATCAACAAGTACACAGTCGGCGAGGACAGCGGGGTAAAGCCGCGTGGAGAAAATTGCGTTGTACCGCATGCGAACGGCGCCGGATCGTCGACGTTTTTTTTATTTTTTATTTATTTATTATTATTTAACCCTCGCGAGTCGGGATCTCGTAAATTTTCACGAGAGGTTCGCATGGACCGTGAATTATGGAAACTGCAATTGGAATCGTCCAATTATTAAGGAGGATCTTCCGGCAACGACACGGACGGTCGTCTCTCTGCCGGGAAAAAAGAAAAATCTCTCAAGCTATTTCAACGCTCAAAGTTTCCTGCAGTGATTATTATCGTCGTGTGTGACTCGTGCCGCGCTGATTAAGGAAAAAAAAATAATAATAAATAAATAGTGAAAAGTGGGAGAAGATGCGAAAAGGGAACGAGATAAAGATTTGGAGAGGCGTGTTGCACTCGTGCGTTGCTGCGGTCCCGCAACCCTTTGGCGACTACAGAAAACGCAGAGACAGTCGTACAATTTTCTGTACGCCGTAATAAACTAATCACTTATTAAACGAATCTACGGCCTTTGCTCCAAATGTAGCGAATTATTTGGTCGATCCGTGGAGAAAACGAGAAAAAATTTCAACGGCTCTATAACAAGGAAATATACGAGTCCAATGCGCACGGGTTTTTCTTCGGTTGATCGTGCGAATTTAAAAATAGTTCAGAGCCACGCGAACTGGCGTAGCAACGAGGTATACACTATGCGAGGGTATTAATGATAAAAAAAAATGCGAACGCGAACTCAACCACACGGTAGATTCCGATCGATTACAATTGCTGTGCGTTGATAGACGATAGTGAAAAAAATAAATACGAGAGAAAAATTGTGGAATACTCGTCGTAAGTATTTCATTAAAAAAACATCGACGATGTCGGATAAAAATTTGTATCGAGAGGAAAAAAAAGGGGATAAACGAGCAGCGATGAAAAACAATTACGAGCGGATATGATGTCTATTTTGCCAAAAATTCTTATAGGTCTGAGCCTATTGCTCGGATTAGTTCTCGTCGTGGTGATAAACAGCAAAATGTTGAGTTACGACGCCAAAAGAAACGGTTTGCTTCTCGAGATTATTGGAAACGTTAGTCACGGACTCGACAAATTAGACACGGGAATTGAGACGATAATAAGCGAAACAAAAGTGGCGAAGGGACGACTAAGCCAATTGGTGGCATTGCATCGTGAAAATCTCATTGCCTGCGCGGCTCTCTTGCGAAACAAACGATCGGAACGCTCGACGCCTGTGCCTACGAAGGAATACATCGAATCGTTGATCGACGGTGACAATCAAGCGAAAGAAAGAAGATTACCAACGTGACAAGCATTGTCTGTGATAAGTTATAGATAGGAAAAAAAAAGGAAAGAAATTGCTCTCTTTGCACAAATCGAAAGTTTCAAAAAGAACGAAGAACTTCGGACCTAAAATAAATCGGACTAATTGAGGCGCAAATCTCGAAACGGCGTAAATTACAAATTTTAGTAATATCACTGTACTAACTGCGGCTTTACAGTCTTAAATAATGTAACGATTGCCTAATGAGATCGGTCAGTTATTTATTGACGAAATTCTCGCGAATCAACGCGATCTATTTGGTAAATTTATCGAACTCGGACCACAAATACACATTTACAGAAAAAAACTAAAAAAAAAAAACAAACGAAAACATTGATGTTAGATATAAATCGTGTAATGTCGACAATCACAAAAGTAGATTTATTTTTAGAATACCTATCTCTGGTAGATAAAACGGGCGCACATATTGACCATGAAAAATAAAATATAAACTCAGCGTTAAAGACGCGGCGTGTAGTTTTTAGATAATTGTATACAACAGTAATCAATTTATCGTCACCGAGACTCCCCAACGATTTTTTTCATTACAACAAATGCAAAAAAAAAAACTTTTGTTTCAATTTAGATCGGAATTTCTGTATTGTCTACGTGTCTATGATTAAGAGAAGTAATAAGAAAAAAATTTCAATTTTTTTTTTTTTCAAAACTTACGGCAATTCTTACGTTAGAAATCGGATCGAAGCGACAAAGTCCACGAAAGAAACATCCGAAAAATCGACAAACGGAGTTTCGTCACTCTGCCAATTATCGTTCGTGTCTAATTAAAATAAATGAAAAAAAAAAACAAAAAAAAATCACGAAACACGAGTAAAGACAACGCAATCGAAGATATTCGAAAATATTTTTTATAGTCAATGTTTGTTATTGCGTGTGCGTTGTATTTATTAACGAAGCGCGACGAGACGGAATATAATGAAGTAATAATTTGCGATTGAAATGCGCGGGGCGAATTGTCGCTGATAAGACTGCTGCAATCGAGCGACGAGAAACTACGAGCTTACGCGGGAAAGTATAATAATCGACTATCAGGGTTTGGGGGGGAAAAAAGTGGGGAGATTTGATACCCGCTGACTTTATTCTTGGGTAACGGGTTTCGGTATATCGTCGGCTGGCAGACGCCTCGAGCCAATCGAAGGAAGATACGGCGAGTCGAACGTGATTCAGTAGCGGTTGAGCCACGGTCACGGCTACAAGTCTGCGGATATCACTGTCCGTAACTTCGCAAATTACATATCGTAGGCGTTATTACACAAGAAAATTACGAGCTTCGAAATGGCCTCGAAAAAGGGTAATTCTTACGCGCATTTCATCGACAATCTCATTGCACTGTAATAACCGACAAATTTGTTGTTTTCTTTTTTTTTTTTTTTCACAGAATGCATTTGCGGACCGGGATATAGAAGTCCAATGGCAGCGATGCTGGAAGGACCGAAGGAAAAACTTATGTACGTAGTTTGTGTGCACACCGATCCCCTTAAGCCGGACGTTCTTTCGACGGTCGATATCGATAGCTCGAGTCCTACGTACTGTCAGGTAATTTTTTTCCCTTATCTTTAACTCGACAATTTGCGGGAAAAACAGAATTCTTGCCAGTCATCGGTGAACAGTAAACAGTATTCAAAGCATTCAAAGACACTGATGAATTTCTTTTCGAATGAAAATAAAAAATAAAAAAAAAGGCGCGTAAAGTATCGAAACAATTCGTAACTTATATTCCTTATGAAAAAAAAAAAAGACGAATAGCAGTAAAAAAAAAACTATCAGATTTTTTTTTATTTATCGTGGCAAAGTGAGCCAATAGTCAACGATAAAATATTATTATTCAACTCAACATTACGTATTATTCAACATGAATTTTTAATCCTCCGAATGTATTTTTACGCCGTTGACAATGAATTAGCAATTATAATCAGCCGGTCATCAGGTATTATTATTATTATTATCTGCGCAGATAATACACAAGTTGCGAATGCGTAACGTGGGTGACGAGTTACACCATTCCGGATGGAACATCTGTAGCAGCTGTTACGATGAGCCCATCAAGCGGGATACGATGGTATTACCGTGTCTCATGTCCGACCGGATTTACTTTGTTGATATGACCGACGAAAGAGCTCCCGTTATAAAGAAGGTGAGAGTCGTTAACGCGCAATGCATGCTAATAGTCTTAACGAGAGTGTATCGTCATATTTTCAGCCGAAATTGAGATTCAGAGAGCATTTCGAATACTTCGCAATAGGATAAAATTTTTTTTTTTAATCAACTATAAAGAATATATTAAGACCATTAATTTCGCATAATAACAATTAAAAAATTATTAACAAATCAATTAAAATAAATGATATTATTATTATGCAAAACTAATATTCTTAGCACATTTTTTATGGTTCATTTTTTTGTAATTTTTACCTCATCGGGAAGTATACGAAATTTTATCTGAATTTCACTTTTCGCTCGGAATGTAATGATACAGCGATACGTCCTCCTTAAGGTCATCGATACGATTGCTAACCAAAGAAAATGAACAATTTTCGCAGGTATTGGAACCCGAAGAGATACAAAAGTACGGATTGTCCACTCCGCATACGTCTCACTGCTCGCCGACCGGTGAAATAATGATCTCCACAATGGGAAAGCCAAACGGCGACGCATTGGGCGATTTTATCTGTATAGATAGCAAGAATCTCGAGGTCAAAGGTTCTTGGACCAAAGGCGATAAAAGAGCGATGTTTGGCTACGATTTTTGGTATCAACCCCATCACAACGTTCTCGTCTCTACCGAGTGGGGAGTCCCGCGAGTCTTTAAGACCGGATACGCCCCGAACCACAGCAAAGATCCCGGTGAGTTCTTGCGATTAGCGAAAAAAATAATCCTACAATCTTTATAATTGTTACCAATTGATTGATTGTTCGATTTGAAATCTTTTTTGTTTTTAATTATCAGCCGTTTACGGAAGAAGTTTAAATTTCTTCTCGTGGAATGAGAAACAATTGATACAATCGATTAATCTCGGTGACGAGGGAGTCGCGCCACTCGAGGTAAGATTCCTTCACGAGCCAACGGCGAGCGAAGGTTTCGTGGGCTGTGCAGTCCCCGCCACTGTGCACAGATTTTTTAAGAACGAAGAAGAACAATGGATCGCCGAGAAAGTGATCGATGTACCGATTAAACAAGTCGAAGGATGGATCGCTCCGGAAATGTCTGGTAAGTTCGCGGAAATAAATAAAAATACCGATTTTATCGTTTATCCTTCGATCTCATCTGCAGGAATGATCACCGATATTTTGTTAAGTTTGGACGACAAGTATCTTTATTTTTCGAACTTTCTTCACGGCGATGTGAGACAATACGATATAACCGATCGCAGAAAACCAAAATTGGTTGGTCAACTGTTTCTCGGCGGTTCGATCTTATCGGATTCGAAAGTTCGCGTCGTCAAAGACGATGAGATGACCACTCAACCCGATCCGGTTTACGTTAAGGGACGACGATTGTACGGATCGCCGCAAATGCTTCAGCTGAGTCTCGACGGTCGTCGACTCTACGTAACCAACTCGATTTTCAAACCGTGGGACAAGCAATTCTATCCCGAGCACGTTAAGTGAGTCAGATTACGTTTTGTAAACGGTAAAATAAACTCTCAAACGATTGTGAAAACGGTAAATAACGGTTTGTTTGCGGGTGAATTCATCAGACATGGATCGACGATGGTGAAACTTGACGTCGACGTTGAAAACGGCGGATTGAAACTCGATGAGAATTTCTTAGTGGACTTTGGCGCCGATAAAGAAGACATTCTATTGGCCCACGAAATGAGGTTCGAAATAATAATCAATCGATTATTTCGGTGATAAATAATTTGCTGAAAATAATAGCTGAAGAATTTACGAAATCTTTTTTTTTTTTTTTTTCAGATATCCCGGCGGCGATTGCACGTCCGACATTTGGCTTCCGGAAAAGGCGTAAAAGAAATCGATAACGGACTCGAACAAGATGAGGAAAGAGACTGCGGCTATTTTGAACACCGATATGAATAATCATTTTTTTTTTTTTTCTATCATTTTACTTTTATTGTAAAATATTATTTCTAACGTTAAATTTATCGGAATAATATAAAAAACCTTTGATTTGGAGGCAATTAATTGTAACCAAATTATCATTGAGATTATCGAGATTTTACTTATACAAATGATGCGTGTATCGCATCGGGATGATATAAAAATTTACGAGATTAAATTAGAAACAATGTTTTTATTTTTTGCCTATACCTTCATGTGAAAAACTGCTGCAATGCCGTGACTGATGAGTCTAACATATCGGATGTACGGTCGAGCGTATTCTATTATCTCGACAATAACCGGATGTTGGAGAAAGTATGTAATTGCCGTTTGTCCGCAACTGCAGTGTGTTATAGGCAAATTTATAATGCCGAAGGAATATGCGCTACTTGACGATACATTTTTTTTTTTTTTTTTTCGGTTTTCTTTTTATCGCGGCTTGTAAAAAAACTCGAGGGCAGAATAGTAACAGCGAGTCGGGGTGAAGGATCGATGCTCTTCCAGCACCTGTCGACGCGTCACGATCGCCGCTCAAGACTCCCTGCGAAGCCGAGTCACGCGACGCGTCACCTGGCACACGCGCGATCTTTTGAGCATTCGTTAGAAAAAAAAAATCTGGACACGCAGCATTTTACGGAGTAATGAGATTCGTTCTATACGCGGCATTATTCAGCGATGTTTTTCTTTTTGCTCGGCGAACGAGGTTGAGTGTCACTGTGTATAGCCCGTCGTCACTCTGTTTGCCTCCAATTTATTCTGCTGGTTGAATAGTCGCTATTATCGCTATTGAGGACAATTGCGTCTGGGCGCAATTCGCGGCAATAAACTCTGTCGCATCGCAAGGTGGTGCATAAACACGCGAAATAGAGAATATCGTATCGATAAAAAAAATGCACAGATTTTGATGAACTCATCGTAAATCTCGACCGGTTTTATCAATTTTTCTGCGTCAACGTATTATCGATACGAAAGATAACGATTTATGATTGAAAATATAAATTTATCGTCTCAATTTTCGATGCTATCGCTGCGAATAAGCACGCGGCTTCGTGAACAAAAAAAATTAAACATTGTCAATCTCCCGAAATCAAAATAAACGTTTTTATAATGTATATCTGCTCGCGATCGTTGTCATCGAGCTTAATTCCGCCATGCCGGCCATTCTTCACGTCCCTCGCACCATTATTCACTAATAGCCCTACTTATACGTAATGTAGCCTACGCTACTAAGTATACTTAGCATAGAAACGAATTGATATATCCTTCATCGCGGGCATACTTTGTAACTTGCTGTCCTTTATACAGGAGGCAATAACGAACTTGCGCGAAATGGAAGCGCGAGGTAATAAATCTCTATCTACGAGTCCCCCAACCGGACGATTTCAATAGTCTATACGAAAGTAAATAAACTAAAACGGTTGCGTGTTGGAAAAAAAATACGAACCCATGCAATTGTCGGCGATCTCAAGATTCCCCGCTTGCGCACGTCAGGCCTTCGAATGTCGTCGAAATTATTTATCAAAAGCACTACAGTCCAAACCTCGAATTAACCTAATTAATTGGTTCAATTGTAACTTCTTTCTCCTGTTTACTTCAAGTTATACAGATGACATAAATGTCGAGAATCTCTTTGATTGGCTGCACGTTTGTCTCGTCGCAACACAAGCAAACGCGCTATCTCCCCCTTACGGACAGTTCTGTAACATCGACGAAAGCGATGAGAGAACGAGCGAGCGGGAGGGGATTATCGCGTAGCGAACGCGACCGAGTAACTCCGAATGCTTCGCAGAAGCTCAGTAGCCTCGCTGCCTCGGTGCGGTACGCGTCACGCGATCCGTATTCCGTTAATTTTATCCAGTAGGCAACGCGCCGGCCTATCGTTCAGTCAACGTGCATTATTGTATATCAGAAAAAAATAAAACAACTACATAAGAAAAACTGAGCGTATGAACAATTGACAAGCAACATTTTTAATGACAAAAGAAACATCGCGTGCAAGCTAAAGGTGTCGACAGTTTTATCGAGGAAAAAAAAATCGTCTCTAGGATTCGCGTTTGACGTGAGAAAAAAAAGTTCGCTAACCTACCCGCAGCCTAAACAATCGCACGTCAAACGTAACTTTGATATAACGTCAATCGTCGAAGCAGTGAGAGTGTTCCGGAGTTGATAATTCGTGCGTGAGAGTGTATTGTGCGTCAATCGATCGACTCTATGCAATTTTTTGGATCATATATTTGGATATTTCCACGCACACTGACAGTGGTAAGTTATACACGAGATATACCGTCATTTGGCCAAATCTGACGCAAGGAATTTTTTTTTTATCTTTTTTTTTTTTGTATTTCATAAATATTTGAACGCTCAGCGGACTGTATGTTTGGTCTGCGGTGAGTGCGTACGGATTACTACCGCGTCCTATTATGTAACGAGGGAAAAGAGATTTCTCCGGAAAGACAAGGAGCGCTGAATTTTTCGGACGAATGCATCGCGGATTCGTCGCGAAACCCGACCACCCTGTTCCGGTGCATTGTTGTCTAGGCTCCGTTGTTTACGTACTCTATTTTTGTCATCGTCCCGGAAGCGTAGATTTTACTTATTCGAAACATTAATTCCG
Source organism: Buathra laborator (assembly GCA_934046635.1). Classification (NCBI taxonomy): domain Eukaryota; kingdom Metazoa; phylum Arthropoda; class Insecta; order Hymenoptera; family Ichneumonidae; genus Buathra; species Buathra laborator. The sequence continues at coordinate 15,205,797 of OW203898.1, read as the reverse complement.
CCGTTCTTACGATATCAAAATAAAACGTTACGTTTTAATGCATCGGATTGTCTGAGAAAATTCACGAAAAAAAGTATACGTTTTTTACGAATTACTCGCTAAAAAATAACAGACGCGATTTATATTTATAGATTTTTTTTTTTTTTACAAACTTATAATTCACAAAATACAATTATTAACGCGTGCGAAAAATTGCGCGAGGAAATAATATCTTCGTGCTTCATTTACGCAGATGTGTAATAAACACAATTAATTCGTGAGAACAGGCCGACTCCCGCGCTACTTGTATTCTCACATATCGTCGTGACGAAAGTTTTCTTCGTATTATTTTCCCAGGAACGAACAGTCTCAAAATATATGACGCATTAACAAGAATATCAGAAAACTTGTATTTGTTGCCACAGAATTTCTTATCTTAGTTATCGTCGTATGAATTTCTGACGGATGACGAGTCGTCCTAATCGTTCTTCGTAATCGCTAATAAAACTAAACATCTACGATTGCTCGAAGCTCCGAGGTTACAAAACATTCTCGATAGTTTCCTGCAACGAAACCGAATGTTGTCGTAGAATATAGCGATGATCACAACGAGTGAAATAAAAGAGCGGCGGGGGAGGAGGGGGGGAGGGGGGAGGCGGACTCTCGAATAATAAGAAGAAGAAGAAGGCAAAGAAGAAGAGATGATAAGGGAGTCTGCCTGGCAACGAGATCATTGCGCTCGTCGACGAACAGCTGATCGCGAGATGCGAGCATTCGGTTGGCTCCCCCAACGTCCCGACCAATCCCGGCGCGTGCACAGATTTTACCCCGTCTCTCTTCGTCAATCTTTCACGTTCTCGTTAATCGTCGAACCTACTCGCGTGACAAACAACGTCGCTCTGTGCATTCGTGTATTTTTTTTTTTTTTTTTCTGTCTCGAAAATATTTCTCGCAGTCGGAGTTGCGTATATATATATATATATAGTACAGGCAATGCTGACATTATATTCCCCGCGTGTTCACTCGGCACCCTTCTCGATGGAAATAGATTTTCATTTGTTTGGATGATTTAAAGGTCTTTCAAGCCACTAGGTTTTCGCTCCCTCGCGCGCGCCTCGAGCCGCGTTCCCGACCACCGATATCTATAAACCCCGAGCGCATGCGTCTCTTAACCAGTCGATAGGGACGCACCGAATCTGCTTCCCAACACAAGTTGGCCGAATGAGAGAAGGACTCTGTGACATCGCACGCGAGAACGCTTGGCACAAGAACGAAGCATGAACCTCGTAATTTTTTTTTTTTTTTTTCTCGAGTTTGCTGCCTCTCGAGAGAGTTCGCTCTCCACCGCCCCGAGATCCAATTAGAATCGACCGAATTACCAGTTGGGGCTCCGAGTCTTCCCATTGTTTATGCTACGAGACGGAACCTAAGAGGTCGTGGAAAACTCGTCGCAACGACAACATATATATTTTCCTCGTTTCTTACTTGTACAGCTTAACTTCTCGCGCAATAATATGTTACAAATTTAATAGCGTCTTGTGGGTCACGCATGCACGCCGAGAAAACTGAGAGACAAGTTTCTCGGAGGCATCGAGCAACGGGATACATATGCTGTTGCTTCTCCGGCTGCTGCTACTCGTCGATGCTACATATGGTCAAGTCAGCTGCCCCGCGAAAGAACTTCTTCTTTACAGCAATTATATTCTTTAATAATAGTACGAAGCGAAGAGCTTTCATTACGTTCAATGATTTTTATTATTACTCCTAATAAGAATTAATTTCTGATCGCATTTTTTTTTGCTATCGTTGGATGACATCTTTTTTATTCAGCGTATTATTTGATTTAATGATTTTTTTTATTATTAATTTTATTAAGAATCAATTTTTATCAGAATTATTTTTTTTATCGTTGAATCTTTGATTTAACGCTTTATTGGCTCCGAAACGTTATCAGGATTCGAAGTGTCGAAGAAAAAATTGCGACGAATTTTTTTTTTTTTTTTTTCGTTCGTTTGTAGAAACTTAGAAAAAAAGTTTGTTCGATAGCTGAGTTAATATTTGATGTCTGAGATACGGTGAAGTCACGAGAAGAATAGAGACGATGTTTCTCTGTGCCAACAGGTCGATACACTTTGATCAATGATACGTACCTATCAGTACCGTTCTAATAACCCAGCGACGAGTCTCCGTGCCTTCGTTATCGATTCGTTACGCCTTCGAGAACCCATACACCTGCCGCCGCCAAATTTATCACCGATACATTTAACGAAATAAATCTCTTACAGATTTGTAAAAGCGACGTATCGATTATCGAGAAATAAAATGGATTAATCGATTGTATAAACAGTTCGCGCGCGCGTATGCTTTTAGAGGTTATAAAGATCGAGTGTCGTAATTCGAGATATAAAAAAAAAAAGCTCAAGTGTCCCAAGGGTGTCATAACAATTGGGAACATTGTCCTCGAAACGAACTTGGAACGGAAAATTCGCGTTGTCCCTGGCGCTCGATTTAGCGATAGAACGCAAAATTCATTGCCGTTCGAGTAACTATTTTCGTTGCATCGTCATTGGGGACGGGGAACGCGGGTTCCGCGGGGATGACTGTTGAAATTTTCGCGTGCCAATTTCAAGCTCGATGGACACACGAAGAGCAGTACTTGTAAAACACGAAACAAGGACACGTTCGAACAACGTACATAGTACAATGTGCTATTATCGTATATATAAGGTATATACATGAGCAGTCAGCAGCCCATGTGTCTATTCGTCGTTGGGAGGCATTCGACACGCTCGTGTTCCCGCGACTGGTGGTCTAAGGCCCTATACACGGATAATGCTATAATTAGTTTGATCGTGTAACGGTTTTGCGAGATGCTTCGAAGAATGGTAATAACGATCGACGGATATGCCTGACTGTGCTGCTATTAGATACGTAAGAATTAATCGCTAGTCATATAAATTCGTCTGTCAATGAAAAAAAGTATTGAAACGTATCGAAAAAAAGAAAAAACATCGAAAAATAAGATAAAATACAAAATAATAATAACTCTTCGGTCCCTTGAAAACAAAAAAAAATCATTAATAATAAGATAAAATGAAAAATAAAAATAACTCTTCGGCCCCTTAAAAAAAAAATCATTAAAAATGAGATAAGATAAAAAATGAAATAACTCTTCGGCCCCTTAAAAAAAAAAATCATTAAAAATGAGATAAGATAAAAAAATGAAATATCTCTTCGGCCTGAAAACAACAAAAAAATCATTAATAATAAGATAAAATAAAAAATAAAATAACTCTTCGGCCCCTTAAAATAAATGCTGGATCATCGGCACGTTCTGGTAGGAAGAGTCGAGAGTTAACGGACCTACTTTTGTTCCGGCGTGCGCACATGATCTCTTGCGGGTTCCTCCTCTCTCGCACTTCATCGCCGGCTATCCGAAGTAACCACGCTTCGCTCGCCGTTCTCCTCTATTCCTCTCGACTCGTGTAGCTCCTTGTACTTTTACAAGTGACGCCGAGAGTCGCGAGAATAACGTGTGAACGCATCTTTCACGTTCGCACATCGCTTACCGATACACAACGCGAGTTTAACGAGTATCTCCCCCGACCCCCCCGTGCAGGACGGATAAAATTAAACGAAAATTCGTTTTTAGGTTGCATGAAGACGATGGGTTTTAAGAGACGGAAAGAGAAATCTGGCGCTGTAGGTCGAACGTAAAACGTGTCAGGTGTATAACCATCGACTCGACCGCTATACTTATATTTGCTTAATACTTGAAAAAAAAAAAAGATATTTCTTCGATATTTGATAGTTATTTTGCAGAGGAAAGTTTCGATCGTAAAAAAACCAAAACAGAGATCTTTACAAGAATTCGCAACGGAAGTCAGTTGCGACGAACATAAAAAAAAACCGATTTTTTTCGCAATTACCGATTATTTGATTTTTAAATCGTAATTCATGTCGTTTTCATTTTTACGCGCGAAAATATGTGACACCGAACATTTTAATTTGTAATGTATAATTTTTATGAAAAAATCTATTCCTTCGAGTATATCTGTGTATTTTTTTTTTCGTAGAATACGATAGACGACGATTATTCGCTCCAATAAAAATACGAAAAATCGTCATTTTTTAAAAAATGCTTCGTAAAAAAAATTTTATTGGATTCATCGATTCGAAAGTACATCCAATTTAATATTTTGCCAATGATCACGAAACTAACCAATTTAACTCCCACGTCTTGATACTCGATACGGAAATCCGTGCCAGAAGCGTAAAAAAAATTCCCTTTCGAACGAATAAAAATAGGAAGTAGGAAGTAAGTCGTTTCAAAGATTTAAAAATAGAATTTGGTAGCGAGAAAAAAAGAAAAAAAAATTACTGCGATAGAGGGATCGAATAGGAGCGGACGTGCTTCTCGCAACGTTGGTAGAGCGGTGATCCGAGAGAGAAATGAAAAGCTATTCGAGGCATTAGTAGTAGTGGTAGTTTATGGTACCGCTGTGTTTCAGTACGAGCGGTAGTACTATAAGGTATATAACCGAAGCCTATAGACCAGGTAGAGTTATATATATATATATAACTATAAGCGATATCGGGAGAGCCCCCCCGAGGGCCTTCGGTGAGAGTGACGAGGAGAACGGATGACCCATTGCGTCCAGCAGCAGCAGCAGCAGCAGCAGCAGCCGCGCAGCCTCTCGTTCATATAAGCCATACAGCTGAACGTACATACTATATACTACAGAGAGAAACGTTTATTGCAACGAGAGACACGAAGCCGTTTTCCCTACATCTTCGAGACGCAACGGCGGGTTCTCCAATACATTTAAGAATGCATAAGAACGTTGAATATGTAGCTGTCGATGCTGTAGTGCATCGAGTCGCCTCTCTCGCACTCCTCCCCCTGCCGCGGCCGCTCGCGCTTCGGCGGAATCTCGTCCCACATATTCGAACGAGCGCAGAGGAGGAACGAGAGGAACACCTGCCTGCCTAGCGAGGCCACGCGTGCAGAAAACAGAGATTCGAGACCCTCTTTTGGCACCTGTTCGGCCCGATGCCACTTTTACCCCTTATCACGTGTTACAGCTTCGCACGAACCACTTTGGCCAAAAATTTCAAAAATCGTTTCAAAGAATACAGATTCTCGTAATTCAACAAAAAAAAAAAAGCAATAATAATAATATTTTTATTGATTATATTGATAATGAATATTATTTATTATTGTTAATAATAATAATTTGATAAATAAATTATTTTACGATTATAAATATTTTTTTTTTATTTTGAATTAATGTGGCGAAGTTTGATTTTATTGGCGTGTTATCGTCCCACTGATTTTTCGCGGTTCGGAACTCGCGAGAGGTTGGACTGTAGTTTCGTAAAGGGTACGAAACAGGTAGAGAGGAACGAAGCTTTCGTATAATACCTTAGAGAAAAAGAACTAAGGACCCTCCTCGAACTCTCGAGCGTCGTGGGGGGATACCGGAGTTCTTTCTTCTCTCTTGAGGCTATCGATCCTCGCTTAATCTCCGGCCCGAGGGATTTTTCAAGAAACCCGTCGCGAAACCGTCCCAAACTCGACAACCTCGACGACCAAACAAAAAACCTTCCCCCATGTCCCGCACACGTCTGCCCACTTTTATGTACTGAAAATCTCGTGTTTTTCTCTGCTTGCAGATTATGCAGTCGCTTTAACGAGGTCCAAACTACTAAAAAAAAAATAATTAAATACTCAAGACGCAAAGTAGCGAAATCTCGTAAAACAATTGAAATAGAATTAAAAAAAAAAAAAAACTCGAGACGCGAAATAGCGAAATCTCGTAAAACAATTGAAATAGAAGTTAAAAAAAAAAAAAATAAGACGCGAAATAGCGAAATTCCGTAAAACAATTGAAATAGAAGATAAAAAATAAAAATAAGACGCGATATAGCGAAATTTCGTAAAACAATTGAAATAAAAGTAGAAAAAAAAAAAAGAAAATTCCCCGAAGCGGAAGGAGAATCGAGAAGAGTTCTAGATGCGCGGAAAGAACGTAAGAACGAGATAGGCGTAAGGCCGCTCTCGTGAATATAATAAAAAAACACGACGAAGTGGGCGCTAAGGAAGGAATGGGCGCCGGGATGGGTAGGAGCGGCACGAGCGGCGGTGGTTTGCTCGAGTCACTACCAACTGGTACACCGCTCCACGTAGCAATGTTGGGACTCGACAGCGCTGGAAAAACAACGGCTCTCTATCGTTTAAAGTTTGATCAGTATCTCAACACGGTGCCAACCATTGGATTCAATTGCGAGAGAATTCGCGGCGGTATCGGAAAGGCTAAGGGTCAGTAGTACCATCATCATCGTCGATAATAATAGACTATAATGCTTTCCAACCGTTTTTTTTTCCTCTCCCCACTAAATTATTCATCACCCCGACTCCTTGCGTTTAATAAATTATTTTGCTTCTACGGGCAAATCAGGCGTAAGCTTTCTCGTGTGGGACGTCGGTGGACAGGAAAAGCTTCGTCCTTTATGGAAATCGTACACGAGATGCACCGATGGCATTATATTTGTCGTTGATTCGTGCGATGCTGAGAGACTCGAGGAAGCGAAGATGGAACTTACGCGAACGGCGAGATCTCCCGACAATGCCGGTGTACCGATACTCATTCTCGCCAATAAACAGGATCTGCCGGGTAAAATTTGTTTTTTTTTTAAAATTATCTTATAATAATAACATTTATTTTATTATTATTATTATTATTATTATTATTATTATTATTATTATTATTATATATAAATATAATAATAATAATAAAATATTATTATTATTATTATTTAGCCCCAAAAATAATGATTCCGATGAAGCGGAATTATTAGGAAAAAAAATGTTTTTAATCGATCTTTGTTTTTTCTTTCGCAGGCGCGAAAGAAGTTGGGGAATTGGAGAAGCATCTCGGCGTCTTGGAGTTGGCGGGTTCGCCCGGTAGTTCGTGTATAAGAGTGCAGCCAGCGTGCGCGATAACCGGGGAGGGTCTTCACGAGGGTCTCGATACGTTGTATCAGTTGATACTGAAGCGCCGTAAACTCGCCAAGCTGAATCGAAAGAGGGCCAGGTAGGCCCGGGCCTCGGAGGACTGCACATGCGTCTTCTGATATTGTCCACGAAACACGACGGGTTCGTTGTCACCGTCAAGAGTCTCGGATTCGCCTGGCGTAACTCACGGCGCAACAATCACCGAGACTAACAATTACGACAATGAAATTTTTACGACGGACAAACAAGACTCAAGACTGATAAACGACCAAGAGAATCGCGTCGCCGAAAAATCCGTGTCTTTCGCGACGAATTAGTCGCGATTCGGTGGATTACGGAGGGAGAAGGGGTTTTCCGTTTTTTTTTCTTTTTCTTTTTTGTTGTCTTTCTATGCTGATTTAACGAAACGAACAAATATTCCGTCGTAAATGATATATTTGTCGGACAACGCGCACGAGTGAAACTTTCACGAGATTTTTTTTTAATTTTCTTTTTTATTGTTTTGTTTTGTTTCACCCGTCGAAGAAAAACAGAGTGAGCGCCGGAAATCCCCCTTTTTCCTTATATGAATGCCGTTTCACAGAGATCGCGCGGTATTCTCGTAACAATGATGTTATTCATTGGAATTGCCGATGAGAGAGGAAAACGACGGCAGGCAAAAGAGATAAAGGCTAAGAAATATTTCGAGAGCAATCTTCTCGCGATGTCTTGACTACGAGAGTTTTACATTGAAGAGTCAACGAGCGATCGAAGCTCGTCAACTTTCGAAAGCTTCTTCCCGTCGCTTTGAAGCGGTGTCTCTCTTTGCTTTTTTCACTGTCGATGAAAAACGCTCGTGCGATTTAGCGAGAAATGAATTGTTGATTAGTCTCGTTGAGAGACGATGCCAATGCTCTTGCCGATTTCGGATTGACGAAACGATATAAATTGCACGCGAATAACACGAATGAGAAATATAATTCGTTGTGCATCGAGAAAACATGATAATTCGTCAGAAGGCTTTTCCGCCAAAGACAACGAGTTTAAAATGTTTTTATCGCGCAATTATGTAGGAAAATGAAGGAACAAAAAAAACACACAAACGATTGACTGTGTATTTACGTTCGTATCTGTGTGCGTGTGCGTGTCTCTGTAGGTCGAGATTCTCTATTACCAACTCACCCAGCAATTGCGTACTCGTGCCTATCAATTTTTTGCACCTTTATACCTTGCCGTATAAAATTTAAAAAAAATAAATAAATAAAAAAACAAAACTTACTATACTCAGGGCCTCCGACTGCTCTAATACCATTGAGAAAAAAAAATAGAGAGAGTGTGTGTTTGTAATGTGATGTGAATTGCGTACGTGCGGTTCCGAATGAAACTCTTGATATTAAAAAAAAAAAAAAAAAAAAAAAAAATTACAGAAGTAAAGAACTAAAGTATGAAACGACCAAGTTGCGAAACTTGACTTCCGACAGTGTCCTGTGTGCTCACGACGCGAGCTTCCCGAACAAAAAAAAAAAAACAAAAAAATGTTATCTCCGCGCCACCGGAGATTTCGTGTTTTTCCTCATTATAAAAAAAAAACAATAAACAAATGTGTTTTGACGACTGTAACGAGTGATTGATGCTAGTCGACCGAACAATTTGGTAGATAAAAAAAAAATAAAAAAAAAATAACGGAAAATAAAAAAATTACTACATAGTATATATATATATATTGTAAAATAAATTGATGAGGCGTTGACGAAGCCGCCTGACGATTGTAAATACGATGTCTGAGAAGCGAAGAAACGAAGAAAAAAAAAAGTACTCCGAACGTTTAGGACCCATAGATTTAATCGCGGCTCGTCTCCAAGGCTAATGCAAGTGAGAAAATTTCTCAATGTTCTCGTTGCCGTTGCGTGTCTCGTTGTTTTTTTTTTTTTTTTTTTTCTCTCGTTAAATTGAACAATTTTTAGTCGCTGGAAAAAAAAAATTGCCTGTTATTGGGACGACGAAAAGAAGAGTAATTCGAAGTCGAATGAATTTTCTCGCTTGCAACTAAATCGCCTCGACGAAGTCTTAGAGTTTTAAGCGAATTAAAAAAAAAAAATTATTGGACATAATTGTTGTTTTTTATATCAAACTGTCGTTCGAGAAAAAAAAAAAAAAGATGAATTCTATCGTACACTGTACAATTGCCCTTGTTGTGTTTTTTCTATTAATATCTCGATATTTTATCTCGCGCGCTTCGATCGATAGATTTACGCCGACCTCCCCTATTTATCTAAACGCGTACCGATAGGTGTAGTCATTATAAACGATAGTTACATGTATAATTGATTATTAAAAAGCAAAAAAAAAAAAAAAAAAAAACGAAACAGCCGACGAATTGTAATATACGTGTGAATGAAGAAAAAAGAAAGCGGTGCTCGGTCCGATGCTCCGGTGGAATGAACGACTGACGAAAAAAAAAAAAAACCTATTTATTATATAGCAGTAATGTGAAATCTAATCTCGCTGTCAATGTCATCTATTTCCACCGACAGACCTTTTATGGCTTCCCGTGTGTGTTCATCGATTCGAATCAATATATATTTGTTTTTATCGTTTCGAATAGTTTAGTGCCGTTTTTTTTTTAATTGATCGTCGTTGAGCGTACAGTTTTTAAATAAATTCGATTCCGTTACGTTAAAAAAAAAAAAAAAAACCAGTGTCTTGTTTGTTATTCAGATTTGTATTTCCGCTCCGATAAGCGTCGATGGCGTTTATCCATCGATTTTTTTGCGTTGAACGGAAACAAAAGGGTTTTTCTTTTCTCTCCTTTTAGCTCTCCTTTTTTAACGGCGGAGCGAACACGATTGTCCGCCGTTCGGGAACAATGAGCTCACGTTCCACTGGGGATCTACAGTTGGATGACAATAAATATGTTTCCGGCGAGCGATGACGAGGGAACCTCTCGCAGTTCGTTCGAACCTTCATTATTACTGCTTTTTTTCTTCGTCGCGCAGTTGTGAGGAAAGGAGTAGAAAAAAAAAGAAAGAAAACAAAAACACGTTGGCATGTCGATGGGCGTCAAATAGTAGAGCGGAAGAGGATCAAGCGAGTGGGCGCGTTTCGCTGTGGGCGAACACCGACCTTAGATCGCTCCTTCTATAGCGATCTCGTCGCGAGTTCTACTCTCCCTCTGAATTTCTCGTTACTGACCGGACTGTCTGCATCACTGTTCGCTCGAGCAGACAGTCTAACGCGCGCTCTCTTCTTACACATGTACCCGACAACGAGGGGGGACTGCTGAATAAATCTTTTTGTCGCAGAAAAAAAACAAAACTTGCGTTCGAGTTTCGTAAAGTCGAAGTCGTTATGTTTATTTCACAATAAAACGTATTTCGTTTATTTATCCCCGTAAATATTTTTTTATACTTTAGGTTATGAAAGTGTCGTAAAAAAAACTCGAAGAAGATCGCACTAATATAAATTTCTCCGAAAAAATAAATAAAAATCATTTTTCGCAGTAAATTTTCGCGTCAATGGCCGATTTTCAAGAATTTCTTATTGTTTTGATCGAATTTCTCATTTTATCGGATAAATATATGAAAAAACAATAAATTACCGTGCGTTAACGAGATCGAAGTTCGATAGCCGACTGACCGACTCGTCGAGTATATACGGTTGCATGTCTCGGAGACCGGATAACCTGCTTAGCTTGCTTCTCGGAGCAACTCGTCCGCACGTGCCATTCATACTCCTTCGTTCGTTCGGTTAGATTCATTCAAGTGGAGAATCCGGTCTCTCGGAAGATTATGTGCCGTATAAGAGCTCGAATGTCGTGAGATGTTCTCGCGCGTTCGAGCAACGGTCCGGCCTCGAGCGACCGCAGTGGTCCATCGAGTGCAACCGTCGTCGTCAACTCGCACATACGCGCGGAAGATTTTTTTTTTCTCTTCAATTGCCAACGGTGCAGTTACACCGCCGCTACGGTGAGCAACGGCGGAGAATAACAAAAAAACGAATAAATATGAATAAAAAAAGAGGTTAGAAACATCTACGGACAAAAAACTCCCTCGGGGCGCTCTTTTAGAAGAGCGACGAGACTGCAGAGAATGAATAGCAACGAGAGACAGCGGAGGGATGAGGCAGACTCCAGACTCTCCAAGGGCAAAAAAGACGATGCACTCGACCCCTCAAGCGGAGAATTCGAGGCAAGCGGGGGCGGTTTTGCTTCTTGAAGGGCTCTAAGCGAACGGCGGTGAGGACCGTCTGCTATCGAGCCTCTAGTTGCCATGGGGATAGTTACGACAGCCAGCAACAAACTCGAACTACCTTCCCGAATATGCGTGATAATTTTCAACCGTAAACCCGAAGATCGTTAAGTTGTCCCAGTTTTTCGATCATTAAATCGTCTATTAAAATCCATTAAAAAAATATAAATAAAAATGGGTCTTCGATTGAAGACAATATTAATTCGATATTCGTCTTAAAGTTTTTTTTTATTAATTACAGTGTATCTGTAAGGTTAGTAATTGGGCCCATGAACTTCGAAAAAAAAAATGTACACTTTTTAAATCGCGTTAATTCATTATTCAAGATTCGCATTGGTAGAATCGAAGCAAAATCCTTCCTTGTCCTCTTCGGCGTCGTTAATCTTCCGTTCGTTGACCTCTTCTTCCCCATCGACCGCGGAGATTGCACGTTTGTTTTTAAAGCTAAGATCAAAATCGTCGGGAAACTGTGACGCGAATTCCTCGGGATCGTCGAGTTTGCAGTAATTCGTGAAGAAATTAAGAAACATCATCTGTTCCTCGTAGAGTTGCGGTGTCTTTGTCGCGATTGCTTTTGTCTTCGTTTCGATCGCAGTTGGGGTACGAGGCACGGGCTGACGTTTCTTCGGTTTCGGGGCTTCCATTATACGCTCGAGAGCAGCCAAGAGACGATGCATCAGTTGAAACTATAAAAAATATATAAGGATTATAAAAAAAAAAAAAAAAAAAAAACGCAGAATGTCGATCGAGAATTTGTAAATCGAGAACATACCTTTCTAGCTGCATCTTCGGCGTCTCTCATCGCTTTCATCTCCTGCCTGAAGCCTTCCTTCTCGCAAACTCGAACGATCTCGTGAGGAAGATTATCGAGTTGCATATTGAGCTCCTCGTATGTTCTCTCGATTGCACGCATCATCGAGTACGTATCGAGATTCGCGTCGTTTGGCGCGACGCAACTCTCGTACGTATCCTCGATGAAGACTCGCAGATAGAGCACCGACTCGGAGCATACGAGTTCGCGAAACACACCGTGAAGAAGATAATTTGCATAATTTTCTAGGCTCACCGCTCTTTCTTCAGCCAAATGGATGCTATTCTATTCATTTTTTTTTTTTTTTTTAAGGAAAACTTTAATTAATCACTGTTCTAAGGAGATATATGGGATATTAGGATATAAAACGCGAGAGAAACGAACCTCGAGATCTCCCAATGCTTCTTCGATTTCACCAATTTCTCGTTTAATAAGACTCTCAGCTTCGGTTATACTGGTAGCCATATCGGCCATCGGTCCAGCCAACGATTCGAGATGAATCAGAGCATTGAGATTCTGTAATTCCATCGATCTGAAGATATCGACGAGTTCCCGAGGATCTTTGAAGTATAATTCTGGCGGATGAGCTTCCGCTATATCCGCTTCGAACATTTCTGCCGAAAGAAGAAATAATCATTATTTTTTCATCATTAATTGATTTTCTCATTGAAAGTTTTATGATTTTCAATTTACTGCCAACTCGCCTATCAAAGATTCGAGAGAATCGCGACCGTCGGAATTATTGTATCTTCCCAATAGATCGTCGAGCTTCTCGGACGCGATACTCGCGCCCGACGATGTTCGATGAATCCAATCGTATTCGAGACGCCATGATTTCGGCGATATTTGATAGAGAAACTTTTGGCACATCTTCACCATTCTCCACATTTCTTCGCAAGAATAAACTTCGAGACGCACTTGTCCCAACTCCTTCGACAATTGATTGCGTCTCGTCGTTATCTCGTAAGTTTTCTTTACCTCGCCCTCCGCTTTCTCGAGGATCTTCATGCTGTCCTCGTGATCTCTCGACAAAAATTCCTCGAAACCGTTCACGTAGCTTCGGTACTTTCGCTGAAATTCTAACGATCGTTATTATCGGTAGTGAGAGAAATTCTTCGCGAGTTCGCGACTGTCGATTCTAAATACCTTTATGTCGTTCAATCGGCGCTCTTCCTCGTCGAATTGCTGATCTATGCGGATGCAAACGTCGCGCTCCTGACCTATCAGTAGTCGAGTTCTCAGAACTTCCCGAACGTCTTCGACGTATCGTTGCTTCGAGAAACGTTCGCCGATACCTAAATGACCTTTGACTTCCGTAAAATAATTCGGATCTATGTCCGTCATCGCCGTTACTTTGGCGAGATCTTTGTGCATCGCGGCTTCATCGGCTTCGGCCTCAACGTCGACCTGCGATGATCGATAGAAATGAAAAGAATAAAAAGAATTTTCGAGATTTTTTATTAATTTTTTTTTATTATTTAACCAACGCGCAATCTTCGCAGTATATCTTTGGAACGATTGTCCAGATGCATCTGTGCAGTTTTTATTCCGGTTTTTCGACCTCGCGAGGCCTTGCGAGACCAACTCTTCCGCCACTGATGATACGCGAACATGTGGCTCTCCGGTGGAAGTATAAAGGGCGATTGTTCCTCATTTACGTTTCGCGGTTTCCCCAGATGCTCGTGACCGCTGGTCACGTAATACTTAGTTCTACGATAAAGAAAAAAAAATGTCATTTATCAAAAGTATTAATTTGATAAATATTAAAATTTGAGTTTTAAAAATTTGTGATTCGTAAAATTTATCTTATCTTATCGTATTGTCTTGGAAACTTGAGGAAAAATATTATGAATATTATGAATTAATAATTAATTACTGATAAATTATTATTTATTATTATTAACTTATTTTTAATTATTATTATCAAAAGTATACATTGGATAGATAACATTTCGAAATAATACAAATTGTTTTTATCATCACTTACCTCGGCAAGTTTCGTCGATGAAAAATAATGTCTTTAACCGACGGATATTGCACTTGCGGCTTCGGCCGAACCGGAAGCTTGAATTTACTATCGATTTGTCGCAATCGAGAAAAACTCGGAGTTCCGGAAGATTCGCTCATTTTTCACACTAAAAATAATCAAACTTTCGTCGAAAAGTTTGTACATTCAATGAAAACACGTCTGTTCATCAGTTGCGGAGAGACGAAGAATTCTGTCGGCCATTTAGCTTCACCCAGCAACCTTCCTAATTGTTTGTCATGCGTATTGTCTATGCGATGTGGGTAAAGGATTCGTTGTTCTCGTACCTACGGATCACTTGCGTGTTCTTTACGAATATTCTCGATCAATTAACCCGCTTGTCAATTTCGATCGTTCATTCGACTGTGCGTTGCATTTGTTTTCATCGAAACGACCGTTCTGCGCAGCAACGCACAAAAAAATGTATGTATCGCGAGTGTTACGCAAGTGAGAATAAATTTGTGCGATGATCGAGGGAAACGAGATCCGCGGCGCGCGGTTTCCATTCCAGATATACCGGCGTTCTAGATTCGGGCTTTACAGAGGTCTGTTCTCCGAAACGTGAGAAAGAAAGGAAGCGCGCCGGAGGAAGCGCGTTAGTACGGTTGAGAAGCTAGAGGCTCGCGAAGCCACTTTCATTGTAGTTCATACCGCCTGCCTCGAAGGTGCAAGGAGAAACGTCTCAAATAATTCGACAACCACGTTGCTTTTTAACAACGAAGTCTCGTCAAACTTATTATTATTTTACATCGATCTAAAATTGAGTTATCGGACAAGTAACGACATACATTAACATCTGTGTACTTTCGTCGTCGTAAACAGTGCTTCTGCGAAAAAAAAGCTGCAACGTAAGTATATTTTCAATACTTTAACATTGAAGGAATTTTATTCAGCCATATGTTAGAAAAAATCAAGTGTCTGATGTATAACGTGATTCCCTATACTCATTTTCTTCGAGAGCATTTCCTTCGATATTTTTTCGCGATACAGTACTTTTATCCGTAACATTTCGTCACTTATCCCGTTGACCGGAAATTGATATTTTCTTTATTAAAAAAAAAAAAAAAAACAATAATAAAAGAATATTTGAAATCAACCGGCAAGTTTCGCCATTAAATTCTCAAAGAGCCGCCGATATTGTTTTGTCGTAAAATCGAGAAATAATAGTTATCTCATTCGTCGCTCAGCCTTCATAACCCTCCACTTGCATTCGTTCGAACACCGAAACATCATTATTGCGTGAGAATCGCTAAGATTCGAATCAAACTTTGCTTATCCGTCGAACACCGCGACGCTGACTATTTTCGAAAAAGGGGTGCGAGAATTTACGATAGCCGCGTGAGATACCAAAACAATGGAACAATAGAGTCGAATGGTCCACCAATAACGTTTGCCAAAGAATATACTATGCTGAAACGTTCGGCCCATTGAAATTCTCCGATCTCATAAGTTTTTCATAGACTTCGCGCTGCGGAATTTCGCAACTCTACATCCGTCCGGTTATAAACTACTCGTTTCGATTCGTTCGTAAGAAATAACGAATAAAAAAAAATGAAAAAGACGAAAAATCACGATACCTTTTCGCTCGCCGGTTATTATAGAAACAAAAGTTGGTGGCTCGTGAATAGATCGAATTAGAGATGAGCGGGTCAAGCGACGGGTAAGAGAGCCGCGTATAATGCTTTTCTAGATTTCACCGGGCGATGTACCGATCCTCGCCGCGACGAACCGAAGTAAAGAAGACACGAGGCATTCATGCTCTGTTTCAGCGAATGCGAATCCGTCGAGTTTCTACAGGAAACGCGCGGCGACGGGTTCTGTAGCACGCGCGCTCGTGTCTCTCACCCACGTGTGTTTTTGTTATACGCGACAAAAAGGCATTTTTATCGGTAGCTCTCCCCTTTGCATTCACCGGTCTCCGCGCAATTGTCACTCTCCGTCTGAAGTTGGCTTCCGTGAAAACTATAATGCAGACACGCGCATCATGGATTCCTTCTCTCGTTGGGGCTTCGCGCGAAATTTAATTGTCGAATCCTTAATTCGTTTCGTTGCATCCGCTTGCGGAAAGTTCCGTCCCTCGTCGTTTCGCCTGTGTACCTACGACCACTTTTATGAGCTTATCGCGTCGTTGCATCGACGACAATGACGAGTGCATTATATCCTCTCCTTGTAATAGAAAGAATAAGAAAAAGAAAAAAACAAACATGTAGTTAACGCGGATGAAACTTTCCATTCAATCATTTTTTAATCGAGGAAACATGTGTTACAAATGTTACACGAAAATTGCCTGTGTCACACTAATGAAAATGTATATACCGCGTCCGTAAAAAAAAATAAACTTCGACTTTTAACATTTTTGTACGATTTTTTAAATAAAATATGGAGGATACATAAATTACGATACATATTAGAAAATTTACAAAAAACGATTTTTTTATATGGAAAATATTTTCTATGCAAATAAGCTTCTTCTCGTTGTACACTCCATTATCTCGCTATGAAATTAATGTTTTTCGTAACAGAATATGGCAGCAGTTTGGAGATTAATAGTCGCGTCTTTGTTGACGATATTGTCATCGTCATCGGTGATATCGGCGCTACCGCCGTCCGTCGGTCCTATGGATCGATGCGGCGGAAGATTGGAGAGGGCATTGGATGCTCTGCAGAGAGATTCGTCCCGAAAGAATCGCCTCGAGGAGGAAGAAGCTGGAATAGTTTATCAGCAAAAGCTCGCGTCGGCGCCCCTCGAGATGACTGTTTCTCGCATTGCCGTTAAGGTACAAAAACTTTATCAGCCAATTTTTAAAATTGACGATTATCCGAACGATGCGTTAATCTAAATTGAACTTTCAGTTGCCTCAAGATTCCCGAAATCACGGGGGATCGTGGGCGCGCGTGGAGCAATGTTCCTTCGAACCGAACAGCAACGCTCTCCAAACCCGCGTAATGTTCAACGATCTTTCGGTTTCCGGCGTTGTATCGCTTCAACCGCGAGATTATCGTAACCCCGTCGTCGCCGAGTCTTGTCGAATGAGTTTGCGACTGAGAAGAGCCGGAATCGAATTTTACACGAGTCCTATAGCTCGAGCGCGCGGACAGATGAGAATCAGAACGGAATCGAGCTTTTTGGAGCCGAGATTCGCATCGATCTACGCGTACGGCTGTCGACCCGCTCGGGTTGACAAACAGATAAAACGATACGACAAGTGGGCTTCGGCGCATCATCCCCAACAATTACAGGTTCGATATGATTTTCTTGTTAATCGATAATCGATATGCCGCACGCGATATAAAGTATTGATTAATCGATAAAAAATCGATCGTCTACATTATCCCCGATGATTTAAATTTCTCGATTTTATCAACAATGTGAAATTTCCTTGCAAAAGGTTCCAACTATAGCCGCACCGGACGACGACACGTACGAAGCCCCGGAGCCCCGTGGCGTCGTGGGACTCGCGAAAGAAGAGGATATAACGATCGCGAACGAGAGTACGAGAGCCCGAGCTCTCTACGAGTCGGACGATCGTTTGGGTATTTGGCGAAAAAACGTTTGGATCACGAAAATTCCTCGAAGAAGAAAGAGGAGAAGGTCCGTCGACGAAAACGATGAAAAAACTTTGGACGATACGAAAGCCGAAAGTTTGGCGATTCTAAGTCCCGCGGAGTTTATTCGCGCGGTGTCCAAGAAGTCTAACGGCAAAGTTATCACGGAGAATACGACAAAAAATTCGAGTATCACAGAGAATGTCGGGATATTGGAAAAATCTGATAATAATTCGAACGGATCGGATCCGAAGATAAGTCTCAAGAGGGAGACAACGTTATCGCAGTTTCTGTACTTTCCGGTGGCGGGACGAGAGACGCGAGAACTCTTGGGGAGCGGTAACTTCGATCAAACATTGTCGGATGAAGACTCAGCGCGGAGAGACAATACTTGGCAGTCGCAGGAGAATGTGTCGAGCGAAATGGAAGATGTTTTTCTCAGAGGCGCCAGTCAAGCGTTGACGAGATACATCGAACGCGAACTTCATCCGGCGATCAAGGAAACTCTCATGACATCAATGGGATACACGATAAGCTATGGATAAATAAAGAAAAATTATTTTTTCTATCTTCTAGAAACGATTATCCGACGAACTGACGAAATACAAAGACTAATCGCCCTGTTTTAGCTGTACTATTTATTGAATATTACTATATTACATTTTGCGTTAATGAATCGTATGAAAATGTGAAAAATGTTTCTCTTACAAAGATTATACGGATTTATAGATTTCCCGATAAATTATTGAATATCGGATCGCGAGTTGCGCGACAGAAGACTACGAAAAATTCCCTGATGATTTTTTTTCGGTTCACAGGCACATTATACAGAGAAAAAAAAATCGATTGAATCCACTAAATCGATGCTCGCGCGTGGCGAAACAAATAATCGGGTTTTTAAATATAATTAATTGTCAAAGTAACGAAAAAAATAACTAATGAAATAGTCAAATAAATATTTTTTTTGCCACCCGCGAGCGCCGATTTTGTCAATTCGATTGATTTTTTTGCTCGGTGTACGTTATTTTTATGTTTTTTTTAAATCTCGTAGTGCTTTCAGTATCTGAAGCACTTGTTCGTAAGCGGTAAAGTGCAACGCCGTCGTTACCGCGGCTTTTATCTGACTCGGCACCAGTCCTTTGAACAAACCCCTTATACCCTCTTTCCTTGCGGTCGTCGCGAGACAATCGACTAATCCGCGACAAGAGAAAAACTTTCCGAATCCTTGGCGTCCGTGTTCGAAACCCTGAATCTGCAATCTTTTTCTCGCGAGATCGAAAGGATATATCATAGTTTTCGCCAAAAATCCCGCGCCGCTGCCGGCAATCAACGAATTGCTCATATTCGTCTGCACGTCCAGAGAAAAGCTCTTGTAAAGATCAGTGAGTATGTTATAGAACATGAATTGCAGACCAGTGTGGGGAGCGATTTGCAGCAACGTCGGTGAAAGTCCGCGAAAGAAGGACCTCGCCGATTCCGTCTTGAAAATCGTTCTGGATAAAAAATAAAAAAAATTGTTGAAGTCATAAAACTGATTTTTTTGAGTTCATAGCAAAAATTTTAAGCAAAATATAAATGCGCACATGTAGGGGTGAAGAAGCCCTCTGTAAATTTTGTTGTTCGAAGATTGCGCCACGAGTCTCGTTCTGACCGTGTCGAACGGAAACGAAATAATTGTCGCAATGCTGCCAGCGGCTGCTCCAGATACGAAATTCGTGGATTTGTTCCATTCCGAGAGTATGGGAATGGTGTTGGAGATTTTTTTTAATTCATTGTACGAGTAGAACTGCAAAACGGCAAAACATTTTTTTTTTTTTTTTTTTTTATTGACGTTTAGTAATATTGGAAGGATGTGATGACACGCGTGATATTCTCACCTGTCCTGTTCCGTAAACGATGGAAAGAAATTGCGCCGGTACGTGTCCCTTCCATAATGCGAGTATTTTTTCTTCCTTGACGATGACTCGTACCGCTTGTAACACAGATCTGTATTTACTTGAATGTTCTCCATGACTTATCGGCTCTACCTGGAGCTAAAAAACAATTTTATTCGCGTAACCGGCCGATTGTGTAAAACTTTCGATTTCAGCGTTAATAATCGAATGTATTCTTTTGTTTCTGCGGTATAAAAACATCGATACCTGAAACCTTATTTTGATAACATCCAACGGCTGACAAAGCAATCTCGTTATAAATCCGCTGGCCGCGCCTGCTATGGCATGGTCGGCATTAGGTTTGTCAGTATTTGCCGGCAATCCCATTTCTTTCTATAAACATTTTTTGTCAATTTTATCACAACGCAATAATGAAGTCGTCTGTCAATAACAATGAACCGGTAGTGCACTGTGCGGTGTATAACCTCTTCGCTGCGTTCGTCGGCGAGTCAACGCAGCGGCCCGGCGAGTATTTCATAACACAATTATGCATAACGATATAAATGATTTTTAAATTCACGTCGATGCATTTTTTTTTTTTAGTAATTAATATATTTTCTCGCAAACGAATTAAAAAGAAATGTCGACTGTTGCAGTCGTTTGCTTGATCATTTTTCCGCGAAACAAGTTTTCAACGTACCGTTATTATAACACGCTGGATAGTTAATAAAAATCTAAGTACGCTGCTAAAACGCTGCTGGTGGACAGCGCAATATTAATCGTAATATTAACTGAACAATATGAGTGACAAGCGAAGTTTTATTCTTGCGCTGATATTTTTTTCGCTCGTCGACGCATTTCCCAGAACTGATTATAAATTCAATGTGCCAAACGTAGTCAAACCAACAGTACCAGACGCAGGCAAGCTTCTTATCTATTTTTTTTCTTTCCATTCGCTTCCCGTTTGTTTGTACAACAGATAAATTCGTTTCTCGTATATCACAGTGAAAACGTCGCCCGAATATGTGGAATTATTGCGACAACCGTTTCAAGATCCCGAAGTTAAGCCGGGTTTGTTTCAGGGTGATATGGCTCTGTCGAACGAGGTACTCGTAGAAAATAAAAATAAAATAGATAAACGTTAAAAAAATCGGCGTGTTTATAATCGTGAGATCTCAGCATTTTAGTCACTGGCGAGTTGCCCTAAGATGGGACGTTTTTCCCGAAAAACTTTGGGAAAACAGAACGATTCCTTACGTTATAAGTCCGTTGTACAGTGAGTTGAAAAAAAAGATCGATCGTTAATGTTTAAACGAGTCATTGTTTTAATAACGAATTATTCGTAGATACCGTTGACTACATAACGATTTACAAAGCAATATCTTACATCAATTACATGACATGCGTTAATTTCGTTCCATGGGACGAGGAGTCGAAAGATTTTTTGTTAATATGGCCCATCAAGTATCCATCGGGGTAAATAATGAGTAAAATTTAATAAGACGATATAATGCTCAGAAAAAGCCGATTATTGCTTTGTTTTTTTTTAAATTTTTTTTTAATGTAAAGCTGCTGGTCATTCGTTGGAAAGTACGGAGGAATTCAGCTTCTCGCTCTTCAGCCACCCGATGAAAACGGACCTAATTGCTTAGGCGACGAAGGAAGAGCGGTCCACGAATTGATGCATTCTCTCGGAATATTTCACGAGCAAAGTCGTGCGGATCGCGATATGTTTGTCAAAGTACACGAGGAAAATGTTTTGCCAGGTAAATAAATACCCAAATACCATGTATTTCGTTTTTTTCGACGTTTTTTTGTTTTTTTTTTGTTTTCTTGCAGAGTTTTTGACAAACTTCGACAAGCAGTCGCTCGAGAATACGACGTACAGCTACGAGTACGATTACGAGAGTATAATGCACTACGGCAGTCACTACTTCAGTCGGAGTCCGGATAAACCAACGTTGACATCGAAAATGCCCGGTGCGAAATTTGGACAACGAAAAGGAATGTCGAAGACGGATTGTCTCAAAATCAACGATCTCTATGGTTGTTTGGGAAAACTATCGCAAGCGCGAAGATGGTACAATATATGCAACGCGTTGGGTCTATGAATCGAAACAGCGAAAAATCATTTATCTTATCGTATCTATCGGTGGGCAGTGATTCGCCGGAAAAGGCCATATAATTTCTTCGACTTCTATCGAAGAAATTCCCCGACGATAATCTTCGACGATTTTTTCCAAATTCTCCCCCCAAGAACTCCGCAAAATCGATTCGATAGTTTTCACTTCCGGTAGACGAGGATCTCTGTTGCTCCCGATAGCATCCAATTTGTCGGTAAAACACGCCTGTTAAAGATTACAACATTTTTCAAAATGTAAATGAATAAAAAAAAAATAAAAAAAAATCCCGTGTTTGTCGTCAATTTTATGTTTACCCGACTGATCGCTCTCGAAGCACGAAGCTCGTCGCAAAAATTGTACAAATTGTCGATAAGATGATAATACATTTTCTTCACGTTGTCGAAATCCTCGAGAAATTTTTCATCCGCAATATTCACCGTGTCGCAAGTATCCGCGACTCGTCTCGCGTGCCACTTGTGAAAAAATCGTTCGTCGATCTTTAACCGCATAGGAAAACACTTCGAAACCCCGAGAAACTTGGGTTCAGCGGTAACAAAATGCGAACATATTCGGAATATATCGTCTTCCGAAGATTCCACGAGATGAACGATGTGCCGCGAATAAACGAGGAAAAGTCCCGTCGCGCCGTTCGCAAAATCTTCTCTCGCGCATCGAGCGAAAAACTTTAATACGCGATCCGTGGAAATTGTTATTGTCGCGCAAAAGATAAATCTGCATAAGTCGGCCGATTGGTTTTGCGAACGGAGGAAATTTAGAACGGAGTAACTGCGAAACTCTTCCATAGTCTCGAAGTTTGATCGATACTTCGCACAAAAGTTATCAGCGAATCAACGAATTCGCGTAGTTTGCGTTGCGCAGATCGCGAATTCTGTCGCGGACCGCGACGAGCACCGAATTGACTTAAAAGTAAATTGTTGTTGTTGTTTTTTTTTTTTTTTTTTTTTTTTTTTTTTAGAGTGGAATGAAAGACAAATGCGTTATTGTTTTTGTTGGTATTTGTTCTGTATTGTTGTGTCGTAGAGTACGTACATTCGATAACGAGAACTGATGTATCTCGTTGAGTGCTGCACACACGAAAAAACACGGTACAGAGCGATAGAAGAAAAAAAGAAAGAGCTACAATTTTTTTTTAACAGAAATATTTAAATGTCATTGGGTTTGGCATTGACCCGTCAGATCGATTGTACCTTTGCTTTGGTCAGACGCTTGGATCCATCTTTCTTTCTTTTATTTAAATTTTTCCTTTCTTTTTTTTTTTTTTTCTTTTCTTTAATATAATTCGCCTCGTTTATGCGTTACAGATAAAACAAAGAAAAAAAAACGTCTACTATTTATGATCTAAAGCGATACTGACCATTCCAGAATCATGGAATGAATACTGAAGTTTATAATGGTTCACGCGCGCCTCACACGTGACACTCTTTGTGATAATGAACGATGCTTATCGATTGCGAAATACGAAGGAGGGCCAGCAAATGCCTCGGTTATTCTGTCGCAAAAAAAAAATATATATATAAATTATAGTATCACGAGATTTCGTTATCGTAACAATAAATAATGTAGAATATAGTTTTTTTATTTTATTTTTTTTTTTACTTTATGTATATTCTCGTTAAAGACAGACATATCTTCGGCTGCAACGTTGTAAACGTGATTTTGGTTTTTTTTTTTTTTTTTTTTAAATTAGCATCAGAGCGAGAATACCCGATTCACGAAAAAAGAAAAATTCTAGGGATCGTCATGAATCACCGTGCTGCTAAAATGCTGATTTTTTTTTTTTTTTTTGGGTTTTTTTTTTTCACAAACTCTGTCCCGTATTTCGGATAAATAGGCATCGTTCATACGTAGAGAATCAAAGGAACTTGTGGCATGTCACCATTATTATTATTTTTTGCATAAGAATGATCTAAATCCGGCTTAGAGTCGACCACGCGGTCGAGACGTAACAAAAGCTATGAATTATAAATAAGAATTGTTTTAATAGCTGGCCGAGCAATTGACTGACGAATATTTTTTTTTTTCTTTTTTGTTGTTGTTTTTTGGATTCCCGATCTACATTGGACAAACATTGGCAATTCTAATCACATATTATTATTATTATTATTTTTTTTTTAATGATCGTTAGTGAGTTCCAAGTTTTCCCGATGTGTTTCATATTGCGCTCAGTTATTTTCGGCCAAAGACTGTATCGTCGAATCAACTGTAGTTGCTGAAACCGTTGCTTCGTCCGCCGTCGAATCGTTTGTGTACACCGGAGAAGTTGTTCTCCCTTCCGCGTCCACCTCCGTATCCCCAACGGCCTGTTTATCGTGGTAAATAAATCATTCGTTAATAATTGAATACGTTGGCGAAAAAAAGAAAAATTTTCAATAATGTGGTAAAAAAAAATTATTCATAAATAATTAAATGTATTGGTGAAAAAAAAAAGTTTCAATAACGTTATAAAAATTATTCATAAATAATTGATTTGGTGAAAAAAAAAAAAAAAAAAGAAAATGTTTGAATCGAAAAGTTATGAGAACGAAACTTACTTCGTCCACCGTATCCTCCGCCACCGCCTCCTCCTCTCGCTGCGAGTTCCGATAGTTTAGGGTTGATAACTTGATTAGCCTCTTGCAGAACGTTGATGAGGTCCTTGGCTTGTCGGCCATTTTGTGGCGTGAAAAACGCGTAGCTGGTGCCGGTACATTGCGAACGACCTGTCCTTCCGATTCTGTGTATGTAATCCTCCGACGACGACGGATAATCGAAGTTGATCACGTACTTCACGTCATCGACGTCTGAGAAGATAAATTCATTATAGCGATAACGATAACGCTGATAACTATTGTTTATTTACATGCCTTCGCACGAATTTGGGATGCTGAGTGAGACGCGAACGAATGGTGGTATTGCGCTTAACGTTTTTCATTTTTCATATTTCTTTGTATTTTCATCTCATTGAAATTCAAGACCCGCAGTAAACAGACTGCTTTTGCTTTTCGTTTGTGTTATTTTCTTTCTTTTCAACGAAAAGCCGCACGAGAATCAAATTTCTTCATTAGCGTCAAAGTGGAATTGAAATTTTGAAAAAAATTTTAACGCCTGTTTAACGATAAACAGCATACTACTCCTTTCCGGAGAGCGCTGGAACTCGTTTTTTTTTTTTTTTCTATTTTTCAAGAACACGTTTAAGGGGCGCGACGCGTCGGAGGTTCGATACTCCCTGTTTGTTTGTTAGTAGCGCTGTTTTCTTTTTTTTCTCAAGTTTTTAATATGTATTTCGTAAAATGTTTGGATTTGTTTTAATGAAGAGTGGAATTAATAAATTTTACGGCAGCTCTCGACCCAAATCATACACTGCGAGATCGATCAAACGTCTCGTAAGACGAAAACTGATCAATGTTCAATTTTTTTTTTCTTTTTTTTTTTTTCAATAAAAATTGTCGTTACTTCGACAATTTTTTTAATGTGATAGAAAAATTGATGTTTTTATAATAAAATATGACTATAAAGCTCGTGTGTGTATGAATGTGTGATAGCTGCTTCATGATAATACAAACCCTGTTACCGCTGAACATTGCATTCGTTGCGAGCGGCATATAAATATCGCTTCCCGTGATGTGATATTTGTTTCTTGAATGCAAGTTCAGTTCGCAATGTCACTCCTGTCCTATACATCCCCATCGAGTAGCGATAGTAGCAAAATCAATACGATTGTTGTCCGCACCGGGTGAACATTGGCTATGGTGAGTGTGTTTTTGTTCGGCTCAAGTTTTTGTTCAAAAACCAGCGCGCCATTTTTTTTTTTTTTTTTTTTTTTTTTTTTTTTTCATTTTTCATCCCACAGCCAACGAGCGAAACAGTACCCGCGCACCACCCTACTACTTACGTGGTACACAGGCTGTACACAGAGGCACATTTTTTTTTTGTTTTTTTTTTAAGTACATGTTTTTTACTCGCGCGATTAACGCGCATGTACATCGTCTATATATCACTTGCATATATAGCTCAATTATCTAGAGCACAGACAGTGAGTGAGCCATGTTTCATTTATCGTTCGATCGTTTGCTCATTGCGCACTCAACACAATCTGTGCACCATGTGCCTCTGAAACAAAGGACAACCAGACTGATTAACATAAATTATCAGATGCCCACACTTAACTTCTAAGTACTGTTTTACTTTAGTCCGCATTTTTTTTTTTTTTTTTTGCGATTTTTTTTTTTTTTTTTCGATCGTTTTTTCTCAATACTTCGCCACAAGCTTTTTCACCGTGCAGATTTAGCTCTAAGAACTAACGCATTAGAAATAGACTGCATTAGCGATTTATCATCCTCTATGATTATAATTCGTAACACCCCCTTCCCCCACCCCGACTCTCAACTTTTACAATTTCTGAAGGATATACTTTATTTTTATTTATTTATTTATTTTTTTTTTGAAAGAAGACAATTCCTTCGAGTTTATCCCCAATAAAGTTTAATCTCATTTGTTACTTCTTGCACTTTAAAAAAAATATGTATGTTATTCATGTTGAATGTTCTCTTTCGATAATTTTAGCTAACTAATGCCTTCTATTGCGTGTACGAAGCTTATGCAAAGTTTGAGAATTTTTGTTGTTGTTGTTTTTTTTCCTTTATCTGCGGACGATCGTGACGCTCGAGCGTCGTACGAGAAACAATTCGTTCGTCGACGCGATTTATTCGGAGAGGAATTGTTTTGTTTTTTTTTTGTCAGTGATTTTTTTTTTTTTTTTTTTTTTTTTTTTTTTCAGCTCCAGCTGTACATCTTTCTCTTCGATATGTTCACCTTTTACGCGAATGTCGACCGACGTTTCGAGAAAAATGAAGCGTGTTTCGTTGATCACCGAACGAGACGAGCTTTTTTTTTTTTTTTTTTTTATCCGCAATTCCTTACGATTCGCAAACCATTACTCCAAGTTTTTAACAGTGAGGCATCATTTCATATAACCAGTCTGTGCTACATCGCCACCCTCCCTAATTTACGAAACATATATACACACCCTAATATTCTCGCAAAAAATTTGTTCTAATTTCGTGAACAATAACGACACGTCGTTCCACCAGTATACGCACTCTCTTATGCATCATGAAAATCATTTTGTTTCTTTTTTTTTCTTTCATTTTCGCGAATAATGGAATATAATGCGTGATTTAACGCTATTTTTGTAAAACTCACCCAGTCCACGGGCGGCCACGTCCGTTGCTACGAGAATCGATCCTTTCTTGTTTCTGAATTCTAAAAAAAAAAAAATTGTTGCGTTTTAGAATTATTATGATTTTTATAAAAAAATAATTATATGATTTTTATAAAAAAATAATTATATGATTTTTTTTAAAATCAATTGATCGCATAAATAAAATCTTACCTCTGAGAACATAGTCGCGCTCTTGCTGTGATTTGTCACCGTGCATGCACACCGCTGGCCATCCATACCGACGAATGTTCCTCGTGATGTTCTCTACTTTTTTCTTCGTTTCAACGAATATTATCGTCTTTCCACCGTCTTCGTTGACATTACCAATTTCTTGAAGAAGAGTTCCCAATCTGATGAAAAACGAAAAAAAATCGACATTAATACATCGTATAGTTGCAAATTGAATCATAAAAAAACGGAAATTTAAAAAATAAAATCAGTTCTTCTTAGAGGTTGATATATGGTGTGATAATCACAGCGGTTCATCAAAATATTTCATCACGATAAATTTTTCCATTACTTTGATAATCGAAAAAAAAAAAAAAAAAAAAAAAAAATTTTTAATAAAAAAAAATAGCTTACTTGGCTTCTTTCTCGTGTTCCTGACACACATCAATAATCTGTAGAATGTTGTGATTAGCCGAGAGCGTCAATGATCCAATGTTGAGTTGCGTGTAGTCGGTAAGATATTCTTCAGCCAAATTTCTAACTTCTTTTGGCCACGTGGCCGACCACATGAGAACCTGTCTGTCGGGTCTGATTTGTTCAATTATTTTTCTTATTTGCGGCTCGAATCCCATGTCCAACATGCGATCGGCTTCGTCCAATACGAGATACGTGCATCGGCGCAAATTTGTTGTTCCGCGTTCGAGAAAATCTATGAGACGACCGGGTGTAGCGATGACGATTTCAACGCCGCGTTCCAAATCTCGCGCCTGACTGCCTTTCGGCGCGCCGCCGAATACGCACGTGTTTCTCACGTACGAAAGCGAACCAAAGTCGTTTGCGACCGTTTGAATTTGTTGCGCGAGTTCGCGGGTCGGCGCGAGGACGAGGGCGATGGGTCCGTCGCCGCGATTAAGCGGCTGTTGGCTGTTTATGTGAACGATCGCGGGAAGAATATAACCCAAAGTTTTGCCGGATCCGGTCTGCGCAATGCCGACCATATTTCTCCCGGACATCGCGATCGGCCATCCCTGCGCCTGAATAGCGGTCGGTTCCGAAAATCCCTGTTTTCTTATTCCCTGCATAACGTAATCGGGAAAATTTCCCTCTTCAAAGTACTGAATCGGATTTGGGAGTTTATCGCCTTTTAAGGTTATCTGTTTTTCCTCTCTGAATGTTTCAACTTCTCGTGGATGACGAGCGGAGACATTGGGATGCGGAACATAGAAATCCTTCTTGAAGGGTTTCAAGTTTTCGTAATCCCAATTTGGTTTTCTGAGACTGCCACCGGCGCCGCCGCCGCGAGAATTGCTTCTGCCTCCCATACCGCCGCCACCTCCGGCTCCGTTACTTCCGCGACTTGGGAATCGTCCTCCGCTACCGCCACCGGATGAACTTCCGTATCCGTTGCGTTGTCCTCCGCCTCCTCCTCTACTACCGCCACCTGCACCGCTGCTACGATATCCACCGGACGAACCTCCGTAAGTCCTTTATAGTTTAAAAAAAAGATAATATATTAAAATTGGGAAATAAAATTTTGTTTTGAGAATTTTCACAATTTTTCGGGGTTATGGAAATCGGTACTGTAGTGAACATTGAGAGACGGATCCAGACATATATGTGTGGACACCGAAGGCATAGTTCACACTACATTAATTTTCCTCGCACAAGCATTCATGCTCTGTCGAAGTACGAGACAGAGTCATGCCAAAATGAGAGGTTTAAAAAAGATCGAAAAAAAAAAAACTTGCCGATCGTTGCGAATTATTTGCGTAATCCGAACGAGCGAGTTGAGCAATTAATTGCGATGACAACAGATTCGACGTGTATAGAACAAATGTGCGGATGTTTTCCGATCGCGTTTCGAGAATTTTCCAACGGCGTGGTTCAATAAAATAGCGCTTGCGTGCGAAACGATCGTAATGGCGGCTGCTCAGGGCCAAGGCCGCCTCAACGCGCCTCTCGGAACGCGAAAAGCGAAGCGTCGAAATATTTCTCACGATTGTCCGCGACGTTAACACGCTCCTTTGTCATCGCGATTTGTCACTGTTATTTCGTTTATCGAACATTTCTTCACGATATTTGCACGTTTGTTGAGATGACAATAAGGTTTTTTATTACTTACATGATTGATGTAGAATTGGATGCTTTTCTGTCCCTTGAAGTGATGTTATAAGCTTTGCTTGATTGAGTTGTTTAGCGGCTTAGATCTCTGTAAACGAAATTCGACAATTGGAGACAAATGATCGAGACTCGTTACCGAGAATCGCGAAATATATGCACTTTTTTTTCCAAAATGGACGAGTATTATAACCGTCGTGAATAGAAAAAAAAACTGTTCGCAATTATAATAGAAGCACAACTTACCCGTGCCGCTTCTAGGGACGGAAAGAACGATGCGAGTAGATGCCGGATGTGACTCACCAAACGTCACGAGTACGGTGGGGGATTGTTGCGCACTAACTCAAGTTAGCACACTGCACAGTGCCCTGTCTCGTAATGATTTTTCCCTACGGCCAATAGACGGACCGACGCCCGACCTTTGCAACCCTACAGACCAATCGTTCTCGAAGCTTCGCGACGTTTCGATACTGTTCTCGAATTTTATCCGATAAATGATTGAAGCAAAATATAATAAAAATTTTGTTCGCGAACTACGATATATATTATTAGACAACATTTGGCATACTTACATTTTTATTTTGTAATAGAATAAAGCAGTTTTTAGCAGATATAATATTGTTCTATTCTGAGACAACATATATCGTGCGTTTCCAGTACGTTTGGCGACGCGATTGGCTGTTTACTGAGCGCATGCGCGAATTAGTCCCGCGAATTTTAATTCGAACCGTTAGAAATGTGTCACATTTCTTGACTGTACTGTCTTGAATAATGTACAGTTGTTAACCAAACCCCGTTATTTTCTTTTTCAGACGAATAAAAATCCTTATTCTTTCGGAAAGTCTCTACATTATTCAATGATTTGTCAAATCGAATGTTTCAAAGTTCGCGAACTCCGAGCTTCCATATAATTTCGAACAAATTGAAAATCTCGAGTACGTCTTGGAATCCCCAATGGATACACGGAGTGTTAGAATTCTCGTAATGTCTATTATCATTTTTCCAAATTATCCAAACGCTCCTCATAATTTCTCACAATAAAATTTCGGGAAAGGAACAAAAAAGGATCGTAGTGAGGATATTTTGCAGAGATAAAAAAACATATACAATTGCCATAGGTTTATCATTTTATTTTCTATCATAATACTGTATAACATACAAGAAATGCACTTTAGTGAAACCTACAGAAGAGAACTTGAATGTAGAGCAGTATTCCTTATTGTTTGTCGTCCAACTGTCTCACTTCCGGGGGTCTTAGTATTATTTAATCGTGTTTTGTCTCCTTCTAGTTTACTTCGAAAAAAAAAAAAAAAAAAAAAAAAAAAAAAAAAAAAAAAAATTGTATAATAGTGTTAATTAACGAGACTACGTAGGGCAATAAGTGTTTTCTTTAATCGACGGTTTTAAAGGGGCATAAACCTCTTTTTTTTTCCTTCTTTTTTTTATGTAGTTCTCAGCGAGGGCTGCGGCTGTTATATTCATATTACCACGTACACATTGCTAAATATCACGTTGTTCTCTCTCTCTCTCCCTCAAATCATGTCATGGTCAAAAAATAAATAGGCTCCTTCACAATAATTATCTCTCTTTCTCATTTTT
This sequence comes from Buathra laborator, assembly GCA_934046635.1. Lineage (NCBI taxonomy): Eukaryota > Metazoa > Arthropoda > Insecta > Hymenoptera > Ichneumonidae > Buathra > Buathra laborator. The sequence continues at coordinate 15,175,088 of OW203898.1, read as the reverse complement.
TTTTTCATGTAAAAACTAGGGTGTCACTGGAATAAACACTCGGCTAACGACCAGGGAACAGTTTCTCGGTATTCATTGTTTTTTTTTTCTCGCATATCGTAAACTAGTATCAAATATAAAAACTTATTCAAGCTTTTTAAGTTTCACACGTTTACAATACCTCTGTTTTTTTTTTCTCTTTTATACTTATAATATCACTTCTCAACAGTATTTGATTGTATTGAGCAAATAATTGGCTGCTCAAAAATTGGTTTTTTTTTTTTTTTCTTGAAGGCCTCTTCGTAAAAACGATCCTTCATACTTAATTTTTTTTTTTTTTTCGTATCGTTTTTTTTTTTTTTTTTTTTTTTTTTTTTCATTTGTTTCCTCCGAGAGTACAAACGTGTGTGTGAAACGTCAGCGTATTCGTCGATACTAATGGACGACACGAAATACGTTCATTTGACAAAAAGAGCCTTTTTTTTGTTCTTTATCATTGATAAACAACGTTTCTCGAAACGCATCAGTACACAAAGTGATATTATAATAATTTTGACTAGAATCTAGTATTATCGTTCCCAATAGTCGCGTTAGACGGTGTGTTTTGTGTGTTTATCTTTTTTTCTTGTGTGAAAATATGTATGTTTTGCGGCCTCCAAAAATTTCACGAGTCATTCAAGCAACGATTTTAGCGTATCGGTGATATTCGCGCCAAAAATCTTATTACTTCGATCTTTTTTGTTGTTGTTATTTTTTTTTATTTTTTTTATCGCAATCGAATACTCTTCGATCGACTCGTTATCGTTACCGACTCGGTATTAGTTTGAATATCTTGAAGATAAGATAGAGTATGTGCTATTATTCCTAAAGGAACAATCCATGGCTAACGTTACGGTGTTTTTTTATCGGAAAAAAAAACATACCGTATCGTCGTTATTTTTCAGAGATACAGAGAGAGTACTTGCTGAACAGACCTCGAAAAAAAAAAAAAAAAAAAAAAAAAAAAAAGAAGAGCATATTAATTTGTTTTTTTTTTTTTTTCTTATAGTTTCATATTTAAAAAAAAAAGGAATCGCGAGACACGGTGTTTACACATAAGTAGATAATTAATACTAAACACAGTAAAGAATAGTTTTTTTTTTTTTTTTTGTCGCACGATACAGGTACTACTATTCGAATGTATCTTTTTTTCTTTTTTTACTTCCGAAATAATTTAATGAACAGGGCCAATGCCTCGGGCACGCTGTTGTGTCTATAGTGTGTCACACACGCACGAGAAAGGTAGGAGTTTGAATCTAAGAGTAGCATTAGCACACATCAGCACATTCGCTGCGATATTCGTACAAAGCCGGATGTTGTTGAAAAATCAATCAACAACAAATATTGTTCACTTTTTTTCATTTATTATCATCATTATTATTTGTTTCCGTAACGTTTCAACAACACTGGAGTTTATCGCGTAAAAAAAAAAAAAAAAAAAAAAAGAATTAATATTGAGATCGCGTATTTCGGAGTTGCTAATCTCTAACGATTGTCCGCCGTATTTTCGACCTTCGAAAGAGAGATCCCGAATTTTAAACGAGTTTGGCTGTGCCGATGCTGCCGTTGTGATCGTATATAAATGTATTTGATTCCAACGCAAATGAATTTTACGGTGCGGCAAATAAAAAAATTATCGTAAATAAACCGATTTTATCAATGATGTGTCGGCAGATGTTTGTTACTTTTGCTTTTTTTTTTGTGTGTTTTTTTTTTTTCTTTTTTTAGAGTGGAAAAAGTTGTACAAGACAAGAAAGTGTTCCCGTTATCGAACTAACGTAATAGTTACTCATTCAGCCATTTCAAAATCACGAGATACGGCATTTCATCGAATCATAGTATAAAATATAGAGTGTTGTAATCAATAACATACAATTAGATAATATTTATTTAGTGTACATTACGTGAAACGTCGTGTACCCCGTTTGGGTGGGCTGCTAAACTCGTTATTTTTATAAATTGGCGAAAGATATTCAGTCTTGTATTTAAAGGAGATAATTACTTTTCATTTAACATTACAAGTTATGCGTTATTTACGTTTAGAATAATAAAAAATTTTATGTACGCGATATCACAGCGCTCAGCATAATTACTTTGAAGGTACTCTTGAGTTTCGTTAGCAATTTTTTTTTTTTTTTTCTTATTTATTTTTTTTTTTTAGTTCAAACATCACGTTGGACATATGAATTATAACTTCCACCGGCTTACTGAGGGGGGGATCATCGCGACATTCACGTGCCACACACCAATTATTTACGTTTCATTTTCTTTTGGCGAATTATATAAATAGAAGACCAATACGTTACACGAAGTTACCGTCGGATGTGACAAAAAATTGCATTTTTTTTTCGATCTTTTTTTTCTTTTTTTTTTTTTTTTTAAAGATGCTATTTTACAGCCGGCAAAGCTTCGTTTGGGGGGAGGGAGTGGAAACAAACTATTTTTCAGTGAGCACGCCTATCTTTCTCATTAGTTCGCAACACGCTAATCGCACTGTCGCACTTTTGTGTGTGTGTGTGTGTGTTTCGTGTGTATCGTGTATCGGTATGCATGATAGGGACTGCGTGTTGGAATACAATATGCGTATCAGATGCGACGACCACTGACAATGTTTTCATTTTTTTTTTTTCTCTTTTCGTTTTTTTAATCAGCGCCCATTTTGTTTTTACTTATTTTAAAAAATAATTTTCAGCTATACGCTATTGTGTTTTGACCCTAACGATCGGTGTTACAATAAGGATATCGATCAGCTGAGGTTTCTTCTCGTCGTTTTGCCCCGTTTATTTTTATCGTTATTCTTGTTTTTTCTTTTTTTTTTCTTTTTTTTTTTCAATATTCAAACGTCTTTCAAACGGTTGGACCTATCATTGGGAGACTCACGAAAGAATTGCCTTAATTTTTATCAACGTTTCGTTTTTTTTTTTTTTTTTCCTTGCCCAGTCGTCAGCAGGATTTGCATCGAGATAACATGATATGATTATACCACATATATAAAATTGATGAGATACATTCCCTATTTTTAACCATGTTGCACAATAGAACAGTGGGTTTTTTTTCTATGCGCTACATCTTACATATCACAGAACTACGCGTATACCCGCTATCTATACGACGAACGAAAACCACGGCGATATTTTTGATGTTTTTTTTTTTGCAATTCCATGTGAAAGTCTCACAAAACGTTACTTTACTGACGATAATTTCAAAGATGTTTGATACGCGTATCTTTTGAATAGGTAAGTGCAGACGCGGGCTGCGGAATTTTTTACGATCTTTTTTCGTTTTTTTTTTTTTTTTTTTAAGTCGAAACGATGACGGGGTTAACTTTTGGTATATTCGATAGCGGGTTTACACAAATGTGCGGGAGCCTCCAGACTTTTCGACGCTCGGTACTTATTAATCACTTTCTCATTCAATCTTTTCCAGCTTTACGCCTTTTTATTCCGCGATTTCTCGTATTCGATATATTCGGTCGATAAGATTCGATTTAACGCGAGAAATATATAAATGATCCGCCGTGCGACGATCGGAAAGGGCAAAAGTTACGAACAGGGGACATACTATTATCAACGTTGGATTTTCAAACCCGTGAGACAAAAAAAAAAAAATTTTCGTGAAAAAAAAAAAAAAAAGTGCCTTAGAAAACAAAGAGAAAACAAATTAGAAAAAATACGAAGAGACTACGCGTTCTTTTGTTTATTTTTTGTTTCTTCGAGGAATCGCGTTTGAAATAATTTTATTATACCCATAATATACATAAACACTACGCGTATACTGCTACGTAACGAAATAATGACGAATACGACTGAGAAATAGCATCGAAACACAATCGTTCACCGTTGAATGAGATGCAATCGATATATTTTACTTTTTCCGTAATCCGTTAGACTCGTTCACCAATCGCGATGAATAAATTGCATGAAAAAAAAACTAATAATAATAGTAAACAAAATCGCGAAGATGCAACAGCGAAACCAAAAATCGGCTTTTAGTACGGACTGAGTAGAAAAAAAAATTCTCGAGAATATACGATTTTTACGAGAATAAATATTGTAGCTTCTTGTTTCGGGAGGCAGCGCGATACGCTCGAGTAAAACTGGAGGCTCACCCGGAGTGATGCTCGAAACTGTGTAGATATCTTTTCTGTTTTTTTTTTTTTTTTTCTCAATAATGCTTCGCAAATCGTCGAAAACTCGTTCTTCACATCGTCGAAGAATTTCGTTTCGCTCGTTATTGTTTCATTATTTTATTGTTTCGTTATCGTGTTTTTTGCGATTCTTTTCGTTAAAAAAATATCTACGCGAGCTTTGAACGTAACGCGCGCGCACGACTGCTAGCCTCGTATGTACCATGTAGTAATAGTGTGTTATAGTAGTATGTAGCAGTAGTAATAGGTAGTAGTCGTAGTAAATAGTAGTATCATATGCAGCTTATAAACATTTATGTATATTATAACAACCTAGACGCGTACCGTTTTACTAAACGTAAAAGTGGTCAAAATGGTTTCCATTTTTTTTTTTTTTTTTTTTTCATCTTATTTATTCGTGTATTTTTTTATTATTTTTTTAATTAATTCTTTTTTACGTTTTTTCATTTTTTACCCGCCGCGTTGAACTAAAAAACAGATACGATTTGGATATTCGTTTCGCAGCCAGCCTGCACGTGCCTGCACGGTCGGCGTGCAAAGCGAGGCCACTCGGTGGCCAGTTGCATAAATATCAAACAACATTGTTTCATATTATCATTCGTTGGTCTATCAACAAATTACTTTCCATACAAAAATAAGATACCGAGCTTCGCTCTGTGATGCACAGCCATGTGACTACGCGCCCGATTTTTTTTTTTTATTTTTATTTTTCTTTCGCCTTAGTCTCTCCTCTCTCTCGTCTCTCGAACCCCCATATAGATTATTTTTTTTTTATTTTTTTTATTTTGTTTCGTATTTTTTGTGTTTTTTATTTTATTTTTTTTTGTTTTGTTTCTTTTTCCAGGCGACTCGTTGTCAGCATTCGCTGCTCTACTCTAAGCTGCATCGGGCAACTTGAAGCTACGATAATACGAATGTCGTACGAATCACGAGACACATTTAACTTTCGTCGTCGCGTGTGTCAAGTCCCAAACCGTTATTATTTGTGTTTTCTTCTTTCTTTCTTTTTTTTTATCATTGGGCGCACGGCTTAATTTTTATGCAAAAGGCCGGTTTTTTTTTTTCTCTCTTTTTTTTTTAAACTTATTCATCTCTCTTATTTTTTCTTTTTTTTTTCTTTTTCATTCATGGAGCGTCGCCTGCATTATACGCGAGAACATATAAATAAATCATAAATTATTAAACTAACCCATCCCACCCTCCCCTACCCCCCCTTCTATATGTTTCGTGCATTTCAGAAAAGCATACAGGTAGTTTACATAGTTATCGCGAGGAGATTACTATTCAAATACCATAGGGATTATGACCATCGTTAACTACATTCGTGGCCATGACCAATATTTTTTTTTTTTGTGTTTTTTTTTTTTTTTTTTTCTTCGTAATATTATTATATCAATATACCCTCACTAACAAGCTATCGTTACATCAAGACTCGACTGGAATGTGCCCATCATTAATTAAATGGCCGCATCGTATTTTATAAATTCTCCAACTCCCTTCGAATCGTCGGGGGGAAAAAAAATCCATTTAACTTCCTAATTGCAATTATCGAAGCGCGTTCTTTAATACCCTCGTCAATCCGAAGTAAATTTTAATTTTTTTTCTTATTCATTTTTATCGAAAAGTCTCGTAAGAAAGTAGGTGTACGCCGTTCTTTCCTAAAAGACAAGATTCTCGATTTTAATTTATCGTCGCGTACTGATAGTTGGAAATTTACTTTCGTACTATTTTTTTTTTTCCTTTTGCCCGTTTCGTTTACACGTTATTATTATTAATATTTTTTTTATCATCTCATTTGATATACCGATGATTATGAGAAAAAGGCTTTTCGACGACGAGATCCCGACTCGCAACATTCCAGAGAAGTACAATTAATAAAGAAATTGAAACAAACGATCAAGATATTACATTAAGAACATATTGAAAAATACCGCCGCGTTCCATGCCAATTTCGCGAAAACTTTTATTAGTTTCGTCGTTTTTTTTTTTTTTTTTATTATTATTATTATTATTTTTTATGTAGCATGGAGCGGGTATAGGGAATTCGTTTTCATTCTTTTTTTTTTTTACTGATTTTTTTTGTAATTTTTTTTTTTTTTTCATTTTTCTTGGTTTTCTTAGTATCCACGTTACTTAACACACGTACCTACGGATTTACCTCGTGTGAAGCGTCACTGCTGTACCGGTGTCGGCGGATACGAATAGGCGTAAGGCGGAACCGCTGGGAACTGTCCGTAGCCCATTGACTGATAGGCACAGGCGTTGGCCGCCGGTGGCGGTCGATTTGTTTGGAAGAATTTGTTATTCACAAGACTCTGAATGCTCGAGTCCGTGTGTCCGCCCGACGGCATCATGAACGGCGGTGGAATCGAAAACATTCCCTGTCCGTTCGGACTGCCGCCGTAACCGCCGTTGTTCTGACGATTGTTGATGCGATTACCCTGATATCCCGTGCGTCCCTGATATCTCGGTGCGCCGCTTGGATTCTGCTGATATCCGTTCGGACAGTTATTGCCACCGGTTTGATAACCGTTCGCATAGCCATTAGGTTGACGCTGCTGTTGATGCTGTTGCTGCTGTTGTTGATGATGTTGTATCTGTTGATGTTGTTGCGACTGTTGATGATAACCGTTCTGATAGTTGTTCTGACGATTGTTCATGTAACCGTTGGGTTGACGCATCATCGATCGTTCGTGCATCGGATTGTGCTGATTGTTTTGCCAACCGCCGCCGGTTGGTGACGAATTGTTTCTCGGACTGCCGTTGGAATTGTTGTCCTTCGTCGTTCTTGCGTTACTCCAGCGTTGCCTTCCCTTTCCGAATTGACTGCGTTGAGAATTGGCCAATTCGGCGAGTTGAGGATTTATCACTTGTCCGGCCTCCTCGAGTACGGCGATCAATTCCTTCGCTTGTCTCGCGTTGTTCGGAGTGAAATAGGCGTATGCCGTACCGGCGCTCTGACAACGTCCGGTTCTTCCTATCCTGTGGATATAATCCTCGCTGCTGTTCGGATAGTCGAAGTTAACGACGTACTTAACATCCTCGACGTCGAGTCCACGAGCCGCCACGTCCGTTGCAACGAGAATCGCCGTTTTGCCGTTGCGGAACTCGGATAATACGTAATCACGTTCGGGCTGCGATTTGTCGCCGTGAATCGATATCGCCGACCAACCCTCGCGCTTTATCGCCTTCGTTATGTCGTCAACTTTCTTCTTTGTCTCGACGAATATTATCGTTTTGTTTCCACGTTCGCAACCGATTTCACGAAGCAAATTTGATAATTTCGATTCTTTCTCGTGCTCCTGGCATATCTCGATTATCTGGCGGATGTTGTGGTTCGCGGCGAGTGTCAACGAACCGATGTTTATCTGTATGTAATCGGTGAGAAAATCTTCCGCGAGCGCCTGTACCTCCTTTGGCCACGTAGCCGACCACATGAGTACCTGCCTGTCGGGTCTTATCTGCTCGATTATCTTGCGTATCTGCGGCTCGAAACCCATGTCGAGCATACGATCGGCTTCGTCGAGTACGAGATAAGTACAACGACGGAGATTCGTTGTACCCTTCTCCAAGAAATCGATCAAACGTCCGGGTGTTGCAATGCATATCTCGACGCCGTGTTCCAAGTCACGCGCTTGGGGTCCTTTCGGCGAACCACCGAATATACAGGTGTTACGGATACGCGAGGATGAGCCGAAGTCACGAGCGACGCTCTGTATCTGTTGAGCCAATTCTCTCGTCGGCGCGAGTACCAATACTATCGGTCCATCGCCGCGGCTCAGTCTCGGCTGATTGTTTATGTGCACCGTCGCTGGTAGAATGTACTGCAATTTTTCGTTCATCGTATAAATTTTCATTTTTTTCTTAACAATACTACGAAATTACGAATTTAATTGCAAGGAAAATTAGCAATTTTTTTTTTTTTTTCTAATTTGACTGAAATTTGTATGTACAGTTTACTTTTTTGTATCAAAGTATTTTGACGCTGTAATACCGCACGTATTTTTACAGCTCTTTAACGTAACAAATGAAATGTTATTCTTTTTTTTTTGTATAATATTATTATTGTTTTACATCATGTTTTTTTAAATACCAACAATACCGATTTTGTCGAAACTTCAAGATTTTCTCGATTCAATTTGAGTTTTTTTTTTTTTAAGAATTTTTTTTTTCGCAATATTGTCATATAGCGGTAAATCGCTAAATACTTATTATAATTTTTTTTTTTTTTTTTTTTTTTTCAAATAAATAAAATAAAAAAATAAAGATTACTTACAGCAAGAGTTTTTCCAGATCCCGTTTGTGCTATTCCAACCATGTCGCGTCCGCTGAGAGCGATAGGCCATCCCTGCGCTTGTATAGCCGTCGGTTCTTGAAAGCCCTGTTTGCGAATTTCTTGCATAACGTAGTCGGGAAAGTTGCTCTCTTCGAACGCCTGTATGGGAAAAGGCGTGTTGTTTCCCTTGACGGTGATTTCTTTGCCGGCATGATATTTGGTCACTTCGTCGGGGGTGCGTCCCCTGACGTTGGCGTGAGGAACGTAAAGATTTTTCGTTATAACAGGCAGCGACGTCATGTCCCAATTTGGTTTTTTCAACTGATCGCCGGGGCACTTTTTCTGATTTTGCTTCTTCATTCCATAATCGTTGTGATTTTGTTGTTGACTGTTCCAGTAAGTGCCGCTTCCGTTTCTGTTGCCATATTCCCTGTTTCCCCTGGGTCTATAACTGACACAGATACCATCTCAAATCTTGTGAACGGTGCGACGCGCATCTTTGGCACGCAATTCTACGCTAGAAGAGCTTTTATCTATTTTTAAGTTTTGCCCAGTTGCCACCTCGCGGTCGCGTGTCTTTGAGTTAAATGTACAAGAAAAAAAAAAAAAAAAAAACTCCTAGAGCAGTTAATGACATTCGTTGGATTGGATAAACTCTGTAAAAATTTCATATTTCCAATCTCTCAACGACATTTTCATGCACCGACGATAGTTCGTTCGAATTTTCAATTTTTTTTATTTCCATTGACAAATTGTGACAAATAGTATCTAAACTACCGAGTCTCGATGTGGTAGCGAGAGTTAAAATAAAAAGATCGATCTACAAAATGGCCGGTAGTCGTTCGCGAAGTACGAGTACGGGCCCTACTCAGGCATTATCGACCCTCGTTGTCACGGGCACACATCTATGCGCGTCTCTCTCTCCACCCCGACCGTTTACAAAAGATCGCGGCGATAGACATATTGTCCCGTCGTAACGCGTTTTTTCTTCCGGGATAATAAGTAAAATACGACAATCCTTTTTATTTGTCTATAATAATACGGGAACAATACTCACGAAGTTTGATTGGAGTATCCGTTGCTATACATCTTTGCTGTACAGCGTTGTTCGGCCTTCGGTTAAACACGCAACTGACCTATTCGTTCTGTCTCTCTCAGCTTAGAAACGGTGTTAGCCGTGCCAATCAAACCTAAGGAAGAACGAAACGCGAGATTTTTTTTTTTTCTTCCTCTCTTTCTTTGTAGTTACGAATAATTTCGACAATTTGTAATCCTCATTTGTTTCGTGCGTATTTTTTTTTTTGTTCAGCGTTTGGCACACGATGGTGAGAATAACGTCGCGTGGTTTGTAATCGTTGTTAAACGACGAAATATCAACGAGCGAAGGCTGTTATAATCTCGTTAAACTTACCCAGAGGACCCGGCGAACAGAGCTACAATGGCTGACAGGCACTGGGAAGACGGAAACGGGCAACTGGGCAACGTTACCGTTCCGAACCCCATCACGTGAACCTTCCAGAATGTTCACGTGACTTCGCTCGACCAATAGCGTTCAACTCGTCTCTGTGACGTAGTCGCGCGTCGACCAATCGCAGAGCTACGTCTAAAATCGATCTTCTAGCTTTCGCTTTCTCTTTTATTTCGTTTTACTATTTTTTTTTTCCTTTCTTTCCCACTCGCTCTCCCGGCTCTCGCGCGTCGAGCAGAGCCGCGCGCTGCCTCTTGGCTGTAGCGGAATCGAGCGGAGCTCTCTCGCTAACTCTCTCGTATCTTCTCGAACTATATAACATATATACCTTCTCGAATTATTACTATTCAATAAAATCCGTACCGCAATCGATATCCGCCCTTGCGCACCGGCTCTGTGCGGTTAGCAACAATCAAGATTTCGCTCTATTAATTTCCGTTCAAGCTGCAGCTGCATCTATGCAATTAATTATAAAAGCAAAAAAAACAAAGCAGATGAACTTTCGACTGCATCATCATTTTTGATATTTTTTTTCATCGCCGTTACGCGTATTTCGATTGTCATTGATCAGCAAAAAAATTGAACTTCACTCGAACGATATTCCATGCGATAAAATATCAAATTGATAAAAAAAAAAGAAGTCTATAGTCAATTCGAATGTTTTTTCTTTGCATCTCGAGAGAACTACTCTCTTTGTTGTGGCGAATCGATAAACTGTGAAACAGAAGCTAAATGGTACATTCGCCGGCGCAGAGACGAGCGAGAAACAGCGTACGGTGTTTGCACCTCCGCTAAAATCGATGAAGCTGCGATATTTAAACGAGAGAAATGGTTCGAGGGATAACGTGGGATTCACACGCCCGCGCGAACGTGTGATTTCGTCGAATATATTCATCAACGACGTTCGTACTTATTTGTTAGCCATTCCAACGATGTGAGAATGTTTAACAAATTTTATTTGTTACAATTGCATTAAATACTGTACATTAATGAATTCATTTATAGTTAATGTAGATACAGAGGAATGGAATAGCCAGCGGACACTAGACATTTATACTCCTTTATCGTGAGCTAAAATAAATCGCAACGAACGAAGACGAGGGAATGGGGAAAGGGGGGAGCGACGACGGGTGACATCGATGTCGAGAGTTGTGGAGATAAACTGTTCCTCACGCGGAAACATGAAATTTACGATGTGACACGATAATACGTCGAGACATTTGTCAGACGAGCTTTCTATACTGCTTCTCGTTTTTTTTGTTTTTTTTTTTTTTTCGTTTTTCAAATAGAATCTTTCAGTCCAATCGATCGATGTCCGACACACAATTTTTCTTGTCTATCGTATCGCTGTTCAATGAGTTAATCGTGTCGCAACACTGCCGTCGATAATCCATGGAAGATCATCTCTCGCTGCTCCAGTAACTCTTGCCGATTACCTCTGTGAACACACATTTTTATATTTATTGGATATGCGGGTCAATGAATAAAATGATCAATCAAAATGATCGACTTAAAGTGAAAAGCAGTTTTGCGGACAAAATCATAATATCGCGTTACGTTACCGTGAGCAATTTTATGAATCAATTAAAATCGATTTAAAAATCGATCGTATGCAAAGGAGAAGTTTACTAATAATAATAAATCTCGGATCGCGCGGACCGTCGACCGTAATCTACTAGTCATCGTGCGTCGTAATGCGGTTACGTAATTTAAAGATCACAGAGCAAATACGTGTGATTCGAATGGAAGGTACATAAGAAAAAAAAAAAAAAAAAAAAAAAAAAAAACGCAAACAGTTTTTCTTTTTCTCGATCAGTGGAGATGAAACCGATGTATAGCACACGGAAGTTGATAATAAGCCTTTTTACAATGCGTCGAAAACAATGAAGTTAAAGCTGTTTAATAATTTCTATAGTCATCGGTATCGAAATGGTTGCAGACTTTTACCTGTGCGATTGTTAACGGGACTTCGACTACGAGAATAACTGCGGCTGTAGCTTCGTTTGCTGCTACGTCCATTGCGTTCCCGACTGGTGCTGCGACTTCGACTTCGGCTTCGGGATCTCGAATAGCTGCGATCCCTTCGTCCGCCGCTGTTTCCACCGCCGTTTCCGCCTCCTCCGCGTCCCCCGCGCCATTTATTTCTTCCTCCACCTGTTCGCAAAACAATTTTTACAATTAATGCATTGCAATGAATTCAATTAATTTCGCGATTGATAGCGACTCGACGAAAATTCGAAGGCGACTCACCACCTCGATGTCTTCCAAATCCTCCGTTTCTACTATCGGCGAGTTCCAGTAATTTCGGATTGATAACTTGATTCGCTTCCTTTAATACTTGTATCAAGTCGTTCGCTTTGTTCGCATTGTTCGGCGTGAAGAATGTATACGCAGTTCCAGTTTTCTGTCTGCGACCCGTCCGTCCGATACGATGAACATAGTCTTCGGAACACGATGGGTAGTCAAAGTTGATAACAAACTTAACATCCTCGACGTCTGAAATTTTCGAAAAATAGATTAACGATACATTGCGGACTGCGAACGATCGAGTCGCAAATAAGACATATTTATTTTCATGAAATTTCTTTCTTTTTTTTTCTTTAAAACATTATTCTCAAAATAGCAGTGCTTCGATAATATGTATTGTATTGTATTCGACACTGCAACGGTTCTATTTCGTTATCGTGATGATACTTTCAAAGCTTCGTTACACATCTAACTACATGGCTTGTACACCTTTTCAAAGTCATTTTTTTCTATACTTTAACGACAGAAGCTCCAAATATATCAAATACAATTTACCAACCGATTTCAATTAGCATTTATTTATTTATTATTATTATTTTTTATTTTTTTTTTGCTGATATGAAAAGTTGGACATCAGTAAAAATCGAAGCTTTTTCTTTACGATAACTGTGTGCTCTACTCGAAATGAATGTTAGTGTGATGAGGAAAGTATGACGATAAAATATAAATAAAGCGGATATAAAGGTAATTAAATTATGGCGAAGGATCTAAATTGGAGTAGAGAAGGAATTATTGTATATAGAATTGGGAAATGAAAGAATGGATCGATAATGATCGGCGATCAGTGGGATAAGGAAAGTGAGACAATAAAATGGAAATAAAACGGATATAAAGGTAATTAAATGATGGCAAATGATCCAAATTGAAATACAGAAGGAATTTTTACATATGGAATTGGGAAATGAAAGAATGGATCGATAATGATCAGCGATCAGTAGTATAAGGAAAGTATGACGATAAAATATAAATAAAACGGATATAAAGGTAATTAAGTGATGGCGAAGGATCTAAATTGGAGTGGAAAAGTGATTATTGGGTAATGAAAGGATGGATAATGATCGGCGATCAGTGGGATAGGAGTGAAAGTAATTAGTAGTATAATGTAGTTAATTAATGTGTATTATAAAAATTAAGGCATTGGGCGTTTGTCGCTAGCAACGTACGGGCAGGGGGCCTGGCTGTTTGCGCGCGCTCCAGCTACAGCCTCCGCCGCTCCGTTGCTAAAGGGCCCTTTTTCGAGGCTCTGGCATCCGCTAGCATGCCACCACCTCTTTGGAAGGCTGACCGGGGGCGACTCTTTAAGCTCGATATTGGCCAGTGGAAGGGACACTATTCTGGCAACAACGAGAGTATTGCGGCCCAACCCTGGTGGCCGTACAGCGTAGCGTAGAAGACCGAGAGATATCCGGTACGTAGAGCAGATTAACCCGTAGAGCCCGATTTAGGCCCGAATCTTGGCCCATCACGCAATTGACGATTAGAGGCACGCGCAGCAGCCACCGCAGACAATGCAAACCAGTGCACCACCGAACAAAGAGGCGGCGGGGTCACCACCACTATGTGTGCTTTGCATTACCCGACGTGGGCCTGCGCGCAATGTGCCTCTGCAATCCAAACAAACATCCAGCCGCGTTAGCTACATTCCTTTCACCAAAAACCTTCAATTCTCCTCTCTTAACATCTAATTTTTTTTTTTTTTTTTTTCTTACTTTCTAATACCGATTTACTTTTTTTTTTCTTACTCTTTAATACCGATTTTTTTTTTTCTGTACGTTCGTAATGTCCCGTCGTTCGAGGAAAACGACAAAATTGTTTTCATCAATTTTTATTGATATCGCGACGCTAATCTGCGCAATTGTTTCGGTTTTTTTTTTATGCTCGAACGAGTTGCTGAACTGTACAGTGTGAATAAGCGCGAAAAAATATGGGCTGTTTGAATTATTAAGCTTTGACTTTAAACGCGAAACGCGCTTTTGGTGAATTAAAGAAAAATTGTGTTTTTTTTTTTTTTTTCATTTTATTGATTTAATTTACTTCGTTAAATACCGAGAATTTCAATTTCGAATATCTAAATACTTTTCAATTTGATATATATATATGTATATATGAATCAAAACAATAAAGCTACATGATCACAAATGATTTTGGATAAAGAATTTATTTACGTAACGCGTTATTACTTTTATATGAGTAAAATGATTGGAATTACTCACCGAGACCGCGCGCCGCTACGTCTGTTGCCACTAGAATAGGGGCTTTGCCCGATCTGAAATCTATGGATATTGTTTCGAAATTAAAGTTATAAACTTCGCGAAATTACAGCGATACTCGGAGTTTCATTTCAATGATTATTTACCTTGTAATACCCAATCTCTTTCCTGTTGAGTTTTGTCGCCGTGAATGCAAACCGCGGGCCATCCGTCCCGCTTCATTTTTCTCGCTATCTCGTCGACTCGCTTTTTCGTCTCGATAAAGACGATCGTCCTATTCTCCTGTTCCGCCATTATTTCTTTCAGTAAAGTACTGAGTCTGAAATTTAAAAAAAATACGAATAAGTTTTAGCATTGAGAAAAAAAAAACAAAAAAAATTACGAAAGTTGTGAAAAACTATTGTGATCGTACTTATTCTCTTTTTCGTAATCTTGGCATACGTCGATAATTTGGAGAATATTGTGATTAGCCGCGAGTTGCAACGAACCGACGTTTATCTGCGCGTAATCCTTGAGAAAATCTTCCGCGAGATTTTTCACCTCTTTCGGCCACGTCGCTGACCACATGAGAGTCTGTCGATCGGGTCGTATCTGTTCGATGATTTTTCGTATTTGCGGCTCGAAGCCCATGTCCAACATTCTGTCGGCCTCGTCGAGGACGAGATACGTGCAGCGTTTGAGATTCGTTCTCGCCGATTCGAGAAAATCGAGAAGTCGACCCGGCGTGGCGATTACTATCTCAACGCCACCGTCGAGATCGCGCGCCTGTGCCCCCTTCGGCGCTCCGCCGTAGAGACACGTGTTTCGAATGCCGGATGTGTGACCAAAGTCGTCGGCCACTTGCTGTATCTGCTGGGCGAGTTCTCTCGTTGGTGCTAAAACCAAAGCTATTGGTCCGTCTTTACGGCACAACTTTGGCTGACTGTTTATGTGAACTATAGCCGGAAGGATGTAGGATAACGTTTTTCCGGAACCCGTCGACGCAATTCCCACCATGTCGCGTCCGCTCAGCGCTATCGGCCAACCCTGCGCCTGAATCGGCGTCGGTTCCTTGAAACCCTGTCGTCTGAAAATCAATAAATTTTCTCGCGTTAATAATGCAATAAGTATAAACAAAGTTTTTCCGTAACAAAACAATTTTTATACGCAAGTTTCTTCTTGTCAAAAAAACAATTAACATAAATCATTTTTTTTTTTTACATCGCGATTTCGGTAAATAAAATTTTGTTAATTATTAATGTAATCAATTTTCGGTATTTAAATAATCGTTAATTATATTGATATTCCATTTTTTTTTTAAACGATATTTTTTTCATTTTTGAACTCATTAATATTCAATAATCGATTATAACTCACTTTATTTCTTTGATAACGTAATCCGGAAATCCCGCTTCGTCAAAAGTGAGAACAGGATTAGGTATATTGGAACCTCGGAGAGTAATCTCTTTGTCGCTTCTGTACTGTTCTATGATTCTTAAATCTCTGTTGTGCACAACGTCGCTGGGAACGTAAAAATCTTTCTTAAACGGTTCCAATCTACTAAGATCCCATCTCGGCTTTCTTAAGTTTGCTCCGGGCTGATTGCGTCCTCCACCTCCTCCCCCTCCTCCTCCGCCTCTGCCTCCGCCGCCTCCCATTCCTCGGTCTCTAAGAGCTCCGCTGTTGCCGCCCCATCCTCTTCTGTCGCGTGGGGAACGACTGCGAGAACGACTTCTGGACCTGCGTCTCCTGTCCTTATCCCGACTGCGGCTAATAACCAAAGCGACAATTTTCAGAATACGAAATTTCAATTTTGAATGAAGATTTCGTATTTTCGAATGCTATAGGTTGGAAAATAATTTTTTCTATTTCTATGTAATAAAAAAATGCGTGATAATTGTATTCTCATAGATTTTTATTAATGGACAACGAAATTATGTCGCGAGTAATGTAACGGCATGCATTAATCTACAGCGTTTCGCGGGGTGGACATGGCGACAATCGCGCGCGCGTTCGGCCAGCAGCGCACAGTGCTCGGCCCCCTCGTTATGTATATTATCATTGTTTTCTTACACGAATTATGTAATTTATCGTATTTCAGTGAATCAAGAGACGACGAGAAAAGAAACGAAAGGGGGGTAGCTATCGAGGGGCGCAACGTAATCTGAAATAACGCGCGTGATACGCATAAATATAGTTATCCCCGCCGTGGCTTTCGCGAGTAGGACGAATCGAGCGATTCGATTCGTGAAAATTTACCACCGTTAGACACTTTTCTCACTCGCTTACCTTCGGTATCTGCCCATTCTATAGTTTTTTTTTAGTCAATTTTTTTTCACGTTGCACTGCGAACGACGCTGAGTCAAATGTACGCGACGTAATTTATTTGTCGAAACGAGGACATGAAAGACTTTGTAAATGAATTAAACTTTCGTTGTATCAGCTTATACGAACGGCAGCCGACTGAATTTGGACGTTCCTACGCAATGGTGTGTTAATCTACGTATACGAGTGTCCCTGTGTGCGTAACGTCGACGTCGTTCGTAGCACATCAGCCGGCATCTTTATACACTTGGCAGGGAGGAGAATAGTGATGGACGCGCACACTTGGTGGCGCTCGTAACCTCATTTCCGGTTTTTCGGAAAATATCTCCGTATCCCAAATGTATCAATCAATTAAAATCCTCATAAATACGATTCCGCGTACGCATTTCGAACAGATGAAAAAAAAGAGCTTCACATCCGTATCTTTGTCAATTATTATTAATACATAATGTAATAATCGTAAGCTTCGTTTTATTTTCAATAGTAGAGTAGCCACGTTGTATGTACATTACACATATGAAATTAAAGAATATAAGGAGCGGGGCTTATGAGGTATGAGGAGTGCCACTTTCAGCCGGGAACACAATGGCAAAGTAGGTTTTTTTTTTTTTTTTTTTTTTGCACACGATCCAAGTCCATCGTAATTGGTGCGCTCGCGCGCGCGTGCGTGTGTATGTGTGTACGAATTTAGTAGTTTCAGAATTCAGTCGCACTATTTGAGATGAGATTAATGTTTGTTTAACTTCTCGGTGTTAAGCTGCTGTTACCCGGCGCTACCGACATCTCGCCTCCTTGCGTACTGTCGCGCTGGGGACACTGTCGACGAATAAAATCGTATTAATTAATAAACAAAACTTACGATTCGTACAATCGTGAAATTTTAATTGAGAATTAGGAAATTTCGTGTTACCTTTACGCGGATCTGATGTTTCAGTATAGCCGCTCGTAGTATCAGCATTCTGGTGCGTCTCTGATACTCTTTGCCGATGCTGATACACTTTTCGAAAGTGGTGCTGCGTTGATCGACGTCTTTGGCGTATAATATCTTGTTGTGCGAATCGATACGCGCCTGAATTTGTCCCTCGAGTATCAATTGCATGAGTTCGTCTTCCAACGCCGCGACGGTTCGGTTGAAAGCGACGGCCATGCGTCTCATATCTGCACTCAGATACGGACTGAAATATTGTATCAGCGCGCGATTTCGTATCTGCGTGTACAATAGATTCACGTGCGGTGCAATGTACATATCGAGAAGAATGTTGTCCTTTATCTCGTCGAGTAATTTCAAACATGAGGCGTACTTCGATTCGTAAAACTTGAATATTATATCGCGCAGCTGAGGCTCGAGTTCGAGGAAAAGCTTGAAAGAGCTGCTGAAGATCACTTGTTTCTGTAACTCGTGTCTGTCGAAAGTCGCCAACGCACATAGACCGCCGTACAACGCAACGTTTCCCGGCGACAATAATTCCGGATAGTCGCAGTAATCTAACGACGCGTCGAGAAAACGCTTCGCGGCTATTTTGTATTTTCTCATCGCTAATGCCGCGAGACCCGACGCGACTTTCAGCTTTGTCAATACAAATTGATTGTAATCTTTGCCCATTAGATTCGGTGCGTTTTCCGCCTTCGCGACAAACGTCTGCACGTGGGTCCAATTTTGAAGATACACCGAAACCTTTATGACGTTAAGGCACATTGTTACAATGTGCTTACCGCTGGTGCAGTAGTCACGACCGCGAGAATAACACTTCAACGCGTTTGCCAAATCGCCGCAATCCAAGTAATGATCACCGAGATCGTCGTGACCCCTTCTTATGCTCTCCTTTATGGAATTACTACGATAATTCTTCAAATCGGTATCCAATTTTTCCAACTTTAGAGCGGCTTTCTTGGAACGCGACTCTACCCAAATTTGATCTATCGTTGGAATATCCTGAGACGTTGATTGAGCCGCGATGTCCGGCAAACCGGGACTACTTATTGCCTGTTGAAGCTGTTTGTGTAATATTTGGTAAAGCGACACGTTGTACGTCGTCATTACGTATGTTATTGCCATTTTTAGAGCTTCGACTTTGAGACTCGTACAGTGATCAGCTATGTACAGCAGTCTGTAAAGCTTCGCCAGTCCCGTGTAACTGTTGGCGTAGACTTCCAAATCCTAGAAAAGACATTGCATTATTCATTGATTGATTCATAGATATTTATTAATAGATGAATGGATCTTTTTTTTTTAATTTTTTAATGCTCTTTTTTCAAACAATGAAAAATCATTCAAATCAGTTGCATTACATTTAGAATCGAATGACATGTTTTTTTTTTTTACTTGTGACCACAAAAAATCATAAATCACTGATAGAAAAATACAGTATAAAAAATAATAAGAAATAATTATATTTGAATTGCATTGCATTTGTTAATTCCTTCTGCAAAATGTTTTTGGGATAAAATTGAATTAAATATAGAGGCGAATAAAATTATTAGTTATTAGTGTTCTTTTACAAAAAAAATAGCAAAATTAACAAAAAATAAACAAAAAAATAGCTTTGGCATAAATGGAGGACCAGAGACTTGACACAGGTATTGAAGGGTCGGCGATTCTCAAAGGGATGGTAATTGTAGCAAAATACTGGCAGAATTCAAAACGGCAAACAACGTTATCAATTTAATGAATGGCAGATATTCGGAGGAGCAGACTGAACTTTGCAAATTTAGAAAATTTTCTTACCAGCGTTGGATTTTCAACGTTATAAGGCTCTTCCTCGGTGTTGTCATTGTCTTCGGGTGGCGCATCAACTTGCATCGGCTCCACCGCATTGTGCTGTACGAACGAAATCATTTTTGTCTCGCGAACTTTTTCGCGTTCGCGGCCTCTCGACAAAGATCCTTTGTCACCTGTTTTCTTTTATGAAATCCTTCCAATACGATTCTCACAACGACGACGACGATGGAATGAAGGCACCTGTCAAGACTAACCCTACTTTTTCATGTTCATTATCGATGAATTTTTCGTATTATTTCTTTTTTTTTTTGGTTCGTTCCTTTTTTATATTCATTTAAACAAACAATCAAAAAGTTACCTGGTATTTCATGATTTTACGGGTTACGGCATTCCCCTACCTCGTCCAGAGTAGCTTCCTATTTAACGCGTTATAACGTTATCATCAAAGTTCGGTTACTCGTGTTATTGTGATCACTATTTTCCCAAATGATGAATGTCGTTCGTGAAAATTCCGTAATGAAATGGATTCCAATTCCAATTAGCGATGGGGAAACGCGACGTTCACACGCGTTAACTCGCCGTGCACGATGTTAAATCGTTCGACGAAAAGTTACCAGAAAAATCGGCTCTCTCTTACGTACGTATGTTGTGCGCACTGAATTTCCCGAGGTCCGAACTTGCGCGATAGCAAATCTGTCTACCGGTTGTTGCTGCCGAACGTAATGAAATTTATCTCGAGTTATTTTTAATTAAACTAACGATTCGAGCTTTAAAACAATTCGCGAACTGTACTGCTTTGAGTTCGCATCAAAATGCCGACATACGAGATGCCGTTGTTACTTCGCGTCATGTCGCGGGTGAGTTAATAAATACTTCATCAAAAAGTATCGTCGGTTAAATCGGGTTAAATTTTTAACTAAAAATCGTATTTACTTTTGATGTTGCCTCGCAGCCCGAAATCGTGACAACGTTGAAAAGAGTCTCAAAAGTTATTTTCGACAAAGGAGGTTTTATCAGAAAAATTGATAATCTCGGCTTACAGCCAATACCATACAAAACTCGGGCACACGACGCCATTCATCGGGAAGCAAAGTATACAACGAATCTGAATAATAGCACTGAATCCGATGTTTGGAAAAAATATATGTAACGCAAGTCTGTAATTTTCAGTTATTTCATTTTTCACTTCGATGTTCCGCCTCGTTCCCTGATAGATATGGGGGAAGAGTATGTGCGAGACGTTGATATCGTCAGAAGCAGAATATACAATAAGAACGACGAGTCCAATCCGCCGTGTACTTTGCACGAGGAAATCTTGCCGCCTGCCTACAGGTTTCACAGATTTTTATTTTTATTTTCATAAATGTACCTTGAGTAACATTTTTAAAAATTTTATTCGTAATTCCAGACCCAGCGTCAAGAAACTCGTTGAATTGGCCAATAAACAGGACAACAGAAATAAGAAACAATTCAAATACAACTCAGGTCTGGATTATTATCCTTTCAAGAGATAATCTACTATTTTGTAGCATTTTGTAGCTTATATATGTACAAATTTATATGAAATAAAAAAATAACGCCGAATCGAAAATATAATCGATGCTGTTTTCTTTATTAAACGCAATAATATTCGTGGTACATTCGCGAAAGTACGTCCTTCATAATTTTACTTTCGTTTTCTTTTTTTTTCATTTTTTTTTTCATCTGTTTTCTTTTTTATAACCACCGAAAAAATGTTTTGTACAAAATACTGTAAACATTCTATATAGTATCGTTCATCATCTTACAATTAATATAATCATAAACACGCATGTGCAACATGGTCTGTTTTTTTTTTTCGTAATTTTTCATGTTTTTTCGGAATATCTTTGTTTTTCCGTATATAATTGTTACTGTTATATCGATTTGATAGCTACAGACGAATAGAACAATATCTTTTACTGTTTTTTTTTAGATTTTTTCTACGATCTATTCTCGATAATGCGACATCGTCGCTGCAATGTAACGAAGTTTTGATTCATTTTTATTTTTGTCGTTTTGGAAGAGAACTAAAAATTTAATAATCGTTTAACATATCTTCATTCGTCTCGTGAAGTTTTCGTCTTATCGTGTTCTACCTATTCGTGTTACGAAAAACACAAAAATTTCACGAGATATTGGGATCAATCGATATTACTAATAAGTCTGAATAAATCCAATTGAGACTTGTCGATTTGCGCAATAATTTCGTTTCACAATTGTTAGTCACGCAGAGTCGAATGTTATTTCGCGAACAATGGCCCGCGAAGTCCGCTAGTTAATTAAATCTCAAAGAAATATTATATATGGACCCTTCAATATTGACTCTTTTCGTATATCATTGACGTCTGTTTCACAGCTTATTATTCGTTCGAAGCTTTTTCGTAATCATTAACGCTGTATAGAATTTTTTTTTTTATTTCATTTTTTTCTTCAGTATATCTGAATTTTTTACGGTAACGAATACTCGCCATAGTCTCATGTTGCCGTATAATAACGTTCGCGTAATTCGGCAATTATAAAATAGATAGATATATAAAGGGAAAAAAATTGGGATAAGGAATTTTTTTTTTTTTTTGTAAAGTTTGATCGGAGATGACAGAGGAAGATAATGGAATTTTTGTTGTTTTTTTCTTTTTTTACATGTGTCGTGTGTTACCGAAATTGATACCACTCTGGTTAGCGCCCTTGTTGCTCCCGTACTGTAAGCTTATAACGCCCTGTCCCGCGCGCAATTGCTCGTCCGTGAAGTTACGAACGTTTTTGTCAGCTTCCTTCGGTCCGATACTCGGTTTACCGTAGTTACTCGCCTTTCTGCCGAGCGATTGCAGGCATATTACGACGGAATTCAAATTTTGTCTTTCCCATAGATCGACCGTTTGGAATGTTTCTTGAGGCGGTACACCGAGTGCTCGCGCGGCCTCTAGGAATGCGTTTATGTTCTCCATACACTTGAAGGTCAATGGTTTCAAATTTATCTTCTTCACGGAACCTTCTTTTATGTCATTAACCAATCTGCAAATAAGATAAAGTCAGTTAATTATTATTATCACGAAGATATCTCGATATCACGTTTTTAATTTTCTTGATAAAAATTAATTAATCATAAATATTTTAAATAACGAAAAAAAAAAGAAGAAAAAAACATCGTAAAGTTATTACAATAATTTAGAAAAACGATAAACAAACCTGCAGAGTAGGGTACCGTCCTTAAGAATATCGTAGAAATTGTCCATATCTCCGCTCGTGTTGATATTCTCTCCCGTGATCGTCTTTATCCACTCCAAACATTCTTGAGCGAGTTCCTCGCTGTACTTGCTATTTATCTGAAAAAAAAAAAAAAACGTACATCTCGATTTTATTCCTCGTAATTTATAGGCTTTAAATAAAATCCCGGTGAGTTCAGCTTTCTCGTATTTGTAAGAATGATATCATCGCCGGATTATTGTACGCGTGGGGAACATCGAGACTTATCAGTGGTACGCAGGCAGCGTGTATTCGCTGGAATGTTATCGGTTATCGTACAGTTGTTTTAGAAGCACTTCAGGTAAGTGCTTATCAACAATTCTTTTTTTTTTTTTCCTTTATTAATCGAATACATTCAATGTCTACACTATTCTAAAGTGGCTAATCTATAGTAATGTGTGTGTAGTGAAATTTATCCGTTTACAAAAAGATATATATATACGGAAGTTGTTGACGAGAGCGAAGCGAGAGAGTTTCTGACGATCCCGCAAAAACTCATATCGGTTTACCGCCGTTAGGCAGCGCTAGGGTTACAAACGTATGTACTATGCACGAGTTTATTAATTATCCCACAGGCTCTCCAAAGTAACGCATCCTGCATGGTGTTGCAGCTGAGATCACGTTGCCCAAGTCATCGACCCTCGACTCTCTCTCGTTCGAGAACGAACGGGGGCTTTATAGTTGACGGTTGGGACACACTCTCTCTGATATATCTCTCGTAGGGGTCGAGACACATAACCGATTCCAATACATTACAATAGAGGTTCGCAAGCCCCAGAGATGAGACGAATAGTTCGTCATTAAAAAAAAAAAGACAACATAACCTAATTATACTCGCGAAAGTTGGATAATATTTTGTTGCCTAACATATAATTTTTCACACACGATTTTCTCGTAATAATTAAGAAAAAAAATAAGGAATGGGAGGTTTTTCGAATAATCTTTAATAAAAATATAACAATGATAAGAGTGCATAAGATGTGTGTAAGTATATGGATGCTTCGGGAGTATATCGTATTCGAAGAGCAACCGAAGGTTCCCATGCTCTCTGCGGTCTTTGCTTCGGTGGGATTTCCACCGTCGTCGTTCACTTTCACCCGCGCACCACCGCGAGACGTGGAAGAGCGCGGAATGCAGGAAGCGCATATCCTTCGTTTCGTATATACATATATATATCTCACCGTCCGCCCCGATACAATACGAATACAGAGAATGCAACTGAAGTGTTTTTTTTTCGTTCCCCCCACTAAAGAGAAAAGTCTTGTGTCCTTCGATCTGTGATCTACTCTACTTTTACAACTGGAAGAACTATAACGAATTATCCTCAATGAAAAATAGCACTCGAGTTAACGTGAGAAATAGAACGTTATTTTTACGGTCGACGAAGATGTAAAATTGTACGACGTTGCGCATCGCGTTTTAAAAAGAAATACATATATAATGAAAAACGGTTGAGAGTTACCAGCCGGGAGACCGAACCCCTCGCGCATACCTACGGTGCAACGTAAACTTTTTTCCTTTCTTGGGACCCCTCGCGCGCATATGTATCCGAGGGCGAGGCCGTTGTCCTCCGCGGGTCAGGATACTGCCTTCTTTTTTTACCTTTCTACTTAAAACCGTCTTCTTCGAACGTATCAAATAAAAAATCGATAATCGAGCAATGAAGTTTTTTCTTGCCGTTATGTAGTGAAAAAAAGTGATATAACCTAACCTGCCTACCTACCGCGTGCGTGAAAGGATTCATTATTTCGGGATAAAGACGCGCATCTTGTTCCACCGTTGCTGCAACTTTTAGTCGTTTTTTTTGGTACCACGATAAAGAATGTATTAACTAAGCTGTCAGGCTTCTTATCAAGAATTACGATTCGTGTATTTTTTCATCAGTAAAATTGTATCCCGTGAGTTTCGCGATCGTCAAGGTCAATTGATGACCATCGTGCTGCCGAGCGGTTTCATTTATTGTTTGTGTCAATTCATCTCGGCGCTTGGGAAATAATTCAATCGCGAGTAGTGTTCCTCGTAGAGAGATAATATAGTGTACGTGCCTCATAATAAGGATACCTTTCGATATGGTTCGATCGATCGATCTACGCGAAACTATAAGCTCGCGATGTTTTTTTCCTCAATTCTCTAATTCGTTCAATTACCGAGCGCTTCGGTACACGGGACGGGAGTGTGGCGCCGGATTAGGCGTTGTTCGATCGTTTAGTGTCGTTCGAGAAAAGAATTTTTCGACATATCGAGAAAGTAGGACGTCCTCGAACGATCATCGATGACTCTCGAGTGCACCGCACTTTAACAAAGTGTCAAGGTACGTGAGAAAAAAAAGGATAGAAATATATTTTTTTCTTAGATTTTCGTTGAGTTTTTTTATCCTTAAATGTCGAATTAATTGAGAAATCGAAAGACGAGAGATGAGGATCAATGGGTGGGGAGGACTCAGTTAAAACGATATACAAAATCGTTGACCCACTTTGCGTAAGGTCGACGCTTGCTGGAGTTGCGCAATAAGTGTGCGCGTGCGTATGTTTGTATGTTCTTCCACCAATTCTCGTACACACGACATACCCTGCGTTGCGTCCTCAGTGTGTAATGTCTTACAAGTATGTAGTACTCGCGGGCTGTACGCGATTGAGTCGGGAACCGCGTGAATCTCTTGCAAACCCGATTATATATATTTTTTTTGTTTCTCTCTCTCGCGAGCGCGGACGCGACCGAAGGTTGTGCTCGCCACAGCCGGAGAGTTTCTCGTTTGTCCTTATACGGCGTTGAGTCGGCCGAAGAGACCGAGAGAAGTCCTGCGAAGAGATAACCGCAGGCAAACCTCCTTCGTGCGCGCGCTCACGAGAGAATTTGTCTTTTGCTCTTGTTGCCACGAAGGAGGCGATCGAGCAAACAAGAAACTCTCTAACCGGCTCAAGCGTTACTATCTCGACGCCGGTCCGGCACATCCTCCAATCCCTGTCGCATTATAATATCCTGCCGCGAGATGCATTACGTATAATATAATAATAGATATTGCCGTGTATAAGTTAATGCAATAAAAAATTCAACGACACTTTCGTTACGGAAGATATGTATACTTTTTTTTTTTCTAAAAATAATACGATAATTTTTTCCGTCGTAAAAAAATTCGTGTCAATAACAATCTCGAAATATCGAAAAGATTCGGTTATCGCTTTATACGTATACCAATTGGCTGCCTCGCGGAACTGAAACCGGAAGTTGTTCATCACGAGATTCGATCGCGCCGGAAACGAAAGAAAAAAAAAAGTTTTACAACGATGTTTCTGCGTGAGAATTTTTACAATTTATTTGCGCGGGTTTTCAATGCGTAAAATTGACAAAAACATTTTTTTTTTTTTTTTTTTTTTTACCAACATTTTTTGTACTGCAGAGAGTGACTATAAAAAATAATCGCGACCACCGGAGTGAAAATTGAAAGAAAATCGTTTAATTTTCCGCTGTAACGAGCGATCCGAGTGACACACATTAGGCCGGTTATCAAAGACCGGCAACTCGACAGTAGTACGAACAAAACGAGGTCGAGGTTACAACATTTCAATGTAATCCAGGCGCTCGTCAATTTACGAGGCGAACAAGCCGCTCCGCGATCTTGCACTTGTCTCTCGGGGAAGAAACAAATACTAATTGGCTAATTGGCTACACACGACCCCCCACCCCTGTCTGGACTTCGTTTTTCTCCGCCCCGGAATAGTGCATGTAATAGAATTTTTTTTTTTTTTTTTTTCGTAACGACTGAATATCTACTCTGGTCATCGGGGGGCCCCCGATGGCTCGCATTCCCGAATATATATGACATAAGGAAGGAGTTATGCGCGTGACTCATAACCTCACATGACGGTGTTCGATGGTAAGTCACATAGGCTCCAGGGACGCGTCAAGATTCCCCTCCCATATTCGGCGGAATTCTTGCTTCTTCGTTGCTCACTAACCGCATATATATATATATACAGACAATTTTCATTTTTATATTTTTCTTTCGTTACTCATTTTTTTTCGCATCGATTCACCATCTGCGGTTTATTGCGCTGACGTCGCGCGTGCTCTGGAATTCCGGGCCATATTTTTCATTCGTCAAACAATGCTTATACTATAACCTAACCAACGCAACATGTGTTCTCCTCCCGCCGTGCCGAGAGTTCTAATTAATGCAATATACACGCGACGAGTCTGTCGGAAAAATATACATGTAATGTAATAATCGCGAGCTTCTCGCTCTTTCGTCTCTGCGGGTCGTTTAAATTATAATTGGCATAGAAAGATACGCAATTTCGTGATTATACAAGAGCCGAGAGGAAGAACTGTAACGATTTCCGGTTTGTTGCCCATCGTCAACGTTTTATGCCGTTGAGAGTAAAAACCGCTTGAAGGATCGAGATTCACTCTACTGGAGTGAAATCTATTTATAGAACGTGAACAAACGCTGCCTTCTTCGATTCTTCGACGTTCGTCGTCGTCGTCCGCCACCCCCCACCCTCCCGCGCCCCCCATAATTTTTCTATCCTCCTTATTTGCTTCGACGATGACTTAGACATCGGATAAAAACTACGCGCGTTCGTTTTTTTTGGATATATTAATCAGCGAAAAAAAAATGAAGAAATATATATATATATGTATGTATAAAAAAAAATTGCTAACTCGAGCGTTTTAATGTCGCGCAGGAAGCATACGTCTCTAGAATTCCAGTAGATGTGATAAGAACCGTGCGTGCGGTTCCGTATCTCCGGCATAGTGTCGACTATGGCTCTTTCGACGCTGCAAAAGCGTCCGTCTAGTCCGCAAACCACTCATCTCTTCCTACATTCGAGTTACGACCAATTCTCGGCATCCCGCGAAAACTCCCCTACTCTTTCGCTATCTACGTATATACGCGGAATATATATGAATCAGTGTGCGATCGTGTGCGAGCGTACAAGCACTTCGAGTTTCGTCGCAAATAGCGAGGATCAAAGGAAGAAAAATAATCGTTTGCCCTATCGGCAATTCATGGAATACTGTGCGGTATTGCATCGGAAAAGATATATTAGGACTCGAACTGCAACGGCAATTTTATAACTCAGCGCGATCTTTTGAAACGAGCGCCGAATTAAATTCGAGGACGAAAAAAATTCTTCGGACTATTTTCGATTTATCTCGAAGTCCGAACATTATATTACGATCTTTATCATTTTTTTATTATTTAAATTCAAATTCGATTTTTTTTTTATAAAAAGTTTGCTATACATAGAATCCGTTGCATTCATTTTTGCACTAATTTGGGGTTAGAAAAAATCGTTCGGACTTAGCGACGTGAAAGCTTTGTCGAAGTTAAATAATTATATCGCGATTATTCATAATTTCTCATTCTTTCGATCCGAACGCGATTGCTTTTGCTGAAGCGAAAGATAATTGGTTGAGTCATTAAATATTACTATGCAGCGCGAGCTTTCTCCTTCGGCGTTAACGTATAAGCAGTTTTAGCATATCCTCGTGTATATTGTCTCCGTTACATTATGCAGACGTGGCCTCTCAACGTCGTATCGCGCATCGAAACTCCCAACGGTATCGCGTTCTTCTATACCTCTTTATTACGTAGTATAGTAATGTGTATACATTTATATATATATAGAGAGAGAGAGATATTCACGCACATAACGTGTATAGAATGGGGCGCGGGACAACGTGTAACTGACGTCTCCGTTAACTTCCGATTCTCCGTCGAACATAGCAAAGAGGATCGGATAACTATATAGATCGCGTGTGTAGTAGTTAATCCGACTGAATCAATACTATAAGAGTTTGAAACTATCGGAATAACCGTAGAGCACATTGTAAAGTCTCGAAGAAAAACAATTGTCTCCTCGTACTATCAATTGAGAACGTTCATTAATAAGGTACGATGAAAAATAAAAACAACAAAAGATCGAATGGAATATCGATATTTCGTATTCACAGATTACGACAATTTAAACATTATTTTTATGACGAAATTCACGGCAAAGACAGTTTTCGATTTTTTTCTCGATGTGACATGTATTTAAATTAAATAAATCGTTTTTACTGTTGTTGTTGTTTTTTTGTGACTTAACCTCGAATAACCTGTATCCGATCTCAATCATCATTCCTGTTATCACGGCAAGACGGACGATAGTAAATAAAACTAAACATCGACCGCCTTCAAAAAAAAAAAAGAACGAAAAAACTGTTTACTTTTGATTCCTCCTGTAGGACGAGTCCCAGAATATCAGTGGTTCTTGTTTTCAAGGAGTCTCGCTTAGGGAGTCCCCCTTCGTTATTTCGGCGAACGCGCGCGCTCCCCCGTGCACGGGCCCCGGTAACGCACGAGAGTTTCGTCTTTCAAGATATTCAACACGCAATCTTCGCGAGGGTGCGTCGAGCGAAAAAAATTATTGTCGCACTTTGTAGGTATATATCGGGGAGGAAACCGGCCGGCTAGCAGCTGTTGCCTTCTAACGTGACCTGCATTTTTGGGTAATCGCTAATACACTCACTTCCGCTACGTACATTTATCATTCAAACTATCATACGCTCGTTAAGTTTCTCTCCGTTCGTCGTTACTTCGATCGATAATGAGAGCCTTGAAATATTTACACTCCGTCTCTGTAAACAGCAGACTCGCGTTTTTTTTTCAACGTATTAAATTGCGTCGATGACATCATGGCAGAGTCCGGCTGGACGCTACGAGTCACGAATTGATAATTGTTATAGGCTCGTTCTAGCCTCAAATTTTGGGCTAACGAGGTTCCCCGTTTGTTCAGCTTATCGATAACGCTTATCCTATCTTTCGCGCTGTCAATGAGGGGACGAAAAAAAAGTGATAAAATACGTTCGAAGGCCAGTGATTTGAAATTATTTGTCATTCGATGAATGATGCGTTCAATCGGTCGATGTTCTCATTCGCAAATTATTTTCGAGTGCAATCGGGGTGCGATGTACAACACGCACGGGCTGGTTGCGCGTATGTCGTGGTAGGGGTGAGCTTTCGCCGGGCTCAGTGGGTCATACTGGAGCCAGAGGGTGGAGTAGGTCAGGGATGAAATTCAATGTTTCGAGAGGGAAGCTGTTGCCAACGAAGTTTAAACAAAAAATCTTAAAGCGCGAGAGCTCGAAACTTCGCGTTACATATAGTTAACGCGCGTCAACTTGAATTTCTCGAGTACCTTGAATCGTTTTGTCGTCAATGAGCGACCGAATAGTTCAACGGAGCGATAAGAACGAAGTCGTAGTTGAATATCTACTTGCACTTTGATACATAACTTTTCTTTCTTTTTTCAAGTTTTTTCAAATTCAAGACATATGGAAAATATTCCGAATACACGAAAAAATGTTAAAACATCGATAAAAATTGTGTGTTTTTTTTTTAAATTACGCTTACCTTGCGTTGGGCCTCGGCGGCGAATCCAGACTTCGTAGCTCTGTTGCAAGCCATTGTCGTATATTATATTTATTATAAATTTGGTCAATTTTCAATCTCGCGTAACTTTTAGCGTCTTATGTCTCGCGAATGATTTAAAATCCTCACGAATTATTATTCTTTGTTTTTATTATCTTCGTTGTTCCGTTTTAAACGAACGAGTGTTACTTTTTTTAAATATATTTATAATTAAAAAAACGGTTATCGTATCACGGAGATACTTGTTCACTGTTCGAAAGACGGTGTTCGACTGACCGTCATCGACAGGCCCGCGCGATCGGTTACCTCTCGCGCCTTTCGACCTCCGTGCAACGGCGAAGCGATTTTAGTTCGTCGAGACACGCGAGAGCGGGGCAGACGGTGCCACTGTCGGTGCTTTATTCCAACGCTTTCATCCACTTACCTCCGGGGGCAAAACTCATGAAGCGACACGAAGGTATATGCGCTCAAAGTTCAAGCATCCGCGCTCAACCGCGAAGTAACTTTCGCTTCGATCAATCGAAACTGAATTTCAATTCAGCGAGAGAGAGGATTCTCGTAAAAAAAGGATAAATTCTGTAACGTGTATATATTTTTTTTTCGCTTCGATCAATTGAAACTATTCTTCAATTTACGGAGAGAGGATTCTCGTAAAAAAACGGAAAATTCTGTAACTTGTATATTTTTTTTTTCGCTTCGATCAATTGAAAGTACACTTCAATTTACCGAGAGACGATTTTCGGGAGTAAACGAAAAATTCTGTAACTCGTAGTTTTTTTTTTGCTTCGATCAATTGAAAGTAAACTTCAATTCACCGAGAGACGATTTTCGGGAGTAAACGAAAAATTCTGTAACTCGTATAGTTTTTTTATTCGGTTCGATCAATTGAAAGTAAACTTCAATTTACCGAGAGACGATTCTCGTAAAAAAAACGAAAAATTTTGTAATTTGTATAATTTTTTTTCTTCTTTAATTCGAATGTTAATTCGTACAAATGGGAATCGAGGCGCAAGTGCAAAAATTATACATCCAATTTTTTTTTTTTTTTTTTTTTTTTTTCATATATATAAATGTCTATATAATTTTTCCACTCGGCAAAGTTTTGTAAAAGATAAAAAATAATTTACTTGTTGCCCCATCCCCAAAGCCCTTTGACGAAACCCGTGAGACCCGCTTGACCGCCGGCTTTTCCCTCTTTGCCGAGTTTCTCCGTGAGATCCGGAAATTCGACCATATTGAACGCGAGATCGAAGAACAACGGTTTGCATGGAATGCTCTGCATCGGTGGCGGTAGATTGTAGACATTTGGTTGTTTTGTGAGAAGCGATGGATCCTCACGATACTCGTGAAGCCGTTCGACAAGAGGTTTCTTACTCTTCGTGTGTTTCACGGTTCCCGATTCATCGTCCTGACCTTCTTCGAGAACGCTGTGAGCGTGAGCCGCGTACTGCGCGCCCTCAATCGATGTTTCCAATTTCCCGAGATCGTCCCTCAAGCGTTCCGGCAGTAGAGAAGCATTTTTAAGGGCATCTTTCGCGTGACGAAGAGATCTCTGATAGAGCGCCATGGCTTCGCGCCAGCGATGCAAATTGGCGAGGGACTGAGCCATGTAGAAGCAACGGAAAGCCCGGTAACCCATAGTTTTAGCGTCTTGTTCTTGAAGATAAGTTTCGTCGTCTTGTAATTGGGACATTTCGACCAAATTGTGGAGCGCCGCCTCGTAAAGGCGCACGATATCTTGGGGTTTAGCTTTTTCCGATTCCTCGGCTATCTTGACGAGTTCCAAATTACGCTCGAGAGTTCTCGACAATCTGATGTACTGAAGATAAGCGATAAGATGTTGAATTGGCGCGGATTTGTCCAAATCGCGATTCTTCAATTCGCTTTTGAATGAATCGCGCACTGCGGCTATAACGTCTTTGCAATCGATTAGATGAGCTTCCAGAAGATCGATCTTCGCCTGTGCCGAAGCTGCTTTTCCTAAAGTCTGATTTAGCTGAGAATCCGCGATCAATAAACCGGCAGCTCGCGCCGGCACTACGCCGCACGATTTTCCTCGCCACGTTACCTCCTCGGCGTTACTCTGTTTCTCGCGTGTTTGCGCTATTAAAGAATCCAAACTCGCCAATAATTCGCCACTTAGTTGACCCCGCATCTGCATAAGATCGTCGATCGCTGATGTGTCGCCGACGTTGTAGGCGCAGTATCTCAAACTCGGGGCTAATTCCTCGACGCGAGCTTTGTATATTATTTGCTCGGATTCCGGAAGCGCTTGAACCAATTCGCCGTAAACTACTTGAGCTTTTTTCAAATTTGCCATTGCATCTTTCCACAGTTGCAACTCGAACTGCAGAGATCCGTGCATCCACGCCACGTAGGCTTGAGCCTCGAGCTTCGTTCTCGCGTCGCAATTAACGTTCTGCAAACAAACGAAGACCGTTTATATATTATTACGAAAAAAAAATGAACTATTCATTGGGGAATATCTATATCTTTTTATACGGCTCGGTAATTAATAATAAAGCGTTTTTCTCTCAGGAAAGATATTGAAAAAAAATCGTCATTCGTAAATATTACTATAAACGAAAATGAATAATTAATTGTTGGACTTGTATATCTTTTTGCATAATTCGACAATTGATGATAAAATATTGAAAAAATTGTCCACTTGATAGTAAAATTAATAATTTAGATCTAAGAATGACTTTTTTTAGGTTTTTTTTTCATTATTATTGTCTTTATGAAACGTGGTGTATAATTTTTTTTTTTAAATTCAAAAATGCTGTTTAATTCATTGGATACATTTTTAGCAAATTAGCTTATGGAAAATCAAATTATTTGAAAACGTTTTTGCATTCTGTGAAATATTCACTTACCTCGATTAATTCTTGCAATTGCAAGGCGTAAGTAGCAGCCTTTCGGAGTCTTGAGATAAGATGAAATTTCTTTCTCGGCTCGGTATTCGATTCGATTCGCAGTTGCATAGCGTAACTCCAAGCTCTCTCCGCCAAAGTCAATGGAATCTGCAAAAACTTGTCATCCACCACCATGACGGTGGTAACGTCTCTCTTCTTGAAGTGACGACGATCGCCTTGGGGAACTTTGAGAACTTTGCGCAATCTGCGTAAACGTCTGGAACAGTATCCTCTGTAACGTTGATAATCGCCATGGCGCAGGCCATGCTGTTGTTGCGCTTCCTTGATAATTTTCAAGACTTTGAAATTTCGTTAAGAAAAAACAACAATAAGTTCATAATTAATCGGCAATGCCGCAAATTCGAGAGTGACATATGGAATTTTTCGATCATCTGGAATCGTCGTGTCAGTGTTTATCGTTCCGAAAAAAAAGGATACTCTCCAGCGAATAAGGTTTCCGTTCCTTCGGAATCGCGGGATCCTCGTTCTCGACATCCTCAACCTCGAGTTCCGAATTTTTTTCGTGCACCACCATGTCGCCGCGCGATCGAAAAAAAGGTTTCTTAGTTTGTCGCGGAAAAAAATTAAATCACACACGATTTAACGACGAGTGAATGTCCACGACTCGGTGGCTCACCCGAGAACGAGACGGGAGACTCCACCGAAAAGATTTGACAATACGCATGCGCCGAACGTGCAGCACGAGTGTTTTTTCCACGCCATGTTCCGGCCAAGATGGTGACACCCATGGTGAAAAGCTATCGTCAATTACTTCGAAAATACGAATTATTTACCCAATAATCTTGGTTACAATTACGACGTCGGACTGTTTAGGATCGCTGAAATAAAACTGGTAAACACGTTGCAACAAATTTTCGTTATAATTTACGAAAACAAGGAAAAAAGTGTGAGGTTAGTCACCGGAGATTCCGAAGTTACTCCGAAAACGATAACATTACCTAAAGAATTAATAATATTTTAGATATCATGATGCGATGATCGGCCAGTTTGGTCTGCAAGTTCAATGAGCGGATAGCTTTAGCTGTCGTGTTCATTCAACAATGGTTCTCATGCAGACTCGTAGTCGAATGTGCTGTGTACTGCGGAGGTCGGCTTGCGCATTACTTCGATGCGAAAACAATGATCGGCGCCTACAGCGGTGTATTTTGCCGATTCTCGAGAATCAACGTTTCGTTCAGACAACCGTAAGACTGCTGGAGGTAAAGAAGCAGTCCAAGGCTCTCGCCGTGTATTCCTTTGATCACGTAAAACAAAAAGATAAGGAAACATTTCTGGATGTTCTACATATGTATGAATCTCAAGAACCGATGAGAAAGGGACACGTCGATTTCATAAGGGCAGCTATGACTTACATGGATGAGTTTGGCGTCAACGACGATTTGGAGACTTATAAAAAACTCATCAACATCTTACCAAAAGGAAAATTTATCTCCGGTTCGCCAATGGTGGCGGATTTCATGCACTATCCCAAGCAGCAACAGTGCATAATTGATCTTCTCGAAAAAATGGAGACTAACGGAGTTATCGGCGACATAGAAATGGAGCAAATGCTTCTCAACATATTTGGACAATTTGGTATACCTTTGCGAAAATTTTGGCGAATGATGTACTGGATGCCGAAATTTCGTAACTTGAATCCGTGGCCGACGCCGCGTCCCGTGCCGACCGATACGCTGATTCTCGCAAAAATCGCCATCGAGAAAATCGCCAGTGTCGATCCGCAGAGCGAAGTAACGGTATTCGAGAGCGACACCGTGCCGGATTCGGTAGACAAAACGTGGATAGTTTCGGCTTCGAGTCCCGAACAGAGAAATCTCCTTCAGAGGCATCCGCAAGACGTTGCCTGCTACGTCGAGGGACCTTACAAAATATGGGTGGCGCATATGCCCGTTGATTATTTTATTCTCAGGTCCGAGCCTCATGATCCGCCCAAAGATCCCGGCATCGACGAGGACGGTAAGATAAATCAATTATCACGTACCGTTTATGTGAAAATTCGATAATTCGGTAATTTCCTGACGAAACTCGATAGAATAATAATGTTTTTTATTTATTCTTTCAATAAATAAAATTGCGTATAATATTATTGATACACCGATTAATCACGATAATAAATAAAATAATTGTAAAAACATCCGTATTTTTCGAAATATGATGAATATTAATAATTGTAATTTTTAAAAATTTCTTTCAGATGTAACGAATATCAACATATTGTTTTTCGATACACCGAGAAATGCCATAGCCTTAAAACGTTCGGTTCACGAGCAAGAAGACGCGACAATACTTTCCGTATGCGCGACAGGAACGTCGAGTAAAGATTCACTCTTATCGTGGATCCGATGTCTGCAACGAACGAATCCCGTGCTTGAAAAAATACCGGTACTCTTCAAACTTACAAAACACATCGATACCGTGGAGGAGATCGAAGGCGGAGCCTCCAACGAAGACGGCAGCGTTGGCGAAAAAAAACCCATTAAAAAAATCGGCGAAAATTGATGAATCGCCTAAAACTAATAAAATTATGTAATTTTTGTATATAAAACTTAGTACTGTAGTAAACGAATGATATTCGTTTGAAACAAAAAAAAAAGTGTTTTTATTTTTTTTTTGCGAAGTTTCTAGTCACCCGACGACGAATAAACGGATGTTATTCACCGGATATGTTATCCTTCGTTTTATTTTCAATGTACGGATTTTAACATCCGGATCATTAGTCCTGAGATATTGTTGGCTATTTCACAAAATTTGAATTTATCTGATGTGACTGTCGGAGGAATATTAACGTCACTAATCGTCGAACTATCGGACGAATACTACGGCGCTAATCGTCGAACTATCGGACGAATACAACATCGCTAATCGTTCTATTATCGGACTTCTTTTTAATTTTCCTAACGCGACTGTCGGACGAATAGCATATCGTTAATCGTCAGACTATCGGACGAATAAGCAAACATTAATAATCCGCTGTAGATACCACGAAATTGACTTACTTCAGTCGGACGATTAAAAAATATCTAAAACGTTCGATTCCAGACGAATGATATTCTCTATCACAGCTTTTTTTTAAATTATATTATATTTTTTGATATAATATAAAAAAATGAATGAAAATTAATTAATTCTTTTTTTTCCGCGTTATTTCATCAACTCCTTTATTTTACTTTCTTGTTTACAGTCACATGCATACGCGGTGTGTATTATGTAAGTCGAGAGCGTCGCGTACTCTCCATTGGATCAACTTTCGAGTCTCGGCGAATATCTCGACGACCGATGAATGAACGCACCTACAGTTCAACGCGACAGTACTAAAAGTGCGTCTCGCGGCGTCGGTTCACGACTCTCTCCTCCTCCGAGTGGATTATAATTCGAACAAAGATATTACGAATTCAAACTCACGTTCTGCCAATCTTAAGTTCACGATATCGTTTTTTTTTCTCTTTTTCGCGTATTAGTAAATAATTTTACCGCCGTTGGCGTATACCGATTTTTATAATGTCACTATCCAGAAGTAAGTATAACGCGATACAATAATACTATTTTACTTGCGAATTACGTACGTCAGTGATGATTAATGGTTTATGTTGAATTTAAACGATAGATTTACAAGTTTCATCGCGATGGATGAATTATCGTAAATTCAGCGCAACGTGTCAACCTGAGTTGCCAGAATGTAACTATATACCTTCGACTTACGACGTACGTTTCGTATTTTTAAATCATTTATTTTGTAATTGTAACAGAATTTTTAATTTTTTTTTTCTAATTTCTGAGTAATCAAAAAATTATAATTACGATAATTTGCAAACTGCAATGTTCGCTAATTTGAAATAGTAACGATCTCGCTATCGATGTAAAACGCTCGATAATACAAACAATTTTTAATCATTCGCAACGCAATAAGCAAACGATAAAAGATCAAATTTCGTATTCGTAGATCAATTGCATCATAATAGCAGATGCAATATAGTTGATTTTGCATGAATGAAATATGTTATTTTTAGGGAATCGATTACGAGTTCGTGAGAGCGTCGCGTTTCAAGAGCTCCGAACCGAGTCACCGACCTTATTACAAGACTCCGTTATTAATTCACGAAGGTCGCGATCAATGGTTATGGAATCATTCCGGACGAAGATATCTCGATATGTTTGCTGGTATAGTTACGGTGTCCGTCGGTCATTGCCATCCGTAAGTAAAGCCCGCGACAGCGAAAGTTGTTTTCGAAATATATTCTTTCCAAATGTACATTACCCTCGCGGTGAACTCAATTGACTACAATATGAAATTACATTACCCCAATGCAAATAAATGCGTTATTCATTTATCATAAAAATTCTCTCATACGATTTGCAAAATTTTCGATCACTCGACGATTTATTATCGGTATCCTTTGTCTCTGCGGACGGCGTTCATGCAAATATGGATTTTTTTTAAATTCACAGAAAAGTCGTCGAGGCTGCGTCGAGGCAACTCAACACTCTCAGTCACACAACGTCGATCTACATGCATTCGCGATTTCACGAATACGCCGAAAAATTGAGAAAAAAATTACCCGATGATCTTAGCGTTATTTATATGGTTAACAGCGGTTCGGAAGCTGCCGATCTTGCATTTTTAATAGCGCGATTGTACACTAAGGCACAGGAGATCGTATCGTTGCAAAATTGTTATCACGGCGCTGGATTGGGATCCGCCGCGTCGACAGCTATGGCGAACTCCAAATTTCCTACTCCTCAACCATCGGGTTACATACATGTTTGTTTAATCTCTTCTGTTTCTTTATCGCAAATTTCGATTGTTTCCGATTTTTTTTTTTTTTTTTTCGTTAATTTTTTTTTTTTTTTTTTTTTTTTTTTTTACAGGCAATGAATCCCGACGTGTATAGAGGCGCGTGGGGCGGTTCGCACTGTCGCGATTCTCCGATTCCGTGTAAAGGAAGAAATTGTCACTGTACCGACGGCGATTGCCTCGCGTCGGAGAAATATTTCGATGAATTTAAAAACACATTTAGGTATAGTCTGCCCGGTACCGGTGAGATTGCGGCTTTCGTCGCGGAGAGTATACAAGTGAGTTTCGCTGAAGTTTGCACAGTCGCACGTGAGCGAATGATTGAACAGGTGGTGAAAACGTATATAATCTTTATTATCCTCTATTGTATCGATACCACAGGGTGTCGGAGGTGTCGTCCAGTATCCAAAAACTTTTTTAAAAAAAGTTTACAAACTCGTGAGAGAAAAGGGCGGAGTTTGCATAGCCGACGAGGTGCAAACGGGACTCGGAAGAACGGGCGAATTTTTTTGGGGTTTCGAAGGCCACGGAGTTCAACCGGATATCGTAACAATGGCTAAAGGTATCGGTAATGGATTTCCAATGGGAGTCGTCGTCACGACACCGAAGATCGCTGCCGTTCTCGATAAAGCTAATCACTTCAATACGTTCGGCGGCAATCCTGTCGCTTGCGCCATCGGGTCTGCTGTACTCGATGTGAGTTGAAGAAAAACAAAACATTCATATTTTTTTGTTTTTTTTTTTTTCGTTATACTATTTTTTTTCAACTTGCGATAACCCGTTGTCATTCCGGTGCGTGGAAAATATTGCGCGTTTGAAAATTAAAATTTATCTGCTTCTGAATTGAAATCGTAATGTCGATATCATCGTATAACAGTTTTTGTTAAATGATAAAATACGGAATTATTCTTTATTTTTGCAATATTCGCGATGTAAAATTTGTAACGATCGTCGG
Source organism: Buathra laborator (assembly GCA_934046635.1). Lineage (NCBI taxonomy): Eukaryota > Metazoa > Arthropoda > Insecta > Hymenoptera > Ichneumonidae > Buathra > Buathra laborator. Next base: position 15,136,275 of record OW203898.1, on the reverse strand, counting down.
AGTAATGCCGATGAGAGATTAAGACGATCACCGATCCGCGAGGGATATCGCGAGTCTGAAGGTTAAAGGGCTTAAGCGCTGTGTATAACGCATACGACGTTCACCCTTTAGCCGTTAGGCTTGCGCTATTATATTGACCTACTAAATGATGTTATCGATTGATCTTTGATCGCTGCCAAAGACGTTGCATGCTCTGTTTTCATTTGAATCGCTGATAAGGAAAAACAAATCGATTGAATCGAGAAAATCGGCGCTTGCGGGTGGCGAAATAAATATTACAAGCGTTGCAAAAAATACTAATAAATCGTAGTAAATGTTAGTTATATTAACTGTTTATTCCCTTACGATGACAATTATTTTGTTTAACGAGCCGATTATTTACAATCCGCAAGCGCCGATCCAGTCTATTCGATCAATTTTTTTTCTCACTTCGAGATTTTAGATCGGGTAAAATCGATGACGATAGAGTTACACGAACTTGAAATTAGTCGAAAACCCTGTAAATTATTTACTCGTAAGGGGGGCGATTTTTTTTTTTCCTCAATTATGTTTTTTAATGTAAAAAAAAAAAAACAGACATTGCATTCGTCGTTCGGTATATTGACGTAAAAAAATCGCGAAGATAAGTCCGGATGAACGATGCGAGAAAATTAATGTCGGATCGCATTATTTATGGAGCTGTTATCATTATGAATCATTGTCAGGTTATTTTTCATGTGACAAATAATTTATTTACCTAATAAAGAGCAATTCTTTAGGTAATAGAGGAGGAAAATCTGCAAGAGAACTGTAGGACTGTCGGAACTTATTTGCTTCATCGCCTCAGCACACTAATGCTCGACCACTCGAACATCGTTGGAGACGTTCGTGGCAAAGGTCTCATGATCGGTGTCGAACTCGTGAGTAATCCGGAAACAAGAGCGCCTCTCCCCGATGAAGATATGCTCGAGATATTTGAGGAAACAAAGAATATGGGACTTCTTATTGGCAAAGGCGGCCTTTACAATAACGTAAGATTACTGTTTAAAAAAATGAGAAATATAGTATTGCGTCTTATCTCAGTAAAAAACTATCGAAAATCATAATTAATTTAATATAATAATTATTATTATTTTCAATAACCAATTATTATTATTATCAATAATTAATAATGATTATTATTATTATTTTTTAATAATATAATTATATTTAATTAATCCAATTTTCCGTGAATTTTTCTGTAAGTTTAAAATTCGCCATTATTTCAGGTATTACGAATAAAGCCGCCAATGTGCGTAACTAAGGAAGACGCAGACTTCACTGTCGACGTTATTAAGACTGCTCTCGAGAGATACCGGGATAGGCATTTGAAAGACAAGGAATCAGTGTTTTTTGGATCAGTTTGACAAGATATCAATGGATTCTACTATCGAATAAGTAATTCTCAATATCATTTTTTTTTTTTTTCATATCTTTGTACATTTTATTGCAGATTTACAAATATTTAATCCCTTTGTTTTTCGGTTCTTTTTTGTTTTGTTTACGATAACAACCTTAGGTGAGTTATACTATTCACAGTGAGGCACTCAAAAAAAGGTCCGAGGAGTGTTAGTCACGAAAAAATTCTCGATATTTGCGTGTAATCATCACATCTAACGAAGAATAACGAACGTATGATTGATTAATAAAATTCAACGTAACAACGCGTACATTTCGCTGTATATTTTTCACGAAATTATTAATTGTGGAGAACGGTTCTGTCTTTTTTTTTTATATATATGTTGCAAAATAAATGAGTGGTCACTGGTCAACTGAGGAGTCGCAGTTTTTTTTTTTTTGTTCAGTAAAAATGATTATTTCCTTTCGGAGTTACGGAAGACCTGGTTTACTGAGTACTCACATCGGTAACAAATACAATAATAGTAATAATACGATAATAATAATAATAGATCATCTCTCTGTTATCCGTGACATGTTAAATTGCTCATTAAATATATACATTTTTCCAACTCTAATATAAATACAATTGACTCGTCGAAGACTGCAGAATAATCGAGTATTCAACTTTTCGAAGGATAATTAAAAAATTATAACAATAATCGTCGTTTGTAGAACGGCAACAATAACCATTTTTCTCTCTCTGTAACTCCGAATCAGCGATATGGTAAATATTTTAAAAAATCATTGTTCACGACTGTCGATGTAAAAAATAATAATACGGTTTGAGAAGGAAGCTGAGAAGATTCGTAAGACGATAGAAAAAAAAAAGAAAAAAAAAATCAACAACTTTCATCAAATGCATAAATAACAGAATGTATAGATTAGTTTAGAGGAGTAGTTTGGCACACGGATTTGTCTGGATTTGCAGTAAATTATTTGTTTCTCGTAAAGAGAAACAAAAAACATTTTTTGTTCTCGTGATATATGTATAGAGTGCCATTTTTTTTTTCATTCAACGAACGATCAATGAGAATCTAAATCACTGACTAATCGCTTAGTCGTTCACATAAGCCAATCAGGTTTTTTTTTTTTTTTTACAAGTCTTGTATAGAGTGTAAAATGAGAGTGTAGAAAATAATTTCACATCGAATTACGATTCGAATAAATATACGAGGAATTACTTAATTTAACGAGTTAGTTGGCCATCCGCGTTACTTTTAAATTAACAATATTATTGTTTATTCTATCCCTGAATTCTCACGACTATATTTCCCTTCGATCGCACACCTTGGCGCACCCAGCAGCCAAAGTCGCGTAGCGTAATCTCGATCGTTGAAAAACTTTAGTGAAATCATTGCGTCGTGGTGTGTCGGAAAATTACCTTCGTAATTTTTCGACAACGGAGTATAAACACACAACACGCGATAAAAACCTTTTAAAGTGTGTAATTCTTTTTTATCTCGAATTTTTGAATAAAAAAAAAAACGATTTCCGAAATTTTCGCTACAAAATACGCGCGAAGTATTTACCAAAACAATCGGAAATTAATTGATTGAATCGCTTATTTTTTTCTGCTCAGCAATATCAATAGTTTTCGATATCATATCGTATCTTTCGATTGCATTACTCAACGTATATTCGGATAATAATTTGCGATCTATGCAAGTTGATATAATTACGTGACGTTAAGACGCACCCAACGACTGTTTTATACCGTTTTTAGCCATATATCGAAACACTATTTCGTGTTCTACCGTTTTATCCCCGAACACAATAATTTCAATAATGTTTGCCAAAATATTTTCGAGGAAGTATCGCAAGTTCTGTTGTCAACAAAAATGCTCACGGGGCAGTCTTGTTATTTCGTTGAATAGTTTATACGCGAAGTAAAACGTTTGGCATCGTCATCCGATATGAGCGATACGATTATGCAATAAGATTCGTCAGAGATACCTTGGAGTCGGGTAGCGTCGAGTCGTGAAGGAAGTGGGGAGTATCGGTCATCGATGCAAGGTCGGCTTCCAGCAGTGCAAGATGTAGTTCTCTTCGTGCTTTTTGCACGACGTATACCATCAATGACACGCCCACCAGAATCTGAAATAGATACATCGATCGATTTAATAATTACCCGATGAATAATAAATCATTTTTTTTACCGCTTGTATCCGCGACCGCATCACGCGGAGCGATAAGAGAGCGTCGAATAAGAATAATTTCGATATATCACCTGAAAACAGAACACGATATAGCCAGTTGTCGCGGTCGATTTGTCCTCGAGTACGTCTTGCATGGATCGCAAACTGCTACCCAAATATACGTTGATTACTTGCGCCGGAAGTAGTCCTATCGCGCTTGCGATATGATAACGCAAACCGCCGATATTGCTGACCTAAAAAAATAAATGAATTAATTTATATTTTTTTCACTTGATTCACGATGTTTGCTGTGCGAAAATTACCGCGAATATCGTGTTCTGTAGACCAAAAGGAATGGGCGTTAGTCTAGCGAACAGAACGACTCTGAAAGCCTGAGGACCCGCTATGACTCTGAGAATTGCTTTGGCTGTTTCGCTTCTCAGCAGAGCTCCGATGGGAAGTCTCGATGATAGAGCACCGAGAGTAGCGTGCGCTATGGCTATTCCTAGATTGGCGGCCAGAACTACCATTGTGATTCCTCGGAATATTCCGAAGAGATAGCCACTGGCGATAATGAGAAACAGATAGCCGATGACTATGGGAAACGAGACAACAGTGAAAAGCGCCACAACGATAACTGTGACGATCCACGTGTCCTGATGCTCTATCCAGTAGAGCAAAATTTTAATGTAGTCTCGACATATGAAAACTATCGCTCCCAGCAGCGCCAGCGTCGCTATCGTCACCGTCACGTAGCAAATTGAATTTGAACTTATGCAGTTGCATCGCATCGACGAGACGTTTTTGGAGGGCCGTGCACCCGATTCTATGCTTTCTATGTCAATTATATCCATAATCCTCTTGTTTCAAACTCAATAACGAGAATCCTCTACGCAACTATCATAAAATTTCCGCCGGCGAGTCGTAAAAAAACTAAGACTCGAGATAAATACACTCTGTACTATGATTGATTTTTTTATGAGTCGTTCAGTCAAAGACGACTGTTTTCGATCGTGCAGCCGCGGAAAAATATATTATCATCGTTCTCTACGCAATAAAAAACACGAGAACGACATAACCTCGTTCAGATTGTTCGTAATTATTTTCACGACACGTTTCAGCGTCGAATGAAACAAAAATAGATATTTGTTGTTTTTCGTTTATTTATTAAACCGGGTACGAGAATCTCTTGCCACGGAAAAATGCGTAAGATCACAGAATTGAGGGTAACAAAAAAGAAAACTAACAACCGAGAAAGGGACAACGAGGAGAAATCAGTCGCGACGCTACTCTGACATTTAGCAGTACGATAAATGTTCGATAATTAATAAACACGGGCTCCTCCGGGAAGGTACGCAAGGCGAATGATAATTTTTTGTCATTTCGAGAATTACACTTTTTTTTTCTTGTCACGCGTACTTTCTAACATTTCGTTTTTTCTATCGACTGACAATCGGTTGTCAAATTCGCGTGAAACGTCACGCAGCGGGAGAGAGAGACTATAATAGGTTCAACGTGCGTGTTATTTGTGTACACTCGCGGAAGTCGCAGCCGCGACTGCAAGCTTCCCGGCTGGTTTCCTCCCTCCTCTTGACCCGCCATTTCCCCTCGATGCATGGAAGTTTATGTTTAGCCAGTGTGCTTGTAGCTTAGTCCGCGTTGCGCCGTAGGTATGATCGGGCGTCTGTGTGGAACGCGACAGTGACGGGGAATTCCGCGCATAACAACGATGCTATAACCGTTAATCATTTATGACATCAAGGTAACAAAAACCTCTCTCATCCTTTCGTCAAAATGCTGCGCAATTTTGTGCACTTTATTAACAACCTGACTTCGCCGACGAACACAAAGCCGGCTGTTCTCGATTCGAGGTTACGAGAATACGAGACGAAATATGTTTACTGGTTTCTTCGGCGTAACAATATTTTGAATGTGTCTCGAAAACAGCTGAAAGTCACGTAAATTATTTTCAGCGTACTTTTTTTTCCTGATTTTTATTCAATCAAAGCGTAATTTTATGTACGATTCATTATTTTTCAACGTACTTTTTTTCTTTTGCGACGAAATACATCGCGATTCCTACTTTTGAACAATCACCAGAGTATCTTTTTTTACGTCTTTGTGAAAATGTATCGTTATTGGATAATACGATCGTTTTTTACCGTATTTCCACATCTTTCGTTTACATACATCGTCATCGATGCGACGATAAATGTTCAGCGTCTTTTCCTGTTTTTCGATCAGATGCCTCGATCTTTCGTAATAATCTATGAAATTCGAACATTCCGCCTAGAATCATGGCTGTTCGGCGTTATGACAGCTCGATATTTTTTAGTTCCCGAATTTCTTCAAAAACGACTGAAAACTTCGCAATGAATTTTTGCATTTTTGTTTTATTATTCTTCATTAGTAAAAAAAGTCTTTTCTCTACAATTGAACGCTTCAACGCGAGCAGAGACGCTCAACAGTACCAAACATATATATGTACATTTTTTAAAAACTTATGTACGATCGTTTTAATTATCACATGCACAATCGTTCGTGTTGAGCGCACCATTCTGGTGTGAGTGCGTCAGCATGAATGCCTCTGGCCTCAAGTCTGACCCGGTGAGCTTGAAGTCTCGGCTCGGCGTCCGAAGTTGTAACGGTCGTAGAATCGCTCCACAGTCTCTCACCTACCGCCGCAGCGCGCGGCCAAACTCGAGAATCCAGACCCCCTGCATTTACGTATTCGCCCCACATGCAGGCCTCTCCGCCCAGTACTCCTCTCTAAAATTTTATTGAATCGTTAAAAACACCGATAAATCAATTATTAACGCGAAAAAATAAAAAATAAAACTCACATTTCTCGGTATTCGATTGTTGTAAGCGTCTCGCCACGAGTGATACTGAGTTTTTCCCCAAAATCCGTGATCGAGATACCACGTATTTTTCGTAGACATTATCAAACGATAACCGAGCTTCAACAATTCGGCAGGCATCTCCGAAGTTGCTTCAACCCAAGTTTGTATAACGAACGTGTCCTTGTCGAGATAACGTTCGATTACGTCGGGACTCGTGAGAGCGGAACTCCATAAAATCGCACTATCGTTGCGCCCACCCTTGACGTCGTTTAATAGTCTTCCCTGCGCGGTGTGAAACTCGCCCCATAGTTGAAGAAAATCTTCGTTGCGTCGTCCCATTCCCCGCGATTCCATTACCGACGTAACTTCCGGCGTGGCGTTCCAGCAATTTATATAAACTTCGTCACCGCCGAGATGAAGAATATTCGTCGTGCCCATCGCGCCGAGAACGTCGGTGTAGATGTCGCGGAGAACGTTGAAAACGTTAGAATTTACGGGATTTATCTGTCCGCAGGGTGGCTGAATGCAGTAATCGCGCCAAGGTTGACGATTTATACAAACGGCGATGTTTCCCAGACCCTCGTAAGGTCCCCATTCCCATCCCGCTCCGACGTGCGACGGTGAGTCTAATTCGAGAATTACACGAACTCCGCGATATTTTGCGTACAACGTAACGTGTCCGAGATCCTCCGGAGTGTAAATCATATCCGGTGCGTACGCACCGAATCTACGACAACAAAAAAACAAAATTATAACAACCAAACAAAATAATAATATAATATGATGATAATAATAATAATTATTATCATTATATGATAATATCATAAAAAAGAATATAATAATAATATAAATAAATAAATATAATATAATAATAATATTATTATTATATTTATTTTTTTACATTAATTATTTAGGTTTTTACTACGTCAATTATTAAGCAGGTGAATTTTTTTTTTTTCAACGTTTTGTCTAAAACATCGAAGAAAAAATATACTTTACTTCCGCGAATCTTTGAATGTAACATTTTTTTTTTTTTTTTTCTCTATAAAATTGAATTATTTTACGAAAAGATTGTGCGTGAAGGATAATTGAGTTAAATGATACCGATTACGTTAATGCTGCAAAATAGTTCGTGCGAAAGCGTTTTCTTACAACGACATTGAAGGTCTGCTCTTGATCTGCAAAGGAAAGCTCTGGCTATCGGTTGCATGCCAATGTAAAACGTTCATTTTCGTCGATGCGAGTCCATCGATGGTTCTCAGTATAGCGGAAACGGGTAGATAATTTCTCGCTGTATCAATTAGTAAACCACGATGCGGAAAGATCGGCGCGTCCTGGACGCTCGCCTGGTCCAAAATTACGAGACCTCGTCCACCGCCCGGAGTTACTATTTGCGCGGTCAGTTGTGAGAGCGTCTCGAGACCGTGACGTGCCCCGTATACCGTTTTCGCAACGATAGTTGCGCTCACTTTGCTCTCTGCATCGGTATAATCATCGTACGCACATAATTAGCTTAACCCTCAATTAAATTTTTTTTTTTTCGATTAATAAATATAATAATAATAATAATAATATTCGATAATATTCGATGTTCGTAATATTAGATTTTTCGACAAGAATTTTTCGTGAACTACACGAATAATAATAAAAATAATATCGATAATATTCGATTTTCGTAATATTAGATTTTTTCAACTCATTATTTTTTTTTCGTCGTAAAAATAGAAAAAATGAAAAATTTTAATTTTTTTTCAACGAACCTTTGGTAACGACGTACAAAGCGTATGTTTCATCGGTATTCCAATCGATTTCAACATTGTCAGTCTCTACTCGGATTTCTACGACAGTCGTAGAATTGTTTCTCTCGCATTGTGGTCCACAACTCAATTGTAAATTGCTGACGAATATAGAGGTTGCCACGGAGAGGAATGACCTCGTTGCGATTGGCACATTTTTCGTATCGAAGTGTATCTCGAGCGGATGAGTTCTGACATACTGAGATAATTGTCGAGAGATTATTATAAAATTAATACAGATTGCTGTGACTCCAATGATCGGTGTAATCGCACGGCTTATCGCGAAAGATTTTACTCCTCCCGTTCGTCATAATCGTTGTTAAATAATCGCTTCGGTCACTCACATTTTTTCCGTAACTCGTTGAACCCGTGGGAATCGGCCATAGACCCGCCGTATCACCGCAAACAAGACGACAAGCAGCTAAACTCGTGTGCTCTTCTTTGGCACGAAGATAATCCGGTTCGATCGTCGTTATCGGTCTGTTTGTACGTCGACATTGATCGTTCTTCACGCACTCGAATGTTCTGTAAAATCTATGATGGAACAGTTTTTGAAAAAAAAAAATTTAATTCGAACACCGAACTTTGATAATAATAATAATCAATTATTAATAATAATGGTCAATAATAATAATAATAATATTGATATTATTCAATAAATATCAATAGTAATAATAATAATAATGTTTTGTAAAAAAAATGGCCGATTATTGCTTAAATCGATTATCGCATACTTTATATACGAATATACGAATCCTACAAATTTTCCGCACATGCAGTACGTAAAATCGCAGTTTTTTCAATTTTTTCGATGTAATTTCTTTTCGCAATATTTCTTTAAATTTTCCATTTTAATTCAAATTCAAATTTAAAGGCACATGAATCCTTCGGCTTTGTTATTAATCAATCGAATCTTCGAGAGAGCTATGCGCATCACTGTCGGCGGTTAAATCAGTTACGTTAATAACAACGAAGTGTAATTCCCTTACGCGGTGTAGCGTAATGCATACGCTATTTTTACTTCTGTTCAATTGTTCTCGAGGCTCTTAACAACTGTCGTTAGTTTCGTATCAATGGTTCGCGTAGTTTCACGTTCTTTGCATTATACTTCCAATCAGCAGCAGCGAAGGATAAAGAATTAGCAAAATAGAAAAAAAAAAAAACTCACTGATTCTCTGAATTAGTAGCTCGGAGTTCCTCGACGACGAGCAGAACGAAGAGCAGTCTTAGCCTCATGATGATTGCGCTGCAATTGAATTAATCACCGACAACGGTGAAGAAAAAAAATCCTTTTTTTTTTATCTTATGGAATTTTACGACAAAGTTCGAGGGTCTCGATGATGTCGCATCGATCGCGATTACAGATATCTTATGTAATTAAAAAAAAAAATCTGAACCAATTATCGATGTTTTTTTTCTCCAACTATATCTTATCTACGAATAAGATATAGATATCCGGAGTTGGAATCTATTTTACGCTTCGTTGCCATCGCATTGCGATAGCAAATGCGGTGACATTCTCACGGATACTGATATATCTGACCCCCGTGGGGATGAATGCACAAACGCATTGTTACCGAAACCAATGCGATCTCAATGCATATATATATATATATATATATGACTCTCGAGGCTCGTGAAGCTTCAACGAGCTCCAGTGATAAGCAACTTCCCGGACGCGCGGACAAACGCCGGCTGCGGTCGTCGTTCGTCAGATGCGAAAACGCGTTTCATCGAATTTTATTCTTGCAGCGTAAATTCATGTCAATTTATATAGGCGTCGATGAAAAATAAATAAATCCGATAAAATTTTTTTTTTCCTTTTTTACATTTTTATAAATTTGTCTGAAGTAAAAAAAATATATTTTAAACCATTGTAAATGACTCACCCGCGATGAAAATTTTAATGAAACGGCGCGAAAAAAATAACCGAACGATTTATGAAATTTGATTTATAATATCAAAGGAAAGATATTTTTTGGAGTCGATCTGCACGTGAGGATTTTTCGGAGTACCGCGCCGGTAGCCCAGATAACCCGCTGCGTTTGGGTCGCAGCTGGCCGCTCCGTCTGTGCCTTTCACCTCTTCCTTCGTGACTTCATTCGGTACACCCGAACGAGAGACGACTTGCGAGGTCGTCGACGGTCCCGCGAGAACTAAACTTGGAGAATACTGCAACGAATCGTTGAGTCCCGCAATGGAAGGGACGCTTCGAAACACTTTGCTGTTTGTAGTAGTGGCAGTAGCTGGTTGTAGCCGTAGTATAGTATAGTTGTAGCAGTAGCGCGGAGCCCAGTGATGGAAGGCAAAGGTGCCATACAATAACTAGTTTACCGCTGGCGCTATCGCGTACTATAGAATCGGGCGATAGACGTAAACGAAAGTAGGCATAGAGGCCAAAGCTGTCGTAAGCTTAACGATCGATAATGCTATCGCGATTTTTTATTAAACACTTCGATGTCTTTGGCGCGGATGGTCGTCGGAGACGACTCGATTTCCCTCTGTAACGGGATTTACACTGTTTTCATCGTTTTCTTTTCTCGTGACCTTCTCTACTCTGCGCAGCTACGGCTATTGCGATGATGGAAAATATCCTCGAAAATTTAATGATCGATTTATTTATCGATGTATTTCTAATCGAACCTTTTCCACGGTAAAATTAATAGATTGATTGCGCAGAAAAATTCTTTAAAATTGTTTTTCGAAAATGTGAAATAAATCGCTTTGAATTTAGTTATCGCGATCTTATAGTATTTATAAACTTTTTTTTTTTTTTTTTTTTCAATTGTTTTGGATTTCGATCGAAATTGAATTAAGTATCCGATTTTTCTCATTTTAATGGTTTTTTGAGGTTTTTTGTTTGATTTCGTATGAAGTTCTTTGAGAAACAACACTCGTGTTGTTTTTTTATTTTCATTATTTTATTGCTTTGTCAATTTTTCGTTTTTTTTTACCGGTTATTGAACAGCTGTTTTTTTTTTTCGTTGTCGCGAGAAATCTTTTCAATATTTATTGCCGGATCGAGAAGCCTTTTTTTATTTTGTCATCGGAAAATTTTGGGTCTGTATAAGAAAAATTGATAATTAAAAATACGTACAGCGAAGGGATGAGTCTATAGTTTATCGATTCCGGTTCCTCAGCCGAAATGGGCACTCGCCGCGAGCTTCGAGATGCGCAATAGATGAACGTAGAAAAGCAGGGGGACTTCTATTTTCGGAACACCATAAAAAGCGGCCGCGGTGCGGGGCACGGGAAGTGTCCGCGCGGTCGGTAACAACATCATCGTCTCTATTTTATCCGAAACTGTTAATATTACGAAAAAAAAAAAAAAATTGCATTTCCATTCGCTTCCGTCCGTTGATGAAAAAAAAATCCCGAAGAAATTAATAACGATGAATATCAACGATCTCGATGCGCAGTAAGATATTCTTAATAAATTCCCGATATCTGTAGACTCGTATCGTTGCGAATTTAGATCATCACGTGTATTGTCTCGCGTTTAGGGTGAAAAATAAACAAAATTATTCGTATTTATCGTCGTAAAGACTTTATATATATATCTCTACACTATTATTTATAATAATACTAATTAAATATAATTTTATGTACTAATATATATAATTAATATGCGGTAAGTTCAATGCGTTAAATGCGCGTGAGTCGTATTTACAGGCTTCCGCGGATTCTACGAAATCTTTATAGCTTTGAAATTTCTTTTTCTCTCTCTCTTGTCTCATTCACTCACTCACCTGCGTCACTCTCTATCGCCGCACTCTTCAACAATATCAACTCGTAGATTAATTATACAAGTCTATAGCGTATATATTTGTCATCAGCGACGAAACGAATTTTCGCGGATTCTCTTCGATCTTCTCAATTGTTGTTTCTATTGGTGTTGAGAGTAACGTCGAGCGGCTCGTCGTGAATCGATCCTCGAGCGTCCGACGTTACCGGACTCATAGGATTGTGTTGCCGCGGATCGGCGCTCGGTAGGTGATGATAGAGTGACGTTATTTGCGGATGTCGCGATTGATGAGGACCCTTCACTGTCAGATCCATTTCGGCCTCCTGCGGCCTCTCGCGTACAACGAGATCCTGTTCGACGCTCGATGCGGGACTCGCCGAGTTTCGCGGTCCTGGCGAACCGCAACCGCACTTTACGCGCTCCGGCGACTTGTCGCAACCGACCGAATACCTGTATCCGACAACATAAAATTCAAATTACTACATACTTTTACCGCGAAAATAAATTTAAATAAACTTCGAACGAATTTCGTATTGTAGATTCGATATATTTTTTCACGGTAACTGCAACACTGTTTTGATAAATACGATCGCTCGGCGTTACACTCCATTTTTCGTGAGGGAATTTTTTTATTTTTATCACTGTACTGCAAGATTAATTGATTTTTTCGTTGATTTTTTTATCGAACTTCGAGGAAAATAACGTGAATTTTTTTTTTTTCGGAGTATTTTATTATATCCCGATCTCGTCTGTGCAGTTCACTCTCAAAAATGTAAATGCAGTGATTTTCAGTTTAAATTTAAGTGACGTGTTGAAAACGAGAGAAAAAAACGTTTGTTTGGCAATTAGCAAATTCCGATGTGTTTTTATTTTAACTATCACTTTATTCTAAGTAAAAATATATCGAATTGTATGATCCAGAATACTTTTTGGAACTATTCGATTTAACGCGAACATATCGTGTGACTTTTTTCTCGCGTTTTTCATTATAATCAACGATCTCCAAATAACCACCGTTTTTAATTCCACCGAATACGTTGTCTTGAGATTTTTTCCCGTAGAACACAGATCGGTCACTTATTTTATTCCTTATTCAATATTTCATACGAAAAATCCCGGAAAAAAAAATGTAATCTTTTTCGATTTCAAAAAACGAAAAAAAAAAGAAAAGATATTGGTGGCAGAAACGAAACGAAAACGGGTGTAGAAATATTTCGAATTTCGTATACGAAACTATCGCATCATTCAACTTTTTTTTTTTTTCTATTTTTCACTGAACGTAATGATGTTGATGGGGACTCACCCGTGCGGCGTTAAGATTCTGTAATCACGACAGACCGATAAAGGTCCTGTGCCATTATCTTGTTGCTGATGCTTGTCGCTCGACGATCCGTGAGCCGACGAGGGCGGTGGCGAAGCGTCGGGACGCTCAGTCGAACCTGCCGCAGGTGGTCTTAAAAGAAGTGGCGCAGCGCTTCCGAGTCCAAGACAACGCATTCGCCACGCGTCCTGAAGCAACTGAAGACGCGCTTGTTTTCGCCACTTTGCTCTACGATTTTGAAACCAAACCTGTCGCGCATCCAAAACCCCTTTATTAGTATAAAAATTGTGCGCCGATTCGGCATATCGGTAACGAAAAGATTCGAGAAAAATTGTACCTGAACGCGAGCCTCTGAAAGCGAAATTCTCAGCGCCACTTCTTCGCGAAGAAACACATCCGGATAGTGCGTCTTTTGAAACAGAGATTCGAGCTCTTGGAGCTGTTGAGGCGTAAATGTCGTTCGATTGCGTCTCTGTAGAAAAAAGAAACAAAAACGTAAAGGAACGATTTTTTAAATTATTTTTATAAAAATATAAATTTTATAAAAAAAAAATTGTTATTTTTTTTTCTTTATTTTTTTTCCGCGGAGAGATTAAACAGAGTATTTTTTCGGATGAAAATGAAAAGAATAAAAAAAATAACGTACACTGACCTGACGCCGCCGGCCGAACATGTATTCGGTGAGCAAATCAGCCTGTGGTCCAAGCGGTGATAAATAAGGTCCGGCCATGTCTTCTTCTCGAAGATATCCGAAGCAATCCGTGCGCGAAAATTTTTCGCAAATTTCGTAATACGAGTTCGATACACTCGCGTAGGACGCCAGTTAATTTTTTATTTAATACAGTTAACAAATAGTCGACGAACTGAAACTTAAAGATTTTTTATCAATTTTTTTTGGACTTTTGTATCACGAGAATAGATGAGAGAAGAGAGTTTACGGAGTAAAATTTTCGGCGACGTTTGTACCGAGAGGATGGCGAACGACTGATACGAGATTCGCGGAGCTCACGGAACAACCCCCGTGCATCGGGGGTTGCCGCGACTTTGCTAACATTTCATTGGCCAACGCGGCTTAATGGGGGCGGTACTGCACCCCCCGTTCCCGAGGGTTCCACCCCTTCTAACTCGCTCTCTCTGTTCCCGCGACAAACATAGCATCGCAGGACACGCGAGACGAATTCGTAAAAAAAAAAAAAAAACAGAAAAAGTGCATACGATTGCTTCACATTGTTAGTCGATCACTTTTTTTAGTCGGGACTTTTTAATTTTTTTATTTCAGCATTCTGAAAAATCTTCGCGATCTTTCATAACCATAATAACCAATACAACCAGTTTTGGGCGTCGAGAATAATTTGAGGCTAATAATGCTAAATAGAAAAAAGTAACTATGAACTTTATCAGTCGATTTTCTGCCTTTGACACGACATTTCGTATCAAATATTAAGCTTCGAGTAAAATAAATGACCAATTCATGATAGAAGAACATTTCCTAAAAAATGTTTGTAGACAGCGTTGCAAAAAACTGCAATTTTTTAACTATTTTTTAGTAGTATCTTTGCTTTCCAGAATTTTACAGCGTTATAAAATAATTTTTTCGGTCGTCGTATGTCAATGCGAAAGTAAAAAAATTTAAAAAAGGTCATTTAATTTTTTTTTTGTCGGATCGAAGAGTCCGAAGAAATTTTCGATGCCACATATTTTTCGAGATATTTTTTTGCTCCGAATACGAAATTCGTAGTGGTTTTGTCCTAAAGTCAAGCGGGATATTGATAATTTCAAGATATTTTTTTTTTTTTTTAATTTATTTCGGCGGCACTGAAGTTATTCGCGGATATAAAATGCCTTCGAATAAAACTTCACCTGAAATCCTTCGATGTTTCGAGATTTTTATCCAACATGAAATTTTTCAGATAATAAAAAAAAACTATGAAAAATGTAACATCGATTCATAAATAGTAAAATGTAATCAACCACCGGTCAACCAATAATAAAATGACAACAGTAAAAATGCCGAAAAAAAGTGAAAATCGCACAATTAAGCAAAAGTTAAAAAATCTCTGAAAAATTGATTTTTTTGAAATTTAAAAGAGTAATTCTCGACAATTAATTACACCAAACTGCATCGGACACCAATCTTTCTGTAAGGAATAAAATATAACACCGAAGACGAGACAAAAACAAACTTCTTTTCTTTAATCATCGATGGTAGCAATAAAATCGTAAAGTCCGTGACAATTTTCGTTTGTTTATTTTTGTATTTTTTTTTTTTTTGTTATTTCTCTTCATTCGTTGTATCCCGAGAACGACATTGTCTTCGTCAGCGTTCAGTCGGGATCCAAGTGAAAAAGGAAGTATACGCAATCTTTTTAATTATGAGAACGCGCGCGCGCGCGCCCAAGCGCGCCCCCGCGAGGAGTGAGAAAGAGAGAACGCGGAATGTTCTCTCTCGCGCACTCGCGCGGGGTCCTTTGTGTTTCATGTTTGTTTTGTTGTCAGAGCTCTATTATATTCGGCTTTTTTTTATATTATAACTCGACGCGGGTGCTCTCGCGCGCTCGCCTCGGTTCGCAAAAGCGCGGGGGGCTGATGGGTCAGGGGCGGAGAGGGACAATACTGTACTACTGGCAGTGCTACCGGCCGGGGGGGTGGCGAGCGGTGAGAGGGTGCCAGGGTGAGATTGCTTTAGTAATGAATTACATGGCTTGGGGCTATGTGCAGCCTCTGTCTGCTGGATGCTCTCCTCTTTCCTGTTTCTCCTCTCATACCCCCATCTCTCCCCCGCCCCCCCCTCTCGACCACCGTTACCAGACACTCTACCGCATTTTCCTACGTTATTCCCGTAGTTACTGGTCCGACTTTCTTCTTCTTCTTCTTCATCCTCCTCTCATTTCTGAAATAGGCAGAAGGCAGAGTGTACCGAGAGCTGCGTAACCGCGCGCACGTTAAATGAAAAAATTGATGAATATACACGACTGACTCGGCGCCCGAAAATATACATGTGGAAATTCATGGATTCGTTCATTTGGATTCATGGAAAGTTTTATATTTAATTATGTTGCGAATTGCAGAAAAAAATTTGGAGTGTCGCGCAATTAATTCGATTTTCGATTAGTATGTAAAAAATTAGAAAGGTAATTAAAATAACATATGGAACTTTCGTCTTTGAAACTTAGCAATCGATATTAATGATTTATAAAATACGAATTAACGCCTATAGCGACACGATTATTCAGTGAATCTGCGAATACATTGAAATTAGTTTTTTTTATTAGCCAAGTGGTTGAGTAATTTGTTAATATTTTTCTTTCATTATCGAATGGTCAATCGAAAGATGTTGAAAGAACATCTTTCATTCCTTTTTTCTTTTTCAAAAAAAAAAAGAATCAAAACAAAAATAATTTTTTTTTATTATGATTTTTTTTTTTTCGAAAATAACTTCGAGAGAAAAAAAATCCTTTTCTCGTTCGATCAGTTATTAGAGGGATAATTTTAATTCTTTTCGTCTCGCGAAAGGTATCCGTATAGCTGCATTGAAATATATAACTCTATAATTGAGTGAAACTCGTTCATTCATTGGAGACAATGTTGCCGCCCAGCAGTACCGCCCTTCTCGCTTCGCGATTCATCTCTCCTCGTCACCCTTATTCGATCATTTAACCTCTCGCGTTCCAACCCCTGTCGTATAGCCCGGAGCTACCGCATTGTACACACAACACGGATCGAAATGGCGTAGTAAGAGGGTTGTATTTTGCAAACTCGTTTAATCTACTCTCGCCACGCCCCAGACACCCCATACATTGCCTCTGTTGAATCCGCGCAGACACTTTGATAAATAAGAAAAAAAAAAAAAAAAAAAAATCCATTAGCAATTATTAGCGTCATTACCATCCTTGTTATCCACAATTTCAATCTTTTCATCAGAATTTTGTTTTTTCTTCCATTCATGCCGTTGCACAATAAGACTTTCCACATTCTCTTCGATTTTTTCCTCATATTCATTATTGTCTCTCGAGATTTAAAAAAAAATCCTTATTATTTCCCTCTCAATTCATCAATTAATCATAATTACTGATCGGCAACAATACGATATCGTAGCTCCATTCTTCCTTTACTCCCATCACCAATCGTAAACAATCGCTTATCATTCATTTATCCAGAATATTAAATTTTCTCATCACCAATGTTTCTTCCCATTCAAATCCCCGGATAAAAAATCAATTCATATCAGCTTCGATTTTTTTTTCATACTATATTCATAATAAATAAAATTATGATTTTTTTTTTAATTTCTTTTACATCGGTTCCAATTTTTTTTACCTGTCGATAGCATTTATATAGAAACAGTTTTAAAAGTAAAATAATAATAATATACGTCGTTTTCTTTTTTTTCTTCATTAATCAATTAATTATAATTACCGATCGCGAAACAATGCGACAATGAATGAACGCTATCTCCATTCCGTTGTTCCTTTACTCCGATTACCGAGTCGCATGAGGTCTTGTTAGCCGTTCGGCTTACCCTGAAAATCATCAGCGCACTCCGGCCACCGTGTTCTCGCGTTGTTCGACCCCCTCACCCCAATCATCGATACTGTCATGAATCGATGTGCGTGTATCAAACGAGCCTACGCTCAAGCCCACCTCTCTGGTATACATAACCATCAGCGTGCATGCATCGGCATGCACAGCATTTGTGATTGAGCTAAGCGTAAACAATGGATAGCGTCTGTGTATCCTCGACGATTCACTGTCTCTCTGGATCACATCGATGTCTATAGTATTATGCAAGATAGATAGATAGATAGATAGATAGATAGATAGATACATAGATAAAGGATCCGCACACACATACATATCAGAGCGGCTTCGCTTCCGCTCCAATTCATTCATTCTTCCGGACTCCCGCTAATTGACTTTTTCTCTTCACTCCGCAAGTCCATCCCTTTATCTGTCTCTCGATCGTTCTCTCCCTATGCATACACATGCATATCGATCGCTTGAAAAAAAGCATAAGGTCATATCTCGCATCATTCTCCCATGTAAAATTCCACCCTTATACGCCGTTGTGTTGCTCAGTCGCGATTTTATTCGCTGATATAGCAGCTTCCGAAGCTTCAACCTCATTCTATCTCGACCAACGCCTGTCGACGCGTAATTCGTTACTTTTCATTGTAATTTGACGTCGGGGAGGGTACGCGCGGGGCGGGGATTCCCCGACGGTCTGGTCTCTCGCGCAAGGGTGCAAAATTCGCTCCAGCAGCACCGGTGCCGCGTTCACTCTGGAATGAGAAAACATTAATCTAGGCATGTTTTGCAATCTTCCGCGCCTCCCGCTCTATAACTACCACTACGTATTTATAGTCTATATACATATATATATTTACGTATATATATATAAATGTATATATGTGTTGAGGTTGTTATATATTCGGAATGGAACGCTGTTATTGCTGAGTTTATAGCGTGCATCGCGCACAATGTGCAACGAGAAAGCGCCACGTGTATTATTACATCCGCACCCGCGTATATATTCCCTTGTATGCGTGTCTCCTTCTCGGTGATATTTGAATTGTGTTTTTGTGTCTGTGTGCCTCTGCTCGCCGTATCCGCAGACGTACGAATATAATACATAACTGTACAATGTACTTGTTGGTATTAAAGTGTATACAACGTTGTATGTTTGGCCGCACGTCTACCGCTGGATGGCGGAAGAGCGAACGCCCCGGTGAAACGCCTCCGAGATTAATATTTCGACGATAACGATTTAATTTTCTATCTCACTCCTTCAACCGGTGTGTCTGGGACAGTTTCTCGTATTAATTCGGGCTCTTCGTACTCGACGGGAAAGAGGGGGAGGGGGCTACCCAGTTTGCCCGGAGACATCAGCTCCGGGAAACTTGATTATTTCAACGGACAACGGAAATTGCTCGAGATTGTTCGTTGATAACGATTTGCCTCGAGTTCCCGCGAGAACTCGGATGAAAATTATTTGCGCGTTTGTCTTTGCAAATATTAATTTTTTTTTTTCTTTTTTTTTTTTTTAACACGATGGACTCGAGAATATTGAAGTGGAGAGGGGAAAAGAATATAAAAATTGAAATAAAAATAATGGATTTTTCGTATATTTCTTTTTTTGTTTCGAGACTCCGAACGGGAGTACCGTAAAGTCACTAAGCCGCGTAATCAATGAATGGAACGCCAGGGCAGACAATTCATCTCTGTGTTACAAAAGATTCGAGCGACATTATTATTTCCTCTTTTTTTTTTCTTCTTTTTTCTTCGTCCTTTTCCCAGTTTCATTACCGGTAATAATGCAAATGAAAAAGAAATCTCCGAGTCGTTTCTTCGACGTTGAGCATAACGTTGAATCGAGAGTATAAGAAACGTAGATAGATATATGTATAAGGAATAAGGAAGAGCAACGACGGAACATAGTTCAAGGGGAAGAGGGGGGTGGGTGGCGGTGGGGGCGTAGCGAATTTTGTGGAGCGAGGAGAAGAATTCGTCTCTCGCGCACAAGGCATAACCGGCGGGGGGTAGGTACCTTCTACTTAAAATATACGAGAGAGAAATAGAGAATGGAGGCTTGAGCGGGTAATAAAAAAAACGAAAAAAAAAAAAAAAAAGAGTCGAGAAATATTATTTCTTTCATTGCTTCCGGACTGCTCTTATCTCCATTATCCGACGTCGCGAGACAAACTCTTGACAATTTTTTTCATTTTATTTATCAACTTTTTTTTTAATCGAAAATTTCGAGGAAAAAATGTTTCAAATAATTTTCGGCGGCGAGAGTTTTTCGAATTTTTCGTCGCTCACGGAAACCGGAGCTCGGAGCTTAAATTCGTGGGAGGGGAAAGGAAAAAAAAACACAACGCCTGGATTACTCGGCAACAATGCAATGGGTTTGCCTGAAACGACACTCTGCACGTCGGTGAATCCTGGTAGGTTGCATCGCGTTTCCGACCCGACGATGCAGCAGCGACGAAGAGCGTGAGCGCCGTTGACGCTGATGGGCGCGCGAGTTCGCAGGGTGCGCGCGAAGGTGCGAAGCGGAAGTGTACGCGCCAACACCTCTTATTCTTAACCCGTAGAAACACCGGAGGTTTTGGTCTCTCTTTGGGACTTCCGTATCCCGAGTTCGCTGTCTCTTGCCTCCTTTCTTCCTCATTATCATTATTACATGCTGTTGATGCATATAGAAGAGAAATGCGCTTCGAGCGATCTGGGAACCGTGTCGCCCGACGCTCCGCCGTCGTTCTCCTATTGTTGACTCCTCTGTCTCGCTAGACCCGAGATATATAAAGAATAGCCCGAGAAGGCGAGGGTGCGTAAAGTGGCAAACGGGGATCGTTGAGACACTGAACGCTAACTCCGCAACGAGAAAACTACTACTGTAACTATACGCGTTACGAGAAGTCGGATATTCTTCGTTTAAGAGAGTTGCGTCGCAGCGCGACTCAATATAATGGCGATAGATGATTATTTTTATCTTTTAAGGGTACGTGGAGTGATAAAGATACTGTCGATAGATTTTTCCTGAATTATAATTTTTTTCGGTATTTTTAGTTCACGTCAAAAGTTTCTTTATTAGTAGTTATAAGACACATAGAGTACAGAGGTTCTTATATTTATCTTACATCCATCGCTTTTTATTCGTATAAATTATATGATTCAATATGAAATGAATTCTCTTATTTTATTTTATTTATCACATATTTCAAGATGAAAATAATAAAATTATCAATTTACGTGAGCGAACAATAATTACATCGAAAAAAACGAAGTATTTTTTTTTTTAATGTCTTCTCGAGTTACTCGCAAATTCTCGCGGCGGGTTGATGATACACACGTATAAATTCGTTACACGGATGATAGGGATATGTGTGCGTTACTTGTATATCGAGGCCGCGGTGAGTGAGTGGCGAAGAGAACGAGGAGCCGAAGGGGTAGCGACGTACGTGCCTAATACTTTGAACGGTGGCATGTAGCGCGCTGGCGCGCCGTCTCTCTTTCTTTTACCGGCTGTTCTGCTCTCTGGTATAAATGTGACTAAATGAATCCACTAACGGGGTTGGTATTCCCGCAGTAATGGAAGGGGTAATTAAAACCACCCTTCTGCGGAAGCGGAGAGAGGTAGATAAGCTCAGGGCCGCACGTCCGCTATCTCTGTATCCAAAACCGCACCCCAAACAGCATCATCATTAGTATCCTACTATTTACTCACTTCCCTTCCGCAACCCAAATTGTACGACTTTTTCCCCAAACTTTCGTTCAAACTCCGCCAAACTCTTTCACGGATCTCTTAGGCTTTCGAACTCTGCAACGAGTTCTTGAAACAAATGAAATTCGATAATTATTAATCAACTCTTCGGCTTTCGTGTTCACGTAACCCTTTGCCTCGAATAGATCGATGTTTTCTCACTGAATGAGCGCAAAAATCACTGTACTCTCCAGTGTACCCTTAATGAACGAATTGCTTTCTAATTATATTAAAACATACGATGAAAAAAAAAAAAAAAAAAAAAATGCTACGAGGTAAAATAATTACATACGAGAGTTAGACGAGTATTTGAGTAAAATTTCGTGCGGCCCTGAAAACGAGACTCCAGGGTTGGTGGATTCTCGGTGCGGCCGTCGGGGGGATTCGTTTTGCGGTAACGGTGCGCGCTTTATAAATGGTACTAATTACAAAGGTCTCACAACGACGACGTTGACGGTATACATCTAATTTGGCTATTTACTCTCGTGTATCGTGTGTGTCTCCTCTCGGTCTCCTGCTTATGCATCCCGTCTGTGGAGTCCACTGGGTCGTGAACGGGTTTCGTGCACAACGAGAAGTCAGTTTTCCGGTAACGACGAAGAAACTCGAGTATTGTAATTCTTTTATTACCTTTTATTTTTTTTTATTTTTTTTTTCTACTCCGTTCAATGGGCAATTGTTTCGCGTCTGAATTCATGTGATCCATTGAATTTTCATAAAACAGATGGATGTTAATTGAAATGATTAATTAGCAAATAACCAGTGAGATGAATATATAAAGTTCATTCATTGCCAATCGATTTATCGGGAGATAGTCAAATCAGCGAATCAGTCGCACAGATATACGCTTAACATTCATATGGTTTATCAATGGAATGGTCAAAGGGGAAATAATTTTCGATACAAAGTGAATACTGAAAACAGAGACGATATACTTTTTGGATGGTTTAGCCGGGAGGTCAAGCGCGGGAAAAGCGTGGATCACCCTAAATGAATTCAACGTTTCGCGAAGAATAAGCAAACGGAGGGAGGGATGGGGGAGGGGGCAGCGTTTCGGAGGGTTGAGGAAAGGAGAGAAATGGGAAGGAAGGATTCGGGATAGAGGAAGAAGACGATGAAGAAGAAGTAGAAGAACAGGGATGGATAGGTTAGAGTGTAGCAAGGATGAGATTGGTTTCTCCTCCTTCGTTGAAAGGCCAAAAGGGAGCCAATAGCGGTTTCCTCAGCAGTTTCCGTTAGCAGTTAGCGGCGTTGAGGGAAACGCGAACGAGCGAACGGCATAGAAAATGTGCGGTCGGCGTGGATGCCTCGGCTTCTCGTATACCATAAGCGAAAGCGCGAGAGAGAGAAAGACACCCCCTCGACCTCCTCCCCCGTCGACGAGAGAACATCAACGGGACGAGCGGCGGCAACAGCGGCAGCCCCAACATCTTGGCCGGCAGCTTCGCGAGAGAGGAAAGTTCTCTCGTGTAATTACGGGTGAAATATCGTTAATTAGCTCGGCGAATTTGCCGGGATAAACAGTGGGCGGCGGGGCAGGGAAAAGGAGAGGGGAAAAGGCACCCGGACGGTTTCAATATCCGACCGAATTTCTCAAACCTACGAGCACCGACGAGATGCCTACAGTCAACACGTAATATAGTATTGAGGTTGAGGTTTTCCTCTGTAGAAAACGTATAGTTTACTCAATGTAACCGAATACACCCCCCGCGGGCCCCTCGAAAGCGGCGGCTCCAAAGCTCTCGTCTCGTACTTTACCGCGAGATTATTCATCACGGGCAATCTACTTACAATAGTCGTATTAGTAACTGACGATTCTAGGAACATATTCTTTTTTTTTTCGCTAAGAAAAGAGTCGTCGAATGATTTATCGTTTAGATGCGGAATTAAGAAATATTCTTTTTTCTATACGTTTCTTTTCTAATTAACTCCATCAGATTGAATTCCACATATCGACATAAATATGCAAATTACAATTCACACCAATAATTCGATATTTCTACTACTACACAATTTTATATATTTATTTCTTCCGAATTATCCCTTAATATGCATTTTCATAAATTCATCCCTCGTCTCATTGACCTCCCGAAAAAAGCATTTCATATTCGTTCGTTTACGTACCTTCGGTAACGACCCTTGTAGCTCTCTAGTCTATAAACTCGTGATAAAGTGTTTGTTTTTCTCGCCCTACCGATTTTCTTCTCGAATCCTCATGGGTCTCATCATCGTCACTAATAGTTTATTCCCTTCTCTCGCTCCCCCCGTTATGCTGACCACCGTTCGGCGTGTATATCCTATCTGCTCTATCCACAGCGTTAGCTTTCCATGCGACCCCTTGGCGAGGCTTGGAAGGGAAGGGTTATATATATACTATACATATCTATATATATATGTATACATATACTGTACGCGCGAGAGTGAGCGAATGAACTGACGAGAGGGGTCGGAGGAGATTCTAATTAATCAGCTAGCCACCGCGGCTGAGCGCGACCCGTCTCTTCACACACTCCCTCTTCTCGCTCTCTATACTGTGCAATCCAAACCCCTCCCCCCTCCTCAACCCCTTCACCTACAGGTACATCGTCTTTCTCTATATCTCTCTATACACATCTCTATCTATCTGTATCCACTCTCTATTTATCAGTGTACTTGTAACTACAGGTAGCGTTGCTCTCCCTATACTCGATAATCTCTGTAGCCATAGTCCTCCCCCGTATCTCGTACATACACCCCTTTATATATCTGTTGCTGCTGCTCCGTTACCAATCGCGGCGCACTGGTACACGTACACGTCGCGGAGGGCACACTCGATGCCCTCACTAACGGCCCACGTTCGATTTACGCGTCCGATCCATCTCGCTCTCCTATCCCTCCCCCCATCCCTTTCCTCCCCGTGTGTTTCTCTATCTCCCATACTTGCCGAGGTTGTTCGCCATCTCGCCAAAACGCCCAGCGCAACGGTTTGTAATTAGTCAGGTTGAATAATCCCCGAACGATACGGGGTTGACTAGACGTCTCTGAGCGATATATAGATTTTCCTGGCAGCTAAACATTTCTGTTTATGCTATTTGTGTTAAAATCCATCCCTCCCCCCCGCAAACGCGCCCTATTAATATCCCTGACGATCACGAGAGCTCACGAAGACTATAGGAGCATTCATCGTTGATTGGTTTACATTTTTATGCAGTGAGAAAAGAAAAATCGGTTAAACCGGGTAAATCGTCGATTTTGGGTAGTAAAACAATTATTTTGTTTGTTGAAAGAAATAATGCTTTGGCGATCGTACTGATTATTAGTTAAATTGATTATTTTTTTTGCTATGACGATTATTGCGTTTAATTAATTGCATATTCGTTTCGCCGGTTTTCGATGAATCGATCGATTTTTTGTGTTCTTATTGTGGTGGAGAATGAAAATGAAATCATCAACTTTTGACTCTCGGGGCGAAGGGGTTTTATTGGGATTGAGGATAGACATTAGGCTCGATGTATAATGGACGAGAGATTATCTCACGTTTGACTCGATCTAATCGGCGACTATACGCCATTACAATAGACGCGCAGTGAAAAGATTTCTCGAACGAGGGAGAGTTACCCTTCGTATCTGGACGGTAGAATAAACGCGCACGCCGCATCCACATGCACGCGGGGAGAGAAAAAAAAACGCATGTGCGCGCGCGACAACCCCCTATGAGATTAGGTTTCATTGAAGGTGAATTCGTCGATCGGGGGTGTATCTCGTACCGATTTTGCATTGTTGGTTTACGAGCATTGAAAGGAAAAAAAAATCGTATAGCCGCTGAACGAGTGTACAAGTGCGAGAATCGTTCGTCTGTACATACACCGGACTCGGGACGTTATACATACGTGTATATATATATATAGATTCACTCGCCACTGATTGTTCCCCAAGGGGTACGGGAATAAAAAAAAAAAATTCCGAAGCGTGCACGAGGCCCCGAATCCATTACAGGTACATTCTTTACAACACGAGCGCCCCGACGCGTGCTTCAAACAATTAATAATTGATTATAGTCAAACATCACAAGCCACGAAGGCAAATTAACGAGATTGCGGAATACAGAGAAAAATAAAGGTCGAGAGAACGACGACGATTGATCAATTGATTTTTTGCGGTTAGGGCAGATATACCGAGAGTTTAATTGAGAATTCGATGGGAACGAGAGAATGATTTCGGACGAACGAAAGGAGAAAAGAAATTCGCGCAAATGGTTTCTTTGAAATTGTCGCCGGTGAGTCGAACGAAGACGGAGAAATAATAAAAGAATATTCGATCCGACGAGACTCTGCTGTTTTTTTTTTTTTGGTTTTTTTTTTTTTTTTCAAGCTTCGTGACATCACTCAATAGAGAACGGTCGTTTCTCCTTTCTGCGTCTCGTTTCGCGCGTATATATATATATAGGCAGCCATTGGAGCGTTGTCGAGCGGGTACCGTTATTTCCATCTCAATTAATATTTTAATCAAGCCCTCTTGTATACCGCGTTGTTCCATTTATGCTCGGATGAACATTATAAACCATGATGCCCTCGCATCAGAGCCGCCGGCATTCGTTCGCGAACCAATACACAATGCCCTATGCCGGTGTACTTACTATACTTGCTTCTTTCTGTATATGCTCTGTCTCCTTCTCTCTTTGTCTACGATTTTATCTATGTTTTGTTTTTTTGTTTTTTCACAGTTTTGATAGTTTTTCCGCCAAATAGTCTCGTTTCGCGATTTATTTGTCTAATTTGATTCAGCCAATTTTTTCGCAATTCGCGCGAATACTTTGCGAAACGTTCCGTCGAAGGTTGCGAAAAAAATCGAAGTGTAGAAACGCGTGAAATAGAAAAAAAATGTTATTTTCATGGAAAATATGATAAAATTTGGAAAAAATAAATAAATTAGCGAGGAAGACGCATTCTAAGATTTGCATTTCGTATCTTTGGGGTTTTTTTTTACTCGCGATTCGTGCAAATCCTTTGGAAAACAGAAAAAATCAGAAATGTAGAAACGAGTAAAAAAAATTGGCGTTTTAATCGAAAGATGAAAAAATTTGAAAAAAAATATTAGTAGGAAAGGGTATTTCGGAGCATTGGGTTGTTGTTTATTGGACCATTGATTATTTGCGAATTTTTTGCTCAAACTGTAAGGACGTCATTGATATTGAGAAAGAAAAAAAGAAATAGCTGGTTACGCGTGCGAAGGCCATGTCTCGCAACAATCTCTTATTAGCACAGGAAGCGTGTTACGGATAATGGCTGAGGGTATGAGCCGAGATGTTGGTGGCCAAACGCACGGGGCAGCATCTCGTTCGGCCGATAACAATGGGTGCATTCTATAGGCAGATAGGCCAGCGTTGTCCGGTCCGATAGGCAAAACTAGAAGGATAGAGGTAGAGGAGTTAGTAGTAGTCGAGAGGAGACACGGAGAAATAGAAGAGTTTCCGCGAGTCTCATTCGAATGATTCGGTCCAGAAGAGGAGGAAGAAGCCACGTTTAGCTGAGACGCGACTAAAACGGGTGAGAGGGAAGGATTGGGCGGTAAGGATAGGTAGAAGGCGGGAGAGGAGGTTGGAAAATAGGGAAAAGGTGCAGGAAAATTCGAAAGCAAAAGATGGAGAATTGGGAAAGGGAACAGCATTCATTCGCGTGCTCGTCTCTAATGGCTGTGGCATAGCGCGGTGGGGCCTCCGCGCTCTCTCGCCAGCGAAACGGCCGAGCATCCCGGCAGCAGGGCAGAGGGAGAGTAGCGGATACCCACGAACTCCAACCACCGTCACGACTACCGACGTCTATAGAGAAGGGATTCACCGGGCGAAAAACCTCCCTCCCCATCCCCGCGCGAAGGCCCGAGGAAATGGCGGATGAGTGGAAATGATATGCCGGACAATGGGCATTGTTTACCGAGTATGATTCGCTAGAGGGCCGCCCCGGCGATATGCCGCCCGAGAGAAGCGCCAGAGAGCTTTACAGACGAAACGAACGTCTGCTACGAATTTTTTCGACCGAGAGACACCGAGAAATCTCAGCTCTTCTGTCTACAACTGATTCTTTGGCTCTTTTGGGAAAATTCGAAAAGACTAAAATAATACGAGAGCGGTTAGAATTCGTCTATGGGATTTGTTATGCAGACGAGGCGGAGAGAGACCCGAGGGACGGTGAATTACTCTTTCCATTCGAGTTTTCTTTTTCGAGAGATATTCGATCGTCCGGCTGATATAGAATAGTATAAGTCTTAGGAGTCTCATAGCTCTGTACGTATATATTTTTTATTACGATTGTTGGTTAAAAAAATTAAGTACAAAGAATATTTTTCTATTATACCGAGGGGGGTAGGTGGGGCAAAATGGATCGCCTAAGCAATTTCGGGAGTTTTGTCGATATACGCAACACTTTTCCGGTACTTTTGAATTAAGAATACATTTGTCGCGCCCCCTTTGAACATTAAGATGGTTAAAAAAAAATGGGGCAAAATGGACCATGATAAAAAAATCAGCATTAAAAAAAAGAAAAATTTGGATTTTTGTTAATTTATTATTTGTATCTAACTAATGTTCCATATTAAAACAATGAAAGAATTTTTTTTTAAACAATTATCGAATCATAGTTTTATTTATCTGCATTCCTATTTTGCGTGGTACTCCATTTTAGCAATAACAATGCCTGTTGCGTAGAATTTTATTAAACATCGCGATCTTTTTTTCCGGTAAGCAGTGATCTGCAGCATTAATAATGGCTATGAAACTAGAAAATCGTACTTTCGCAAAATTCGAGTCGCACGACTGTTTTAAAAAATGGTCAGTCGGGACATCTTTTTTCTAAAAAAGTAAATGTTTTAACTAACTATTAGTCAAAACAAGTGATTTTTTCCAGTATTCCCATTCATCTCGAATAATAATGGCATTGAGCTCCATTTTCCGATTCTTTATCGCGCGACCAAACTTCGGTCGAAAAGAAGAAAAGTTCTTAATAATGATTAAACGCCCGATGAAGTATGAAGCTTCAACAAAGCTCGCCGACTGAGCTTCCCATATTACTTACACGGCCGATACGTGTATTATACGAAACAGAGGAAATAGCAGCATATAGGAGAATGGCGGTTAATCATCACATTTTGACAGTACGTGCGAGACATTCGGTGATATACATAATGAGTCGACTCTGCCGCTGAGGGTATATAATAAGCCTTAGGCTACCGGTAGCAGTATTATGTATTATAGTCGCACAACGTTTGCACATCACAGCCGAAACTATACAAGAGAGAGAGAGAGAGAGAGAGAGAGAGAGAGAGAGAGAGAAATTTGACTGGTATACGATACTCGGTAGATCCATTCGTATATGAAGTATATGATGTGTATTGTAGAAACGAAATACCTATCCTCTCATCGCGTACAATTCGCTATCGTACACCTACGCCTACTTATCTGCCGCGATGTATTAGTAATACTTGGCTATAGCGCATAATAGACTACATAATAGGTGTAGGAAGCACATAGCCAGGCATTTCTCGGCTCGAAACCGCCCATTGGCATCAAACCAACCCAGTAGAACCAAACCATCCTCCAATCACCCTCGTTTCCCTTATTGCGTGACTGTATATCCTTCCGCCTTCCTTTCACTTATAGCATACATACGGGGTGTACTAAAATGTATTCACACCAAAATTTGTCAAGTTGCATCAATGGCCTCAACAATATTTGTATTCAGAAATCCGATTTTTTTTTTTTTTTCATTTACGACGCGAATTTCCGCGGAAACCGGGGGCTGCGAATTAAATAAATCGCAAATTTCTGATTGACGGAAGAAAATATATGATTTTTGAGTGACTTTTGCGAAAAATTTGAGTATTCGATAGAGTTTCGAGTTTAAATAATAATAACATTTTTTAAAATACAATCTTAGAAATGAGTCCTAAATTTGTTTTTGCCAAAAGACCTTTTTTTCAAATATTTGGATACGATATGCATTTATTTCGTTAACGTCAACCGGACATTAATCGGTAGTTACCAAGAATCTTGGAATATCCGGTATGATCGCTCGATCTCTTCGTTTGTCGTGCCACCCGATATTTAGAGTAGAGAGAATCACACACCGCGCCGGTACGAATAGTTCTCTGATATGACAATGAATTGATATGTTCCTTTCGGAGGTCCAATCCATCCCCCTCGTCTCGCCCCCCTCATTTATCCATCTATCTATCCATCCATTCGTCTATCTCCGTCTGCGCTTTGGTTATACCATACTTTGTCGCGTTCTCCATCTTCTCCGGTGCACTGGCTGGTCCATTCCCCGCGCGTGTCGTGTACCGCGCGGGCGGCAGCTTCGAGAGAAGCGAGAGAGGAGGACACGAGGCGCGCGGGCGTTTACGTCGACGGGGAACAGAGAGGATAGGAGAGTTCGGTATATCGCACGACAATGGAGAAAGCGAGCGGCGCACATCTGTAGGTACTCCCGGAAACAATGAACTGAGAGCTGCTGTATGCGATTGTGGAGCAGCAGCGGATAGCATTGTATAATATACTCTGTTGTTTCCATCGCCCACCTCCCGGCCTCGCGCGCTTCGGTACCGCCCTCGCAAGCTCGCGCTCGACCCAACCCCCCTAACAATCCTCATACCTTCGTCCTCTCCCGTGCTTCTTCTTCATCTCTGATGCTGTATCGCTACTGATGCGCCTAACCCTCTCCTCCTCTCGGGATGCCGTACCCTCCCTCCCTCCCTCTCCGACCCTCCCGCCCGCGACACGGGGGTCTCTTCGCAGAGAGGCGGCGGAGGAAATCTCTTTCCCCTCGGCTCTTCGATGCAGAAATATGTTGTGATATAAAAGAGAAAAGTGAGTCTGCTCCATATCTCTTTCGGCTCTTTATACCGACAGTCGAGTAACGCAAAGTTTCTTCTTTTGTTGAAAATTAGCTCGGAAAAGAGTAGAGAGAGAGAGAGGGGGGAAGAGATATCGGCGAATTATTGATAAGCGCGTCAATGCAAGACGATCCTTGACGATATCGGATACCAATTAATCGGATCGCGGATGAAAATTCATGCTAATTATTTGCACGAAATTTCTATGTAGACGAATGCAAGTAAATGGTTGCAAAAATACAGATAATTAATACTGAAGAGAGATTCTCAGTTCCTCTCTGATGATTTTTTTTTTTTCAAAAATTACCGACGCATTTTTTAACTAAATCGTCCGTGTGATTAATTGCGGTGCAATTTCATATCTGTATCCGTTTGATATTAAACACGGAAAGACAATAGAAAAAAAAAACAAAAAAAATATATATTTACGTCATAGGCAAAAAAAATGGATGAAGTATGTATAGGAGGAGAATTGACTCGTTGCATATCGTGCGGGACACCCCCGTGGTCCCCACCGCCCCCCCTCATCGCGACGAAATATAGCGAACGCGTGAGGAGCCCCCGTCGACGATGACTGTGAGAGTAGAAGAGATGCTTTGATGCTTTAGCTTCGAAGAACGGCAAAACTGCACACAGAAGAGAGCCGACAAAGCCCACGGAATAATAAGCTAATCGTACCTGCGGTCCGCGAATATACCGTCGCCCGCCCACGGCCGCGAACAGTGAGAGAACACACATACAAAGAGAGAGAGAGAGAGAGAGAGAGAGAGAAATTACGTAGGACGAGGGCGGTGGAGAATGACGACTACCGTCGACGAACGAGGAAGAAAAACAGAGAGGAAAGTACCAACGAGATGCGCACTCCCCTGTTTCCCCGACCGATGCCACCCTTTTTTTTATTCTTTTTTTTACCCCCCTCGGGATAGAGCAACGAGAGAAACAACAACGTGAACAAAAACAGACGGAAAACTAACCGCGAGTATATATTCCTCTCTCATCCATCTCTCTTGATATCCCAGAGTCTGCGAAGCTTTATAGCTTTGCGAGAAGAAAGTCGGCCGTATAGAATCGATTCAAATTTTTTTGTTTTATATCTGTATCTCTCGCCTGTGCGCCTATAGCTTACGTATTTGTATTTTTGAGGAAAAAAAAATTCGCGGTTGCGTTCTGCACACGGAAAGCGGATCCCTTCTGTCGGCGGTACCTACTAAAAAAAAAAATACTAACCCTTTAACGATCGACGCATAGATTTTTTTTTTTTTTTCGCAAAATTATTATTTTACGAATAATTTTTTCGAATCGACGAAATTTCCGATTTATTGTCATTACTTATCTTCCGACAGAAAAAAAATACAGAATATCCAATATAAAAAAAAATACCTTTATCCGGTATCTGATATTTTGGCTGCAGATTTTTTACCGAAATCGCTAACTTTTTCGTAAAACCATTTTTCGTTCGACCGAAACTAAATTTCAATCAAAAAACTGTTGGAATTCGGACAACGCAAAAAATTTCGCAGTTTCTCATCTATCGCTCAAAAAAAAAAAAAAAAAAACCGTAATCTTCCGATGACTTTAAAAAAAAATTGTTTTCGAAATTATAATCGTAACACAATAGCGAGGAAAATAAATGTGATACAATCTCACAGCAATGCGTGAATATAATGACGAGGTCGGGCCGCGAGAATGCCCGCCAGAGCCGGTGACACGATATTCCTCTCCAGATATACAGATATCTCATCTCGTAATGTGTGTTTCGCATTGCTTACGTCAGAAGTACGCTTGCGGGAGAGAGGTTGCGAGAGCGTAGAATTCGAAGAGAGAGGATATAGAAGTTGAATTCTCCGAGTAACAGAGTACAGTGTAATCATATGATGACCCTATTCGTATGGGACGTCGGATGGGCGTGCTACGGCGTCGGGAATACCGAGTGAGGAACGCAGAGCGAGAAAGAAGCGATATATACAGAAGCGCAAGCGAATGAATCCATCCAGCTGGGACCGAGAGGATGGTCGGTGTTTTACTTTTTTTTTCTTTTTTTTTTTTTTTCGTATAAAAACATATTTATCCCAGTGTATATGGGAAGCCCCTCGCGTCGCGGGGTACAATGTCGGAGGCGAGCGGTGAGACCGGGAGTGAAGAGAAAACGGACGTACGGACTACGCGCCCCGTCGACCGAGAGAGAGCGCAAGAAGGGACGGAAAAACGAGATGTAGGGATGCCGCTCGAGTTCTTCCATCTCGCTTCGCGTTCGGCATGACCATCTGTAAAATTCTCGACACGCGAGAGAGAAAAGAGAAAGAGAGAGAAAAGAGAAGAGATAGAGAGAGAAAGCGAGTGAGAGACATCGGTGTAGTCGCGAACTGCACAAAGTGAACTCATAATGTAATCTCTTAATGGGGGCACGAGGCGTGGATAGACACGAACGAATGTGTTGGTACTGGTAACAGCAGTCATGCAAACACAGAAGCTTCACTGATACTTCTACAGACGCAAATCTTTTTATGTTATGCAGAACGCTCGGCGTATGTAGAAGGGTCGTTATATATATATGTAGACAGTTATACAGATGTAACATATCGTATACGACACTCGAACGAAACAAGAATCCGACAAATGATATCTATCTTCAGAGAGCGAAAAAAAACCCTTTCTTCCCCGTCTCTCGTCAAGTTTCAAGAGAGTTTCGAGAGGTGCCGGGGACTCGATGATATTAGAAGATTGATGCAAACCTACCCTCGTCGATCTGATAACGTATCGTTGACCGGGGGCTCTATCTCGGTCTCGAGTGGCTTCCGGCAACCTGCAGCGCGAAAACCAATCTATTTTGCCGAACAATACGCTATAAGCGTATTAGATCTTTAGCTTCAATTGGTGATATTTTAAGTGGATTTTACTCGAAGATCGATTGAAAAAAAACGATTAAAGTTACAGTGGCGAGTTTTAAAATAAATCTTTTTACCACTTAGACAAATTAATGATTTTCAAGAAGCCAATTGTAAAATTAGTTATAATTTTATTAATTACATACAGATCAATTACAAAAAAATTAATAATAGTATAATAATTAATTTTGCATTACTTTCGATTTTTCGAAGTTTCGATTATAATATTAATTTCCATTATCGTCGAATAAATCAATTCTTATTTTGACACAATACGAAAGAACATTTCTTAAAAAAATCGTATTTATAGCAATCGATTTGTTTTTTGATTGTTATTTCACCCCAAGGAAATCGACGATCGATAAATAACCAGAGGGTGCAAACTACCCGCTGAATTTTTATTACGCTTTACGTTTACTCGTCGGTTATTCGTCAATTTGAAAATTAGGGGTGAAAAAAAAATCATCAAAAATTAAAAATAGTTTGATTATAAAGCGTTTGAGGAATAGAATATTTATTGCGTTAATGTTGTTCGGTGTGAAAATTTTACAAGTGTTTCTTAATTATTTCATCGATGAACCAACGGTCGGTAAACTGCAGATGATTCGCATCGACGGATAGAAAGTAAATTTTACCGTTTTCGTTCATATCCCGTAAACCCAAACGATCGTCCTGATAGAGAGCAGATTCCTGCAGCGTTTCCAACTCGACGGCTTGACCGGCTTTGTAGAATCCAAACCACTCCGTCTCGATTGGCTGCACCATTGTATCCTGAGAGAACTTTACCAACACGAGACGATTCAGTTTCGCTAAATTTGTTTTGTACGTTTCATTAACAATCAACTCGTTGTTTATGTCGGCGAGAAATATGCTGTTCTTCTTGTAGAGTTCCTCTTTCAACGGGTCGTGCCAATACTCCGCCTGAACTAATCTGTTCTGAACGAATCTTAAAAAAAAACAATTATCGCCATTATCACGATGTTTTTTCCTTATTAATTTTTTTTTTCAACGCGAAATCAATTAGTTGATAATTCATTAATTAAAACTCGGAATTCGAGTTTTTTCCCCCAATCAGGATTTTTGGTATCGATGTTTTATGCATTTTTTATTTCACTCGATATGGTAATAGACGTTTTACGCGCGAATCGCGTAGTTAAAAATCCAATTTTCACACCGAGTAAAATAAAATTTTGCACGATACGCGACAAAAAAATAGCTAATACGACACTTAGTATACTATTTACTTGGTATAGGCAGCGTGATTCAAGAGTCTTCTCATGTAATCGCATAACTTGTGCTCCGTGACTGCACAGTTCGGAAGGCCGTAAACGCCCTGATGTTGACCTCCGAGTGATATTAAGTTCATCATCGGAGGATCCGGACAGCGCTGTGCTACTGCACGCCTAATAATAATAATAACAAAGTAATCTCCCGGTCGTTTTTTTTTTTTTTTTTTTTTTTTTCGTTAATAATAATAATGTTCGTATTTTACGAAACGAGTTTCCGTAAAATACGAAACGTATTTTACTCACAAGAATTGTCCACCCTGCGAAAACCCAATAGCGTGATATCCCCCTTTCAATTTCTCATCATTGGCCAATTCCTCGCAAACTTCGGCCACTTGATGATTAACGTTCTTTAAATAACTGTTCTCCACATCCTGCGTGAAAATTGGCAAATTTTAAATCGCCCGTTACGAAAAAAAAGACATGTCGCGAATCGTCGATGAGAAATTTTAAATACCTCGATCTCGTTGCTACCGATGCGTATCGATTTAACGTAAACATCGGGGATTTGGTCCTCGAGAATAATTTTTATTTGCCCGAGACTGAAGGAAAAGCAACAGCTATCCCCTGTAACGATGACGCAAAATTAAAAAAAAAAATACGAAATCGGTCGGTACTGCAGTTTCAGCGTAAAATTAAATTATTGAACGAGTTTTTCAAAAAAAAACAGAGAAAACAGTTGAAAAAAAGACGAGTAAAACGACGAATCGATTTACGGAGCGACTTTCGCTGAAACGACGTAACGACACGCGGATATTACGAGATTCGCGCACGTAGTTAACTAGTCATCGTGGTTTGTTTTGAAATGAGAGAAAATCGATGTAATACTCACCCATTCCGTGCCAAAGAACGATCGGTGTAGGAGAAGAAGTTTTATTAACCGAACATTTTACTTGAGAAGCGCAATTTATTAATAAAAATAAAAATATAATTTTCGTCTCGCAAATATACATATTCGTGATTATTTTTTAATTTTTTTTAAATTGTTTATTTATTTGTTAAAGAAATATAAACTCTGAGTACGAAGATTTCACGCGGACTAATCTCTCACTCGCATACTGTGGTATAAATCTCTGTCCCGATGATATACTGGTTGCGACGGACCGATGTATTCTGTTACGACGCTACGTCTCTATGAACGGTCGCGCCGCGGACGGATTCACTCGGAAACAATTCTACTTTTACTCTTATACATTTATATATCTATATATATCTTCGAATGCAAAAATCGTGATTTCTCTGCTCTCGCGATAAATTGCCAACAGTCGAATTATAAATTTACAAATCTTTCCATAAACTTGATATTTTTTTCCGTTTTTTTTTTTACAATTTTTTTTCTATATTTAACGCTAATAATGGCACTTTCGTCAACGAGTCACTAATTTTTAATAATTATATTTACAATATCGTATATCACAATGAAATAAAAAGAAAAATAAACAAAAACGATAATACAATAAAACGAAAAGCCTTTTATGAATATCGGCCCGTTTTTTTGCGATATTACGGAAAAAGCAATTGGTAATATTAATCTTTCGATAGTTTCATTTCTCGAACGACTAGTGTGCATATCATTTGGAGATTGCTACGTCGACTTATAAATTAAACAAAACGAAAAATAGATATTAAAAAAAAAAGGAAAAAAAAAAAGAGCGGAGCAAACTCTCTAATGAACTCGAGACAACAAATGATGTTCCATCGTAAAGACGATTGAACACGAAGAATGCTCTCAGTCTTGACATTATTTTGTTTGTTTCTTTGATTGTTTTTCGTCCTTAGAATAAACAGTGTCGTATGATAGTCTTTTTTATATCGTATAGAAAGAAAAGAAATCGTCTTTGCCGATTATCACATCGTCGTAGACGCGTTTCGTTAATCGTTCGAATCGTTTATAGTTAATTATAATTGTGCGCATCTCGATTATCGAGACGCTAAACGATTCTTCGCAAATCTCCCGAATGTCGTCTACGCAACGAACGCGTATGCGCTCGACACGCGAGTTCAAAGAATTCTTTGTTAAGGCCGTTGAGCCTTTTTTCCAACCGCAGATGATTCAGAAATCTATCCTTCTTCGATCGCGAAAAGTGACCTCGTCCCACGGTCATCCGGAACGCAGCTTCCTCCGCTGCTGACATTGCAAATTCCTCCGGGAGATTATCGTCCTCCAAAGAGCGGTCCGCCTCGATATCTTGTTTTTCCTTTGCCGCGAAACCATCGGACGTCGATTTTTCTTCGATTCTCTCGTCGCTCGGCGATGCAACGGGCCGAGACGCGTACATGAATTCTGAAACATAGTAACATAATAATTAAATTTTTAAGATATAAAAAAAATATATATACTATAGCATATTTTTTAAAAAGTATCTGAATTTTTCAAAAATCAAAATTTTTCGATAAATTCGTCGAATTTTTTATTTTTTTTCTTATACATTTTTATTCGGTCGGATTTTTTTTTTTTTTTTTTTCGACAAAAAAATCTTTTATCCGCAAATCCCCCGTTGATTTCAAGGCGATAAATGGATTTTAAATGACCGCGAAGGGGTTTTGCTTTGCGATATATATAAACTCACCGGTTTCGCTATCGGAGGAGCTGCAGGAAGAGGAAGTTGAGTCCCAACTCGGGGCCGGTTGTCGCTTCAATGTACTCGGTGTCGAATGAGTTACCAGACCCGAGGGCGTCGTGTTCCCTGTCTTATTTCTGTTTCGTATTATTAGCGATACATCGAAGCTCGACGGTCGCTTCCGGTATCTGTGTTGCGCGGCTCGTCTGTGTCGGTTCTCCTGATGTAGCGAATTGTTGGTTTCTGCCGGGAGGCAAATTGTCGAGGCCACTTGATGTTCGATGGCTTTTGTCGAGGGCGCCGCGGTACAGAGCACAGAGTCGGGGGCTACAGATATTCTCGTGGGAGCAACGGCCACCTCGTCGCTCGATCGCTTCGCGCCGTTGCTGGTACTGTTGTTTGCCTCGATATACCTGTGACATTGAAACAAAAAATTTACATTATTCATCGTTGCACT
The DNA here is from genome assembly GCA_934046635.1 of Buathra laborator. Lineage (NCBI taxonomy): Eukaryota > Metazoa > Arthropoda > Insecta > Hymenoptera > Ichneumonidae > Buathra > Buathra laborator. The sequence goes on along the minus strand of OW203898.1, from coordinate 15,098,705 downwards.
TCGAAAAGCTGCAAACAAAATGTGGATTTTTTTTTTGAATAAACATTTAAACTATTTAATATTAATTACTACTTAATTAGCAGCGAATAAAGCGATCGTAATAATGCGACCTTTCGGGGTGCACGTGCACTCGTTCGAAGGACTTTCGATGTATTTAACGCAAATTGCAAATATCTTAAATATTTTTATTATTTACATTGTCGATTCGACAGTGACAAATGTTAGTAATTAATAACAGAAAATTTAAACAAATAAATCATTAATTCATTTTTTTTTTTATTAAAGTGATTTAAAAAAAATTTAACGAGATACATACACCCGGAAAAATATTTATTTTATTCGGAAAATTTATTGGGGACGAAGACCTTTTTTTTGTTTGCGATAAATTTTTCATTAAATCAAATAAATATTTTGTGGGTTTAGATTGAAAATTATTAACTAGAAGACGGTTTACTCGAGAGAACCAATTTTGTTGTGGGCGTCACGGACGCCTGTTCTCGAATAACTGGGATTGATAAGCGCGTCTATCGTCTGGGGGCTCAGTGTCAAGTGGCACATCTTTGACTCTTTATATTTCTTCTTCCTGTGACTCATCATCGTAAAAAAACAACAATCTTCACTGACAAACTATAGTAACAATCGTTACGACGATCAACGAGACTCCGTTGGCTTCGTAATTCTCATTGTCAGAGAGTAAAACATGAAGAAGCGTTTGTCGCGTCCGGACCGCCGAAAAACAAAAAAAAACGTATTTCGGAGCGTTTAATGGCGCGCGAACGACCTTCGCGTCACGGTAAACATCGTGACGTACCGGAGAGGAAGGTTTACCTCGGAAGCGTATCTCGGAATAGCGTTAGTTACTCTGTCCAGCGCTACTTTTGCACTCGCAGGGATTCAGGCGAAGAACCCTAAAATAGCTTCGAGCTCTCGAGACCGCGTTTGACTCGCAATTCAAAGCGTTTTCCTTCGTTTTGAATAAAATATCGCTGTATTCTCGGTACGATGACGACGACGACGGAGACGTAGCAGAGTTTTAATCGTCCGAACCGGGAATATTTTATATGAATTCATATTTGATATGAATTAAACGAGACACGAGATACATATATGTATAATACACGTTCGTTCGTATCTTTACAAGTTTCGAATTTTTTTTTCTTTTTTTTTTCGACTGGATAATTATTCATCACTGATTACGACGAGGAAATCTCAATACTTCGCGACGAAGCAGACTTATTTCGAATATCATGACGCAACGACAATCGCGATCTTGTGGTATATATTTCGCAGTTGTGGGAAATGTTCTTATACTCGAATTTTTTTCGTATTATAATATTCTTGTTCGCGGAAAAAAATTGAAATTTCATTTAAATCTCGAAACGCATTTTAGACTCGTCTCTGTTTTCGTAATCGGAAAAAAATATAAACATAAATATCGGCTGCTGAAAAGCAAATGGATTTATTGTTATTTTATTTAGAATATTGTTAAATGGATTATTATGTTTTTGTTTTGTTTCGTTATGTTTTTTGTTTTTTTTTTATGGATTTTTTTTACGGAGTGTCTATTCGTCCCGTAGCTGGATGAATAATCGTATGTTATTCGTCCCGACAAAATTTGAACTAAGGATAAATCAAATAATTAAAATATTGTTAATGAAAATTCATGTTTATGATGCATGCGATGCGTTGTGTACCCATTTTTTGCCTAAAAAATCGGCTACCCTCATACCCCATACGACATAAGTACTAGCGAAATTTAACATAAAACATCGAAGCGGCGTAGCTCAGTTAGCTGAGCGGTTGATTGGAAGTCGGAAGGTACCTAGTTCGAGTCTCGACGATAGTGGTTTTTTTTATTTTGTTGCATTATAATGTATTCATTAGTTTTGTTGTTAATTGCTGGACGAATAAGTGAATATTATTCGTCCTGAGACGTTTTTTTTTTAATTTTAAAGTCTGCTGATGATCGGGACGAATAAATGTATATTATTCGTCCCGGTATGAATTTTAAGCTATGCGATAATGGTCGGGACGAATAACACACATTTATTCGTCCCGGTATGAATATTAAACCATGTGATAATGGTCGGGACGAATAATATACATTTATTCATCCCGATCATCAAGTTTAGAATTCGTACCGGGATGAAAAAATGTATATTGTTCGTCCCCACACCCACACCCACCCTGCCACCTCCATGTGTATAGTAGGCAGACGAATTGCTACCATATATGGTTCTACGAAGAACGGATGGGGTCCAGGGGCGAAGCCCCTGGTGGGGGCCAGGGGCGAAGCCCCGGTGGGGTCCGGGGCGAAGCCCCGGTGGGGTCCAGGGGCGAAGCCCCTGGTGGGGTCCGGGGCGAAGCCCCGGTGGGGGGTTGGGGGGGCGAAGCCCCCCCACTGAAGAAATAAATACTATTTATTATAATGAAAAAAAAAAGCCTCCTACAATTTCCCTACTATTTCCAAGTTTTGTCTGGACGAATAATCCTATATTATTCGTCCCGATGCATTCTTCTAACGTTCCCAAGTATTGTCTGGACGAATAATCCTATATTATTCGTCCCGATGCATTCTCCTACCGTTCCTAAGTTTTATCTGGACGAATAATGTAAGATTATTCGTCCCGATCCAGTCTCCTGCCGTTCCCAAGTTTTGTCGGGACGAATAATCCTATATTATTCGTCCCGATCCAGTCTCTTGCCGTTCCCAACTTTTGTCGGGACGAATAATCCTATATTATTCGTCCCGATCCAGTTTCCTGCCGTTCCCAACTTTTGTCGGGACGAATAATCCTATATTATTCGTCCCGATCCAGTCTCATGCCGTTCCCAACTTTTGTCGGGACGAATAATGTAAGATTATTCGTCCCGATCCAGTCTCCTGCCGTTCCCAAGTTTTGTCGGGACGAATAATCCTATATTATTCGTCCCGACCCAGTCTCCTGCCGTTCCCAACTTTTGTCGGGACGAATAATGTAAGATTATTCGTCCCGATCCAGTCTCCTGCCGTTCCCAAGTTTTGTCGGGACGAATAATCCTATATTATTCGTCCCGACCCAGTCTCCTGCCGTTCCCAACTTTTGTCGGGACGAATAATGTAAGATTATTCGTCCCGATCCAGTCTCCTGCCATTCCCAACTTTTGTCGGGACGCATAATGTAAGATTATTCGTCCCGATCCAGTCTCCTGCCGTTCCCAAGTTTTGTCGGGACGAATAATCCTATATTATTCGTCCCGATCCAGTCTCCTGCCGTTCGCAAGTTTTGTCGGGACGAATAATGTAAGATTATTCGTCCCGATGCATTTTCTTACTATTCGAATCTTGTTATAATGATTTACATCTGGACGAATAATCATGTATTATTTTTATTCGTCCATCATATTAACTAAAAAATTAACAAATTGGATTACGCAAAAAAAAAATGCATACATTTAGCCAAAAAACGGGACGAATAATATACGCTTATTCATCCAGTAGTGGGACGAATAGCAACAGCCTTTTTTTTACGTGCGGACTGTTTCACACGTTAAATCGTGAGATACGCCCTTCTGGTATTCAGCATTCTATATGTATTGCAAATCCAATATATTCCCGTTCTTGAAACTGAGAGTTGTTTTGAAAAAAATTCGTACTTTTTTTTTTTTTTTTTTTTTTCAAGTTCACGTTCAATATCGTCGAACGTAAGTTTCCGCGAGTCTTCCGTTTACACGCATAAAATGTGCGTCAGCGGAGGCATTGCGTTCAACATGTACTACGCACGCTATGCTTAGTACAACGTGTACTACGCATTGCCATTAAAGTTGTTTTGTTCGGTTCGCTTCTACAACGGAAAGTCGTGTATCGCTCCGAACGACGACGCGTTTTCGAGCGTTTAAAAGCTTCAGTAATAGCAGTACCTATATTGGCCAACGAGCCGCGAAACCGTGTAACAGCGAGATTGTCACACGTTTCACGTATGCAACTCGTGCAGCACGTAATTTAACGATGTCTCAATATTGTTGTTACAATGACGACATTCGCAGCCTTCTGAACTCTTATGAATTTCCCGAGTATACGTACACAGAGAAAGGCGCTCCGAAAAAAAAAAAAAAAAAAAAAAAAAAAAATCCATATCCGCAATGAAAAAAAAGAGTATATCATGTTTTTCATACAATTATCCACAAATAATACGTAATTTTTTAAATCGATAAAAAAAAAAAGCATTTTAATATCCCGATTGACGATATTTAATTAGCGTTGCGTGTGAGCAGTTGCATTCTGCAACGCGAAGTTGGCAACATAGATGCGGATTATGCACACTTTCGAGAGTTATTCTCGTCGGTGATGCCAGATGGAGAATTAATACCGATCTTCTCGGTCTTCGCGAGACCAACGGAAAAGAAACGATATTTTTCTATTCCGCGTGTAAGAAATGTGTTTTGTAGAAGTCGATGATGCGATCGTTGACGTAAACGACGAATCCCTTTCTCGGCAGACAACGTTCGAGCTCTCGAGGTAAAGGGGAGGGGGAGCAAAGGGGGACGGAAAAAAAAGGAACGCGTCGCGCCCGAGAAAGAGCGGAAGGCCGGCTGGTCGAGAGTCTCGTTGCTCCCGCTCGCTAGCGATTCTCTCGTTGTATATGTACCGTATTCACCATGCGTGAGCACAGGGAGTAGCGAGAGGGAGAAGAAACACACACCGGGGATCTAAACTACTCGCGTTACGTCGACCGAACGTTTCGAGAGTTGCTCGGTGCACGCGTACCGAGAACTGGGAAGGCATCTGTTTCTGCGGGTGCGCGAGCACCGAGAACCAACGAAGAAACTGTTGCTCTCTTCACGCGGGTACACCAGCACCGAGAAACGAGAGGCCCGCGCGAAACTTACGCGAAGTATTTTTTTTTTTTCTTTTTAATTAACGCGATTGCCGTAACCCTCGAATGATTCATTAATTATTTATGTTCAAATCGTATCAACGCGGATTGCGGGAATATATTAGAACGTTTGCTATTAATATAACTCGCGCGGAGATTAATTATTTAAATGCTTAATCTGCTCGAGCCTCCGCTCGGGAGACTAATTATCGTCAAGCTTTCGAATTAATTGATACATCGGAATTATCTCGACGATGATTTTTTTTTGCAATTTCCGGCGTTCGAGGAACGACGAGATCGATGCTGATGGAAATTATTACGAGGAAAAACTGGAGCTATTTAAGAGCTCGAAAAATATTGATCCTTTGGCTTTTCTGATCTGCGACTCTCGGGGATTCACGGGATAAGCACGAGAATTCAGGAAGGAGATTCGCGATGTATTTTATTTTTTTTTTTTTCGCCGATACGTCGAACTTGAAAGCGTTCGGAAGAGACCAGAATATTTGTAAGAGGGGTGTTTGAACTGCGCACGCGAGCTAAAAATAAATCCGGTGGGACACGTATGTTACACAATCTAATGCGAAGGAGGAAAATTGAGGCAAAGCCCGACGGCAACGCGATGTACACCCGGGAGTCCCGATCCTGGGGGTTCGACCCCAGGGGCATCCTTCTCTCTTTATGGGATGAGAGGGGAAAAAAAAAAAAAAAAAAAAACATCGAGCGAATTCTCGCGTGTTTGCCTGACGTGCTTCTACCATCGCCCCTGGAGGCGATACCTAACCCCCTGAAACCCTTGTAGACAGTGTGTCGCGTGACCCTCAAAAATATTCCAGGGGCCGGCTGTCGTATTCGTCGATAAACGGCGCGTTCTTTTTTTCGTACGGTCACTCACAGTCGTAAATGTTTTTTTTATTTGCACCATTATCGGGTTAATGAACACAGTTTACGTAAATTGAGGATAATTCGTCGATAAAATGAAATTAAATAAAACGAATTATATGTACCGTGAATACTTGAAGTATTTACACAATTGTATGACGAATAGTCGAGGAATAAGTTATATTTAAAGTTGTGTATACATTCCTAACCTTACTTTTTAATTCACTCCGTTAAAAATAAATTTAACAAAAACATTTAAAACAATAATAATAATAGAATAGAGTGGAATAGAAAAGAATTTTTTTTTTAATTTAATTTCAACGTCGCATTTTTTTTTTTTTTTTTTTTTTTTACGAAAAAAACATACATATTCCAGACACGAAATTCAATTGTTTTTTCGATTTGCTTATATATGAGGTTTTTTTTTTTCACCGATCCAACTTTCGCGAAATAACATCGAAGCGCAACGGAAATGCATTCGATCGAATATAAAAAACACGCGAGTAGTTACAAGCGTCGCGTCCGCATTGAACGAATCAGAATCGGTGGACAAGCTGCGCTGTGACTCGAGGAGAGGAATACGGATTTCCCGGACGCTGGTGCTCACCCGGTTCATAACTCGTATCGCTAATCACTCGTTCACGGTTCCTGCATCATAGTCGACCGACGATCCAAGCAGCATGACGAACTCTGCGTGCATCGTACTCTCGACGTTTTTATCACAACGTATATATATATATATATATATATATATCTATGTACCACATTCATGAACGTGACCTTTGATTGAATCTACTGAGCTTTGATGTCAATCCCGGTGATGTCGCGGAGACTCGAACGAGCTTTCGCCTGATACAACTTACTTCGACGATATCTAACCTCTGATAATCCGATGTTTTTTTTAAATCCTCTAATTAACGTAGTAATGTTTCTATAAAGAGTTATATCTCAATCGTTCTCATTCCCATGAAAATTTCAATAGTATTCGTCAGATTCTCGGGGTAAGAATGCCAGTTTTTTTATTTTTTTTATTGCATATAAAGATTAACTTATCGGTGTCACGGCCGGCCGGTAAAACGTTTTATTAAAACCGTGCGAATATCGAGCGAAATTCTTCGTTGACCGCTTCGAAGAAGTTAACGGCACAAAAGTCTGTTTTATTGTTGGAACGACTAGTATTTCAAGAATAAAAAAACTTCGAACGAAACGGACATGTTAAAGTTTGTTCGTGCGAGAGAAATAAAAAGATCGAAGATACGCGACGCGACGAAGTGAAGGGAAGGGAGCATTACGATTCAACTTGATATACGCTCTGACTCACTGCACCGCGCGTATAGTGGGAAAAAATAAATAATAAATAGTACACACAGACACGAACACACACACCCGCAGCGAATGAGGATCCCATACTAAACGATGCGATAAGGTTAGTTAGGGATTTATACTCGAAAAAACAACAACAAAAAATCAAATACTTTCTACACGCTCGCGATAATGCGTTCGCACGAGTCTCACTTGTCGACCGCATTACTCGGAATAGCATTTCCCTTGCATAACCAAACTTGAGAGATAAAAACGAAACAAGGCTATGTAGCTATGTTTATTCAATCGAGACAACGCGCGCACACGGTAATACGAGAAGTTTGACAAACCTGTATCGTGGATCGAAAAATCTCTGACAGTTCCAAGCGAAACGTATCGCCAATGATGCAAAGGTTGACGATACGATACCCATTATCGTTTCGTCGATCTCGCGAGCTTCCAGTTTACTTTCCGCCTGTCTTCGGTTCTTCGGCAATTTGCATTAAAAAAAACAAAACTTCACAACAACACGAGGAAACACGAGAAAACTCGTGATTTTTCCTTTTTGCTCGTGCAGCACATATATATAGAAATCGTAGTTATTATAGGCAGCGTTTCGTAATTATCGAAGATTCGAGTCGAACACGAGACCCCCTCAAACGTAAACGAGCAACTTTTGCCAACACAAACTTTCACCTTTCTCCAAGGTCCGCGCGTAATAAAAGCCTTGTCACTTTTGTTTTTGCCTTATTTTTAGTTGAATTTTTCTTTTTTTCATCGGCTCACACGACCGTTTATATCCAGATGTATTCCGGTTGGTGAAAAACACGCGACACACATTTATAAAAAACTGTATAATCGACGAATGGGCACTGTTTCGATGAGCCACGTGGATCGCGAACACTTTTGCACAATTTTTCGTAAATTAATTTTATTTTCACGTTCAGATCTTTCGATTCGCGAATTATGCCGAAGCGTCGATTTTATTAATTAAACTACCATTCGAAATCCGTTGAGTCTCGATGTCAATTTAAAAAATGACATATTCCAATCACTTTCACGTTTATTTCACCCCGTCGTCGAATATAGGTTTTTCGGTCTTTTTTTCGTTCCGTCACTGTGTCACAAACTCGTTGCGCCAGGCGTGTATGTGTACACCAAACGCTCGCTTACAAGGGAGTGGCTTTTTCGAGTGACGCTCTCTCGCATTTATACGACTACGACGACGACGAGCCTTCCCGGCCTCCCACTCTACTACGAGCGGAATACCGCCGCGACCACGTGTCCGCACGCATGGCATCGCTGTATACCTATATATATTTTATACCATACGTTATTTCTTCGTTTTTCAGGATATTATAATATATCTACGTCGAAAAACTTGTCAACGAAATGTTTCGATCTTTTCTTCTTGCAAATTCTTACATTGTACGAGCAGATCGCGATAATATTAGATAATCTCGTTTTTACGTCACAAAAAATAAATCACTGTTTCGAAAGGGAAGAAAAGTTATCGTCCCGAACTATATCATCGGATATTATCATCGGACGTGACTCAAATATACTTATCGAGAGCATTGCCTCGCGCGTTATGACGCGAAAGCCTTCTGAAGAAACCTCATCATGAATACAACTAATTGCAGAGATAAAGTAATCGTTTTTCATACGAAAAAAAAAGTTATTGGAATTCTGTATTGCTTGAAAAAAATAGGGGGCTTCGATATGATTTATAAATTTAAATAATTTAACTACATACAAAACTATTTATTATACGTTTTACTACTTAAATCGCGTTATTATTTTTCATCGAAAATATGAAGAAATTCGATCGATAAAATATTTTTTATTTTTATATATTAGTATTTTGTATTTTACGGTTATATTTTTTATTATGATATTGTTCTATGGTAAAAAATCAGTTGTTTTGTCGATGGAAAGGAGGATGTTTACGCCAAATCTGTGGAGCCTGTCGACGTCTCCGGATAATAGATCGTGATCGAGTGTGACTCAATATTGTTATCGGAAACGTTCCTCGAGTGTTGTAGCGTCACGAATATCTCAAGAAACCGCTTCAATAATACATACGCACAACTTATATGGAAAAGCAATCGTATTAAAGATAAAAAAACATATCATTCGAATTCTTTATCGGTGACGAAGATTTGAGGTTAGTTATTCGTGTTTTCCTTTCACTCGCGCTAAATTTAGCAAGCGGTTTTCATCTCTCGCGTTCCAAACGAAGAAACACCGAGTCGCTAATTGTATTATACGCGGGTAACAACGAAGTCTCTCTAACGAGATGGAAGATTTCTCGTGCGCGTTTTCAAAACGGTTCGGAGTAATAAGACGAGAATATCGGTGCACGTGTACCCACGTGAAGCGATCGCGCGCGACCCTGGCCTTCGATGAAACCATGCGACGCGATATACGTAAACACAAGACGAAGCGGGTCTTCTTGTCTTCCCGTTTGATTCTTCAGCTGCCGTCGAACAGGCGTCTCTTTATTATTCGTCTCAACTTCCGACTTGCCGAGATGAGAGAATAATTACATCGGCGTAAATGGCAACCATTTTTTTTTTTTTTTTTTTTTTTTTTTTTTTTATACGCGTTTTGCATGCAAATATTATTTTGCGTTTTATCACGTCGTCGGTTTAGCCATAATTTTTTTTATCTACAAAGCTCGTTTGAACTGCGCGATACTACGCTGGAAAAAAGAAAAGAATGCATTGCTGACGATCGCGATGGTAAAAATATTTTTGTTATTAAAGTTTTGGAGGGCAGGTGGTGGGACGTCGGTGTATTTATTTTGCAGCTTTTCGTCGCCCAATTAAATTGTTTTTCATAAACTTCGCATCTATACGATAAATCTGATTCGTTGCCAAGTGCACATGCACTCGACGAGCTCTACCTTCTCGACCTCTCGGGATTGTATACCTGGTATCCCCCCGCGCGCAATGGCATCGAATTGCGAAACTCGATTCGCACGCACCGAACGCAGAATATAATCGTCGTTGGCCCACTGCTCGTTTCTCGGCTACGACCCAATTTCGAGCGTAAAAAAAAAAAAAAAAAAAAAAAAAAAAAAAAACACGTAACAACACAATAAAAAAACTGACAAACTCAATGACATTCGGCTATCCGATGCGCAGTTTTACAATTGCGCGGGATTTGTGTGTTACAGGAAAAAAAAAAAAAAAAACAGTAAATTTCGTAGGCGTTGAACGATACAAACGAACAAACGTTGGCTGACAGCCAGAGACTTATTGATCATAATAAATTCAGCTATTTCGCTTGCCGACGAAATCGAAAGATTTTGACATAGAATCGTCTCTGCAAAAATCCACTAACAAGTTGTTTCTTCGACCTTTCGGCAAAAGTTAATCCCCAAGAAATCGAATTCTTCGACTAAGTGAATAACCTTTATCGGCCGGATAAATACATCGAAAAAAAAAAAAAAAAAATTCTTGAATGAAATACAATACGTTTATTTGTAGAATATTATGTTTATTTTAAGATTTTTTTTTTTTTTCATCGGGTGATGCAAACTTATTAACCCCAATTAATTTACCCGATAATGCATAACTCGAACTTCATCGCAGCCTAATTGAACGTTTTGTATTCTCGATTCGGCGCGCGTCCAAACTTACGCGATTCATCGCCGAAAATAGTTTCGGAGCGCCGATTGAGACGGGGGGCCGTCGAGTAAAAAGCGCGGGAGTGTTGAACAAAACACATCTTGAAATTGCCAAACACCTGCAGCAGCGAGACGGTTCGTGACGAGAGAGAGAGAGAGGAAAAAAAATTAAAAGGAATATCTGTGTTCGTTGCCAAAAACAAATAATAGAACGATTTGTGAAAATCTTATAAATAGCATCGTGTGCGGCACGTGGCCGCGCCAAGGGAATCCTGGCGCCACGATCCACCTAAGCGAGAAAAGCCCACGCGATTATTCCACAATTGTCGAGACACGTGTATCGTTTAAAAACGCAATAAGCAAATCTTTGCAATATACAAAGTAACGAGTCACGATGATATCCTATTTAAGTCGATAGATCAGCTCCCGATAGCAATCTTGTCTCGTAATTGCCGCGAGTGCCGAAGTTCGTATCGACGAGTAAAAAATTGAATAAATCCATTAATTTGAATCACTAAAGATAAATCTTAGGTCCTTCCGACTCTCAGCGTTCGATATTTGTTTGTTTTTTCTTTTTTTTTTTTTTTTTTTACACTATTACGATCGATAATCATCGAAGCGAAGCACCGACGCCATCTCCAGAGAAACGGAGCAAAACACGATCGATAAATCGCTGACTCATCATCGCGATTGCGCGATCTATATACGAACGAAAGATAAGTCCCCTGTCTCCTCGACCGAGCGACAATAAACCGCAATAATTACGTTATTCTCGAGAAAAAATACAGATTTTTATTTTATTCGAAAAAAATGTTGTTAATGAAACAACAAAAAAAAAATAGTGTTTCGTATACAATGTATGTGAAATGAATGATTAAATCGACGGGGACTTCGTCGAGATAATAATGTTCTTAGAGTACTAAATGAATAAAAGAAAAACTTGTCGTTGAGTAGTCATTTGCGAGAGATAATTGCGATTAGCATCGACTGTTTTATGACCGACAATGCAAGACAATCGAACAATACGCGCGCGTAAACGCGCGATAATTGTTGCTATAACTGATGCCTTCGATATTCACAGCCTTTGTCGCGCGTATTCTGCTATCCGGCAATCGGACCAATTGGATTCATCAACTAAAATGCCCCGTTAGACAAAGTTTCATTCGATATAATAATAACAATACATAAAAATAATTAAAAAAATAATAATTCAGGCGCGAGAGCTTTCTGTGAAATGAGCAAAAAAAGCCTAACGATGTCAGCCTACGTCTCCGTTATTCGTATAAACTATTTTTTGGTGAATTAGTTTCTTAGATTTTCTTGTTGTTTTTTTTTTTTTTTTATCATTTAACTTTCCTATTTCGCGATTAAGGGACCACCAAGGATGCGACGCTAGCAGTACAGGCCGTTTCCTTGATTCTCGATAACGCATTTTCTCAAATACTGTGATGTCTTCTCGTTGAGATTTAGACTCTGTAAATCATTTTCGAATTGTTCGATCGTTCCAGCGCCGGCGATGTAACCGTTCAATTTGCTCGCCAGTGACGATGTCCGAAGAGTTTCGCCGCTCGTCAGGTTCAACGATTCGACGAGCCACGGATGGCCTTGAAGACGATATTTTTGATGGTAACTGTTGATAATAAGATAATTATGATTATTGTAACGTCATCGATACGAATAATTTGTGAAATAGGTAGTTATTTTGTTGACTATACGCGAATCGTATCTTTTAATGAATTTTTTTTCGTCATCACTCGTGTTATTGAGGTGTGACGACGGAAATCAGGTGCCAATTGCCGGATAGTGAGATAAGCACTTTTGCGCATATCGCTTCTCACGATTTTACGCGCGTATGATTATTATCGCGATCACGACCCCCGTGAAAGGTTTTATCGTGCACTCTACGCATTACGCGTGTAACTATTATCGATCAAAAAAAAATCGATGCGATAGAAATCTATTTAAAGATAACGACGCAAAAAGAAAATTTGCAACAACGAATTATCGAAGATGAATCAAAGAACAGATTATTAGCGCGCGTGGGTATCACGCAGATTCCGCTGAAACTCGGTTAACGGAACACACGACGAATGACCTTGTTGGCCAACGAGCCGCGAGTATCACCGTTCCCCAGAAATAACTAACTTGCGAATCGAATTTTTTTTTTTTTCACTTTTTCATCGATGAATAATCACAACGCAATCTAAAAGAGACATCAGAAAAATATCAATAACTCACTCTTCGGCGGGATAAAATTTTTCAAACTTCTTAATCTCCGTAATCAGCAATTCATCGCGTTCACGCTGCTCGTGAGCTTTCGACTTCTCAGCCAAAGTTCTCTGCTCCTCGTCGTGATACAGAACCAACGATGTGTACTGCAAATAAAATTAACATTTTTTTTTTCTTCGATCGCAATTATCGAAAGTTAGTTTTCATCTAATTGGACGGTAATTACTCTTTTTTTTTTTCGCAAATTAAAGACACTCGTCGAATTTTTTTTTTCGCAAGATATTTCGCTAAGGTGTATCGCAAAAATACAACAGTCGACGATTTTTTTTTTGCTAATTAAAGACACTCCTGGAGTTTTTTTCCTCGAGATATTTCGCTAAAGTGTATCGCGAAAATATAACAGAGACGACGTTTTCTTTTTTTTTTTGCACAAATCGTTTAGCGAAACTCGTTTTAGCGTAATATATAAGGAAGACGAGAAATCGATTCGTCGAACTCGTTCGATGTATTGATGATAAAAGATCGATTAATTTACCTGACGCTTGATCTTCGTAGTTAGTCCGTACTCGTGGTTATTCCAGAACAGGCTGAGCAGCTGTGTGAAAGATACCATTCCAGGGTCGTACTCGATGTCGACGACCTCGACGTGATCTCCCCTGTTGGCGGCAGCCAAACGCGTAGTTATTAGACATTAGAGTTATGGAATATTTTACTACGGCTTCTGAATCACGATTAACGTGTCTCTTCTGCCATTATTATTATTATTATGACTGTTATAAAATGCTACATACATGCTGCGGTAAGTCGGCGAAGGCTTCACGCCTCCGGCGTAACCGACGGAGGTTCTTATTACGCCTGGAGTCGCTCCGAAAAGGGAATCGCCCGCCCAGAAGCATCCCATTCCGAAAGTCGCGCGCTTCGATTTCTGCTCTTCGATTTGCCCCGGCATTTCCTATCAGGTTGGACCATAGAAAAAAAAAAACAAACATTAGAACAAAATTGATCTTTACTCTCGAGAATCTATAGTTACGAACGATAACGGTATATCGCTTCCGGAGTGTTGCGCACGTGCGAAGGATTGCGAAGAGAATTGCAGACGCTATCGAATTATTGAGATCGATCGATTGAACCGGAGGCCACGTGCCTCAAAAAATTTACATCTCGATAATTGCAATAATTAACTATCGAATAAAATTTATTTTATTTCGCATGAAATTTATTTTGGAGCAAAAAAAAATGCGAAAAATTAATTTTTTTTCAATTATTTCGATACATTTTTTTCTTTTTTTTATTTGAAAAAAAAAAATGCTTCTGTATACTTTTCACGGAACAAAGTTGGAAATTGTAAAAAAATTAAAAATAAAATAGTTTTGAATGTATAACTTACGAAATACTGTGTTTTTTTTTTTCGGTTAAATTTGAGATTCGCGAGGAAGCGGCAAAGTGTGTTGGATGAAGTGGTTTTGATGCTCGATGATGTCTACGGTGCTCGACGCGATGAACGATGCTGATTTACGCTGAGACACAGACGAGTCGGCGACTGGCCGCGAGTGAAGCTCGATGGACTGATGGATTCCGAGTGACGATCGCGTGGTAAGAAGCACCACTTTTTATGTATTTCGTCCGGCAATCCTCCCCACTACAACGCCCGGCATAAACTCCTCCACTACGACTTACCCCGCGAACCCCTCCCCAATCTTTCCTCTCGATTGGTTCCCTCAACAGCGTTTCATTAAAACACTTTGCCAAAGTCTACACACGCAGACTGAGTATCTATACGCGTTGTATTTTACTCGAATTCTTGCCACTCATTCGCGTACCGAACAAGTCGTTTTTTCTCTTCCCCCCCATCGAACGCGCAGACTCTTCAAATTATCGGCACGAAGTTACGGACTCCAAATTATCGAGAACAGGTTTCCGGTGCACGAGTTCCCGGAATTATTAACGAGTCCCTTAAAGTTCTTGTGCTCCTCGAATTTTTCATACGCGCTTCGAAGATCTCTATAGATTTACTCAAAAAAAAAAAAATTGGTCGATTTTAATGAATTGGAACAGAATTTTTTCTCGAGCGTAATTTTTAGGTCACAGATTATCGATAAATTGACTGGTAAAAAAAATTTCCTTTTTTTTGTCACATCACAGAAAATATCGATTTGCGCCGCTGAATCAATTTTATGTCTTTCAACGCCTTTTTTTTCCATCGGAAAGCTTTACCGATAGTCTGAGAATTTTTTTTGCACGATTTATCATCCATCGGATCTTTCAAGCGGAGCGCTTTGATTGCAGGGGGCTATTATCGCGTTATCTTCTCTATGCCAGACAGTCGATGTTTTATCTCGATAAATCTTCAAACTTATTGCTCTTCAAATCTCGAATAATCGAGAGATTATTCGTTTAAAGCTCTGTGTTAGAGATATCGCGAAAAAATTTGCTTCTCATTGATACTTACGATACGAAGTGATAATTACCGTTTGTCCCGTGCGCGCGCCCAGCGTCGACAAAGTTTTGAAGCGTCTCCTCGGGACGAGTCGGAAATTCTTCACGAAGCCATATGCAGGTGCACTCATCGTCGTAATTAATCCAATAACGCGATCTTTTCGATGTAACGGAAGCTTTGGATTTAGTTACAATTTAGTTGTCACGCGTGCAGCAGCAGCACAAGGGTTTAGTAAACTCGTCGGTGATCTTGCGTCAGAAAGAGAGCAATTGAATCTCATTCGGCCACAAGTAACTTTCATCATTCAAGACAATTGATTGTCATGACTGATGTAATCCGCGTCGAAACTAAGCAGAGATGAACTGCGATATGTCCGCGCGCGGGGTTATCACTCAAATCGTCGTCGCGTCAATAATTTTTTTTATTATTATTATTTTTTTTTTTTTTCGTACGCAATTTTTTATCAAAATTTTTTTTTTAATTTCAATACAAACAAATCAGCGTCGAAACTTTCCCGATTTCTTCGATTATCGCGAGATAAAGATATCGTCGATTACAGACGATTGTTTCGTTAAAATGCAAAGACGCTTTTTTTTTTTTTTCTTTTATTAAACGCGTATTTATGATTTTTATCGCGTTATCGTTCAACGGAACTCGAACACGTGTTCACACAACGTTAACGCGTATAAATGTTTGCTCTTGAACTTGTTTCAATAATTATTATCGTTTGACGTCGCGATCGTGAACTGCGTCGACAAAAAAAACTTATCCGCCGCCCGGTTTGATTTGCCACGCAGGTATGATTCGGCTTCGTGTGTTTTTACGGCGGCGCCTCTTTTCGCGATCTTTTTTTTTCGTTTTTTTTTTATTTTCTGGTTAATTATTATTATACACCCGAGAGAGCGCCGTGTGTAAAATGCGACGACGAGCAAAAGTTGGTATGTCGACGATCAATGAATGTAGGGCCAGAGGTTTCGCTATACATAGAACAAACTTCTGTGTATTACACGTTCGCGAAAATAAATGGTGGGAGACGACGACGACGAAGACGGGACGCGAACGGAGAGCTACTGGGTCAATGGCAAGCGTTAGCGCAGTAGCGTGTGTGCCGTTAACGCACGTGAACAGCATATAGTTACTATCAGCGGCTCCTATGTACATAAGGCCGCCGATGTTTGGATGCAACTGCGAACGAACGCCAAGGATCGAGAGGAACAGACGCGGTGAATTTCAAAACGAACAGAATTAATTCATATTTGATATGTAATATATTATCGCTTATGCATACATATATACATATATATTACTTAAATATTGTTTTTTTTTTTTTATTCTGTTTTTTAATATTTCAATTTAAGTCCGTGAGAAACACACCCTTCCGCCGTCTTTTTTGTTTTTGTCGTTGACAAATATCTATGGAAGAGCAAATACGCGATCGTAATGATTTTTTTTTTTTTTTTCATGTATATCGCGAACGAAAGTTAATGGAACAACCTTTGTTTTTTTGTACGATTGAAATGTGTATATATAATATTTTTTTTTTTTTGTGTTTTTTTCGCGTGTAAACGATTTTCACAAAAGTTAAGTTTCGAAAGGCGGCAAGACGAGTGTTTTTGAAACAAGGAAATTATCTCTCGTATTGCAAATCGTTTGATCAAGTGGTTCGAGTGATGACTAAAAACAGGTTGCAAGAACGGGGCTATTGGATCCGCGACGTTTACACACGTGATGCAACGAATACGTTTTTTTTTTTTTTTTTTTTTTTTCTTTCTTTAAACGATCTTTGTGATAACATTAAATATTATTGTATTGTCAGAAGAATTATTTGTAGAAACTCACATTTTTTTTACCGAATAAAAATCGTTGACAAATATTGTTTTACTTTGCTTTTCTCGTGTCGCGTACCCAAGGTTACGACTTAAGTAGAATTTGCCAATATACAATTGTTTTCTATAAATTCAATTCGAATCGATTTTCAACTATAAATTTATCTCGTCTACTAAATACTAAATGCTTTTTTTTTTTTCTTTTTTTTTTTTTTTTTATCATTCATTTTATTTTTCTTTTATAGCGTTACGTACTTATATCGGAATGTATGAAAATGATGGATGACGAGAGCGCGCAATCAAAATTTGATAAAGTTAATTTTTTCGCACTCTGGGATTTTTCAGCCAAACATATACTATAAACACTCTCGTTGGCTCGAGTTTTAAACTATCACAATTTCCATCAACGATTCGAAGAATATATTATTATTATATTCTAAATTTCAGTCTGCGGAACACAACCGATATAACGATATATATCCTCCCCTCTCCTCGTACTTTCAGTGTCGATCGAGACTCCCGACTCCCTCTTGTCGCTCGATATACAATCCTTTTTCTCACGTTAAATTTTCTTCAACAAGACCAAAATTCGTTCAAAACGTGTTAATTACCTAACTATTTACAATTCATAAATATCAACGCACCGACTTCTAACCGTAAACAAGTTATCCCAGAGATTGCTGCGTACAGAAAGATCGAAGACGCGATTTATTTTTTTTTAAATTTCATAACTTTGATTTTTTTTTTTTTTTTTCATTTTTTATGAAACGCAAAATTAATAATATTGCGCAATTTCGTTTCTCGTTTTATCTATAAATATAATACATAAAGTATACACGCGCGGTATTTATGCGTAATTAAATATCTAACTGTAATATAAATGCAAAAGATATATTTTTTTTTCTTTGTTCCAATCTGCAATAAGTTAAATCGTTAAAGTATAAGAATTATTACGTAAATGTTTAGATTGCAAAAAAAAAAATTTGACACAATATTTTTGACAAGGAATATATATACGCGGATATACGAAGACGGAATGATCGTTCGATGAAATAGTGCTGCGATAGACGGATAAACTATATTATATCTTTCTAACTGTGCGATAGCATCGTTTTTTTTTTTTTCTTTCTAACTTTCTTTAGTATATCTCTAAGTTTACATAGTGTTTCGTATGGAATTATTTCGAAGAGTGAGTTAATTAGAGATGAGAAAAGTTGGATTAGCGAAGGCTAAACAGTAATGGTATATTGACGAGAATCGATCATTTCTATACCTATATATATTATATCTTTGCCGTTGTTCGTGACAATAGAAATTTTTCTGTTTTTTTTTTTTTTCTTTGAAAAAGAATTGAGTCACTTGTGATGCTCGATTTTTTGGTTTCTTGGTTTTTGTTTTTCTTTTTTTTTGCTTTTTGTGATGTAGAGAGTTTGTGCGCAAGAATCGATTTTCGGAAGATCACACGTAATGCAAGAAATTGCGGGTTCGATCTTTTTTTTTTCTTTTTTTTTTTTTTCATTCTTTCTTCGTATTCTCTTTCACTCGGGATAATGTAGTATTATCGTTTGTCGATAAATCATCAGACTCTATTTCGATATTTATAACATTCTACGAATACCGATACTCCATAAAAACTATAAAAAAATATTTTCTCACGCATCTATCACATCAGTTGTCGACCCGAAGTATGTTTTTTTTTTTTTTTTTTTAATTTTACTTTTTTGTTAAAAAGTCCTATGAATTCGAAGATCGTCGTCTCACGTGGACGATTTTTCTTTTTTTTTTTTCGTAACCTCAATCATTAATGCGACATGTATAATCGTTGTTACCTAACGTCGCCTTTTATTTATTTTTTTTTTTTAACATCGAAATGAGCAAATGTTTGCGGTGACTCGCGCGCAGAGCTCTAATAAAGCCGACAATCACAGAGCGACAATGCACCGTTCGACGGCACACGACGAAGGAATCGGTATAGAGTCGTCGTTATAGTTTGATACATCGTTAAGCGAAGCGCCGCTCGAACCCAAAGAAAACTATAAGAGTTATTTTGTTTCAAATGTGATACAAATGAACGTGTCGCTTCGTGGCATCTGCGCAAAAATCGCGATTGGACGATACAAAGATGAGATTTTCTGTTTTTTTTTTCATTTAAGTTTGTCGCTCGATCGGCGCGAGAAGAGCGTAAAAAATTTGATTTCTCCTTAAGACTTTATTATTTCCGCGTCGCAACGAATCTTTTTTTTTTTATCCCTGTTTCGTTTGTATATGTAGGCTCGCGATTGATTCTCGAACATTGCGGAATTTGGTCCACAGTTGTGGCGATCGAAAAAAAAAAAAAAAAAAAAAAAATTATAAAGTTATAGGCCGTCGGTGTCTCGATATATCTTCACCGATGATAACTTCCACAAACCAGAAGCATCGAACGAGAGAAAAACAACAAAAAAAAAAAAACCAACACGAAACTTTTTTTTTTTTTTTTTTCATCGAAAATATATATATTCATCCTAACTAACGTTTACGGTAAATAAATTAAAAAATTATGTACAAATATGTAATTATAACCCGTTGTTCAACATTAGCGTCGAACGACGTTTGATGGACGCGACTCGCAGGAGAAAATACTGCATTGTGCCTCCCGAACTTAATGACAAAAGTAACTCGTCAGTTACTCGTTTAGTTATGTTATCCATTGACTGTGATGCTTATGCTTTGTGTTTTTGTCGTTTTTTCTTTAACGCTTTAAACTTCGTAAGTACAATCGACATAGTTAAGTACCGTACATTATAGTGTTTTTTTTTTTTATGTCTCTCCCTCTCTCACAACCGCTTTGAGAACGTTAGTTAATACTTTGAATCGTGTCTCCCCGCCCGACACGGAGGCATATTGTATATATATTTCGTTTTTTTTTTTTTTTTTTATCAACGTAAATCACTAACAAGTACGTCGCTTGAAATATCCGAGTCAAAGGAGTTCAACCCGAAGTTAACGAACGAATGTTAAAGGTCCGTTCGTTCTTTATATTCGTTTCATTATGCTATTGTTACGTTTAGTCTTCGGGGAGGTCGGACACACTATAGAAATTTAGTTGAGTCCACCAATTCGAAAAGATTGCTTTGTATGGAAAATTCCTCGACGATCCGTCGCGACGAAATGATCCGCTCGGACTTTTCATACGGCATACAGCGCGCCATCGTCCAAAGTCGGAGTTGGCAGCCGAGGAAGTGATGTATAAGAGAGAAGAAACACGGAAGTCATTGATGAGATTGATTCGGACTCACATTATCGTACAGCAGCTCTTTTCCGTGTGACTGTCCCCGAGGATGTCACTCGTGTTCCCCGTGAAACGATGAAAGTCATCGGCGCTCATGTCCGCGTTGGATATCGACGACACGGGCATCGGAACGCCGTTTCCATTCGCATCCACCATGTTGGGCGTCGTGTGACGATTCTGGGACCGCTGCTTCTTCAAATCGGACAACGATTTGACGAAAACTACAGACACGTGTATGTTGATCTTGCCGTTAGCATCGCTCTCTGCTGTGTAAACGGGCTGCTGGCTGCCGATAGGCGGGTCAGGCCCTGTCACTGCCGAGGCAAATACGTAAATCTAATGCTACTTTTTTCTCCTTGAAATCCGATTAATTTACTTGTTTTTTTTTTTTTTTTGTTTTGTTTTGTGTTTTTAATGTGTTTTAATATTGTTATTGCTACAACTTCCGGTGTTCTGTGTTCCCGAAACCCTCTACTGATCCACTCGAAAACATGCGTATCGACCTCTACAATATCCCAATAAACTTCTCTACTTTTTTTTTTCAGAAATTCTTTTCGTTTTTTTTTCTTTTTTTTCTTGCAACATGCGTAACTTCTAAGCTTATCTTTCGCTCGCTTTTCGTGTTTCTATATCGAACAATTTAAAAAAAATTCTTTTCTAATGATCTTCTTTCGCGTATATTCGCGACAGAGCGGAGATTCTCAATTGTGAGATGAATATACGAATGCTATTACAATGGATACAGAAATTATTCGACTTATAATTCGAATTATTCGACTTAATAAATTGACGCTACAGATAAAATCGAAATAGAAGACAATGAAATGTGCGACTGGCGAAGAAGTGCGAACGATTAATAAATCAACATGCACTATGGAGACAGTCTTCACGACAAATTGCAGAACAAGCGATGCACGATAGAAAAAAAGAAAAAAAAAAAAAAAATTTCTAAGAATCTTTCTGTTTCGTTACATTCCTTTCGTTTCGAGAGATGTATTATATTCTTTTCGTTACTTAGAGAAATAAGAAAGTTACGTAAAAAACTAACCTCATGAATATTATATCGGGGGGTGGGGCGAGTCACGCATCGATGGAAAAGAAAGAATAGAACAGGTAAATGACGCTGACCTGACGATAATCCATTCAGAGATATATTTAAGAAAAAAAAAAACACACCCGTTCGATACAAAACAGTTTTCTTTTTTTTTTCTATTATGTACATTTAACTTTATTGCAAAGAATTCAAAGTTTCCATTCTTTTTTTTTTTTTCTGTACAGTGGAAAAAATATTTGTGACGATATGAGATTTAAATTGAATTTTTTTTCCTATTTTCAAGGATCGAATTTCGCGAGGGTAAAGATTGGATATATACATAACACGCGCGAGGAAAACTCTATTCGGCTTACCAAAATATTCTACCGAACCAAAACCATTGAAATAATATATATTCACGGTAAGTACCTGAGTCTTTGTCAACGTCCTCGTGAAGAAAGGAGTCGTTGTCTTTTCCCTCGGGACCGCGTCGCACGGCGGGCGTTAGAGCACTCGAATCACCGTCATCGTTGGTCGGATCTTGTGTACTCGTGCTGTTGCCAATCGCCGCGATATTGTTCGTTACGGCGGGTGCAACGTAAGTCTGCAAAGATTAATGAACGTTTTTAGATTTCGTTAAAAATTGCATTGAGTCGAATTGATCGTTTTATCGACGAGATATCGACGAGCAATGATATCGCACCTGTTGCGCCTGTATCCTGAGTCTCGCTTCCTCCTGCGCATCTTTCTTCGTCGTAAGTACTTTGTCCCTTATAGAAGTTCTTCTCACGCTTTGGGTGCGCGTATTGATACTCTGGGATCGCCGAACTCGTCTTCCCTGTGCCTCGCGAAGTTTTTTGCTTTCTTGTTCCGTCTTAAGTTCGACGATTCGCTCGCGTATCTCCGGATCTTCGCAAATGTCTGCGAAAAACATAATAACATAATCGTCACGTGTTAGTATTGTTACGCCCCACTAAATCGACCGGTATGATCACGAGACTTCTTAGATATTTCCTCAAGTAAGTTTTACAAGTGCGGGGAATATGAAATATCACCTGCGGGCGTCTCATCGTGTTTGTTCTTCGCATTCAGATCCGCACCGTTTTGCACCAGTAATTCGAGAACTTCTAACTGTAATAAACGCCGCTATGAGTATTTTTGAGGAAAAAAGGTATATATGCCTTCCGTACGATTTGTCGAAAGGTTCTTATTTTTTATTTATTTATTGTTTTTCCGGAGATAACTTACGTGACCCCAACAAGCTGCCGCGTGCACCGGTTGCCACTTGTCGTTGTCCTCGACGTCGGTCGCTACGTGTTGATCCAAAAGATACTCCACTACCCTTAGATAACCGTTAGCCGCTGCTATGTGAAGCTGCGGATAAAATTTCAATAAGTTTCACTTTTTTTTTCGCGATTAAATTTCCAATTTATTTTCTTCGTTGGATGGGTAATAATACTCACGGGTGTAGCACCCTGATGATCTTTGTATTCAAGATCGCCACCTCGCGAAACAATTTTTTGCAGATCGAGAAGCATCTGAACTTCAGTCGAGGCTCGCGTTTCGTCGATTAATTCCTGCGTTACGCCGCGACTAGCCATTTCGCCTTCGATGCAATCCAATGTTTTCTCGTCCTCGCAGATGTCGTAAGGCATGTTACCGTCGGCATTAACGGCGAGTAAATTCGCTCCTCGCGCTATGAGATATCGCACGAGATGCAAATGACCGCAAGTCGCCGCGGCGTGAAGCGGCGTCCACTTTTCGCTGTCCTCCGCGTTTACGTTAGCACCGAATTCGACGAGTAACTTCATCATGTCCTCGTTGTCGTCTATGCAACACTGGTGAAGCGCCGTCAATCCGTCTTCGTTCGTCGAATCGGGATTTACGCCTTTCTTCAAAAGTCTTCTCACTGCGTAACAAATATTCGTAGAATTTTCAAATTATTTTCGCGCATAGAATAAACCGAAGGAAAGCTCCGTATTTAAGGATTTTAATAGACGATTTTATAGAAAAAAAAAATGATTTCGAATTTTTTTCGATACGATTTGAAAAATTGAAAATTTGTTTCTTCTTTTTTTCACCTTCGTCAATGTCGTTTCTGGCCGCAGCTTCCAATAGCATAACGCTATCGTTGAAGTATATGTGCCGTTTGTTACTCGAATTTCTTGTCTGATGGCGCAGCCACTCTTTTTCCCTCTGTCGCCAGACCTTCAGCTGTTGGAGACGCCGGTGACGCGCTAAGTGCAGCCTCTCCTGCGTCGTCAACCTCTCGACGTGCACCATTTCGGTGACCAAATCCGCGTGTTCCATCGCTATGTGTTTGTAGTTCTTGCAGCTGTATTTACCTGCTTCAAAAAATGGTTCATTGTCGTGAAAACTAATACGATAGAATGATAGAAAGATATTAAGGATCATCGCGGATCGAATATCGAAAGCAAAAATGATCGAAATCTATCGTAAGGCCATTCGAAACACTGACGAAATAACGTTACCTCTTCGCCGACAATTCCATGTTCTCATCTTGATACACTCAACGATTTCCGACAGGCAAACGATCATTCTTACTGAGAAAATTTTTAAAAATAATAAAATTTAAAAAAAGAAAAAAAAAAAAGGATAACCCCCGAAATATCCGCAATATCGCGACTCGTTCGATCGGCAAGCGGGCGTGCAGTAATCGGCGCTCCTACATAACATACTCGACGTTTACATTGAGCGAAGATGTCGGACAATATTTGAACAAATGCTGTCTCGTATTGATTGATTGATCGATTTCTCCGCCCACTTTACTAGTTTCGTTCGGTTACGTTCGGAAGATTCTTTCCGATGAAGAAAATTGAAAGAACGCGTTATCTCATTGAAAAAAAAAAAAAAAAGAGTGAAAGAAGAAATCGTAAAATACATCTGCATTATTCATGCGAGTACAGTATGTACGTAAAAATAGCCAAAAAATATATATGTTAATCGTATTGAAAAGATATATATGATAATCGATGTATCGATATATCTCGGGAATACCGGCGATACAAGCAAAAATTTCTCAATAACTGATAACAAATTTTAATTGGATCTCAATATTGTTATTGTATAAATAGATATATATGAAGATATATATACCTTTGTGCGCGCCACCCTTACCAGTGAGTCTCGTTATTCGTCTAGGATCGAGTTGCAATCGGCTCTTCATTTTTTTTTTTTTTTTTTTTTTTTTTTTATACAGTAGAAAAACACAAAACGGAGAGCGAATTTTGAGGGAAAACGATACAAAAGATACCGGAGATTCTCTACCAAAGACTGAATTTACTTGTGAACTAAGAGTTTCTGTTATGCGCGCAGCGTCTAATCTCTGTAGAATGTGTACCTCGACAAAACCAGGTACCATCCGCCGAACGCACACATTTGTACTCCCTAAGCCTCGTCTTGTCAGCGTTCATATTTTATGACTCAGAAAGATAATTCATGAATAACAAGCGAGTGCCCTTGCCAGTTAACGTCTCGGTGTAGAGCCGCTTGGTTTGGTAAGAAATATTTTTATTTTTTCATTTTTTTTTTTTAATGTAAATCATTATCTTTGCGGAATGCATGAAAAATTTGAGTTAACGAAGCTGCGGTTGGATTGAAAAATGATTTTAACTACTCGACGAAACTTGACGCAGCCAGTTGCACTGACCGCAGAAAAGCCATTAAATATCTGCGTAAAGTACAAACCTCTCCGGTTACGTAATCTCCTGTATCTATGAAGAACTATTATCAGAGCTTATCGTGCCTTTGAGGATACATTTGCGGATGATAAATATTGCATTTTATAATACAATATAATCTTGAAACTTCCGTCGGATGACTCGCTTCCCAACTTTTTTAATTTTGGCGTTACACATTTTCTTAATCTTAATGTAACTCGATGCGTAAACTAACAAATTAATTTTTATAAACACATGAAAATATTTTATAAATGCCAAAGATATTTTGTCATAAATGTGTGTTACGCGTGGAAAGAGAAATTCAGAATGAAGAAATTCGATCTATTTGGTGTATTTTGGCACTTTCGTATTTTGCTATGAAAAATAGATAAAAATTGAAAAACAGCAATTTCGATTGAGTGTTATCGACGAAAAAAATCATTATCCTGACAATAAAACCATCGGATAGAAAGGGATTGGTCGAGAGAAAGCAGGAAGTCGTCGAGGACCATCTGGTATGACAAGGACTATCGGTGTGGACATTTGATTCTCGTATGTGTGTGTACTCACGTCAAATTCGTATGACCCAAGATCGCCGAGACGCATCACCCCGTTGGAATATTTACAAACGCACCAAAAGTGGCGTAGCAACAAAGTGCGTTAAATTTTTTTGTTCTTACGCGCTGTAAAATTCGATCGAAGAACGAGAATATTTGTGTCCGAAGTGTAAATAAGGACTACGGGAAAACACGTTGCATCGGTCGATCGTTCTCGGACCGTGTTCGGACGATTCGTTCGCTGTAGAGAATTTTTTTTTCCGTTTTTTTTGTTTTTCTGTTCCTTCTCGTTTCTCTTCTTCACCGTTCTCCGGTAAGACTTTTACGAATGCGCGGCATTGCTTTTTTTTTTGTTAATCCGCGACACTCGTTAACAGAACATTTGTCGTGTTACGGATACGCGAACGAGTCGCCCCGATCCGTCGAAGTAACATATCGGGGAAGGCTTCGAAATGCCAACGCACACGGGACAAGGTTTACCTGTCGGCGGCCATTTTTCAACTACCTGTAGGCAACACACGGGGGCACCGCGGCACAACACACGGCCCCGATATCACTTGCGCGCGCGCCACCCTTCACCGCACATTTTTCACCACTGAAGCAACAAAAAAAAACACTTCTCCGTCGTTCCTATCGTCGATTTACCACATATAATATAAAATTTGTTTATTTTTTTTTTCATTCACCTCGATATCCACGATATCGCGCTTAAACTTCGAGATATAACTACCGATAAACTTCCGAGTCTACGCTGTATCCTTTTATGCGTTTACCGTTCATAACGCATAATAATCCCACTACCGCACGTGAGTATCCGGAATCGTTCGAATTCTTTCGTGTGACCCGTTGATAATACTGCAAGTCGATCCGCTCATTGATAGCCTTTAACACGGCATCGCAATATATCATCGTCTTCTATATACACTGTTATATATGTATATATATATTGAATGATTTACGATAATGAAAAGCATATATCGTACATATATTGATCGACCGTACGAGTGCAGCTATTGTGTCGCATTGTCGACGGATAGCTCAGCTACGAAAACAATCATCTTCCTTCTTATTTTTTTTTACAATGCAGCACTCTTGACGATACGTATCGGCTAATTCTAGCAAATAATAACATGTCATGCGAATTTGTAATACAGTTTTTCTGCGCGAAGCCGCGCGATAGTTGCTTTTCTACAAGCTACAATTATCCAAGATCTCGTAATAATTACAAGTCGAATCTGCGTGTATAACGATAGAACAGCGAGAGACCTGTGTGCAATAGACCAGACACGGTTTTTCGCATTTTGCGTTGCTGTAGTAGCTGAGAGAGTAGCTTCTATTTCTTGTATTATCTCTCATAACGCGCTCTCGGAAATCAGATAACAAAAGTACCGCTGCCTCGACGAGCGGCAAGCGTGAGCTTCATTGCGATTGGCGATGTTCAGGGGAAATATTTTGCTGTCAAGCGATACTAGCGGCGAAAGCCGAATTTACGTGAAGCATCTCCCGTGACTCATCGCTACTCGTCTACATATCGAGTCGGTTGTGATCTCTCATTGACGAACACCGATTGCCGTAGTATGCATTGATTTTGAACGTTCGTTGTGTCACGTGCGAATACGTGAACGATAATATGATACAAAGAGTGAATAATTGACCAGCAAGAAAAAACAATGAATAACGTTCCGGAAAGCGGCGATGGATCCGGCGTTCGGCTGTCGGTACTCGCCGGAATCTTCGCCACTGTCGGGAGCTTATTCGGCAAACTGGCGGGGGGCGTGCACTTTTCGTCGATGGTGAGTGGCGCGAAAACTCAATGAATTCAAATCTCTACACCTCGTCATTCGATAAATTCAAAGTAATTTAATGTTTTCTTTCCTTTAACATTCATATAAAAGGGATCATCGATGCTTAAACTCTTTCTTCTTGTCGTTATGATCGTTTTCAATACCGTGGGCTGCACACTGTTCGTTAAGGGCCTCCAGGGCAGCGGTTCTTCCTTACCAGCTACGGTACTCAGCGCTGCTACCAATTATTTCTTCTCCGTAAGTAATACGAGATTCGATTATTATTGTTACAAATATTATAAAAAAATTTCATCGAATAAACTAAATGTTTTTTTATTTTTTTTATTTTCGATTTTTTTTCTGCTTCGGCTTCGAGATATCGATATAATTGCCTCGTGCTAAATTGTCATAATTTTACCGGCCGAACACGTAATGCGACTCGATATACAGGAAATCGAACGTATTAATTATTCAACGGCATTTCTGCACCTATACCTATCGCTATAGCAATGTCCGTAGTAAAGGTGCGTGATGACAAAAAAAATCGTCAATCCTTATCTCGAACATGTTGCGTGCGGTATTGACTCGACATCGTCGATTAATAATAATAAAAAAAAAAAAAAAAAAAACGTTTCCAGGAACCCGTTCGCATTAGCGTTCTCTCGCGCACGCACGCGGTCAATGTTGCACCTAACAAAGCCGAGAGAAAGGTGTTTCGCGTAACTATTAACTCGCAGGTTTTCTGAAAGCCCGTCGACGAACGATAATAGCAATACCTATAAGCAATGAGAACGGGTTGCGCTTGTATGCCGCGTTTATTTATATTTGAGACACTCTAATATTTGTTAGTCGATCAATGACAGTGGCTATCAAAGGTTATCGTGTTCGTTGCCGGTAGTTTCGTCAGAAAAAAAAAAAAAAAAAATTGTTTTCCTTTTTCAGGCGCTCGTCGGTTTTCTCATTTTCGGCGAATCCACGTCGATGATGTGGTGGTGCGGCACGTCTCTCGTGCTTCTCGGTCTCATTCTCATATGTTGCACACCGACTCGTAAAACAACGAAAACATCGTAAACCAAAGGAAGAAATACATTTATACGACTAGACTAACCAAATTTTTTGTATTTAAAACGAATTCGATCGGAATTCAAAAATTTTCCAATGAATATTAATAAAATCGTTTTTCACTGAAGCATAATTGGTATTATTGCATTTGTTTGTTTTTTAACTCGCAGTGAAGTAGTCGCCGCTTCGGGCGATATATCGACTATATTGACATTCGTAAAAGGTTTTTCCCATCGAACTGCAAGCAGAAATAAAAAAATTTACTTCGAGGAAAGCGTTTGGGAAAATGCATATTTTTCGTTTCCCTTTGAAGCTAAAAAAAGAATGTTGTAATAGCTGTTGGGTTCTTGAGTTAAAAAGTGTCCTACTTTCGCGACTATAGAGAGAATTGAAGTTACGAGTAGGTAACTAAATATATCGCAGCGAAAGTGTTCGGTTCCATCCACAGTTTTCGCCGTTAACGATAATGGACAACAAAGTTAAACGGGCGCGAAAAAAATAACCTTGGAGAACGAGTTTACGCTCGGGCCACGTGGATAATCGTCGTGTCTGTGGTTCTCACTCATTACAAATTCATTGAGGAAAAACAATGACAATATTGATTATTTTTTTTATTTTTTTTTTTCATTTTCTTTACTACCGAATCGATCATCGATAATCGAAAATGTGGAAAAACAGTTTGAAGCTATCGGTTAAATTTCTCGGTATCTCGACCCGTATCCATCACGCGCCGCGACTATGAGAGTCGACGCGGTTTGCAACGTCAACCAAAAGCGCGGATTTTTCATGCGATTTTTCTGGGACGGAGCAGCGTGCCGCTGTCGCGGCGGGCGCCCGGAGGGGTACCGTTGGAAAAAGCAAAAGCCGAATGCACGAGAAATCGCCACGAGGAGAAAAGCAGGAAAGTCGTGTAAAGCGCGCGGAGGATAAAACGAAGAGAGACGAAAAGGGGTGTTTTATCGAGCGGCGCCTGCGCCCCCGTGACCCCCGCGAAACCTACGTTTATCCTGGACCTCGTATTTCCTTCCCTTTCTCTCTAACCGTTTCTCTCGGAGTCTTTGTCACTCGCACACTCTCTCGCTGTTGTCCCTACCCTCGTCTAACAGTCCGTCCGAGTGCACGATCCTACGCGCTCTCCGCTCCAAACCCATCCCCGGCACGTTTCAGTTAGAGCTCCGCGCCGATGATAACGGGAGACAGTGTTCTCGCACGGGGCGGTCTTACGACACGCGCTAAAACCCGCGGCCCTTCCCCCCGTGTGTGATCCTGCGAAATCTGCATCAATTGTCACGGTTCGTTAACGCGCCGACATCTCAACGGCTTTGAATGACGAAGAAAATCGTCGAAAAAAAAAAAAAAAAAAAAATCGGTTTCGTATCTTGATTCGTCGGTTTCGTTGAATTTATGTTTTTTTTTTTTTCCCCATTTTCGTTGATTCTTCCTTAGTGAAGCTACAAACTGCATCAATTGTCATGATTTGTTAACGTGTGATATCTCCCCTTTCGATATCGCGAATTTTTTTTTGAAATTATTTTAAACGTGTGCTTCTGTTTTTTTTTTTTTTTTTTTTTTTCGTGATCGTGATTGTGCGAAGGGGAGAAGACCCTGTTGAGGTAGGCAATGGTTCGGCTACGAATAGGGGGATGATGATTGTGCTTTTCCCCTCGCGGCCTATTCTTCGCTGTCGAGGCGTCCCCGAGACGTCTCTACTTCCTTTATTATTAATAAAGACGCGGGAGATGCAATTCTCTCGACGCTGCTCTCAATATTTGCTCGAACGATAATAAGCAGATTGCGAGCTCGAGCACCGGGGACCTCGCATGAAATCAGAACACTTGAAGCATTAAAGGGAAGAGTTTAATTAGCCGTGGGGCCGGGCGACTCGGTGTTACGTGCGTTTCGCCGCGAAGTTAAAATCAGATATTTACCACCTGAGAGACCTGGGGAGACCCGCGCTATCCCTCGCTCGTGGCCTCCCCCCCCCCCCCCTTTATCCCTCTTTCGCCACACCCTCTCGACGTTCGGACAAAAAGTTCGATGGTAAAGTTAACCTAATTGGTGGGACACCTGCGGTTCTTCGTTTATTCGTTTTCTATGTATATTTTTCGGCAGCATCCACGGGAATGGGATTTTCGAGATAAATGTTGTTTCGGTAGGGCGCTCGATCAATCACAATGAAATTCGGTATCCGAACGATTATAATGTACAAAGTTGTAATTCGATTCAGTTTTTTTTCATTTTTTTTTTTTATTGAGTTAAAATTTGGATAATTTATGATGATGATGCAAAATTCAAATTGACGAGAAAATGTATTAATTCATATTATAACTTGTAGAATTATTAATTTTGACGAGAAAATTTATGAATTAATGTTTAAACTTGCAGAATTATACAGTTTTTTTGTTGAGGCCACACTTCGAATTTTGGACTGAATTTTAAATGAATAATGCGAATTTAAACGATTTTTTTTCGTTTTTTTTCTTCTATCTGTCGAATGTGGAGCTTATATCGTTATTTTTCGGATGGGAAACTTGTTTTTCCGTTGGCCCATCATACATCTCTCGTTGATATATTTCGCGTATACAGATCTCCGAATGTGTCCTCTATACGTAACGCTAAAGCAGCGAGCAGACAGCTGACCTTTGGCAAATATGTGACCGAAGTTGAACCTTACCGTGGCGATACGTGTACATGAGCTCTCGGACCGATATCTATATACATTGGCCGTCGCACAACAATATGCAACTGTGTCGTGCGAATAATATTTTGGCACGTGGCCCTCGCACGCGCCCTCATATTTCCATACATTTATTCTCTCCATATTCGAGTTCCAACGAAAACAAACTAACGGCCGCGATCTTATCGCCCGAGTAGTCCGTTTCGAAGGGAAAAAAAAAATCACTCAATCTTTTTTTATCGGTGTCGCATTTTTTCTTGCAATTTTCTTTTCCGCGTGAGTCGCTAAGAAAATGGTAGTTGACCCGCGCGACACTTACCCTCGCTAACCTTATTATTACGCGCGCGTTACAAAAAAAGATTACGAAGCTAAAACAACGCGAAAGTAGGCAACTAGGCGAACGGAAAATATCGGCTCGCGGTAAAATAATAAAAGATAATAACTCCGTAACCGGGTTTGTGAGAAGAAGAAGAAAAAAAAAAAGTTGCGAGAACTTTGAGCCTCGAATCGATGAAACTAACGCGATAATCCCATCGTGACAATAATCTTATTTTTTTTACTCTTCGCTGAAACTTCGCTTATTTCATTGAGATCGAGTTGAATTCGTCGCTTTGTCGAGTTTTATGAATCTTTGAAGATTTGTTCGCGAAGCGGCCTCGTTCACCGGCCGAGAATATAATATTTGACCCCTCGAGAGGCCTCAGCGAAAAGCAGAGATTCTTTTATATAGATCTTTTATATACGTGTGTATATTATATATAGATACATATATCTATGTATATAAAAGACAATACTTCAATTCCATTCTTCCCTTTCTTTTCGTGGCCTAAAAAACTGAATATGTTTATATACGGTGTGGAAGATAAAGGGAAGAAAAGAAGAAAGAGGTGAAAGAATGCATTCAATCGTAAACTCAAAACCCACCGCGGTTTTCAGTGCCAAATGCTATACATTCACCTCCGCGAGTCTTTTTAATCCTTCCGCTGGCAATTTATGCCAAATTCTCTTCGCGAATTCTTAAACGTTTTGAGATATATATTTTCCCGACCGTCGAAAGTTACTCGTCGGCTGTGCATTGGCTATATGTTAGTTATGAGGAATCGGCGCAGTAAGCAAGTAATGACTACATATATTGGACACAGCGTCGCACAACGTTGACCAGCAGTAGCCGATGCTATTATGTGTCTCTCGATTGACCTCGACCCTCACTGATTCTCAACTGTTACGCCAGCTACTGTGTTACTGTGCTAAAGCTTTTCCTGTTGTTGCTCCTACTTCGCCACCCGGTTTCTTCGCGACTTATGTTTCGCCGAATCGTCGATACATAACGTCGTTGTCTTTTTTTTCCTCAATTTTTTCAAAATTCAACCGAAAGTTACTGAGAAAAAAAATTATTAATTTTCTCGAAAACAATATTTCGAATGTTTTTGATATCCAACCGGAAGTAACCAGAAAAAAAATATTAATTTACTCCAAAATTACATCGAACCCAAAAACAATAAAAAAGAACTCAATTAATAAAAAAAAATCCATTTTTTAATCAATATTTTAGCTTTGAACCGGAAGTAGCAAAAAAATTATTATAAATCGTCTTTAAAACATCATTTCGGAATTGGAAATCCTAAAGTTTCGAAGTGACTGTCTGTGGGGGACTTTAATAATAATAATAATAATAATAATAAAGTAAACGATCGTGATGGGGCAGCATCATCGTCATCATCGGCAGCAGCAGTTACGAGGTATGGGACAACTCGACAAAGAACAAAAGGGTGAGGATCCCGAAGACACAAGAATGTGAAGGGTGCTTCGCGTAAAAAAGGCGCTCGAGAGTGTGTCGTGCTGAGCAACGAAAGGAACGACGGATGAGACACGAGCTATGCGATTGATAACTCCTCGAAAGCGTCATTAGCTACCTCACCGCGTACCATCTTACGAGTATACATAACACATCCCGACTACCTTGTAAAATAGATCACGGAGGAGAAAATCAGCGGTGCCAGCAAAATGGGGAATGGTATGAACAAGGTATGAGAGGCAATCAGGGTTCGGTTTATCTATGGATCGATTAGCTCGTACTAGGAGCTCACCTCGTTCCTTTAACTGTACCTTAACCGGCTACACTCCGCTTCTATATATCGCACTATTAAATAGGCTTTTCCCCCCTCAAACGATCAACATACTAGTTACACGCTAAATAGTTAACGCCGCGATCTCAAGCGTTATAATACTCTCGTGCGTCGCGTTTTATCCATGAATTAATATAAAAAAAAAAAAAAAAAATTCTCTCGTACATAGTTGACATTTCGTTCAAACTTCGCGTGCGCAATCACGAAAAAAGATCAAATTCCGCAATGTTGACTCATCGGACTTCCCGCAGGATGGTAACTTATCGTAATATCATATCGAATCATAACCTATATCGTAACGTTTTATGAAAATAATTTACTACAGAGGATTCGCGTGTTTCTCGAGTTTCGGTAAAACAAAAAAGTAAAAAAAAAAAAAAAGGTACGAAGTTTTCTTTCGACCTCGAAGTCTTGTTGTATATAGAGCAGGAGTCGGCGGAGTATGGGCGCCGTTTCGATTGGCGACTCGCCAGCGAAACGTAACGTCAGACTAGGATGATGCATGAGCCGTAATGCAACTGGCACTGTGCGCACATGCCGTCCCGGAATTTCATACAATTTACACGCTACTCGAAAGCTCGTTAGTATTCATTCTAATTGTATATCATTACATTTTTTTTTTCTTAATCAGCCGAGTGACTCAGGAGATTAGCGATGTTGAAAACAGAATGAGGAGTAAAAATGGAGAAAAAAAAAAGTTATAATCCGCGCAGGTAGAAGAGGGTCGCGGAAAACTGTATCACTGCCCTCCTCCCTCGTGAGTCGGTGACCCATTCACCGTGCGAAACTAACACTTTACATCTATGTTCGTACATATTCTTCTATAGACATACATAAACATATGTATATCATGTTCAACGTTTATTTGCGGAAGAGTGACCGATATTTCCACTTTTTGCTATCCATTTTCTCATTCTCTTCGGTCTCGTTTCATCGATTTAACAATCACCAAAATTGCTTGTTGGCTCTCCCGTGACTTTCGATGTATTCCAATCATTCTTTCCACTGTTTTATTTCATTCGTTGGGGTATATATACGGGATGAATGCGGCTTTACATTCTGCTGGGTCGTTAAATTTCACGCGTATTCGCGGGATTAATAAAAACGCCGAGAATTCGCGGTTTTTTTTTTTTTTTTTTTTTTCAATTCATTGATTAGTCAATAGAAAAGTGGGTATTGAGCGAAGGATGCATAAATAATAAAAAGGTTGCTCGGCAATGCGTAAAAGAGGTTTCGCTGATGCGTAGCGCGATAATTCTTTGAGACACGCGGAGCAACAATCGTGACTCCGCCAATCGTTGCGGAGTGTTTGTTGCTGCTGATGCATTAAAAATTATTCCAACCCATTACCCGTCGAATTATCGAGCTTTCGTGTCGCGAAGCAAACCTCGCAACCCGATATGCTCCGCATTACAATACTGCAGTATCATAATTATTATTTTTTTATCCTTTACTCACGAAGCGAATTGACGGAAAATTTAATTCCAAATCGTTGTTCAATGCGGTCCGCGACCGTGATGGACTCGAACAAAATTGGACCAATTCGCGTGACGAGTAATAAATTTCGTTACGAGAATACGAATCGGCGTTGCCGGGCAAATTTATCTCGACAATAACGTCTCGCTTCGGCTAACTAATTGAACGCACCTTTACATTGATGAATTTTTCTTTTTTTATTGCCTCCCATCAGCTCGAAACGCTGCTGAACCGCGATAATCGAGGAGAAAAAATTAGATCGTCATTTAAATATTTGTTTCGAAATTTTATTTCTTCTTATGCAACAGGCAATTCCCTTAATATCGCAGCCATTCGATAAAACTCCGCAAAAATGATTTTTTTTTAACAAAAAATTATAATTCTCTGATTTTTTTTTATGCACGCGTTGAGTTACTGCTCTGGGAAATTCGTTTCTTTCGATCTCTCAGCAAGTGGTCATTCAAGATCTTCGAAATTTCTTCTATGATCAGTTTGCGCTCGTGAATCATCGTAAGCGTCGTCTTCCTCTTCGAGATACGTGGATTCTTTTCTCATCTTTTTTCTGCGTCTGTTGCATTTCCTCTTTATAGTCCTCGCCGACATTTTCCGACGATAAGCACCCGGACGCCTTTTTCGATGTTTTCTTCTGGGTGCTCGATTTTTTTTCTTTTCAGGGGCTGCAGTTGTAGTCGCGGCTTCTGTTGTCGTTGTAGTCGTAGCTTCCGTTGTCGTTGTCGTCGTAGTTTCCGTTGTCGTTGTCGCTTCCGTTGTCGTTGTCGTCGTCGCTTCGGTTGTCGTAGGCTTCAAGCTCGTCGTTGGTTCTGCGGTCGTCGTGCTCGTCGGTGCCGGAAGCGTAGTTTTCTGCTTCGTATACATCGGGGCGAGTTCCCCGCTCTCCGGTACCACGGTACTTCGTAAATTCTTCGCTAAAGGACAACCAAAATCTCGAATATCCGCTCCATCCTTCCGCGTCCTTTTCGCGTCACTTTTTCTTCCCTTTTTTCGCCAACCGCATCGTCGCCTGCAGCATCGGCAACGCGCCGAGTCTTCGTTAACAATTTTTTTTCCGTTCATTGACTTTCGGACGAGTCTATTGAATCTTCGAGCGAATATTTTACGACTTTCACACGTTAAATTTTTCACCCTATCGATTATTGATTCAACCTCATTCATCGTCGCGTTATTCTCGTCTTCCATCATTCGAAAAACCGCTCTCGTCTCGTTATCCTTCTTAGCCTCGTTATTCTCGAGAGCCGTTCGATCACTCGAGATGCTGGAAGTATTATTCGACACTCGTGACTTACTAAGATTCCTCACACTCGTCGCAGTTTCGTCGGCAATTATTTTCGAATTTGCGGTTGTCGAGAATGAAGAAATATCTTTCGTGATATTAAGAATTTTTGGGCTCATAATTCGTTCAGTTAAATCGTCCATTTTGTTTTTTGTCCTCTTGTCGAAAATCAAAAGTTCTTTGATTTTCTCGGGTGCCGCAAGCGACAGCAACTGATGATTCCTATTGGCATTCCCGCTATTTCCGGTATTCGTCTCGTTTCCTTCGCGCGATACTTTTTTACCAATATCCGTCGAATTCTCACTTTTGTCGTCGAGGTTTACATTTTTTTGCGTCACATTTCTCTCGACTTTGTCGTCGAATAATACAGGCGATTCTGTCGAATATACTTGCCTCTCGTTGTCGTGAATAATCGTTGTTTGTTCAACGAAATTCGTAGTTTTATTCGTATCCGTACCGTTGATGAAGAAACGCGAGTAGGAAATCGTTTCCTTCGCACTGCCCAACGATGTTTCATTGCCATCGTTTAATTTATTAAACAACAATCGTTGCTGAATAATATCGGTTACGTTTTCGCGAACAGAGTCTTCCAGTATCGAAAAATTCAGGGGTTTTTCCGGAAGTTGCCGCGGCGTTGTAAATGCTCCATTGGTACGATCGAAGAAAAACAAATGAAGAGAAGAGAGAACGATCCATCGGATCCGCATGTCGATTGAGCCGCAAGATCCGTCGTCGGTTCTCGATCCCCGACGTTTGAACGTTCGATTTCATATCGTTGGTTTCTTCGTTGACAAAAGAACGAAAGAAGGGATAAAATACGAGAGTCGTAATTGCGATTAGACGTTGGAAATTGAATAATTTATATGCGGACATCATGTCGATCATTCTCGCGCAGTGATACATAATTCGCGCAATTTCTTCATCGTCATTTTATTTTTCTACGATAGAAACTCCGATGAGTATCGACATCGTGATGCGCGACTATTGTAGTTCTGACAATGGAACTTAGATAAAGAAATAATAAGATGATGCGAGAATAGGTTGGAGGAGCGCAAACATAAAAATCCGTAAGCACACGTGGAGTGGTAGTCAAATGTAGCATAGGATTTCTCAATCGTAGCGAGACGAATCCGCGGCAGTGAAACGACACGAGTACCGGTCGTTTCGTATGAAAAGTCTCGGGTTTCACGCGCTATCGTACTATCATACATAGATATACGTCTATACATAGTAGTGAAAGAATACGAGCTCTCTATGGGCAGAAAAAAAAACGATGTACATATTTATAGAATTTCAATAAAAGACTCGATTTATCGAATGCTAAAGTACGCTGGGGAAATAAATGTTTCGCAGGTTCTACCGGGTCTTTACGTGGGCAATTATCGCGACAGCAAAGACTCGGCGCAACTCGAACGCTTCGAGATCACTCACATACTTGCTATTCACGACGCGGCTCGACAACTTCATCCCGTGAGTACTGTGATTAGTTTTTTTTTTTTTTTTTTTTTTTCTTTCCTTCTTTTAATAGGATTTTTTTAACTGGAGAATGTATTATCGAATGGTTCATTGATTCGCTTAGGACAAACACTACTTGTGCATCTTGGCTGCCGACACACCCGATCAAAATTTATCTCAATATTTCTCGCTGTGCAACGATTTCATTCATGCGGCTCGATTACGCGGCGGCAACGTTCTGATTCACTGGTAAGCTATCTCGACTTTTCTATGGCTTCGACGTTAAAACTGCTTTTTTTGATACTCTAAACTTCTCTTTTTCACCTTCGCATATATTTTTATTCATTCATTCATTTATTGGTGACAAAACTTTCTCTTTCGCTTCTGACGGAAATTTTTGTAAGGAAAATTGATACCGCATACATTATATGAATGTAAACGCAACACGCAAAGCTCGCAAAACCCGAGAAAAAAAAAAATTTGTAGATCTTTTTCTAGCAAAAAATGAGTTTGAATATTTTCAAAAAATCGTAATTTCGCTTCGTGATAAAATATCGAAAAAAAAAAAAATCATAAGATAGAATACTTCGCGGAGTTTTAAAACCGGTTAATGGGCGATGAAAAACGTTTTAAAAATCGCGATAAAGACGCCCCTTCCTTATTTTTTTTTTTTTATGAAAAAGAAAAAAAAATTATTCAGACGATCCCATCAATTTTTTTTTGCTCCGAACACGAATTCAACAGGAATTTTGTCCCAAAATGAATCGGTACATTTCCAATCATCAAAGACCATTTTTTTTCTTCTTTGCAGCACGGAAAAAAGTTAGAAATTTTAATCGCTTCCAGTTTCACCGAAATAGCTTTTACCTCATGAAAAATTAATTGGCTCCACTTGAGTGCCGAAATATGAAATTATGGAAATTTCAGCTTAGCAGGAATGTCGAGAAGCGTTACAGTCGCTGTTGCGTACATCATGAGTATCACAAATCTCTCTTGGAAAGAGGCCCTCAAGGTTGTGAGGGTTGGACGTGCGGTGGCGAATCCGAACGTTGGATTTCAGCGTCAACTCGAGGACTTCGAGTCGAGTCGTCTGCAGGAGGTAGGAAACCGCCGACGGAAAAAGGAGGAGATAAGTAGACCGAAGAATCGTCGAGATCAACTTATACCGTACCGATAAGCGTAGAGAGCGCTCGAGTTTTTTACGATACACCGGGGAATACGCCGAGGATTTTCCTCGGCGAACTCGACCGTCCATTCAAATTATCGATTGCTCGGTTACCCGATAAATAACACTCGCGCTTCTTTTTCATTTTTTTTTACTGTTTTTTTTATATATATAACAGGAGAGAAGAAGATTGAAAGAGCGTTTTCCAAGTCTCGCATTGACGGTCTCCGATGCCGAGGCTTGCAGAGCAAATCTAACAAACTACGAGACGCTTGCGCTCGCGCGCGAAGTCTGCGAGGGTAAATGCGCCATGGGAAGGCCATGTCCCACGGGTCTGTGTCGCCAACGATCCAAGAGGTTTGTTTTTTTGTTTTTTTACTCCAAAAAAAAAAAAAAAAAATCATTCGTTTCGCATCCCCCAAAAATACTCCGAAACAGTAGATGAAAGAAAAACGAATATACATTCGATCGAACAATCGCGAACTTTACGACAAAAAGTTGTATCATTAGCTCTTTTCCCTATGATTGAAAAAAAGGACTTTGAGGAGAAAATCATCGACGAGTAGTACCGGAAGTTTAAATTCGGGACGAACACCACCGCAGACACCGAGACTTTTACCGTCCGCACCACCCTCACCAGCCTTGCCGAGGTCAGCCAGTGTAATGTCAGCTACTGCGAGACCGCGAAGTGGTCCCGCAGGTCTGCTCTCCTACACTGGTTCTGCTCCGCCGTCTCGGTAATTAAATTAAAAAAATTGTTTTCATCGATTCCGAACGAAATTAAATCGTCTGGAAGATAAAAATGGCTTTTTTTTTTTTCGATTTTAACAGAGCCGTCTCCAGGGTGGATCTCTCGGCCGCCGTGGCATGCAGCAGCAGCAGTACGAATCTCTACAGCGCCGGAAGAAACACATTGTCTTCCGGCAGTAGTTGGCGATTGACTACCGCGGGCTCCGCGCCGGAAACTCCCAACAAAACACCGCCGATATCTCCAATGCACATGGCACGGCGAAGTTCGGCAAGACGAGTCGTAGAATCCCCGCCGATAACACCGGTCGACACACCTCCCGATTCGCCGAAATTCATGACGAGGCGCGGAGGCGTTAACAGACGAACGACTTGATCGCCACCGGCGACTCCCGTCGAGTCGCCATCGGACTCGTCCCGTACCCCAGCAACAGCAGCCGCAGCAGCCGGTTGTTCCGCGAATTGGCAATTTGCTAATTCTTCATCCCTCGCCGGAGGTTTACGACGTTCCACTGGTTTTTCATCGATAAGTCTCCTCGAGTCCGCGTCGATCGACTCGTCCGCCAATTGTTTGGCGCGTTCCTCGGCTTCGATTATCGGTAATAACAGAATCGCGACGCTCGATACGTCTTATCGAAGAGTCTGCCGACAAAATTCTCAACCACCTTGGTATCTCGCCGATCATTACGAAAGTGAAGGGAACGCGACGCCCAGAAGTTCATCGCCGAATCTTAATCATCGATGAAGATTTTGTGAAATTTTTTTTTTTTTTTTTTGACTATTCGTTGTTTCGATGATACTGTGCTGAGAGACAAAAACTGTAGAAATTGATTCGCAAAGCACGTGAGACTCGATTTTTTTTCTTCTAGGGACTCAGCGCACCTTTTTATCTTCGCATCGCGTGTGAATTTTTAGCTCGTCGTCGAGAGTGCAGTTAATTTTTTTTTAATGTCGTATAAATGTCGCGAAATTTTTTTTTCACGATATCGTTAATATTTGCATACGAACATTGAACGAAAGAGATTATAATTGAATGCGTGAAAAAACGCACCGCGTTATTGCCGAAGATTTTTTGAAGTTTGTATCTCGGTTTTTGCGGGACGCAATTATATAGAAAAAAAAAAAAAAAAAAAAAAAAACGGAAAAGAAAAAATTTTGCGGTGAATTAAGATATAAGTGTAAATACATATTGTTGTTGTTGATATGCACACATTGCACAAGATTGAGATATACAGGAAGAAGAGAGTTATTTACGAGAGAGTTTGCGTTGAGCGCAACGAGGATAGACCTCGCAGTCATTATGCTCCAGCTGCGTAAGTCTTTGACGCGCAATTTTACGTGAAAAAAAAAAAAAAAAAAAAAAAAACTAAATAATTTCCACGAACAGCTGTAAAAAAAGGCAAAAAAAAATTAAAAAGAACTATCGAATCGTCTAGAGAGTTACGCGGCTAGATAGCGAGATAAAGATAAATGGATATTGCACTCGTTATCCTACAGAAAAATTGGTGAAAGGAAGAGAAAAATAAATAATAATAATAATAATAATAAATCGTTCATCGATCGCGTCCTAATCGACTTCCGATATCAGATATTAACAACGACACGGTCCATCCGACACTAAACTAATGTATATTATTTATACGCCACACGATATTCGTGATATACTCGTGACAATCTGACAAAAAAAAAACCAAAAAAAAAACGATAAAAAGCTATCGAAATAGCTAATCGTCATTAAAAAAAAAAAAAAACATAAAGTCGCTCGCTCGCTCGCGTAAAAAATTTTCTTTCCGCGATAAATCGTCGCATACAAAACGCTCACACGCTGCTCGACATTAGGACGCGATCTGCAAGTATCCTACGAACGACAATGTACATTAAGTAATAGCTAAAACATTGTTTCGACGAGAATGAGTCATAGATTATTGTAAAAAAAAAAAAAAAAATGACCTATCTGTCAATGCTCTAATTTTATACAAAGACGTATTCAATGTGAGTACCAGTGAGTAGAAGAAAAATGGACGACTTGATTGTATAAAAAAAAAAAAAAAAAAAAATACGATCGTTCGGACGTTCGCGCGATGCATAAGATGCGTCGAATCATTCACGAAACAAGTCGTACGAATAGCGATAATAATTTATTCGTACATTTGGCATGAAAAAAAAAAACAAAAAAAGAAGTTTTGAATATAACGAAATAACCGATTGATTCGATGCCATCTTTGCGCCGCGAGGTTAGGTGTTTAACAATACGCGATACCGTAGCGTATAGTTGTATCATTCTAATTGCCGACACAGAGAGGAGAAAAGAAGAATAATAATAACGAGAGAAGGCGAAAAACCTGCGCGTAATACATAAGTGCATATAGCTAGAAGATTTTATATTCATCGGGAAAAATGAATACCGAGAAATAATAAGAGAATGACGTGACGTACGCTACCGCCGAAGTTTCGCGAAAAACTACGAAAAAAAAAAACCGCAGCGTGTTAGTACGTATAGTATCTATTTCTGACTTAGAAAATCGATTCGGTCCGCTCGTGAAATTGATAAAAAAAAA
Source organism: Buathra laborator (assembly GCA_934046635.1). Lineage (NCBI taxonomy): Eukaryota > Metazoa > Arthropoda > Insecta > Hymenoptera > Ichneumonidae > Buathra > Buathra laborator. Next base: position 15,056,660 of record OW203898.1, on the reverse strand, counting down.
AAAAAGGGACGCTCCCCGTAAAATATGCGGGCGATAAGATTTCGTGTTACAGGACACGCGAGAGTCGTAGTAAAAGAAATAACAAAAAGATGATAAACGAAAAACGAAACCGTACTGAGGCCATAGGCTGAATTGCGAATAAGGATCGAAAAGAGAGAGAGAGAGAGAACGAGAGAAAACAAAAAAACGACGTTGATTAATCGCGCGGTAGATATCATTAGATAACAAAGTTTACTGTCCAATTCTCTCGATATCCAGTGTTCGCCTCTAACGATATAGAGTGCCCGATGGCCTCGTAGAGCTGTGTGCAATCAGTATGAAATACCTACTGTCAGTTTTTACACACGCTAAACGGCAAAGTATCGCAGAATTCACGCTTCGAGAAAAAAAATAAAAAATAAAAAAAATAAGCAACTAAAAAGACGAAAAAAAATCTTCAAAAAAGACGAAAAAAAATAAAGTTTGGAGTGCGTGTTTGATTTTTGTGCACAGGGCGTTCCGAAGATACGAGGAGAGAAAAGAGGGGGAAAAAAAAGAAACAACTAACGAGCCTAAACGACGAGAGAATGAATGCACGATTATAGATAATATTGTGGCTGTGTATTGTGATTAAGTAGAGATCTTCGGGTCTCGGACGTTTGTTTCGTTTTTTTTTCGTATAGCGAACGAAATTTTTAGCTCGCGATCGAAAGCGTTAATCCTCTCCACATTGTCCGCTATCTCGGAAAAAAAAAGCTGCAATTCATTAACGATTTTTCTATAGTATCGTACCTGAGGAAACGAAAATGAAAAAGAAAGATTTAAATAATTGAAGAAACGTCCGTGACTTCGTGAAAAAAAAAAACGTAGTGAAAAAAAATTGTTATCGTATTTAAAAGTATGCGCATGGGTGAAGCCAGATGCACCAATTATTAGGTACATGTGTGGCGATCGGCGTGCAGTATTTTTGATACATCTGAATTGATCTGTGATGTGTACGCGCGAATCACTGCGAGCCATATCATTACCCCTTCCCTCACTCCACTACAGAATAAAACCCTTTAATTTTTCATCGGCATTGTTGTTAAGGAAAAAAAAAAAAAAAAAAAAAAAACACGAAAAAAAGCAATTCATCATTCACACTACATATCAGAGATTCTATTCTCAATGTCCAATAAGCTTGGTAGGTGCAATGTGAGATATTCATAGATCGAAGAAAAAAAAAACAAAAAGAGTGAGTTTCGCGCGATCGTTAAAAAAGAAAAAAAAAAAAAAATTCACAAAAAGAAAAATTGAAGATAAACAAAATCATAATAAAAAAAAAAGGTAATATCGCACGAAAATCTTGCATTGGAAGCCTGAAAACGTACTCACCTCGCTTATACCCTCAAACGCTCGTTGGCTCGCGAGTTATTTATTTTTGAACGAAACGACAAAGCAATAAAAAGTTTGGTAATAATGCGTGAAGAAATGGAAAATCGTTTGACTGAATTCAAAACGATTGGATGATCAATAAAGAAAAATCCGTTCCTCTAACCCGTCGTCGAATGTTGCGCGTTATTTTTTCCCTCTATACGATATATTAGTGATATACTCTCGTTTATTATAACGGAATTGTTGTATTTAATGAAGAAAAGACAATCGACAATTTGAATGAGAAACATGACATATTTTCTATTTATAAATTCTATGTCTTATGTACATTTGATTTCATCGATTATTCAATGATAAGCAAACTATGTGCTCGGGCTGTGTGTAAGTATAAATAGAATAATAATCTTTAGTTTTTTTACGTTTTTTTTTTTTTTTTTTTTTTCGTCAATTTAAAATTCATTCATAGCTTCGCCGATTTTTCCGGGTGCTCAATGCTGCTTTGCCATTACTTGATTGATGGTTTTGTTGAGATCGATGTTTCTCCAGTTTAACTGAATTTTATCGAAATGATTATCGAAATCTATGAGATTTCGGTATTCCTCATCTTTCAGGAGTGTGTAGATTGTTTCCGTCACTGCTTCTTCGTCATCTACAGCGACGCTGTGAAAAAAAAAATAAAAATGATTAAATCAGATCTTCGTGGCAAAAAAAAAAAAAATTTCAAGGAAAAAACAGAAATCGGTAAGCGACTTACTCAGTCTTCTCTTTGACTTTCCATTTGCCGTCCAAGTGCTGAGAGACTCTCAGGGGATTCGTTGACATACCGAGTGTTATCTCCCTGTTATCTATCTGTAAAACAAAACCAGTTTATTTGCGACTACCGCAGACAGCGGTAAAAACTGTTCGGAGTTCTACTCACCACGGCAAGCAGGGCGTTGCTATAATTTTCCGCAATTTTGTCGGCTATCCTGTGAGCCGGTCTGTCCGTACTTTGGGGAAACAAATTATCGCGGCATTAGAGACGCCCCTGCGATGCGTTTCCATTAAATAATTGAATTGAATAATTACCTCATATCGTTGAGAAGTTCATTGGCCAAGTAATATCCGGCTATAACAAGGCCTTGTTCCGCGGCAAATTGATCGACCTAATGGGGCACATACACGATCAATTGCAAGAAATGCGGGTCACTTCCGCCGAGAATATGATAATCATAAAATCGTTAAAAAAAATACGAGTCTCTCGATTATCAAATTGTAGGTTAGGATTACTCGATCGTCAATAACGTTAATTTACGTGTTTCGAAATGGACAATTGAATTAATATATTCGTAACGTGTCGGATAATAAAAATGCAAGAAATTTGTGATAAATGTTTGTCGAGTTTTTGATTTTTTTCATTAGTCATTAATCGAATGATTGCGGAAAAAACTTACCAAGGTAAGAGCTACTTCTGCCATCGGCGATACATGCAAGCAAAGATGAAAAAGTGGTATGGCATCCTCGATATACAAATCTCCCGATTTACCGTCGTTTTTATTCTTCGTTTTTGCAAGCAACAATCCGTTGATAGCACAGTGTGGATACTTCGCGGCGTGTAATATTATTTTGCAGTATGCCCGAGGTGAGAACGTTACTTCGGCCATCTTAACACATCGACGAACGCGAAGCGACTGAAACTACTCTCTACTCTAGTCAATAATACTCGATTGTACAACTCCCCACAACCACTTCGGTGTCTTCGCACACGAGAAACGAAAGAAAAAAAATACACGTCATCGTTCGGGTGTTGTCATGACGACCGTACAGCTGATTTAACGTATACACGCGAGTTTGACAATCGGTGCCTCGGTGACAACCGGCACGAAGGAAAATATAATTTTTAAATACTTAATTCAAAAAATTCATAAATATCAAATATTTCATTTTTCCGTGTAACGCGATCCATGAAAACATATTAGTTAGAGATATCGAAGATTTTCTTTATAATTCAAATTTTTGTTTTTCGGAGCAGATGGACGATGTTTCTGGTGACTCGGAAGTGAATTCCGAGGAAATGGCACGGATGGTCGAAGATTTGGACGATCTCGACAATAACTTGCTCGGTGGTTCATCAATGAAACGAGATATATTTACGGTCGCCAATAATAAAAATAACGCTGTGGAAGCGAAGAAAAAAGTTGCATTCAAGAGCGGTTTAGATTCGAGTAAATTTCAACGATTTTTCCCTTTTTATTATTTATGCCGCTCGATCACACGAGTGGCTTTATTCTTAACAACGTTCGCTTAAAAAAAAAATGATGCAGATTTCGTTTGCAGAATTCGACGATGAAGATCCTCTCGCCGATCCGTTGAGCGACGTGGACGATTTTTACGAAACTAAAAAATCGAATCTCGCGAACGCCAAGAGTAATCTTGTCGCCGATTTATTTGGTCTTAAGACTGCAAAACCCGCGGAGAAGGACTCAGACACGTTGAAAACTTCGAGTACAATAGAGGCGCCAAAAATTGATCGATCGAGAGAAAAAGTTATCCTTGAAGAGACTAATTTACCAATTAAAAGCGACAATCAAAAGTTGGCGAGTTCGGGACCTCCTGCCGCAACGAAGATATCGCAAAACGCGAAAAATCAACCGCGAGAAAATTTGATACAAACGACAAAAGTCGACCCGCCAATATTACCGAGCAACAAGTCTCGAAAAATATCCCTGATGGAGGATCTGCTCGGTACCGGATCGCGATCCACTGCTCCGAAAGAAATCGAGACACGTCCGAGTTATTCGAAAATTGCTCTCGAAAATCCGTCGACTTCGTTGATAGCGGAGCCACAAAAACCCGAACAACCGGCAAAACCTTCCAGTGGATACGGCTTCGATCTATCGTCCCGGGAGCCTCGGCGAGGGCGCAGAAACTCACCAATCATAAGCGATCCCCTTGGATTATTCGCGACACCGCAAAAACAAAGCGAGCCGCCGGCCAACATTGCCGATGTACGTTACTTCGTGCAAAAGTTCAAAATAAAAATCTGCGCAAACCGATTATTCATTATTTCGTATTATTTTTTATTCCTCAGCATGGAACGAAACACGACGGCCGTTCGGACGATAAAAAGGAGTCGCAAGACGATTTACCCGAGTGGCTCGGCGGTTCGGGTAAATCGAAAGCCGCAAAGTCCGAAAACGAAAAACAAACAGGAATTTCGATAAGTAGAGCAACGAGCGAAGTTCCGCCAACGGTAATGAGTTCGACGACGAGCGTCTCGATTCCTCAGGAGCCTCTCGGCAATTTCGTAACGTCGGGTTTGTCGCATACGAATCAGCAATTTTCAGCTCCGTATCCCGACGTGTCGATGCTGGTCGGCGCACAGTTCGATCAACAAGCCGCGATGATTTCCATGCAGCAACAAGAAAATGAACTTAGAACCGCGACGACTCTGTCGCGTCAGAACGATCAAGTATCGAAAATTGTTGAGAATCAGAGAGCGAAACTGGACGAACAGGAAAGAATGTTTAATTCGTTGATAAAACGACAAATCGATAGGCAATCGATGCTTGAAACGCAGATGAAGATACAACAGGCGCGCATAGACCATTATATACAAGTGAGTGTTGCAAAAAAAAAAAAAAAAATTCCACTAAATCGATGAACGAATTTTTTTTTTTTACTCATTGTTTTTCGTAATTAAGACTCTGATGGCTCAACCTTCGACATCGATGCCAAATATGCCTCTCATCGATGGAAAAACTTCGAGTGAAACTGACGATGAAAAAAAAATGGAAAGTCCGGAATGCCTTGTGAAACAATTGCAGATGGAAAATCTTTGTCTAGAAAACACGGTGACGATATTGAAAGAAAAACAGGAGAAGGAAATAACGATACTGGAAGCGTCATACGAGTAAAATCGTTTTAAATGCGCAGTGAGCGCTTTTGCAGTATCGTAAATTAACAACAATACATTTTTTTTCTCGTATTTCAGAAAACAAATGTTCTTCATGAGGGAATCGATGGAAAAATTGGAGAAAAAAGTGAATCAGGAGATCGAAGCGTTGGAACTCGAATACGAGAAAAAATTAGAGAAGCTTAAGGAAGAAAAGTACGAATCGGAGCAAAATTTTCGAGACGAGATAAGCAGTTTGAAGAAAAAGGAAAAACAGTTTATCGAGGAAATTCATGCGCGACATACGCACAATGTTGAACTATTGCAGAAGGAACACGCGGATACGATAGACGCGATAATTCGTGCCAAAGAATTAGAGCGGAAAGCTATAGATTCTATGACAACACATAAGACTGATCTCGGCGATTTATTCGATAGATCGAAGTTCGCGATCGAGAGCTTTCAGAATTTACAGAAAAAAATTGAGGAGAAAGACTCGCATTTCGATGAAACGCGGAGCAGTTACTTGAGAAAACAGGAAGAGAATTTGCAACGTAAGTGTGTAATTTTAGTAATTTATTATTAATAATAATTATTATATTATTATTAAATAGTAATAATTTAATAATTATTATTATATTATTATTAAATATTAATAATTAATAATTTAATAATTAAAAAATTATTATTAGCGATATACGATTCGATGATTTTATATCATTTTCATAATTCTCAGTTCTCAAGGAGCAGTTGAATCTCCAACAAGAGGCTTTGGCCGACGAGCGAAAGCGACTGATAGAAATATCTCTAAAATTGGACGGAGCTACGAACGAATTTACCACCGAATTCAAGAGGAAAAGCTCGACGATCAACGAGACAGAGGATAGACTCGCGACACGGGAGAGAGCGCATTTGCGCGAAAAACAATTGGCCGACGAACAAATCAATTGGGAGCGCGAACACTTGCGAATGATGAAAGATGCGTGGATCAAGGAACAGGAGCGTCAGATAAAATTGTTATCCGAGGAGCGAGAGGCTGCGGCGATCGAAAGATCGAAGTTGGAAGTCCTCAACAGACTGAAGAGCGGTTCGGATGATATGGCGAAAGTGGAGGTGCGTATAAATCTCTTGATAAATCATTCGGTGCATTCAAAACATTTTCTCCTTTTTTTTTTTGCTCGAGTAGTTAGAAACCGCTTTGAAAACCGCTCAAGAAGCAGCGAACGAGGCGTTGCAAGAGAGACGCAAGTGGCAAGAGCGATCTCGAGCTCTGGAAGAGCAGAGACGTTCGCTTCAAGAAAAAGAGAAACATCTCACGAAAAGAGCCAAAGAATTGGAAGATCTGACGCAATCTGCTATTTTAAAGCGCGAAGAAGGCTTCCAGGCGTTGAAGGAAGCGCAACGTATCGAACAACAGCACAAGGAACGTCTCAGTCAATTGCAAATGCAACTGGAAAACCTCGCGGAAAGGGAGAACAAGATAGCGACGGAAAAACTCGCATTGGCGAGGTAAGTTTCAATGAAACCTTTTTACTGTGAGATTCAAAAATGTCGGATTACAAAAATGTATCATTAATTAAGGGAAAGACTGGCAACGAGATTCGAAGAAGCTGAGAGACCCGAAAATGACTCGTTGGATATCGTTCCTCTCATTAACTACGATAGATCGTTCGTATCGAATTCACATGTTTCGACACACTTCAAGGTAAATTATACTTGCGATTTGATGATTAAAATCGGTTTCGGATTTATGTTTAAAAAAGTCTTTTCTGAATTTCAGGATATCGTCGATCCGCACCTATTACTGCTGAAACTTAATCTCGACAATAAATTGGACGCGTCCAACGACCTACTCTCTGCCATGCAAGTTATAAGTCAATAGATAATTTTTACAGTGTCATTATGTAATTTAGCTAATAATAGCTATGAATATCTTTAGCTATCGATTTAAATATTTTTACGTGAAGACAGCATTTATATAGAAGATTTAAAAGTCAAAACTTAATTTCTGTAAATACTTATAATAATAATAATAATAATAATAATATTCACATGTTTTATAATCGATTGGTATTCGCGTATATTAAATATAAAAAATAATAAATCTTAAAGATACTTGCGATGAGAAAAAGGAATTAATTGTCGAATATAGATGATTCCAAGTCCACCTCTCTGTCTGAGAAAAAAAGAAAATATTATAAACAACCGGAGAATAATTTTCATAAAATTATAAATTAAAATTAAATCAAAATTATAACGACGTACCGTCACATTGCCTGCCGATTATATGAACGCTGTGCATCAAAGTTTCGACTCTTTCGGCCGAAGATTTCATTCCCTTGAAGTTGTCCGCCACGGATTGAGTGCAATGTTGCTGAAACGAAATCAAATGACGTCAGAAGGGTAATTAGAGAAGAAGAAATTGAGAAAAATTTGACTTACTACTTCGTCGTTCAAGCGTTCCAAATTTATGCTGTTATCCAATTTAAAGATTTTTTTATTGCCGATTAGTTTAATTGTTTCGGATACAACTTCTACTGCTTGTCTGCAAAAATAAAAAGATATAACGACATTAATATGAATAAACACAGTGAAAACTCTTCCAAATCTAAAATCGTAAATACCCGTGATATTTGTTTGATATCGGAAGGCCGACGCATTGTTCCGATTGATGCAAAACTTTGCTTATAGTATGTCTATGACTCGTAATGCCGTTCACATTGTTAACAATTGTTTCTTCACACTGGAGCCTGTCTTCTGCAAAAAAACACAAATTTGGAAATTCCTATACGATGTTTTTGAACCGAATCTGCTTGAAATTTCAAAGCGCGCAAGAAAATTACGCGACCGGAAAATTGTGTAATTTTTTATCGAATTGCGATGTTTCTTGTTGTTTTTTTATTTTTTATTCTTCTAGCTAATTTTGTTTAACGTAAAGTTACAATGCGATGAGAATTTGTGAGAATTTAATTGAATATTTAACGTCAATAAACAAAACATCGAACATAACCTTTTAGCTTCTCGAGTTCGAGTTCGCGGGACTCGTGTTCAACAGATTGTTCTGTTTCGAGCCGCGAACATTCCGCGTCGCGAATCTCACGTTTTTCACGCAACGACAATATAAGAGTGTTCATTTTTTTCGTTAATTTTTCATTAATAATAACGTCAATCTTTTTTCACACGAACGATCGCGCGCGAAGTACCCGCTCAGGTGCGCGGTAAACTGAAACGCAAAATATGCGCACACCGGCTTTGCGGCGTTATTTAAAAAAATCGGATTAGGTACGATTAACTCGGAACATTACCGCCTGATATGTTAATAAAGATGTTACTGCGTGTAGTGTGAAAATAAAAGAGGAATAAATAAGCATAAAGTATACTTGATAAAAGTAATTTATTTGTTTTTTATTTATTTTTTTTATTTTTTTGTTTTTTCTTTAAAAACCTAAATGTTGGAATGCGAGTAATCTACATGTGTGACGGGTATAATATGTAAAACTACATACTTACAATACCTCTATTCATAGCTATGCCCTATGTATTTTTTTTTTCCATTTGATCAACGCCATATGATTTTTATGTGTTCCATTTTTTTTTGTTTCATTTTAATAATATATTTATACGTAGGTAATAGAATACTAATATTTAGTGTCAGTAACGATACTCCGACACTGAGTACTGCACCGGTGCGTGTACGTTTCTATACTTCAACACTTTTCGTCTTATTTTTTTATCTGCGTTTTTTTTCACACGCACAGACACACCCACACGCTCTCTCTCTCTCACACACACGCTTCTCTGTAAAACTCCTCCACAATTACTTTTGCCGCCTTAAAATCCGTCGTATGTAACATTCATATTTACTTCGATAAATTTTGTTTTTTTTTTTTTTTGTTATTTTTTTTTTTTCATATTTACAAATATACAAAGCGATTCAATTCCGATATTCGACTCACTCTCGATCTATTTCTTCCCTTCTTCTCGAATGGTGCTCTCGTGCTGTTATGTATATTATCTACATAGGACACATAGATTTTGTATTTTTTTTTTTTGAAAACCGACGAAACTCACCCGAGTTTCGCGATTATACTGCGGTCGCGACGATTGACGCGATTAGGTTCGAAGATGGTTTGTTTTTCATTAGACCACGACGCGGCGAACTCAAAAATACTGATCTCATCATTCATGATTCAAGGAACAATCTCGAGACGACGTTAAAGGGTTTTACCTAAGAAAAAGTAAACACGATTGATGGATTAACAAAAAAAAAAAATAATAATCAAAGAAAAATTAATAATACGAAGTTGAAACGATATATGAAGATCGAACCACGGAGTCACCGAAGCATCACTTTTTATACAATATATAAGTGTATATATAAATGTATATATATAATGAACGTCCACTCAAACCGGCAAGTTAAATGAAGAAAAAAAAAAAATGAAAAAATTCAAAGGGCAGTAATTTTCCGTCACCACGGATGCGCGAAACTTGTAAATCCACAACGAAGCACCGGCGAACGACATGATGATCAGCGCAATCTTGTATCTTGATTTTTCTTTTCCCTTACGGTGTAGTCACTCGGATAAATAATATCATTTAATTCATCTATACAAAGCTAATTTGTTGTGTTTTCGTAATAAACAGAAGTTTAGAAAGATCGTTTACCTCCTCGTTTCGTATCTCTCTCACAGCGTGCAAAAAAAGCATTGTTCGATCGTATCGCCGATACGAGTCGATAGATGAAAATGAAACGCGTATTTTTTCGTCAATCTAAATATATATAAAAAAAAAAAAAAAAACACCGATATCAACGCATAATCACTGGAAGCGAAAAAATAATTCGTCGCAACTTCGTCAATTGGGCCTCCGATGATCAATCAATGTTTGCCGATCGAACAATCAAACGAAATCGGCTCGTATACGCAAGTTCCATAAATAACTTAAACACGTTTAAAGTTAGAGTCATAAATAATTTAAAAACCAATGGGAAAAAAAAAAAAAAACAAAAAAAAAAAACCAAATTTCATAGTCGTGAATAAAACGACATGCGTCTCTTCGTTTTCGCTTAATCCAAAGATATCACTGCTTATTCATTATTTACAATGTAAAACGACGATAAGAATATCGTTCTCGTATTTACGTGTGTGTTCTTCGAGGATTTTCCATCCGCGTTCAACTTGTGCCGACTTTTTACAATTCGAAAGTTCCGTTGGGACTTAATCGTCGAGCGGACAACCGCCAGACACAGTCCGCATCGATTAATCGAAAATATCTCGAATTGCGAGATATATTGTTCGCTGTCTTATCCCTCCGTGTTAATTATCGATACGATAGAGTCATTCTACCATTCGTTTTTCTCTTTTCACTGAAAAAACAAAATAGAAGAAAAAAAAAAAAAAAAAACGAAACGAAACGAAATAATGAAAGAATTCACGTAACGTTCGATACCTCGTTGTTGTTAGCACCATCATCGGGATTTCTCGACGGCGTTATAGCGACCGTAGTATTATCCTCGGTACGCAGCCTCTTCGATTCCTTGTGCGATTGATTCGAACCCAAGTTCGACTTGCGTTTGTGACTGGAACTCGAAGAGCGCGATCTCGAAGAGATCGAATCATTTCTCCGCTGATGTAATGCCGGTGAATTTTTGTGGCTATTATTCTTCTCGTGGCTTCGATGAGTTTCGTGTTTTCTCTTCTCCGACTTTCGATCGTTCGTGTCTTTCGTGGAGCTTCGATGTTTCGACGAATCTTTGCTGGTCGCGGAGGAACCGCGATCGCGAGTCGAATCGACTTTAGATTGGTTTGATTTCGTATGAGGACTGTGATGTCTGCGTCTCTTGTGTTCGCGTTCTCTCCTTTCCCGATCGCGATCTCTCCTGTCCTTGTGACGACGTTCTCTCGACTCTTTGTCGTCTCTGCTGCTGCTGCCGCTGCTGTGTTTTCTCTCGGGTTCGTTGGCGCTCGCGGGAGTTCGCCGTTCCGTGGTTTTCGGTGATTTTTCCTCGGCGCTGCTGCGATTACCGGGTTCGATGGTAGGCGAGGCGAATTTGCAAGTTTCGGTGTCCGGCGAGCCGCTCGATGCTTCGATCGGATTCTCCGGAGTTTTTTCCTCGCTTTCCGCGTCCAAACTCGGAGTTTTTCGATCGTTCTGCTCCTGTTTAGCGCGTTCTCTCGCTTCCTCCTCCGCCATCTCGATTAACGCTTTAACGGCGTTCTCCGTGGCGCATTCGATCTTTGAAGTGAACGCCGTAACCGTCTCGACTTCCAATAACTTCAGATACTTATTCAAAGCTACTCGATCCTCTTTGAATTTGAAACTCGCAATTTCGTGACATTCCTTCTCAATTCTCTCGAGAATCTCTTTGGAAGCATCTGCGACACCGCAACGCAACGATTGACAAACCTCGTCGACGTCGGTTTTCGATTTGTATATTGCTATTTCGAGGGCTTTATCGACAACTTCAGTCGCGTAAACCTTTCCGACTTCTTGTCTCGACTGCAATGTTTCGTCGTCCAACGTAACGTCGCCGCAAGTTTCGATCTCTTCGTCTCTCTGCAACGGTGAACTCGAAGCTTCCTGCGGAACTTCCGATTCCTCGGATTTCTCCGGTGGACTTTCGATAACCGTTGTACTTTCGTGTATCGAAAGGTCGTTTGAAATTTCCGTCGTAGTCGTCTCTGTCTCTTCCTTCTTCGACGTTGGAACGGCATCGCTGCCGCTGTGTCGCCGATGACTCTCTGCTTTATGAGCGTTTCGATTGGCGCTGCTGCTTCGGCTCTCGTCTTTCTTCTTCTCCGTGTGATTCGTTCCGCTGCTCGTCGATAACGCTCGACGACCGCTCGACGATTTTCTGCTCGAACGATGACGATCGTCGTGTTTCTTGCTGCCGGTTCTTCGATCCTCGTGATTGCGGCGTTTGCGATTCATCGCAGTCTCGTCGTTGCGTTTGTTAACGTTGGTGTGAGTTTCCGGACGTCCGTTACCACTGCCGTGACGATCCTTCGAGACATCGGTCTGTCTACCGCGATCGCGACGCTTGTGTTCGTCTTTGCGTTTTCTTCCGTGATGATCGGATTTCTTAAGATTACCCTGATACTCGGCAGCGCGCTCCTTCGCCTTTTTCTCCTCCATGTGCTGACGATCAGTGTTTTCCTTCTGTTCGTCGGCGGCCATCACACCTTCGCCTTCTTTCTTCTCCTTGAATTGACTCGATGTCTCGTTTACCGCGCGACTGTGACGAACGTTCGCGTTACTCGGCGTATCCGGATAATATTGTTTTAGACGCACGTGCCATGCTATACTCGACACCGCCGATACAGTGCGAAATTGATGTATTATGTTGCGCGGCAAAAAATATATATCATTGTCGTAGAGATTTATCCGCGCGTAGCGAACACCCTGACGTCGCAATTGATTCAATTTCGCGTCTTCGATCCATTGCACGCACTGGGATATCGGTGGTTCGTGAAGATCGAGCTGAAGTTTCTCGACGAGTTCCGGAAAATCACCGGCGTAAAATGCAACGACGTCTTTCGTTATGCGATTGTAATCGGACGGTTGACCACCGTGAACAGCTTTCAGTACACCAACCGCCGCTGTTGTCATACGATCCAAACCGTGACCCACGTGATCCGCATGAGCTCTCGTACGATCCTCGAACATGTATTCCCGCGCCTCGGATAATCGCGGCAAATATTGGAGATTTCGTAACTCGTTGATTCCCGTGCGACGACGTTTGCACGGTGACTTATTCATGTCGGCGGTTGGAACCAATTGTTCGCCGGGCCTTATCCACAAAATCGGCCCGTCGTTGGATTCCTCCGGCGTATCCATCTTCACGACGGACAGTGGTCCCCACGGCATTGTCTGTAACAACGATTCAAATCAGTTTTTCATCGAAAATTTCTCGATACTCGATACTTTAGAACGATGGAAAAGTTCATTTTTACAGAGGACGACGATATTTGTATCAAATGTATTTTTTTTTTAATTATAATATTAATTTCTTGTAATATATCATTATTTAGCTGTTTTTTTTTTTTTTTTTTATAAGATTTTTCTGCCATTTGTTACTCTACGATTTATTTCGTTTCGATTTACTCTCTCTTTCGCGTGGTAATATTTTTTTTTTACCTATTTGATTCATAGGGGATATATCCCCGCGAATAAATTAGTTTTAACTGCTAATATAGTTTGGAAAACATTAACTTACCATTTTCAAGAAAGGATCCTCCTCGAGCCTCTTGAGAAGATCGGGAAAGTAACCACCGACTTCCTCGTGAACAGTGCCGACGAGACTTATCTGATGCAACGGTCCGTACCGCACGGTACCGTTGTTGTAGGTCTTGCAAACTTGTTCCTTGTATTGCAGCATTGTCGTCGTTTCGATGTCGCTGTTACGCCCGAGAACGCCGTTTTTAACAGTCAGAGTTGGATAATTGTGTGCCATGTGATCGAGGAGATCCGGCAAATAAGCCGCAGCGTTGTGTACTATGCCCATCACGTGATAAGCATTCCCGTTCTCATCCTCGCCAAATACAACCTGAAATCAACGCATAACTTTGTATCTAACGAATTCCTCGGGTGAAGAATTTTTTTTTTTTTTTGTTTTCTATAAATTTTGAAATTGTTTTTACCTTGAAGTACTCTTGCGCCAATTCTTCGACTTGTTCCTTCGACAATATCGCTATTTCGTCCTGATACATGTGCACAACAGTCGCACCGCCGTTCGGATAAGTCTCTATGTGTATAAACTTTTTGTACTTCAAATTTTCCAACGCTTCGATCTTCTCGCTTTCGCGAAGTATCTTATAATTCTTCGTTCCGAGATTCAATCGTAAATTCTCGCTGTTGGATTTTTGAAACGCGCCAGTTATCTGTTTGTGCTGTTGCAACGGTTGGGACGTACGATCGCGTTTGCATTGTACCCCGATACTTGCCCGTTTGATTTTACTGCGTTTGTAACAACGCGAACAGTGACGCCTCTCGCTGTGATCTTTGCCACCGCTGCGTTTTTCCGTCGACGATGCGAGCGTTTTGTCGCGACGCTCAGTCGTCGTCGTGATACTCGCGTTCAGTGTCGACACCGCGTGCGACGTTGTCGAATCGATTTCAACGGGAATTTCAGTTTTCACCAAATTTCCCGACCACAACGCTTCTCCGAATTCGTTTTTATCGTCGATCTTGTCGCTCGGCTCTTGTTTGATACCGAACGTTCTCTCGATCCCCGATTTCTCGCTCGTCCGTTGAATATTCTCCGCGAAAACTTCGCTCTCAACTTTAACGCTCGTTGAACGCGAATTCTTTTCGTTATTCGTCAGAGCGCCAAAAGGCTCATCCATGAGGGGAGTTCCTGGTGTCACAGCCTCGACGCCACTGCTGTATTTTGCTGTGTCCATAGCGATTTGAGGATTCGTCGAAAGGGAAATTGTTGAGACGAAAGTTGTGTCGGGACTATTGGGACTGGCGGAGACGCGAGGCGGATAATCCGGACTCCTTGGACTGCCGAGTATTTCGCCGCTGCTCTGCGGACTCTCTCCCAGCTGAGGCGTTTTGCTTGACACGTTTCCACATTTTTCCAGCTTCATGGAAAATGTTTTGACACCGGTAGTTTCGCCAGCCGTCTCATTGCCGCACGTTGTGTCGGCCTGAAAAATCAATTTTTTTTTCAATGCCTCCGGCTACTCGGCTAAGTTTCGTAATTGTGAAAAAAACTGCTCCAAAACTGAAAACCTACGTAGACAGATGTGTTCAGCGATTCCTTGGTACCGTTTACGCTCTCCCTATTGCAAATACCAAGTTCATCCACTGGAAAATGAGGATCGTAGCGTTAGCTGTAGTATTTTTTTTTTTTTTTTAACTCTGAATTCA
The DNA here is from genome assembly GCA_934046635.1 of Buathra laborator. Lineage (NCBI taxonomy): Eukaryota > Metazoa > Arthropoda > Insecta > Hymenoptera > Ichneumonidae > Buathra > Buathra laborator. The sequence goes on along the minus strand of OW203898.1, from coordinate 15,041,557 downwards.
CAAATATTCGCGATCTTTTATCCGCCGCTGGGATAATGCGATTGTTTATTCAGTGGGTGAGATGAAAAAAACCGTATTGATAGTTACCTTCGTGATCGTGCGAGATGCAAGCTGACTTATTCGCGTCTTTGCCGCGACCGTGGCTCGTTGGCATGTTGCGTTCGACAATCGTCTCCGTGTTTCTCGCTTGAAAATCTTTCGTGACAGTGCCAACCGCGGATTCGTCACCTTTGTTCGTATCGTCGCCGTACTTTGTCGTAACTTCGTTATTGTTTGGGGTCGCGTTACGTTCACCAGGATCACTGGTGCGCGATGACGCTGTGACGAAAATCGTGGGCGTCCCGCTGGGCGTCTTGACGCTATTACGCTCGTAATCATCCGCAGTCTCGTTTGTTATCACCGTACCAACGTCCCATTTTACGTCGCTCACGTCAACACTCATTACGCGAGATATCCGTGACTCCGATACTTCGATATTCTCACTATTGACATCGTTTCGCTCGTTTGACACGTTCCTCGCACTACTACCGGATGCCATCTTGATTTCCTCCGTCGACATTCACCCCCCTCCTCTCCCCCTTTCGCTCCTCCGATTACCAAACGATGCTACGACGTGCGCGGTTGGTTCGCGAACGACGCTCTTTTACACGCGAGCACTCTCATTGGCGTCGCGGAGTCTACGTAGAGGGGATATATCCAGTAATCGTTCATGTAATATCGAAAACTATTTTCTAACAATTTATACTCCTGGTGTACCTAGAGACTGCGGAATTCACTCGAAATGGCAACCTAGCTGAAACTCTGCTAACACGAGGAGACTTATATGCACACCGTTCTATGAGATTTTTTTTTTTTTTCGCAATTATTGCCTTCGATATCTTGATCGATTAAACGAATTTTATTAATAGGCAATTATAATAATGAAAAGCTAATCAATCAATGATACTAATTATAGTTAGATAATAATTATATCTGAGAATTCACGATGTGCATCAGATATAATTGGAAGAAACGAGGTTCTTCCCACGGGATAGGTAAATTTATCGTATAAATCGGACGATTTATGATTTCTTCACTGACACGGAAGCGACTTCCGGTATCCACTCTATTTATTGATTACTTAACACGGTAGTTCGGAGTTTTTGCAAAGATTGTTCTTTTTCTTAAAAAAAAGAAACAAAAGCAAAGAGATAATAATAACTTTCTAGACTTCTCATTTGTTTATCTTTATTCTTGTTGTTTCTTTTATTTTTGTTTTTTTTTTTTTTTTTTCGTTAATAAATTAATAATTACGAAGCGCTGCAATCGCTAATCTTAGTTTCGCGATACTAGAATCGCTTACAATATTGAAACTATTTACATTCATTGAATTAATAATAATTAAAAATATGTTAAAGATCGATGATGCTTCGTGTGTGGATTTTTCAGATTTCTTTTTTTTCATCTTTCTAACCGTCGCATTCATTTTGCTTCTTCACGTATGGTTCGGATCCTGAGAATCTTAAACGTCTAATAAGTTAAACGTAATTAAATCTTTGAAGTGAAAAACGTATTCGCTCGATGAAAAATCAACGAATACTGAACATATATGTTGCATCTCTTTGTATGATGTGCTTTACAATCGTGTGGTACGTGAGAATTGTTGAATTCCATTGTTAAATTAATTAACAATACGGTCAATACGGTTCGAGGAACGTTCGAGAGTTTCTCGTGTTTATCACGGGTTTAAGAGGCACGCATTTATTCAATACATATGTGCAGCAAGGGTAATACCGTTTAAACGTTTAAATCTAATTTTATCACACGCCGAATTCGACCAAATCGTAAAATATCATTGGAAATAACGTTTTTTTTTTTTTTTTTTTTTTTTTTTTTTTCATTTTTCCGCGCGTTTAAACGGGCCGAATAGAGAGAAAGAGATATAGAGAGTAGCAAGGTGGGACGGGGGGCCAATCACCTTGGGCTAAATAATGCCAAAAGAGATCGTTAAAACACCTCAGTTTATCGCATATTCAGTCGAGTAAATATTTTCCATGCTCGCTACATTCAACGTATCGCTACTTGTGATGTTACTCGTTCTTTGTTTTTTTTTTCTTCAATTTCTTCATTAGAATAGCCTACAATTCAGTCTAATATCATTTATTTTGTTTCTTTTCCTTTTTTTTTCATTTTTTTTTTTTTTTTCCACTCTTCAAAACGCACCTGGGTGCGATCGAGTTCGATGCTCTTGGGGGCAGAAACGTCGCACTGCCTGACGGAATGAGTTCAAGTCTGCAGTAAAGCAGATAATGCAGTATAGTAGGTTTACAGCGAAGTTAAGAGCCACAGAGGCACGATGGTAATCGGCAAGCGATCGATATCGCGTGAGTTTTCGAAAAAAGAAAAAAAAAAAAAAAAATTGCTTTGTTATAATTTAGGTCCCGTAGTCGCGTGACCCATTCACTCGATAAAACATTTGCAGTCACAGTGCGACAGTTTTTTTTTTTTTCAGTTTCCTTGGATTTTAAAAATCATACGAATCGAGAGATCGCGAATGTGTTATTTCTACCCAATTTTTTTTTTTTTTTTTACGTTTCTTTTTTTTTTTTCTTCATTTTTTTCGTTAAATCCGAGTCTGAGATTATTTAAACGTCAATATCACAATGAAGCACACTTCGAAGAGCTCGTGTGAGTTCGGCTGTTAAATCGTACGCTCGATCACCTTCCCTTTAATCCGTTCGGGTTACACTCGGACTCGTGAATCTCAGCCACGACCTGCCGCAACAGTTTGGTCATCAATCGTTTCGTTACACGCTTACAATCTTTACTCGTACGACGCCCGGATCGGATATCAAAACTCGAAACATGGCGGGGCGGAGGCGAGGAATTCGCGGAAAGTTTCGAACGCGCGCATTCTAAGATAAATTCGTACGTTACGGATGCAGTAGTGCAACGTTGACGAGGAAAGGGCTTGAGCTATAGTAGCGCCAACCGAGACATCTCAGATCATCGATATCGTTACGTTTATCGATAGATTGCCGTTATCGGCAAAACGTCGGGCTATGGAAGTGTCGAATACGAGACAATCGGATGCGAATATTGCCCCGCATACGCCTTCGTGAATCGAACGCGGCATCGCTTCCCACGTGAGTCGTCGTCGATTCCCATTCAACTCCAATCTGTCGGTAAAAGTAATTCATTGAGCGTAAAAATAAATGTTTTTTTACAGCGCACGTTTGCATGCATAAGATAATTTGTCAAATGATAAAGAGATTATATTGTTTTGTTTTACTTGTAAGAGAAATTTTCCGCTTGCTTTCGCGAGCCGATGAGCTGAGCGATAGCGAAAAATTGCTGATGTCCATCGTACTTTTCTTGCTTCTCGAGTACAAGCATAAAGTGGTGTCCGTAACAGGACTGCATCATTACCCAGTCCACTGCTCCAGGTAGATTGATATCTGTCGCCAAGAATACTATGTCCTCACCTGAAATAATCGATAGCGGCGATTCAACGATAATTCTGCGACTATCGCGCCTATCGCGAGTGGTCAAGCGTTTTCACCCTTGAAAAAAAAAATCTATTGACGCAAACACGTCGTATTTACAAGGATAGATATTCTTCATGGAAAAAAAAAAAAAACAACTGATAATAACTTATTTCATTATTGACGCCATAGTTTTGATAAATTAATCGCTATTTTCTTGTTTCGTCATTAAAAATACACTCAAGATGTGTTAAAAGTAAATGAAATTATACGGCCGATGAATTTTTCGAAAATTCGGCAAAACCTTTATAATAATGAATAAATAATAATTGTTATTATTATTATTATGTTAGATTTTGAAAAATATCGTACCCTGGAGGGTGGTGATGCTTTTGTGACTCATGACAAGATGAGGCATTACTTCTTCCAACGATCCCTGCCACTTGCAAGACACGCCGGGACAGGGACAACTGTAAGGACGGAATTCGCATGCGTCCTCATGATCAGGTTTTTCTATGTGTACCATAGTAACCGTACAACCGCTGGTGGAATACTTGCAGGGAAACATGACATTGCTGGCAACTTTTTCCATAGCCAAGTTGCGAATGTTGCCTGATGAAAAAAAAAAAACAATCGATAAACGTTTTTAGCATATTTATGGGATAAATCCATTGCAGGACATAAAAAAAAAAAAAATAAAAAAAATAATTAAATAATGAAAATAAATCGATAATTAAAAAAATTCAATAATTAAAATAATTCAATAATTAAAATAATTCGATAATAAAAATAATTTAATAATTAAAATAATATATATACCTAGGGGACCGCGGCAAGTCGGACAGCAACTCAGCTTGGGTCTGCAATTGCTGCACACCAAATGACCGCTCTGACATTGAAGGATCGGCGGTAACACATATTCGAAGCATACAGGGCACTCAAAGAGACTAGCAAGATCCGTTGAGCTACTCGATGCCGATACAGCTGTAGCGGAAGTACTCGCTACGCCTCTTCCTCGCTTCCCCAAGCTAATGTTCAGCTGCGACATTTTTGTTCTTGCCGTTTCGATTCTTTGCTCTCGCAATAATCTTCAGTATAGAGAAACAATGTTTTCCACTGGCGATGAACGAATTTTTATATTTTTTAGACACTGTAGGTTCTTGCGTCGTCGCAATCCATGTCGTCAGGGATCCTCCAACTCTCTGCTGCAACATCCGGACGAATTTTCTTCACACATCGTTTTTTTTTTCCACTCGATTGATCAATCGAAACAAAATACCGTATTTTCCGCGAATCCCGTAATCGTTGCGATTATTCGATGACTCAATGACACAAAAACCGCGTTGCACGCCCGAACGCAATCAATCCGAAAGGAGATACAATATGTAAACAAATGTTCATTGACGTCTGACGCGTTACGGAAAAACTCGCGATTTAGGCGTTAACGTAAGCCACAGCTTTCGCGGTTACACGCGAGATTCAAACGCACTATAAATCAGGGAAGCAACTTACCACCGGGAAAGTGATCGGGATACAGCGATGAGAGAATTCTCTTGTTAAAAAAAAAAACAAATGCAGCTCCGTACGACTACGGGGGAGAGAAGATCTTCGTTGATTCGGGGAGTTTACGAAAACTCGTGACTTCGTGAATGTCGATGACGATGACAATGTGCGACGTGCGAACGATTATGCGATATTGTCATTGGAGGCATGCAATTCGTAAACGACAACGACGACGATAATAACGCATTAACGCGAACGATTTTCATTGGTATACCGATAAGTTCTAATCGGATTATTATTCTATCCGAAAGCTCTATTCTCGCGCTACGATAACCCCTCCGTCGTCGGTTTAATGACTAAGCGTCAGACTCGAAAAAACTAAGTTTGTTGTGGTTTTTATGGGATAAATATATTTCCAACGAGATCTACAACTACATGGTGAATGCTCACGACCTCGGTGCCAGTGGATTACACAAGACTGCCCGTGACAGAACTCGACGAGACATTTTACAACTCGTTTATTTCAAACACACGCGTAATCACGCTGTTTAAACGCGATCACAGAGGCTCCACGACGCTACGTACGAAACAACAGAATACAACTGCGTTATGTTACTTTGTTGTTTTTTTTTTTTTCTACGTGAAATCCGCTCGATTGTCCTCGATTGGGCTACACCACTGCAGCGGCCATCGTTGAAATTCTCGTGGGATTGGTCGGGGCTGGGTGGATACCAATACATACTTACGTGTTTTGTACGCATGTATGTATCGCGAGCTGCGCGGCGCTTGCGACTTGCTATACGTTAGATTTGATTCCAGCGCCCTCAAACGTCTGGTCTATATATTTCTTCTAATTTATTCTAATCATCACGCACGTTGCGCGTCTAATTAAATCGCGGCTTAAATTTCTTGCGATTTTTTCCAGACCATTTATAGAACTGTCGCAACGTCGAATGTTGATACGAAAGACGTTTGAAATGACGAGCATTTACTATCCCAAACCATTCATTATTCCGATTTTGTAAATAAGGAATAAATTCTAATAAATTCGCGATACCCCTTTCGCGTATTTAAGACGTCTTATAACCTTTTATAAATGACTTTTTTTTGTTGTTTTTTTATCACGAGACGTTTCAAATGAAGAGTATTTTATTCTTTATTATAATTAAAATATACACTGTGTCATGGGTGAAACAAGCGAACAGTAATGAATAGTAACAAAATATTCGTATAATTTTTTTTTTCTTCTTTTTCATTTCACACATATAATCCATAACTTCGATTATATCCTTTCGGGTTTGTTTTTTTTTGTTTTTTTTTTTTTTTTTTTTTCGTACATTCTCCTATGTAGTACGGTATGTACATGTACAAAGTTTTTATGTTACATCCAGATGATTTATAAGAGATATTTTAACTATAAATGTTTATCGCGCTGTTTGCCACTTTCGCGAACGCCGTGATCCCTCGTATACATAGTATACACGTGATATGACAAAGAAAATGGGACTATCACCGTACGAGAAAGAGCCAACATCTGATTAATTTTTTTTTCTTTTTTTTTTTCCGTGATCGATCCATTACCGTGATGTCTAACACAATGCGCGATTCAATTGGTCGAAAAGCTTTGGTCCATCCGTACTACACAATTAACGTGTACGGGATTATCGGAAGTTTAGCGCTGCTTCAGCCTTGGAAAAAATATAATTTAGATATATCTATATAGTATATATAATTTTATGTTTTTTCTTCATTCTTCTTTCATTTTGTTTTCTCTTCCTCGTGTCGTGTTTATTTGTTACTAACAGTGTGTGTGTCTAACAGTGTAGTTACGCGTTTTTCGAAGCTCGAGCGATTCGGAATCTCTTCATTGTTCCTTGTTATTTATTATTATTTTTTTTTTCTTTTTTTTTTTAGATAGTTGGGAAGTATTGGTCCGCCGTGGCTAAAAATTCACGTTTTTCACCAATAAAAAAATTACGCTATTTCTAAGCAGTCTTTTGTCGGGGATATACAAAAGAGTGGCGAGTGACAAATTCAAACTCCCTGTATTTCGTTACATGCTGCCACGAGCGTGTTCCCTGCGATCGATTAACTACTTGTCGCTCGGAGATGTATATATATATATATATATATATATATATATATATATATATACTTTTTTGTTTGTTATTTTCGTCGAATCATGCGTTGATCTTTCAAGAAGCACTGCTTTTCGAAACTGTTATCAGTTATTATCGCCGTTTTTTTTTTTTTTTTTTTTTTTGTTTTCAGTTTTTTTCCCTCAACTCTTTCATACAATCTTCGGTTCGTACGTTGCTCGTACACACCCTGCTACGCTTATATTTTAATTATAAATATCTCTTCTTCAAATATTCCTCTTTATCTCCTACAAATATCTAAACGTTATGTTTTAAACGCGCGGACGCGCGCGCATGCATGGATTTTTTTTTTTTTTTTTTCTTCTTTTTTTTTTCTTCCTCGATCGTCCGATTCACAAATTATTTTATTTCACCGACAAAAAAAAAAACTTGTGCACACGCAAATTGTACGCGATTTTACACGTACGGACATTCGTACTTACTGTATAAATATATACACGCGCAAAAACTCGTAGGCGCGCAATTCACAAGATCTCTCTCTCTCTCTCTCTTTCTCTCGCTCTCTCTTTCTCTCTTACGAACGTTTTGTAATGTTAAGAATCAACTATATTGACTGTGGATTAACAGAGTTTATACTTGCGATTATAATGAAGAATAATAAACAATGATTCGCCGGAATTTACTAATAGTTCCGACGTGTTTCGATAATGTTGTTGAAATTCAAAGGAAAACGAAAAAAAAAAAAAAAAGGAAAATTGAAGACAAACACGTAATGCGAGACCCAAACCCAAATATACAGTGGATCATTTTGATAATATAAACAATATCGAAACTTCACAACTGTACACCAGTTATTCTGTATCCGCGGCGTTAAACACGTTTCTCGTGGACGTTATTAAGTAGACAATGCTGCGGAGAGTTCAAATGTCGGGGAGATACGATACTTCTTTGCCTAGAATGAGAAATATAATTGACGATAAAGTCGATAGCTACAGCGGCGCGAATATATTGTCTGAGCGGAAGTTTTTTTTTTTTTTTTCGTAAAATTTGATGTTTCGACTCCACTGTTGCTTTCCGTTATTTTCATTCCCATTCCATCAATGATAATCAAAATTCTAACGCGCACCTTGAATCTCCGTGTAATTGACATTATATTTTCCACGAGAAGCGATAAAGCCGCGATTTTCGAACCACGTATAATATATATCGGGCGAGAAAAAAATTCAACACTTTTTTTTTAATTATTATTAATCATTAGAAACGAAAAAAAAAGCCCGACGGGGAGAATCAGATTCTCGTGAATAATTTTTAGCTTTACGTTTGTTTTTTTTTTTTTTTTTTCTTCTTTTTAGCACAACCATCCAATGCGTCCTGCGACATAGATTGATCGGGTGAACCCGGGGTGTCAGGCTATTATTAAATTATTACGCGTATACTTCTAGCATTACAAATTATTAAATAAGGAGGAAACATTAAAAAAAAAAAAAAAAAAAAGATAAAGATAGAATTGAAATGAGCGAAAAAATAGAACGCGACGGAAATTAGAACCCAATGATTATTTCTTTCTTTTTTTTTTTTTTTTCGAAAAATCAAACGAACGTTGTGAATACTCCGATAGGCCAGAAATTCCGGAAGTTTATATCAACAACACGATGTATGTGTCTCTGTGTATTTTTTAAAATTCAACCGCTCATTTATCGATCCTATCCCTCTCTTTATCGTCTCAATCTCTTTATCGGATCAATTTCATTTGTTCCATTATCTCACGTCTTAATCCATTTTACTTTTGCTCACTCTTTATCTCTATCTTTCTTTATCTCCCATTCTGTCGAGTAATCTCGGTAGATTTCGCGTGTTTTACATGTAGAAATTACGAAAAATCCAACGTGGTATCATTAGTACGGCTGATGTCTTTGAAAGGGACGCGGTCCCTGTCCGTTGCCGCGCGGCTTGTTCGCACCCATGTATACTTGAGCGTACGACATGTAACCGTCGCCTAGTGGAAGACTCGCGTCCTCGTGGTATCGCAACGAGTTGTAATCGAAGTTCGATGTCGAATCGTTGTAACCACCGTGATAATCATTGGTTTCCGGTATATAGCCGTAACCGCCGCCGTACGGATAGCCGTATCCAGCGCCCCAGTAGCCTTGTCGGTTCGCGTCGGGATTAGTTTTAACTTTTTTAACGTCGACTTCGCGTCCGTTGATAGTTTGCTTCGGCGTCTTGAGAAGCTTGTAAACAACATCGCGGGAATCGAACGTAATGAAGCAGAAGCCCTTTCTCTGGTTCTTTGATTTGTCGAACGGCGCTTGCAATTCGACGATTGTGCCGTATTGACCGAAATAAGTTTTGATATCCTCGTCGGTTATATCGGCGGTGAGACCGCCGACGAATATTTTTCCGTATTGAGCCTTTTTGGTGACGCGTTTCGGGTCCACCTGCAAAATCGAAAAAAAAAAAAAAAATAATGAAAAAAATAAATAAATAACAATTTAAATAAAAATTTGCGATCGACGTGAATTTCGACGATTCGGCGAAATTTTCCACTATTGCAATAGTCGAAGGCAGTGACTCAGAGATGAAAATGCAACATTTCAACGTGCATTTATTTCGGCGAATGAGACATACTTCAATGTGTATATAATCGCGCATTACACTCTGCGAATGTGGGATATATAAGAAAAAAAATAAAAAAAAATACGTATCTAATCTGAGAGACGAATAACTCGTAGTCGGTAAAAATTTTTGCTCCAACGAGGCAATCGATAACTCGACGATAAATTCGATTGATTAATACTTCGCGAAGTTAAGCGCCTTTTTCTTTATTTTTTTTTTTTTTCTTACAAGCATTTCAAATTTTTGTATATACAGACATATGAACACATATACGGGAATAGAGTACTCGTAAGTAAAATTAATAAGTCGTTTACGCGTATACGCCGGTATACGCGATACGTCTGGCAGCAACACGAGAGAAGCTATACATGCACGCGGTTAACAAGTGTATATCGCGTTGTGTACGTATATACATGATACACGCATACATACGCGTGTAGCTATAATTCGGCATTTCTCTTCGAGTATAGTAAGTATAGCTTGCGCGCACGTTCTCTCACGTACACACTATTCGGGGGGAGCGAACACATAGCGTATACAAAGAGAGAACTCGAGAGATAGCTAGGAGTGGGGGGGAGGATAATATATAATCACGGTTGAGTGTGCGAGTGCGAAGATCGCTGATGTGTTGACCGTAAAAGCTCAGCGTAAATCGTCTGGCATCGTATACGTGTATTAGTTTGTCGGGAAGAGACACACAGAGAAAGAGCGATCTATAGTACGAAGAAATGCCTCGAGAAAGAAAAGAAAGGGGGAGACGGCGCGGGGCAGAGGGGGGGGGGGGGGGGGGAGGAGGGAGGAAAAAAATGAAAAAAAAAAAAATAGATTCGACTGACCTTGCGTTTGTTGATGTAATGATCACCGGAAGCGAGAAGTTTATCGATGGTTTTTGGATTGGTGAATACCATGAATGCAAAACCCCTCGAAAGTCCGCTGGACTGATCCATCTTGACCGATATGCTCTCGATCTCGCCGAACTTTCCAAAGTGCTCACGCAACTCTTTGTCGGTTGTATTGCGGGACAGTCCACCGACGAAAAGTTTACGCTCGTCGTCCTTACCAGGTATTCCGGCTGTCGGTTGCCTCTGTCCACCCTGATCGTCCTGTTGCTGTTGTTGAACGTTCATATCCTCGCTCTCGCCTTCCTGATTTTGATAATACTCGACCGCCGCCATCGTGTCCCGTTCTCGTACTTCTCGCCGTTCGGGCTATGGAGCAGCAGCACCACTCTCTCTCAAGCGCCTCTCGTCCGAAAAGCCACGCCAACCGCGACCAGAAAAAAAAAAGCTCGTCGACGAACGGCGCGGACGGTGTTACTTTGGCCAAAATACGCAATTAACTTGCAGTTCTATCGGACTTTCGTTGCGAATTTAACGAAAAAAAACCGGAATATATATATATAATGTTATATATATATATATACGTATAATCGAGTGAAACACTGAACGAAATTTTTCTCGTTGCCGGAGTCGACTCCTACGAACTACTATGATCTCTCGGGGGGCTACGACGACGAACCTCTCTCGCCTCTCTCACTCTCTATATCACGGTTAACCGGTACACCCGGCTTGTGTGGAGCGCTCACGTCGTGAGTGAAGAGAATTCCCCCCGGAACGAGTGGGAGAGCGCGAGACAATCGTATTGGTTGCGATACAGTCGGAAGAGAGACGAGAGTATAAAACGCCGGACGACAACGACTCATACTAACAACCTAACCAACACGCTTCTGTGACCCGCCGGGAGAAGTTTCGGGCTTATCTTCGCGTTTCGTCGGTTCGACGCTGCCTCATTGGCTCTTTCCGATGGCCTCGTTGAAACCTATCGGCGTGTCGTTAACCACACCGCTCTACGACGCGGCGGTATTACCTTTTCCCTCGTGTATCTCCGACCGGAGACGCTGAGCATCGAATCAAACGGGAGACCGCGAACGCTTTATGTAGCCAACAATGTAAAAACAAATCTTTTACTTTGTTTCACATCGTCATCGGACAACGAGGCAATCGCGTCAGCCGTATAACAATTAATTTGGCACAATGCGCGAGACGCGTTGAGACGCGAGTGCCGTTCGCCAAAGCCCGCTATGCCACGAGGCACGTATCGCTATAACCCAACTTTCTAGCTTATTAATTAATCATACAATTCAATAGCTCTTATACATTCTTTCGTGTATTTTTCGGCTTTCCTTTCATTGTCTCCGAATTTCATCGTCATATTATTAACATTGGAATTAAATTTTTATTTATGCGGCAGTTATTACGAACGATATTTCCCTAGAACGGCAGTTATTTTATCATCCATGTTGCAAAAAGGTTATACCCTCAGTTTTCGCGACTCGTCGGCACACGCGGGACGTACACGCTCGTCGGAGTTGCGGAATCTGCAATTTCAGCAAAGGGAATCTACTAGATCAACTGCTGGATACTCAGGTAATTTTATACAGATTTTTTTCGTTCAATACGCGATATTTATCATCGTGAGGATCGAAGGAATATTCAGAGAAAAAAATATGACAGTCGGTAGCTGAGTGGTTTTTTTCGCGTGCGTCAAAGGAATTTTAGTTTTACATTCAAAGAGAGTTCGATAGTTTCATAATCGCGCAATGTTTTTTTTACAACATGCCTATGTATACTGAAACATCGGAAAAGTTAATATCTTCCGATATTTTAAACCGATTCCCTAACTGTCGGGTGCGGTTATCATCAACCCTTGCGCAATAATCGCGAACGACGAATAATGATCTCGCGTTGCAAGTATCGATCTAAGTTTATGTTCGTATGTAGAGTACACGTAGATCGAGTATCATGCGGCTTCGCGCTTCGTCGACAATTAACACGCAAACTATACAGAGGGGGAAATCGAAACTGTGCAGCATGAAAATACGTACGTAGAGCGGGCAAGTGTAACATGTTTGTGCATCCAGGTTTCATGTTACTCGAGAGCTCTCGTGGTTTCCGCCAATGTACCTACCCAACATACGGCCATTTTGGTACCGCACTTACAAGACGCTTACTTTCCAAAACCAGAGTATTATAAAATCGATGCGAAATCCTTACGTTTTTTAAAAATAAATATCGTGAGACTAACGATACTCGTCTAGTAGTTTTCGCGCATCCGCGGGTACGCAATATTTCAACAACTATCGGTAAAATAAGTTATTTATTCGGAAAAACTAAAATAAAAACGAATAACCCATGAAATAAAATATTTCTCAGCTTAGAAAATACATATTAAATTCCTGGAATCATTAAAAAAAAATTCTTCATCTTATTAATCTCTTATTTATAAAATCGATGTCAAATGTCAACGTACAATTTAACTGTGTATATCTTGATTAATAAAAAATGATTCGAAAACGTGTTATCTTGAAAATATATTTATTTTTACTTTAATAAAAACTAATAATAATTTCAACGTGTATTGAAAATAATAAAGATTCTTTGAAATGGTATAATGCATTTTCGTAGCTTCGAAAATTTAATAACTCATCCAAAAGATACGCGGAGTAAGCCGACACGGATGTTAGAATGGGCCCTACGAGCTCTCGGAGATCTCGATGGGTCTGTTCCCTCTCCAAGCGGTCTCTCAACGCTCACTAATACATTCGAAAATCCTGATTTTACCTGTGTACATATGTCTCAAGACACAAAACGATCACAAACACAAATACCCCGAGACCCCACTGCGTTAGTCCGTACGAGCTACGGGCGCAACAACCGGGGCCCCCGTAAGTGCCCTGCACACCGCCGAGGGGACTCGTCGTCGTCGTCTGGTCCCAAGCACGTTTACACGATCGGGAACCCTCACTGCGCTCGTTCGAGTTTCTCGGTCAGTCATTCTCCGGTCGAGCTCTCGTGCGGATCTTGTGCTACACTTTCATATATATATCGATATATACATATATATCATATATATACGCCAACCACCAGACTACCGTGTTTTTTTTTTCATTTCAATGTACAATAAAAACAACAACAGCTATTAATAACCTCAAAATAACAATTAATAAAAAAAACAGTAAAAAAAAAAAAATTGATTCTTCGAGTCTAAATAAAACGCGATTAATTTTTCATGGAGTTGAACATTTTTATTTCATTTCACAGCGTGTTATTCAAATACGGACAATCTTCGCGAATCTCTCAGCATCTCCTCCGTCTCTTTATATCTTCTTGTTCTTCCTTTCTTCTTGCTTGAGCTCTGTTCGCGCTGTTCGCCGTTCTCCACTATATTCTCCCACTCCCCCCCCCCCCCTCCCTCTCCTTTGCTCGGTATCCAGAGAGAGCTCCCTCTCCCGTACATATACATACGCATATTATATCTATATCTCGAGTGCATAAACGCCGACGAGATCTCGTTGCAAAGATCTACCTCCACACTTATCTTCTTGTTATTGTAGTGGTGGCGTCGTTTTAGGGCGATGACACGACTCCCGCCACGTATAACTATCTCGCTTTGACTCTCATCATTTTCTTTGACGATCTTTCGCGGTGCACGTCGCGGCTTGTATATGTATGCATTCATGTATCTCACTCTTTCGCGACGTTTGTGACCACCCGCTGATGTAATCCCCTCCCCCCCCCCCCCTCCCCCCCCCCCCCCCCATATCGCGAATACGAGAAGACGAGACCCGGCACAAGAGATCGTCGCTACTTCAAATGTTCGAGATTGCATTTCTCTATACGCTGCAGCCAAAGCTCGCCGATGTCAGTTCCCCGTGAAACTCCAGCGAGACTCGAAGATAATTTTTTTTTATAAAAAAAAAAAAAAAACCGTTACAATTATCGCGAATAATAAAAATATGTAATTTTATGTTCGCATTTATAATGACAGTGATGAGATTCCGTAATTAATGTTTCGTTAAATTCTTGTTTGTTTTTTTTTTTTTTCTTTTTTTTTTTTTTCACGCAAAGGTGATTCAGTGCTGCGGTCGGGAGGCAAAGATCCAACGGTGAAACCCTTCCGCTGTAAAACGTATTATAGTTATATATCTCTATCGTCGTTGCTACATTCCTGAAGAAAGATCCGCCTAGTCGGACTTCTCCGGCTCGTGCAAAGGAAAACCGAGAGCGGCCCCTTGAGCTCAGGAAGAGATGAGGAGAGAGAAGAACGCGAGAGTGGAGAAGAGAGATTGAAAAAAGAAAGAGTTAAAGAGGTTTCTCGTTGGCCGTAGTTCGATGCAGGAGTCGCCCCGTGCCACGAAAAATGTTATCACGAAAAAAAATTCGAAGCTCGCCGTGAGTCACGGTTCGACGAGTGTAAAACGAAATTTTATGAATAAATAACGAAAAAATAAATTAAAAAAATGCGTCGAAAACGCGCAACGTACGATTATTTGTTGTCGCGCGCATAATTTCCACGGAGATTCTTCCTCGCAGCGCTCTTTGCACATCTCCTCGACTCAGTAACTTCTCTCACGATTCTCGATTTGCCAATACACGGTCGGGAGGTTAAAAAAAAAAAAACATCGAAAAAACGGTTGACGGATATTCTCGGACGCTGTGATAATAAAAGTTTCCAAGTGGGTAATAACGACAAGCGCCGTGAGCGATAAGAGGAAAATGTTGCGAACCCGGATCGAGAGCGAACGAGATGAAGATTGGAAAAATAAATCGTCGGTGACAAATAGAGCGACGAACGATCCTCACGGGCGATCGTCGACGAGATTGAATAACGAGAGACGTGAGTAAAATAAAAAATAAAAACACTTAACTAATAAAAAAAAATGAGTGAAAACGCACATTTAACGGGAGAAAATTTGATTGCGATGAAAAAAAAAAAAAAAGATGCTAACGAATCTAAAAATTATTACGACGGTTAAAATTGGACGACTTATTTTGATAAAAAATATTTTCGTACGATATTAACTTTTCCGACGGTGCGACGACACGAGCACAGCGCACGTTGCCGAAGATTTCCGCGCGCTCTGCTTCGCGACTAACGTTTAGGTATATAAATATATAACGTTTATATGTTGTACACCGGGGAGAGACAGCGAGAGAGGATCTCTCGAGCTTTCGAGTTCTCACCGTTAACCGCGCTCGTCCGCGAGACTCTCGGTAGGCTTCCGATGCTCACCCGTTGCTCGCCAAGCCGAGTAGAGCTCTATGTAAATGTATGTAGGTACTGTATACTATAGTGGAATAGATATATATATATGTATACATATATATTAGTGAAGCCATAGAGCGGCGTGCCGCACTGGTCCCGAGCTATTTAGAAAATCCTCCTCCGACGACGACGAAGACGACGAGAGAAGCCGCTTAGCGACAGAGAGAAAGACGCCCCGTTGAATTCTCCAACAAGAGCCGACCAGGAGGATCTTCTTCGATAGCTAAGAGCTTCTTCGCGAACGCGAGAGTTTCTCTCTTAAAGCGCGGTTCGGCTCTTTCGCGCGATCACGCATCTTCAACATTCGTGTGTGCGCGCCCCGTCGAAAACACTCGACAAACTTTTTCATCGCGTTTACTCGAAGTTATTATTACGCATTCTCGAAACGTTAATAAAGTTGTTGTTTCGTTGTTTCAATTTATTTTATTTTTATTTTTTATTTTTTTTTCGCGTGACGCGAAACGATATGATTATCGGAACAACCGCGATGATATCGACGGCAACATCATTCGATAGGTATGAAAGGCTTATCTGTATTATCGTAACCCAGAGTTGAAACATTCTTTCATTCGTTATTGTGAATTTGAGCGTTAAATTATTCATGATTTAATCGTCATTGCTGTCGTGACTTTAAATGTGGTATTTTCATTCTATCGATAAAATCGCAAATCTTTTGTGTTTCGACGCCGGCTTACCCCGCGCGATAATCTTTTACGTGAAAAAACTTTAAATTGAAGAAAATATTATTTAACGTTTTAAGTTTCGATCGAAATTTCCTTAGTCCAACAGTTCAATTTATTATTATTCACAATATCGTTGATAAAATCGAACATGTCACGTTCCATTAAAACGTAACTCGAAATGTTTTATTCGAAGAATTCCCGAAATTCTTTGACGTCGAAATTCGTCAAATAAGTGTTCTATGCGATAACACAGGGTTTGTTTGTACTAAAAATACGAGTGATTAAGGAGTTACGAAAAAAAAAACGTAAGTAGATTGGTACGCGAGCGAAGTGAACCGTTAATCGCGAAAGTGCTGCCGGTTGGCCTCAAGAAATTCACGTATAGGTAAACGTTGTACGCTGTGTATATATACCGGCGAAATTCCTGCGTTCCGCGGCACCGGGCACAGAGTAATATTCGTCGTATATATATTTTTATTGTTTGCATTCGCGTTTTCGTAAAACCCCACCAACTCGGACTGCGTGTGCTTCACACTCGCACGCGTCTCGTGCTCCTCCGCGGTCCCGTGAGAGGAACAGCACAGCAGCACCCAGCATCGGCACAAACCAGCAGTTCGACTACGACGACGGACGACGACGACGACGAGATATACACGATCCGCAAGTTCGGGCTACTCGTTCGTTTGAACGAACGGCCTTGAAGGAGACCTTGCTCTTCTTATACGTATTATAGCTATACGCGTTGTGTTACTATACACGATACTGTAGGTGTAACACGCATCGCAGCGCGTACTGTACAGTATATATATGACAA
Organism: Buathra laborator; assembly: GCA_934046635.1. Classification (NCBI taxonomy): domain Eukaryota; kingdom Metazoa; phylum Arthropoda; class Insecta; order Hymenoptera; family Ichneumonidae; genus Buathra; species Buathra laborator. The sequence goes on along the minus strand of OW203898.1, from coordinate 15,024,273 downwards.
CGATGCGCTCGCGGTATTTTCTCGCGAGTACGCGGGCACCCAAGACCTCCAGAGGTGTTTCTATACGATACGTACTGACGCGAGGCATTATAATTATCATTTGTCTGACGACGAATATTACGAGAGTTTATTATTCAATGATACTAACCGACATTTCGTACCTTACGCTCTAAATAATAACTTGAGACTGATAATGACGAAAAATAATATTTATATTGCTTCCGACGCGTTTCCGTATCAAATATTGCAATAAAAATAAAATAACTGACAGTTTCGTGATCATTACCAGAACTAACGGCAAAAAAAAATGTTATTCGAATTTTTATTGAAAATTTTGCGAAAAGTACCGATCATTGTTTAGTTGTTTTTGTCGTAAATTTATTTTTTCCGACAGCATTGCAAAGATTATCGCGAATAGCGTGAAATCTTGACACTTTTATCGTTTCGACTGATAAAAAGTACTGCGATGTTATGCGCTATTGTTATTATCGACATTCCGTTATTGTAACGCGAAATGTTTTTTTTTTTAAGCGCACGTACGCGACTCGAATGTAATAATGGAGAATGAGACCGGAAATCGAACGGAAGTAACGTACGAGTTGTACAGTTAGCGCTATTTTACGACGCAGTCAATGATCGATGCGCGGCACTATCGCCCGGTTGATCGTGCGATATTTTTTAATAATTCGATTTTATCCGCTCTGAACGAGATAAACGTACGGGAATTATTTACGATTCATTAACGTATTAACAAAATAATTTTCTGTTTTCAATTGAAAAAGAAACGATGCACACGCGATCTTTTTCGTCCATCAAATTTGCGTAACGATAATCCGCGATTTATTGACGCATTACATGTTCCGTTTAAACTTTTTTTTTTTTTTCTATTTTTCGTAATATTCAAGGGTGAGGGAAGGATGAAGAATGCCCCGAGTCGACGGCGAGGGGTTTGGTGGCGGAGACGTCGACGACGGCAGCAACAACAACAACAACAACGACAACAGCAATGCAAACGATCAACAAAGATGCGCTCCGACGGTGCAGCATCCTCATCATCAGTCCGGGGGTTTCGGGAGTTGGCTCGGCGGTGCGGCGAGAGCTGTGTCCAGCACAGGAACTGGAGTAGGCGGTGGCTATGTCGTCTTGGGTGGGACTCGTTACGGATTACGACTTTCTCAGGTAAAATTTCCATAAAAACGAAAAAAAAAAAAAAAAAAAAAAAACCTTATAAAAAAATAATAATGCACTTGAATCATTATTCTAAAAGAGAGACATGCTTCGCGTTCCGTCGCCGTGACCTTCCGACAAAAATGGCACAGTCTTAGAATAAATTCTGTTTCTCGTCACTGTTGTACTACTCACTTACCCTCCGTCCCGCTGCTTCCTCATTTCGCTCCTCAAACTCAAACGATACCCGACGGTTTATTCCGCCCAAACTAAAACTAAAGTTAGAATCTATACGTTCAAATATAGAATAGATGCGATATGGATGACTCCCGTTGAGAGGCGTAACCGGCCGATGCAACTAAAAGCCCGAAAAGTCCGTCAGTCAAAAAACTTTCAATGCCGCTTTTGCCCGAATGATTTAATATTCACATTATTTTCAATACTTCGAGAGGTCTCTCTTCATCATGATGCGCTCGTTATTCGTTATCTCTCGTAGCATCGGCGAAACACATATAGTATATAAATCGTCGTATTGCGTCATGCGATATTGAACTGCGAATTATTACAGCGTTACGGGTCTACTAATAGAAGATTTCAGCCTTTGAACTGATCTCATCGGTGCCTATTAGGAAGGGGGTGAGAGGGTAAACGCGTGGCAACGCGGGCAACAGGTTTGCTCTACTTCTCGATCGCGCGGAGACCGCTATTTATCTATCAGGCGAATAGAATCGACTCCCGACTGTTATACTATAATTATTGTGTCTATATAATCTTTCCTCGGATATTTCTACGTGGCAATCGCTCTTACATGCAATTTATCATTCGTCATACAGCCAGAACCAGATATCTCTTTCGGAGAAGTTTATCCGATGGTAATTCGCGGTACGGAGATTGAAGGATTGAATTACTCGGCTCGCCGCGATTGTTCTGCTTTGTCTCTCGCGAATTACTCGAGCGCACGGATGATGTTAGAATGTAACCGTTTCTACTTTTATGAAATGGACTTTTCGTAAAAAAAAAAAAAAAAAAAAAAAATTGAAAAGATGCATTAAAAAATGAAAAAAAAAAAAAATTGTACCGGAAGTAAATTTCTCGATGACGAATAAACGCGAGATATCTCGACCTACGCTAACGTAATTGCGCGAAGTTTCAAACTGTATACAATACGAAGATTTTTCGAGGCGAAAAATATCTTGCGATGTTATGGATATAGAGAAATATTTCGAACATACGAAAATACACGAGAGTATTATATAGCCGACGTCCTATTAGCTTCGCAAATACCTAGTTGGCCCTCGACGAGAGATGATGAGTTTGCGCGCGGTAGGCGTTACCTAATAATAATGACGAGAGCCGTGAAACCATAGGATAATAAATCAACTCGTGTTTCATTATAACACGCGATTTTACATGCAATCCTTCTGGCATTGGTGTAAACATGAAAAAAAAAAAAAAAAATTAAAGATTGCGCTAAAAATTCATTTATTTTTGGATCAAAGAACAAACATAACCGATGCTAATAAAAAATTTCGAAATATCGGAAAGTCATATCGTCACACGAGTTTAAAAGCGGAAGCTACGAGGAAATTCAATCGCGAGAAAAAAAAATTAAAAAAAAAACAGGCAATTTAATGATTAATTAGAAAGATATTTCCGGATCTTCCAAACATTTATATAAATTTTTTGAAAAAAAAAAATCATTTTTTTCATTTTTTTTTAGGAGAGCATACAGCCGAATTCTCGCGAGGATTCGCAGGAGCGAACGAGCCGCGTTGGTACGAGGGATGGAAGCGTAATTCGTCGAGAGAACGACTCGAGCAGAGAGCGTTTGACAGAGAGGGTAGCAACGTCCGGCACGGAGAAGACGTCGATAGACTTGGCGGCTAGCGTCGCCGATTGTTGCTGCATCGGTTCCCGTTCGCGTCTCCCATTGCCTCGTATGCCACTAACGCCAAACGTATCGTCGGTGAGCGTCGTAGGCGACGGTGGTAGTTGCGGAGGTGGTAGAACGTTGCAGTCTCCACCTCTAGCAACGAGAAACGAATCAGCGCGACTGCCGCCAAACTCAAATGCTAATAATAACCGCGGGGGGCTGCAAATGGGGAGCCAACAGCATCAGCATCATCATCAGCAACAGCAGCAGCAGCAGCAGCAGCTTCAGCTTCAGCCGTTCCACGGCTGTTCGCAGCCTCGATCCGCGCAAACGAACAGCGGCGTCAATTGTGCTGCTGGTGCCGCTTCTAGTTTCGCTCCGGTTGCTCACACGGTGTCCTCCGTGCCGCGACAGATCGCTCAGTGGACCAAACATCAGACTCTTAAGCTCCAGGTACGCGCAAAAAAAAAGAAAAAACAAAAAAAAAACAACAACAACAACGACGAGAAGAACAAGAAAAATTCAACTCCGATCACCTTGAATTTCGTGCGCGAAAAGTTACAGTTATTATCGAAACAATCGATTGTTTTCTCGTCAAAGTGCAAAATCGCTGTATCCTGACGAAACCCCAAGCGATTTTTCATCGATGACAATCTTCGACGAGGATACGTACGGTTTTTGAGGTCGAAACAAAAAAATGCTGAATCGTTAAATCGTTCAATATGATTGCCGTGTATAGAAAAAGAGATGCTACGGTTGAGATGGCAGATGAAGAAGAAGAAGAGTCTCCGGATGAGACCGAGTAGAATTATTATTTTTGGCGTACTTCTCGTGGCTCGTTCCCTCGTTTACTTCGTCAACCGAGTCTCTCTCTGAAACTTTAATACACTATACGCATATCTATACATATTATATACACATGAATATGTATATATATATACATATATAAAAGATACACATAAACGAAAATTTCGTTGCTGTCTATACGCGTTGGCAATTATAGAGTCCAAAGATAAATAGCTGTGTCACTACTACAAGTTTCGATGATGAACTATATTTGAAACTATACGTGAATATATAACGTCTTTATTCCGTCACACGAATAGATTTATATGTTCGAAAATCCCTCGCGAAATCCTCGCTCCAGTTAGAATCTTTCACTTCGTAGCGTTCGCGTTCTTCGTTAGTATTAGTAATATCGATGATTCTCGTAGGCAGCGAAATCCGTGTTTTTTTTTTTTTTTTATAATTTTTTTTTTTATTCGAAGCGCCACGTTTTTCCCGCGAGTAAAAGATACCGAGAAAAATCTTTGAGATTCTCTCCTATGCCACTCCGGTTGTGTATATCTTCGACGAGCAGCAGAAGAAGGAAGAAGAAGACGCGGGTGCGAGAGAGTTACCGTCCCGTCGGTTGAGGCATTCGACTCGGAGCGAACGCGCCGCGGAGCAAACGTGAGACTCTAAAGCGCGATCGACTATTTTTGTCGTTGCTTCGTTGCTTCCGAACACGCGTTCTCGTGCGGCTATCCGAGAGAGTAGTGTTTCTCACTACGAGACTTCTCCGCTTCGAGGCGATCTTAGGATCCCGAATATCATTGAGTGGTCGCGCGCCCGTTAACATCGACGTATATCAAACCTTTTTTTCTCGTCGTCATCCTTGATAAATTCCGCAGTTTTCTTTTATTTCTGTATATTTTTTTTTTTTTTTTTTTTTCGATTGTTTGTTTATCGTCGCGGTGAATATTGTTTGTGTATCAGGAACCAGCAGTGACAGCGGTGGACCGATTGCACAGATTTCGATGGAGCGGGGGCGGAGGAGGAAGCGGAAAGAAATCCTCTTCCGGCCCCCGCAGCGAGAAGGCCGAGCGCCTACGCGAACTAACGGAAAAACTCAAGGGTCCTGCGCCTGTACCACCGCCTCGACGACCTTCCCGATTGCAGGCGTCTTCGCCTCCGCCTCACAGTCATAGTCAGACACACACGCAACATCCTCAGGTTGAAACGATTTTTTTACTATTCTACGAAAAAAATTGAAAAAAAAAAAAAATTCGTGATGAAATTTCTTTCGTTTCGTAATTTCCATGAAAAACGAGAAATTTACATTATCGTCGATGTTAAAAAGAATTGAATTGACGAACCTGTAAATATCTCGAAATAATAATTTCGCAGAAGAAAATTTACTTCGCAAAGTAATATGAATTTTTTTTCGCTCTTCCATACAGGATTATCCGCGAAACGAGGCGCGCTTGACAAATCGCAGTTACACATACAGCGAGGGAAGTGGTTCGTCTTCGTCGGGTAACGGAAGTGCCGTTGGTGCGAACAGTAATCACGGCAACGGTAACGCGTCAACGGCGTCGTCTCACAATGCAAATCCAAAGACTTTTACACGAAGTGAGAGTGTCGGTGAGGAGTGTCGCATAGGCGAGCGTGTGGCGTTGTCGAACGATGGATTTGGTAACGCGAGTGGTAACGGTGGTAGCGACGATGGTTCCGGAAGTGCGTCACGCGCCGATTCATCATCGACGATCGGAAGGAACGCTGTCGCGAACGTTTCTACGTGCCAATCGTCGAGGACTATTAACAATCCGCGGGATCGAAACAGTGGCGGTGATATCGTTGCGACGAACACGGAAATCGATGGTTCATCGTCGTGCGGTGATAACAGTAATATTAATATCGGCAAAAGCGTTAACGCCGCGGAGCCGAAGCATTACAGGCAATCGAGTGACTCGTTGTTGGACAGTGGATGCAACAAGCATCGCGAACGTAGCAAAGAATTTTTCGGTATTTCCGGCGGTAGAAACTCCGGTGGAACTTCGATATCCGGCGGAGCGAGTGAAACGGAAGCGAGGGACGCTTTAGCGAGGCTGGAGCCTCGCGGACCGCTGCTTAATTATCATAGAACCGGAACACCGTACAGAAGCGCGTCCTTCGGACAAGCGGACTTCAATAAAGGTTTGGATTATCCATTTATTTGTTTTATTGTTTTTTTTCCCTCTTCAAGACGATTGGAAAAATTCGAGATACGCGTTATCCGAAGAAACGATGCGATAAGAAATGCCTGCGTCGATTTTCAAGATCCAGATGCCTCGTTGAGGAGACGAAATGGGGAGAAGGAATAGGATAAAAACGTAAAGACGTATCGAGAGAGTTTCGGGCCGAGTTGGAGCTTTCAAAATAACAACGTTGGCACGTGTAATGCTTAACGGGGGGCGGCGCGAATCTCGCAATGGCGGCGTCTCTCGCGCGGCCTTGAAACCGATGCGTCCGTCTGATGCTTCTTCTTCTTCTTCTTCTTCTATCTTATTCCTTCCGTTCTATATACCGATACATAGCTCTATACGTATAGTATAACGGAGTGGATTCTACCATCAATAAACTACGAAGAGCTCATTGGAAAGGGGTGGGAGGGAAGATTTTGGATCGCCGGGATCCCGAGAAAGTCCATTGTCTCGACTTGGATTTAAGATTCTCCCAAACTGAGGTGATTTTCTCTTTGGTTTTCGCGGTAGTCTCGTTTTCGAAGCAAGAAAAAAGAAACTCGGGAAGCCCGCGAAGCTTTTTTTTCGTCTTGAGTCGTATATAGAGATATTTTTTTTATTTTTTGCTGTATCTTCGATGCCGTCAGCGAAATTTCCCGTGTCGTTGTTTACCACGTTGGAAACAGCGTTATTTCCATTTTCGAATCTCTTTTTTTTTTTTTTGAGAATTTTCTTCGTTTCTTGATATATTAAATTTTTTTTTGTTGGTTTTATCGTTAATTTCGACGGTAACGCAGCCAGCAATCGTCAGAAAATTCAGCCGATTGCGAGTGTTAATCGTGGAACGATAGATGGAAATAAAGAGGTACGCGCGAGTACTTTGCCGAGACGACGGGGTGACGGTGGTCAGGTATCAACTACGACACCGCAAAATAGTCCGAATCGTCAGAACAGTCCGAGAGCCTCGACACCGAGTTTGGACAGTGCTGTTGGATCCGCCGAGGGACTCGGGGTCGTTTCGCAACCTGTACAGGAAGAGATACGACCGAGAAGCGACGGTTCCGACAGTCTCGCTACTTCCAGTGCCCTCACCAGTCCCGAACCACCAGCGATTCTTGGCGATAATAATCATCATCACCACGAAAATTTGAGGCCCGAATCGGTTCAATCGAAAAGCAACGCAACCGGAGAACCATTGGGCGGCGAACAAAGCGCTCAGATCAATGAGAATTCCGTCGAAGACGGCAGTAGCGTTAGAGGTCGGAATTTACGTATTTTCCATAGTGTTTCACTTCAATAATAATGCAACTTACATTTCCATATTGAATTTACGCCTCAAATAGCAAATTTTTAACTATCAAAGAGCTCATGCTATTTTTTCGAATTTGAGATTTAACTCATCTGTACCGTTTTTTCGATTATAGAATTTTTTACGTAATTTTTTTTTTTACTACGCAGAAACTTGGATAGAGCCACACGAGGTGATAATAACACCACCGGAGGAGCCGCGACTGAGTCAAGCGTCCGAGGGTAGCGAGGCAACGAGCGAAACCCCATCCCCCGAGGCGTTATCGCCGTCCGGCAAGATTCGTCGTTCCCGCGGTGACAACAGCAAAAGAAGAAAAGGTGTTTACATAACTCAATGGCCGGAACCGTCGGAGAACGACAGAAGCAAACTGGCGGCCCAAAGTAGCGAGGAGCGCGAAGATCCTTCGATAACTTGGAGCGATTTGTCGGATTGCGAGGGTCACACGCCACGAAGGTCGGTAAATTAAGTTTATTAAACGATGAAAAAAATAATTGCGATAACAATATTAATCATTTAATTTATGCTTTCCTTCTGCTTGTTCCGCTTCATTTTTGCTTATTATTTTTGCGATTATTGTTTCAGATATAGCAAAAGGCCGCTTCGCGGACCATACGGTCAGATGCTTGAAGCTGAAATGGCGAAACCTCGAACAACGGACATTGCACTCGAAGAGGGTCTCCGACCTCGCAGAAAAATTTCGGCCAATCTATCGTATTCCGGCGGCACACAAACCAGCAATTCCGAACCTCCGACTCCTTGTCATCACAGGACAACGTCGAGCCCCAGTAAACTCGAGAGTATGCCGGGTCCGAGCCCCGAATTGCTGGCGGAACTTCTTCGCGGTTCGTCGGAGAGAGTGGCACGTGCGCCCGCACATCGCAACGTGAGTCAATACCGTCGAGAAGCGTCTTTTCGTAAAAATCTTTCTTTTTTACCTTTTTCCTCTGGCGAATCGTTAGAGGAAAAGTTTCTCGCGTAATCGCGGAACTCTCCGGCGGGATATGGAAGGCGTCGGGGTTGCGAAATATCTCGGGAATGCATTAGCCTCGAGTCTTTGCCATATAGTTATAGAAGATATATGCGCGCATCTATCTCTTTCCGAAAAGCATCGCAAGTAGTTTACACTCGTTTTCGAAGTCTCTCGGTGGGTATTGCGGGGAAAATTAAATATTTAAATATCGACGAGTGGCAGAGGGAGAACGCTGCAACAGCGTTTCCCACCAGATGCACACTTCCGATGTTTATTCGCAGAGATTATTATTATTATTATTACACGTTAAATTTCACTTTGGTATCCTCCGCATCGAGCCGAAGAATCTCTCGCGCATACGGTAGGCGAGAGAAAACAATAAATTATTATCGTTAAATTGATGCGCGATGCAGTGGTGCGAAAAGGAATTCCGACTCTGCTATAGTTTAACTTCCGTTAAAATCATTTATCGCGTGAAAAGACTAACGGTAACTATCGATTCTTGCGAAAGAATTGCAGAATCGTAAATTCGCGACGAACGAAAAAGCGGGAAATACCAGAATTAAACATTCTTTTTATCTTCGAAATATTCTCGTAGTCACAACAAACATTGTCGTCGCCGACGAGACCGCGCATTCTCCTCCTTCTCCTCCTCGCGCTCTTCGTTAAATTTTACCGCGTTCTGCTGTGTCGTCCACATCGTTCGTTATACATATATAATAAACATATATCTACACAGGGAACATGATAGGAATGTCGAATATGTCGCGAACGCGAGGACAGACGCCAGATACTGCACTACATCACGCAGCGAGACTGCAAAGAATTTTGTTATCGCTTCAACGGCGACGCTGTACTCTTTACCTGTTACTTCTTTTTTTCTTATTTAACGTTTCTTCTTTTTTTTTCGTCGTTTTTTCGGAAAGTCGAGGTGAAGTACGATGTTACGGAACTTTCCGTATATAGTTCGGCAGGGAAGGGGGTCGACGCGAACCTTATAATAAAAGTCCGGAAACGCGGATGAGTCGAAGGTGTAGCTTTTGGGAGGATTGACGCGATGCTGACGAAAAAGAAGAAGAAGAAGAAAAAAAAGCTCTCACTCGCGCGCGTAAGAGGACTGTAGAGGAAAAACGTTCGACATCGTTCACCAGGTGGCCGCCAACACGCACTATACACCTACACGCCGCGCGCGCGAATTATATTTAGAAAAGTTGCTCGCCGGTGAGAGGCAACGAAGAGATGATAACTTCCATCGGGAAAACTTGGCTTATAATGCCTCTCGATAGTTAGTTGTTCTTATTTCTCGCGTGCCGCTTGTGACGCGCCCGACCAGCAGACCGATGATGCTGTTACACTTTTGTCGTTGAAAACAAGCAATACTCCTACGCTACTTGACGAGAGAAAACGCGAGATAGAGTCTCAACAGTCACGAATTCGGTTACGCGCGCCGGAACATTCGTATATACCGTCCAACCGGATGAATGAAAGCCGATGACGCGCGCGAACCGTCATCATCTATACACGCATTATAGTATACACATAGAAACGTAGACTACTCTACTATTTAGTAGATGATTTCATTCACATTGAACGCATTTCAGAGAAGATAAGAATATCAAATTGATTAATCAAGTAGTTTAGCATTTTTTCTTCTTTTTTTATAATCTTTTTAATGCTCCGAAATGCGAATGTGTATTTAAAGGCACATTACGATAGTTTTCTATTACATATGTTTAAAAAAATGTATCCAATAGTCGATAGATTGTCGATTTCATTTACATTGAACGCATTTGAGAGAAGATAAGAATATCAAATTGATTAATCAAGTAGTTTACCATTTTTTTCTTCTTTTTTTTATAAACTTTTTAATGCTCCGAAATGCGAATGTGTGTTTAAAGGCACATTACGATAGTTTTTTATTACATGTGTTTGAAAAATTGTATCGAATAGTTGATAGATTGTCGATTTCATTCGTATTGAAGGCATTTGAGAGAAGATAAGAATATCAAATTGATTAATCAAGTAGTTTACCATTTTTTCTTCTTTTTTTACAAACTTTTCAATGCTCCAAAATGCGAATGTGTGTTTAAAGGCACATTACGATAGATTTTTTTATTACATATGTTTAAAAAATTGCATCAAATAGTCGATAAATCGCCGATTTCTAATATATCGAAGAAAATTCCATAATACCGCGGAATCCAATAAAAATATTGTGATGACAGAATTCATGTAAAGTCTATGAAATCTACGAGAATTCAAAAAAAAATTAATTTCGCGATGTTGAAAACTTTTCATGATTTTTTATTTATTTTTTAATACAAGTCGGTTGGACAGCACCATTGGTTCGATCACTTCGGTAATATTGTTTTTGTGTTTATGCCAATCAATGCACGTATAATCCATCGATAAATTGCGTATCGGAAAAATCCGTGGATTCGAAGAAATTCAATGATTTATTTACAAAATTTCAGAGTCGTTGTTGATTATTTAGAATACACGTTCTTGCGAATTGCGCTGAAAGTGATTGACAGTATCGTCTCGCGTGTCTGAAGCATTACAATGGACAATAACATCGGAGAGCTTTCTCTTCACGTTTGCGATAATTGCTAATGAATGTACGTTAGATACTGCGACTAAAGGGTGCTTAATGGAGACATCATATTAAAGGGTATTCGTGCGAAGAGGGTCGCCGCTTAAACACGTGCGCGGGTTACCGGGCACGTGTCGCGCGATCACGTTAATTCGAACAACGGAGAGGTAGGTAAACGGCGCATATCTAATACTCTACTCGTAATTCATCCAGTCGTACGGTTTACTTCAACCTCAGCGTAACACTCGTTGTGTCTCTCCGGTCAAAAGAAATTCTCCGATCTCCTTTCGTTCGCTCGCTACTCTTTGTGTTAATATCCGTGATATCGATTATCGAATTAATGCCTAATTACGCGGTAAAGATCGTCAAGTGGATAATGTCGAAGTTAACGAAGGATTTCGTGGCGGCAAAAAAACCGAATGTGTTAAGCAAGAGATGTCCCACCGATAAATCCGTTCTACCGACAAATTTCGCGAAAATTTTTAATACTCCGTCAGTCTATGTAATTACAATCGATTAACTCGTGTTATCGTCAAATCGAAAGTATATACTGTGCGGTTTATTAACGATTTTTCTTCGTTTTTTTTTTTCCAAAGGATACGAGGAATCACGTCGTCGTCGAGCTGTACGACACCGAGAGATCCTATGTCGAGGCTCTACAGATACTAGTCAATGTGAGTCCTTTTTTTTTCGCGTATTAAATTCGATTAACAAATTTCTATATTTCTTTTATTTTGCTTTTTATTTCGTAGAAATATCTTCATCCACTGAAGAGCCCGGAAAATGCAGGACTGATTGACGCTGCAACGGTGAACGAAATATTTTATCAGGTATATCGATCGAATATTTTATTTTCAATTCAATTAAATCAATGAAATTAGTGTAATTAAAAATTTTATTGCGCGTTTCAGGTCCCAGCGATACTATGCCATCACGAAGTATTTCTCGAGGAGCTGAGAAAGCGTTTGGAAACTTGGGAACTTCATCAGACGATCGGCGATATATTTCTCGAAGTGGTGAGTTATTGGAAACAAACAATAAATAAACTAAATTCGTTGAGGTTACTGCGGAGAGGATAAAAGAAATGTAATGTGATTGTTTAATTTTCAGTTCACGAAGCCAAACGTTCTCGAGACTTATACCCTCTTTCTGGACAATTGGAAGTCTGCCGAGAAGGCAATAAAGACTACTTGTCAGGCGAAGCCGGCGTTCGCTCGATTTCTTGAGGTGATTAAAAACGTTTTTTCGTTTTTTTTTATATCATTGAGAGACCGCCGCTCTGCCGTTGTTAATTTAAGATATTCGTTGTTAATGTAATTATTCGTTTTCACAGACTTTGGAACGCGAACACCGCGGTAAACTCGGATTGGATCAGCTGCTCATTAAACCCGTTCAAAAAATTCCTCGATACGAACTTCTCATTCAAAGACTCTTGAAGCACACTGATCCGTCTCATCCGGATCACGATTTGTTGACAGCGGCGCAAAAAGAAATTCATGAACTCGTCGTTAAGATCAATTGTACGGAACGTGAGATTCTCGAGTGGGAACAGCAACAATCGGTGCTACGAGAGGTCGAATCTCTTGTCGAGGGACTCGCTGGAATAGTTACCAAAGACAGGTGCGCAAGAAAATGTCTTTTTATTGCAAATATTTCATCGATATAACAATATCGACAATTTTTGCGAATTATACGCTTTTCTCGACAGATGCTTCGTTCGTCACGACATGGTTACGATCGCCTCGAATCAAGGAACACGAAAGGAAAGAGCGCTCTTTCTTTTCTCGGATCTTCTAGTGATAACGAATATCAAACGGCGAAGTGGAACAATCAGAAAGCCTTCGACGTAAGAAATATTAATTTTTTTGATATTTCTTTCGTAATTTTCAGAGAATTATCACAGAAAATAAAAAAAAAAATGTATTTGTTACAGGAGTGCGTCGCCGAACAGTTTAGCAGGTCTGCCAGAAGCTAATAAGTACAAAATGCTCATGAGAATTCCGCTGGACGATGTGGAGATGATAAAGGGTACGAAGATTTCCTTTTTTTTTTTTACAAATTAAATGATTTTCATGCATTTTTTTGTGTGAAGAATGATTTTTATATAATTTTGTTTTTGCTTTTTAGCCAAAGAGGAGAGTCTGAGAAAAATGGCGAGAGAAGTGGAACATCTGAAGGAGGATTGTTCGACGTTGAATCAGCTGCAGGAACTCGCAGCTACTTTGCACGGAACGAAACATCAGCTCGAGGAACTTATAAAAGAATATCTCGGTCAGGTGCAACGACAATTGGCCGAAAAAAATGCCGCGCATTCGCAACTTGCGTGTCTCGAATTATCTCTCAATACTCAGTAAGTGAAAAAATAAAAAAAATAAAAAACGATTTCAATTTTCGTTGTATAATATTCAACATTGAAATTCAACAGAAATGGTGCGGAGAACATCACAATAATGTTCACGAAACCGGAAACGCGAGCGAATTGGGAAGAGAGTTTCAACGATGCGAAGCAGAAGTTAGGTGAGTGGTAAAAGAAAAAAAGAACTTAATTTCATTGAATTTTATTCCTTATTCTATTCATTCATTGACCAACGCACGCAATATCAACGATATTGCATTAACATTTCTTAAAAAATAGAAATATTGTTCAGGTCTGACTTTCTTGAAAATCTGAAGGTATGGATTTGCCTTCTTACCGAATTACGTCGCTTTGTTATTGATTCTTACATTACGAATTATTGTTAACAATTTCACAAGCAAAGAGATCAAATTATTTTTTTTGTTTCTTATTCTTATATATTTTATTCCGCACAGCTATGTCAGCCGATCGGAGGCCACCACCGGAATTCATTGGACCTCTGCCTATCCGAAAGACTCGCGCGGGTTTACAATTCACGTGTGCGGCACCGACGATAGCAACGGGAACGACACCGCGGGACGTATGGGTCTGCAACAGCGACGGATACGTCGGCCAAATATGCGTTTTGAGTCTTATATCCGAACCGCCGCACGTGGAGTCCTGCAACGGTGTTTGCAACGCGCGAATTTTATGCATTGCCGCAATACCAGCGCCGCACTTGACGTAAGACAAACCCTCCGAAAATTTGCATCTCGGGAATAAAATAAATAACTCGGCAAATCATTGTTGAGTGTTAAAAAGATTATTTTTGTTATTCCGTCGCAGAAGATACAACCGAAATACGCTGAAATCCCGACCTCTGGATCTCACGAAAAGCGGTATCAGTATATTAGTCGAAGACGCTGATGCGAATGGGGAAGACACGCAGCTTGATAGGTACTTGAAATCTGATAATCGTGGATTCCAAGAGCACGAAATTGTCTCAGAAAATTGAATCGATTGATTGACGATTTTTATTTTTTTTTTCAAAATTGCAGCAGCGAGAGTTCGGAAGATTCGGACGCCGAAGAAGTCGCCAGTATTCAAACGACGACGACAACAGTATCGACGAATCCGGGATTAGGTTTCAACGCCGATCTGTCGAGCGTCGACGATATCCTCGACGAGGATACGCTGCAACCCACCATTTGGCTCGGTACCGAAGACGGTTGCATTCACATTTACAACTGCAACGATAACATTAGAATAAAGAAAAATCGCGTCAAGATACAACATGCGAGCAGCGTACACTCCATAATGTAAAAAAAATTAACACCGCAACACTTTGTCTTTAGTTCTCTCGATGTTTAGTTCACTAATCGAAGTTTTGTTATTTTTTTTTCTCCGCAGTTACTTCGACAACAAAGTTTTCGTGGCTCTCGCGAACGGGGATATCGCTGCCTATACCTGCGAATATCGTTGTAAGTTAATTTTATCTTTCATTGATTAACAAATCGATAGAAAATCAATGAGTTGTGACGTTCCTTAAGTTCGTTGAATAATTTTTATAATTTTTTTTTTTTTAAGTATTTCGTTATTTTTCGATGGGAAAATAACTAATTAATTTATCATTATTACAGATGGTTGGAACACGCAAAATCCTATCGTAATAACAGTCGGTAGTCCGGCAGCTCCGGTTACCAAGATGATTCTTATATCCGCTAAATTGTGGTGCGGTACCCACAACACAGTTAGAATATTGAACACAATGAGTCTGGAGATCGAACATAGTTTCGCGGTGAGCAACGACACGTCACGTCCGATATCCTGCATGGCGGCATCCGGTGGCCTCGGAGTTTGGATCTCATTGCACAATAGTGCGGTTCTCAGACTATTTCACGCGAATAGTTACGAGTGTCTCACCGACATAAACATCGCTCCCGCAGTGACTAAAATGCTCGCCAGTAAGTATCAAATCATCGATATTATATTCATCATTCTCCAAAAATATTAATTTCTCGATGTAATCGAAAAAAAAAAAAAAAAAAAAATTCTTTACCCTCCGATCGAGAAGAGTGGTCGATATTTATTTTAACGGAAACATCTAAACTCGCTGCAGGTTGCGATGACATAATACGTCAACACAAAGCCGCTTGTCTTCGCGTAACGGCGCTGTTATCCTGCAATGAATTATTATGGGTCGGAACGAGCGCCGGAGTTTTATTGACGATACCGATACCTCATCTGAAGCCTTCGAGCCAAAGATTACCGCAGCCACCGCCCGTTACCGGTAAGCAAAATTTTCGCGAAATTCGTTGCAATTTTCAGTCTAAAATGATTTTTTTTTTAATTTTCATTGTTTTTTCTTTACGGTAGGAATACCTCACGGGCACACGGGACACGTGCGTTTTCTTACGTGCGTCGAGAAACCAGTGACGGTACCAACGATAACAAATAAACCCGAATCTCGCGCGAAAAACAAACGGCATTCGGGAAAATCCGAAAAAACTCGGCCCACCGATTCCAGTAATGGAAAACTATTGGTTATTTCCGGCGGCGATGGTTACGAGGATTTTCGGGGTCCTCAAGCGTCGGTGGAACTTCAAGCCGGTCGCGAAGACTCGACGAATCATTTGCTTCTGTGGAAAGTTTGACACTGTCTCGCGCGATGGTTCGTCGACGAGGCGAATCCGTGACGTTCAACGACGAGTTCTGTCGCTCATTTCCCCGACGAGGACGACTCTCGCGAGAGAAGGCTTGACAAGCCGTATGCGCGGAGATATATGATCGATATGGTCGCAAAGTCGCTCGGGATATCAGCCGAAAGGACATTTCCGCCGATTCTCAGCCTCAAGCCGAACTGTTCCCCCAAAACGACGATCATTCCGCTTACAGATACAGCATTAACGCTAAAAAAAAAAAAATTAAGTACGCATGTCGGCCCCACATACGCAACGACTACACTGCTACGAAGTTTTAACGCTGACGAGAGCATCGATGGCTCTCGCCAACTGCTGAGTCTAGTCCCGGGCCTCTCACACGGAGAAAAAGAAACATTTTATCGTTTTTTTTTTTGTTTTGTAATTTAACGATAGCGATGGGAGAACACATTTTTTTTTTTTTTTTTTGGGAATATCGCGAAGAACGGGAGGACCACTACTGTGAGAATAACTTCGTGAAAGAAGTTTCTCAGTAATTCTCGAAGGAGAAGACAAGGGGATCGCATGGATTTATCGATTCAACGAATGTTCATCGATGATTCCGATGTTATTTCCCCGAAAAAAAAAATAAACGGACGAACAATATTGTGAATAGTTTTTTTTTTTTTTTTTTTTCGTATACTTACGGAAATACGGCAATAAAGATATATGCGAGACACATGGTTTTGTGGAGTACTGTGTAATACAGATGAATTTATGTGCTCAGAGGTCGAAAGGCTTTTAACGAGGAAAATATATATTGAAATTGTAAACTTTTGATAATTTCATTTTATGCTCCTTTGCGATTAATGGACCGCAACGAAAACTCAATCGTCATTTTTTTTTGCAGGTGGAAAATCATTTTTTTTTTTTTTCATTGTAACATTTATTATCGTTCTTGTAAATTCTGATGTTGTACAAGTTATTTTACATCAACGTAAATTCATAAAAATTACATTTTACAGAAAATAAATCTGTTCTCATATTTCCAATATTTCAACGATATATGCCGCGTGTAAAAGTTAAATTAGTAGAAAAATATTATCTCTGGTATTTGTTCGTTTAATACAATGACGGAGCAAATTGTTTATTAAAGTTACAAAGAGCTTCGAGTCCGGATATTGCGGGTGCATTGGTATGAATATTTTTTTTTTTTCGTAATATTAACATTCGGTATACTTTGGTATGTTTTCGTTTCGTTAATCGTATATCTTATTACTTTTTTTTTCTAACTTTTACCGACTAGATAATACACTTTATATAATAGATTAATTATCGAATACGTTTCGTCGATCTTTAGATCGCTTGTTATTTTTTTTTATTATTATTATTTTTTTTTCGCGTAAACTACATTAGTTTACGTAAAAAAAAAAAAAGAATGTCTTTATCATCGATCTATAATTATTTCTCGTCTTATCGTGAGCGTGAAAAAAATATTCAGTCGGAGGCGATGCGAAAAAAAAAAAAAAAACGTTAATCTGAAACTATATTTAAAAAAAATAACTTCGCTCGAGTTTTTTTGATTGATTGTACATTACGATAATTGAACTTTCGATTATTTCAATAACTATGTGAAGATATCTCGGGAACGCCTGAGATATCCCGATGAACGCAAACCAACATTTACTTTCCGGAAAAATCGCAATTTCCCTTTCGGCAACTTTACCGCTGTATAATAACCGTTTTATACAACAGTTAAATAACCGATTAAAAAATTGTGATATAAAGATAAAAGACACGGTAATTCATGTTCACCGGGAGTAAAAACTGAAATGAAAAAAAAAAAAAAAAAAAAAGACGTCGACCACATCTCGCGGTAAATCGGAGTTTCAACGTCACGATCGTTTGCGCGAGACAAGCGACCTGAGTTGCCTCGTGAGAGTACATCGAGGCTAATTAAGGTGTGTAAACGATTTTCAAAAAATAGTTAATGCGAATGATTTATCACAAATGGGTTATTCGGTATCTGAAAAAACAAATTCTCTGATACTTTTGGAATAAATGGTTTTTCGTTGAAAAAAAAAAAATATATATTTATATATATTTAAACAGCAACAGCCACGAGTTGAGTTTCGTGTTCCTCGCTGACCGGAGTCGACGGCGCTTCGGTGATCGGAGTCGGTGGGTCGCCGCTGCTTCCATGATGATCCGTAGTCCCGGTGAACGAACTTCCGCGGCTCCTCATCGGCCAGCATACGCGACAAAGTGGTTTCAAAAACACGAATCTTGGTCTCGGCATTCGCAGCAACACGTAGATATACGGATCGAGAGTAAAATGAATGCAAAGCAAAACATCGGCGATGATGTGAAAGAATCGAATAAATTTTTTCGCTATTCTCGCATCATCTCCCAACAGATTAATCGACATCTGTTCCAACGGAATGGATATCTGAAACAATGAATCACAGGTATGAAAAAATAAATAAATAAAAATAAAATCATAAATAAATTCGTGCATTTGAATAGCGAATACTTATTATTATAATTTATTTACGAAAGCATTGCGATTGCTACGTGACAATTATCTCAAATTCGCGAATCGTTATTGGCGCCGCGTGCTACGCGTTGTATTGTAAACAGAAACATAAATAGACGCTTCGTGTATTCATTCCGATATGATTAATATATAAGGTTTCGTCTGAAAGCTCATACACGCGGAGAATGTATGAGAGGCTCTCGATCGCGATAAAAAATTGAATACGCAGTCAATTGTCGTCGCCGATTGTGTTAATTCGATCGTTTAACTACCGACCGAGAAACGCGACAGGACGAATCTTCGTATAGATTATACTTAAGCGGCTGTATTGTCGAATAGGTTCCTTGTGTCAACGATCGAAATATAAATATATATATGTATATTGTTAGCGACGAGACACGGAAGCCAAACGCGAAGAGATACCATCACGTTGAAGCGCGCCGCCCCGGGCGGCCGTCGATGTTCCATTGCCATTGTCAGGGACATCGCGACACTCGAAAATCTCATAAAGTAAGTTACAAGATATTTACATCGCGACGTTTTTTTGTTTTTTTTTTTTTTTTTTTTTTTAATGTCTATAGTTGAAGGTTATCGCGGTTTTTGGAGTTAATTCTCACCATTTGCGGCATCCAACAAACGACGAACGATATCGAGAGTACAGCCATTAGCTTTGCAAATGCTCTTTCCTCGACGGTTGAACCGACTTCCGGCGACGGACTCGCCACCGTTAGGAGAGGTTTCGCTCGTGACGACGCTCTCGATATTCTTCTCAGATGACCCGCGCGTCTACCCAATCTTCCCAAAGCCTTCGATACCGCCATATTACACCAGACGATCGATAAACACAGAAGTGTACCTTCGGCAACAAAAAATTAATCTCTTTTATTAACGAGTAAACAGGCAAACGGGACATTTGTGATAAGTGGTCGCGCTATTCACGAAAAACTTCGTTTAATGATCGAAGGGCATTATTGACGTCTTATACTCGTCTCATGACTATTGCATGAGGTTCGACCCGGAAGTTCGTAATGAGAAACTACATTCGCAACGGAAACTCAATTAATTGATTTTGTAGACTAAAAAAAATGGTAAATTTAGTGTACTGATACTGAAAGTTTATCATGTATCATACTTAATGAAATTAAAGTAAATTATTGAATTCAAAGTACTTTTATAGTTAAAAAAAAAAAAATTGTTGAATTTAAAGAATTTATAGAATTTTTTTATATATTTTTTTTAATTGTTCAATTTTTAAATATTTTTTATTTTTTTTTATGTACCGTACATTGATTTTTTTTCAATCATAATTGTACATTAAATGTAGTAGTTTATGCAGAAAAGCTTCCAGGACCAGTAAATTCAATTTCCAAAAATGTCGATTTTTTTTTTTCTAATTTTGTAACTTTAACGAAAAAAAAAGAAAATTTCGAAGAAAAATTGACTCACCGAAGAAGAACCATACGTAAGCGTAAGCGACGTCCACCCGTTCCGTGGCTTGTCTATACCTCATGCATTTTCCTGGCTGGTAATAGAGACCAAATCCGAACAGCGGTAGAATCGTGAGGATCAACCCGGCGATCCATAACGCGAGCATACATCGCACAATAACCGGAAACGTAACGCGCTGAAAGTGAGAAAAGAAGAAAAAAGTTAAAGGACGAAGTTAGGTTCGTCGAACTGTTAGTTTCGTTCTTTAATCTACCGGTTTACGAGTGTTTCATCATTCGAGTTCCAATCTGTTTGATTTTCTTGGCGAGAGAGCTAATAATCGGGATAACAGGGAATCGCGCGAAAAGTATCCTATTATCTCACCGGACGTTCTCGATAATCCAACAACTCGAGACTGAGGTTTGTGTACACAGGTATAGAATCCGGAAATGAAGAGACTTCGGGATTTGGGACATAAGAAGTTAAAGCCCCTCAGGGGGGCCCCACGTAAAAAAACTCATTTATTGCGCAAAAGTGATCCTTCGTGATCTCCCGACTTTGAGGTTTACGTGACTCGACCCTTCGCCGCTTTCCCTTGCGTTGTTCGCAACTTCTCAATGGTAATCTCGCGAAAAAAAAAAAATATATACATTCACCTCGCTGCGCAATAGGAGTTACGAATATACGAAAACATTCGCGAAAACACCGAATTGGAGTTTAATTGCTTTTAGGAAATTATAATTCTCATTTCCGGTTCGGACGATAATATATTTTCTCGTTTGTCCTTTCGGACTCATTTATTTTTTTACATCGAAATTCCGATCTTCTAATTTTCATTCTAATTATTTAATCTCCGATCGATTGTTTTTGTCGATCGAGAGGATCGAAAATAATTCGACGGAAGCCAAACGCGCGAATACCATGTTTGACGAACGACGCCGGAAAACATTTCGCACTCACGATCGGCAGCGCGCGTTCGTACTTATTTGGAATATAAAGCAGCGACTGCGTGGAAGCAAAAGGAGTCCTAAAATTAATACACGCGTCATTCCCATTTGGATCCCACTACGGTGTTTAGGGCGTTCCGCGGAGATATTTGCGACAATTTTATCGCGACTTCACTCCTTCGCATACTGATTATTTTACGTTCAAAATCGCAATCGCGCTTCCTCGCCACCCATCCACCGTCCTTGATCCTTCGATCGGTATTCATGTGTCGTAGTTTTTTTTATCTGTTTTCGAACTCCCGGTTTTCAATGAGATTCTAATTTAAATTGAAATTTTCGTCGAGTCTCGTCAATATGTTGGCCCTTCGAAGTTTTTTTTTTATTAACAGAATCATTGAATTACGTAAATGAAATTTCCCTCGCCGCTTTTCCCTGAATCGTCGTGAATCGACGTGGAAAAAAACTTTTTTTTTATGAAAAATAAAAAAAATTTCAAGCGACTCATAGTTCGCGAAGTTTTCTCGAATAAAGTTCTCAAACTCAACAATACTTCCCATAGAACGTTGAAAATAGTTTTACAATGAAAAATAAAAATTCCTTCGAGATATTCGCTGTTTGCTCAGTTATCCCGAAAAACTTCGACGCTTGATACTTCGCAGTTTCGACAAAGTGCCAAAAGTCAACATCAATTCCCATGGAAAGCTTCGAACGATTCGAAAACTTCGTCAGTGGATAGTCGGGACGGTAAACGAGAATAAAATCGGAAACAATGTGGGCGTCGAACGTGCTTACCGGTGACTCTCACGACTTTATGTGTTTATATCTATTCGTTAAACTTGCGGATTATAGAAACGATAAACTTTGTTGACGAGAATTTGAAATATTAAAAAAAAATTTGTCTAAGCGAAATATTCGCAAGATTTCGATCTAAATAAGCTATTCGAGACCTCAGTCTATCCTTAATTACTACTTAATTAAATAAGCTACTCTATTAAACTCCACTGTACATTAGGCACGTGTCCGCCCCGAGAATTATTTGCCCAATTAATCAAATTCCGAAGGCTCTTTAATCTTATTAAACGAGCGTTAAGCCTCTCGCAACCGATAAATCATCAATGAGCTCAAAATAAAAGGAGACATCGATAAAAAAAAAAGCCTTTCATTTTTCATTTCAAGGATTTTTTTTTCTTCACTACACTAACGTATCATATTAAATCATAAAGTGACGAGCTTTTTAAGGGATAAATTACAAAAATACTTCGATCTAAAAAAACTGCATTACCGATCGATATACATTCATTTTTTTTTTTTTTTTACTATACGATGGAAAATTATTTTCTGAAGCGATAACGACTGATAAGAAATTGAAAAGTGTATCACATATGATTCTACATGTGTAAAAAAATCATATGGGATACGCCCTTTGATTTTTTAGCCATTGATATATGAATTTCATGGGGCCGATCGATCAAGGAGCGGTTCACTATTATATGACACAAAATAAGAAAAAGATCGTATATGATGTATATATATAGTGACGGAAACGAGTATACGGTGAAACGTTGAACGAGTTACAATTGTGAGGGTTCTGTATCGATCCTCTGGTTTCCCGTACCAACGTAATACTCGTTTCCCCCCCAATATTTTGCTCCTTTCGGTAGTAAAAAAAAAAGGGGGATGATTTACGTTACGACGCTCGGTGGCCGCGCGACCCTGTGTGCTGACGATGATCTACAGCCCACGTACTAACCATTGAAGAAGTTCCAACGGCAAATACACGGAGACAAGTGTAATTAATTTAATGTCGGGAAGCAATTATAATCGACGAGAGAAATGGAACGTCCGAGAACGCCGCGGGGGCAGCGCGACAGAAATTAAAGCTCAATTGCGGCAGAGACGATTGCGAAGGGATGAAAAGCTATTAATGGCTCCGAAGAAAGAGACTCGTCCGCAAATTGCAACTTTAAAACAATCATTTTAGGATATCCTGATGACGCATTAAAAATAAGTTACGAAGCTAATGAAAAAAAAAAAAAAAATTTATCGAGTGCGCGATATGCCGCGAAAAAGAAAAAACGCAAAAACAAATTGTTCTTTCCTCGTAAGACAAAAATATCGATGATCGATTATCATTTTTCTCTCGCAAGCTTTCTTATCTCTCTGATTCATTAAACTTTTAATCAAATTCTGAAAAATGAAAATATGTTTATAAAGTTAATGTTGATCGTTACTATCGATGTATTTATCGCGCGTTATGACTGACGACGAAATAACTGACAAAAAAAATGGTTTAGAATTTTTTAAAAATTCCGCGATGTATTCCGATAAATCCTAAATTTCGTCAAAAACATTAATTTCTTACGTTTCTATAGATCTCGCAAAGTTGTCAGTCGTGATATTTACTTTGGCACCATCACAATCAGTATGCAAAGTGCGTTTTCTATCGACTACCATCGGTTTCGCTTTTCTCTTTGATTTTTCTCGTCCGATCGATATGAATGAAGGAACCGACCGCCACACGACGCACTAATAACGCGTGTCGTTAGTCTCGGGCACTGGTGCAATAATGGGTATTATTAGTTGAGCGAAGACGAGCGTTAAGATTTTAACATACGTTTACGAAATTGGGACGACGGAGATACGTACCAAAATGCACGTATACGTATTTCCAACGAATTCTTACAAATTCTACATAATCGTTTGTTGTCTCATTCTCACTCTCGTTTTACTGTGAATCTTTATCTATCGCACACGCAATATAAGTTTGCGATACGAACGAACGGGGATCGAACGTAAACGTTAATGACCTACGACCCCCGCGCAGTCCGAATGATAAGTTGAAAAATGTCTCTCGAATATTGGTCAATACAAATCGTTTGTATGTTGGCCTTCAGGCCAATGCCTTTTCACACAATACTCATCGTAACTTTCGAGAATTTTCAAAGTCCGATAACAGACGAAATAACAAATTTTTCTCTATCTCTCGATCTATTAGAGTCGTTAGAGTTCAATTGTTGATTCTCACAGTGATATGAAATTTAATCTTCGAGACGAAAAAAAAAAAAAGAAAAAAAATTCAAAGCAGTCATCACTCACGATTTACCTTGACTGATAGATTCTCGAGATGGTATTTTTTTTTCACCGCAACGCAATTCTCTTTTCTCGATACAGTTATTTACGACCTATAACTACATTTATTCGTCTCTCACTCCCCGTGACCTCGCGTATCTCGCCATTCAATGTCGCTGAGACTACGTGCTCCGTTCGAATACCCGAAGGTGGCAATGCTCCCTCTTTTTTTTTCGTATATGAAAAAAAAAAAAAAAAACAGATTCTCGAACGCGAGAGAAACGTCTCGAATTCAATTGATATTGGAAAAAATTTATTTCGGGAATTCAGAAAAGCACTGGAGACAATAAATTGACCCGATAAAACTTTATGAATTTTTTTCCTTTCGAAGCCCAAAACCTTATTAAAATCAGATACAGTCGTCGGACGAAATTTTTTTTTTTTTAATGAATATTCTTTTTTTAAAATTCTGATCGTTTTTCCATTAATTTCATTAAAGTTTTACAACTGCTTTCGCGCTTTTTACTTCGTTCGCTACATGACGATAAAAATAAAGTCATCGCGCGGATCGTTCAGCACGTTCGCGTCGAGGCAATTGTACTCTTCTTATTCTTTTTTTCTTTTATTTGGACGACCTAATTTTTTATTCGTCACAGAAGTTTTCTTTTTCACGATTTGGAAGTCTATTAGCCTCTTATCGCACTGACTACGATAAACAGGAGATAGTTTCTCGTGTTATAGAAGGCCGGTTTCAAAAACTCGGTCGTTTACTTATCTGGTTGTTGTTTAGCTTAACGATACATTGACTAGAAGTCTTTGTGGATACAGAGAGAGACTTCTTTCTACCTTGATATTTCGAAAGGCCGTGGAGACAATCTATATTCTTGAATGAGAAATATATTACCGAAGTCTGTATAATGTAACTACGTCGCAGTATAGTCCCTGTGGTCTAATATTCATTTCAGCTTTAGTTATGACGAAATAGTGGCAATAATAATAATAGTTATCATTATTATTAATATACTACATTCTTAATTAATAAAATTATTATTATTATTATTATTTTTTTTTTTTTAGTAATAATAATTATTATTATTTTTATATTAATAATAATAATAACCATTATTATTATTTCGATCGAATTCGAGTCGACAGGAAGAATTGAGAATTTTACCTTCTGATAGACGAAGGGTCGCGTCAAGGCCAACCACCTTTCTGCTGCCATAACGATTGCGACACAACCGCTGAAGAGTCCGAAAAGTCGCCAAACTATTCTCAACGAGCAAAAGGGCCGATTTGTCGTAGCCGACGGAACGTAAATCTGCACGTACATCTGCACGACCATTCCCAGCAACGCCACCAAATCGTTCATCGCTAAGCATCGCAGCATCAGCAAGTGTTTTCGATTTCGTCTCTGTCGGAAAAAAAAAACAAAAAAAAAAACACACAAATGCGTGATATACGAAAATACGGTTAACTCATTCGACGATTGAGATACTCCGCAAGTTTTTTTATTCGGATATCTAGAGGTCAATGACAAAAGGGCACAAGTATCACAAGTTTTTATGTAAATTTGTGAAACTTGCGGACTTCCGTTATTTTTGGCAGACGAGATTATCGAATAACGTACGCGATGTATAGATCGTAATTCTGTCCACTCGGCGTATTATGATTTGCGTGAAGATTGCGAAAAAAATTGAATGCTTTCACGTGGGTTGTAAATCGCGAATAATCGTCGTGTTTGCCGTTTCGCCGATGTTCCGGTACTGACATTTTTATCGCATAAATATTTTTCTTTTTTTTCTATTTTATAATTTTTATTTTTTTTTTTTTCATTTTTTTTTAAACTGACCTTGTCGCGCAGTACGAGAATCACCAGTGCGGACACATTTCCAAAGACTCCGATCATGTAGACGAGCGTAAGTACGATTTGGGAAACCAGAGACACGTGCGGCACCGGTGTAGTGAGAATGACATTCGCGATCGTCGTAGGAATCATCGTCGTCGTTGAGTCATTATCGATGTCAATAAACGCCTTTTTATTCCAATCGGAATGCCATTCGTCCTCATCCGCCATTTTGTTGATTTTTTTTTAATTTATTTTTTAAGTATTATAATATTCAATAATTTTCGTCGCTTATTCTCGGATCTATTCGAAAGTTTGTTGTGCAATCACGTCGTGAAACCAGTTATAGATATTATCTTCGATTAATCCAAAAATACGTCTTTGAAAATACTGTATACGTTTTTATTTTATTTTTTTCTTTTTTTCGTTAACAGTTCAAAGAGAGATTCGTTGATATCAGCGACACGTGAGCCCTATAATCCCATCATTTATTATCCTCATTCGGATAACCAGAAAGAACGGATCTTTCGTGGGTTTTCTGATGCTTGTAGTTCGATAAGAAGGGCGTCTTCCCGTTTTTTTTTTTTTTTTTTTTTTTTTTTATCTCTTATCCCTTTTTCGCTCTCGTCCCACGCATCCAGCGTCAAGATTACTCACGACCGTCTCTAGTACGTTAGCAGTGAAGTGTATTTACGCCGGAAGAACGTAAGTCGCTCGGTGAAGTTCGGGAGATCCCTTTTCCCCTCGTCGTAAAATCTACCTGAGCGCCTCGGAGGCCATTCATTCAGTCCCACACCAGTTCCCAATTTCTATCGTTCAAACGCGCAGCAAAGGCGCGTCTTTTCACTCATCAATTTTTTTTTCTCTCGGAAAAAACTGTACTCCTGGGAGTTTTTGGCTCTCTCCAGTGTCGTTGCCTCATTCGCCCTCTGCCCGAGAAGGAAGAAACTTTTTTTTTTCACCGATCGTAGTTTTTCGAAGACGATAATAACGAAGTGGTATCCTCGTACGCGCAATCGACGGGGGCGTTGACAAAACTTTCAAAAGTTTTCCATTCAGCGGCAAACCGTCGAAAAATGTCTGTGTCCCATCAGGGAAAACCTCGACAAGAGTTCGATCTTATTCTCGGCTGACACTTTTAGTTTTCTCGTGAAATGCGGGGGCAAACGAAACGCAGTGGACGAGGTCGCGCGCGGGCGCGCGCACGAAAAATATTATTCTTTTTAACGGCGAAAAAAAAGTGTCGACGAGAAACAACTGTACAGTGAAGTCACTCGATTCAAATTTATAAATTTTTTGAGTCGAAAAAAAAAAAAAAATGTTTCGTTTGTTTTAACGTTGTTATTTTAGTGAAGAATAAAGACGCGCAGCATTGACGATAATTTCCACGTGGCGCCACAACAGTTATGCACACTCTTTACGTTTTATACTCCAAAGTTCGTTGCAACAGTGCAGTTGGCACTTAAAGCGAATCGATCAGCGCGTCAACGACCCACATTACAAAAACACGTCGTGGCCCACTGTGACTTACTTTTTTAAAAGTCAAAGTTTATTTTTGTCTATTCGTATTGTCGCGACTCTGGTCGCCGATAGATCGAAGCCTTCTCGGTAAACTGCCTTCTCTCCCGCTCTCTCTCTCTCTCGGGAGAGAAAGTCAACGAGTGCTCTTCGATTGTGGAGTTCTTTTTTTTTATGTATGTTATGTTAATGAAGGAAAAAAGAAGATAAACTACAGTGACTGCGGCTCGGCAGCTGATACGTAACGAAGGGAGAGAATAATCGAGTGTAAACGTTTCGTCAGTATAGTAGCGCAGTTGCCGCCTCACTGATCGAACCACGCGGTCAATCCGAGTTTTGTTTACGATGCTGGGTGTTGGGCTCATAGTTCGGCGGTGGAATCGACAACGTGACTGCGCATGCGCCGCCACGCTTAAGAAAGATTTTTATTTAATTTAGAGCCATGAGCCCTCCATACGACTACCAGTTGATTCTATGACTTCATGCAACAGCGTACAGAGGCCCTCTTTATGTCAAGAGTATTAAAAAAATCGATAAAATAAACAAATAAAAAAAACGGTTTATGATTTTTATTAATTTCCGATGTCCCGAAATGCAGCGAATGATCGAAAATCCTCGAAAAAACATACCTATGTAAATAAATTTTAAATCGATATTTCGATTTCCTAAAAAAAAAAAAAAGAATTCCATTTTTTTTCATACCGCGAATAATTTAATTGACAATATATAAAATTGCCGAAAAATCACGAATTTTTCATATTTTTGTTGCAATTAACCATGAAAATGCAAAATAAATTTTTATTATCTCAATAGCATGTTATTCACGGATGTGGGAATAATATAGAATTTATAGTACAGCTGTATTGATTCAATTAACTTTTTATTTTAAAATCGCTCGGTCTCCTCACTAAATCTGCCATTCGAGAAAAAAAAACTTCCGGTCCTACAAATAGACAATACAGTTCGCAGCTACTTGATTTTTGTACAAACAAACCATTGCCTCTATTACCTGAGTAATTAAACGATCATCAGGCTGTAAATCGAACGGAAAGGGGTAAAAAGTAACTGTTAACGACCCGAAAGGGATAAATTGACAAGAGCGATCCTATAGTCAAATGCGTGCAGTCAATGGCGCCGAACTAATACCTGACTGGAATCGTAAAAAAACATCGATGTTCAACATTACGCGCTCTCGCGGGGACAACGACTAAAGCGAATTTCTATATGCGTTACATACCGTTTAATAATCGAATTCCTACTGCCGTTTCAAGGATGCAGGACGCGCGAGAAACAATGGTCGACTCTAACGAAACGCGAGGTGCATTCTTGCGATGAATGCCGATGAACCCTCTCTCTCTCTCTCTCTCGAAGTCTTTAGATGTTGCATGTCTAAGCGAATTTGGAGTCTATCCAAACAGAGATGCAACTCAAGAACGATGATCGAACGACGATCCAACAATAATTTTCAAACTAACGACGAATAAAGCGAAAAAGATGGAAAAAAAAAAAAAAAAATTTAAACTCACAAAAATGCGCATGCGCACCCTTAAAAATTTTTCAATTGCAAATATGCAAATGTAAATTCATTTGTATGTTAACTAAGATCGGTTATCGACGCTATATTTATAAGAAGCATTCCCGGTCTTATCTTCGAAAGGCCTATCCATATATAATAACCCCGACAATGGGACCTCGTGGCATTCGAATATAGCGTGTATAAAAATGATTTAAATAATTTAAACGACGAGTTCAGCGCTTGCATAATAATTGCATTATTATTATGAGACATCGAATGCATTCGATCGGCAGTAGAACGATGTTAATTTTGATGCTTTAAAAGGGAAAAAAATGATATACCGACGGATTCTATTTGTATATCGGTAATCGTTTATTGAGAGTACCGAAGAACCGTTTTTTTAACCCCCGCATAGCTTGGAACGCTTAGTCGTCCCGGCTGAGACACTCGGAGTCCTCAACATCGTCGTCGGTTCTAACTTGAGATGTATATACTCCCGAAATAAACCACCGTGTTCCGTTCCAAGCCGTGGATACGCCACTCTCTGCGCTTCTACGATCCACTATAGCGTTTAGCTCTTTAGTAGTATCGCTCCCGTAAAGCGCATCGAACTACAGAAACTTTTGCCATTTGATTTCGTGTCTCTCGCTGTATTATTCGAAGCACGAAGACGGCCGCGGATAGCATCCCCTCTTGATTACTCACAACGTTACATTTGTCTGGTAAATATCGCGAGAGTTCGTTAACAACAGTGATTGTAGATGACGAGAGCAAAATCAGAGGATCGCGAAGGGCATGTGGTACGATGTGAAGTGTTTTCCGTGTGTTGACCAACGAATCGTCGTGATCACAGGGATAAATAATGAATTAACGACAGAGCGAACCTTATTTGGGAGTTGTGAGACATTTTTCGAAAGATCGAGCCTCCTCCGTATTACTCTCGGGGAAAATTGGTAGATTCGTTGCAATGTCGCGTCTATATTTCGTCTGAACGTAATAACCGAGAGCGAGGATTTTTTATACAACGAGTCTCGAATAATCGACCAAACAAACTCTTCCTCGCGATGTATCGGAGTAGTCTTTCAACAGACATTATTACGTCTAACTGAACAATAGTTTTCATACCGAATAGGAAATTTGCGTGCTGTTGTTTGGTACGCGAACTTGTAATAAACTATTTATTTGTTATTTTGAAATTTACACGGCACAACAAACGACATTGGGATATCTATTTTTAACGTCGTCGGAGTGTGCTCCTTACATGGACTTCGTGCGCTTCGCGTTCTTCGACTTAATTGAGATTGGAATTTATTTCATTTATATTCGAATAGTTCTATCGGTGATTCTTTCGAAATTGAGATTTTTTTTTAATGACATTTTTTTTGTTGCAATGCCGCTCGGTATCGAAAAAAAATTGTTGTTGCCGAAAGTTTGCGAGTGAAAAATATTAACTCGTTCTTAAAGGAAAGCCTACCGATACGTCATGGCTTAAGGGGTTAATTATCAGTAATAAAAAATACTTACCGTTACGAAAGACCGCGACGATGATCAATAAATCCTGCGCCCCCGTAGCCGGTAAAAGTTTTTCTTTATCATCGGTCTTCGTGCCCACTACTACCCATGGTGTTTGTCCCACAAATGGCGACGCCACACTCTCAGCTTTGTTGCTGTTTGATCGTTCGACGCACATATACACAGACGCAGTTTATATCCGTAGTTGCCAATAAAGTTTTGTAAACGCGATCGTGAGGACAGTGTTGTCAGAGAATTATTTTCATTCACAGATGATCGGAAAATGGATAATCCAATAACCGAAAGCCCCAAAGTGGAGGACGAAGAGGAGACAAAACGTGAAAATGAGCCGGAAGCAGAAATTGTAGCGAGTTCGGCATCGGTAGATACACTTACATAACCTGCCTTCTTTAACTCATCGCCCGTTTCAACCCTCTAACTCTCGAATATTATTGACGAAACTTTCACGAATCTTTGATTAACAAACAAAACATCACTATTTGTATCTAAAAGATAAACATTTATTAATTCACAGCTACAGCTATAATTTTGATTCGCCTCTTAATTTGATAATAAACAAACCGGAATTTCTCTCGTACATTCGTGAATTTTTTTAACCAATCCGTTCAATATTCCGCCAATAATAAATTACTTCGAAAATGTTGTTCCCGTCATTGTGACATTTTCTTTGAGTTATTTAGCGTCGAATCCGAAACACTCATTGATTAAAAACTATAGAAATCGATTCACAAATTCTTTCCCCGTCAATGTTATCCCTCGTCAACAGAATTTATGTTTTCAGCCGCCGCCGATAATCGATTACGAGGCTAAAAAAATAGCGCGTGATGCCAAAGCGAAGCGAAAGGATGAAAAAACCGTTCAGCAAGTATTGAAATCGCTTGACAATCTCAAAAGTCCGGAGGAAAAATTGTCAGCGATGTGTAAAAAGTATTCCGAGCTTTTGCACGAAAACAGACAATTGCAGGGTACGGTAAAGCAATCGGAGAAAAATATAATAATGATACATCGAGAGAAGGAACAATTTCGTCACGAAAGATCGAAAGCCGTTTTGGCAAAAACGAGAATGGAACAGCTTTGCCGAGAGTTGCAAAAATTGAATAAAGCGCAACAAGAAGAAACGGCTTTGAAGCTCAGAGTCGAGGAGGAGAAGCGAAAGGAGATATGTTTCACCTTTCAGAGTGCCTTTGCGGAGATGAACACTCTTACCAATCAGAATAACGAGAAGAGCGCCAAAATGAGAGAAGAAAATTTGGAGATGCGAGAGAAAATCAAATCCGTTAGGGAGCGCATAGAATTAACGGAGACGCAATTGGATAAAGTAAGACAACAGGCAAAATTGGAATTGGAATTGGCGAGAGAAAAACTTGTGAGAGTCACTTTGGAATTAACGTCGGAGAAGGAAGCGTTGATGGAGGATAAGAGTCAATTGCTGATGGTAAATATTACTTATTATTCATTAATATCTTCGATTTTTTTCATTATCATTAACGATTTCTATTCGTTTTTTCAGAAATTAGCGAAATATCACGTGCGAGTAAAAGAACACGAGGGTACGGAGCAATTTTTACGAAAGCAGATCAAAATATACGAGGAAAAGTTCGAGGAGTTTAAACGCGATGTCAAGAAGACCACCGAATCGTTGAAAAACTTTAGACCCGAATCGAGAGAGGCGAGTATCGTTCGAGATTATTTTTTTTTAATTTATTAATAAATTATATCGCTATAGATCGAAATTTTTCAAAGAAAAATAAAAAATATAATAATAGTTTAGCGTTATAATTTCGAAAGCGTCGAAAGCGCTTTTTAATAATTATAGAAACGCGTGTCATAAAAAAAAATATCGGGTTACTAACGAAATCGAAATTTTCAGATGAAGAAAAAGATGTTGAAATTGGAAAAGGAAACGGCTTTGTGGAAGCAACGTTGGGAAAAGACGAACGCCGCCGTTCTTCAAATGACCGAAATAAAGGAAAAGCGAGACGCCGAAATGGTAACGCTGAACAACAAGCTTTCGACTCTTCAAGAATTGTGCAAAGCTTTTCAACGCGAGAGAACGTCGTTGATAGCGCAGTTGCGCGAGAAGAACGACGGTGTGCAAGTCGATCGCAAGCCTCTGGCCGACGAGAATCGCAAATCGATGAAACAAGTTGAAAATATATCGAAGGATTGTGAAAAATTGAAAGACAATTTGTCGAAACTCGAGGGTTCATTGTCGGAGGCTGTGCGCGAAGCATTCAGGGCGACGGTCTACGAGGAAGAAACCGTCGAAGCGCCGAAGGGAGCTAAAAAATCAGCGAAAAAAACGAAGAACGACAATCGCAAGAAATCGAATCAGAAAAAATCGGAGCAAACATCGGCGAGCGAGGAGATCGAAATAAGCGATACGAAGTCGAACGACGATGGGGAGAAGAAGGAATGCGTAAAGGACGATGAAAAAACGGATCAAACGGAGGAGAATAAAATTGAAACTACAGCAGCGGAGATTGCGATTCTCGAACGTCACGAAACGGTTCTTAAAGATATCGAGAAGGTTCTCGCCGAACAAGCGATCCTGGAAGCGAAGATCGCTTGTGTAAAAGAATTGGGTAAATCGATGACGGAAACGAGTGATTCAAAATCCGAATCGCCGATCGACGATAAGGATAATAAAGAACAATCCGAAACACCACCGAGAGATTCACCGGAATCGGAAATCGTCATAATAAACGAGAAAGACGAATTAACTTCGGAAACTCCTCAACTCTCCGAATCTCCAGTCGTCGGGGACGAGACGGGTAAAGACACGGAAATTTCGGAAAAAATGCAGGAAAGCGATATCGGACTGTCAATAACGGAGTTCGAGATCGTGCATCACGGAGCAGAACCGGATACCGCGACATGCGAAAACGAATCTATCCCCGTAGAGAACAATTCGCCAAAAGCAGATGCCAAGCAAATCGAATGTCCCCAATCGACGAAAGATGATTCTCCGGATATTAGCATTGAATCGGAAAAAAACGAAACTAAATCTGATAATGATAATGAAAAATGTAAGGAAGGATCGAAATTACTGCCGAACGAATCGACTCCGGAAGCGGCGAAAATCGTAGATTCGCCGGTACCGGAAGACGATTCGAAAAATGATTCTCCGGGCGTTCAGACTGATGAGAGCAAATCGCTTGACTCCGAAACGAAGGGGAAGGTAACCGAAGCTTAGAATATTTCTTTTTTTGTTTTTCAATTAAATTTGGCATGTTGAGAGAAAATGCTGAAGAAAAAAAAAAAAAAAATCGGGCGATCGGCAGTGTTCAGAGGTTTGACTCGTAAAAAACAAAAAGCATAATGATCCCTGCAAGAAAAATGCGAGAGACAGTTTTAACAGTCGATCCCCCACCGTAGTTTAGTGATATAACGATATTATGCATAGGTGATTTAAACTTTATAATACGCTAAAAAAGAAAAAAGCTTTGTAATAAATTTTCATCTACGATTTGTGATTATTACGATTACCAAAATCAATTATATCCTTAACACAAGTATTGCACACAATACCCCATAAGTTTTTCAGCGGACCGAGCGAAACTTTCTCTTCGCAGTTGCAATAGCGGCGATTAGCGAGACGATTGTCTTAATCTACCAATTTGCTACATCATTATCAACGCCTGTCGCGATCTTCTCAACAGTTTATGAAGAATCACTGAGTACTCGGAGAATAATGAATAACTACTGTTCAGTTTAACTTCAATACTATTTCAGTTCGCGTTAACTGCAGTGGTATTAAAAACAAATCGGTGTTAATTCTTCGATGTCAAATGAAAAAAAAAAAAAAAAAAAAATGATCGTTTAACTTTAATATCGATAAGTTGAAAGTTAATGAAACTTCGAAATTGGGCATTTTTTCAAAATTTTTTTCGCTCGTTTTTTCGATCTTTTCGGACCTCTCGCCGATTGTATGGATTCCCCATTCTCGTCGAATATCCAGCGTCTCGCGAACATCCCGTTATAGTTTCATTGCGAGTGGGTCATCGGCGTCTTCTTCGGCTCGGGACGGCTTCGTCCGATGTATAACGTGCGTATCGAAGAACTCTTTGGTAGCCAAGAGATCGCCCCGACGCAACTTAGGTAGGGGACTCGTTTGTCGTGGATACCAGCTGCTTGGTGGGGCCTTATTTCTCGTCCCGCGGAGTTCTCCGACCGCGTGCTTTTCTCGGTTGGGCATCAAGCGATATTAGTTGGCCGCGAGTACAAGTTACCCGACGCACGTATACCGGACCAGTCTCGCGAGTCGTATCGACACACTTATAACGCTCCTTTGCGCGTAAAAAATTCGTGACAAACAAATATCGACAAAGTTACGCGAAGGATTCGATATTTTTTTTTTTTAATTCGCAACAATCGATATGAAGATCTCCACGACTTGGTGTCTCCTCATCGTAGTCGGTACGTAATTGTTATTTTATACGTTACTTCAATAATTTGGGTTAAAATTTGTACAGAGTTATTCGGCTTTCGATCGGTAAGAAGATCAACGATGTTTCGATCTTTTTCGATAATATACTTCGTCGATGAGATACCTTTTCTTTTGAATTGCATTCGAGATACAAGTGGAACGGCCGCTACGGCTCATATACCGTAAGCCTCGGAATTCTACTCGCGTGCAGTTGCAGTACTTTGACATCTTTTTGACTCATTGAAATTACATAGTTCGATTTTATTATTTTTGTAATCAATTTCAGTGTTTCTTCAATTCATTGGTTGAAAAATAATTAAAGTCAACGGTATATTTTTGGTTACATTTTTTTTTTATCGAAAAATATTGTTGACGCTACGATAATTTTTTTTCGAATTTTTTACTTATATAAATATTGTATATTGTATTAATAATTTTTTTAACAAACATTCTGCAGTTTGGAGTCTCCATTGGTACATTGGGCACATCGGAAATATAAATACGAATCTTTCTATAAATAAAATCTCGCCTTGTACAATGCCGATATTGTTTTTATATATTATTATAATTCTTTTTTTTTTCATTTTTTTTTATGTATAATTCTTATTCTGTGCTATTTTGACTTTTTATCGACTTCTCGACTGACCGCACCACTGTCCAGTATAATCTATGATTAATAAATTTTTTCTCTTCTTACTCGACTAACAAGACTTTCCATTCATAGGGTGTATAGGTAAATCGTACCACATATCTCTCTTATTTATTCGAAAAAAAAAAAAAAAAAAAATTCTTCGTATCATACCGAACG
This sequence comes from Buathra laborator, assembly GCA_934046635.1. Classification (NCBI taxonomy): domain Eukaryota; kingdom Metazoa; phylum Arthropoda; class Insecta; order Hymenoptera; family Ichneumonidae; genus Buathra; species Buathra laborator. The sequence goes on along the minus strand of OW203898.1, from coordinate 14,988,773 downwards.
TCTTTAGCGTCCGGCAACTGTGACAAGTTAAATGAAAATTGGTTGTCTCTCAATTCATAGTTCGCCAATCCGTTCGCAAAGATTTCAACATAATGAAAATTCATGTGCAGTAACAGTAATAACGGGGAAAAAAATAGGCGACAGGCACCAGAAACATTATCCGCAATTTTACAGTTTCCGGTCTTCCGAGCCGCAAACGCGTGACGCGGGGATCTTCCATCGTTCTCGATTACACGAAATTTTAACCGGTTTTGATGCTACTTGCGGACTCTGTATGTTACACGAATTGGCCGGAAATTATCTTACATTTCACCTGTGGCACGAGCAACAGACGAAATCAATTTTTGCGAGCGCACGTAATAATTAGTTCGGATTTTTTAATAGGCAGAATCTCATTAACTTCGATGCATCAAAGAAAACGATCCTTTTCGAGTTTTTCGTAATAACGCGCTTCACTTACCGTTTGTTTCGCGATTTAGTTTTGTAGCGATAAAGTATCGATGAAAAGTTGATTTGCCATTCTTGAAAATACATTTGTAATTCGATCGAAAAAGAAAACCGATATCTGTAAATGAAACGTTTCACAGATGCGTTGCGTATACAGAAGAAAATAATAGCGTACCGCAGAGGTGAGAGACCGCTGTAAGTCGCGAGTTCGTTGTACCATCGGGGAGAAAAATGTCCTCGCGCACCGAGTACACCTCACGCACTTTACGTAAACGACGAAAAAGTGAAAAAAAAAAAAACAACAAAATAATACATCGTCACTTGATATGAAGTATCGCGAGCGAGAGGACACGAGAGGTTAGAAAGTGCGAAAAGTGTAGCAGCAATGAGTTTGCTATTGCCGGTCGTAAGTCAGGTGGAAAATGGGTCGAGCGAACATCGAAAGTAAATAATAAGCCGCTCGTACATACAACCAAAGTATATAGTACACTTAAAGAAATACTTGAAGTGAGAACGCACGACATTTCGTAAAGTGTCGATGCAAAGGGCGTTTCGGAGAGAGAGAAGAAAAAAAAATTACACCATACGTAACAAGAGGCGATTGACGTATTTAAAAATCTTAAGATAGATTACAAAAATGACATTAATAGCTATATACGAATTTCACTCGTCGTGGATAATAATTAATAATTATCTAGATTCGTATTTCTCGTGTCGGGGGGTGAAACTTACGTTACACCTAATTTTTTTTTTTCCTTTATTAACCTCTCTTCATACCTTCTCGTATTTAACGTAACATCGCGAAATGAAACAGAAAGGTGTTATTATAATTTGCACTATTAAATTTAATTGAACGTTTGGAAAAATTTCGAGAAAATATAGCGTGTTTGCGAACGAGCGAATGTCTTCATGGAATTTTTTTTCCTCGGCCCTCTGTCACGTGACTTAATTAAATTCATACGTGACAAACGTGCAGTTGTTGTATGGGGTTATTGTAATGTACGTACGCGCGACGAATCAGGTCAACGGATCTATGTTAATATATTTTACTAGAATTCAGTGACTTTCTAGGTAGTTTCGACGATGAGTTGTACGGTTACCGCGTTTCTTTGGTTAGTCGCGAATTAATGAGAAAAAAAAATCAAAAAAAAATTCGCGTTCGAACGATTCGTAAGTAAAAACAATCGTCGAATCAATGAGTCCCTCGTTCTTGTGGAGATTAAACTTTTAATTTCTACAAGTTCTTTCGTAAAAAAAAAAAAAAAAAATTTGATTGCCGCGCCTGAAAACCAGCTAATTCACTCAATCGACATTGATTTCAACGACCTTTCACGTGGTTCGAAGGTGTTAAAGAATTTCGAAAGAGAATTCTCTCGTCGCACGCGAGAGTCTTTCCACACATTCTTTCATTTCGTTTTTTTTTTACCTTCTACTGTAAACGCTAATAAGTCAAATCAACGTGACAAAGTGAAATAAAAAAAAAACATCGCGAGATCGAAAGAATCGTTAATTTGCGTGTATAATATCGGCTCGTTGGAAATTAACGGGATGACGATGAGGAGCAGAGAGGCTGTAAAATAATTTCGGAATGACCGTTCGAAGCTCCGCGTCGTGGGTCGAGAGTCACAGCTCAACGATGGGTCCGGCCATTTCGAAGCCCACACCACGATGGCACTCGTTGGTTTCGAACAAAGTGGGTCACTAGGCTACTCAGACCCAATGAGGCACGTCACACCGGCGTTCCACGGTACCCCATCCGGGAATTATACTCGTTCTTTTAACGCTTTATCATTGTGGAAGGACCGGACCTGTACCGGTATTTTCTTCGAAGGACACGCGGAAGTTCGAACGAATTTACCGATGCGGTTACCGCGAAGCGGAGAACGAAAAGTTATAATTCGATCGTTCTAAACTATTCACATATGATTTTCGATTCTATACAAACAAAACAAACAAAAACGAGAAAATAAAACCCTAAATTTTTTTTCGGCAAAAAATCAATTTTTTTTTTCGTAATTTTTATATGCCAAATTTTTTTGTTATGAAAAAATAAATATGAAAAAAAAAAATGTTATTAAAAATTTGTAAAAAAATCTTCGACTGAAATATTATTTTTTCGGAGTTATAAAAACAATTTGATTATTATTCGGTGATTAATAGTCAAATGAATCGGACGGCTATTCCGGATTTTCGTTGCGTCCGGCTTTTCTCTTTCGCGCAACAGCGTCCATTCATTCTCGGAGAATGTATTTAAGAAAATGAAAATAAAACGAATCGACAGAACTGAATCCTGATGACCGCATACTTGCATCGTACGAGAGATACCCAATTTCTCTTTCCCACACGCCGTATGGGATACTATAATATATGATTAACGGGAAAACCGCAAAGGAGGTGACTACGCGCGACGAGTTTGTCGCCCACGTTGACCATAGCTATTCTTTCTTTCGCCGAATCGTAGAGAAAAACTTGTTTCGCAAATAGTATGAAATTTCTCGGCTTTTCATTATTTACTATATACTTTAATTTATATTTACCGTACGGTACTTATTATTATATTACATAGAATCGAAAGGTTCGCTGCTCCGCATTTCCGAAGACCCGATTTAATGTGAAACTATAAAGAGCGAAGCCTCGTTATACATCACTGTCATTCCGTAATTAGTATAGCTGCCTATCATCGGGAATACGAGAATTATCATTCAGGCGTAACTCGTGTAGCGACGAAAAGGAAAATCGCTTTCTCTCTTTCCGCGATAGTAGCTATATATACGCAAGTAGTTTTCACGTTTCACATCGATCATCCGACAAAAGGACAGTTGACAGAGAAATGAAATTGATTAACGACGAAGAATTGAAAAACATTATAAAAAAAAAATGAAAAAAAAAAAGGGAACCAAAGAAGCCTAAAAAAAATCGATAGCACAGAATACCGATAAATTTATTTCGCGATTTAAAAAAAATTAAAACGAAAACCAAAATACACGAAGGCTTTGCGAAGAGAGAAAAAAAAATCGTATTTCCGGATTGTTTCTAGGCTTCACGTGGCGGGAGACGATAGGCACGTGTGTCCTGGAATCGGATTTTGGTTTCACGCTTAACTGCGCCTTCAAAAAATCCGGACTCTTCCGCGTACGAAATCTCGGTGGTGTCAAAGGTTACGTCGGCCTCGGTGAGTGTCCGATAAAAAGAACAAAAAAAAAAAAAAGAAAAGAAAATACGAATACGAATCAATCGGAATGAATCGCGACGTAAATTGTCAGTTCTAAACAAACCTGTCGATCGATCGATTTGCGCGAGAAAAGGTTATTGCGAGTGTTGCCCTCGAGGGACGGATGACCTTGAAACCCGAACATTCAAGGCCACGCCGTCGAGTTTCGGCCCGCGGGGAAGTTCCCACTCCCCGCCCCCGTCGAGTTTCGACTCGCGGGGAAGTTCCCCCTCCCCGTCCCCGACGCTGTTTACTCGATCTTTCTTCGTCGTTCGCGTCCGTTCGTTTTCACGTGTGCAGGAGGTCAACGTTTCTCTCGAATATGCATTATCGTATAACGAGTATGCAGGATTATGACACTATTATGCTAAGAAGTTAATCCTCGCGACGAAACGGGTGCCAAGTCCAAAAAATTATTCTCTTGCATCTCTTCGAGATTAGAAACTCTCGAGGTCTCGTGTACAAAACGTTTATTCTTCTTATTCTTTTTTTTTTTTTTTCACGCCTCTGTTTCTATTCTAGTCACGTACGTAGTTTTCTAATTTATACACACGCATGCATTGGGTTCATTGTGCCGGACTTTGAGTTAAATTTTGAGGTTAAGAACAAAAAAAAATGTTACGAAAAAAATATAAAAAATTTGCACAAAAAAAAATGAATAAATTAGCGAATTTAACTCGAGGTCCTTGGGATCCTAAAACTCTACAGGTTGCATGTGATGAAATACATCGCTGTGAATTTATTATGATTCATTAAATGCGCGATCGCGTCGATCCGTCTCGACGTATGTCGATATAAGGTGTTCGAGAAAGTTGTACATTTTGCCAAAGGCGTGTTAATAACAAAAAATAAATAAAAAAAAAAAAAATGCATGGTGTTGAGGGCAAAGATTAGAGAGAACGCGAGAGGGTCGAGAGGCTCTTTTGCAGCTGTGCATTTATCACGTAGTACGCAGGTTTGAGTAACTGCTCGATGTAAAATATATATATATATATATATTTATATATAGTGTTTATGTATGTATATATGCGTATACGGATACGTACGTTAAACTCCTCGACTATCCTTACGAGCATTAGAAACTTCACAATAGTCGTGTACTATCGTCGAGTGTATTGGCAATTAATGGGATGCGCGTAGATGCCACGCGCAAACACTGTACCGGCATCGATGAGCCTCTCTCGACTACCACCACGCGTGCATACGTCGTGTTATACGTTACGACAGAACAGAGTTTTGCTCTCTGGCCTACTTTCATAACGCATCATACACCGAAAAAAAAAAAAAAAAAAAAAAAAAAAAAAAAAAATTCTATACGAAGTCAACGTTGATATATTTTTCACATGATTTATTCCATCACCTTGGCCTGATCTCTCTGCTTGTAGAAAAAGCTCGCGCAGCATCTTTCCGATTGTCGTCATAGAGACGCGTGCGCGAGAGCCCTTGCGGGAACGTTTTTTTTTTTAACTCTGCTATTTACGCTTGTCATTCGACGCGAGGACGCGTCGAAGAAGGAAGGATGTACTTTGAGAGTAAAATTATTGTGCGATTTGCAGGATTTTCCGTCGGCGACGAACTCGGATTCCGCGAATCACTGTCGAATCTCGAGAGCAGCAAAAGACGAAGTGTTCAAACGAGAGGAAACGGATTACCAGCTGGATTTACCAACGGGGTAAGTCAACAATTATTATTAATTAGTTCATTAATTTTTAATGTTTTTAATTGACACAGTTGATAATTTTTTCTTTCGATATAACGAATGAATTATAATCTTTTTTTAATTAAAAATCAATATAAAGATGATGAATGCTGAAAATAATTTTTTTTCGCTTCCGGCGTCAATTTTCGTAAAAAAAAAAATATTGAATTGCAATCAAAATAAATCGCGTATTCGTTGATCGGCAAAAAAAAAAAAATTTATAACGCATTTCGCATTGTCCCAAAATTGAACGAGTTTTCTCTCTCGAGATTTATCGATATTTCTTTGCGTATAAAAATTTCCTACGCGGCTTTGACCGCTTCAACTGGATTGACCGCTTCCACCACGAGAGAGTCTCTCATTCAATTCGTCTATTGCCTGTCTTCTGCGCGGCAAAACAGAGTTTACCTCAAAGTCCGGTTAAACCCAAGTGAGAGAACAGCTCTACGGCTATCGCAAGGCTGGTCACTGGACTACTTTCATTTTATATCGCGAGCGCATAAAGTGCAACGCGTAGAATCTTAAGTACAGTAGTATTCGCGTTATCCGGATGGAATATTGAGAAAAATAAAGACTTATCGAAAACGATTTGACGCGCGAATCGATGCGATATATGTCGTTGTGTTTCGGAGCGATCGACACGGATAAATAGCATTGTAACTGTTTGCTCAACGCTGCCAATCTCCCGATAGACAGCCATAGAATTAACTCATCGTCATTGCGGCCACATCGCTGTATCATTCGTCTATTATAATAATTCAATAAACTCAACTCGAAGTTACACGTAATTCAGTAGACACACGTTTCTCCGATTACATAGAGACGTTAACACTTTTAATGCCGAGAGAAAGGGGTTGTTACAGTCGCATATTCGTGACTCTTCTCGTGAATTGCTAACGGCGAAGATGAAAGTGCCGATCAAACGGAACGAGTTCGCTTCTTCGGCGCTACTTTGCCTCGTGAATATATATAGATATAGATATAGATATGTGCGCAATAGTCGAAGGAGAGTCGAATTATGATATATATATATATGTATATAAGGTAAACTTACATATATATATATACCTTATAATTTTATATAAAGGATACGCCGTTCGATATCCCGAGGTCTTGAAAAACAGATCGGAGGTAATCTACTTTTTTGTCATTGCATGTCAATTGCAATAATCGCGTACAATTACATCTCTGATAATCATTGGTTACTTGCGCGGCGTTAAATATGATAAATTAGTAATAAAAAATAAAAAAATCGTGGAATGGAGTTTGTCAATAGAATTAGCTAATCGATGAATTTCAATAGCGTTTTTTTTTTTTTTTTTTTTAATATTACGATGAAGATTAATGGCGGTGATACCGGATTAATTCGCATATCATTAAATGACTTTATATTTCGTGAATTAAATTAATCGTTTCTTTTGAACTATTCACGCGACAAGGCTACAGTTAAGAGAGAAGACAGTAATCGTGGAATTAGCCAAGGAACACGAGTGTTGCCGCCTTTCAAACCATTGCCGTCGGGAGCATCGCGTCCGATGGCACAACAACCCGAACGTCAAAGGCTTGTCGTGCAGCACAACTCGACAGCCTTGAGAACCGTACCGGCTCCGTCCTTCGAATCGATTCAGCAACAGGAGGCAGCGATGCGCAAGCAGCAACAACAGAAACAAACGCAATTGCAAGCGCAACAGGCGCAAGCGAAAGCTCAGCAGATGCAAATCCAGGCGCAGCAAGAAGCGCAACTGAGACAACAGCAGAGAAATCAGCAAGAAGCACTGGCGTTACAGATGCTGAAACAGCAACGTCTTCAGCAACAAGAAGCTATGAGGCAACAGCAGATGAAGAAATTGGCGCAGCATAACGCTCAACAGCAAATTCTTGCGTTTCAGACTAAAAGAGTTCAGGTGATTATTAATTTAACTCCGAATTAAAACGATTCGTACGTAAAGTAAAAAAAATACATCGATCACAATAACTTAAACGTTTTAGACGTTTTCAATGAGTCAATGAATTATTATCGCATTTTTTTATAATCGGTTCGTATGGACGATTTTTTTTTTGCCTTTTTTCAAAGTTTTTTATTTATTTATGAAAAAAATAAAATTGTTAGTAATAGTAATTATTATTAATTATTTAATTATTACTTTTTTTTCGGAGATTTGATGAGAAAAGTGTTTCATTTTGGGAATTTTTTTTTTTTTAATAATAACAGGGATCGCAGCCAACGAGTCCGCTCGCCGAGTCTCCGGTTTACATGCATAAGATGCCTAATACAGTGTCCACGAGCATCGGTACGAATGCCGACGTAATTGCGCAACGAAAACCCGTGGCGGTTGTAATGGCCGATAGTGGTTTGCCGGCATTTGTGGCAATGCCACAATCCTCCGCTCAGCTGACCGACAGAATAAGCAACAGTCCGACACTTCTCGAGGATTCGGTTAACGAAGTATCCAAAGACGAATACGGAACTGTAAGAATCTTTTACGATTGTAAAATTCTTTTTTCTCAATTACTACCGAATTATCCTGCAGTTTTATATAATTGTATTCTTTTTTTTTTTTTAGTTATCACTTCCCAGCGAAGAAGCTGCAGCTTCCGTAAACGGATTGACCCTCCAATCGCTGAATCCAATGGCAGCCGCCGAATCGTTCAATTCGGTTGCACAGCAGCAAAACGAGAAACGGCAGTCAACGCCGTATGTACCGTCGTTGGCGCCGATTCAGGGGATGGAAACTTCTCTCAAATCACTCGCCGAAGCCAGCAATATCACTCTTGAAGCTCTCGAAGCCGCGATTTTGTTGAGACAACAACAATTGATGGAGAAACACGAAGACAAAACCACTACTACTACAACCACTACGCAGACTCCCGTTAAAAAGTGAGAAGATTTCCCTTTTTCAGTTAACAAATGTCCTGCAATCCTTGGGACGATTTTGATAAAAGGTTTTTTTTAAATGCAGTTATAACAGCGGAGGAATCACCAAAGTTATGAACGCACCGAGAGAGTATTATCCCAATGGATACGACAAGAATTTCGACGACAATTTCGCCAGCCGCGTCGATTTGCCCGATACGAGTTTCTACTGCGGCGATCAGAAACATTTTCCGGGATTATACGCCGACGAAGATCTCGGATGCATGGTAAATACTGTTTTCGGGCTTTGGACAGAGTTAATTTTACGTACGATTGTTAATTCGTGTTCTCCAATCGATTTTCTATCGTTTCTCATTGATTTATCAATGAAAATATTAAGTTCTTAACTTGTAAAAATGATAATCAACAAAAATTGTTCATCAGGTATTCCACGTTTGCGCGCTGACCGACGAAGGATTGATAATGAAGAGTTTCCTGTGTCCGGAATCAACGCTCTTCGATCAAACGATTCTAAAGTGCAACTGGTGGTTCTATGTCGACTGCAAGTCATCGAGAAATCTCTACGATAGCAATATCCCGATAAGTAAGAGTTATCAGCTAATGAAAGCTCTGGCATTCTTCTCGGCTTACAAAAATCACGACAACAGTACGGGTCAAGCGACGGAAGTCGAGGAATCTTGAAGATTTCCTTCAACGATACCGAAGCATCGAAACAAAAAAATGACTGCAAAAACAGCTCAACAAAAAATAAATCGTAAGGATACCGCTCAACGAATCCTCGCATCGAATTTAGACAATTTTATGTGAAAAAAAAAGGAAAAAAAAAAAAAAACACAAATCAAATAGGCAATTGCAGAGATTAGCTGAATAGCTATTAGAAAGTCTCGGAGGAAATATTTCTTAACTGATTCTCGAGGCGCGCTGAGGCTCTTGCCTTACATTTTAAGTTTTGTACATATAAAGATATAATTTATTTCATTTAAACTGTAAATATCATAACGCGGGTTTAATAATGACGGAGATTAGTACGGGGGATGTTCCCAGTGTCGCCAGTATCGAGTATATGTGTTCAACTCCGATAAGTTTATTCTGTTAATACTTTGCAGAGTCCAACGCGGTACGCGATACTGAATGCGTGCACTCTGAGGCATAATAATAACGATGATAGTTAAAAAGTAAAATAGACGATATATATATAAGTTATTTTATACGCTGTATGAATGAGATATAATTTATATGAAATATCAACTACGTTCTCTACATATTTACACCTCTGAAATTTCACTCAAATTTCACTATTTTTCTTATCCTTTTTTTTTTTCTTTTTCTTTTCTCTATTCCATTTCTTCCCATCGCGATCGCGAACAAGAGGCGCAACAGATTTTACGATAAAACGGATAAATGCAGAGTCGCGCCTGCGTCACTAAAACGCAATTCGGCATATTGTCCTTACAGCCCTTGTCTCCGGATACTACGGAATTAAAATGAAAAAAAAATGTAAGTTTAAGAAAAATTCATCGATTTTAGTATTCTTCGAGATTAAAATTTACCATTTGTCGCTACCGGATCGTTCTGAACGTTTCTCGATCTCGTTGATCCCTCACCGTCGCGAAGTTCCACTGCATTTCTGCACGGATAATCGTTGCAACTTATTCTCGAATTCGGACGATCGGTATCGTTGCAACGATATGCAAATTCTTCGATCGAATGACCATTGGGATTCAGACATTTGACTTCACGGCTCTGGACACCGGTACCGCACGATCGTGAGCACTGAGAAATAAATGAAAAATATCGTGCGGATCATTTTTAAAATTAATTATCCCTCGAAATACCGGACTAAAAATAATTATAACTCCACAGGAGTTTCTTCCTAAAAGCTTATAAATTTTTTTTTTACATTCAGTAAAACGCTAAAAAAATCTCATCGGCTTCATACAAACTATTAAAAAAAAAAATTAATTATTTTCCTCGCAAAATAAATAACGAAATAATTCGCGATACTTCGAGAGCTAAAAAAAAAAAAGAAAAATTTTATTAAAATTACCTCAGTCCAGTCGGAAGTATACCAAGTTGACTGACACGGTGGTCCGCGACAAGGTTTTCTCGTCTCCGGTTTAATCGCCGGACAATTCATATCCAGAACCATTCGAAGCGAACCTTGAATAGTCGTGACGCAAACCGCTTCTCTCGTTTGTTCTCCCGCGTCACAGTTTGTCGAGCACTTTGGCGAAAAAAAAATAAAAATCATTCGTAAAACAACAAATATCGCGGTTACAAATTCGGTATAATAGTTTTATTATTGTTATTGCGTATGTAACAAACTTGTGTCCAGGGGCCCGTGAACCATTGACCACTGCAGGTCTTGTCGCTCGAACAGGTTCTCTCCGATTCCGGACGCGTATCCCTGTCGCACTTATCATCGTCCTTTCTCTCGTTTTTTTTTATCATCGCATCGACATAGTCACTCGACTCGTCGCTGACACACATAACTTTGCGCGTCTGAAAACCAGTGCCACATTCCGCGGAACACTGTAAAAACGATTAGGAATGCCGAGTTATTATTTGTTTCATAGTTAAATGTAGAAAAATCGAAAAAGAAAAAGTATAAAAAAGAGATTTGTTTTTGAGAAAAATAAACCACCTGCTGTGACCATTCGGTGTGCAGCCAACGAGATTTTCGATTATCGATAATGGTGTTCGCGTGTTGAGAATCCGAGCAATCGGCCAAATTGCAAGATTCTTCGTTAGCCGGCATATCGGCGAAAGAACACGAACGATCGCGAGTTATGCAAGTAACGGATCGGGTTTTCTTGCCAAATCCACAAGACGCCGAGCACTGGGAATAAAGAAATTTTCGTGTTTAATATGAAAGAAAAAAAAATATGTAAGGCGTCTATTTTGCGTCTGATATTGTATTTTTTTTTTTTTTCACGAGTTAAAAATGTTGTCATTACCGATGACCATTTACCGACGTCCCAGCGTGGCGTAACGTTCGAAGTTTTCGAAGTATCGAGAAAAGTTGAGTCGTCTTCGCAATTTGGCATTATGCAAGTTTCCTTGTCGGGCGATGGCTTTGGATCCCTACAAGCTCTGTCGACTACTCTTACGATCCATGATTTACCATTATTGTTTATCACTTCTTCTACGCATTCGTAATCACGAGTTCGAAAACCAGTGCCGCAAGAGACGGAACACTTGGTCCATATATCCAATCGCCATCTCAAAAAAAATTGCAGTTGCATATTAAATTGTGCATTTTTTTTGTATATCGAATAATTTGTGATTTTTTTAAAAATAATATATGTCGAAAAAAAAAAAAAAATGCACTAATTTTGTAACTTTTCCAAATTAATCGAAAGTTTAATGGAAATTATTTATTATTTAATTAATTATGATTACTTTGGAGGACAAGGAAAATCGTTGCATGGATTTTGCACTTCCGGTGGTTTATCCAAACCGTGACATCGCTTCGTGGGTACCTGCGATTGGTTGTGTTCCCGAATGCAGACGTATATTTTCGTTTGAACACCTTTTCGACAAGATAGTTGCGTTTAATAACGTTTGCAAAATTGTATCCATAATTGATTGAATTATTATTATTCGAACGAACCACCGCCGCAGGATTTGCTGCAAGTCGTAAAACCGTGTGGTCTCCAGGCGAACTTTCGTTTCCGGTATCTCTTGACCGGCGGCGCTAACGCTTCGTCGCCGATCATTCGCAAATGATTTTTCGCTTGGACTCGACTCGCGCGATCTTTCGGACTTCCGGGCGCAAGATATCGATAGACAACCCCCGAATTTGGCTCTTGATACAAAAGCTGTTGCGAAGTAAAAAAAAATGAATTTCTCTCTCAAAAAAAAAAAAAAAAAAAAGAAATCGTTAAAATCCACTATTCTGCAAATGGAAATGACGTAAAGTTGTTTTTAAGCGCTAACCATAACGTCAATCGGTTCCAGCAACGGACCGATAGCCGTGAAGCCCTCCAATTGTTGCGCCGTTTGACGATGGTAAATGAAACTCGTGCCGGCGGCCTTGTAAATTCCCGACCAGTTTATACTATAGTTTCCGTTAAACACAAATTTTCCATCTTGCAGTCGCACGGCTGTTGAAAATAAATGAAAATAATAATAATAATAATAATGATACGTCCCTCAGAATAAATAATAATAATAATGCGGCTTTTAAAACTCCCAACGACTTTGTACTGTGGTTTCCGTTAAGCAAAAAATGTTCATCTTGCAGTCCCACGGCTATCCAGAAAAAGTGAAATAATAATAAGAATAATAATTCGTAGAAAAAAAAAATCGGCTCTCACGAACTATCCGAAAGTTAATCAGCAACGATTATATATTTTAGCAGATTTTACGACAATTCGATGGGTCTTGCGAAATAAGGAAAATTATTACTTCCCGAAAAGATTATCGACGCCGAGTATCGATATCGCTTTCTCGCGCAACGAAACGGTAAATAAATTATTGTAATCGTTGCACCAAAGAAATTTACCGAGTTAAATTGTGAAACAGACTTGCCGGTTATCGATATATACATATATATGTTTTCGATATGGAAATAAGCAAATCTTAATAACCGCGATAAACATTGACACAAATATTTCTTACAAGTGTAAATAATCGTGAAATTATCGATCTAAGCGGATAGTTTATTCGACCGATTCGGGATGCAATTTTCTGTGATCGAAGATCTATGTAAATCGAGATACGAAATCGAAGGTAATACCTAAATTAATGAACATACGCCGTTAATTCCGAGTTTGTTTTAATTTATATATTTACCTAAATAGTTGTTAGTGTGTCTGAGTTCTGAGACATTCAAGTTCGAGGCGCCGATCGGTATCGTTGCGACTAAATGATAGCCGGGATCCAGGGTCGGTTCGGTGAATATTCCATCGATCAGATGAGCTTCTGCAGTCGTCAAAGTCTGAAACGTTTTTTTTTTTTTTTTTTTTTTTACGATTCGATTGTATTCGAGATCGCAAGATAAACCGCGTTCTCGATCGTCGACATAAAGCGTCTTGTAACCCCTTCTCGTTTGCGATCGGCAATTATTCGCAGCAATCCGATTATTTCCTTTAAGCTAAAACGTGCCGCCGCTTCATTTGTTATTCATAGGCGCACGAAAGATTATACCGACGATTGCAAAGGGTCGCGGAAAATCGTTTTGCAACAACGGTGAAAGGTACACTTCGCATATCAAGCCACAAACCAAATACGGATTGATTAACGATTTTCACAATGCACACATTACGAATGACCGGCATTGATTGCCCGCGAGTTTTAATGATCTCGGCAAATCATCGAACGCCCGAGGAGACAATAACAACTTCCTCGGTGACTATAAAACTCGCCGTAATCTTAGGCCATTGCAGTCGCGTGCACTTGAGGCGAAATGGAAAGGCGCGCGAGAAATGATTTGTTCGAACTTACGTTTGCGTAGACTGTCGCGCTTAGGGGTTAAGAAATTATAACTGTGTAAATCCACGCGGCGCACCAGCTGAGCAGAGAAAATTTCAAACACGGGGAACTCTTGGGAACAAAACACAAGATAATCCAGCAATGGATTCACGACTTCTCGGGACAGAGGAGGATGAGAGAGGCTGCTATAGCTTATCCGCAGTCTAACGCGGCCCCGAGAGACGCTTTGGAAATGAAATTTATTGAGCTTTATTTTTAGTTCGGCTTATTAGATTTTTTCTTTTCTTCTACTAAAGTTAAACGCGCGTCTCGACGCGGAAGAAGCGTAGAAATAATGGTTGGAAAAACATCGATATTATTTTTCGAAGGAAAAAAAACACATAATTCGATCGATAAAATGACGAATCGATAATCAATTATTCTGTTTTTTTTTTTTTTTCATTAATTTCGATAACGAATTTTTTTTTTTTTTTTTTTCGGTTTCCGTACCCAATCGATCGAGCTATTGCGCCAGCAATATAAAAAAAGAATTTTAATTGACCAGATATCGCGACGATAACAGCGTCTCTTTAACTTGTGGCTCACGTAGATCGTCGCGCACGAAAAATGCTCGCATAACACGTACGGCGCATACCTCATGTTCAAAACGATCTTAACGTTTTGTTATCTGAATGAGCAAACAAGTGAGCGATTATTATACGATTCTGATGTACCGGGTTAACACGCCGGTGTAACGACGCTCGTCCGGCATCTTGCCACGACGCGAAATGAGCGCAGATGAAAAATTTACGGGATCGAAATTTACGAGAAAATTTAACAAAACGTTTTCACGAAGTCAAGAGGAACGCGACTGCTTTGACACGTGTGTATAAAGATTTAGGCACCGCGTTTATTTGACTCAGAGTCTCATGCCTTCCGCATCGCTTTACTTATCTATATATATATGTTGTGTACGTATATATGTATATATATACTCGTTTGTAGGCTTTTCTCGCTCTCCAAAGCTAACAAATTATCGTTTCCTCCCGTCGAGCAACGCTTTGAAAGCTCAGACTGCCACGCGATACACATACACCGGTGGATAATGAATTTTCCTTACTGTGACATTACCCCGCGAGACACGCGCTACCTAATTGCCTCGTCGAGTTCAGAAGATTCTCATCGGTCACAGAACAATTATAAATGGATCGTTGGGCAGTTAATTTACCGTAACGCAAATTAATCGACGATAAGTGACAAATAAACTTTTTTTTTTTTTTAATATAAATGCACAGTTTTCTTACCATAAAATAAAAATATGCCAGTAGAACAAACATTCGTCGATCCATGTTGACGTAAACGTTATTTTCGTCACCCATTTCAAACACTGCACAACACGCACTTTTTAACACATATTTTTAGTTTTTTTTTTAATCCACAAGAGCGGAAACTTGCAGCCTGTGTTTTTATTGTTTTGTCGATTATTTGTTCGCGATATCGGACAGCGGCGTTTCTCGTGCTAAATTACAAGGCTGATCGTGCACACAGGTAAGAGACACGATGTGCACCTGCGATAATTTCGCTAACTCGTCCCTTCTCGTGTTTTAACCGCGAGTCACGAGAAACGATCATTTTACAATTTTTCAAGAAATTTACGAAGCGTATATTATTAGAACGATTCGTTGAGTAAAATAAAAAAAATTCTGAAGGATAGAATTTTGTAATCGCGTTTGTGGGATCGAATGAGTTTTTTTCGTCGATGCAGTTACGAGATGTGGAATGCGAGCGCGTGCTGCGCGTGGATATTGAAAGAAGAATAGAATCCAATGTCACAGCCGTAGCAACACGTCCGTTTGTCGGTTTAAGGTGGAGAACCCCCCCGAGGAGTCTCGAGTTACGTAGATTAGCGAGTTGGAAAAAGCGAGACGATTGGTGAAGCCAATCGGACACACGAACGCGAAAGCGGCCCGATTGTCGAGAGAGTAAAGGAAGAGGAGAAGCGCCCCGTCCGTTCGTTACGACCGAATCTACTCGAGTGCCACGAGCCGGTATCCTTCGTGCCTCTCCTCACTATATCTCTGTCCGCGCGTTCGAGTAAAAGCAGAAAGCACAGAGTCGTAGAGCTCTAATGAAATGGGAAATAGCGATCTAAACTGATAGCCGCGGCGCCTCTCGACGATTCTGTCGTAACGAGACAGATGTAACTACTGACTATAATATCCCTCCAGTACTGTCTCGCAGAGGTATCGCCGCTGTGTTTTATCTACAAGTACAGTTGTCAACGATCTTGTATACACGAAGTTTAATCTCGAGGTGAGTATATACACGAAAGATACACATCGAGTTGGTAACGAAAAAAAAAAAAAAGAATTTCTCAATTCTTTTTTTTTATCATTGCAGTAAAAAGTTACGAGTGATAAAAAAAAAGTGTTATGCAATTATTTTGAATATTTTTTATTGCAGACATTTTTTTTTTCGGCTTTAAGTGAAATGGAAAAAAAGGGAAAATATCTGTTTTCGTGTTTAAATCGTACGGGATATAAACTTTCAAGAATAAAATTACATTTTTTTTTGTTCTTCAAAAATGGAGTAAAAAAATTAAAAGGCGATAACGTTGGTATTTCGTGCTAAAATAAAAATTCGTATCAGATTCGCATCACTCGATCAAGGATCAAAGTCTTTGATAAATCCTTTTTTTATTATTATTGCAGTAAAAAGTTACGAGGAATTATGAGACGTGAAAAAAACAGGTGAAAATATGGCGTTTGTTCCTCAAGAATGCAGTAAAAAAATAGAAAAAAAATTCGTGCTAAAAAAATCCTATCGGAGAATAATCGTTTGATTAAGAATTTCTTTGATGAGTTTGTATCGGAGCTCTTCTCGTGTTTACAAATTTATTACGCTGCGTACTATAGATAGAACTATGCAGAAATGGCACGAGAAAATGCGGTAGTTCGATCCTTCGTTCCGGCGTCTCAACGGTGTGGATAACCTTCGATCTTATTAGTTTGGTAAAAAGCCATCTGGCTTCGGAGTCTTTAAACTGCGTACGATAAGTATACAACAGACCGGCCGAACGCGCGCGGCAAACGCACGCACGCACTTGGGCCACGCGATCACGAGAGTTCCCCGAGAGAGAAAAAGAGAGAAAAGTCGAGAGAGAGAAAAGGCACGAGGTGTCCTAAAGCGAGTCACCGATATCCGACTAGCGTTGGCCGTTCACGGAGGATCCACTTTATAGTACTCTCTCGGGATAACCCCTTTCATCCCCTCTCGCGCGCTCGTCAAGGTGCACGCGCTATAACAAACCGCGTGACGCGCGGTCGTCACCGTTCCAGCATAAACTTTTGACCAAATACATTTTTTTTTTTTTCATAAATCAACCGGAAGTCTCTTGCACGAGTCTCTCTCAACCGAACGAAAAAAAAAAAGAAAAATAAAAGTTCGAAGAATTTCGCCTAATTTTAGTTCACCAAAACGAACAAGAAAAAAAAATCTCTCGCGAGTGAGTGAGCATCAAAAGCGTCGAAAAACGATGACGTGAGGAGATTTCTGGCAAATTCTTTTCTCGGTACTCGAAACCCTGAGCGATAATATCACGATAGCTTCAACGCGTATTTGTACGATGGGAGGAAAAAAAAATAATAATAAAAAATACAAATATACGGTGCTCCATTAATTCGCGAACTTTATCGAGTTACCGGCAAAAATATATGCCATTTTTTTATTATTTTTTTTGTTTTTCCTTTTTTTTTTGACGCACCTCCTCGGTTATGCGAGTTGAATGTATATATTTATGGGTATAGTAAATCGTTCACGTTGTCTTAAAAAAATAAGAGAAGCTTCAAAGAACTTTCGTTGTTGTTTTTAATTTATTTTTCAAAGTGTTGTTTTTTTTTTTTTTTCGCAGAGAATATACAGGTGCGGAATACCTCGAGATATGCGTAACCAGGCGTTATATTAGATTCGTGTGAAGTTTGTTATGGATAAGTAAACGCAACGTTGGACCATTAATTTATAACCCGCGAGCTTTTGACAACGGGGGAGCGATTAAGTTGACGTATCGTCCGTTTGCATTCGGGACAACGCGAGAGAGAGGTATCTGCATCCACCACAATTTTAACGTGGAAAACGAGAGAAAGGAAGATCGAAGCAGAGAGCTTATTTTAAGACCCGTGTGTGCTGTGCAGCCTTTCGAATAGTCTTTACAACGGTGCGCGTGAAACGCATCCACTGAAACGCGTTGCATACACAGAGGAAGAAGAAGCACTGATGGGTTAGTCGGACTCTTGTCTCTCGTCCGAAGTCGTCTTTCCTTCCATTAGCGCCACCTGAAAGTCCGCATCCAGCGCGCTTCGGGTTTTGTCCGACGCCCGAGTAAGATCAGTCGAGAGATGACGATAATGTAAGCGTTTTCAAAACAGCGTGAAAAACAAGTCAACGGAATGCTTTCACGTCGAAGGCTCTGTACTGAAGTTGTTCATCGATAAAAAAAAAAAAAAAGGACACACCCCAATGGTCATCATCCGAGCTCCGGCGGGTCGCCCATTCACGCGATAAAGTCAACTCTCGGCACTCAGCCTCTCGGAGACCGCGTCGACGAAGGAATTCTCATTCTTCGTGAAAGCTTCGAGAATCTCTCGAACATTTCCGGGCTCTTTTGTCAATGAAGAGGTCTTTTAATGATTCTCGGAATTTTCCATACTACCGGCAGGATATTCGATGTTTTTGAATGGCAAAAAAAATGGAGGGGGGTATTGCATAGAGCGATTCGTTGCAACATTAAACGAGCCGATACAACGCATCGGTTGAATTACACAATCTTGGATCCGGGCCGAGTATTCGATGCCGATGCTATAATACGAGAACTAATCTCGATTCTCCCCCCGTATTTATAGACAATCGGCTCGCGGGACTCTCTGGTTCGCTTAGAGAGAGTTGAATGACTTGAATTATTACGGACAGCAGAAATGGGGATGTCTCGAGAAGCCACTTTTGGCCGATGGCGATGCATTTCTCGTAAATAAAATCATATTTTTTAATAATAATAATAATTTTTATTTATTTTTAAAAATTGACGATATTTTTATACTTTAATAGAAAATTTAATATAAAAAGAAAATTTTTAAGGTTACGCTGTATTTTGAAAAAAAAAAAATATATATATATAGATATACAATAACACATTTTAACTTTTGAACACAGGAATCCGCGCTTTAAGCAAAAAAATCATTTTTATTTGTATTTTTATATTTACGGGACCTTTGGCACCATCATTTTTAATTTTTCTTCAACAGTACTCAATCAACCGTGTCGAACAGACATCATGACGTATAGCCATTTAAAGACCTGCGTAACCGTCGAAAGAGTCTCAGAACAATATAAATACTCGCGTCCATAGCGTAGAGAAGGCGTTCGCAATGCAGCTAATAGCAAACGTAAAACTTGTTTTTCAATGAGCATCAAAACTTCGTTTTTATAGCTCCGCAGGCATTGTGAAGCCTAAACGGGTGAATCGTTTCACGCAATTGCCTTCCAGATATACTTCTCGAACTATATACCGTTTCCCGTTTATTTTTGCTTTTTTCAATTTAATTTAATACCACTACACGTACGTATATCATACGTAAACGTATGTTAATCATTCGACGCGAAATGGCTCGGCGCCAGGATCTTGTCTCGCTAACCGTTTATTAACCGGACATTCATAAAGCTATAGTTTAATAAACGCGATCTCTCTAAACGTCGACTTCATAAGCCGAAAAGGTCACATTTGCAAATTACAATTTCGACAGATACGCCTTTATGATTCTACTTCCCCGGCGCGCACCCACATATTTCATTCCACCCATAAACCTAACACCATTCAAGAATAAAATAATAAATACAGAATTGACGTTTAATTTATCTCATGGTACTTCGGAGTCGCGATATATGCCGATTAAGAAAACAAGATAATAATTGAGTGAAAAATCGTTTCGGAGACCTGACACACGAGTGTCGTTTCTAAGGCTCTCGTGACGAGGTGCCGCGATCGACTTGCAACGTCCAATTTAATAGTGATTCATTACTATCAGGCGCCCAGCCTCGCGCAGCGAGATTATCTCCGATGATACGGAACTCCCGGCGAGAGGTTTGATAATTAAATTTCATTCTCTAATAATCAAAGCCCCGTGAGCTCATTTCGAATGGGACTCCGTTATATCTTTTTTTTTTCGCAGTCAACAGGCGCGTTAATAATAATACTTAGTATAGCCGCAAGTTGTTTTACATGGGATTTATCGCGCGGGCGACAGCTGCCGTGTGGTAAAATCGAACAGTGCAGCACGCAGCGTGTGTGCGAATAGAGTAACGCGGTGTGCTGCGGTGGAAGTTGTTTTGAAGAATTGCATCATCGACGCAATAACGCACGAGAAGTTATGTTCAATGTGGATGCATCCTGCGAGGAGTGGTCTCTGGCGAGTATAGATCGGGGTGAAGATAGTTTCGAGAGCAAACTATGCGCCTATGCAGTCGCGACGGTGTATCGCATTGTAATAGTAAACGGATGATACACTGTATGAAAAAGGGAGCGCACACCCAACCGATGCTCTACTTATTATGTACAACGATATATATATATATATATATATGTTGATACTAATGTGCGTATTATATATATATATATGAGAGAATACTGAACGTGAGTTACGCTTCCGGCATTCATAGGCACTCATTGACGCTCAATTACCTTGATTGCTTCGACATGAAGAACATTTTAGTACACATTCGGCTCGTTGACTTTGTATTCCTATGTTTTATTTTTAATTTACTCAAGAAAATCGTTGAGGAACATGGTTATTACATAAAACTTGTTTGGTTCGTCGTTAGATTAATAATTAATAAACATTTTAAGACTGATTTATGTTATTAACCCCGCGTCTGTACACTGGGTCTTTAAAGGAACATTCGAAATTTCAAATTCCATTTTCCGCCGTGTTCCCATTTTTTTCCCCGATTTTTTTACTCGACAGAATCTTCAAGGAAAATTAAAAAAAAAAACAAAATTGTTTGATTCATCATTCTATTAATAATCATGCGTAACGTTGCAAAAGCCTAACCATGACTTCAAGCCGTAGCAAGGCCGCTGAGCGGAAAAGTAATTCTTCACTAATAAAATTTGCCGCTTCAACCCAGTCGTTAAGTTTCCACCACTTTGTACCCAAGAATACCGAGAATCCGAGCAATTTTATGCAAATGTTTTTCACCGGTACATTCGATAGATACAGGTATAATGCGGATGATACTTTTACGTTGATTCCGAGCCGAGAACGAGCCGATAGCGCTTGGAGAGTACGTATACCTCTCGTTGCCATCGGCGCCTGCAGCGATTACGAACGAACCTCCCATCCCTGATTCCTTTTTCGCATTCATTTTTTTTTTTTTTTTTGCCAACCTGACAAGTCGTTTTGCATCGACCAGTTCCCGGTTTTTCATCGAGAAATTACTACCGTCCACGAGTAACCCGTCAACGCGTTCCATTTTACATCTCTGTTAAGTTTCCTACCTGCTGCGTTGCTTCGGGAGTTATGATAAAAAAAAATAAGGATCTTGACGCTGAATTAATTAAATTAGATATTTATTACTCAACTTTTTTTTTATATATTTTTTTTTATTGTTGAATTGATTAAATTACATCTCTTTAGTAGTCTACTTTTTTGTACAATTTTTTTGACGCTCAATTAATTTAATAATATAGTTATTAGTTATGCGTAACATTTTTCTTTCACTTATTTTTGAGAAACGAAGTTTTCAGGGATTACGATATTTTTTTTCATTATCTCGACCTCCTCGTCGATGAACCGACGTTCGAAGCCGTAAGCAACATTTTTCGCAATACCGTCGCGACACAGTAGCAATTGATTCGAGAAAAATCGCGACTCCGTTACGTTGGACTCGACGTATGCCGAGACGATTATGTGAGGTTCGTGATTTACGCACGGCAAAGATGATTAATGAAGAAATATGTGGCCGAAGCCATGGAGAAGGTCGAACCACCAGTTCCGTTTTTCACCTTTTTTCGCAAAGAAAAAAAAAATAATGCTTTTGAGAAATTTCCAAAAATTTCAATAAAATCCGGCGAAAAAAAATCCGCCGGTATCCGGCGATTTCCGGCTTCCGGCGATGTTGGAAAGTTGTTATAATTTTTTTTATGGAATCATTTGAAAGATTCAATAATTTTCCTACCAACACAACTCGTCTATCAGTTTCGTAAACTTGGAGCCTCAATTCTGCGATTCTCTCGTCGCTTAAGCAAACTCGCGGAAGCGCTTGGGAGAAAATTGGAATCGTGGTTTCCTCGCTGTGACCACGGGTACCAGCGAGTCCACTGGATTGGTAACTATCGCTATCAGCGCTTCGGGACATTTGTCCCCGACGCAATAAATTATTTTTCTGAAGAGCTGAGCGTTTTCCTGTTTTTTTTTTTTTATTAAAACTTGAGGAGGATAACGATAAAAATTGCACTGATCATTGTTAATTTAATAAATTATTATTATCATTAATTATTTAAATGATATATTGTTTTTTTTTTTTATTTTTCATCCGAGTTACCGACTCACTAGAAAAAGTTATTCTCTGGTTGTATTTCCTTTTCGCGGAATCCCAGCAGACAGTACAACGACGTCAGCGTCACAAAGACCATCAGCCAAACTTTCAGGACCCCTAAATCCAATAACTTTGACTCCCGTAGGTATGTGAGAGAGTTCCTCGACTATTGCCGTCGGATCGCGTCTATTGCACAATCTCAATTCCGTCATACCAGCCGGAAACAAATTTTCAACAAATGCGCCAAGGATTTGCCGACACCCCCGCGACCCACAACGGCGACGCGACATTTTTTCTTGTTTCCGAAAATCTCGAATTTTACGCGACGATGTATCTCGTGTGTACCGAACGATTTGCCACGGGGACACAGAAAAATTAGGCGATTGCAGATGTTGAGATTATTGAGGATTTTTGACAGACGAATGACAGAATCCATTCGAATAAAAAAAAACAATCACGAAATAATAATCGGCGGTTATCCGCGGAGCGCTGGATAATTTTTTTTATCTTGGAAGAAAAATTACTCAGTTATCTACACTTGTGCAATTTTATCATCCCTCGGTATATTACCATCACGGATAAGAGTACTGTAGAAAAAAAACAATTTTTCTACACTTGAGAGTGTGGGACTCGAATAAGGGATGAAAATTACAAAAAAAAAAACCTTTCGAATAAAATAAAATGATCATCAATTTCTTCGTAAATAAATGTCAAATAGTTCATATTTGATCCTAAGAACGCCGATTAATATTGTTTGATAAAAATAAAAATGAAAAATACACAAGTCCAGAATTTAACGACCAATTTCGAACAAAAAAACAAAATCCCCGAGTAAATTCTGTTCAAAATTTGTTTTTTCTATAATAAAAAATAATAGCGTTTCTCTGTATAAATCGAAATCGTATCTCCACAGCTTCACCCCTGCACCCCCGATTTCCCGTATCCGTGTATACTGACGATTCTCGGGAGTCGTGAGTGTGTGGGTAAGTTGAAACAGCGGCGATGGAATCGTTTGCGGAGGCTGGGGGATGAAGGAGGCGAGGGGGATTGGTTTGTGCGGAGGGAGGGTTGAGTTGGTGACAAGCGAAAGAGCGTGTCAGAGGGTAATCCTATTGGTGGAGGCGGACGTCGCGACGTCTCGACGCCATTGGCTCGGGGATCGTACCCGGGGCGTGGTCTTGTTCTCTTCTGGCGTACTCTTCTCTTCTATATACATTAAATATATCCTATATACATTTACGAGAGAGGAGGGTTGAAGCCCACCGCACTTCGTGCTTCTCTATCTCTATACTTTTGCACCTGTTATTCGGTTCATGTATGTAGCGTGGAAGAGCCCCGGGGCGCGACGATTACGTCGGGAAATGTATACATATAGAGGCAGGAAGCGTTGGAAGAAGGACAACGAGGACGCGCAACCCCTACAGTGGATCCAGCATGGCGGCGAGCGTCGAGGCAGCAGAGCAACCCCTTCGACCCCGTTGAACGCCCTCCCGCGTAGCTTTCCCGGCAAAGCCCGGGACATCGCGACCGAGAAAGGACGAACTATAGTTGTTTCAACATTGCGCAAGTGAGTTGGAGATTTTTGGAGTGGGAAGAGGGGTTAGCAAGAGGAAAAGCGAAGGATGAGAGCGGGAGGTGTGCGCTTCTGACACGAAAAACGGATTACCGGTGCGCTCTCAACCCGGCAGGAGCCATAGCGAACATCTCTACCCCCCTGCTGCAGCTTTGCTATGCGGTGTTCCACCAGGATAGAGCAGCCGAACACTTCAGGAATCGGGAGTTCGATCGAGTACTCAATTATCCTGGTGGATACTGTATATCTACGGTACCGCGTGTATATATATGTATATATATATGTACAAAGAGATATATATGTATATATACATTCGATTCGCCGCCGTTTCCTTTCACACCTAACACCGAGAAACGTGCGCGCTATAGATATAGAAGATGGATTTCAGGGTATTAGTTAGGATTGGCAGAGGAGGCTGTGAGAGGCCAAGGATTTTAGACGGAAGTAAAAGCTTCATTGCTATCGGTGCTATTGGAAAGTAAGACGCAATTAGCGCTTTCGGTTTAAAGGGTATTTGAGTTCGTAATTTGTAACAGCAACAATCGTGCAATACATGAAATTGTAGCGAGGATTCAAGGTTTGTTCAAGAGGATTTTAAGGTTTTACGAGATTGAAAATGTAACAAGTTATGTACACAAATGTATATTTTTGTAGCATCGTGTTGTTTTTACGATGAGACAGGAAACCGTCACTTCTTTTTAAATAAAAAATTAATACGATACAAAAAATCTTGAATTATCGAACGATATTGTCGATTGGTTTACGCATGCAAGAAGCGAGAAGTTCTTTATGAGAATTATATTTATCGCGTTGAAATCAATAAAAAAAATGTCTGGCATACATATTAATATTTCACTTCATTTTGAACCAAAACTACTATAGAACCCGTCTGCGTGAATTAAAAAAAAAATTCCGTCCGTCAAACAAAACCGTCCAATAAATCCCACCGTACAATACAATATCGCGTAAAAGAAGAATATTTTTTTCAAGACGATCAATGGAATGGATGGATGGAAAATGTTCAATTCATGAATAAAATACTTCTCCGACAATTTTGAAAATTTCAAACTGAGGATTCTTTTATATGATCAGAAGACCACTAAGAAACCAACGCATGGAGTAAGTGATCGTATTTATTTTCGCCGATGAAAAAAAAATACAACACGCGTTTTTGCCTAAAATCGTCAAACTGAACCCTTAAAAATCCACCAAACCAACGCCAACGTCAAAATCCGGCTAATCACATTTCTACCGCATGTTTCACTACCATCTTCATAGTAGTTAAAAGAATCCATGTAGTAAGTTAAAAGTTCTGAAAATCAAACCAAACCAAAAATGCACGCAGACTATCAACGGTTGAAAGCTTCAAGATTTTATCAACTGTGTACAAGCCAACAGAATTCCACCCTCTCGAATTGAAAGAAAAAAAAAATCCAAACCCAATAAAGACTATTTCCTGTATTCCAAAAATGCCTAAAAATGGTCCATATTTCGACGATTCTTCTTTCCCAAATCCTCTATATCTGCGATTTGCTGTCTCGATTCGAGACCCCCACTCTCCCTTTCCTCAGCATTCAATGGTGGGATGAAAGCGGTTCGCCGGGGCGCAAGCCATAGCACATAGCCAACGATCAACAATTTCCGGTGTGTGGTGCGACGACGTAGGATGAGACTGTGGAGCGCGGCGCTGGTGGCGGATGGGGGAGGGTTGGCTGTGTTGTAAGGGGGTAGTGGTAGGTAGCGATAGATATCGCACGGGGGTGGAGAGTGAACGGCAGAGGCAGGACGTCGAGAAGCTCAGAGAAGGACAAATATAATTTTCAACGTTCCCCTAGGCTCAGCGTAGTAAGCGAGAGAGTGAGGGAGAGACCAAGAGTTCGAACGCTTCTGGCGTCCGACGCGCCAGAGGCAGGGGTTGTTCCACTGTTGGGCGCAAAGGGGGTTTGCGCACGCGCTCGGTGGGTTACACCGCGCCGTCAAACGTAGCCGACTATAGGTTAAATCCTCGTATGGAGTTTTTGTTGTTTTTCTCCCGTTGCCTCCTGATCCCCGCCTTCAAAAGTACCGACCGACCAATCGTGAGGGTTGTCTGCACACATTGTGATCATCATCCCTTTCGACATCGTACAGCCCGGGATATCTACCGCGGCGCGTTGTGGTGCCCGCGTTACCCAAGCATCTCGTCGTTACTCTACTCGTTGTCGGTGAGAGCACCTTTCGGTGGCGGGACACGTCGACAACCCGAGATCTTCGCTCCGGTCGACGATTCCGCGGTAACTTTTCTCAACGAATAAGAAAAATTAAATCCACTTCGCTTAATCCTGTCTATATAAAACTGTGTTTCGACTTTCGATCTATTCGAATTATCGGTAAATTTCTTCAACCCCGTGAGTGTCGCGACGGAAGATTGTGAGAATCGAGAATCGGGTATTTGTACACGAAAATTGTTCCGAGACGAAACGTCGATCGTTATCTCGTTTGGTCGTCGAAGAGTAGAAGGGGCAGAGCCAATATATATAGATACAAATATATATATGTATATATATACGAGTGCATATATTTCTATATCGACGCCAACGGAACAAGGTGAGAAAAAGGAAGATCGACGATAGTGGCGGGGGTGGATGGCCAATCGGGGGCTTTTTGCCCGAATCGTTTCTCAAAAGTCATCGAATATCCATCGAGGTATACCGCTTTGATCCGGACGATCTCCTCGAGTCGCCACGTCTCGATTTCGTTCGTTGCGACTTCGCCTCGTTGGATTATTATTATTATTATTATTTTTCATCGAACATTTTCGTCAAAGTGCACAACGGAACTCTCAACGATCGAGACATTCGCGCTTCTTACATTTTTTACGCAGTGATTATATTCATCCGAGTGAACATTTCTCAAGTGGTGATTGTATTTTTTTTATCGCGCTTTTGACGACGAGGAACTTGTGGGGTTTTTGAAGGTTCGAGGGAGGAAAGGGGACATTTTATTTTATTTAAAAAAAATCATGAATGGAACAAGTTCGGTTGCGGTTAACAACGAGACACAAATGCAGAGACAACATTCGCACTCGCAGAATGACACGAGCTCCGAACATCCCAGGAGTCCTGCGAGTCCTCTCAGTATACGGCACGGTTAGTATCTCCGAATTTTTCTGTTCGATCGTCAGATAATTTTTCGTTTTTTTTACCGAGCATTTAAATTGTAAAAAAAATTTGAACAACCGAATATTTTTATTAATTTTTACTTCTGAGATATTCTTCGGTATTATTACGATTGAAATTTTTTAATGCGACGGTCTAAATCATTTCTTTTGGAACATTTTTTTTTTGCAATTTCAACCGTTGAAAAAATGAATAAAATTCGCTATCGATACTCACGAATTTAAAAAAATTCTGAGAAAGTGAGAAAAATTTAAAATAATTATAGAAAATATCGTTGGCGTGTAAAAAAAATGTTAAATTCATTTAACCGTACAATTCGAATCGTCAATGTCACCGTGAATTCGTGACGCGCGTTCTCAATGTTATGTTATGTTGTTTGATAAGCGTATATCGTTCCACTTTCAAGTCTGCGATATGCTTTTATAAATGAAAAAATAATCGCGACTGCCTCAACGTTGAGAAAAGAGAGAAGAAAAAAAAACAAACAAAAAAAAAACATATCCACGAATGTGCCGCTTGTTTTGATTGATTCGCCTCGACTTCTGCGACGAGAAAACACGGTATAGACTACGGAGTTTATAATCGCAATTGCAATCTGTCAGTATGTTGATCGTGACGATTTATTCGCAGACGTACCCTTTCGACGCCTTGAATTATGCGCTATTCTGTTAACCAGTCACGTTCGTCCGCCTAGTGCAGTAGATCGAATCACGAGTTCTCGCGAGATTGGTATTAGATGTGAAAACGTCCCTTCGCCCTCGTAGAGAACTTAATCCTCGTCTGGTTTCTGCACAGCCTTGATAACCCCATTCGAGACTATTCTCTATTGCTTTCAAAAGCGTGTATTTCAAAAATAAAAAAATTCTGTACAAATAACGAAATTAAGTATTTTATAGCATTTTTTTTACAACTGTATCATCAAAAAAAAGAATTTAAAGAAATCCAAAAGTTAAAAAATGATTACAACTTCTATTTTCGAAATAAACGGTTCTCTTTTAAGCCTCGAGAATAATATAACTATACAAAAAAAAATCCGGTAAAAATAACGAAAATAGGTATTTTATAGATTTGTTGCATTTTTTTTTAATATTATAGAAAAACAAAATATAATGGAATCCGAAGGATAAAAATGCATTAGAACCTCTGTTTTCGTAATGAATGATATTTTTTTTATGCCTCGAGGTTAATTTGAACAAAATTTTTAGAACAAGAATGCAATTCTTGATTCTGAATCTCTCGATACTGAATCAAAACGACGATTCAATGATTGTTTCGACAGAGGTCGAGAACGGCTTACGTTGGGGTGCGGCTACTGCATTACCCCCATTAGAGTAATCAAATCTGAGTCTCGGCGAGAGTTTGAGTTCGCGGAGGGTACTGCAGGGGTACTCGGGGTTAAACGAGAAGAGACGGAAAAAAAATTATGCACCGATGAGAAAGACAGGAGCAAATATATATATATATATGTACATATACACGTACAGGACGGTACACTATAATGTAGCGAGTGAACGAGCGACGGGCGCAAGGGCGTCAAATTTCATTAGCATATCAATGCTGGTGGATGGCGGGGACTTCCAGGCGCCACCTGCGCCCGGTATTATGGGATCATAGCCAGGGTTGTGAACCGAGTTCTCGTTCAAACTACCCCCGGCCTGCTTTTCCGACGATATGCCCCCGGAGAGGGTTGCTTTTCCTCGAGTAAATTTCACTGAGAAATTACTTCGAGTCCGGAAAATAGCAAATAAAACGAATGGCAACAAAAAGAACTCCGCGAACTAATAATATATATGTAGTTTTCATTTTCAATGTCATCAAATCATCGAATTATCGTAATAGTAGGCATGACATTAATTCTTCGAAGTTGGACGCGAATAGCCTTACGATAGAATCGTCAATTCTCTCCCCCTTCCGGAACTCATCGTTCCGCGATAAATACAATCCCATCAAATCACGCCTCGGCGAAAAGCGTGACTAATAAAGTAAGTGGCGGGCAGGACCCCCGGAGTAATTCGTTCTACGACGACGACCCCGAAGCTCAACCGATAGTTGACTAAATCGCATTTCGTCGGAACGAAATTCACTCCGGAGACGCTTTTGTCATTCGTCCAGATGCGTGTCAATTTTTCGTGCTTTGTAACATTGTACTTTCGTTTTCGTGTCTTTTTATGACGTTATCTATGTTATCACGCGAAAGAATACATCAGTAGAGAGATTTTCAATTTTTAATAATTGTTTTTCCAAAATTTCGATTGTTTTACGACACAAATGAAATTTCGTCTTTTCCCGGTGGTAAATCGTAAATAAAATGATTTTTTATCGACAAATTTAATTCCATCGATGTTTATATGTTTCTTCCGTCTTTGATTTGTTTTTTTTTTTTTTTGTTTTCAAATCGAAGAACTTTAAGCCTTTCAATTTTTTTTCGTATTTAAATTAATTACAATTTGATTTGTGGCGAATGGTTTTTTTATCCAACATTTCTATTTGCGTTGGTAAATATGTATGGTACTTGTGACAACATGATCCCCGCTCGCGCGTTCCCTTCGCGAAAGAACAAAATCTTAATTTATGATTCGTTCAAACTTCGCAACTTGGTCGCCGAAGTCGCAGACATATTTTTCAAAACTCATTTCTCAATGTAAATGCTGTTTGCTGAGACCAATCATTCGGAATCCCTCTGTCTTTTCCCCGTTAAGCCACCGACCCGAAAAACCCTCCGCAGTAAAACAGAAACGCGCGGGGAGAGTGGAGAAAAACAACCTGACGTTTCGCGGGGTAACAGGTCCCTCGGGAGAGAAAAAAAAAGATGCTCCGCAGACAGTAGAGTCCAATCGAGCAGCAAATCGGAGAGATCTTTTTTCTTACGGTGGTTTACATTTCTCTGAATATAAAATAATACTCAATACACCCGAAGGAACAAAGAAGAAAATAAAGCGAACCGAGAGATTCCCAATCGTTTATTCACCGTACGAAGAAACACGAAGTATGAAAAAGAAATTGAAGATTTTTTCATATTTCTCTCGCGTCGCCAGGAACCCGAAAAAAAAATCGAGAGAGCGTGCGTAACGCGAGCCGTTGTGTTGTCACAGTAAACACGATAGCGTTGAATATAGCAAATCGCTGAGATTGTTGTGTACACTGAACAAATACATAATATCGATGTAAACGTCTCCCGAATTCGTTACGCCGACGCGATTACCAAATTAAGAACTAAAATTCAAATTTGATCTCATCTTTCGGTCGTTCACTCCGGCGACGGAAAAAGAAAAAAAAAGCACATTATTTCGGCATAATAACGTCTTTCTTTTTCCCATTGGGCCATTTATTCTTAATGCCCCAACATTTGTGTAAAGTCTGGCAGATGATAGCAGGCGGTGAGGATAACAATCGTTGAATGTTTATGTTTTTCAATACGACGCACGACCTACGCGTGGACTTGAGAAATAAAGAAAACAAAAATTGAAATTGACGGTGGGGGCGGGAAAGAGGAAGTCGCGCGAATACGCAAACATTGACGAATCATTATTTATTATCGTATGGTCTCTTTCGCGATATTCGATATGCTCTCGAAGTCTTTTTTAGAAACGACGCAAATCGAGACTCGATGAAAAAATAATAAGTATTCGTATGATTTATCCTCATGCAAAGTTCGCGGAGTTTAGTGCGTCAGCGCATTTGGGCGAAATGAATGCTAAATCGATAAATTAACGTGACGTTTTAATTTTTTTATTAAATTTTTTTTCTTTTTTTTTTTTTCAGATTCCGGTGAATCCAGTGTGATTTCGCCAGGATTGCCGGAGCGTTACAGTCCTCTGGGTGCAACGGGAAGTGTCTCCAGTCAACATGATCCTTACGCCTCGAGATCCGTTCAGGAATGTCCTGTGCAACTGTGCCGAGGAATCCCACCGGATTTTCCACTCGCGCGGTCGCCGTATTTGACGGCTCTTAGCAATGGTCATCCGCATCTGTTGGGTCAAGCGGTCCAGCAGCATCACCATCAGCAACAACAGCAGCAACAGCAGCAACAGCAACAGCAACAATCGCATCATCAACATCAGCAGCAACAGCAACAACCGCAACACGGGAGCAAACCTCCCAGAAGTCTTGGACTCATTTGCGTTGTTTGCGGCGATACGAGCTCCGGGAAGCACTACGGGATATTAGCTTGCAATGGTTGCAGTGGATTCTTCAAGAGAAGCGTTCGCAGAAAGCTCATTTACAGGTGAGAAATAACATCGAATTACATTAATTTGTTAATTGATTAATTTTAACAGTCAATCGCAATCCCATGGAAATTAAGTATATACCGAAATATATACGAAATATAGCATTTTTTCTCCAAGATATGCAATTTATATATAATTTTATTTACACAAAATAGATTTTTTTAAATTTATTTTTATGTTATGATAATTTTTTTCGTGTTTATTCTTGGCGTCGAAGAATGAAATTTCCTCTGAATTCGAAGTCACGAGAACTTATTTATATATACAAATAATAAAAATAATAAAATTTGGGCAAACATTTGTCAAGTAGCGTGTATTACACCCGCTGGGACCACTCGACCCGGCCAAGTGCATCACATGCATATATTAAAAGACTAAGTATCGGATACACGTGCTGACCATTTGGTTGTGCTTAACGCGAAAGCGTTGAAAGTTATGCCTATACTATGTATAACGATACACGGGGAGAGAAAAGTCTCGATCGTCGCGATCGAGGGTGGGTTTGTGTTTTGTTGGATCCACGGTGCCATGTGGTTGAGATCGAGTGGACTCATCCTTAATACCGGCAACAATACCAAGTGGGCTGTATAATTCGCGGCGAAACCCCCTTTTGCCTCCCTTCTGGGCAATGACCGAATATGTAGGTGCATAGCGTCGCGTTGGATAAAGCGTAGTATACCGAAGCATATATACGACGAAGAGAATAGTAGGCATAGAGAGTGGGCACATAGGAAGGATCCAGCAGAGCCTAAAGGCCTCCTGTTCCAACCAGCAGACAGCAGGAGCGCACGGCTTGTTGGAGAAACTATTACCGATCCCTTGGGACAGCGACGACGATCCATCTCCATCGAATCTCTCTCAACCCGAAATCGCGCCTATGTAGTCTCAATCGTAGGCTTTTCAATGTATATACCGAACGAGAGTATCGTACATGTATATACATAGTACGGTTTATACTAGCAAAAGCTCTCGTATATATAGATAGAAGGGGGCAGACATCGCGGCAGGTCTCGCAGATGAGACGATACACAGACTATTGACCTCGCGAAGGAAGGGAGTGAGGCACACATTCGATTGTGATAAATAGTGTTTCAATTTTTTTTTTTTTTTTTGAGGGAAGAGCAATTTTCGATCATTTATTTTCTTGATATTATCTTATTTTCGTGACTTTTTTTTTCGATCGAATGTAAAATTTTTATTAAAAAAAGTACTGATCTAAGATTTAATTTTTCTGTTTAATAAATAACGAAGAAAAACGCGATTTTTGTGGGAATTATATTTTTTTCGGTGAATTTCAAAGGATTTATTTAATACATGAATAAAATGATAAGGATCATGTATCATCGCGGAAAATTCTTTTGAAATTGTAACTATGGATCAGAATTATTGGTTTGATTGATCGATCAATTAATGATAATTGGATTGTCATCGCTGTGATACGTGGTATCGCTTTGATCGTATTTCGATGCCTTCGGAATCGTAATCAATGCATCGAATTCTTTATTGTCGGTGGATATATAAATTCCTGTCAGATGGTCGTAATGCGGTAAAGACTGAAGAGCCTTCGCACAGATAACCAATTACTGGTTGGGGGTGAATGACGACGCCGCCGAGGGTCGCGCGGGGCATCGTCGCCGGTCTCTATGGCACGATCTCCGTAGGATGCGACAGATGCGTCCCGACGCCAATGCTCGCCGTCGCGCGCCCACAATCCCGTCCGGATTACGGATCGCATCGTTTCGAATACGCTTCGCTTCTCGATGGAGAACGTCTCTCGGGCTTTTCCATGTCTCGTTAAAACTCGCGTTCGAAGATCGCGTTCGATTTTCAACATAATTTATCGATTTATCAGAAAAGTATCGACAGTCAAACTTTTTATTTTCATTAAAAACTTTTCGATTCGAACCCAAACACCGTACAATATTTTTTTTTTCGCAAAAATGTTATCGTCTTTTATTTTGATAAATCGAAAAATCAACAATATAATTTCGAAAATTAAATTGTTTTTTTTTTTTCCAAAAATCAATTTTTTTCGATGTCTTTAATAACATTTATCCAGCGACAATCGATTGCTGCAAAACCTATAATTTATTTTCCACTTGTTCATTATCCACTTTCTATTTAATTTTTATCGATGTATTTCAAAAACTCCAATCGTTTGACGTTGATGCAGTCTAATATAAATAAATTCGTAATAATCCCTGCAATAACACTCCTAATACTAATATCAAAATCCGAATAACCATAGGCACATGTTTCCGGTTACATAATACGTAACTCGATAAAGCAAACAATGGGCTTTACGAGAGTCGGGATAGAAAGAAAAGGCTTCGTACGTGAGTGGAGAGTTACCGAGGGCCGATAGACGTACGATAAAACGAGAGCAAGATGGGTAAATAAATGTATGATGTGGTTCTGAAGGGTGAATTCTCTGCATCGGATAGGGACGGAGTCGAGGGTGTCTACTCGTTGCTTGGCCGCGGGTGGCTTCGCTGGGGTGTGAACGCAAATCAATTTGTCCGACCCCCGTAGAGCCACGACGTGGCACACGCACCGACTCTCTCTCGCGCGCCCTGTGCCCCGGTACTTCTCTACCCTCCGCTAACCAACACACGAACAAAAACGAAAAGCTTTCTCTGTGTATAACACAGTGTACTGGGATTCGGTGTGAAAATACTGTATTCTAGTCGACGAGGCCCTTTCCACAGGCGCGCAGGCATTGCCCCGGGACAAGATAGAACCACATTGACTGCACACGTTCATCCAGAACTCTCGTTTCAACCCCCGCGACCCCTTTTCACCTTCTACTCTCTACTTTACTCATCCTTTCGGAACTTGTAAGTGACGTTAGTTGAAATCGTTCGAACGACCATATCTGATTCCTCGGCTTTCTTGTCCACTTGCCGAGAGATTAACCGCTGAGTATATGAGACTGAGACTCCGAAAAAATCGTTAATGATAGTAGAAGAGATAAAGAGTACGTGAATCTGCTGTAAGGGCGCATTTTACTGATTCCAAGTGTAATAGTTTAATTGGGCGACAATTTGATGATATTGAATTAGAAGACATTTTCTCGATGGACCAATGATATTGATTTTGTTTTTTAAGGGATTTTATTTTAAGTTTTTTTTTTTTTTATCGGATGCATTTTTCAGGCAAACTGAGTCATTAGGTTCGAAAAATTTAGGATAAAGACATCCATTAATTAATAATTAATTAAATAATACTGAGATTCGAGATTTATCATTGTAAAGACATGAAAATCTAACTTTCGTTGATGACAATGTATTTTTAATATATTTTTTTCTAAAACATTTGGGATTTGTTTTAAATTCAGATGCCAAGCGGGTACCGGGCGTTGCATCGTCGACAAGGCGCACAGAAATCAATGTCAGGCCTGCAGACTCAAGAAATGTATGCAGATGGGAATGAACAAAGATGGTAAGTTTTTGCAAATGATTATCCTGTTTTTCCGGCAATAATTTTCAATTTTTTAATAGCTGATTCCATTTTTCCATTATGGCAAATTATTCCATAAGTACCCAATTCGAAAAAAAACGCCCCAAGAATATTTTTTTTATGTTCCGAAGGATTTTTTTTTTCGATACCGGAAACCACTCTCACGTGACAAAACTTTGAGCGATTTACCCCAACGTATAATAGCCGAATATGAGAATCAATCGAAGAATCCCGAAAAACTCGCGATGTTGGTAAACGCTTCGGGAATTCTCCTGTTTCGCGTTCGTTGGTGACATAAATAACTGGATAAGGTGTCAGGCGGAAAGAATCCGGTGGCGTAGAACTAAGAAACGACGACGAGGGTTAGTAATCGAGGGCGGTAGAGAGGGGGAGGGGAGGGGGTGATTGTCGTGTCGGTATATGCCGCCTGGTTGCCGTTCTCGATTCAACTCTTAATACTTTCGCGGCTGAAGCCGCACCTGCAGCATCTTCGCTACGCTGCTTCTTCGTCTTCCCCTTTTTTTCATTTATCTCTCGGTCTCTCGCTACGGCATAGCGGGAGCAAAAGCTTTTCTCTCCGGTAACTTTCTTATTGCCGAACTTGATGTTGTATAGGAGATAAGATTGGATCGGATTCACCCCTCAACCCCTCGACGAATAGAAGAGACGAAAGAAGTTACGATGGCGTCTGTAGCTGCACTTATCTTTTCGCATGGAGTGCGGGAAAGGTGGGGGGGGGGGGGGGGGGGGGGGGTGGCGGACGATTTCGGATAGAAATCTATTTTCTATAGTTTCTGTCTTCGATATAGCAATGATAATTATATCAGTTATCACGCTTTCACGTGGAAATGGTTCGAACAATGGGAATCCAAAGCTGAATTGTACAGTGAAGTTGATCGCGGCTTTGCTCGCTATGTTTAACTAGTAAATTGCGTTGCGCTCGTCAATTTCACGATATCGTCGTTGCGTCGTTCGATCATTAATGCTTAACGATCCAAACCATGAAACTCTGGGAAACGCTCGCGGGTATATGGTTACAACAAACGCCTGCATACAGCGGCTCCATTAAACAGCAAACAGGCGCTGGGTACGTTCTGTGTGTACATAGGGATACCGTTTTAACGGATCGCATCGTTGCATCGGCGTCGATGATGACGTGGGAAGGTTTCTATGCGGCTCGGCGTACATTGCGCTTTGAATTGCCAATGGGACGATGGGTTCGAGGGCCGACCACAAACATCCATACAATCGATGGGCTGAAACTGTTACTGTGTAACAGCGATTGCCGCTCGCGAGCTCATCGCGCTGACGAAGCTTCCTTCGTAAATATATGGACACATGTGGTGACGGATAAAAGATAATTCTACGGGCAATTCGGGTCAGCGACGTTGCGAGGGATCTATCTTGATGGTGACATCAAGATAGAAATTTCGGAGTGATTGATATTCCGGTGTTAGCGGCATTCGGAAAAAAAAATGCGTTAGACAGTGGAGATTTTTTTTAATCGTTTTTTTAGTATTTTTGTTATTTTCATTTATTTTTATTTTATTAAATTAATTTTAGTTTATTTATACTATAAATAAACTCTTTTCTCAGTGCGTTAAATAGTAGAAGAAATAAAATTATGCAATTTCGCAATTGTTTTTTACACGTACGCGCGTCGTATAACTTTCTTCGAACGTCTAATGAGCTTATTTTCTCCCAATTAATTATGTAAATTCTTCGCAAATTACTCGTTTTATCGCTTCTGTGTGACCCCTCGACCACAGAAGTATATCCAAGAGTTCGTAATAAACCCGAGAATCCAGTCAAGTGACACGTGGATGCGTGTCTACACGTGTATACGTAATTTTGCCTTTCACACTCGGGAGTTACAAACTTTGCGAATTTGTGCAAACGATCGTCTCGCTCTCGCGCGTTATTTCGCTCCTTGGAATAGTTCGAAGAAAGAAGAAGAAAAAAAAATCTAAACCGCATAGAGAGCTTTCGGGATTCTTTTTCGTTCTCTTTCTCGCCACCGCCCCGTAAACACTGCGGTCGTTAGCGATGGTCGCGTGGCCCGACGCCCGAAGGGTTAATTGGAGGAAATAAACGTATGCAGAATTGGGGGGCGGCAGTGGGGGTTGGCAACGAGTGTCGGCAGAAAATTCAACCGCTCATACTTTTAACTGTAGCGAAAGCATAGACGCTCGACGCGTTTGCCATTCTCGCACCGCCGCTTTTGGTTTTATACACTTCTCTTGGCGTAATGTTACTCGCAAGAGCAGGCGAAGAGACCGCCCGTCGCGCGAGAGTCCGTCCATGCAAATGAGCGTGTCGGCGACGTTTATCTCTTTGCTGGCCGCAGAGAGACGAGAAACGGGGAAGATAAAAAAAAAAAAAAGAAGAAACACGATAGCCGAGTTAGCAAGCGTAAAGGGCTGAAAAAAAAAGTATATTCTCGAGCGTAGCAAAAGTACCACGCGAGCGTAATACAGTGTAGGAGGAGTAGAAGGAGGCTCTATCCCTATTAAGCCGCTCAGCAGGCCACGGACGCGGAATATGCGAGACAGGCACGTTTTATATTATCACGGAATTATTCGCCGCAGGCCAACAAGTCCCCGGTATGAACAAATAGGACATCTAAAAGTCTGGAAAATTATATACGCCTCTCTTTTAACTTGAGTCTTTACAATTTGTTTTCGCCACTCTTTACCATTCGAAATATAAATTGCACATTTTTACGCGATTTCTTATTTATTTATTTTTTTTCAGTCTGAAAATTTCGAGAATAAAATATTTTCTTTTTGTTGTAAATGCACTTTCTTGATTTTTTAATCATCACAAGATTAATTTGTTTCATCGATTATTGATAAAAAAAATATCATTTAATTTCACGTTATTTTTTTCGCTTTTTTTCCAATCAGAAAATTTTGAAGATAAAATATATTTTTGTTTATGCTGTAAATGCGTTTTTCAAATATTTGAATTATTACAGTATGCATATATTTTGTCGATCATTGAAAAAAAAAACAAATTCTCAGCCATGTAACTCTTCGATATTGATGTTTTTAAAAAATGTCATCGTTGTCCTCTTCGTGTTTCTGGCATTTCAAATGATTTCGTCGTATTATACAGGCGTCGTTTGTGTCAGTAAAT
Source organism: Buathra laborator (assembly GCA_934046635.1). Classification (NCBI taxonomy): domain Eukaryota; kingdom Metazoa; phylum Arthropoda; class Insecta; order Hymenoptera; family Ichneumonidae; genus Buathra; species Buathra laborator. The sequence goes on along the minus strand of OW203898.1, from coordinate 14,950,983 downwards.
TTTTCTCGTAATCCCACAATTCACGTATTTTCCTCTGTATCTCGAACGTTTTATCGTGAAAAACACACGATGGTTCAGTTCTCATTGTTAGAAATTTCATTGGCGAGTCGATGCGAACGACGTCGGGGTGTTTGTATAAATGTAGAATAAACTCAGCCATTCGAAATGGACTCATTCGTCGGGATTGTTCTGATACGATATGAAAGCTGAAAGTTACGTAACCCATAGGATGATATAGGTAAACCGTTCAGAAGGGGGGGAGGGGGCGGGGGCACGTGCTTGTGCGCGACGCGCCCGTTGCATGCAATTTTCCTGTATCCCGAGACTCCGAAGCGGAGAGAGAGTCGGTTATAGTCTTTCTGTCAAACGCAGGACCCGGCAAGCATCTGACATAATTGCTTTATATGAAAACAGGCGAGAGAAGGCGGGTACTGTATTTATATACATAATGTTTAGTACTCTGTGTATTCCTACCTACAGAGACACGATGATAGAGCAAAACTGGATCCGCGCTTCCGGCGAATCCAACGTCCAACGGGTGACTCGCCCACTTCGATATACAATGTCTTTCTCTCGCTTTTCATACTTCCCCATCGTTCTTCTCACTCAAACGATATTATACTTATATTTTAATAATTATTATTTTATCGACCATCTCGCGGGTACTTTATGAATATTTAATTTTCTACATTGCAGCCGTGCAGAATGAGAGACAGCCGAGAAATACCGCGACGATTAGACCCGAAGCGCTCGTGGAAATGGATCAAGAGAGAGCCTTAAGGGAAGCTGCTGTTGCAGTCGGAGTTTTCGGGTAAGTTGTGTTTTTGTCTTTACAAGCTATTCAAACGAATTGTTTCAAATGAACAATGTTGGCGCATAAATCCTGCTTCGGCGAACTTCCTTTCGATTTTTTTTTTTTATATAGCAATAGTAGAGAATTAATAAAAAATAGTGTAGGACTCTCTGTAATTAACTGCTACGAATAAAAAAAATCTCCAAGATATCGATCCTCCGATAAAGGTTAATAAAAATTAATCGAGCAATTATAGGGGCAAAAGGTTTGCAGTATAGATATTGATCAAAGGGTTATTTTGGCTAAAGATTGAAAAATTCCGCGCGGATGAAAAAATGGTTTTATGGAAAATCACGAATCGCAAGATCGAGGATAAGATCGAGAATCAGTAACGAGGTACATCGATGTTCCACGCTGTTAATTCGACTCGAATGTATCCAAGTAACGAAAAGGTGAAACGGTCAATAAAGGAGATGATAAATTGCTTTAAAAAATGTTTTATAATAACATATAAAACGTAAAGTACGAGTTCCATGGAGCGTTGGTGGCTCGAGTAGAGGAGAGCACAGCAGAAAGGACGCCTTTACCACGTTTGATCTCGCTGTTAGCCGTTATCTTCAACACCTCTATATCGTCGATGTACGAGAGCGTTGAACGGTTAACAACACAATATCGCTACGAGTTAGATGATCGTACGGGGCTTCGGCTTGAGCTGTACGCCACGCCGAGCGTGATCTATCATGAAAAATTACCTTTGACCGACTGGCCGTGAAGTATACTTGGCTCAGGTATAACCCCGACCACGTCGAGAGACCATCTGAACCGTTAATAAACGAATAATCAATAACGGTACACGCTGTGGTCAACCGATACAGGTGTGGAACGCGAGCAAAATCGGAGCTCTTCTCCGCACATCGCAATCTACCGGAGTTCGTGCAAAATATCAAGTATTATACAGTGGCCTTGCATACTTTTTCATAGATCGAGTGAAATGAGTCGACAATACATTATCTAGCAATGCACTACTTGTCTTCGTATAACTCGAAAAATTTTGAAAATTTATTTTTACATCTGAATTACTTTTCGATCGAAATAATAAACGATTAATTTGAATAAATGAAGAATTAATTTTTAGCAATCTATTACTCTGTCGCATAACTCGAAAAATGTTGAAAATTTATTTTTACAACTGAATTACTTTTTTATCGAAATAATAACTCGAGAAAATTAGAAAATTCATTTTTAAAACTGTCCTCTTCCTCAATGTAATATCTGATTTAATTCGATGTAATATTTAAGCAGTGCGTATTTTTCAGCATTTTATAACTGAATTTATACTGAAGTATTAATTTCCGTCGTGGGACAACTGCTAAAGTAATTTTGAACTCAATTTCTTTAGCAATCTCTTTGCATTTTATTTTTCGTACAATAATTCATCTATGAAAAAAAAGACACGCACTTTGTATAATACATTTATATAAACAAAATTTCGCGCGCCTGCAGTTATAGCCCACAGGCCGGAGATCGTATAATCTTCGGCAAAAAAAACCCCTATCGAGTCTTTTCGTATTCCATCCCCGAGCTTCGAAAATTCATCGATAGCTCCACGATTTTTCACCATATTCCCCGCGCGCCTCTCGAGCTCTTGAATTCTCGAATCCACTCGACGCGAATTACAAAACGCGAATAATAATTAAAATCGGCAGATTAACTTCCATGGGAGCCGAGATGAAGAATCGCGTCGCCGTTGACGATCTGCGCGAATATCGCTCGAGCCCTTTCGCTCGGCGTGGACACGGAAATTTTGTTGAAATCGTCGACGACGCGTTCGCGATAACTTTCCTGTGTTCTTCGCGTGCGCGATGATATCACGTCGGGACTGTCGCCTATGTTTCTCTCCAATCGCAACGGCTGTACCAATGGCGGGAGTGAATTTCGCATGTCGCCCTCAGATTTCGCGAATTTCTTCGCCGCCGCGTTTGCGCTCGATGCCTCGATTATCGAAGATTCCTCGCACTCGACTACGTATCCACGTCCGTGACTTTCCGACTTTGTTTTCCTAATGAGATGAGCAAATCGTCGACGAATTTCGGCTCTCATCGTCTCGGATTCGTCATCCGTGCGATTCTTCTCGTATCTCGACGAATCGGAATTTCTGGCAGTGCCATCGAGCATCGCGAAAAGTCGTTCGAACGACTCGGCAATGTCGTCCAAAGATCTCTGACTGATCAATAAATATCCACGGGTCTCCTTTTCCTTTAGTTTTAGCGCCGTCTGCAAATCCGCGACATCGCGCTTCATCGTTCGCAATTTCGTTTCCGCGGTCTCGCGTAAGATCCTCTCTTCAGCGAGGCGCTCCTCGGTGATTCTTCTCTCGTCGTTAAGTCTGTCGTTCGTCATGCGTGCTTCTGACAATTGTTGCAAAACGCTGGCAAGATTTTCCACACTAAGAGCTTCTCTGATAGTCAAATTTCCATCTTCGTCCTCCCGATCGGTGTGATTAGCGTCGACATCTTTGCTCGCCGATTTTTCGGTCGCGATAGACGATGCATCGATCGCCGTATTTATTCGAGACTGAAGATCGAGATGAAGAGATTGTTTGATTTCCGTGTTCGCTGTTTTCTCATCGATCATCAATTTTTTATCGATTTCTTGACCGGCAAATGAAATTTTAGCTTCGGGCGAATTGTTAACGAGTTCGATTTTTGTTCGATTTCTTTTGGCGACAATCGTATCGACGACGGGAGTTCTTCTGACGGAACCGGCCAAAAAAGGTCTTCTGCTTTTGGCGACAAAGGCGCTTTTGGGTCGAACGACATCGGTAGTTTCCTCGTAACGATTTCTTCGTCTCGCGCCGGCGGAGACAACGTTTCGGCGATCTTTCTGCGGCAAACTTAACCATCTGTATTCCGATCTTCCATTTCCATTCGGTGCGTTTGCTTCGAGTCTACGAAATATTTCCTCGACAATTTCGTCGCTCATAGTGGCGTTCATTCGCGCGTCGACGATAGCGAGTGTCGTATTGTGCTCGAGAAGCTTAACGATCTCGTGACCGACGTGATCGGTAAGACCGCACTGTTGAAGATCCAACGCTTTCAGCCACAAACTGTCGCGTATAGCTTCGATCAGTTCGCCGACGGCCTCGTCGCCCAATCGTGGATTACCATTGAGAGTCAAACGTCGCAAACCCGGCATATCTTCAAGATTCGGTTCGCGATATCTCAATGATTCTTTCCAAGTTTCGTGATAGAGAGACAATTTTTGTCGGCATAGAGCAGCGGCCAATGATGGACCGGAATTTTTGCTGAGATCGCACTGACCGAGATTCAGGGATCTTATGCTTTGAACGTCGGCGACGGTGCGGCAGACGAGCTCGCAGCTCTCGTCGCCGATATAGCAACGTCGCAGGGACAAGTGTCGAAGAGTCACGGTACCGGTGAGACCGACGCAGAGAGCCGCGAGACAATCGATCGGTAGAGGTACACCTTCGAGTTCGAGACTCGTAAGGGACGGAGAATTTCTCACACACTGAGCGACACTGTGCGACAACCATTCGAGAAGATAGCGCGATAAAACGACCGGTGCTTTGCCCATCGAACGAGCTTTGTCCTCGGAATTGATATCGTCCAATGGCTTTCGACACTGGTAACGACTGCGCACGCTTACGGTTTTCAGACTCCGATCGAGGGTCAGCGAATTGAGAATCGGTCCCCAATCGTCCATCTTAACGCGATCGGTCGTGAAGTCCAAACTGTGTGGCAATGTTACGCATATAACCGGAAGCGGACGCACGCGATTATGCTTGCAGAGCTCCATGTAACTCGTTGCGAAATTAGGACTCGTTGGAACGGACATTTTGGTGGTTGAATTCGAAGGTTGGGAGGAGAGTAGAGGGTTGAGAGAACGATGGAGGGTATCGACGGGGCGTCGACGACGCTCCCGTCGCTTCGCGTACGGAGACGCCAGTTTGGGAAGATGTTGGAAGAGCTTTTTTTTTTTTTTTTTAGAAGTTGTTAGACGAGGTTTGATTTTCGATGCTGTTTAGTTTCGTCGATTTTTCTTCTTCGGCTACCAAGCGAGTATTCCGTCTACCCGCGGCAAACGTCATTTGCACGATCGGTTATCAAAGACGGGGACTTCTTCTCGTCTTATTTACCGATCTCTCTGCGTCGCGTGCTCTTGAAGATTGCGAATTAATCGAACCGATGCCAAAAGTGCGTTTCGCGAAATTAACGCGTTTATTTGATGGAAAAAAAAAGTATACTTTACGCGTGTGTCGCGACATCAATGCAGACGCGACATAGTGGCTAAGATGACAGAAATCGATGAATTGGAATTGAGGTTTTGTGGGCAAACAAAAAAACGTGTTCGTCGCGCGCGTTGAATGAAGTTGTCTCGGTTGACAAAAGTATTTGTAGCGCTTAACGCTTTCGATGATTTTTTGATTTTTTGATGATGATTAGCCGTTGTTTATCTTTATAATTTTATGTTTATAACGTAAATATTTTATTAATAGTAAGTAGTTTCAATTTTTTTTATCCAGATGGGAAAAATAGATCGCGAATTCATAAACAGCGAGAAAAAAAATGCATCGGATTTAGCCTCGAAACGACAAGTGTCTTTTTTTATTCAATCGATTTTTGCGAAAAATAGCAATTTCTTATTTTTAAACAACGATTTCTCGGCTATTAAATGGAACATCAGAAAATCCGAGATGCCTGCAGTGTTCTTCGTGAAAAAATATACGAGATAGGATAACAGGTTGAATTATATATGCGTTTTTTTAACCGTTACAAATAAACTATAATTTTTTTTTTTTAAAAGCAAAAAGATATCTTTTATTTTTTTCCGCGGAAAATAAAAAGTTCAAAAAATAACTTTTTCAACCTCACATCTCCATGTAATTGTTCCGTGATTGAAATTTTTTGCGAAAAATCTAAGTTTCAGTTTTGAGTAATCGATTTATTTTTTTATAGAGATTGTATCGTTTCTATTCGCAGACCGCCGGTATCTCTCGCAATGGCAAGATACGCAACTCCTCTTCCGTTGCCGACGATCGGGTCGACAACGACGAACGCTACGTCGGAAGCGACCCCGCCGCGTCAACAGCAAGACGCCGACGACGGTAACGCTTCGGAGGACAGTATAGACGTTACGAACGAGGAACCTTTGACCCCACAACAACGAAATGTTTGCGCCCAATTGCCACCGGTAATGCCGTCTCTGTATTCACCTGCGGGCGCCGAAACGGTTTACGAAACAAGCGCGAGACTTCTATTCATGGCGGTTAAGTGGGCCAAGAATTTACCATCTTTCGCGAGTCTTCCATTTCGCGATCAAGTTATACTCCTCGAAGAGGCGTGGTCCGAATTATTTCTTCTAAACGCCGTGCAATGGTGTCTACCGTTGGAATCTTCGCCGTTGTTCAGCGCAGCCGAATTAACGGCTCTAACACTTTCGCCTCACGCCCATCCAGCTACGGGGACTCATCTACTTAACGGAGCCGGAAAATCAAGTCAAGTGGCGGCTGATGTACGACATCTTCACGACACGCTTCAGAGATACAAAGCAGTTATGGTCGATCCGGCTGAATTTGCTTGCATGAAGGCGATAGTACTCTTCCGACCCGGTAAGATACTTTTTTATTTTTCTTTTTTTTTTTTTCATGATATTTTCTTTTTTTTGTGATATTTAAAAATTCTAGAAAAATCCTTATAAATTCTTTCAATAACACGGAAAAAAATAGTGACTAAAATCCACATCGTTATTATTAATAAAAATGGAGGCGAAATCGTTTACTTTCGAACAAAAAAGTAGTCTCCGTATTTGAAGCTTTTATAGTTTATTCGGGCGAAAAAAATGAATGAAGTGTTTCGTTCCACAGAGACTCGAGGATTGAAGGACTCGACGCAAATAGAGAATCTTCAGGATCAGGCGCAAGTGATGTTGGGACAACACGCGAGGGCCCAACAGCCCGGCAGTCCCGCGAGATTCGGTCGATTGCTACTCATGTTGCCCCTTCTGAGATCCGTACCGGCGGCTCGCGTTGAGCTCATTTACTTTCACAGAACCATCGGCAACACGCCGATGGAAAAAGTTCTATGTGATATGTATAAGAATTGAATGAGCCAATTTTTTTTTATTTTTTTTTTCGTCACTTTTCGCGGCGAAATATTGTTAAATGTAAATAATTTAAATCGAGTAAAAAAAAAAGGTAAAAATAAAAGAAAAGCAGATGTGTAGATCTCGTATCGTGGAATAATCGTCGCCTCAATTAATACGACGGGGCCTAAGTTCGAATGAATTGACGATGGCCTCTCATGTCTCATAATATATAAAAACATAAAAAAAAAAAAAAAAACGAAAAAACACAATTATTGTAAAATAAACCTGTAGCCGAAAACAGATGAGTTTTAACATTAGGATAGAAGTTCCTATATATGTATTATATATATATCTATGAATTACATTGATAAAGTAATTGATACAAATGGCATCTAAAGAAGTTTAAGGAGCGAACGAAATAGTCTCGAATTGTGAGAATGAGAATCTAAAAAAAAAAAAAAAACATACGAATCGAACGTCATGTATATCTATGTATTTATATTTATTACATGTATAACTAATGTTAATCGTACAAGTAGCCGATGATGTTTCTCGTATTGAAAAAGAAAAAAAAAAGAAAGAATCATTTACTCGTCTTCGTTCATGTCGTGATAATAAACGTATGTCTCGTTGTAGATGTATAACAACGTATATCCTCTTATAATAAAACATACATAAAAAAAAAAATTGTTTTATTTTCATAAAAATATATTTTTCGACTGAAGATAATTGAATATTTTATCGGTAAGTATGATTATCGAAATTTTTTTTATTTCATTTTTTATCGACAAGTGTTTGCGATGTTTCTGGCCAATTGAATTTCTCGGGATTGCTATTAGATTCGTATTAAGTTTCGTAGATATATTTGAACCCCTATTTTCGACGCTTCTGGGTTTTGCTGGGCGTGTCTCGCAAGTCAACCCCTCCCTTATGTCAGACTCGCACCTACGCGTGTGTACTATAGTATAGACTATTTATTTATCACCGTGTAATCCCTGACTTCACCCTCGACGCTTCGTGGGCCACATGGCAGCTCGACGACATCCCCGCGGGTACCCTTAGACCGCGTTTATAAATTACATGGAGGTTGAACGAGATTTAAGGGGGCTTCCCGAATCTGATGCTGTCAAAGCTCCACCGGATACGAACGAAGGGAGTTAAACACCCAAAACAGCCACCGGTGACACCGTCGGGACTTGCAAGCGCCTTGGGAATTCCAAGATATGCGGTAATGCGTTTTCAATTACGCAGGAAGAAATTTGGCAAAGCCGTAGTCATAGACACCCTTCTGCGTCCCTTAATGTTTATTTTCCAAACCGAATCAAATTTTATCTTCAAAAAATTCAGTGTTCTACTTATCGAATGTTAAATATCGAAATATATCGATCAGCAATTTATCGAACTTATTTATTACGATAAAAAAAAAAAATTAATTATCATTATCCTCTGATTTTTTCCGATGCCAGAATTCAAAATTTATCTAACAATAAATATGTGCACTTCGGTTTAAATTTTCAGTAGAAAATTTCTTTAAATTCTTTGCTATTATTTTTGAACACTTCGATAATTTTTTTTTTTTTTTCATAAAATTTTTTTTTATCGCCCATCGAATCGGCGATTGAGATATCTCACTATAAATATCGATTATATTAAAAGAAAAAAAAAATTGTAAAATTAATACGAATCTCTATGTTTTATTTTTTATTCTCCGAAGCGGCGTTATTGATATCGAGTTCGCGTAGCGCAACAGCAAGAGAATCACGTAACGAATTTCGATACACCGACAAAGCGTCGATGGGGAGGGTTTGGCGTTGCGATGGGGCTGCGATAGCAGAGCAAGGATGGTACATTCGTAGTATTGACTCGGGTTTTGCGGTACCGTTTGGGAGGCGGAGTTTTGCGACCTCCACCCTCGATCCTGTTTAGCTTTCTCGCTTCTCCTCGTTCATTCTATCCTCCACTGTATCTATATCTATATATACCCATACTATATCCCTGTCTGACTCCTCGGTGGGTTTCGCGAGGACCCGGAACTCTACCCCTCAATTCTCATAGCCGCGGTTTTCTCTTTTCCTCACGTTTGCTCGACAAACCTCCCTCCCGCTCGAAGGGTGAACCAGCAATGGCGTCGGGACTTGTTGTATTTCGCTTTCGAGGTAAGCTTCCGGTGATGCTGAGGGCTGCTTGCCGCTTCTATACTTTCTCAATTCTCGGTGCGGATGTTCTCTCCCTTTCTCCCTTCGTGTCCTTCGCTCACTCTGTCCTCCGCTCCCCCGAGAACGAGAACGATCCTCGTAGAGGGATGAGACGCGAATGGAACGAGTGGCGTTACGAGAGACAGAGAGAATAAAAGCGGAACGAGAACGAGGGAGAGAAACAAGGAGAATAGATGAAGATAGTAAAAGAAGGAAACGACTAAGAGAATCGCGGAATGGCTATGCGAGCAGTATAGCCGGAGTGGAAGTAGCATCCATTTATTTTATTACATTATCATACCAACTAGGCGCTCGATAAGTGGAGCTTTAAAGCGGTGGTTCTCAAACCGTTACGATGAATACTATTGTAATCTCTTGAACTTTCTCGCCCTCGCGATTTTACTAATAACTATTGCACATGTATTCTATACATTTTTGGATGTTCGAATTATTTATCGAATTTTTGTCAATTTGCGAAATAATACGAAAAATAAAAATTGGGGAATTTCGAAAAAAAAAAAAATTGGCATAAATATTATTGTTTTTGAGATTTGGTATCGAGAAAAAAAAAATCTTAGATTTGATTTTTTTATACTTCAATTCCGATTTCTGGTGAAAATTTCGAGAAAATAAAAAAGTGCTATTTTACGTTGCGCGAAGAGGCCCTTTGAGGATACCTTCGCGGTTTATCAATTCTGAGCTAAGAAACGATCTCGGGAAATCCTCGAGCATTTTTCTTCGAGCTTCAACACAGCTTTATACATACATGAGCGACATATATATGTAATTTGTATACATGTTACGGAGAAATGTAGTGTGCCCCTCGGTCAGGCCAAAAGCTCCGAAGAATTGAGCTTTCCTCTCACGTACTCGAGGATTATCGGACCTTTCGCCCCCTTCCGCCCGTTGAAAACTAAAAGAAAGGGAGCCGACGAGACTCCATTCGCGAATATCCAACGATATAGCAGAGACTTCATTATTTTATCATTTTTTTTGTCCGACTTTATTTTTTTTTTTTTAAGGGCGTTGGGTTATTAATATTTGGAAATGTTTTAATCGCTCGACGTTAATACGGCGCGAAGTTTTGCTTGCGGATTTTTGCTACAATGGTCAGAATACGCGGAGCGCATTCATTCCTCCCTCCGTTCGTCTCTCGCACTCCTCTCTTCCTCTTCTACTACTACTACTCTCTCTCGTTAGTTCCCTCACCCGCGCAACCTCCCGCTATCTAAAAATCAATAGATACCCCGACGACCAACGCGGTAGCCATTGGACTGTCGGCAATCCTACGACGGACCGACGGTACAGCGATAAAAAAATAATTGATTTAATAGACGATGATTTTGTCGAATCGGAATGACAAATCGTGAATGTTATTTATTGAGTTTTCCGAATGATTCTCGGCGCGATAAAACATTGACAATTTGTGCCTCGGAATTATAATATGTATATACAGTTACGTGAGAGACGACGATGATTTCATTGAAAATTCGCACGATTGCGTAATTCCGCGTCAATACGAACAAAAGCCAATCTAAATGTGTCCCTCCGAACAATGAATACATCTTCGCGAAAAGTTAGCATTGCGTAAAATCCGACGTCAAAGGGAAAAGGAGAAACGTTATCTAAGAATATTGAGGGTCGTCTCTCGTCAACGACTTCGAAGGGGACTGCGCGGATTTCAAAGCCCTCGTCAATGTAATTTCTGCGTCTCTTTGCTCTCGACTCAAAGACATGCGAGCTTCAAACATGTAATAAACTCGTTTCGGTTTATTAAAAAATAACGTTTATGAGAAATAATTGAGATTTCATTCAATTTTTTTGATATGTCGCGTAAATAAAAATATAACGAAAAAACTAAAATATTAAATATTAGAACATATTTAACTAATAACACAATAAATCCATAATGATCAATGACGCAATCATTTTTGTAATACTCGTCAAAATCGCTATTAATATAATAATTAAATTTTAATGGTATAGATAATTTCGTTAAAAAATGAGAAAAATTTAAACGGCCATTCCATTGATTATTTATTCGCTGCTTGACTATTTTTAATTATTTTTCGTCGTAAAGACATAAAACATAAAATTGAGTAAACATATAAAAACAATAATAAAAAATAAATAAATGTATGAGTTAATTCTATAAAACGTTCTTCACATACAGAAAGTGATCGGTAAAGCAGTTTTTTGATTCGTATATCAACGAAAGATTATTGATTAAATCATTTCAGATGACCTTTAATTTCGGTTCGAAATCTTAATATTACGAGAGTTTTGATCGACTACCGGTAACTCATAATCTCAACGGATATTCTCTCCGCGTTCGATAAAACCAACAGCCGAAAACCAAATACCTATTCCCCGAACGTTCTCCACGGCAGTTGTTTTAACTGCGTCACCTCTCGCGAAATCCTCGCCGCGAATCTTTCATTCACACTCGCGAAACAACTCCGTGTGCGCGCGCATATCACACACATAGTATTCTAGCAGACGAAAAATCGCTGCCGAGCGTCCGTCGCAGTCACTCTGGCGTCTCGACGGCGAGAACAATGTGTTCGTCAATAAAATTCGAAAAGCGGCAACAATCGACATTCTAGTCTCAAATAAATGTAACTCCGCGTTTTCGCGACTCTCTAAACAATTCCTCAAGTTTTTGTGATAAAAAAGTAATAGAAAAAAAAAAAAAAAAAAAAAAAAAATCTTACGAATCCTCGAATCGTCCGGTTCGACTATCTTAAAAATATTCCGAGATAAAATTTCTAGTCCGTTCGATGGTCCGTCAAATGAATGAAAATGAATCAATGAACAGATACGGTCCGCTCGTTGGTGCTATCGACGAAGGGACGAGTAGCGCGAGATTTTTGGTGAGTCAAAAAAAAAAAAAAAAAAAAAAAAAAAAATACAAAAATTGTTTCTCGAATATCAGTCGCAAACTCGGAGATGACATAGTTACGCGCGTGTTTATTATTAGCATAAAATGAGAGAGAAAACTACATTATTATTATTATTATTACTATGTTGACAATAATTTTGCAGGTTTTCGCAGCAAACACTGCGGAAGTATTGACCTATCATCAAGTGCCCATATCTCAATCTTATCCCAAAGAAGGATGGGTGGAGCAAAATCCCATGGAAATTTTGTCCGCCGTCAAGGAATGTCTGAGTCAAACGGTTTACAATCTCCAGCAACTTACGATAGATCATTCGGATATCGTTGCGATAGGCGTTACGAATCAACGAGAAACTACCGTTGTCTGGGACTCCGTTACTGGAGAACCGTTATATAATGCGATTGGTAAGATCAATAACTCATCTATAGCGCATCTGCATTCCCCTTCCCCTTCTTTCAGCTTCTATCGATACTAATTTATTTATTTACTCGACGATTATCCTGACCTTTGATCTTTTCTTCGCAGTGTGGATGGACATGCGAACCACCGGTATAGTCGACGATATTCTCAAAAGAGTTCGCAATCAAAATAAAAACTACCTGAAGCCTTTGTGCGGATTGCCGATAAGTCCGTATTTCAGCGCTCTTAAAATCAAATGGTTGCTCCAGAATGAGCCAAAAGTTCAAAATGCAATAGCCAACAAGAGATGTATGTTTGGGACTATCGATTCGTGGCTCATATGGGTCGGTATTTGCGAAAGTTATTTCAAATTTTTTTTAAATTTAATTTAATTTAATTCGCTAAAAAAAAATTCTGAAGATCGAATTTACTCCGATTTTCGTATCTATTTATTGCATTAAAAAAAAACTGATCGATTCATCAAAACGGCCGGATTAACGATGTAAAAAGCATATGATAGTTTAAATTTTTTTCGAATTCTTACAATTTTATGAGATGAAACAATATCAACGCATTCGTGGAGTTTCACGCTGTTGTTTCAAAGTTACGTAAAATCGTAAGAATACGAAATAAAGTTGAAATCAATAAATACGCTTTTTTATTGAATCAATCAGTTTTTTTCATCCTGCGATACGATTATAGTAACGCGAGATTTTGTATTTAGCTTTTCTTTTTTAAATGTAAATTTTTTATTTTTTAGAATTTAACCGGAGGAATCGACGGCGGGGCTCACTGCACTGATGTGACGAATGCATCGCGAACGATGCTGATGAACATAACGAGTCTAAAATGGGATCCGACTTTGTTGAAATTCTTCGATATACCAGCGGAGATATTGCCGCGAATTCACAGCTCTTCGGAGATTTATGGTCACATACACGACGGAATGCTCCGTGGTGTACCGATATCGGGAGTAATGATCAATTTTTTAAATCTTTTTCGTAACGAGTTATTGGGGCGAAAATAATTAAAAAGAAGACAAATGAAGAGGTTTTCCGTGGAGAATATTCCGCGTAAGTAAATACAGACTCGTTGCAGTGTCTGGGAGATCAACAAGCCGCGCTGGTGGGGCAAATGTGCTTACAGAAGGGACAAGCAAAAAGCACATACGGAACGGGATGTTTTCTACTGTACAATACGGGAACCGCGGTGCGTTTTTACTGTTTTTAAATCACAGAAAATCTTTGCATCACTATTGCTTTTTCATCAGAATTATTTTTCGATTGCGAACCGATATTATCGGGAAATAACGTGAAGCATTTATCTTGAAGATTGTCGACTCGTCGCACGGTTTGCTAACAACGGTCGCTTATCAATTGGGAGCGAATAATCCTCCGGTATACGCATTGGAAGGTTCCGTAGCGATAGCCGGTGCAGTTATACAATGGCTTAAGGAAAATCTTGGAATGCTATCGGATGTTAAAGATTGCGAAACTATAGTTGAGAAAATTCCATCCGACAATCGGGTAACTTTCGTTCCGGCGTTTGCCGGTCTTTACGCGCCGTATTGGCGAAAGGATGCGAGAAGGTAATTTTTTGCTTTTGCTTTAAAAAAAATGAGTCTATCTGTGGAATATTAATTTCCGTTTCGTCAGACAATCGTTTTTTTTTTATCTATTTTTTTCTCAGCGTCATTTGCGGTATAACCGAAGATACGACGAGCGCACATATCGTGAAAGCTGCGATGCAAGCGATATGCTTTCAAACACGTGATATTCTCGAAGCAATGACGGAGGACACGGGTTTAGTTTTGTCTAAACTACTAGTCGACGGTGGAATGACGAATAATAGTTTACTGATGCAAATGCAAACGGACATTTGCGGTATTCCAGTCGGTAAGCGAAGCAATGACGAAATTTTTGAAAAATCAATAAAACGTAATGATTAATTCAGAGAACAAAAAAAAAAACATTCGTCTAAAATAAATCGGAATACGATTGTTAAAATTTCACAAGGAAGTCAGGCCACTTATGTGTGAAACTACTGCTCTTGGAGTGGCAATCGCGGCGGGAAGTGCCGAAGGAATTCGAAAGTGGGATCTACGATTGGACGCTGCGGTTCCCAGTGATACATTTGTGCCATCGATTACCGAAAATGGTGGGAACTTTATTAATATTAAAAAAAAAAAAAAATTGAACTTTGAAAAAGTTGATAACGGATCGAATTTTTTAATTTACAGAACGGGATATTCTTTACTCTCAGTGGAAAAAAGGCATCGAGAGAAGTTTAGGTTGGGATACGTCGGAAGTCGACAACGACGACGGTAATTGTTCATTGATTTTCCCCAAAATATAAATGACGAATATAATTGCGATAATTGAAATTACTCCTTTTTTTTTTTTTTAGATAATCCCGTAAATCTTCACACAGCCACAGCTCCGGGACTGTTCGTTATCGGTACAATGATAATACTCTTGATAGCGAAACACAGATCGATTCTGTTATAAAGCCGAAATAACGAACGTTTCGTTAAAAAAAAAAAAAAAAATCTATCGTAACATTTTTCGCGAGAGAATTCTACGATCGATTGTTCCTTCCATAGTTTTTTATGCATTTATCTGTTGAATAAGATAGAGTGTAGTCTCAAGAAACGGAACTCAGGGTTTCTCATGTTATGTTTCATTTAGCGTTTAAATAAGAAAAAAAATGTGAAAAAAAACGAATTTGTGAGAAAAAGTCGTCGCGTTCTTGTTTTCGTTTTTTAAGTTCATCGACTCGAATCATCTTCGACTCCGATAACTAACGGTAAATTTGTTTCGCTCTCGACGACCTCTGCGACATTTGCTTCAGAATTTGATGTCGCCGCGGCGTAAACAGTTCTTTGCGGCTTCGCGGAGGTTTTTTCAGTACCCGGCAACAACGGTGCACTCGGCATCATTAATTGAGGATTCAGTGCTTTCGATTCTTTCGCGATCGTCGCATCATGCAAATTCTCCTGTTAAAAGCCAAATGTTTTACCCGTAAAAAAAATCATTTTCACGTATGTCAACGAATATATGTATCATGATATCATTGTAAAGACTTCATTAGAAAATTTAAATAGATGAAAATTTTAATTATTTATTCTACGTGACGAAAATCCTGAAAAAATAGATCGTAAGAAAAAAAAATCGATCACGAACCAATGATTTATCGGTCGTTGAAGTTTCAGCTGCAGAAACCGGCACGACGAGCCAAGCATCGACGCGTATATTTGCGATTCTTATACGCGATCTTTGTGGCGTTAATATCCGAGTTATTAAACTACGGCAAGCGTTCGATATCTTGGGAACTTTGGGAAAGGTGACCTTATTTTGGACTTGCTAAATGGGTGAAAAAAAAAACCGCGATGTTTTGACGGATTATTATACGCGAATGGAAAAAATGGGGTGTTATTTTTTTAAATTTATATTAAATTTATACCTGACTACCTTTAGCAGTTGGGCGTAGTTATTGTCGTCGAAGGGCAAACATCCGTAAACCATCGCATAAAGAACAACTCCAAGTGACCAAACGTCTGATAATTGCGGCTGGTATGGGATGCCGCGTAATATTTCCGGGGACGCGTAAGCGTAGCTACCGCAAAATGTATCGCTCAGGGGGGTAACGCCGTTCTTTGGTTTCATTTGCCCGCGCGCGAACCCGAAATCCGATAATTTAATGTTGTAATCTTGATCCATCAACAGATTCTCGCATTTTATGTCCCTGAGGGAATTTTCGGGAAATTTCAATTTTTTTTTTTTTTTTTTCGTGTTTATAGGAGATAGGAGTAAGAAATACAGAGGTTTTGTATTCACCTGTGAACAACTCCACGCTCGTGACAATAATCAACAGCGTCTATGAGCTGTTTAAACCATCGACGACTTCGCGTCTCGTCGATAAATATATCGCGACAAATTACATCGAGCAAACTTCCGCTATGGGCGAATTCCATGATGATGTAAACTCTGAATAGACGCGAATTTAATTAATCGTAATGGAGTGTCATAAAAAAAGAATTTTGGGTTTTCTCGTTCGTAAATAATATAAAACTAACCGATGTGTCGTTTCGATAGCCTGAAGAAATCGAATTAAGTGGGGATGCTTCAAACCCTTAACGACTTCGATTTCGCGGGGCAAAAATTTTCTCAAATAATCCTCCGGTGCCTGAAACTTCGATACTATCTTGACGGCTACTTGACACTCGTGTCGATCGGACTTTGCGACCTATGTGTCAAGTTAGAGGTCAAACGTTCGCGCATCAAACGGTTACGGAAAATTTTCGCGGAATTATTCAGTATTTCGGTAGTTTTCATTCCTTTCGGATGCAAGTCAAGTCAACAAAAACTTACCTTGACAGTCGCGTACGAACCGGCACCAATAGTTCTCCCTAATGCGTATCCATGCGATTCCAGAACCGTCAATTTCCTATCCGTTTTTTCACCGTCTTTTCCATCGTCGGTAGAAGTTGTCGGACCTCCCGTTCCTTTTGACTCATCTTCCGGCACTGTTGACATTATCACACGCGATGCGAATTTTCGCTTGAAAACGACACGCAAACTATGCCAAACGTTTCGTGTTTCTTTTCACTCATACGTCGACGACGATGCGTCGCGATGTAACCGTTAAAACAAATTTGCATTTGGAGAATCTTCATTGTCAATTCATAATGTGTATTATTATAATCACCACAATACGATAAACTCCCGGTTCAACGATTTTTACTTTATGATTGCATTTGAGATGGTTTTTTAACGACCGCGTATTTTGTACGATGCAAGAGCGAGTCGACGTTAACACGCAAGCCGCGTAAAACAATTGAACTTGTCTGAGAACATATTTTTGACGATCCGAACTAACGTAGAAGAACTTTAATTATTCATGTAATCGGTCGAATAAAACACAAAAATAGACGTTATTGAAATTTTATTTTATCGTAAATATTAACAACCAGATGAAAAATTGTGTGACGAACCGACACCGTGGCAAAGTATTCGAACACTAAACTGTCGCACTCCCATTGGCTAGTCGAGAACTTCGATAATAATAATAAGCGCTACTGTGACTCCCTCTACGCAACACAACCGAAATACATCTACCGTTTTTCAGTGTGTTCGCGTTGTTTGTCGTAA
This sequence comes from Buathra laborator, assembly GCA_934046635.1. Taxonomy (NCBI): domain Eukaryota; kingdom Metazoa; phylum Arthropoda; class Insecta; order Hymenoptera; family Ichneumonidae; genus Buathra; species Buathra laborator. Next base: position 14,933,441 of record OW203898.1, on the reverse strand, counting down.
AAACTCGGTCAGAGTTGATCGAATTAATATAAACTATCGATAATGGCAGACGTTTTGGATATTGATAATGCGGAAGAATTCGAGGTTGACGACGAAGGAGATCGTGAGTATTTTTTTAGCTTTTTGACTCGTAGATTAATCGCAAAAGTTGATTCGTAAATTTATAACCTATATGTCAACCGCGTTCGTGTAAATATCTCACCATTTCGTGCATTATGAAACGAGACAAAACATTATGATTTTACGATTGTTCAGAGGGAATCGCGCGATTGAAGGAAAAGGCGAAAAAGAGGAAAGGAAGAGGCCACGGAACAGAATTAGCCTCGACTCGCGAAGATATCGGACATCACGAGTCTATGAACGTCGTCGATGAGGACGACGATGAACCCGGACCCAAGAGATGTAAGTTTCCTTCCCGTAAATCCGATTTTTCGTGTGGGCGGAATTAATAAATTTTCTCTCTCCTTACAGCCGTAGAAGGATGGATATTGTTCATAAACGCAGTTCATGAGGAAGCGCAGGAAGACGATATACAAGACAAGTTTTCTGAATTCGGTCAAATAAAAAATTTGCACTTAAATCTCGATAGAAGAACAGGTTTTTTGAAAGGCTACGCACTTGTTGAATACGAAACATTCAAAGAGGCGCAAGCAGCCAAAGAAGCTTTGAACGGCACAGAAATTCTTGGACAGCCGATATCTGTTGACTGGTGCTTTGTCAAAGGACCCAAAAAGTTAGTATTTCAAACATTGATGATAATATAATTTCTGTAAAAAATATTATCCATAATAACGCAATTAACTCGATTTTATTTTTTTTTTATTTTTTTTTTTTGCAGATTAAAAAAGAGGAGTCACAGGAGACGATGAAAAAACGATTCAAGAACCAACTAAAAAAAAACTCAATATTTTTTCTTTACCCATTGCTAAGACAGTCCCATTGGACAGATGAAAAATAATATTTCTATTTAATAATTATTAAATCGACAATGAACAATGTAAACGAGACTAATAACTTCGCTCGTTACTTTATTTGATTTATAATGATTATAAACGCGTGTACGATCGATAAAACGAATGTTTTATTTAACTCATTTCAATCCTCGTATACTTTAAAGTCGACGAATTTTCACACATAATATCGTGATAATTCGTGATCGATATACACGTAAAAAAAAAAATATATGGGAATAAATATCTAAGAGGCAATGTTACGATTCAAGCGTAATAATTGAGATTTGCTTTCTTCTTCGCTTGAACTTCGTTGATCGCTTCCATTAGATCTTCGTGAGTAACGGCCGTGGCGTTGCGTCTCAGAGCGATCATACCCTATGGAAAAAGAAAACAAAAACGTAACAATTAATTAATGATTCTTCGATTCACGAAGATATACGAAAAAAAATAGTATATAAAATTTTACCGCCTCGACGCAAACAGCTTTGCACTGAGCGCCGTTAAAGTCATCCGTGGATCTGGACAATTCCTCGAAATTAACGTCCGGATACATATTCATTTTACGCGAATGAATCTGCATAATACGCGCGCGCGCCTCTTCATTGGGATGTGGAAATTCAATTTTTCGGTCCAAACGTCCGGATCTCAGAAGCGCGGGATCGAGAATATCGACTCTGTTAGTCGCGGCGATAACTTTTATATCGGCAGTGGAGCTAAAACCGTCCAATTGATTCAAAAGCTCCAACATCGTACGTTGTACCTCGCGATCACCCGCTTTTTCCGAATCGAAACGCTTCGTTCCAATTGCGTCCAATTCATCGATAAAAATGATTGCCGGTGCTTTTTCCTTCGCCAAGGAGAACGCGTCGCGGACGAGTTTTGCACCGTCGCCGATAAACATCTGAACCAATTGCGGTCCGGCTAATTTCAGGAAAGTCGATTTCGTCTGAGCGGCGCACGCGCGCGCCAAAAGCGTTTTACCGGTTCCCGGAGGTCCGTACAAAAGAACTCCTTTAGGCGGCTGAATACCCAAATTTTCGAATTTTTCCTTGTGAGTCATGGGCAGCACTACTGCCTCAATCAACTCTTGAATCTGCTTATCGAGACCTCCGATATCGGAATATTGCTCCGTCGGTCTTTCATCGACTTCCATGGCTTTGACTCTCGCGTCGTATTCCGCCGGAAGAGTTTCAAGTACCAAATAGCTGTCTTTGTTAACGCCTACCAAATCGCCAGGTTTGAGAGACTCGGCGTCTACGAGTCCAATAACAGGCAAAAAGTACGTCTGACGAGTGGAAGTTTTTATAACAGCGCATTTTCCTTTTCTCTGAGCGTCCAGATCAACGACGGCTCCGTCTTCCTCTCCTGTGTCCTGAGGATCGACGTCCAACAATTCTATAACATTAGACACGAGATACGGCAATGTCTTGTTGACCTTTATTTTCTCCGTGTTTTCCTTGATTTTGTCATTTTGCGCTTGCAACTCGTGCGATATTCTCATTACTTCGCTCTTCATTATTTTAATTTCGTTGTCGAGAAGACGAGTTCGCGAGACTATTTCGTCGGTCGACATACGCAAAACATCTTCGCTGAGCGTTTCCTGGGAGGGAAGTTACGAAAAATGTATTGTTTTGTCTGTCAGATATACTTCGAAATGCAAGAATTGCTTGTCATTCGAGATTCATAACCTTCTTGGAACATTGTAATTGAACAAAAGTACGATAAATACCTCGCGATCTTCCCATATCGATTTATCCTCCAGAGTAGCCATTATCGTGGCAAAGTTTGATCTGAATATTCAAACAATTCGATTCCGTCGACGTTGATACGAAAATTGTGTAAATTCTGTTGAAGTCTCGGCGAAGAATTTTTATCCGGCAATGAAGTAAAGTAAACCGAAAGGGACGAGGCACGATGAAGTGGCGCGACGCGACGGAATCCGATGGGAACTGCATAGCGAAAAACGATGATTTGCCAACAGTTGGTCTCTCGCAATGCATCGCGAGGACACGCGTTTTACGGGGGATTCGTATATCGTCTTCATTGATCAATAAAAACTATAATCATTAACGAGCAACGAGTCGTTATATCATATTTTGCTATTGATAACTCTCCAGAACAGATTATAATTACGAATTAATTCGTATCTTGCACAATATTGCGTCAAAAGTAGAATAAACGAGTGTCAAAGATCCGGCGTAATATAAATCTCAAAAAATATCGAATAGCACGCGTAGAAAATTCCAGATATTTGGATTCTATTTATCGAGAGATATATGCACGCCAGCGGATTGTCTATATATATCATCACGTACTCTGTGTTTATCCTTTAATTACATATATACCTATATACCGAGCGAAACAGAAACACGGAGTGCGCAACCAGCGCGTTCAGTTGAATCCATGAATTCACCCAACGACGGTTTTCTTGTTTTTTCATTCCTCCTCGTTTTTTATCGTTGAACAAAGAAAAAAAAAAGAAAAGAAGCGAAATAAGGAGTCGCATTATCAGTAGAATACAAGACGGCGCACGTTTCGTGTGTTACTTTGCAATAGAGAATCGTAAATATTGCAACGTTATGAATACACCGAGTACGGACGAGAGGCTCGCCGAGGTTTTGCGACTTTTTCTCTTGCCGAATTACAATGTCGCATCGCCAACGTATCTCGATCTTCTGTTGACACAAATTTCGGATAGAACTAATGCATGTAAGACACAATCTTTTACCACTATTGTATCCAAATGTTCATGTTTTTCTCGTAACGTCGAGGCCTCGAACTAACCTCGATGGTAACTCCCTCGCTTCTTGTTTACGAATTAAAAATACGAACGACTATTACATTTATTCATGCAATTCACGCAAATGGAAATCAATTCCATTTTAATTCATTTACACATCGTGACTCATTGTTCACTAAAAGCCATTGTAGCCTGTTGCTGGCTAATTGTACACGAAAAAATTCTTTGTCACTGTCTTATTGATTTTTTTTACTGACCATTTTCGTCTGCAATTCGTTCGCGAAAATGTTGCATTGCTTAATCACTCGATTAATTCAGTTCCAGTCGATCTGTTGGATTCTGAACACGTTGCGACGTACAAAAAATGGATCGAAGAAGCATTGAGCGTTTGGTCCGGCGAAAACAAACCGTGTCAACCAATCGCTGTCTTTGCTATCAGACTTTTGGGACTCATAGCCAGAGACGGAGAACACTTTTTAACTTTGAGACACGACGATGTATTCGACAAGCTTTGCAGAGTTTTGGATCTTCGCAGAGATGACTTATCGGCGTCCATCAAAATGGCTTATACCACTATGCTACTTGACGTTATCAGCCACAAGAACGGCAGACAATGGGTGAAAGAAACGGGTAAAAAATTCTCTCGTTACGCAAAATTTGTATTATCAACACTTTTCTTTTTTTTTCATTAAAATTTTTTTTGTCGAATCAGATAGATATATAACATTTTTGGACTTATCGCCTTCATATTTGATAATAATTAATAATAATAATAATACTGAATAATACGAATTTATCATTTTTGTTATATACATTTCTTCGATAAAACTACTGGTGAAATTTGAATGCTAAATGCTATTCTTCAGAATTAACCAAATGATTTTTTAAATTTTTTCCAATTTTTTAGATTTTTTTCGTAGTTATATTCATTTTTATAACTTTTTTCCGAAATTCCAAAAAAAAAAAAAAATTCCACAAACGCATTAATTTTTTGTATTTTTATTCGCAGGATTATGGAAGGATATCGTAAAATTTGCTCATCACAATCACACGCTTTACGTGACGCGGGAGAGTCAGCGCTTTCTCACGTCTCTGTTACTCCAGGAATCTCGTGACGGCGAACTGTGCGCCGAAATAATACTCGCGATCGCGGAGCCGGTGATGAGAACGACGCTGAACGGTCAGACGCAATCCTCGCTGGAGGATCTTTACACGCATCAGAACAAACATCTGTGCAACGCGCTGAATCTTATAACGAACATTTTCGAGAACACGCTTTTCATTACGTTGGAAAATCCGATACCCGATATGTTTGAGAATCTTACGAATCTCGAGTCGCGAACAAAGGCCCTTTTCGTCGCGTGCATAAGCACTCAATTCTTTCAGCACATTCACAAGTTGTGGATATTGCTGAACATAAGAATACTTAAACAAGGATTGAAAAAAGATTCTGACGTCGTAGATTGCGAGATATGGGAAAAATTTCGTCAGGGTTTTTATTTCGCTCAGACGCTACTGTTGGCGAAGAAATATATGATAGAATTGGGAAACACACACAAGATGTCTTTGATCTATTGGATGAAATTGCAAGGGATACACAAGTTCCGACTTCCGGTCGAACATAAATTCGAACATCAAGTAATCTCGTTACTGGTGAGAAAATAATCCTTTCTTCTCTACAGAGTTAAGAAAAAAAAAAAAAAATTCCATTCGTTTTTTCGACCACTTCGATTTTTAATACGATCTATCGATGCGCAGATAACACCGCTCTGCGCGTGTATAAAAGCCAACTATATGAAAGATCACGATTTCTTCGAGATGTTCGTCGACAAACTCTTCGACGTGACATCGCATCCGGTACAACGAATGAGTTACAACACAAAGACGGTAATGTGCGGTTCGGACGATCTTCCGGTTGAGAAAATATGCAAAGCTACGATCGACATGGTGATGGAGCTAAAGGACATTATGGATCGGGTAAATCTGAAAAAAAGAAAAAAAAAAATGTCGCACTTCCGAAAAAAAAACGGTAATCATCGATAATTTTATTTTTTTTCGCAGGATTTGGCAGTAATAGCTTTTCAGATGATGTGTCACGTGTTGAAGAATTACATTCCCGGTAAATGTCGATATTCCTCGGAAACGGAGCCAACGATGCCGCAGGATCAACATATTAGGCCGTCGAGAAAATCGATTCTCGACGGGGATCCGATAATCGAAGTTCCGGGGCTTTTGTCAACGTTGCTGAATAGTATCGCTCTTCTCGCTGAGAAATTCAAATTCAAGTGGAAAGAGTGCGTCGAAACGACTTGCGTGTTGTTTCTCGCTGAAGGAATTCTCCAACATCCCGGTGTGCAACCAAACGTAAGAAACGATTTTGGAAAAAAAATCAATCAATTTTTCATCGAGAAATTCGAAGCTTCGATGTTTTTTTTATTGGATTGTTTTAGCTCTGCGTTCAGGCGTTGAAACTCTGCAAACTCGCGATTCAAGACTTCATGCCGCCAAATCTCGCGTTGCTGATCGACGAGAGCGACAGTCACATGATTAGCATCGGTCCGACTTTCTACAAAAGGCTTCACGATCCTAATTGGGAAGTTCGCGACAGTGTATTCGAAACACTGAATACGATCGCTGCGATCTCCGAAGACAGTGAGTATCTTAATAGTCTTGTAATCTTTTGATTTATCTACCGAATTGATCATTACACGGAACCATTTTTTTCATCAACAGAGTATCCGGCATTCCAAGATTTTCTTCTTGTCAACGAATTCCTGCAACTGGCTACCGACATCGCGATAACCGATGGAGAAAGTTACGTTAGAGCCTCAGCTCTCGTCTTCATATCCACTTCCATCAAAATCAACAAACTGTGGGAACAAAAGTTATCGCAACTCGATTTGCCGGTAAGAATTGTTCCCTAAACTTATTTCCTCGTCGTCTCTAAGATCAATATACTGATATAATGTTTTATTATCATCAGGCGAAAGCGATCAATTTGTTGAAAGACGAAAGCGAAGCTATCGTTAGAAGAGAAGCTGTTATGCTTATCAAAGAGTTATATTTGTACAGAAAGTGGCCGTAAGTAATAAAAAATCGACGAGAAAATTGATAAAATTGACGAGATATCGTCAAAAAATAAAGTTCTATCGATTAACCGAGTTAAATATTTTTAGGAAAAGTACGATAGAGTCGATGAATCAAGTTATGGCAGAGGCTGCAGTTCTGGATTTGCATTGGGAGGTAAAAGTCAACGCTCTCCAGTACTGGCGGCATTTCATAACGTCGCACTTCACCGATCAAGGAATGCTGGACGGTTGCTTTCCGAACGTAACGTTTTCGAAGGAACATCGAAAAATCGTGGCGCTTAACGAATCCGAGATAAAGCGTCGATTGAATAAAGCGCTCGATGAGTTGGCGAAGCAAAGTTGTCTCGGAGTGCTATTGGTTACACTTGAGGATGAAAGCGATTTCGAAGTATCGAATACCGCGGCAGAGATAATTTGCAAATTGAAGAGATTTCTTCTCAAATACAAAGTCAATGAACCCGAAGCGCGTTTTCCATCGGCGAAAGACAGCGCCGTATTGGACAGCGCTTACGTTAAAGATTTTTCGAATAATTCCAACAGCGAGGTAAACGCTATACGCGAAAATTCGTCGAGCGTAATAGACGAAATTGCCGACGCGAACGATGCGAATCTCTTGGCGTCGCTGTACAAAAATTCGATGAATATGGACGGCGAAAAGGACAACGCAAAGACGGAAACGCTTCGTCACATATCGCAAGTTACGAAGGAAGATTTTTTGCGATCGATTCTCAACAACGATCTCGACTCGTACATTGCGGAGCGCAAGAGATGGCTGAAAACTTATACCAGTAGTTTCGAATCGGTACTCGAGGATATCATAACAGCGAGTAATTCCAAAGACGTCAACTCGATGGATTGCTACTGATTACATTCTTTCGATATAGTCACAAAAAAAAAATCAATACTTTTTCACGGCAAAAAAAAAGAAAAAAAAAAAAAAACATTCACAAAATTACGCATAAGTTTACAAAAATATAAGAAAAAAAAAATCTGCAACACTCGTGTATAAAGTAGAATAGTCGATAAATGGATGAATTATTTTTTAATATCACATACAAAGTTTACAAACTTTTACAAAAGTGCTATCGTATACAATTAAGAATAAAGTCGTAAGAAAAATATATTGAAAATTGGTTTTTTTCTTTTGTTTTTTTTACGTATTGCTTCGAATAGCTTTTAAATTTTTAGCAAAAAAATCATCGCTTTTTACGCTTAGAAGGAACAAAATTAAGCTTAAGTAGTACGTTTCAGTCTTAAATTACACGTTTAACATTAACTCCGTGTAATCTTTGTACTTCGCACTCGTGGAGAACGTAAGTAGCGAAAAAACAGAGACTATGTTTTTTGAGGAACGTAACGATTAACCGCGCGTTTGGTTCTCGTTGAGCGACGATTATTGGTTTGGGAACTCGAATCGCCGTCTGACATTGATGCGTTAATTTCAGCGAACATAGACGAGGTGTTTGATGTCTCGTTATCGACGTTTCTCGATAGAGTTATATTTTCGATATCCGTGGAATCCCTATAATTATCGTTATCGATTACGTCAGCGTGCGGCGTCTCGTCGAACGGCAAAATATCCGATTGCGAATCTTCCAATTCGGCAGTTGTCCAGACGAGATGAGAAGTTTTGGGATCGAAGACCAGAACCGAGCGTTCGTCGAGACCCGGCGGATACGCGACAAACGAAACAGCCGATGTCCGCGACGATGAATGGCTCTCTGAATTTGCGGGACAATAGTCAACGGCGAAGGAAGAATTTCGCTCAAGAAAATTCAGATTCTCGCACCGTTGACTTTCGGAATCGTCGATCGTTTTAGCTGATTCCGTCGCGACATCTTTTGGACTCTTCAAGTTCGGTGTAAATTGAATTTCGATCGCTGGTTCTTCATTCGCGTTATGCGCGAAAAAATATACATCTGAAATCGAAAGCGAATGATTAACTACAGAATTTTCATTCTCATAGACCTCATTGAAAAGTGCATCGATCTCTTGAGCCGCTCGCATAGCCGGATCATCTGTAGCAATCTCTGTATCCTCCGTTTGCATCGCGAAAGCACTCGATTTTTCAACGTTTTCCGCTCGCAGAGTGTCTATCGTGACTTCTTCTTCCACACTATCCGCGTGGGAAGACGCGTCAGGAATTGCGATAGAATTCTGTTCAACAGAATTTCCGTATTCGCAGTCCTGAAGACAAAGTTTCGCGATCTCTTCATCAGTTTCTTTGGCAATCGGCGCAGCGCTAGCGATTCTTGAATTCATCGATTTCTTCCTTAGAATTGTTCGTTTTTTGGTTTTTTCTATCGGCAGCTCTTCTATTTTCGTTGCTCTTCTATTTTTGTTGCTTGAAGATTCGGTTGATGAAGTATACGTAAAGTATTTTTTATCTCGAACGTTTTCGTTGGGCGATTTCTTCTCAAAACTGACCGATTTCTTAGCTCTGAATTCGGACAATGTAGTGATCGTTTCTTCGTCGCTGTCGTCTCTGTAAGAATAAACATCGTGAATTGCTGAAGGATTTTCCTTCGCGGAATTATCATTGCGATAATCCTGATTCGCAGGATCATTAATCTCGCGAGAAGTTTCTTGTTTCGGCAGCTTATCCGCTACAATTTTTGGATTCTTCGCTCTCGTCTTGGGAACGGCTCGCTTCTTGGCGTTAACCGCCGTCAATTTGCGGCCCTTTTTTTCATGTCCCTCAATATGCGATGAAAAATGTGCAGAATTGAAGATCGAACTGTGATCGATTCCAAAGTTCTCCTTTGCGAAATTCTTTTGAATTATTTCCCGTTTAGCAGACTTATTCGATTGACTTTTGGATCTTTTTGTTTGTTTTCTCGAAGCGATCGGTTTTATGGCGTCAACTGGGGACTTCGCGTTGATCTTAGCTTCTTTAGGTTCCGAGGAAAATACAGGTACATCGGAATCGAAGATCGATCCGTCCTCGAGATGTTTATTCCTAAAGTATTGATTCGAAGGCTTCTGAGTTTCTGCCGCTGTATTTTCTTCATCGGGATTAACAGCGACACTCTCAAGAATTTTTGTTTTTTTCCTCGTAGCGATCGGTTTTGCGGCGTTTACTCCAAGCTGCGTGTTGATCTCATCTTCTTTGCGGTGCGAGGAAGACGCAGATTCTTCGCGATTGAAAATCGAACGATTCTCAACAGAATCTTTATTCCCGTAGTTTTTACTTGAAGACATCGCGGTATCTCGAGCTGTTTTTTCGTTAGCGAGATTTTCACCTCGAATTTCTTCTATATTTTGTTTCTTCCCGAAAGCATCCTGTTTTACAAGATTTTCTGCGATTTCGACGTTAATCTGTTTCTGCTCGTCTTTGAGATATGTTAAGAAATGTTTAAGACTGAACTTCGAAACACGCGGAACAGCCGCTTCTTTTCCGCAGTTCTGATTTTCAGATTTTCCAACGACTGCAGTGTTCCCTCGTTTACGGGTTTTTTTCACGACTTTCGTCAAATTTAGCGGATTCTTCTGAAAAGCATTGTATCTTTTATTTTTTACAACAGACAATCGATTTTTTTTTTCATCTGTGGCAAAATAGAACAAAGAATCCTGCGAAGCAAAGGTCAATTCTTGCTCTACGTCGTCCGCTTTTTCGATATTCTGTTTTTTAATCTCTACTATTTGTCGATCAGTTTCCTCCGTAACTTGCGTTTTAGCTTCGCTTTTGGAACTCCACAGTATCTTCTTAGCAGATACTTTTCTAATTTTTCTAGGCACAGGAGACTCCCTTGAGGAAGATCCATGCTTCTCGGCGACTCTGTTCATATTTTTGATATTGTCGCAGAGACTTTCGATTGAATCGATGAAGCGATCTTCTGGCGCATCCATTTGCATCTCGGATACATTTATCGAATCTTTTGTCGAATCGGACGAAATTTTTACAGTGAGATCCAAAATTGTTGGTTCCCAAATAAAAGATTCTTGTTTTGGAAAATTTTCGACGTTAACGAGAGTTTCGTTAGTCGTGTAACTCATTGCTGCGTTTTCTTTGTCAACGAATGATTCTTCGTTTTCCTTTCTATTTCCGTTTGCTGGATCAGCGAATAAGCAGCACCCATCTTCCAATAGTCGATTTTTCTTGGTGCAGTCTATGATGCCGCCATTGTTATTGTCGTCGCACAACATATCTGAGGAATAAGTGTAGAATTCGGCGTGTCTACTTGGATCGTGGAGCCAAGAATTATCATAGACAATTCCATTTGGCGATTCAAACATTTTTATCGCCGCGAAGTGAAGCCCGATCGTCGAGAGCGACAATTCCTCGGGTGTGTGACGATATGATTGATGACGATGAAGATCGGTCAACGAGACGTACGTTGTTTGGCAAACGACGCACTGATACGTCGCCAAACTCGACGACGTTGTTTCCGTATTCGTCGTCGATTTTTCCTGCACGATTTGTACGAAACAATGTTAAGTACTTGTCGATTAAAAACAAAGGAAACACCATGTCGACGTTTGCGAAAACGAAAAAAACAAACGAAGCTTACCATTTTGGATGCCGGTGACCATTACTTCGAGAAAAAAAACACGCCGGTCAACGTTACGATGTTTCCAACGTCTTCGAGAAAAAACAACTGTCGTTCAGGTTATGCCTTACCGATCACCACTTCGACGATTCGACACGGTTATTTTTTAAAGATCCTAACTTCGATTAAGCCGACGAGTGTCTGTAAACAGTTTAGACTGCAGGGTGAAACGCGAAACCGAACTGCTCAAGTTCATAACAACAATACAATCCGTGTGCGTTCGAATAGGAAACGAGAGATTCGAAATTTTTTCTAACGCGCATGCGCCGGCGCTGTTGCAATGTACCTTCCGTCGCTCGGATTGGCGCGAGTGTTGCCGGTTGTGCGGACGGAAGATTATTTTCAGTATCGCACCGTTCGGCACGCGACGATGTTCGAGATCTGAGAAAGGCGTTCGTTCTTTATATAAAACAGTCGTAACTTTGCCGATCGGCAAAACATCACGGAATATTCAATTCTCCCAACGTTTCTTTACTAAACACAGAGCTAAAACAACTTTTTACTTTCTCGATTCAGTCGTGTTCGATAAAGAAAAGAAAAAAAACGAAAAAATCAGTGCCGCGGATCTCTGGAAATTCTCGTAGCAAGTTTCAACGTGCATAATTAATTAGTATATATATATATCGTGTAAAATAAGTCGCGATATCCGAGTCGCTTGCGCCGTGATTCGCGCGACTCGGAAATAATGTCATTTTACTTTCGTGAAAAGCCGAGATTCGGCGACAAATTGCGTGGAAAATCGCGCGATGAGTTGTTACAAGAGTTGAATCAACAATTCGACGATAACAGCAAATCATTCTTCGAACCTGCAGCCACGAGGCTCACGAGAGATCCATTCGAGCGTCACACCGGTTTTTCAAGGGTGAGTTGTTTCGCATAAAAATCGTTTATTATTATTACACTATAAATTGCACCTTTGAAAATTAAGTTGATTAGCATATAAAATCGGCGAGTGTTCGTCACTCTTAACCCGCGACGTTTTCGCGACGGTGTTTATCGTATGTAAAAACATCGCGAATGCATTAAGATTATCTCGGGAATAATTCATCTGTGCATGAAAAAAAGAAAAGTTCTCAAGGAAAACTTTGCACACGGCGAAAAATCTCGGCAACATTATAAGTACCTCGCTATAATTGTCGTGAATGCGGTTAATTGTCGACGACGGCGGCGATCTCAAAAGCTAATTAATTGCTACCAATCGCTGAGTCTCCTTTTATCGTCTTTGAAGCTTCGTGCTTTAACGACTACGTGCAAAATTTCAATCTTCTATCGACAATCGTCGCTTCAACGTAAGATTCGCTAAAGTATCTCGAAGAGGCACAAGTGATTCTTTGTTCTTTCGAAGTATAGTCGTTCTATCGTTCGCGTTTTATTTCTAACGCAGTACAGTTTGAAACACGACACTCTAGTCCCGTGCCGGAGTTTCGCTTTTTTTTTTTGTCTCTTTGTCAGAGTCACAACTGCAAAGATATTTTCGTAACTGCGACGAAGATCGACGTTCGATTTTTTTTTTCTTGCGCTCCAATAAATGACAACAAAGACTGGTCATTTCCGTGGCTGTAAGCGAAACGTCGCGGGGACCGATGAAAGATCGCGCTTTTCCGCATCGCGACACTATCGATCCTGTCTTCCGCGTATTATTCGTTCGAGGTTTTTCGCTTAAAATATAACCTCACATGCAAAAAAACTACCAATGCATTTATAATATATATATATATATATATACCATATACATCGTGCTATTTTTTCTTCGATGTTTTGCTGATACGCAGACTATAATTTTCGTTTGAACAAATATTTTCTATACGTCCTCACTTCGTTTTCGTACACTTGTAAAAATATAAAAGAAATGTAGAAGAAATAACGAATTTCTTCTTTTCTTTTTTGATGGATAAAAAACGCTAAACTCGATTATTTCGCAACAAAGTCTAACAAAGAGCGATAAAAGTGAAGAAATCTCTTGGGGAATAAAATATAATTTCTGAGTCAGAGACGAACCCTTCGTGTATCTCAGGCAATTTTCTACTCGTCACGAGACGAGAATCGAGCAACAGCAGCCGCCGCAGCAGCCGGCGCAGCGTTATAGCATCAGCATTGTAGTAGTAGCAGCCGCCAACCCTCTTCTAATATTCGATGCTTTTGGGGTGCACCCTCCACAAGCGGCATTTCGAGTAATACGGCAGTTAAAACTCTACCCTTACCGAATTGAGTGTCCGAATGCGCGTTCGCACGCCATCCGGTTTCGATCTCATGCAGTCGCAGCAAAGTACGAAAGGGAGATCGCGAAAGATTATTGACTGTATTATTGCCGCGGCAATGAAAACCTCCGAGCGAATGAGTCGATCGACATTAAAGACGCGCGTGTGTAGGGGATTTGCGAGAATTCATATTACATGTAAACAGCTAATCGGTTATTAATCCCAAACCAATGAATATCGCGTATAAAGAGGGGGGCGAAGCTAATAAAAAAAAATAAAAATTTTACTCCGTATTTAAATCTTTACGACATAAAATTCGCGAAAATTCTTATTAAAAACGATCGAAGGTTAATAAATGATTATTTAGTTATTTATATCACACTATATTTATCACAGAACCAAATTTTTTTTAGACTTTAGATTCATTGTAATCCAAGGTGACACGTATCGTCCGTTCGTCTTCGAGGCCACAAATAATCTCGATCGCCAATGATTCATTAATTGCGGCATCGATAAGAAATCTTTATTATTACCCACCGAGAGACATACAACGCCGATTAATCGCGTACCTCGTGAGTAGATCATAGTATATAGTTTCGCGATCTCGTGTGCCACTTGCTACTGCCAAACCGTGAAGCGGGACACGTTCGTTGTATACATCGCATATGCCCATTGCACATATATATATTCGATTCGGAAATTCTCATGTATTACATACAACCGTTTGAATCTCGTCCACCTACATTATTATTATTATTATTGCATGGAATCCGGAGGGGTGGTGGCGAGAGGGGGAGTTGAATATATTTCCGAAGCAAACAGCACTTTCGGGTCTCTTCGTGAAAAGAGGCCAACCGAAGCTTTTCGAGCGCAAGCAAAAATAGTGGATGTAAAAAGTAGAGCGGCAAATGATATCTTCACGTTCTCAAAAAAAAAAAAAAAAAAAAAAAAAATTCTTTCGACTGAACGAATTTTTCGGAAAATAATTAATCTTCATTAATTTTTTATTTTTTCGAATTATTATGTAACATTTTTGTATAGAGTATTTGAGAGGTCATTGAACCTGAAAATATCGTTCTTTGCATCGATGTATTTTATCATCGAGTTTATATCGTCCGATTCGCCCACTATTTTCCATCGTATATAGATAGTTATGTATATATATATGTATATATGTATGCAAGAGGGTTGGTACATCGTCGAACAGGCATTTCTCGTCCTCCTACTTGCTTCGGGCTTCTGTTGCTGTGGCCCGAAGAAGAAGAGGAACGTGGAATATAGGAAGGTTCTCGACGTCGACTGCTCCTCTCACCGAGAGTCAGAACTCTCAAAATAGCAACCATTGATCCTCTCTTCTTCGCGTACCATTACCCCGTCTCGCGAGCCCCGAAGAGTTCGATACGAAATAATCTCGACATTTTCCATGAACAAAAATTCTAACGACGCCTCGTCGAAAAATCAACGTAACAACGTTAAGATATCGAAAAAAAAAAAAAAAAAAAAAAATGAATTCCATAGTTTTCTCGTTTTATTTCGATGACGAATTTCGGGTATCGATAAAACATCGTCACACCCAATTTTCGCGTGTTCGCGAATCCGTCGTTATCGATAGATCGAAACTCGCAAAAAAATCAGTTGCGATTTAATATTTCGTATAAGGAAAGAGACGTTAGACGGAGAGACGGAAATGAGACGAGAAAGCAATGTTCCTGAGTGATCTGACCTTTCCGAGTTATTTTTAAATCGTCCCACTGTTTCGAACTCGCGTAGCGGTAATTAACGTTCCGCTAGACGACTATTTTTGGCTACAAAGTCCATTTAATACCCCGAGATATGCAGACACTGTGCTACGAATTATATATCGTGCAGGAAGCTTTTTTTTTTCTTTTTTTTTTATCGTGCATCCAGACACGAGGACGATGATCCTGAATGTCTGGAATATCCTGTCGATCGAAAAAGATTTTTTTTTTTTTTTTTTTTTTTTTCGCTCCCTTCGAACTCGAGGCATTTTTATACCCCCCATATGTACTCTCCGACTCGTCACTCTCTCGTCGTGTCAATATTAACTCGAACCCGCAGGATTGAAGGGGCCGAACCACCAAACACTTCGATTTTATGGCACTCGCTTATTTCCTCTACCAATCGTCTTCTCTATTCCTCTTCCGTAACGATTTTCTTTACCTCGTCTTATTACATCGAAATTTCCGATGAATAACACGTAACGATCGTAGACTCGGACGACGCTGAAAGTGCAGTGAGCGAATAACACAATTATTATCGTAGCTACAGAACAAACTGCACGTTGCTATTAACAAGTGGTTTCTAATTACGTTGGGAGCCCCAGCAACAGCGAGTCTAACATCTTTGTTCGTCTACCGGCTGATTACGAGAGCCAAACGAGAGTTTCATCGCCGCGTGTTATGCGACTATGAGAAACGATCCTTCGTGCTGATGTGAGAGATTTTTCTTCGTTTTTTTTTTTTGCTTACGTTGCAATAACATCGAGAATATAAAGTTACAATGGTCACACGTGGATAGGAGATAATTTCGCGAGTAGTTGCCGAGAAATCTCTTCGGACAATTTGGCAATTGTTGCGAACCTTTGCGCGTACGATGATAAGGTGCCGACGGTAATAATACAACAGTACTTTACCTGTTACCGCTGCGAAGTCTTCTTCGCTTACGACGTAATCGTTTGGGAATGTAAACTGCAAGAATGTTACTTTCCCGCGAGTCTGCGAACCCGGAATTCCAAATGCCACCATGAGATCGTCAAATATCGCTTCGTACTAATGGCAGTCGTGGCGAAGATATATTTTTTTTTTTCATTTTTTTTTTCCGAGTAAAAAAAATTTCGAAAAAAAAAAGTTTCGAATTAACTATTTTCGGAAATTTAGATACGACAATTAGGTTAGTTATATCGCGCAGACCACTGTATTGTAATTTCGCTATAAAGACCAAATGACTATTCCGTACACGTGACATTCTGCTTTCCCGTGACCCTCGGACACACCTCGATATTTCCGTTACTTTTACACTGTACTATATATTCTGTTCTACAATCGCGGCTAACGACGTGGACATTTGTCTACGATGATCCATACCAAAGATAGACGCGAAGAATTTTAATGCGATTATCTTTTTTTTTTTTTTTTACAAATTGAAACACGAAGACTATTCTTCGATCTGTTTATTTATTTATTTGATCTGTAAAAAACGAGAATGCGAATAAAATTAAATTCGATCGCCTTTATTATATAAAAAATATAATAAAAACGAAAATCGTAAAAGATCGATGAATATCGATGTTTTTTTAAATTTCTAAATAAAATAAATCGCTTAATTTTTTTTTTTACTCGAGAATCGCGTCTTTTTACATGAAAAAAATCGTCACAAAGTCTGTCGTTGCAAACTAAATTAAATATAAAAATAAAAATAAATTGAGTTATACATCGTAAGTGACAAAAATTTAGTTGAGAACCGATTGATTAAAAATTTCTCTCGTTTGCGTGGCGCCATTTCTCATTCACGTGCGGGAATATTGTTCTTCAGCGAATGTGCCGATTTCAAAGCAGTCGCGAGTAGGCGGCATACGAATGCGAATGGAAAGTCCGACCAGCCGTGAGCGTCGCTACCAACACCGCCATCCGCTGTTTCCTTTAGATCTTTAACGTGACGTCACATAATACTCGACGAGGTTTGCCTCTCACTGCTACCGCTGCGAACTGTTATACCATCCAAGAGACTATCTACCTCCTCGTCTCTCATGCGCTCCTGGTACCCCTATCGATCAGCGTAGATCATCGATCGTCATTATCGATCATTTCACGATCTTCGAACATCGAACGAAACATGCCACGATTTTTCGAACAATTTTTCTACTCAATATTTCGAGTAAAAAATCGATCAATATTTTCTTATAGATCAAAATAGATTAAAAAAAAATAAAAATAATCATAAATTTATCGATCTTTTTTATCACACTATTTTTTTCAAACAACTATACAATATTAACCTAAAAATAAAACGTCTAAAGCTAAATTTATTTTCTCGTCGCATTTTCGATTTAAAATATTTATCGCCTATTTTTAGATCTCCTTAAAATATTCTTCGCTATTATTTTTCGCCGCTCCCTCAGTCGTTAAACTAATCGTAACGAATTCGATTGCATTATCTTAACTCGCCGATCGTCGAAATTCGTCACACCGGCGAATTACCCTTAATTATAATGATATCCGAAATGTTGACTTCGTTTCTTCTTCAAAGTACATGTTGAAGCTTCCGAGAAGCATATCGCATAGAGCAGACATACTTGACCCGTTGAGTATTCTCATCAGAAAGGTCGACGTGGTCGCGTGTTCGCGGGGACGGCGCTAGATCGCTAAAATTGCTCGAGAGAATTCTCGGAGACGTTGGATCGATGAAACGTACTGAAACGTACTATAAGTGGGCCAAAGCATGATGATGCAGACGCCTTTAACGGTGCACTGGATTGTCTTGTTCCTTGACTTCGCCTCCTTGGTTCAACCTTGTCGTGTTCCCTACCTGCTGCACCTTGCGGTTTAACCGCGAGTGCAAGCGATTCCCTTGAACGCAAGTGGGACAACCCCCAACGTGTCTGATCACCGTCCACATTTTTGTCTCCGATGATTTTCTCGTTTCAAACTAACAACGACCCGGGGGAGAGAGAGGGAGAGAGAGAGATTCAATTTTATACATAGTCCGGTAGCCGCACGGTCTGGCGATCGCCGAGGCAACGATAAGGAAACTTTTATGAATTTTTTTTTCTACTTTATCGATCGAACGCTCCCCGGACTTGTTCCCGTCACAATAAAACTGACCTCGCTTTCTCGTGTTCGTGTGATTCGAGTATAATATGTACGGAGCAGCATCAACGCGCTTCGAAAAAAAATCGCAATAAAACTTCATTTCTTCACTTCCGGTATCGATATATATGTGTAAAATTGCATGGTAAGAGAAAAAAAAATAATCGCAGATTCGTGATCATCGGAAAAAATAGATCGAAAATAACCTGAAAAGATGACTAAATTTTTTATTTTACAAGTTTTTTTTTTTAAGAAACAGGATTTCGCGTGTTTTTCAACAGCTATAGCTATTTATTTCGATGGAATATCGAAACATCGAGGTATCGCGTTTTAAGGAAAAAAGAATCGGAAGGATTGGGTACGCAGCGGAGTACCAGAATTATTTTTTTTCGTACTGTTATAGAATGATGAAAAACGCTGAAAAAATTTGATAAGCCGGAATCGGGGGAATGTGATACCTTTGAAATTTTTTTCGGAAGAGTATTTCTTGTATTTATTTTTTTTCGTCTGAACACGAAAGGTGACAACAGTTTTGGCTTAAAGTCAAACGGAACATAAATAATTGCTAAAAAACAAGTTTTGTTGTTTCGTCATTGGGACGAGTGAAATTTCTCGAGAAAACATTTTAGTTTTGTATTACTCGTCGAGCGAATAATACGAAAACAATACCCTTCGATTATTTCGATATATTTCGTGATTTTTTTTTTTTTTTTTTTTCTCGATACATAAGAATAATACAAAGTTTCACCGCGCGTCGAGCTTCGACTCTGTATAAACTTTCGTTTGGGTAAAATGCCAATTGTTGCCGCAATGCAAATTGAATTTTCACGCCCGTATGTGCAACGCGGCGGAGATTATACTGCAGGCAAATTCGCAGAATCCTAAGCACGTTGAGGTGTTTGGATCGAAGCCAAAAGGCATGACGAGTATTTAGCTTTGTATCGCATAGTTTCGCGAACAGAGTGAAACTTACGAATGTTTCAAAGTATCGGGAAAAGCGTCAAATTTGTCAACTTTCTTTATCGTTTCATCGTCTTTTTTTTTTAGTTTTTTTTTTTTTTTATAAATTAATATACGAAAAAAAGGTGGTGATTCAACGACCGCCCGTCGAGTGCAAAGATCATTAACACGTCCTTCCCCTTCCCGCTGTATCGCGACGAGAATAAAAAACTACCACGGCGTCCCTGTGATATTCCTGACACACAGGGATACGAAGCCGAAGGGAAACGCGTTTGCTATAAATGGTCGTAAGTAAAGGAGAATTATAGTCGCGCCGATCTCGGTAACAGCCTTGCGAGTCAGCCGCAAGTCTCGGGTGTGCGAAACCAGATGAAAGTTAAATCCGACTGAAACCAATGAATCCGCAGCTTCCAATGGCCCGGAAAAAGCCACAGAAAGAAATTGCTACCACAATCGTATCGTATTCTTCGCGGTTGGTTTCTATTCAATAAGACGGGGTAACGCGGTTCAGTCTCATTACATCTCGAAGTAATATCGATGTATTTCGATAAAAAACGATATCAACGAAAAACAATGAATTTTTTTATACAATAATATTAAATTCGTGAAATTTTTAACCTTTGAAGGAAAAACGATTCATTATTTCATGAAACTTCGCGACGCGAAACAAAAAAAAAAAAAAAAAAAACTTTATTTTTTAATTAAAAAGTGTCAAAACATCGCGCAAATTACTAGGATTTTTACAAAACTTGAGAATAAACTTATAATGGATATATAGACATGAAAATTTTAAAGAAAAAAAAATGTCTATTGTGAGCGCCTTTCGTATTTTTAATTGTTACACATTTGTATCTATTTATCGGACAAAACATCGATACCGCAGCGCCTCGCTACTGTTCGTAACGCGCGATTTCTAGAAGCTGCTAGAACCGCCAGCCGAGAAGTTTCTGGCGTTTTCCTGGCGCCCACTCTTATATACCCGGCAGCGCGACGAGCGTGGTCCGTAGTCTGCGTTGGCTCAGTGGCGTTCGACTGTGTGAGTTTTCTATACGTATAGCCGTTCGACCGCGTATTGGTAATACGGAGAGTCTCACCCCGTATATATGAGTTGGCTAACCGTGACACGGACTGTCAGTAACGCTATCGACTTCGCGAGAGTCGGAACTAAACGAGAAGAATCATTGCGATCGAGCAATAAAGTTCAGTATTTCCGTGAATTTCGTAAAAGACCTCTGATACAATCCATTAGAACAGTCTTTATACGATTTAAAATTACGAATAGAATAAACTTTTTTTTTTTTTAAAAGACCAGTGAAAGGACGAAAAGTTGAAAAATCGTGATAAATACAAACTCTATCGGAAAAAAAAACATCATTAGTACGAACTTAGTAACAGTTTCTGTGTTTGTGTTCGCGTGTGAATTGCCGTTACGTAAGAAGAACGGCCTTTGACGGAGAATGAGTGGGAGATAGAAGGAGAGAACACGACACGAAGAATTACACACGATTGTTCCTTTTGCCGGTAACTTACACGTTCAATCTTAAAAAAAAAAAAAAAAAAAAAAAAAACGTTAGTGTGTGTGCATTTATCTCTGTGTGTTGCATTGTCGAGCGCGTTATAAAAAAACAACAAAGAAAACTGTCCGCGAGCTGTTTAGTAGCGCGCTTCATACGCCAGGGAGGGGGGATTTGAGGGGTTAAGCTTTTCTATTACATACGTACTTAAATAACACACACGTGCTACTGCTTCGAAGTAAAAAAAAAACAATCAAAAATACAGGGACGCGTAATTAAAAAAAGGGGGTTGTTTTTTTTTGTTAATTAATTGAACCAAAAAAACTGACACGGTCTCATTAAGTATGGACTCGCCTGTCATCTTGGACACCGCATCCGAATTTGGACGAGGAATCGATCTGGATCGCGCGTTCCCCGTAAGTCCTTTTCTCTCTCTCGTATATCCCCTGTTCGAGTCTCTTTTTTTTTTCGTTATCTTATCAGCAGCAGCAACATTATAATATACTGATCGGAATTTCGGAACGAAGGTTTTATAAATGATTACGAAAAACATCGGGGAAGAAGATTGATAACCTCACTGTGCCTTCGAAACCCCGAAATTTTATTGCATCTCGATTTACCTCGAATGATTTTACGATCGGAACAATGCGCGACGCTTCGAGAACGTTCTTGCGGCTTCCAGAAGAGCGTGGCACGTTGCGAGACGCTTCGAGAGCATGCGCTTTATTTCTTCTATACATAGTATTGCAAACAGCTTCCCCCTCCCCCCTCTCGATCGTTCCTTCTTGCACCTTGTCTGTCCTTGCGTCTCATTTTCGTCCGTGCGCGCTAAACTAGAATAGGCGCAGTTACTATTCGTCGCAATTAACACATAATTCGCAGTAATTTTTTTAGCATAAATAACCTATACTTTGGCTAAACATCGATTGTTCGTCTGTAATATAAATGATTTTTTATATCTGCATTCAAATTTCGTAATAATTACGAAAAACAATATTTTAGAGGTTAGTAAAAGTTGAAAATACAAATCGTTCATCGGGTATTCGAAATGTTGTCAATTATATTCCTTAATTCGATTCTCCTCGCCTATCGCGTATCTCGTAAATCATTCAACGATGACGCTGCATCGTGCGAAGCCTATCGCGCATATATTTGTCTCGCGAGAATCTCGATGTACACGAAAAAAAAAAAAAAACTTCGCGTGTATAAAAAAAAAAAACGAAACTCGAGGATCGAGTGAGAAAAACACTCGGCGGCACGCGTGTGCTAATAATAATTCAGAGAAGTCGTTCGAAGCGGCGGTAAGGTAGCAGCGGCGAAATTCTCATCGTCATCGTCGGCCGGTGATGCTGCGAGAGCGCGGCGGCGGCGGTGCTCGTGTCCGCGTCGAGGACGTGCGTGGCACAGCCCAAAAACAGAACGATCAAGTTATCGCTTTATAAACTTATACAGTACGCGCAGTCGTACATTATTTCGAGACTCGTTTGGCGCTTTTTCGTTTTTTTTTGCTTCTTTTCGTTTTTTTTTTCTTTTCAACGGTTTTTTATTCTTTGTTCTTCGACGTTCGTTCGACTCGTCACTTTGCCATATAAGGTTAAAATCGTTGTATGCTTTGATCGGGTGTTTGCGATAGATTTTTAAAAAAGAGGAGAGGGGGGAGAGATGCCGGCGCATTTGTAATTTTTCCAGGTATCGATAACGCTACGTCGGACGTCGCGCAACGTTAATGTATATTTTCGTTGATGATCCAATCGAGTCCTCCACCCCCCCCCCTCCTTCTCTCGTTCTATTCGTCAAGTCATAAGCAAACAGCAAACAGTTCTACTACTACAACAAACTTCTATATAGCGTTGACGACTAGACGTGCGAAAAGACAAACCGGTTTTGGTAATAAAGAAACGAAACGACCGCTCACGGTAACACGGCGAGCATTCGACGACGTCGTCGGCGATGACGATTGCGAGAATCGCGGCAAACACTACCGCAAAATTGACAGTTGTCACGTGGGCGATCGAGAGAACGTTATTTTATGCCTCGTGCGCTCGTGTGAGATTGAGAGAAATTCTCTCGTCGGCTCGTCTAGAAACGCGTAAATAAATGCCTTCCGCGATCTATGTTTGCGATGAGATCGTACACTTCCGCGTACGAGGATCTCTAACCTCAAAGTCGATAATACTGAAACTGCAATGAAGTTGATAATTAACGAATTAATATCGTTTCGACTCTGAATTAATCACGAAGCGCCCTTAAGGTGCCGCGACATTGGAACGATGCAACGATTACTGATTTTTTTATATTCATTATTGAGAAATGAACTTCCTGTTCAGTGAAGTCATTAAAAAGATAAAACCGAAAAGATTGAAAAAAAAATAAAATAAAAATTTCCGGTGTTTTCGTCAAACCGAAAGTTAATTCTTCGCCTCCAATTTTCTGTACATTTCGATGAACAGTCGCATCGCCTTAAGGTTGATAAAAAAATCCGACCAAAGTTTTATCGAGTTTTATCGAATTCATATGAAAAAAAAAAAATGATAAAAAAAAAAAGATCGGATCGAGTTAACTAATTCGCATTATAATGAGCGACGAGACATTGGCAACGTGGCATATTGTAGTGGATGGAAAAGGTTAGTGGAAGGCGAAGTGAGATGAATCGGCAACGTTGTGCCAAAAATAGGGGATCTCTCGAATATCGGCGTAGGCGCCTATATTATCCTGCTTACTTATGCCCACAAAACGTGACGTGAAAAAGCATACATTTTTAAGTACGTTTTACAACCGTCAATTTTATTTTCACGACGAAAAAAAAAAAAAATTTCGACAAAAAAAATTTTTTTTACTCCCATCAACGTGAATCAATCACCGCGATTTATATTTGCGATATAAATAAAGAAAAAAAAAGTATACGACAGATTGAACAATTATGCAATTTATGCATTACAAGTTCAGTAGGTCCCCGAGCCGTTTGACATTGAAACGAGAGTCACGCGAGGCAAAGTGGTACACAGTAGCATTATTACCACTGTCTGTACCGCAGGTAGAACAGTCGTGATGAGTTCGTTACATAAGTCTTCCCCCGCAAGGAAAGGGGAGGGGGGGGGGGGAGGGGAACAAGGGCGCCAGATAGAGTCACTATTTTCATGGTCGTAATTCTATAGTACACAGAACGATATATCTATACGCAAATACGATATTATGAACGATAAAAGAGTGTATTCTCAAAGCGCCGAGATTAACCGCGACTTTGTCGGGCGAGTCACACATTTATAAATAACGATGATCCGTAAGAAAAATATAATAAGTTGAAGTTGAATGGCCGTTCTTACTATTCTCAAGAATACTTTCATTCGTAATCTAAATAATTCATCAATTCTTCGACTGTCCTTGACCTATTAATTTAATGTATTCAAAATTCGTGAAATCGAATTCTCCATTTTTTTATTAATTTTTTTTTTTTTTTTTTTTTTTCTCAGTACGATAATAAATAAATAGTTGAAAAGTTTTTAATAGAGCCATCAATCTCGACAATTAACTGATAATTTCTTGTCATTTAATTGGCGGTTGATGCAATAATAATTTGTCGAACACATCCGCCGGTAGTTATCGGTGAGATATAGATATATCGTAACGAGTAACCGGTTGTATCATACGCTCTCAACCCTCGTGATATTCTTGTTGCTTTGTTTTTTTTTTTTTTTTCTCTCTTTTGTTGCAACCACTAGTCGACGCCGACGAACCGTGTGGACTTATATGGACTGAGTGAACCATGAGATATCGCGTTTACTCTGTTTTGCTATATGCTACTGTATAAACTGCTGCTGCACCCAAGTCGGCACTGAAAACAACTCGCGGGTACTATACTATCGTAGTATCCTACACTCTGCTACGTTATATTACGCTCTACGCGTATAGGGAGAGCATCGGGATAAAATGAACAAGAATCATTGTGGTCGATGCATCGAGTAAACGAGGGTAATAAAAGGAGAAATAAACGAAAACGAATGAAAAAAAAGAAGAAGAAGAAACGCAGCTTATGCACATTCTGCACGATCGAGCCGTGACCCACATTTTCGGGGATCTGACGAACGACGATTGGGATTTAATACTCCCGCGACATTCACCCACTTTTTTTTTAAAACGCTAACATCGAAACCTTGAAAAATTGTTGTTCGTTGCATCTTTACGATAGTATCGGAATGAACGATAACATCGTGTTATTTTTTTTGCATAATCGAGTAAAGCGTCGCGAATAATGAGAGATAATCTTGTCGACGCAATGCGCGAATAGTTATCGTTGTTACGTGAAAGAATTGCATCGACGAGATGTAATTTTCTTCGCGTCGCCCACGTATCGCATCGCGCGGAGAAAGAGAGAAGAGATACTGCTCTCGGCGAAGCTACGTCATTCGAACGATGACGAAGAAGAGCGGACGCGTGGCTAAGCCGCGTCGCGCCGGGGAGAAGAGACACACGCGGGAGGATACAATCGAGGAAATCCTCATAAAAGGCGAGGGGTCTCGGAATCGTGGAATGTCGCTTCCAGTTTCGGAATATATAATTCTTTTGAATAATCGGTACACTCGACGAGACGCTGACGAATTATTTCATTAGTTTTAGCTACCGAAATTGATTCCAAGTGCATTCATGAAAATTAATGATTCATCTATTCGAACGCGAGAAAAAAAAATTATTAATAATTATAATTTTTTTTTATTTATAATTTCATAATAATAATGAATTATTTATTTATTACCAAATAAATCATTTCAATAATCGTTTTTTTTGGCATTAATAAAAAACTGATGACAAAAAAAAAGATCGAAAAAAAAAAAAAATATTACGCCATTTTTATTTTTACAAATTCATCCGTTTCAATGTCGCGTGGTTATTACAGTTACGAAAAAAAAAAATGCATGTAAAGAATTTGTCGGGATGTTGGATTAAGTGGAAAAGATGACGAGTACTCGCTGCCAGCTGTGTACCGAGAATCGATCAGGTTATTTCTCGATTTAAATACCAAACATACCCGACTGACACGCTTGCCGTTATTTTTTTTTCTTTCGTTTTTTTTTTTTCGCTCTCTATCCGTGCGTATATTACGACAAACACAGTCTCGATGTTATTATCCCGAGGCGAGTTGTATCTACTTATTTGGCAATGAGGGGATACGTCGAGTTCATATATGTATGTCTATCGCATGCCTCACGGCGTTTATGACTCGTTGACTCCGAGTCTCGAGTTCCTCATTCGCTCGTGTCGAGACTTCGAGAGCCGAGAGACTTCCCCTATTGTTTGTGTCACACCTGCGCGCGATTCTATCGCGAATTAGGCAATTCAATGCGAGCGGAAAAAAAATCAATTGCTACGTTAAAAAAACTCGAAGGGTTACTTATAAATTCCTTTATCACTCACTACACGACGCTTGCGTGAATATAATAGGCTTGTAAATCGACTTCAATGCCGTGAGAAATTGAATTACCATATTATTGCTGTACCCGACTGCTCCGGATATCGAGGAATTTATTCGTAGGCGGATGAGAGAGACTCGTAGCTCGAGGCGTCTATCGAGAACGCGATTGCGATCCTTCGAGAAAAATATACTACGGATCAACTGGTACACGTTAATCGGAGCGTAAAAAAAAAATAAAAACTTTGCCTCGATGCAAAATCTCCGATGCGACTCCGCGATGAAGAATTATCGCATGATTCATGCTCCGTAATTTGCGTCTTATTAATTCCGGATCGGCAGCGTGAAAATTACGATCGCATAACGTTATTTTTTCCATCTTTTCGAATATACTTTTTTTTTTTTTTCTCGGAAAACACATAAAAATGATGTTAAATTCGCGGGTGCCATGAAAGGGTCGAAATGAAATCAACAAGAAAATAAAAAAGTGTAAATCTATCGTTTCTTGTATATAGTCAATTTCCGTGACGTAGAGAGACGAAAAAAAAAAAAAAAAAAAAAAGCAGAAGATTCGAGAAAAGAAATATCATTGCCTCACTCTTTCTTTTGCTCGAGTTTCACACGGTGAAAGAGCGAGAAAAAAATATACCGTGGCCGTGACGTGAATCGGGCGTAAGTTCGCCCACTCGCGTATCACGAATAACCGCGACGTAGCGCTTCGGTATGTTGACTACTGCCGGTCTGTTGCTGCTGCTGCTACTCTTATGTGTCAGTTAAATTTTTAACGCGATGCGGGATAGTTACAGTCTAATACATTGGTAACTCATTACATATTTAAAAAAAAAACATTAAATAAAAAAAAAAAAAAAAAAAATTAATAATAATAAAGAAATAAATAAATTCATTGATTTCATAATAATAATAAAAAAAAATTAACAAAAAAATAAAAATTTCATACTAAAATCATTTGTTTAATTTCGTTGTTGCAGGGTTTTCCGTTCGACGACGTCGAGGGTTTCGGTCGTCGGAGTAGCGACATACGTTCGCATCTCGACGATTTAGCGTCTCGTCATCCGGAGTTTGCCGATCATTTGCTCGGTTCAGCTTGGGGTGACATACCGGCATTTCACACCGGTAGTTTGAGAAACCGTCGTCGGGGTTCCGGAAGCAACAGTTCCTCGTCATATCAGGGACATCCGGACGACGACGCGCGTAGTCAAGCGAGCGGAAGCAGCGCGACGAGTGCCGCTAGTGGCGCGAGCGGTGTGAGTTCGCAGGGTGATCCCGGAGGTTTGCCCGACCAGCAGCAGCAGCAGCAGCAGCGAAGTCCAAGCGGCGTATCCGGTAAACAGGATACTTCCGGTTCTCGAAGAAATCCGATACCGCAATACGGTTTAAGAAACACCGTAGACATTGGACAGCATCGTCACAACATGGATAACGCCGACAAAGTAAATCGCGGACAGCGTTCGATGTCCGCGCCGCCGGAAAATCGTCAGCAGGACGATGTTCCGCTTTCCCAAGAATCAATGCAACAAAATTCTCAAAATCCGAATCAGAGATTCGTATCCCGAGTCGATATAACGCCGCAGTTCGTCCCGCAGCAACAGCAGCAGCAGCCGCAGCCGGGCGTCGAGAAAACTGGTGGAAAGACACAGCAAAGTCAGCCGCAGCAACAAAAGCCTCAGCAGCAACAGCCACAGAGCAACGTGAGGCACATACCGATATTCGTCGAGGGTCGCGACGAGCCGGTTATTCCAAAGAACGTCGATACCGATCAGACGGATTCGTCGTGGACGTACGCTAAGCCACAGCCTACGGCTCCACCGCAATTTCAACAACCACCGCAATTTCAATCGCCACCTCAATTCCACAGACCTTCGCACTTCAATCAACATTACGGCGGAAGAGCAAGAGACTGGTTGCCGAATTTCGAAGAAGAATTTTACGCTCCTCAATCGACTTTTCAACAGCCGGGAGTTCGCAGGACTCAACAGCATCAGCAACAACCAACGCAGAGTCCTCCTCGTCACGGGCCTCAGAGTCATTTCCGGCCGCAATCTCAGCCTCAAACCGATAATTGCAACAGAGGACAGCGCGGCGCGCAACAAGATCCTCACTTTGCTCAACAGGCGCATCATCCTCAGCAGCAACAACAGCCCCAGCAGCAGCAGGAAACTCCGGACGTACAACCGAGAAAACAGACTCAACCGAAAGATCCATTGGAAAAAGTAGCTGAGGTACAGCAGGAAGTCGACGCTTTGACCGAACAGGTTAATCTCTGGAGCGGCACGTCGCGAAAGGACAAGCAGTACATGTATCTCGATGAGATGCTAACGAGAGAATTGATTAAACTCGACGATATTGAGACCGAAGGCAAGGAGAACGTTAGGCAAGCGAGAAAAAACGCTATAAGGAGTATACAGGAGTCGATAAGTTTGCTGGAATCGAAAGCACCGATTCCCGGACAGGAAAGAATCGCAACGCAGGAACAGCAGCCAATCGTCGAGAGCGCAAACGACGCTGATAACGCGATGCAGGACTCTGTGGTCGAGAATACGGAGACGAAGATTGGCGAAAACGAACAACAAGCGCCGATACCACTGCCCCCACCAACGTCCATCCCTCCCGCACCCTCGTCACCTACCAAAGAGGAAATCTCCTCGCTGCCGGACGTTGAAAAGGTCGAAGTCACACCGCAAGAGCCACAGATTGAAGAAAATCATACGACCATCGAGGATCAAGCGATTTCGCAGGATAGTCAAGAAATCGGTGCGCAACCGATGGAAAATAACGCACCAGTAGTCAAAGTTCCGTCTGTCGCTGCTATGGAAATTCAAATAACTCCGGAAGTTGATAATTCACAGTTACAACAACAGGAACAGACGACCGCGCAAGTACCATCGGTGACTGAAACAACGACTGAAACATCGATGGAAGTCGAGAATCAACCGAAATCACCGAAAACCGCGAAGAAAGTAAAGAAAACGAAGAAACATCCGCCACAACAGCAAACACCGATCAGCGACGGTGCGATTCCACTTCCGGCGCCGGAACCTCACCAAACCGACACTGCGAAGTAAAAAAAGAACAAAATCAATAAAATACGATCCAAAAAGGCTTCTAAATACTTTCTTTGATGAAAGTTTTAAAAAATAAACAACGACAGGACTGCGCTCTTGGCGTTCGTAACTTCCTCACGATGGAAACTCG
Organism: Buathra laborator; assembly: GCA_934046635.1. Classification (NCBI taxonomy): domain Eukaryota; kingdom Metazoa; phylum Arthropoda; class Insecta; order Hymenoptera; family Ichneumonidae; genus Buathra; species Buathra laborator. The sequence goes on along the minus strand of OW203898.1, from coordinate 14,903,994 downwards.
GCGCGAAACTTAATGTCGCAGATTCGTCGTAAAACTTAAAAAAAAAAAAAAAAAATGTTAGTCCGCCTTTACCGACGCCTAGACGCGTGAAATCTTAGAGAGTGCTATGTACGAAATTATATTTAAAAAAAAAAAAAAAAAAAAAAAAAAAAATGGAAACGAATTATTATCGTTCGTGTCGTAGATCGTCGCGTTTTTTTTCTAAGTTATTCTTTCGATGATTGTATCACGAACGTAATATAGCATTTTTTTTCTCTCTTTTTGCATACTTTGCAAACGTTAACGATCGATGAGACAATCGTTCGTTTCGTATCCAAAGTCTTTCTTGAATAATATTAGCACTCTGAATTAACGAAATTTACAAGTCGAATGAGGGGGACAACAAAAAATGTCGCGAAATACTCCAATTGTCGTAGGAAAAATATACATATATATATATATATATATATTTTTTTTTTTCAAGTTTGAAATCATCGGACTCGAGTGTTATCCCCTCGTCAAGTTCCGTTTCACCACAATCGATATATTGGTCCGATGATTCAATACGTGTAATACGAAAACAAACAAAAAAACATGTATAATTTAAATAATAATTATGATTCTTGTTTTACAACTTTTTCTTTATTTATTTTGTATTCTGTTGATTTTTTTTTTTTTTTTTTCGTCGATGTATCTGTTCTCATATCTCTGTGTTATATATTTCATAGTTATTATATCCGCAGACTGCGAAATTGCGTTGATGTAAATGTTTTTAATAATGCGTATCTACGGGGAGAGTGGTGTTTGTATAGAGGAAATCCATCCCTCGGATCCTCCGTTGAAAAAAAAAAAAAAAAAAAAACAAATATCTTTGTGGAAAGGTTGTAAAAACCAATATAGAGGCTCTCGATAACTCTATTCAAGTGTCTCCACTCAAATTTTCTCTTTCCCTATGAAAAAAAAAAAAAAAAAGAAGATATTCCCTCTTTCTATGCGAGCAGAGAGACGTATGATTGCAGTGGCTACAAACTGCAGTGTTTACGGTAGAGATCGTCGGACCTTTCACGACGGCTTTCAGCGAAACTTTGTTTTTTTTTTTCATTCCTTACAGCAGCTCTTTCAAACGCTCTCTCTGGTCTCCGCGTAAGTTCCGCATCCACGTCGACGCGCCGAGGGATTTGTTTCGCCTTTGTAGTTCGTTGCTTTGTAAGAATTTTCTCTCTCTGGCAACGAGGCGAACTGCGAGACTGGCGAATTTGCCAGCCGAATGTTACTGACTGTTCTCTGTCCCCTTGGCGTGCAGTATAAGAAAATCAGTTTGAAAAATCTCATCACTCGCCACGATCTCGAAATCGTCTATGTAACGTCCAGGAATACGTTCCCGGAAAATTCGGAAATCTTATGTCTCTCTGCCAAATTTATTAAATATTCGCTTTTGCTTTGATGCAATGACGAGGAAAATCTTTCATTACGGTTGGCCGTGCGGACTCTCGCGAGCGTTGCAATTGCATAATTCATAACAGACACCTTTATCGTTCTCTCGGTTGCGATCTTTGCGCTCGAAAGACACGACTCGCTGCGCATATTACTGCAGTTAATTACATCCGTAAGAGTTATAGTATAGACACAGTTTTTATATCATTTTGTGTTCATTAAGTACCGCGAATTATCATCGTAAAGAAGATGCGTGAATTTTTTTTATTTTTAATTTTTTTCCCGAGAGAATCGTAACGCTCGTCGTTCGTTGATCGAAATTCTTTTCCAAGGAGAAAATAGAAGTAGTTTGAGAGTTTAAGAGGTAACTAAGAGTTGGCACCGTTCTGTATAACGAGAAAGTCTATAAATAGATGGTACAACGTTCTCCGTTGGAACGAGCAGTCGAGGACAAGGGATGAGAGGGGGTGTAGGTGTTTTTGCGTCGCGACGTCGACGTCGCGTCTCGGGGGAAACCCAGAGAACGCTTCGACGATTCCGTGGTATGTATATATATATATACTATCGACAAACTCGGTGAATCACGATGTATAATCATCTATTGTATAGAGTGTATATAAACGATCGATGAGCGATGTTAGCGCGAGAAATTTACGAGCAACGAAGTAAAAAATATATTGGCAATGCTTGTAAAAGTGTATACATCCAATAACACAAAATTGTCCTTTGACGCGTGTGCCGTTGAGTTAATTTAATGAAGCGTCGTGCAAATCGAATAATCGGAACAGTGCGAAACTTAATACGCTCATTGGTAATAATGGCTGCAAATTTTTTCGTTGATTTTTTAATATAAATATCATTTTTCAATCCGGCGTCGCCGTTTTCGAGTGTTCGATCGGCATTTTCTTGTGCTTTTTCATCTCGAAATCGTCGTGATTCTCGTCGAAGCACGTCTCGCAATAGGTATCACCGGTGCAGCCGGTGCATTGGAATAGACGATCGGTCCGGTCGCATAAGACGCATTGGAGATCCTCTTCGGAACTCGGCGCACCGGACTGTGTTAAATAATAAATTATATATGATATACAGCATGAAATTTTAAGAAAAAAAAAAAGACCACAAGTTTCATTCGTCTGTTTAGAAAAATTCACCTCGACTTCCATAAACTCCGGAGACTCCAATTCCTCGGCTTCGTATTTCGCCTCCAGCGCAGCTTCCATTAATGCTTTTTTAATCAATTTCTTCGTCACCGCATCTTCGTCGTCGTCGTCGGAATCCGGCGCTCCGCCCGATGCTTTCGACGGATCGAAACCCTTCAAGGAATTCATTCGCGTCTCGACGTCCTTCGCGGGATCGCTGCCGGATGATAGGGCCAAACTATCGAGATACTCTCTTATCAAATCGTCTTCCTTTTGCTGATCTGTTCTCGTGTCCGTTTGATGAATCTATCGTTTAAAAAAAATGTAATTACTGCGTAAATTTTTTTTTTTTTTCTTCAAAATTTCTCAAAAAAAATTTTAAAATAATGCATACATTTATACTTTGCTGACTAGAATCCGGATCCTGATCCTTCAGAATTGCTAATCTTCGTCTTATCTCTTCGATGCTCGGCGCAGGTCCCTGCTTATCGGCGTCTTTCAATTTCTTCAAACGGTCAACTATAACTTGATCCGCCGGTTCCAAACCGGTTTTTAATTGATCCCAATGTCCGCCGGGTTTGTAAATGACGATCGGAGGTTTCGCAGGATTTTCCAGCGCCTCAAGTCTGAAAAAATACTCCGTTCAAAATCGGCTGATCCCGCAACGTAATTGACGCTTGCCGAGTGCTTTACTTGTTTGCGATATCCACCGGTGCCATAGGTCCATCGTTTTCCATGGGGGACGTTGGTCCCGAAGACGCGGAATCGGCAGATGAATTCTTCTCCGACATCGTCAGTTTGTTGTAACACGGGCCGCAGACTTTCTTAACTTGTCCATCTGGGAGTTTGCATTTGTACTTCAGGCATTTGCTGCAGTTAGAAAAGCCACAATTTGGACATCCATTCTGAAGAATACGAAAATTAAATGAATGTGAAAAAAAAAAAAAAGATTACGACTGACAGCTCATTCTTACATAACCTCGGATCGTATGACAGAAAAAAAACGCTTACCTCGCGGGTGAAAAATGAGAATTTCGTATGACATGTTGTACATGACATTTTGATACCACGGGCGGTTAAATCGATGGATTAACTTTGAGATTTATCAACGAATGACGACGTATCGGTGTTGTCATTTACCTTGTTTGTTGAAATTACACACGAAAAAATACACAGCGATAACATAGAACTAGTTTGACGGGTCGGTACTGTCACGCAAGTCTCCGCAGTACTCTATTGCGCAGATAGACGTCATTGCGTCTAATTAGTTCGTGCGACCAATCACCGTCGTGTGTTCACCTTCGCGCCCCCACGAGATTCAATTAAACGTATGTGCGAAAACTATTCTTTCTCGAACGCTCGAAGGAGCGATGAAGATTCGCGGAATAGTAGGAAAGGATCGAAGCGCTCGTATGTAATCGAAATTTATTTTAAAAAATTAAACTCTTGCGAAGACGTTATTCGAATCGGCTTTTGCAGAAGTACGCAAGTTTTTGATCGACATTATGATTCTCGATCTTTGGGTGTTGCAACATGCAAGACGATGGGCAAAAAGGGCTATGATACTCTCGAGATCGATGCTGAAAGTCTTCGTTACAATGAGCATCGGAGCCGGTAAATTCTTCGTTATTATTTCATCGTCACTTATAATTATTACGCGATTGTCGAGTTTTCGCTTCCGGAATAGTTGGAAGATTTTTTTTTTCAGCATTGTTCTCGTACTACGCAATGTCGAAGTTGCAACTCGAAATAACGACCTTCGAAAGTGGTTCGGGAACGATAAAATCATCGGAACAATATAGTCTAATCGGTATCACTGACGCTTCGCGTAATATACATCGTAATCCAGGATTAGAACGAGAGATCAGTCATTTGAAGAATAAGGCATTGAGTCTCGAGATCGCGCTTCGTAGAATGGTCAATACTTCTTATTTTTCGAATTAAATGACCAACTAAATTTACAAGTTTATCTACTTCCGTTTTCAGAACTCACAGATGCGAAATTTTCATATGCGCGATCGTTGCAAAGGTATACATTGTTATTCCCAACTAATTTTTCATACAGAACTATAGGTTTCTTTTATCGCCATTTTTTTTTTTTCAGAGGAAGAATTAGCGGATTTTGCGTCGGAAGCTGCGGGAGGCTCGGTGCTCGATACCCCGGACACTCAATCGTATTACGAGCCGAAAGAAACGCAGTTAACGTTGTTCGGAATTCCACTATGTAAGCCGAATTACTTTACGCCTCGCAAAGTAATTCAACATTGGACGCAACCCGGCGAATGTTGGGCCTTTCGCGGTGATCGCGGAAACGTTAAAATCGAATTAGCGTACGCTGCATTGATCGATCAAGTAACACTTGAACACATTCCGGTGTCGGCTTCGTTGACTGGAAAAATCGACTCTGCGCCGAGAGATTTTCGAGTTACCGTACGTCCGAACTTTAAAAACAAATCTCAAATACTTATTTCACCAATGAAATTAATTTCCCCTTTTCACAGGCCGTTCTTCCCGAAGGATCGATCACTGTTGGAACTTTTATTTATAATCAGTACGGACCGCCTTCGCAAACTTTCCAAATAATGGTACGCAGCAATTTTCAATTGCAAAGTAAAGTAATCCACGAAAAAATATTTATCTATTTTTCCGCCCATTTACAGGACGAAAAATTCCATGATATACCGATCAAAATAGTGATACTGGAAATACTTTCAAATTGGGGTAATCCCGACTACACGTGTATATATAGATTCAAAGTACACGGAAGAATTTCGCTGTAATAATAATTTCGAAAAATTTCGAACGAAACTCCGTCCAAATAATAATAAAATAAGTATTAATTAATAATTCTTATCGAATAAAAAATCGTCGGGTATAAACGACGAAATGTTTTTTTTTTTTTTTCGTAAATCAATAAATAAAATAGTCGAAGAAAAATAGTTTTTTCTCACTTTATTACAATCGGTGTACAAAGTGTGTGTCGATGATAGTTCTCAAGGAGAACAAAGTTACGTCCACTTGTCGCTGGCCGAACCTCCCCAAGTTTGCGTTGCGGGGGTTGTGGCTTTCGGAGTCCAATCGTCCTGTTGGGCGGACCAGTCGCCGGGAGCGGGGAAAGTAGCAGCAGCAGCAGGCGCAACTGCGGGCACAGCGGCCGCCGGGGGTTGGTCATCGGCCCATGCCTCGGGGGCGGCGGGAACACCGGCTTCGGCTTCGGTTGCCCACGTAGTCTCAACGGCGGCGGCCGGCTCGGCAGCGCTCGTGAATTCTTTCGGTGGCGGTGCGATTTCCTTCTGCGCTTGTTCTTCCTTCTCAGCCTGTTATTGTACAATATTCACAATTAACGATAACGCGAATAATTTTTAATTACGAGTACACGCGGTTTTTTAAATATTTTCAGAAAAGATTAAGCCATATGTACCAACAGTTTTGATTCTGGACATAAGTGTATCATCATCGTAAAAAACAATAAAAAAATCGATCGAGAAATCGATTAAATTAAAAAAAAAAAAAATCGATCGAGAGATCGATTATTCAAACAAAAAAAAAGTTATGCGAAACATTTTTTTAATTTTTCGATCGAAATATATGAAGAAATTTACCTCTTCGGGATCTCTGTAGAAGAAAAGATCGACCACGACGTGCCATTTGGTTTCGCGGGCGATAGTTCCGCGAAGACGGAGCACCTCGCGAGCGAGAAGCCACCACATGAGTCCAATGCTGTGAACACTCTTAGTGTTGCACGGAATCGCAATGTCGACGAAACGCAACGGCGAATCGGTGTTGCAGAATGCAATTACCGGAATGTTAACGTAACTAGCTTCGGTGATTGGCTGGTGGTCGGACGCTGGATCGGTTACGATAAGAAGACGCGGCTCGCGGAAAGCAGCCTGTAAATTATCGAAAAACGTTTAGAACTCACAATCAGCTATATCTGCATTAATTGTGGATTTCGGAAAACAAACATTTCAGCAAAGATTAAGCCATAATAATCAACATATATTGATTCAGGATGTAATTTATCATCATTGTAGTAATTTTTTTTTTTTTTTCGTAAATTATAATTTTATTTTTTTTCACGTAAATTGTGAAATTTTTCGATATATTTTTTTTTTTTATGTTATGAAATTTTTCGATATATTTTTTTTTTTTATGTTATGAAATTTTTCGATAAATTCATACCTGAATCTGATTGGTGAATGCACCAGGAGTGAAACGTCCGGCGATGGGCGTAGCTCCGGTGTGCGCAGCGAACTTCAGTACAGCCCTCTGTCCGTGGGAGCGGCAACTGATGACGAAAACTTCACTGGGGTGTTCAATAGCTACGATAGCGCGAGCAGCCAGAAGAAGCTTCTCCCAGGTGCGGCGAAGATTGATTACGTTAACGCCGGCGCCTGGAGATAAAAGTTTTCTGTTTATTTCAAATGGTTCCTATGAAAAATCTGAAAACTGGAGAATATCTTTTGGTACTCACCGTCGACGCGACGTTTGTAAACGTATTGCTCCATTTGAAAATTTACATTTTCGCTTCCGAGATGCGTGCACGCGGCCAACATCTTGGTAACGTCGTCCTCCTTGAGGGCCAACACATCTAATCCTCCCGACATTTTAACGTTGTGGTTGAATTACGAATCAACCTGAAAAGAAAAACGATCGCGAGTTTTAAAAAATGTCTGTTCTACAGTAAAAAAAAATGGATATCGGCGCGGAGTGCACGTTGATCCGGCCACGTGCATCGGTCAAAATTAATTTTTCTTGCAATACGTTGAAAATATGTTTTTTCATCGATACTAAATATCACAGACGTTAAAGCGATTTATTGAAATTTATTTAAGATGGAAAAAACACTTTTAATTATCCGGGAGATATATATGATAGCACTAAAACGTGCGAGCTTACGTTGGACAATGCCACTTGAGAGACTTCCAATGTGGAAAGGAAGTCGGCCATGGAACTCGTAGATCGCTTCGACTTCCTGAGTCAAATTCATTTCCGTTTATTATCGAGTTAACTAATGCGATAACGCTTGTACGACAGTTCGCGAATTACTATTTGCTCGGGTTTAATAGATTGAATTTAATTTACCATGGAAAATCATTAAAGGAGCCAAAATAACGTAGATAAATATTCGTTGGGCGGAAATGCGAGAGACGACATTCTGACGTGCGGCGCGAGTTTTTGTACCGTCGAGTTTTGTAAACGTTGCATGATTGATGCTCGTAATACTGTAGAAATTTAATATTTCACCGCGAGATCGTTTAACGAGGCATCGAGCATCGAATTTTCGCGTTATTCGTTACGAACGATCGACACAGTCGTATAATAATTTTCAACAATTATTTCAATGCAACATTGAAGACACTCGAGTCGCGTCAACGTCACAACATAACCTCGTAGAGAATGCGGGTCGTCAACAACATTTGCTCGTCGGCGATGATGATGCGATAGAAGAAAACAATGTATCCAGGAAATCACAAAACAGTTTTCGTGTTGGATCACACTCCGTACTTCGGTATATCGACCGAGAGTCCATTGGAATTCGAGTGTCTCAAAAGTCGCGGACAAAATCATATACCTCTCGCGCCAATATGCAAATCGCTATGGACGACCAGCGTAGAATCTTCCATGGAGTATTGTCGGATTGTCTGGGATTTGTTTCCCACTGGAAAATTGGTAGGCCTTCGAATTTCTTTGATAATTTATTTTCTGAATTTCTCTCAGCAAATGCAAAATTTTTATCTGTTTTAAGGTCCGTTTTGTCGTCAGCGATCACGCGGCGCATATTTTGAATACCTGGAGTCCCCTTCAACAGAACTTGGCGCATGTAAGTAATCGCGAGATTTTCTATAATATTTAACTTCGATGATTTATTTTGCAAACTTTTCCATCTCCGCAGATAATGAATGGAATGGCTATTATCGGCGTTCCATTGAGAACCCATCAGCCGGGCGTTGATTTTTCCGTCATTCATGGTCTTCGAGTGGCGATAGAGGCGCTAACAGAGTGTTCAGAAATTCAGCACGAGAAGCGAACTTCGCTGACGGAAAATACATCGAAAATTCTGAACAGAGGGAGAGTCATTTGTATAACAAGCGCCAGAGACAATATCAACATGAAAAGTTTAGAAAATATATTCTTAAGCCAATTGACGCAACAGAATAAAATTGCTGTGGCGTCCGATCAGTGAGTTTTAAGCTTTACAAGTTTGTACAGTTTTTTCGTAAAAGTAATTAACGTGAACATTGTTTTTTTTTTGCAGCTTAATGCCCATACATCATTGTCACTTAGTAATCCTAAACATATTTCCGATTAACATTGAATCTCAGGTCACAAGTCGAAGTGCTCAGGAGGTATGTATGGATTTACAAATCCAACAAAATTCGATCCAATCGAATTTTTGAGTAACTTTTTTTAATTTTCTTCCAAAGCTTAGTAGTCAATTCAAAGAATATATTTGATAAAAAAACATTATTAATTCATAAAACTCTAATTTCTCGTATTGTCTATAATTAAATAATTATTATTACATAAAAAAAAAAGTTTCGTTAAAAAAAATGTTAATAATTTCCAGATATCGCCTCTACTGACGATGGAAGTACATTCGATGAAAGCAAACACGTTGCACTCCAAACTCTCGCATCTAATATTGTCGCATTACGATCTCGCGAGTACGACGGTCACGGGAATTCCAATGAAAGAGGAGCAAAACGCGAGTTCATCGGCAAATTACGACGTCGAGATATTCCACTCGTCGACCGCTCATTCCGCGATACTTAGTGGTAATCCTCAAGACTCAACGATGATAAAGACCTTCAGACGCTTCGAGGAAGGATCGGAGTACGAGACGGTGACGTTGAAATGGTGCACTCCGCGTGGTTGCAGCGCATCGGAGATGCAAAATTGCACGGCGATGCATAGAATCACACCGGTCGATGTGAATAGCAGGCCGTCCTCGTGTCTCATCAATTTTCTCCTTAACGGGAGATCCGTTATGTTGGAAATGGCGAGAAAAAGTGGCGGCAAAGCGATATCTCATCTTTTAGCATCGCACGGCGGTGAAATTTTTATTCATACACTATCGACGGCTCGAAGTGTTCTCGAAGATCCGCCATCCATAAGCGAAGGTTGCGGTGGTCGAGTAACGGATTACAGAATAACTGTGAGTTCATGAAAAAAAAAAAAAAATCGTATTTTTTTTATCACTAATTACGATTTATCAACTTAATTATCTAATTGTTTTTTTTTCCTTTCTAATTGAGGATTTCGGAACACTGATGCGCAACAACGTTCTCGTACCCCTGAAACGTCCGAGTGCCGAAGACGCCGAAGGTCCAGCGGCCAAAATGCGAGCGCGACTCGAGCGCCACACGAGATATTGGCCGATAACGATATCCAGTACTCTGATGTTTAATCTCCGTCAGATAATAGATCCCCTACCGGAATTAATGGTCAAAGACGAGTTGACGAAAGACGAAGTCGTTAAATGTAAACAATTGATATTCGGATTGTTGCATCTTGAATCGAAACACGAGACTCTGGCGCTGCCGAGTCTCGGCGGTGGTAGAGGCGGCAAAGGTGGCGTACGTCGCGAGGAACACTATAGATTACTGTGGGAAGAGCTCGAAACTTTTCTCAAAGCTCACGCTAATAATTCCGCTGTTCACGCCGAAGTGTTGAATTGCCTTCTCGAAGTTCGGCTGATTAGGAACAAAGACGACAAGGAAAAAGTCGAACTCGATCAGGCATTACGGGAATTGGACGGGTAATTTAACTTATTTATTCGATATTTCGATTTTTTTTTTAATTTTTTTTTTTTCGTTGATTTCGTTGATTGAGTGCTAAATGATCGCCGATATTTTCCAGACTCGGTAAAGAAGACGGAACTGCGCGCGCGAGTGTAATAAGGGCGACGACCGATTCGCCAATGTCGCCGCCATCCTGTCCGGCAATATCTCTTGCAAAACAGCTGCAAAAAGTTCAACCGCTCATATCCGCCAAAAGTCTGTTGGATATATGGCTTCAGCGTAGTTCGCCGAAGGAGAAAAAGCCCGAGTTCCACGGCAGACTCAACAGCGACGGCCCGAAGGCAAAACTATATCCGAATTTGAAGGATAATTCTGGCAGAGAGCCTCGCGAACCCGTTCTCGACGGATGACCGATTTTACGAAAAAATCCGAAGATATTTGTCGGTACTAACGTACGGGTAAGTGAACTACGAGTTTTAACGAAACTAATAATTTCAATCGTTGTCGCGACATTACAATATTATTATTCGATTGAGTGTACATACGCATTAAATTTTATACATCTATACATCGTTCTCGTGAAAATACGAAAAATATTGGTTATTACATTCGTAGTAAATACAATTAATAAATTCGGTAAACGAGAATTATAAAATATAAAAATTTCCTCGTTGGAATAAAAAAAAAAGAAAAAAACACGAATAACTCCTAACATACGGGATTAGAGCTTTTGCTCTGTGATTAGAAAAGTTCTTTAAAAAATCACACACTGGCGATTCCGATGGGTCTTAGATAGCGCGAAGAAAAAAATTAATTAATAACAACTTTGTGGCCTTAAAAAAAAAAAAAAAAAAAGAACAATGATAACAAAAGGTTTCCAGAGGAAACTATATTCGTGTTGAAAAAAAAAATTAATTTTTTTTTTCGATCATTAATGTCCCGCCTGCTGTTTCGTCCGTCGATGACAAAACCCCAGTAGAATTCGAAAATATATTGAAATACGCGATAGCGGAAGTATTGATGAAAAAAATTTCAAAAAAACCCCTTTATTATGAATCTTCAAATTTTCGTATATTTTCCCTTAAAACGCGACGATGTATCCAAATTTTCACCGAACCTTAATTTCCTCCCAAAAAAACTGTTTAAAAAACACAAAAAATCGAAAAATTTTCTCAAAAATCGATTATTTTATTACGAGTCTCAAAAAATTCTTAAAACCGCGAAACATTCCATAGTTATTCCAACCAAACGTTAGTCACGTATCTCATCTGCCGTCGGCGTGCCGCGGATCTCCGAAAGCGGCATCCCGCGAAAAAATCCATTGATAAAAGAGTTCCGAATGAAAAAAGCCGCATTAACAATTCCGTATTTGAATTCATCGGCGATCGACCTTCGTCCATTTAACTCGCTTATCTTTATCCGTCTACCGACTGTCTGAAGCTGAGCGTTGATACGGTGACTACTATTGGAAATATGTAGTCCAAGTAGTACCTCCGTCGCGACACACACGCGACACACACGGAAAAGCGATCCATTAAACATAAAACGTTCGGCTCGTGCGTATATCGGAGGAATGTCCCAATGCGTCCCTCGCGACGTTCCCCTCTTCTCCGATAGTCGTCTAATCGATGTAAGCAAAACTCGAACTCGAAGGCGTCGAGGTACACAAAACATCGCTGCTACCGTATAAACACCGAATGACATAATGCGGGCGGACGTTTCGAATGAAGGCATCGCTTCGGTTGGTGGGGCCGAAGGGGGCGCGAGGAAGTAGCAAAGAGTAGCACGAGGAAGGAGCGAATTGCTCGTAGATACGAACGTAGAGAAGTCGGAGAATGAAAAGAGAGAAAGAGAGAGATGCATAGATAGATAGATAGAGAGTGAGAAGCGAGAGTGTGACGATGGGTTGCCTCTCGTACCCACCAGCGGACAAGACGAAAGGGGGGGCAAAACTGAGAGTGCAAGTGCGTGACGTAACGGTTCATTCATCCCGAGACAGACGATATCCCGGTCAATGGTAAGTATGTGTTAAACTTGGTTCGTGTACCGATGTGTCTATAGTAACATATTTATACTGTTCCTTCTCTGTATGCGCGATGTTTGTATATATATATAAATGTGTGTAGAAATATATATATATATATATAGGTACTATGTTGCTATATATCGAGAGAGGCACATCAGGTTTAACGTGTGCAACTTTCGAGCGACGAACGTTTTACACGTATATAACGCGAAACACACGTATGCGAAGGATCGGCCAAAGGCTCACGCATCTCTCGCAGCCGCGAAGCCCATTGTCTCGTGTCTCGCTTCGTTTTATCGCCTTTCCCTCTGTTTTTCTCCCTCAGCATCGAAGAACCCGAATATAACCCCCTTTTCCCGTATCACCCCCGCAACAGCCACCCGTTTTATTTGCTCGCTTTGCTCGTTCTCTTTTCCTCGCGTTCTCTCGGCCCTCTCCGCGATGTTTTTGTATTCGCGATGATCGCACACGTGTGTAACACGAGAGATAAGTTATTTACGAGTTCGCTATATTCAAACGCGTTGCGGTAGTCATTGCGATGTTTCGTCGTCAATAACGCACTCGTTTATCGTCGCGAACGCGAAAACATCGAGAGCTTTTACAACGAATATCGCTTTCCGCGTTTTTGCGAATAGTGACATATCGCGAATTGAATTTGATAAAATGTGGTTATGTAGCGTTCGTTGTTGCGAGTGTACGACAGACGCGGTGGGGTTCGTTGAACCGAAAAATATACGGCTTGAGCTAAACTTTGAATCGATATAACGATAATATATACGGGAGGAGATACAACAACGAGTGGGAAACGAAGGAAAAAAAAATGCAGGTGCAGAAACGACGGACTGGGGACTGTTTGCGCTGCGATGGGGCTCTCGGGGTATATGCCTTGTCGGACGAGCTATTTAAAGCACCTGTCCATCCTCTCTCACAGCTGCCTGTGTGGACTCTCCTCGGCAAACGACTAGAAAGAGGTGCGTTTTACACGCTTCTCTACCTCGGGTTTTTTTTTTCTCCAAACTTTTTTACTTCGCGGAAAAAGAATATTGAAGTTTTCGCGAAAAAAAGGAAAAATACGGGAATAGCGAAAGATCGATTTTACAGGTTATGTTTTTGCGAAGTGAGCGGAGTGAAAAGTAACGGAACACGAGTTCCAACTCTCTCGACTCGAACTATCGAGGATAGCTTTCATTTTCTGTTCCGAGAATAAAACGAAAAAATATATAAATGTATATATATATATATATTGCGCGGAGATTGGTCGAGCGTTGTAGTTCAGCTGAACGGAACACAGCTTGCGATATGTGTGTATCTACTGTAATACCGTGGACGTCAACGACGATGGTATATCGATAATGCATGATGGCCCCATCGATTCAGCAAACGCGGTCGTACGCCGGTCATATCGATCCGTGCCGAGGCTTGGCTCGGACGCGCGCGTTGCTGCCTCGGTCTCTATGCTGCTTCTGGCGCGCGCGAGGCCTCTATAATTCACCAGCAGCTCTTCGCCAGTAGCATATCCGCCGGTTTGCAACGCTTTCAAACGCGGATAATTCTCGTCACAGACGAAAATCAAATTTTTTATAACCACCGAATTTCGATTGTACAATATTTATAACAGCTTTGAAGAAAATTTAATTTCTATATCGAAATATCTCGATAACGAGAATTTCAATTATTAAAAACGTAAAATATTTTTTTTTTTACGAAGAGCAAATATATTATTCCGAATGAAGAAAATCGGCTTTCGATTTATTGACGCGTTTCGATAATTAATAATTTAATGAAAAAAAAAAATTGGATAGACGGGAGAAGAGCGATGTAAGCAGAAAAGTTATGCTTGGCTGTGCGAGAGATGTGCCAGAAGCAGTAGGTAGCAAGCAGCAACGGCAGCAGTAGCATGAAAGAGATCGAGGACGTCGGGTAGGGAGAGCTAAAACAGCCAGGAGCCACGGGTCTGCAGGGAAAATAATCCCCCAGCGGGATTCCCGGCCCCTATATACCATTATAGTAGGTAGAGGTATAGAGCGGTACCAAGCGAAGCGTTCGCTCGGCATGGCATCCGAGAGGAAACGAAGCCACACCATAACTCCAACGAGTCGGAGAGAGAACTTCTAGTCGTTAACGTTGGGGAACGCGCGCTCCGGCTATATTCTCTCTTTGGGAGCTCCGCGCTAACTTTGAAAAACCGTCCCTGAAGCCAGCTGCCGGGGCAACGCGAGAGCCTCGGGGCGTTTCAGTGCCTCGACAAAGGGGACCATGACCCTCAGGGGTGACGCTCGTTCTCCCAGAAGCGAAGCCTCCATCGTCCTTCTTTCCCTTCACTTTTTATTCGCTTTTTTTCCCCCTCCCCGCTTCCTTCTCGCCTCTCTGTCGATCTCAATGAAACGGCATTAAGTTTCCGGTTAAAAATTCACGTGAACTCATCGCGTGTGTACGCGCGCCACTACGTTATATCTTTTGCAACTATCGCGTGATCATGGTAAATGGAATTCTCGAACTGTGAAACATTTAGCCGCTCTAAAGTCGTATCGTTGCGCCCAGTCATTGATGCTTCGATCGCGCACTCATGGCAAGGTCGTTCGTAATCGTAAAGCGAAGAAATTACTTCGTTTCTCATTTCGCAGCTTCGAAACAACAGTATTTTTCACTGAATTTTTATTTTTAGGAATTTATTCGAAATATTTTTTTTTTAAATCGTCCGAAATAATTGGAAATTCCAAGCTGAAAAATTACACGATTTCGTTCCGAATTCACAGAATTGATTAATTATTTTCGATAACCCCGAAAATTATAATATAACGTCCATCGCTTCGCGAAACAGTTTCTCACGGTCGATACGATAAATTTTGCAATTAGCCGTTGACACGAAACTCCGTTGAATAAAACATCGCCGTGAGTAATCGTATGCGATAATCATGATTCGTGTTTTATTCAATCGCGGTTACGAACATTGATGATATACAGTATTCGAATAAAACTTGTCAATGTCGATGACTGATCTCGTTTCGCAACATTTCTCTCGTGGTTCGAGTAGATTAAACGAGACGAACTAATCAACGAAATCGTCTTGTTAAACTCGCGTCGTTTCGTCGTTCATAACCTCTCATACGGCACATACGCTCACCTCGATGAATCTCATCGTTTCTTAATCACCGTTGAAATGTCTTTTTCGTCGAAAAATAATCACATAACCACAAAATTCAAAATAATCCATATGCATTCGGCGTTCGTTGAATGAAAAATAAATGCGGCTACAGAGAGTGAAAGTTCACGAATCGCTCAGAGTAAAAGTCCCGTCCTGTCGGGGCACATACACGCAACACGCACACACTCGCGTAGTGATAGAAATAGTAAAGAGTGAACCTCGAGAGGGAAAGTAAAAAGTGAGATAGAGAATTCATTGGGTCAGAGAGGTGCAAAGGGAGACGAAGGGCATGTTGGGTGGGGGTGGTGGGTAGGCGAATAGTAGAGGAGGTAAAACGTTCCTCGTTCTCTCACGCCCCCGCGAGAGAAAGAGAAAGGTCCCCCCTCCCCTCCCCCCGGTGTAACAGAGACGGAAAGCCCCACGGTTTGCGACGGGCGCAAAGTCGCGCACGTGCTACGTCACATCGTGTTTACAGATACCTAACCGAACACACGAACCGCGATTCACATACAACCACACAAAGACATAACAGTATTGGGTTATATACGCTATACGTATCCAAACATACTCTACGTAGCCTTACTCGTGACCTTGCGTTTTGTATATATATCATGGCGGCTGCCGCTGCCTTCGTACCCTTGCCTCGTCCCGCGTTAGCCAAACGCCCCCGCTTACCGCCCTACCGCGCTTACAGCGGCAGACTCTCACCGTTCTGTGTTCCCTACTGGCTTTGGCTACCCATGTACTACTATACTTCACTATCTCGCTCGCTCGACAAGAGAAGAAACGAGAGAGGACGGGAATCTCTCGCGACTCCTGGGCCGTGTCCCTTTGCCCCGCGAATCCCGGGAATCCCCCTGCGAGAATCCCCCTCGTCTCTCCTTCCCCCTTCCCGCTCCATGGCAACCAGTTGTTCCGTCTGTGACGTAACACTCTGCCCGAGAGAGTATCACACGACGACAGGTCGTTGTCGACACTAACCACTACCATCGCGATATTACAACTACGATGTAGTAAGAGATCCGTGTGTTCGTAGTAAGAGACCCGCGTGTTCGTAGAAATGTACACCGATTCTGTATTTTCCATCCTACTCTTTTATCTCGGTCATTCTCTTTAAAGCTTCCACTATCGCGCTCGTTTGTGTACGCTGTGAAGTTGTATATGTATCGGTTTCTGCATCCTCGTCTCGCCAATTCCGTCGAGCTATATCGCCCCCCCCCTCCTCCCCGCGCTCCCTACGGTAGACGCGACTCTTGCGCGGCGTGGCGTTATCCTTTTCCTTCCACTGTTTATCCCTCCGCGCCTTATACCTACTCTTCTTCTTGTTTTCTCTCGAACAGCTCTCTTCCGCGTTCCTTCTTACCCGCCCGTTCCCCTTTTGACACTCTTCGCCGCATCTCTCCGCTACGGGAAAGCCCCAGACATGCCACCGGGACACGACAATAGTATGCGTATTGCCTTCGTGTGTATTTTACCGCTATGCATGTGTATACTATATATATATATACTAATACTCAACGAAGATACCGTGAGAGAGTGTGACGCAAGAGAGGTGCTTAGCCCAGTGAGCATTACCTCGAAGGTCGCTCCAGATATATTATTGGGTCAATGCTCTCTCACCGCTCCTCTCCCCCGCTTCTTCCATCACTCGAGACGAGACCCCCGAGCTTCTGACTCTATCGCATGAGTTTATTAACATTCCGTCGTTGGACTCTCTGCAACGCCTCACGTGCTCGCGTGTTTGTTTATCGATTATGCAACCGGCTTCGATATTTCTATGTTTGTATTATAACCTCTAAACACACGCGATCTATGCGGTCATCGTCGTTGTAAATTAAATCGACGCTGACGGAATTTACGAAAATTCCAATGTTGAAATTCTTAACGGTAAATATGAGATTTTATTTATAGTTTCTTTTTTTTCAGAAAATTCCGAAGAAAGTAATTTTCATTACGTGAAAAAATGTGTTTTTTTTTTTTTTTCGTTACGAAAGTTTTTCTCTTTTTTGCGAAATGTTTTTGAAACTGTTTTTTTTTTCACGAACGATAGGGAAAGGGATGAATTATTAAATAATATCATGTAGAACTTGAGATTCTCACCGTGTAATTTTATTTATTTTTTAAATAATCATTCCACTACAGTACAGTACTTCACTCCGATAATTAAAATCGCTTTTTTTTTTTCTTTGTCTCTATCGTACGCAAGTTCGACGGGTTTTTTTTTTTTTCGCCGCGGCGGTACAGACAAGCGATATAATATCGTCGATCGTTTATAATCATTAATCATCATTCATCATCGGGTCGTCGTTTCCTCTTCCTTTATTTTTCATCTCTCGCTCGCTTTAATAGCGTTGGCAATATTAGTAATAATAATAATAATAATAATAATCATAATAATAATGAATCGCAATCGGCGCGATCGTTTCCTACATCGAATACAGCTTATACAGAATACAGCGTAATCTCGATTCACTCTTTATCTCTCGTCCGCTCGTTTCAATTTTCGTCATCTTCGGTTTTTTTTTTTTTTTTTTTTTCACTTTTGTCGTTCGTAGTACGATGACAATCGATGATATAGTCAATGTTTCTTTTTTTCCCCATACAACCAGTTTGTTTATCTTTCTTTCGTTCTCTAATCGGATACTTCGCTAATTCAACTAATTAATAGTCGTCGAACTAAAGTGTCTTTATTTCTTATTTTATTTTTATTTATTTTTTTCCGTGAATCTTGGTATTTTATTCTCAACTTCCGCTTTAAGGCCATAAGTGAAATATCTAATTTTTTTTTTTTCCCTTTGTATAATATTCAGCGCTATAGGATACTGTGTACGTGTGTGTTTCTGTGTATTTACGTAAATTGGTTTTGTATTCTTCTTCTTTCTCTTCATTCGACTTACTATTTTTGTTTCACGTGGTTACGAACGTTTCGGTTTGGTTGCGATGTTTTTTTTTTTTTTTTTTTCGACAACCCGGAACGCCGCATAATCATAATTCGCCGTTGATCTCTGTCGAAGCTGGAAGTATTCTCGGTTCATCCGCTCTTCCAGCAAACAATACGCAGTTTTTTTTATTTTTTATTTTTTTTTTTTATATATATGACTGTGTTTTTCGATGAAAAATGAAGACGGAACAGTGAGAGGAACGACACCGACTAATTCACGCGCGATTCGATAGAATGATATTCGACGAGGCAGAGACCCCGAGAGAGTTGACTGTATAGGGAGGGGAAAGAGGGGGCTGACGAACACGAAAACACACAACGCGACCGAACCTCTTTCGTCAACAAAAGATTCGCTCGTTACGATAAATACGAATACTTATCTATATTCCGTTATCTCATGTTCGCCAATGTATATAGTTATTAAAGCTTTTACGATGTATTCACGAAACAATTCGGCGTTTTGTGTGCGCGAACGCGCGTGTCCCGTTGTCTCGTGGAATGTATGTACGATCGTCCGCGAGTTAGTTATTCGTTCAATGCGTTTCGTCGAAATTCCCGTGACAACGTATCGATGTTTTATCGATAGTTACCAACGAAAAAAATGTTTCTCACCCATTGTTCGCGCAGAATTCAGCATCTCCGTGAGGATCTTTCGTATTTTATTTTTCTTCTCGTTCTCAGTTGCGTCGGGTCGATATCTTACCGCTCGGAATAAAATTATAAGAGGCACTAAATAATGATGAATGATGAACGTTTTATAATTACGATAGTGGTTCATTAATTCGTCATCAACGCTCTCTCTCTCTCTCTCTCTCTCTTTCTCTCTCTCTCTCTCTCCCAATCTCACACTTTCGCTCTTTCCTTTCACGCAATTCTATTTTTTTCTTTTATTATGTATATACCATCGACTCGTGCAGCGGATGAAATTTTGGTCGCGACAAGCTTCTTCGTAGAAACTCAGCGTCAAGCAGCCCGTCCGAGATGTTGCTAAATTACACGTATCTATATATATATATTTGTTTGTTTTTTTTTTTTTTTTGTTTTCTTTTCTTTATATATATACTATGTATTTATGAAAGTTGAATGAACGCTCGAGACAAAAATTTATTTCTCACTTTTCTTGCGACCCGCAAGTGCACGCGCTCTCCTCTACTTCATTGCTCCGTGTTATTTTTTTTTTCGGTTTTTTTTTTTTTTTTTTTTTTTTTTTCCCTTTCATTTGGCTATATACCCCTTTATTCAGTGTTCAAATGTGTACCGTGTATTTTTTGTGTTCCTCGTCGTCGATGTATGACTGTTTACTCCTTTGGCTCGTGTACCTCGTGTCTCGTCCGTGTGTTGTTTTCATTTTCGTATAATCGTTATGCAAAAATACTAGTTAAATCCCTGTACATAAAACACCTCCAACGTAGTCTCGTGTTATAAGGTTCTCGCCCGCCGACCACACACACTTTCACACACAATAATCGTTTATTTAGATTTCTCTTCAGATGGACTCAAAGCGTTACTTTTATTTGTTTCTAAAGTTTCCTTTTTTTTTTTTTTTTTTTTTTTTAATATACTTACAAGGTATTTGGTTTTTTCTCCATGCATCGACTCCCACATGCAGTTTATTTTTTGTTTTTTTTTTTCCATTTTTTTTTTTTTCATTTTTTTTTTTTTTTTTTTTTTCTCGTGTAGGTATATAAATTATGGTAATGATTCGGTATTACAATTACAATTATTATTAATCATTAATATTATCATCATAAATCAGCTTTTGCCGCATTATTATTATTTTTTTTTCTTTCTTCTCTATCAATCCAGCAGCCCCCCCCCTCCCCCCCCTCCTCTTCCCACGTTTCCGCCCCGTTGTTTCGCGCGGATTCATCGATCACTCGCGCGCTACTCGCATCTTCAATTGATTTAATTAATAAATATTCACCCTCTCGATACGTGTCGTTCGCGATTTCTCTCTATAGTCTTTCTCGGTGTGTATAATTCATTTTTCTTCTTCGATCGTTTTCAATTACTTAAATCCGCTTTAAAGCTTCGACGAGCGCGCGGAGACGCGTCACCTTTTTTTTTTTTTTTTTTGATGTTTTTTTTTTTTAACACTTCTTTCACGATTACTGCGTACGTAAAACTTCGACAATCAAAACCATAGATCAGTGACGTTGTTTTGCTGTTTATTGTTTATATATATATTTTTTTTTCTCTCGAAAAAGGATAAAAGAAAACAGAGAGGATCGTCATCGATTTTTTTTTTTTTTTTTTCATAGAGTGTAATGTAAGTATATCGACGTGTGAGTCTATGCGTGTATTTTGTGTGTTTGTGTGTATATATATATAATTCATCAACAAAGCACGTCACGGAGCTTTTTCTATGATGCTGCAGGATCGTTATTTTTTTTTTTATTATTTAATTTTTTTTTTTTTTTTTTCAATTCTCTTCCGTGATTTTCTCGATAATCATCGGAAACGCGACGAGAAAGAGGAGTTGTATGTGTGTGTATATGTCTCTTCTATTACATGATTCGAAACGACTGCGGGGTTTCTTTAAACTATTCGCGAGCCCGAGGCGTTTTTTTTTTTTTTTTTTTTAGTTATCCGTTGATGTTTGTTTGTTTCTTCATCTTATTATTATTATTTGTTTTTTGTTTTTGTTTGTTTGTTTTCTTGTTGTTGTTTTTTGTTTATTTTTTTTTTATTCCTTTCGTTTTAATAATCCGGCAGCTAAAATCGCCGCGCCGCAATCAGCGTCAGGTTGGCGGTCGGCGTGAGACTGTTAACAGGATTTAGCGTTGCGCAATTAAGGGGTCACTTCTTGGTCTTTTTGGTCGGTGGTTCTTGCGCGTCCTGCGAGTCCTCCGTGTCCTCGCTGTCGGTAACCCGCGGCGTAGTGTTGTTGCAGTCGTCGTTATCGTTTGTCGCGATACTATCGTTCGTATCCTCGCTTGCGACCGCAGCGGTTATCGGCGTCGCTGGCTTGTCGAGGGAATCCTCGGTGAACGAGGTGGTTGTGCTGTTCTCGTCGATCGCTGCAGGATCTATGGGTCCCGGTTCCTTGCCGTTCGCAACTACGACCGTCGCTGATTCTTGGTTACTGTCGTCCGACGGCTCAGTCGCCTCGCCGTTCGACGGTGGATGAGAATTACCGTTCTCCGTACTGCCGGGAATACCGTTCAGCAAATCCGGCTTCAGCTCGGACGCGACGTAGTGGGTCCAGAGAGCCAACTCTACCCTATGAGGACTCCATGATGTTCCGTTTGACACTAAAGAAACAAAAAAAAATCGAAACGCGTTTCGAAAAAAAAAAAAAAAATAAAATGAAATGAAATAAAATGAAATAAATAAAAAATATCGCGTTAATTTTTATTGTTTCGCGATTTTTCTTTCGCGAATATCGCGAATTCGGAGGATTTTTTGAGATCGTTGAATTTTTTTTTTTTTTTTTTTTTTTTTTTTTTTTTTACATCGATACTCACTCTGTTTATTGAGCCTCTCGACGGTGTTCTGAATGTGCTGAACGAAATTGAGGTACTCCTTGGTTGTGTAATCGATACCCTCGATTTCCGGTATCGCCATCAGACACTCGTCGGCCATAAACGGCGCGTTCTCCGGTGATGCCGCAGCTAGAAGTGCCGATGCCATCGTTGTGCCGACACCCTTAAGATTTGACAGTGCCGTGATAGCCTGTTCCAGATTCGGAAGCTTCTTGAAAGCCTTCTTCGTCTCTGCCATCACGGCGCGCGGAGTATTTACTTTCACCAGGTAAGATAGTTGAGGATAAAATTTCCCACGCTACGAGAGAGTACAGGCGAAACAAAAAAAAAATACACACGTGCCACGTATTTTAGCAATGAACAATTTTTTTTTTTTTTTTTTTTTCGATGTTCGGGATAATTTTTTCGTTGAATTATTCCCGATGATAAAATTTCCCGGATATATACTCACTGTTTGCTTCCATTTCATCGTTTGGACCAATTCCTCGTGATTGAGATGAGCGTCCTTGCCACGCGATTTGATCTTCTTCGGCAACTCATTCTGATACCTGAATAACAACAAAAGAAGGGAACCGACGGTCAGAAATGCTTTCGCGGAATTCGAACGTTCTTTTGTATCCTCGGGACGATATTCATTCGGATGAATTAACTGATGGAAGTTAAACGCGATAAAAAAAAATGCAACGTTAATGAATCTCAATAATAGTTATCGTACATCGTGAAAAAAAAAAAAAAAAAAATTCGAAGCGATTGTTTTATCATTTTTTTACGTGGATATTGATCGAGCGCCGTAACGGTAAAAATAAACGGAAATCGGTGCAAACTAAAAAAAAAGAACTATTTATAAGAACGAATTCTGCGGATATCCGAATTATTTTTCATGTACTCGACGTTTCCGTGGGTTGCCGACGGGAAACGAGAAACGAGGGGCTATGTAGCTGGCAACCGCTGACGCGGCGGCTGCTCGAGCTTCGCTCCGGCCGGAGAGCGTTCGAATGCCTTGCTGCCTTCGCGTCCATTTTGAGAGGCGCTCACGGCACGCAACGCGCGTTGCGCCGGCTACTTCTACGAAAACAGCCTTGACACAATCGCACGCTCGACGATTTTTATATAAAAGTGATTCCGGATAGATATTTTTTTCGTTCCCACGAAAATACGAAGAAAAAAAAAAAAAAAAAAAAAAT
Organism: Buathra laborator; assembly: GCA_934046635.1. Taxonomy (NCBI): domain Eukaryota; kingdom Metazoa; phylum Arthropoda; class Insecta; order Hymenoptera; family Ichneumonidae; genus Buathra; species Buathra laborator. The sequence goes on along the minus strand of OW203898.1, from coordinate 14,880,916 downwards.
TAACTATTTTCGCCGAAAATCCGAGAAATTGTATTATTTCATTGAATTTCAAAGTAAAATATGAATAAAATAAAGTTATCGCCTTTTTTTTCGGAGATCTTGAAGAATTTATGCGAAGGATTAAAAAATTAATTAGGTTAGGAAATACGAAAAATTCGTCGAAGAGCTCAGGTGCACGAGAATTATTCGCGCGTTTCGAATTTCGTTGAAGCACTTAGCGCTCTCTTGGTGACGGTTTCTCATGCTTGTTGGCCGCTCGTTGCTTGTGGCAAATGGAAAACGGTCTTTCGATGTCGTACCACGACTGGCACTTACCGCTCTCGGGGCTGTGAGAGCCGACGCCGCAGCGTCGGCGACAGCGTTTCATAAATGTCAAAACGTCGTCGTCGTCGGGACGCTCTCGTTCCTCGAGAAGCTATACTACAGGTATACGAGAGAAGGTATATAGGTACTGTCAGAGAGGCTCGAGGCTCTCCTCGCCAGTATACGATCAATACATTTTTATATCGCTACTAGCTGATGAGTATCTCAGGCGGCAATTAAAATTCGTTCGATAGCGTACCTCAGCAACGAGCCAAGATATTAATATTACACCTTTAACTTAGAGCCACGAAGGGATGAAAACATTTGCAAAAGAAACCGATATTCACGAAGAAAAAAAAAAAAAAAAAAAAAAACGAACATTCGCGTATAGAATATTGAGTCCGAGTCGCACGCAACGAATACGCCAATGAAAGGAAGAAAACAAATGCTTCACCCGAATCGCGAAGTTTTGTACCTCGAAAGAGAAGCTTCACGAGACACGACAATGAAAAGAGTCTCGAGTCTTCGTGCAATCTTTTCTCGCAATAAAAAAAAGAAAAAAAAAAAAACAAAACAAAACATCGTCCGGGAATAACGCCGAAACGAAACGAAAGAACATCGTGACGAGCGTTGTAGGGATCGTGTAGTCGTCGAGAGCATCGGGCAAGGAAATACTCGCCACGTGACGCGCGTGGTCTCTGTCTCTCTTTCTTTCTCTTTCTCTCTCTCTCCACATAGAGAGAAGCCTGCGTCAGTGTTTTCACTTAGTAAAACGAGGGTGGTGGTCGCGGACAGGCGTGTGGCACACACCGGTATATCGTTGTCCACCCGCCTACCCGCAGGATCCGCGTGCTCTGCGCTCGCGACGTTTCGCGTCGATCGCGGGAATACTCGAAAACATGAAAAGTAAATATCCGTGGTGCCGTTTTTCGTCTGTCTCGAATTCTGTGACTACCGGTTTCTTCAATATTTTCACACGATACTTCGAATCGTCTCGTTTGCCTCGAACTATCGCCCGAAGCAACAACAACGAAGTTAATTCGGGATCGAAGAGCAAAAAAACAAAAATCTATTCAAACTCATGTCGTCGAGGTAAAAAAAAAGCGCGATGTATCGCGTTCGCGAGGAGCGAAAAAATTGTATACACGAAAAGAAGTTTTGTGCTCCGTCGGCGGGGTTTAGTGCGGTACGTGCTGGCAAACGTCGCTGCTGTTGGCCGAGGGTTCATTGTCCCATGTAGAGTTGGGTGTCCGTGGAAGCCCCCGTGAGCCCAACGAGAAATAATCCGGAGCTTCGACGACTGATTTGTCAATTCTTTATTTTTTTCTCCCCCCGTCGGCAATGGCCTTGCAATTCGATAAAAGAAAACGCGCAAACCCTCGACCGTTAACAAACACGAAAAAACCGGCGATGGCAGAGATTCGTGTCCGATTTCGACGAAAAAGCATTCGATATATGTTAACAAACGAATCGCGTGAAATACAAGGAAAAAAAAAAAGAACTTACCAATTGTCGAGTTTGATGAGTTCCTCCGGTTTCTTGACTTTTCTGTCGGCCTTCAATCTTAACGCTTGAGGATAGAGTTTTAGTACGTGTTCGAATTGATTGGCGGTGCCCTCGGCGAAGAAAGTCGCCGTGTCTTTCACGGAAGCCATTGTGATAACTGTGCTTGACGATACGGGCGTCAGGGTGCAGCACTAACGCCGTTCTGCTCGTGTGTTAGTGCAGTGGTCGTCGTCGTCGTCGTCGCGGCTTGCCTTCGTTAGCCAGAGTCTCTCGATATTGCTTTCTCTCTCTGTCCCACTCCCCGTTTCTCTCTATCTATCCTCTCGTAAGCTTTTCCGCTTCGATATTGTTCGCTCGTTTTCTCTCTTGCACACTCGCGGCTTATACTCGTTCTCTCTTCACTTCTTCCACGTCTCCCACCCCCTTTTGGGTCACTATCAGATAAACCTTCCCTCTCCGCACGCGCGGCCCGTACCACTCGAATCCTCTACCGATTCTATATCACTCACCGTCTGCTTCGAACACACTTGGTTACGCCGACGGCGTTGACACGAGGCGGTTCATCGACGAGATTGCGAGAGAGTGAAACAAAAAAAACCGACAGCTCGCAACACACTACGGAACTTTTTTTATTCTCACGATTAATGTATATGTATCGCGGAAGAAGAAAAACATGCGTAACTTTTGTAAATCGCAGAGTTGTTCCGTTTTTTTTTTTTTTTTTTTTTCCGAGTTACAGATTGCAAATTGTATAATGACGCGAGTTTTCTTTAATTTTATTTTATGTTGAACAGCGTAGAAATTTGTATTTATTTGTCAATGATCTATTATGTGTTTCCTCGACGGGTCTCGCAAAAGCCAATTCAGCGATTTTCAGCTTGGAACTTTGCGTCGTTTCGACGATATTTTTTCACACACATCAAACATATACACAAGAGAATATATATATATATATGTATATATATATTTCACACCCACACTAGATGTGTGTTCGGAGTGTTCCGTACGTAAGCGCTCTCTCCCGTTTCGTATTTAATATCACCCGTTCTCTACCGTCTCGTACCACGAGCCCGACTGGTTACTCCGCTGCTTGGCCCGCTGCTGCTGCTGCTACTCGGCTGCTTCGGCTTTCCACGATCGTCGTGCCTCGGCGATGATCGTTCACTTCGATTGGCGGCCGCGAAACGACGAATCACCGGCACCGAAGGAATCCCTTTTTGTTCGTCAACGATTCTTTTTTACTCTCGTGTCGAATCGAGACGACGAACAACGGTTTTAACGTGTCTAAATAATTACGCGAAATATTGAAGTTTATTTCGTTTATTTAATCGAAAATTCTCACGAGTCTGGAGAATCGTGCGATATTGTCGTAGAGTTCGGGCCTTTGCGAAACACGTTCGACTGTCCCGGGTGGGGAGACTCGACGAGACTCTACGCTAGAGCGCAGCACCGACAGACAAGCCGCGCTTAACTACGGCTATACACGAATCCCCCACCAGTGTTACCGCCACCGTCGTCTATCTCGTCCTCCCTCTTCGCGTCTCGCCTTCGAGGTACACTCATACACACTCATGCAAAGGAAACGAGCGCACGTCAAGAGCGGTACCAAAGCGGATCGCACACGTACGCGAAGGAAGCAGCCAGCAGTAGCGACAACACACTTACGTGAGACCACCTTGTATATTACGTATACAAAAATTTTCGACCGTGTCACTCTCGGCGTTACTTGCCGCGCCGGTACTCGATCGCGAGAGACCGCCGCAAAACACCGCGAGCGACGAATCGAAATTATTATTATTTTTTTTATTGTTCGAACAATCAAAGGGCTTCTTCTCTTATACCTCCTCGTGACCAATCGCACAAATACCGAGTGAAGGTTCTTCTTGGTTTTTTAAAAATATTTTATTATATTTCAATAACAATGAAAACACGAGTGCCAAAAGTGTCCTTACGTCCGTGAGAGATTACTTTGTTCTCCTGCGTATTTTTAGAATTAATTTATTTTTCAATTTTTATTTCGATTACAATCGATTTTCGAAGTATCTTTTATCTGTATCATGCGTGTCCCTCGATTCGAAGTTTTCCAAATAGATCGATCTTTTGCAAAATCGCGAAATAAAGTCCCCGTACCGCAAAACCTCTCAGTAGTCCCGTAATTTCTTTTTTCTAGTACAATAACGTTCTTCTTTCTCTTTTTCTCTGCCCCTCGTAATCCGCGCGCCCCTTCCGATATTTGAGAGGTATAAAGAGCTTTTTATCCCTTCCGGCGGCGAGCGAAGTATATATTCGGTTAGAATGAAATACTGCAAATACGATCGACACTTTCGGGTGTATATTGTATGATAATTGTCCGTCGGCTATTGGCCTATGCGTTCACACCGAGAGAATAGAGCGCCGTTGTGTTCGGCGTACAATGCGCCTTTACGCCGAATAAAAAGAAAAACGGGAACGGACGAAGAAGAAGCGGCACACGGGTGGAACAGGCGAGAAACGCGCCAGGCTAACGCGAAGAGTCTCAATTTTCTATCCGTGATATTAACGCTAGTGAAACGAACGACCGACTGAGGGCAGCGCGTTCGCCTCCGAACGTCCGTCTACCACCCCCAAACGTCCCCCCCTTACAATTGTCAATTATCTTTGGCAGTCTGTGTTGGTACGCTCGCGCAACTCTATATTTCCCCTCTTTACTGGTATCTCCGTCTCATCGGCGACCACCACTACGGTGGACGCTTCGATGTTTCGAAGAGCAAATAAATATACGAGAAAAATAAAAAATCCCGAAAAAATCCTCGTCGAGTTTTGACACGGAGCCGAAAAAAATGATTTTTTCAATTCGATGATTCGATGTGTAAAGCTCATTTGGCTCTCGAGAGTCGATTTGGTCGGTGCGCGATGCGCGGGCGCGAGGATCGGTTCGATACGAACGTTCGCAAAGCTTACACCGCTCGCTCGATCCTCGGCTGCCTGCAGGCTCGACAGACTGGAAATCGATGCCAAAGCCTGGAGAAGTGGGAGAGAGGTTGAGCGGCGCATATACACGGTGAAAAGGTACCCACACGATCGCAGCCAACCCTGGAATACTACAGTACAGTATAACCTCTCCTACGTGTATCACTGATACTTCGGGTTTTCGTGGTATTTCGTGTATACGCGTTCTCTGTCCCGTCCCATTGCCCTCTTCGCCACTCCTATCGTTGGCGCTGTGAAAGTGCATATACACACGTTGGCACAGCGCGCATGCGCAATGAGTAACAGCGGTCGCGGTAAAGCGCGTTCGTATATGTAGCGTGTATAACCGAACGGTCGCGGCACACACGTGCGCGCTCTCAGCGAACGCGGAACGTGTATCGCCGGAGAGAGGTTTCCTCTCTCCCTACTCGCGTCGCATTACGTTACGTAGGCACGTATATACCCCGTGTGCATGGAGCGCGGAACGACCGACAGAGAGAAATACAGATAAAGAGACCTCGGGAGTGCTTTGCGCGTGTACTCGGGCGAACACTGTACAGTAGGGTGTTGCCATCGAGCCCCGCTGCTTGCTCGCTGCTGATGGCAGTTTCTATCCTTTATACTGTATATATACATACTATAGACCGATGACTATACTACACTACGTTATCATTCTGCTTTATCATGTCGTAAAACGTACATGTACCAGACACATCCGTTCTATCCACGAAGTATGTTTACGACAATAGATTATCATATAAATAGGGATTGATTCGCGATAAAAAAATTTAACTACGAATCAAATATAACGAAAAGTTGTAAAAATATGAATTTTTAATTTTGAAACGAACCGCTCCAATTTTATTTTTATTCCAAATAAAAATCGTTTTATCGTCGAATATATAACTTTCGCGGGATAGACATGCTGAAAATATCTGCAGCGTTCTCCGTAATTCCAAGGAACCGAATATTATCCCGAAAATCGAAATATACTTAATTTATTTACGAATACTCGATGTAATGCAATAAAAATATGAATTTTCGATTTCGTGAAACGAATTTTTAATATTTATCCGATTTTTTTGTCGTGCAACGATGTTTTCGTGCGTTGTGCTCGACAAATAATGAAGACGATTTGTTTTGTACGGCTGTACCCAATAATGACGAAATCGTCCGTACCGATCGCTGCCGTTCGTATCTCGAGTCGAGGCTATGTCGCTATAGCACTATAGACATCAGACTATACTTCGCTCCATTATAATTTTGCTATATCATGCCATAAAACGTACATGCACGCCGACGTTGCGTATACTGTAGCGTGGTTACTGTGTGTACAAGCCGCGTTCTCGCGAACGAGCCTCGAAACGAGAGCCCCCGACACACATGCGCTAAGTATAACGTGCGCGCGCATCCTCTTCACCGACGCGACATGTACTTCAACTATATAGTAACAACTATATGTTTTATTCTATACGAACGTTGGGCCGAGTGTAAGCGAGCGTCAGCATTCAGTCGTCCGTGGGATGTTGGATGGTGGTGGTATCCCGACCGACGGGGCCGACGACGCGAACCGATGTTGGCGTGAGATCTCGCATCCATGGCCGCCCCGTTGTCCCCTACCAAACCAACGAGCCATCCAACACATTCTCGTTTGCCTGACCTGACGCTCGCACATAACACACTACCAAACAAAACTACACGGAGTCTTTGTATGTGTCCCCGAGAGCTCTCTGGCTCCGTTCGCTCGGTTGCCTCAGCGGCGGCCTACAACGCGCCGTCGAGTCGCCAGCATACCGATGGAAAGTGCCCCGAACGTACGTTCACGACGACGTTCCTTCCCTTCTCTCTCCCGCTCCATCGGTAGCTTTCCATCGCTCTCTATTATACCGCGATTCTTCGGCGTTTAACGATTCAAAGAAAAAAAAAAAAAAAAAAAAACTCATCAAACGAGGAAAATTCTCATACCGCCAAACAAACCCCATTTTTCCTCGTGACGATCACGAGCCGAGAATTCAAAGCTCGTTTCCCCGACGTTCGAGAAATTCGTAAAACTATGTTAATACTCGACACAGGTATAGAACGCTGACGGGGACGCCAGGTAGATTCCTCGAATACCTTCTATTAAAGTCCTCCTCCCTCATTTCGAATAGTTTCACAAAATATGCCGAGTTACTCTTCGTTATTATACGATACAAGGTAAAAAAAAAAAAAGAAAATGGCCGACAGCGCGGAGTTCTTGTTGACGAAAAAAAAAAAAAAGTTTAATATCGACTTTTCCGTCATCGAGGAAAATATGATTTATGGCGTATTCGAGAAACGAGATAGATAAATCGGAGCGAACGAAGTGAAAGAGAGGGGCCCCTCGCGGTTGTGTGTATACCGAGGGACGATAAGCGAACGAGCTTTGGTTATGTATTTCTGTCTCTCTCACTCTCGCGCTGTTCGGCATTACCCCGACGCCGGTTTTCCACTTCGCTACGGAGCCAAGAGAGAAATATAGTTGTCCGTCTCGTTCGTTTTGCGGTTGTCGGTAAAGGATAGAAAGATACCGGCTATAATCCTGCAGTACGCGGGCCCGGGCACGGCTAGCGAGTCTCGGCCGCCGCGCACCGTTATGTTCCGCGCTGCCCGACCGCGCATCGATGGAACCCATGCTGCTGCCGCCGCTCTACGCTTCTCTGTTGGTTGTTCGAAACCCCCTCGTCGTTGAAACCCCTATAGAAAGAGGACCCCCGAGAAGCGGGCCGAACGCAGAGACCTCGACCGACGCGAGCCTTTCGTTTCCCTTGCCATCACGAGCGTTTGAAATTCAACCCCGCGCGCTGTGTGCCGAGAAGATAGAGAGAGACTCCGACCGGGAATTGTATATATATGTATAAAGCAGCCAAAGCGGCAGTAGTATAGCTAGGCGTTTTACAGGGTTGCCAGACCTCTTCACTCTCGTAAAATCGCGAACGAACGAACTCGAGATAGAAAATTCTTTTCAAACGACGTTCTACTGTACAACGAACGAAAACGTACAAATACGTATGCGTCTACTATTTTCGACTATATATACTAACTGGTAGCCCAGTAGGAGGAAACATATAGATGTATCGATGGAACGGAGAACTCTGTCATTGATACCCAGACACGATTCTCAGCAACAGGTTACTTATATTACTCGTGGAACGAGATAGCAACGTGTTTTTTTTATGTAGACGAATTAATGAAGAATATATCTATTTTCGTGATGCAAACAATCTTTTTAACAATTTTATTTTCATATATATTCGCAAAATACAAAATACGCGTATCGCGAATCTCGAAAAAAAAAAAAAAAATCGATGTAATAAATTTCGCTACGATAAATCTTCTCGTGAATCGACGACTCGAAGTTTTTCTCGTAAAAAAAAAAATTCAGTTAATTTTCGAGAACTTCGGTAGTTTTCAGTGCGAAAATATATTTCGTAAAAAAAAATAAGCGTAGTATCGAAAACTTCGATGTTTCGATGTATCTCGTCGCAAATCCTCGAAATGGCGTTGAGCCCCGACGCGGTTTGCGCAGATGTGCTGTCAGCTCTATCTTTCGATGGGGACTAAAGTGAGCCAAGCGAGCGAGAAAGCACGTGGCGCGTTGTGTGTTTGCTTGGCACATCCCTCACGCGACACATGGCAGTCCGATCAACATTTACCTATACTACTTGGCGGTTTAGAGGTATATACGAAAGTTATAAGGCCAGAGGCGAATTATTCCGAGAGTCAGCGATTGCGAACGATCGCGTCGGCTCGCGGTAAAAGGAGTGGGTTATGTTTGCACGGATTTCGATGTGTTAAAAACTCCATTTATACATATATATATACATATTTGCACATATGTGTAATATATGTATATCCATATGTATATATATAGATAGAGATAGTGGTCTGTGAATATACGAGAAGCCAGCGGGGGCGGAGCGAAAGATTCGTGTGTACTGCTGGCCGCTCTATCGCGAGCCAATCGGCGCTTGGTGACCTTGACGAACTCTCGCGTTATATGGCTTCGTTCGTGTGCCAACGCAACTTCACCTACACGTTAACGTTGTAAACTCCGCTATAGAACGATGAAAAATTGTTGTTCACTCTCGCGAAGGTAGCGCTAAGCATTCTCTATAAGCGAGAGTCGGAGAGCGGAGAAAATGTTCTCAGCGCAAGGACTCGATAGCTAAACAAGATAGATGCACTCGCGAGTCTTTGAGTACCTTGAAAAAAATACTTTCGCGTTTATAGAAAAAATACGTTAAATGTTAAACAAATAAATTATTTTCGAAAGAGAGATTCGTATTAAGTTGAGATGAAAAAATAATGAAAAAAATCGTTTTTATCGTCGATGCTTCCGGGTAGTAGACGGAACTCTCCTGCGACGAGGCAAACTCGCTTTTGCCCATCAGGCTGACAGGCAGGATCTGCGCTACTTCGTCCCCAGGGCGAGAAGATGGGCGGAGTCTCATCGTCAGCCGGATGCGAACGAAATTGATTGCAAAACTTGCTAAACAACTACACTACACTACACTACAGTTCGTATAACATTTGCAGGGATAAGTAAATTTTTATTTTTATTTTTTCAAATAAATACGAAAAAAAATGTCATCCATTTTGTTGAAAAATAACTCGAAAATCGAAATAATATTAAATTTATTTCGAGTGAATTTTTTCGAAGTAAAAAAAGGGTTACGCAGGAGGGAAAATAGAGGGAGAAAAAAAATTGAGAAAATCGAAAGTAAAACTACTTCGAGACTCGATTGTCATTCACGTATTGTATACCGCAGAGATCTGTCGGTACGCGAGTGTATTTTTAGCTACTAGGAAGAAGGCAGAGAGAGAGAGAGGATCGGCGGTTCGTCGGCTTGAATGAAAGTGGAGTACTACTCCTCGTATAATAGTGTAATCTCGTGTATACTATACCGAAGGGTGGAGGTAGAATGAGAAGAGTAGAGGAGTGGGAGAAGTCGAAGGGGGCGAGAAACGGGTGGACGGGTGTCGTCCCCCCTCCCCCTCCCCTTCGTCGCTAACCCTCCAGGTCCACCGGTATCTGTCTCTCTTACTCTTTCTCTCGCTCTCTCGACGTAAATATACGTACGTAAAACATCGTCAATGTGCTCTCCGTAGCACGTGTTCAACTCATCTCTTTTCTAACTTGTTTTATTTTCTCTCTTTGTCATCGTTACGCGGCCGCGAGGATAGACCGGAATCGTTTTCATTCTGTTTTACTACGCCAGTTGATGAATGAGATCGGGACGTGAGGCTTCGCCTTGTGTTTTCATGTTTTCTTTGATTTCGATGTAGCGACACAACATCGTCGCGGTTGGTGTTCAAAAATACCGCGAAGCTGGTAATCGATTTTTTTTTTTTTTTTCTTCGTATTTCTCGATTTTTCATACGAAACGTTGCATGGGGAGTAAAACAAATAGGAAATTCGTGGTGAGCGAAAAAAAAAAAAAAAAAAAAAACCGGAAGAGTGAATAGCAAAAAACAAAAACTTGTAACGAGAATTTATAGCCAATTTTGCGAAAAGCGAATTTTTTTCGTTATTTTCGAACAACGATATCTCTGCTTTCCGATGGAGTATTGGAAAAATCGAAATGCGCGTATCGCGTTCTACTGAAAAAAGGGACGGAGAGATACGGTGTTTGACGAAGTGTCAAAACGATTTTTTTGGTTCGATACACTGTGATGGAAAACGTAAAAAACGGCGTGACAAAGGGATGTATTCCCTTCCAATTTTTCTCGTCAAATCGAAGGGTCGACCATCGGGTTTCAGTTCACATGTTTCGATGTATTTTTTCGCGCCGAATACGAATTCAACAGCTGTTTCGTCCTAAACTATAGCGGGGTATTGACGATCCCGTAAAAAAACCTTTTTTCTTTATTTTCTGTCGCAACCGAACTTTTTTTATGGATAACTTCCGCTCCCCGCCTCATGCCCCCAGCCAAGCGGCATGCAAATAAAGCTATAAGACCTTTCGATATATTATTTCCATTTCAATTCGATATTGCTGCAATTTTCACTCCACGTGCAGTGCAACTTTCGCCGGAAACATATTTTTTTCCCCGTGATATAAATCGCGAAAAAAAAATATTCCATCAAATCGTAAAAAAAAAAAAAAAAAAATAACCTACAAATACGAAAGTCTTTATAATAAAAATCAATTTACGGCTGAAGCGAGTTACGTTACGACAAACTTGTTGTTTACACTCGGACCGAATAAATCGCGTGTTCTCCCGCGAGTTTAAAACGCGACGACGAATAAGTATAACCTGCAAATGAATTAACTCCAATGACGTTCAATCTCTCGACATACATATATACATGTAACCACTGACGTTTGAACGTCAAGTAAACCCGAGACGTAGTACTCGAAACAATGAACACGTGGTATAGCGTATATATATATATATATATCGGCAACGCACGACAAAACAGATAAGAATTTTATGAATGGGAAATAGCCGATTCCCTTCTCACTCTCGTTCTTTCTCTTTCTCGAGGCCAGAGACTGTACGAGTTGGGAGAGTCAAAGAGTCAAAGTAGTAGCGGTGTAGAGAAGCGAAGGAGGGGGGGCTGGGGATTGGGACGAATAAGTGCGTATGCGACCACGTGCGCGACGGATACGTGAATGGACGTGAAATTAATTGCCCCGACCATCGAGTAGTATAGCGTACAAACGTGAATGCACACGGTTGGCGCGCGCGCCCGCGTACAGATGTGCACATCGAGATGCGTCCGTCTCGGAGATTCAGCGACCAACGTGTGCGAACCTACGAGATTGAGACGCACAGCCACCGTACGCGCATTCTCACGCACGAGCGCGTGCAGTGTTTACATCGTATTACGGTATTAGCTTTCACGAGATCGCTGCAAATTCGAGATACGGACATTACTTATGCCCGGAATGTGACAGAACGCGAAGGGGATTTCCCGCGTCCACTGCCGTTTCGTTGATAAATTAATTTCGTCATCGAAATAAAGAAATTATTCAAATATCGCCTAACTGGTGGGGAACACTATGGTTTTGCATAGAAACGTAGCATTTATTTTAAATAATCAATAATTTCATTTTTTTTTTTATTGGAACACATTTTTTTTACGAAAAAAAAAAAAAAAAAAAATGTTTCGAGTTTTTTTATATCTTAAATAACAGTCTCGTTTTCCACGGCAGCGTATAATTCATAAATGAATCCGCCATCAAAGGCTTTTTTTTTTTTTTTAATTGAACAAATTTCCTTTTACGAAACGAGTACACGACGAATCATAGGGTGGTTTCGTTAACTGTGGCAGCGCAGCTGCCCGCGTTCCGAGATCTCATGCTTTGCCACGATTCTTCTTCTTATCTCGCTGACCTCTCGAAGAATTTAAAACGTACGTACACAACTCGTGACGTTGATAACTCGCTCTCGGTTCGCATTGACCGAGGGAGAGAGGCAAAAAGACGTTCGTCTTGAGTTGTAAGTTTCTTCAAAAGTTTTTTAGAACGCGAAAAAAAAAAAAAAAAAAAAAAATCAACAAAAATAATTTGAAAAATTATTTCTCGCGTTTTTCGTTTTTCTTTTCTCGTTTCGTTTTTTTTTATTTGTACTGAAATCCTGGGTGGCACAGTGGCTCGCCACATTTCGAACAAAGGAAAAAGAGGCGAAGCCCGTGAAAGGCTTACCAGAGAGACGGTTATGTATAACGTCGGCGGAGCTCGAAGGATGCGGTTCTCGTGGTTCCCTTGGAGAACGCGAGGATACCACTGGTTCGTGGTCGTCACTAATGAACCCGAGAAGCAAGACATGCCTTTATGGTGGTTTTGTATACTCTTATTGAAGGCCCCAGGGACGGCCTTACGTCATCGGTGCATGATAATGCGGATCTTGGACGCTTTGTCGGCCGCCCGGCGACCTCTACTGGTGAAATTGTGAAATAAACTTGAAATAACGATACACACCCTGTTGAACGATATACCATTCAATTTTAATGTACAAATAAAAAAGAAGTAATTAAAAAATAAAACAAAAAATAACACCGGAAAAAAGATGATATGCAAAATTTATCGATGTTAGGAGAGAATCAATAATTCATACGAGGGTCGCGCGATTATTCGGTACGCGGTTATTATTTCCAAGAAGCTTTGCCGATAGCCTTGTCGGCCACCTGTGAACTCGCTCCGCTATCTTCGAAGGGGCGAGAAAACACCTGTTACGAAGTATGTAAGTGGGTAAAACCGTAAACACGGGAGATACTCCCGACTGTTTTCTGTTTATTTTAGTACTGCAACCGTTCTCCGTGCATATGTGAAAATTTCAATCGTATCTCACGTTCGAAGCTGTTCGCCTTTGGAACAATTTTTCTCGTTGCGAATTTCTACCTTATCGAACTTTCGCGTTTGTCGAAGATGGCAGCACTTGCCGAGGCTCGGGGTATCGAACGTAACCCGAATGTCGTATTTACGATGTATTACCACGAAACTCATGGATATTAAATCCACGAAGATATTTCGGGTAGAGAACCCTTTCTTACTGACAGGAGATTAGAAAAATTATGGTAGCGTATACAATTGGCACGTGGATTTTAGAAGCGTCGATCTCGGAATTGCATGACTGGTACAGACGACGACGAGTTCTTAGTAGAAGTCCATCGAATGACTCAGAAATCTGACTTGGGTAGTTGTAATGAGTTTCGAGTAAACAAAAAAAAGTCTTGAGGCAGGTTTTCCCGACCACTGTGCGAGAATAACATATAGTTTAACGGATTTACCCATCGCACAGCTCGTACAGAGAGTTAGTGCGCTGCAATACAGAGGAACGTACATAGGTTGATTCGTATCGAGCCGAAGCAGAAGCAAGCATTACTCGTTGGATAACTCCGACCCGGCAACTATAAACATTCTCGCTCATCGTGTCTCCTGCGTCATAGAATGACGTCAGAGGCACATTTCTGACGCGAATCTCTTCTCGCGATTGTTTCGTTTCCTTTCTGGAATCTCGACAAGCGGTTACCGAGGGATACTGAGAATATTCCCATTTTGCATATATCACGAAAGCAAAAAAAAATGTCTAATTATTTTTGTTATGCATATAAATAAAATTGCTTCGTTACGTAATAATAGCGATTTGTAGCATTAATTGGGTTTGACAGGCAGTTGAGGAGGGGGGGGGGACGCAAAGCACGTATAAACTTTATTTCGGACATCTTTCGAAGTTATTCGGATAACTTTGAAGTTTTAACTCCATACGATGACATTATCCAAAGCAGCAAAACGCGGCGGGTACCGTACAAAAGAGAGGTTAGTGTAAAACCAATATTCGACTCGTCCATCGTAAATTTCATCGACTCCTCGAAGCCGGAACAACGCGGTAATAACGTTATATTCGAAGCTAATTGCGAATGATTACGCGAATAATTAAATAAAGTGCGGTGAGGATTCGCGAAGAGGGGATGAAACGGAACGGGGGAAAGAAGCCCTGAAGCCGCTCTCCAGGCTAATCTTTTAACTCAAAGCGGTTTGAAACACTCGCTTCGAGTGCTTAACTGCCGGCCGAGAGGTCGAGAAAGTATTCGTTTAATCGTCTCTCGGTAGCCTGGATAGAAATCCCACAAATCCATAGGAGAGAAAACCCGCAAACTCGACGCGCATTTACTTCGCGGCAACGATATTAAAATATAACTGAAGGTTTATAAACATTTTATTCTGTTCATCGCAAGCGATAAGTATACATCGGAATATAATATAATAAGTTTCCCCGATTTATTTCGTGAAACACGCGCGTGTATTCTTACGCGCGCGGCGAACTGCGCGGGCGAGAGAACGTGAAACGTTCTGTATGATGTTCGCACGCCTACGCGTGAATAAGCCTACGACCGGCGGAGGAGACAGATAAAGTAAGATAGAATGAAAAGAAACGAAAGAAAAAAAAAAGAAAAAAAAAAAATAAGTGTGATGCCACTCTCTCGCGGGAAGAGTTAGAGAGTACAGAGGTGTGAGCAATGCACACGTGCTGCTTGGGTCGTCCATCCCAACGGTGTATCTTTTTCTTTTCTCCGACTCTCTCGGGCCTTCCGCTCACAATTCTCGAATGATGCTGCTAACGCTCCCTTCTCGGTGCTCTCCGAAATCTCTCGCTGGCTCACCGGTTCAGCAGGCTCACCGGCTTGTAGGTACCTATGAGTCACGCGTTATGCTACGTTCGGCGGTCTCTCGTGAAAAGCATTCGTGGACGAATAGGGAATTCGTCTATTGGCCTCTCCGGGTCTTCCTACGCGAGTCATCAAATTCCTATTACTTAGTCGTTGTATAATTTTTTGTCTCGCGGAAACTTTAATCCCCTTCGAGTCGAAGCTATTCGTTTTTAGTTTTTAATCGATCGTCGAGGTTATGGAATACGAATGGTACTCGAGAGAATGGATTTCTAAAAAAAAATATCGATCTTTTTCGTACCGATCGAAAGAGAGACAATGGAAATAATATTGTAAAGTTGTATCCTCGAGATATATAGAGTTTATTTTTGACGACCTCGCCGCAAGTCCAACTGCTATTTCTGTATTCATTGAACAGTCAGCTGCTCGTATCCGCGAACGTGTAAGGCATTGTTGAGTATCACTTAACGATACGATAATTTCACATACAGAGGTTATCGATCATTGATAAAATGTTCGAACGTTAAATCACAAAAAGTTTTGTTGTAAAACAAAACTATCTTATCGCCAGAGCCGCACGTGCTACCGAGTTTTTACGGCATTCCTCAGTTTCGAGACTAATATCTTGCAGATAACTCCGGTGAAACCGGAAGTTATGCGGTTTCTTCAATTGCTACGGATAACATTGGGATATCTGTCCCCGTCGTTCGTCGACGAAAAAAATTGCAATCACACTTCTTAATGATACTTCGAGGTTATGACGAAAATGATTTTTCGCGTCTAAAAATATTGTTGTTATTACGCTGTATCGTGTTATTGAGATAAAAATTATTCAATCCTACATCTCAATCGAATCGCGTGCGAAACTTGATTTTTATTGGGCGTGGGCGGAAGCGGACGTGTCCCGGCTCGGTAAATCAGGCGCAGGAAGCGGATACACGCTTATTCATGAATTCTCGTTGTACTACGTACGTACAATACAGAAGTTAAATGAAATTGGTTGTTGCGCTACATACGCATACCTCACAGAAAAGGTCGTACATAATTACAGATGTAGCGATATATCTTCAATTTTATTAACGTTAATGAAACTTCGCTGCATCGTGTTTTTTTTTTTTTTTTTTTTCCGAATCGTCTCTTGGGATACGAAGCTTTTACACGAACGGTCATTACGGAACAAGGGATATATTGTTTAGTGTTAAAATTTACATTCCGACCTCGTTGATACCCTCACCTTCTTCGTACGTGCGTCTTTAAATCTCACTGATGCCTCCCATAGCTTCACAAAAGTAATTCAATTTCCGCGCTAACGTTGTCCGTGTATCACTACGCGGCGGACCTGCCGAGTCGATGCGCGACGCTACCTTTCCAAAAACATCGGACAACGCGGGCCATACATATGTCTAACTTCGCTATGTATATATAATACACCACTCGTCAAATACAATAACCCAGATAAACAATACGTGTTTTACGGCGAAATTGCGTAATCGTTTGTATATGTATATGAAAACCGGAGCATTAAATGAAATGGGTGAATTTAATTGAATTGCATTATACAACGAAACGTACTAATTATACAAACTACGAAGTTTATTCAAACGCTGATGAAGTCCACACCCAGTGTCACGTTACTCGTATTATTTTTGTACGAACGTCGATAAATCTTGAAAGTTATAAATATTTTATCATCGTTGTAAAATGAACATTTAAATATGTCGATATCGGGTTCGTGTTCAATTTTAATTAATGCAAATCAATTGGTCATAATTGTTTCTGCGCGGAGTTCATGCTCCGTCGCAATCGAAAAATAAGTACGCAGTTGTATTGCTTGCAATCTATTTCCTATTGATAAAATAATTTCTTACGAGTCGTAAACTCTCCCGACGCTGACAGTATTCGACTACTATCGATTATCGACGCGACAGCGTTATAAACATTTTAGTTGTTTGTGTTTTGCGCTTCGCCAAAGATAGATAAGATTGTCAAGAATGCGAAGATATCATTAGATCGGGAATAATTTTGCTACCAGTGAGTCTATTTAAATATATCGCAGACGGAATCGCACGATTGTCGGATACATCGTAGAGTGAACAGGCGATAGATTTTATTTCGACTGCGCATGCGCTCGTCTCCCACGCATCGGACAAAATAGATCCTCCTTGCCTCTCGGAGTCTTTCTCTCACCGAACTCATAGAAATACTTTCGAATATATTTTTGATATTGGACATCGAAGTATTCATCGTTGAGAATTAATCGATTATCGAATAATTACGATTCGTCGAACGAATGAAAATTCGTGCGAGAGTGCGTGCAGTAACGACGCAATAGTAGCTGCGCAGACGTTCTACCGAAGGTTACCGAAACGACCAGTAGTATAGCTCCGTCGAGACGTCGTCGAGAGAGAGTGTAATGTCTGATAAGACCTCGCGATGGCTACCACTGTGAATTGAACGCGAGTGAGTGAGACAGCTCCTCAACACAAACTCGCAACCGGGATAATCCAAAACTGTGTTAGTGAATTTATACGTTCTGTAAAAGTTCCCCTGTGCGCGTTAGTTATCGAAAGCATTTGACAGTTTCGCATCTGTTCGTGATAGAACAGGAAAATACGTGAACGGGATAGGCGAGATTAATCGTTTTGTACAATCGTGGTACAGTCAACATGTACTTCGAGGTGTGCTGCTGAGAGCGGCGACGTATCCTACCGATTATTAAACGTCTATAAACGAGAATAAGCGAACGCAAGAAAAAGAAAAAAAAAAACGAAACAAAATAAAATACATCGTGAAAACGTCTCGAGAAAGAGAGAAAGGCTCGACGACGACGACGATAGTTGGCTGTGCTGAGCTTAAACTGGGACGTCGTGTAGAGGAAACACGAGCAGAAAATTCGAGAGAAAACGCAGAAGGAACGCGAGTCCGGAGTTGGTGCGTTGGACATCGCCTTTGCCACACTCGCTCGCGCTACGTGGTCTTTCCATCTCGCACGAATCGCGAACTCACCGAAGCATATTCGGGGGGGGGACACGAAAAAAAAAACGAAAAGAAACAAAAAAAAAAAACCACGAAATCGAGGGAGTTTATACGGGTTTGTAATAGCAGTGGGTGATTTTTTTTCGTAGTGTATTAGTGTCTTTTGCTCGAGTGAGGAGGTGTATACACGAACATCAATCGGAAGGAATAAATCGGTTTAAACGGTCGCCTGCGTGCGCTCGGGGGCCTCTGCCGTGTGTATATGAATGCATCAGCGCGTGCAGTCTGAAGTTTCATTAACGTGCACGAGAGAGTATTAGTAAGCAATAGTACGAAAGAGAAAGATATAGTTACGAGAGAGCTACGATTGAATACGACGGAGGACAATAATCGCGTGGCTATTGCGTTATCGCGACGAGTGAAAGAACAGACGGGGTGCAGGTTGGTGTAGTGAACTGGAGACGGGACTCTAATATATATACATATATATATATATAGAATACAGTCTAGTGAACAGACCGTATTATAACTATACATTACATATATATATTATCCGTCGCATCTTCGAGCGAGAAGAATGGAAGCGATAGCTAAACACGATTTTAACGCTACGGCAGAGGACGAGCTCAGCTTTCGTAGGAGTCAAGTTCTCAAGGTATGGACGAAACATTTCGAAAATTTACATATTTAAAAATTTGCATTTATCGAGTTAATTCACCGTTCGGTCAAACGATCTTCGGCCATGCGTCATCTATCTTTGAGATCCTTGCGTACGATCCAATTCGGTCACGTCGCTCCGATCGAGAACAGCCATCCCCGTCGCCCCCTCCCCCCTCTTCTCCCTCCTTACACTTTATATCGAGCGTCAATTGTAATCGAATTTTACCCGAATACGCGACGACGAATATCGCCCGGCGATTCGCGATACGCTCGCGATAAAATCGATTACGAGATATATTATTCGAATAACTTTGACGATAATTGTTAATGTTTTTTTTTTTTTTTTTTTTTTTTTTTTTTTTTTTTCGTGTTTAAAAAATTTTTTTTGTTTTTTTCGCAGATTCTTAATATGGAGGATGACATGAATTGGTATAGAGCCGAACTGGAGTCTCGGGAAGGTCTCATACCTAGCAACTACATAGAAATGAAAAATCACGAGTAAGAATCACCGATTCGCAATAGCGAGACGACAAAACATTTTTTTTAGGGATCGGAGAGTTTCGAGAGCTGATGTTTGGTTTTTTTTTTACAGCTGGTATTACGGTAGGATAACCAGAGCTGACGCCGAAAGGCTACTGCTTAACAAACATGAGGGCGCGTTTTTGATAAGAATCAGCGAAAGTTCTCCCGGCGACTTCTCCTTATCCGTTAAGTGAGTATAAATTTTTGCATTTCTTCGCATCGATTTATCGATGCGTATTATTTTTTTTCATTTAGAAAACTTATTAAAAATCCACGTTGATTTTTTTTTTAAGCAAAACTTGCGTTAATGATGAATATTGCGTTCACACCATATAAATCAATCGATTCGATATCTTTTTTTGAGTTAAAATAAAAAAGAACAAAAAAATCTATGAATTTACTTTTAATTTGTATGGAAACTCATATTTGACAATTTTTTTTTTTTTTTTTCCAGATGTTCCGACGGCGTGCAACATTTCAAAGTATTACGAGACGCTCAGGGCAAATTTTTCCTGTGGGTTGTTAAATTCAGTAGTCTCAACGAACTCGTGGAATACCATCGCACATCGTCGGTATCGCGTTCCCAAGATGTTAAATTACGCGACATGGTGCCAGAGGAGGTGAGTTGTTGAGGAAAACGAACGAAAAAAAAAAAAAAAAAAAAAAAAATCGACAGATCTTAATCGGAACCCGAGTGTGTGTTCCGCGTGGCAGTAATTTCCTCGTATTATCATTCGCGATTTTATGCAATGTTGCTACTGGCTAAGCGAGATTTCACCTTGAATCGCGGCTCGGTAATTCTATTGGATACCGGTGATATAACTTGGTTCGTAGTTAACTGTATACACGTTACATGATTGGCAAGGATGCCGCTAATTGCTCTCAAATGATCAACCGCTTCAGGGAAATCCGCGTTCGACTATCTTAATTTTTTCTATTCCTCTAACGCGATAACTGGAACGAAAATTAAATTCCGAATTAATTTCGCAACACTTCTACTCTAAAATAGTAATTTATTTTCATTTGTCCCGCGAAATTTGTACGATGTAAAAAACGATATTTACGCTTTGAAGAATATATTTTTTTTATTAACAGATTCGTCGATATTAAATAATATCCGACGAGTTGAAAATATAAATATTGTGGCTAAACATTTTTTCCTTATTTTCCGCAGTGCCTCGTTCAAGCACTGTACGACTTCACGCCGCAAGAACCGGGCGAATTGGAGTTCAGACGAGGTGATGTAATCACCGTGACGGATCGCACCGATCAGCATTGGTGGCACGGCGAGATTGGCAACAGACGGGGACTCTTTCCATCCACCTACGTTACGCCTTATCACTCTTAGGTAAGCAATACACAAACTTTATCGGTCCGAATTCAATATTTTATTCCCCGAAAACGAGTTTATCAGTAAAAAAAAAAAAAAAAAAAAAATTGTTTTATTCTCATTTACAGACTCGACGAGATATCGAAGGGAAACAGGAAAACGTTATCCTGATACCATCGCTGTAACGGATAAAACTTATCGGGGATGTAATCAAGAAAAAAAAAGAAAAGAAAAACACGAAAAAAAGGAAGAAAAACGTTGCGTGTACCACCGATGCGTGTGGGGAGAACGACCAGAATGTATCTCGGAGCCATTCGGGTTGTTGCGATGTTGCGTTCCACCGAGAAACATCTCGTACGGCCGCTAGCGGCTAGAGGTCTATATAAATATAGTAAGTAAAAGTGTCGCGAATGGAGAGCTTTCGAGTATATATATTCATATATATATACGCGCAGAACATATATATATATATATCTATATATATATATGTATATCACATTGGCCGGACAATTTTCACTTCACCGAGTGACGAAGAAACTCGCGTATCTACAGCTTTTGTCGCTTTGCAATTAAGAAAAAAAAAAAAAAAAAAGAAAACACCCGAAGCGAATCATTGAGTCCCGACTGCAGACTGTCTGATTGAAAGCGAACGCATATATATGATCACAACCGTGTCGGTGTTGTATCGAAACAGAGGGGTTTCATCTGGTTCCTATTTTTACCGAAATGAAAATGAAAAAAAAAAAAAAAAAAAAAAAATGAAAAAAAAAAAAAAAACACCAAACTCGTTTCGTTCTCACAGCCGTATAATTTCACAATATTTCATTTTTGCCGAGTGTAGCGTGAAAGTTTAACTGTACAGTCATACATATTTTGCGACTCTGTGGCACGCCGATATAATCCACACAACGTAAATTTTGTACTTTTGTATTGACGAAAAAAAAAGAGGAACAAAAAAGAAATGTGAGAGAGAGAAACGGAAGGAAGCAAAAAGAATCCCGTGAGACGTTTAGTCACGTAGATAAATTTATTAGTATCTGGTTATATGATCGCGCGCCCTCTCGCAAATGTTTTGCCAGTATAATAAATGAGTTCTTCGATTGATACCGGCATATAAGATAAACACGAACGATGTGCGTCAACGGGAATGAAAATTGTCTACGGAACGTATTGGTAGTTCCACGAGGAGTCGTTAAAAGAAGAAAGAAAAAAAAAAAAAAAAAAAAAGATAGAAAAAAAAAACGAAAGAAAAATCACAGATTAATTCTCAATAGATGTTAAGCATGTTTACCCGGCCATATTACAAAGCATTAAATGCGTGTATCCTTAATCACGTTAAATGGGGGAACGGGGAGATGGCTTTTACTTTGTACTTTGTAATAACAGTTTTGCTTTTATTCATCACGAGTAAAACTTCCATTATAAACGGGCCTAGTGAATCAGTCGCACGAATAGAAACGAAAAGAAAAAAAAAAAAAAAAGAATTCAGATGAATATATTATAGTATATTGAAAAAAAAAGTATCGAAAAAAGGAAAAAAAAATAATAAAAATAACACAAAAGTAATGATAAAAAATTAAATATATTATACGACGAATAGCTTTTCGGGCATTGGGTGCAACGAAAAGTATTCCTGCAGCATTCAAGATGTATTAAACGTGAGTTAAACTTAATCTCACTTTCGCGTCTCTGATATTACCGAGTCGTTTCGGATTTTTTTTTTTTTTGTTTGTTTTGCCGACTCGTAATTATTATTCCACGACAGAGTTCGGTAGTCGAAAAAAAAAAAATAAATAATATTAATAATCGTGACGGCCTTTCAACGCTATAATAAGTTTCTTACGCATGACCGTATGTAAAGAAAGTCGAAGGAAAAAGAGGAAAAAAAAGTCGTTCCGACGTGTAACAAAGCATAAAGGCGTTAAAATTGTTTCGCAACGCCACAAATCTTGTTAATTATCTACTCTCTGTGTCTTTCAATTGTTCGTTTTGTTTTGTTCTTCCGATACACGAATTCGTTGATCATATGCGTTTATTCGAGACGATTTGTGTGTATGTGTGTCATTTTTTTGTTGTTGTTTTAATCTCAAATCTCCCAATAGCTCGAGAAGTAATCCTTTTTTGGGATATTCGCGAGTGAATTCGATCGTCGGGATCCGAGGAAAATTCGTATCGAAATACCGTGACTGACTGATTATATTCACAGGTGTGCAACTAATTAACGAAGGGAAAATATTCAGGGAATCCACGCGTTCGCGAAGAATTGATTCATTTTTTTGTATCTCGATCTCGATTGACGTCAGTGCATATGCCTATAAACATATTTTCTTGAACAATAGCGATATATATATATATTATTATCATCCATTTATTCAGCCAATCGTGAATTATCGAAAAGCCACAAGTGTGATCCAAACTTTTATTTCGTGACATATTTTCGTTGAATTTACGAAGGGGGAAGCTGTGTGTATTATATTTAATGAAAAAAAAAAAAAAACTCCAACTATAAGATTAGAAGAAAAAAAAAAGCAACAAAGTAAACCCACTCTTCGATGATAGCCTTGTCCTTTGACAAAACCCGTTTCTTTGTAAACAGTGGAATTTTTAGCATTATTGTGTAATTATTATTATTATTATTATTATTGCGTTATGTTACATTTTATTAATAACAATATATATTACATTAATCATACATGCATGCCTTACTTTTTTGTGCCCAAAACTGTTAATCCTCGTCATTTTTTTTTTTTTTTTTTTTTTTTAATTAATTAATTTCTCGTATACGATTTTACGATATTCAGGCTTTAGCGATGCTTTAACGCGAGTAATCACGCAACGTCATAATAATAATAAGCTTGAATAAATATAATTTTGTTTTTGTTTTGGTACTTAACGATCTTGAAACAGCTATCGGAAAATAGAAAATATCTGCTTGTACTTATCGCGATCGATACGGTCGTTTAAAATGTTCTCGTGAAAAAATCGAACGACCGAGAAGAGAGAATGGAGCGACGCGAAGCATCCGTTAAACAAATATTTTCACAAAGATAAAGAAAAAAAGAAAAAACTAACTAGTGAGAGACGAAAAGATCAACGGGAATTGATTAGCCTCGTGCCAACGATAAACCATTAAGGGCTTTTGGACCAAGAAAACGTGTACAGTATCTAAAAGTTGTAACAAAGAGAAGACAAAAATCGAAAATCGAAAAACAGATGCATGTATGAAAGCCGAATCGAGCTTTTGCGACATTGCCGAATTTGTTTTTTTATTTTTCTTTTTCACACAACACCGTCGACGTGATGTGAAAAAGCCGAATTTCGCAATTTATTTATCTTACCGAATTGACGAAAACAAATACAACAATATAATGCAGTCATATATAAAAGAAAGAAAAAAAAAAAAGAAAAAAAAATAAACGATACTGTGAAGAATCGAATTATCAATGCATTTACGTTTGTAATCGTTTAGATTATAATGTTAGTCGTTTCGTCGTCTGCTGTAAAATATTATCGATAATGCATTTATTATGTATCGGTGAATACAATATGAATGTAGAAATAAACTGCCATTTCCAAGTATGAGAAAAAGATTTTTTGTTTTTTTTTTCATTTTTCGTACCGAAATCACGTAAATAGATAAAAAAGAGATTTCTCGTTTTTTTTTTGTCAGTTGTATTTTAATGTTACACTTTTATATACAAAATAGAGATTAGATGTGTAAAAGATACAATAATAATAGGCAAAGATCAACAGACGAGTCTATAAGAGATATAGCGTCCCGCAGTTTCCGAGGGTCTGATGATTTTCACTACTTGACCGCGTTTCAGTCCAAAATATCTCGCTACCGGATCTCCCGCTTGAATTCGCATCAATTGATTTTCCTTCAGTTTGTATCTCATGAGTAATTCTTCTTTCTCGTCCGGCGTCAGTACGATGTGTTCGGGTACCAATTCATGTTCAGTTATGTTGATCAATAATTCAGATTCAAGAAACTGTTCCAAAATATATTTAGGCGCCATATCCACCAACGATTGTTTGGCGGAGGGCGTCATGCCCTGTTGGACGACGATGATAGCTCTGTCAAAATTAATCGATAAAATTTTGTAGAGACGATTCGGAATGAACAATACGCAATATCGGGGGACGACCGATGTTTTTTTTTTGTATATTTTTTTTACCTGTGAATTTTTTCTTCCTGCATACGTTGACAGTAAGTTTTGATAGTTTTGATACCGATTTTCGGCTCGTCGGGGAAAAATACGAACAACTGATCGGTCGGATCGTCGTTGTGGGCCACGAGGACTATGAGATCGCTGCGCGCCGGTCTTTTTTCGCTCGGTTTGTCGCCGAATTGTTCTTTGAATTGTTCCAGAGTTTGATCCAATTCGTCCTGCGTGACGAGATAACCTCGATCGTGACACAACTGCATCACCGTCTTTCTTATCCTCCAAAGTTTGTAAGTTTCTGCTTCGTCATCCATTTCGTCGTGTTATCGTTTAAAAGTTTGTCTTATATGTTTTTTTTTCACCAAGCTATTGAACTTTATTACTATTGTTTTATTTTTTTGTACACACGTTGCACGGATCAACAAACGCTCTTCGAAGAGAGTCGCTTTCGATTTGCAGAGCGCATGCGTATCGTGCGTTACTTACACACGTACGTATGGGAGACAAATACAAAAGAAAAGTATGCATGTACTATGGCCAACGTGCACGTATGCAACGTCTCTAGCGCTCTTATCTGATTATCAATACTGTGAAATCATTTAAGTACGCGGAACACGCCAAATGTCTGCGTTGAAATGCAATCGTCATGTGAAATGGTTTGAATCGAACGCCTTTACAGTTCAAAAGATAATTGTATCGTATGTGCGATATATTTATGAAATAGAGTAGGTAATGTAACCAGGTAACTTTGCTGGTTAAAATATCAAAGTTTCAGTCGTATTTCCTTGTACCGATTGGAAACTCGGTAATATAAACATCCCACTGAGCTACCGCAGCTTTTTCGTCCTCACTCCACTCCAAGCACTCGGTGCTGTTACAATATAGTCGGATCAGAGCGAAGTGCTGCTGTTGTTCCTCAATGTCTGAATCGCGCGATCGTTCGACCCGCTTGATTGTAATATCACGAGGTTTTTGTAGTTTACGATAACAGCGCAGCGTGGTAACGCGTTAGGATCGTATTTCGCCGGATCTAGTGCGGTCTCGCGATTCACCGTGCACGGATTGTACGGAGGGAGAGAAACTCCCTCTGGAAAATTCGTCAGGTTAGATCGGAACAACTCCGTACACTCGGAGGGGGGGTGGTGGTTTTACGTTCGTTTGTAAAATATTATCCGAACGATTCGTTATAAGTTAATCATAATAGAAAAAAAAGCGTGCAAAATCCCGACAGTTTTGTAACCAACAATTTTCGGGAAAATAAGGAAATGGATGGTAGTAAAGTCGACGACGACAGTCCTTCGCGAAGCGGCAGTATCAACGATGGCGATTGGATATGCCCGGACTCTCAGTGCGTAATTTTTTTTTTTTTTCATACTCGTTTCTCGAATTCATCGATTAGCAAACAACAAACGCAAACAATGTATCTGTTCGTTTGTTTAGAAAAAAAAGGTTATCTCATTGTTGTTATCCTGTGTCCCCGTGAATTCTTCAAATTCGTTACGATAATCTTTAGATCGCGTCACGGAATGTGTTATTCAAAGATTCGTATTTCCCGATCCCCGAGAACACTGTCATCCTGCAAGATCCTCGTGAACCTTCAATCCTTGTGCTACTGGAACGTTTAATTGAGGGAGTCGCGATTTTTCCTTGCAGATGTGGCAATGTCAACTTTGCTAGACGCAACTCTTGCAACCGCTGTGGCAAAGGTATACAAATTTTTTTTTCAACCGAACCGTTCTATTATGTTAGCCATAGTGAAGATAAATCAAACAAATTCGTTTTTTCGTTTTTTGCAGACAGAGGCGAGTGCCCAAAGAAGAAGAAACTTGGCCAGGAAATTGGCAAAGTAGCAGCGGAGAAGAGTAGAGGTTTATTCAGGTAAATCGAGGAGATGCCACTTTAGCGAACTTCTCGTATCCAGAAATCTGGATATGGATGCTGCGTAGTCAAGATAATCGACGATACAAGTTACAAATGAATATCTGCTGCAATGAAAAATATCGATTTTTTTTTAAGTTTCTGAAAATGAGACTAAAAATTACTTTCTTTTTTTTTTTTTATTATTTTTTACACAATAGTGAATGAAAATCTTATGTTAACTAATTTATGAACAGACCAGAGAATGCCATGATAAATAATGGAAAATGTGTGATCTTTTTCGTTCAAATTTTCAGAAAGTACGTTTTATATACGATATTATAAACAAAACAATCGAAAAATTACGATTAACAATAAAACACTATTTTGATCGGTTTATTTTTGTATTTTTTTTTGTTTAGCGCGGACGACTGGCAGTGCAGTAAATGCGGAAACGTAAATTGGGCTCGTCGTCAGCAGTGCAACATGTGTAACGCTCCGAAATTCGGTGAAGTTGAGGAGCGCACGGGTTACGGTGGCGGTTACAACGATCGCGGTATAGTAGAATACAAAGAGAGACGCGAGGAGGAGGACGACGAATACGACGAATTCGGACGACGAAAGAAACGTCGTAAAATGGAAAATCGTTCGGACGACGATTCGAAGGATTCGAGGTACGGAAGTCCGCCGCGAAGTAAATCAAAGGACATCGAGGAGAAAAAAATTTCGGCTATCGAAGTATCGGAGACACGACGAAAAATTTCATCGGCTGTGGAAAAAGTAAATCGCGATATTGCTGTACGGTGAAACGTTCACGAACGGATGTCACGGTTTTTGCTCGGCTTTCCAGGATGCCGAGGATGAAGACGAAGATGATGATGAAGACGACGACGGCGATTTGTCGAAATACGATCTCAGCGAGTGGGACGACTTTGTACCGGCAAAGAAAGGGTACGTTGTTTCTATTTACGTATCAAATTATCCCGAAAAATGTATGTTTCCATTGGGAGTAATAATTTTATCATTAATTTATGATTTTTTCCTCTTGCAGTACGAATGGCAGCACAATATCCTCGGAAGGACAACGATCAAGGTAAAGGTGTGCCAACGAGATCGCGCGTCGTCCCTCGACGGCGATTTTTATGCCAAATCCCGAACGAACCGACGATTGATCTTCTGTATGTGTATTTTCAGCAGAAATGGTGATAAATGGCGCGATTCGGGAACATCGAGTCAGTGAACAACTGGCAAAAGACACAGTACAGGTTTGGCTCGGGGTTTTGCGTGTCAAAATTCGTTGTGATAATTGAGTCAGCCTATCTGTTGATTACAGGTGACAGAAGGATCCCACAGCGGATTTTCTTAACATCCGGGGCTCAAGAAAAGCAAAAAAAAAAAAAAAACTGAAACAAAACAAAATAGCCAAGAAACGTTACGCAACAAATCTTAGTAACACAGCAAAGCTTGTCTCGATAAGATGAAATCAACGACGCAAAGTTCATTGCCTCAGGAGGCAATAGCCACGCTATAGACTAATGCTCGACGAAACGTAGGGGTTATTTCGTTTTAAATGATATTAACGAAGAAAATAATTATAATAATGATAATTCAAGCGGTTTTCGATATAAAAAAAAAAAACAAAAAACAAAAAAAAAAAAAAAACCCGCGCGCATCGTCGAAAGGAAATAAGTTACCTTCCTCTATCCGATTGCTCGAGATAAATCAATTTTTTTTTTCCGTAGATATCGAGATTATCGATAAGAAACAAAAACTCTAATGCAATTGTCTTCTTCAACGAAGAGAATTTGCTTTTTTTCTCGTTCTATCGCTCTCGTACGATTGTGTATTAACTATCTCGTGAAAAATGCACACATTTTTTCGTACGAAAACTTAGCTGCAACTTTTTCTCGCTTCAGTATCTCTCGAATAAGCATACATTGCTTATTATAGAAATATCCCTTACCACCCTTCTTCCTCTTAATGAGTTTAACTACGAAAAAAAAAAAAAAAAAAAAAGTGCTACTAAAGCATTGAAGACTAAAGTCGCGTTACGAGTTTTATGTAAAAACCATTCCTCTACGATTAGGCCACTTACGACAGTACGTAAATATGTATTTCAGTAAAAAAAAAAAAAAAAAAAAAAAAAAAAAAAAACCTAACATAGTTTCGTCACACCGAGAGAAAGAGAGAGAGAGAGAAGCCACTCGTAGAAAATACCTTTTCTAAGTCTAATCGCTTGTGCGAATTCAAGTGAATCCCTTAGAAGCAATCCGCTTATTCGATTGGAACGAAAAAGAATGAACAAAAAAACGCTTCCAAAAAAAAAAAAAAAAAAATGAAACTATAAACGAAAGAAAAACGAATAAATGAGTTGTTTGAAAAAAATGGGCAACATAGCGCCGCGTAAAAAAAACAAAAATTGGATATTAAGCTGTCGCACCTGTGAGAGAAGACACGTATCGTATAAAACCATTAATAATCGAGTAACCATTTCTCGTATTGACTTTCTTGTAAATATCTTTATTTTATTTTTCATTTATAATAAAAATCATTCGTCAACAACATAATTGTTCTTAGTCAATTACTTTTTTTTTTTCTTCTTCATCATCATCATCTTATACCATTTTATGCGCTAAGTGAGGTCATGATTATGCACAAAGTTGGTCACAAAGGAGGGTTTCTTTTTTTTTTCAGGGAAGGAGGATAATTATAAGGAGTTTATGTTGCATCGGGTGTTTTTTTTTTTTTGTTTGTGTGTGTGGTGTGTATATATATCGTATGTATGTACAGTTATGAATTTGAGCTTTGACTGCATTCAGTTTTTTTTTTTTTTTTAGTGATAAAGGAAGGATGAATTTACTGTGCCCCGTTGTTCTTCTTTTTTTTTTTCTTTATCTTCGTGGCACCGATTTTTCTCTCGAATTTTTTCGATCTTTCTTCGGGTATCGTGAAGATCGCAAAACAACCGTATCGCAGTCGCGCAAACTTTATCCCCAAAAAACAAGAAAGTTCGCCTTCTTTTTCGTTTTTTTTTTCTTTCTTTTTTTTTTTTTTTTTCGTTTTGCATCCTCCCCTCGGGCGATTATTATTCTCATCAATAAACCACCTGCGATCGATCCCTTCGCTCATCGCGGCGTATCCAACGCACCGAGTATTCCGAACGACGAAGAACAACGTATCGCATACTTAAAACGCCAGATATTACACAATTATTTACACGGTCATCGCACGGACGACATTGCACCTCGTCGCCGACGACGCACAGAATTTACAGAACGCTCCGAGGGAGGAAAAGGGGGTGTGGGGGGATGGGATGGAGAGGTTCGGGAACAATCTTGGCATTGAGATTAGTCTTCCAAAAAATCGTACGGAATATTTCGGCTCGCGATAGGATATCGAATCGGTGGTTAATTCGCAAGGAAATAGTCGTAACGATAGTTGGCTATCGGAATAAAACCGACCGAACGATCGACGACCGTAAACTTCTTTCGTACATCTCGAAATAAAAAAAAAAAACAAACGAAAATTATAATTCTCGAGGATGTTAACATTCGAATACAGAATCGATCGTAAAAAAAAAAAAAAAACAAAAACAAAAAAAAAATCGTTCGTCGATTATCTCAACGCCCGTCGCGTTCGCCGTCTTACTTGTTGGGCATAAAGTATTGCTGATGCGCGTGTGAATTGGGTGGCGGATGTAAATTTCCATGAGGCCCGCTGCCTCTCGTGCCGGTTGCGTACAATTGTTGTTGGAAGTTCTGAAACTGTTGCGCGTAATTTGGATCGGCAAGACTGGGACCGCCGCCCATAAAGGGGCTGTTTTTGAAATTATTACCACCACCTCCCATGCTTGGTGGCAATGGTTGTGTGGCATCGGGCGGTGGTCCAAGATTCATAGGACTGCCTTTGCTTCCGGGAACGTACATTCCGGGATTTTGTTGATTCGATACTTGTTGTTGCACCATATCGGGCGGGAAGACTTTATCAGGATCCATGGGACTTCCGGGAAAAACACCGCCGCCAACCATGTGTTGCATTCTCATCATATTAGGTTGTGGTCTCATGTTTCCGGGTCTCATACTGGGATGAACCCCGCTGTTCATCGGTTGACCGTCCATTCTGGGTGATCCTCCCATTCCCGGCATGCCAGCGGCGCCCATATTCCCGGGCATTCCAGAATGAGGACCCATATTATTGGGAACACAACCATTCGGAAAGTACTGAAGATTAACCGATGGCGACGACATTTTCGAGTCCATGTTGGACATTGGATTCGTGAATCGTTGAAGAAATTCGAGACTCGGTGGTCCTCGTGGTGCGTGACCGACGTTAGGCCTCGCAGGTAAGTACTGTATCGTGTTCGGGGCGCTCGGTTTCACCTGTATATTCGCACCGTTGTAAGGATTAGGTCCGTGTCCTCCCATAAGTCGTGGCGGTGGACCATGAGGATCGCCGCCTGGATAACCGCCGGGTGGACCCGAATGTGGACCTCCCATCATTCCGTGTCCCATCATCGGATGATTCATTTTGTTGGGTCCACCGGGACTGCCGGTGTGCGACGTCGTTGGACTGTAACTCGTTGGTGGTCCGCCAAGTCCGATACAAATGCCTCCGACATCGCCGGACTCGTTAACCGGTCCGCCCATGTGACAACCTCCGTTCATCTCCCCGCTGCCCATTTGCATCATGTGCATTCCGTGGGGATTACCAAAGGGCATCATACCACCATTTCCACCGTGCATCGGGCCGTCGTTACCCAAGGCGTTGCTCGCCGCCGTATTTGTCAATTGTTGACTCATCTGCGCGAGAGAAGTTATGGGATCGAAGTGATTTGAGGTCATTGCTCCCATACCGCCTAAACGACCACCTATGTTATTTGGATTTAGCGGTACATTATCCGCAGTTTGATTTACGTTCGCCGAAGGCCTGCTACACGGGAACGGTTGACCTCCCATTTGAGGACCGACATTATTGCCTCCGGGATTATTTTGATTTATACCGGAACTTTGTTGATGTTGTTGTTGCTGCTGTTGTTGCTGTTGATGCTGTTGTTGCGCTTGTTGCTGCTGTTGTTGTTGTTGTTGTTGCTGCTGTTGTGCTTGTTGTTGCGCTTGTTGTTGTTGTTGCTGTTGCTGTTGTTGCTGCTGCTGCTGTTGTTGTTGTTGTTGTTGTTGCTGCTGTTGTTGCTGTTGCTGTTGTTGCTGCTGCTGCTGTTGCTGCTGTTGTTGTTGTTGCTGCTGCTGCTGCTGTTGTTGCTGCTGCATTTCTTTACACGACGGTGGAGACGTTTCGGACTTTGTGTTCGGCGAGGCGGGAACAGTTCTCGGAGGTCCCATACTATCGCCACTCATATTTGCGCTCATGGGCGCCGGACTACTTTGCGCACTCGCGGAAGTTTTGTTAGTGTTGGCATTGCTCTTCGACGGATCTACCGGTGTCTGTGGAGCACCGCTGCCGGGCGTGTGAGGCGTGTGAGGCGTGTGAGGACTGTGCATAGAGCCCCCAAATCCTCGATTCATGCTGTCCATCGACGGACTCGCAACGTCCGATCTTCCTGAGAACTGACTGTTGTTACTCTCCATGTTCGAGGGCAACATTCGTCCCGTTATATCCGGATTGTTGCCGGCGTTGTTTCTGCAAATTAATTGGAAAAAAATAGGAATTGCGGAGATTAATATCTGATTGATGTTGTGGGAAAAAATTAATTATTTTTACTGGAGATTTTGTTTTCAACTTACGTCGATGGAATGCCGTCCTTTAGACTAGTATTAGGCTGCTTCTGTATTGTTAATTCCTGTCCGTCGAACGTATTAAGATACTGTATTTGCTGAGGACTCGGAACCGGCATTAGGCTCGGAATTGCCTCTTTCACACCCGCCGCGTTAACCGGACCTCCGTGCTGTTGTTTTTGTTGAGCTAAAGATTGCAGCGTCCGGCAAAACATACCGTCCACTGCTTGAGAAGTCAATATAGAGAGTGTAGAAAAATTTCGAATTTTCGTGAATTGATGAGTTATTTTTGTCAAATTTTCGTGAATTGAGGAGTTATTTTTGTCAAATTTTCGTGAATTGAGGAGTTATTTTTGTCAAATTTTCGTGAATTGAGGAGTTATTTTTGTCAAATTTTCGTGAATTGAGGAGTTACACGATTAACGAGTTTAAAACTAAAAATTAAGAACGAAATAATGTTTTTAATGCGATTTCAATCAATTGCATTTACTATGATTTTTTTGTTGTTATTTTTTTGTTTTCCGTAAAAAACTAAAAAATCTACAACTTACCGTTCGGCGCTGAATTCGTTGGAAAGTCGAGGGGATTGTCCTTCTGTGGCGTCGTGTTGCTCGGACTTAGCGAGGCGAGATGCGATTGCGAAACGGGAGTACCGGGATTGCTGTGATTAAGCCGCGTCGCCGAGGCAGCCGACGACGAGCCAACCGCCGGATTCGGCGAGTCCTGACTAGTTGGGCTCTGCCCTGGCAGGTGTCCGCTTCTCTGCTGATTGCTCAATTGAAATTGTCGATTACAATCCGCCGGGGAATTTAGCGCCGAACTCGCTCGCGGCGACGGTAACGACAGATTGCTCGTCGGATTGTTCGGCGACGATGGATTCGGACTCTGTATCGCGATCGGCACACTTGCCGAACGCGTTGTTTGGTGATATGGCGGTGGCGGACCTTGACTTCGCGGCATGCCAACCATACCGGAACCTCGTAACGGCACGGATCCTGGACTACCGACGCCCACCTGAAACGATTTCGCAACAACGACGCTGAGTTTGGAAAACGAATTTCTTGTTTTTCTATCGCTAAAAAACTCAACTATTCTCACCTTATTCTTTCCATCGAGAAATTGATTTTGCAACTTGTGCCAATCCATCGTTGATGGACACTGACCGGGACAGCTAACAGGTGGAACGTTTGTCGGCGGTCCGGAAGACGGCGATGTACCTTGCGCCTGATCCAACGAACCGGCGCAGTCTTTCTTATCCATCATCAGCATCATCTCGATTTTTCTCAAATTAGCAAGCTGATTCTCACGATGTTGTCTCTGCTGGGGTGTTAAATCCTCGTCCGGAACTTTAACACCTTGGAGCGACGGTTGTAGCGGTCCACCCGGACCGGGACTCGTCGTTCCTCCCATCAAACTTGGACTGTGTCCCATTACGGGATTTGTCGGTGGCTGTGTGTTTGCTGCAATGAAATTTTCATTCGTAAGAACCGATCTTCGTCAAAAAAAAAAAAAAAAAAAAACGCTTCATCAATGAGCCTCGGAATACCAACCAGAATTACTCGGTGAATTCGGCACGAGGCAAGGCACGTCTATATTAGTCTCCAACGACGATTCGGGATTACTCAACGAATTACCACCGTTGAGATTTCGCATATTCGTTTGATCGTTCCAGAACGACGGTGCATTCGGATCGAGAGCCGGTAAATCCGGTGGTTGTTCCGTGGGAAAACCGGTGTTCGCACCCCCGCCAGCTTGATGACCCTTTTGCTTCATCATCGCGAGATTGTTGAGCCATTGGGCGGGATTGTGACGAAATTGATTAACTTTGTTGGGATGTTTCTGTAACATCGAAATTATTAATATCGCGACAACGAAAAATCAACGAATAATCGTAGATTCAGATAAATGGTAAATAAATTTAATACGCACCTCGAGATGTTTTCTAGTGCCGGGTTGAGCGCAATGATAGGCAATTATGGATTGATATTGGCCTTGCAATACAGCCTCCGCGCCTTTGTTAGCCAGAGCCGTTGAAAATACAAAAATTTGGCTCTGTTGTTGCATGTACTGGGGCTCACCGCCTCCCGCTCCAGTTCCCATTTGTTTACCGAGAACGTTGCTCACCAACGGTTGAATACCATCTGAAATTAATTAATTTTTTTTTTTTTTTCGTTTCGCCAAATTTTTTGCGCATTTCGAATAATTTTTCGAAATTAATTTTTTTTTTTTTTCGTTGACGAATTTTTTGTGCGATTTGAATAAATCGTAGAAATTTTTGAAAACATACCTGTCGGCAATTCTTCCGTGGGATTGTTATGTTCGTTCTCCTGTTTAACCGAATTTAATAGCGATTGATTGCCGCCGCCGTTTTGATTGTCTACAGGCATGTTACCCTCCCCGTTGCTAGGATCGATACTCGAATCCCTGGGACATTCGTTGGTCTCTTCGCCGCTCGCATCCTCGTTCTTACCGGCGACTTTTTCCTCCTTGATCTTCACTGGATCGGCGTCCGGTTCTTCCTTTATAACTGCGCTCGGCATGCAGCTTGGTTCGTTAGATTTCTTCTCCGTTTTCATGTTAGCTGGCTCCACGCTGAGCATTCCAATGTCAGACCTTTGCGCTTGGCGCGATTGCCGCGCACATCGCAGCGTTTTGTATCTCGCAGGACAACGCCTGAGAGAGCGAGGATTTTGCACAAAACAACAAGAAAAGGATGCGTCGATAGTTATTTTCCCGAAGTTTTTTTTTTTTTTTTCGAGTTCTTGCCTCTTTTTTTTTTTACCCAACTACAGTTGAGAGGTTAACAGAGTCCTTTGATTCACGGTAGAAACACGATTTGTTTTTATTGTTTTGCGTTTGTTACACTGAATCGTTAGAATTACGATGTTAGAGAGGTCGGTGTTATTCAGCAAGTGGGTAGTTCACTGTTGAAAGAATTACTCGAATGCGCAGGCATGGCCGAGAAAATTTGTTGTTACCGTATATCCGAGCGCTTAACCGTGTGTGCACAGATATATATATATATATGTATCACTGTATCTCGGCTGCATCCGTGCATCCGAGTGCAGTCCACGGGCTGCTGCTGCTGTTATGCACCGCGGTTTGGAATACTCTTTATAAGCGGATAATATTCGGTTTTCGTGCCCCGGGACGAGACCGGAGGGTCCAGCGTCCCCGAGAATAATATCGCTTTATGAGAAGTTACGAAAAAAAAAAAATATATATATGTATATATTTCTCTTCGATATCACGGAACGGCGGGGTACACGATGAAAGATTTTTGTAGGTAACAGGCAAAATACCCAAATGTCACCCTCGGCACCGCCGCGACTTCATAATGCGGCCCTCGCACTATCTCTCGCACGTTCCTCTCTTCTCAAACACTATTCGCGTCTCCTCTCTCGCTTTCTTATATATAACTTCTATAATCACGACCACGTTTCACGCTTACTCTCACGTTGCCTCCAAAACATACGTATGCCTTCTACCCCCGTATTATAACGTCAGCCGCTAATATCTCTCTTCACTTCTCGACTACCACTCGCGCGAGCATTGTTCTTCAACTTTATTTGTCACTTCATGGTCGCTTTGATTATTTATTTCTTTTACGCACGGCTGCCAACTGCCAGTCGAAAGTTGCAGGGGCAAGGGGGAGGGAGGGGGGGAGGAGAGCGTATACGGGAGTTTTAATGCGCGCTAAACGAGGACGCCCGCATGATTCGTTCCGTTGGTGGGAGAGAGACGTTATGGACGGACTCGGTGACACAGCCGTACCTGACTCTTCTACGCTCCTCGAACCTCACTCGCGCTCTCTTACTCCCCTGCCCGTGCGAGAGCCCCCCTCGCGACGCAGATCTTTTACCTCGTCGCTCGTTTCACCGCCGTGCACTGCTCGATCTCTGTGCCGCTCTCGCAAGTTGTGCAGCAGCCGCAACAGCAGCCAGAGGCCTCACTATTTTGGTCTCTCTTTGGTTAAATTTCACCCCTTCCCCCCTCTCTCCCCCCTCTATCTTTGTCCCTCTCTTTCCCCCCTTCCTCTCTCTTATATTATCTGGACTACCGCTCACGCTCTCTCTCGAGATCGAGCCACGATCGGAGGCTACCAATATATTTTCCCGCGGACCCGAGGAATTATCTCGTTTCGCGAGCAGGCGCATAATATATATATTCCTCACGGATGATCGGAGAGTCTCTTGTTGCAATTCATTTCGACTTCTCGTTACGTTAGCTCTCCGTCCACTCGATCTCTCTCCCCCACCCTCCCTCGGCACAGCCAGAGGAAATATGTTTATTTTTAGGATTGAAAAGAGATTCGAGAGAAACGCCAGAGGGGAGAGAGGCGAGTTCACGCGATTATTAGGGAGGACTATACCTACGGTTTTTTTTTCGATATACATGCAAGCGGCTATAACATCCGACCGTAGGGTCGATGGCAGCGCAGCCATTTCCACTATATAATTTCTTCGCGAAATTTTAGCCGTATATATATAATATGTATTTGTAGTTTGGTCGACGCGTCGTTTGTCTTCAGGAAAGGGCGCTAGCATCGTGTGTGTTATACACGCGACGAGTGAAGATGGACCATTCTGTGGTTTATCTTGGTGCACGCACGGTCGGCGGCGCCTTCTTTAGAGACGAATTTTATTTGCAAAGAAATTTTATCGATTCGATTATCAACTTGTACACACACATGCCTCGTGGACGCTGTTCCGCGTACAGCTGATAAAAAAAAAAGAAAAAAAAAAAAACATTCGAAAAAACACCGTCACACACCGAGCATCGAGAATGAATCGATGAATGCTGCAGCTTACAGATTAATTGTATTAGCAATTAAAACATTCAGAAGTACGTCACAATATCGTACGATATATTAACGATAAAATATAGAAAAGACAATACAGATAATCGTTGATTAAAAACAAAATCTACAAGTTTCGATTGTTGCCAGTCGACTTAACCTTTTCGGAACTGAGTGATACGAAACATTCGTCTCGATTGTTATGCACAGTTTTTTTTTTTTCCGTCTTTATAGATTTTGTAAAAGATGTCTCAGCTGGAACCGGATCCGCAGTTTATTCAAGGCTTGCGACTCTTGCATTCGTCGAATAAGGATTCCGCTGATCAGCTGCGTACGCTTCTCGACGAAGCGATAAAACAAAAGTATGGACTCACAAAGATGCTGTGCAACGTACTGCACAAAAAGGTAATAGTTACGAAATATTTGAAAAATGGCGATTTTCGAGTTCAACTGATTGGAATAAAAACATTTTTAGTATACGATGGAAGAACCCGTTTTGAGTGATCACAGCAGCAGCAGCAGCAAAAAGAGCAAAAGTTCGAGTTCCTCGTCAAAACACTCCGGCAAATCAAGCAAAAGCGCATCCCCCGAGGATCTTGCAGCCAGAGACACGCCGCCTGATATTTTACAATCCGACGACAATTTGGCATTAGAAATACTGGAGGACGATCTTACGTGCATTATATGCAAAGGAATGGATGTGGGAGCGAGAAATAGATTGGTGGAGTGCGTCGATTGTCACGCTCTCTATCATCAGGAGTGTCACGTTCCGCCTATTCAAGATTCTCAGATAGACGTACCGAGGCTCATATGGTATTGTTCCAATTGCCTCAAATCTCATCAGGTAATATTATCTTTAATTCTAAAAAAAAAAAAAAAAAAAAAAAAAAAAAAATTGCCGTAAATTTTTTTTTTTAATTTTGTAATTTTTATATATTTATCCAGCCGACGAAGGAGAGAGGATCGCCAAAGACTGTGATAGAAGGAAAAACGAAAGAGACGAAAAAATCGAGTTCAAGTGAGTATAAAAAAAAATGCGGCTTCAAGTCGGAATTTATGAATTTAAGAAAAAAAAAAAAAAAAAACGTAAAAAATTGTTTTGGCCTTTTTAGGCTCGAAACACGCGGAAAAATACAAATCGTCAACGAGTCAATCGCAATCGTTGAACGGAAGCGGTGCATCAGCGGCGTCGAATAATTTGCCAAAGCCTAATATCCATATTATAGCTGGCGATCGTCGGGTGAAGGATTCGACGAAAAAGAGCAAACAGGACAAACGCGGGGGCAGCAACGGGACCGGTAGTGGAAAACATTCGTCGTCGGGATCGTCGACGTCGGCAAAAAGTTCGCAAGAAAAATCATCTCACAAATCCAAAGTTTCCGCGGACTGATGCTGATTGGTTTCTCTGCATTGAATTATGCGGACATCGGACTCGTTTTTTTTTTTTTTTTTACGAGAAACATATATAGACAATTTGTAGATATACACGACGATGAATCAGCGTGGATGGATCGAAAAGTTTTATTTTTTTTTTTTTTACCAAATTTTTCACGATTATTCATATCGAATTGTATATTTTTAGTGAAAAAAAAAAAAAAAAAAAAAAAATCATTGTTTAGAACTGTGTGTGTGTGAAGTTGATATATCAACGGTGTTACGAAGATTCTGTTGATCTTTACTTTTATAATTGTTCGCACGTGAGCCAACGAGTGGTGGGGGAAATAAAAAAAATAAAAAAAAAAAACATAAATACACGACATCAACGAAATCAACAACGAGCATTGTTTATAATACCAATATATTTTTGCGATTTTTTTTTCTTCAAATTGTTGTAGTTGTTTTGTCCCTACGTCCCATTGAAAATTTGGCAAGAGTCGTTTCGTTTTTTCTTTCGAGTGTGACTTACAACCTAATTTGAGGGAAGGAGGAGTGGTTTTTTTTTTTTTCGGGGAATTGGGAATAAGGGATGCGGAATATCCTCTTTTTTTTTTTCGGGATGGCAGGGAAAAAAGGGTTATTTTGGATTCTATTTACACGGGAGTCGCGTGGATTACATTTGCATGCGCACACACGCGTACAAACGGATAAACGTACGCATACGGGTATGTGTTTATATATATATGCATATGTATATATATATATATAATCGGCGCCCGTTCACACGCGCCAATCGTTACGTTTTTTTTTCTCATTTCTTACGGAGCGCATTCACCCGTCGGTGCGTCCATACCGAAGGCGATTCGTCGGATGCGCGTATCAACTTGTCTTTTCTTCGCTCCTTTCTTTTTTGTTTCGTTTTTTATTTCTATCTTTTTATCTTTTTTTATTCATTTCACGTTGACTTGTCGAGACTTGACTCGTAGCGCGCGAGAGAGAGTCGTATTCTCTCACGGCACGCGATAAACAAAGTTTAACCTACGCAACTTTCGACTCTGGCCTTTATAACACGTGGTTTGACCCCCTATCCTATCGAGTGATTACTTTTATGAAACACCGCGAAGAATATCGCGTCGATCGCGGTTTGTTTCCTCGTCGATTTAAAATACAAACTTTACAAGTGCAATTGACGAGCCCTCTTTTTTGTTTTTCGTTACAAAGTTGGATGGAACAGACGGTCGATCAAATCCTTCGAATTGTTTAAAACGCTACTGGACGCAAAAATCGAATAAATTCCGCAAACATATTCGAGAGTTTTTCTTTTCTCCCCCATCTCGAATTAGTACAGACTATTTAAATCGCTTTTTCTTTCGTGATTTGTTTTTTTTTTTTTCAACTTTCTTACAATATTTCGAAAATCAATTGGAGAGAGGGTATGGGGCGACGCATCTTAGCGTGCGAGATAATACGGATGTGTGCGCACGCACGTACTCGTGTGTACGTCAATCTGTACATAAATGCTTTTTATACATAGAAAACAGATTGGAATAATAAATATCGTAAATCGGATATACAGAGAAATAAAAATTAAATCAAGACTAATCGATGCTAAATATTATCGTTCTTTATTGCCTCCCAAATAAAGATGCATGCTTGAGAAGCAAATCTATACAACCAAATAATTGGGCGCGGGTGGGACACTGGGGTTCGTAATGAGATTCTTGTCGTTAATCACGTAGGGCTGGGGGGGGGGGGGGGGAGATGGGGATATTATGTTTAAAAATATCAAATATCTTACTACGTAGAGAGTTGTATGGCATTAGGGAAAGCGACCTCGACGTTTTCCGTAACGACAAAAATTATACTATAACGGTCGGATTTTGTGGTTATTTTTTTCTCTCGAATTGTTATAACCTAATATTACTAAGATTGCCACAGACATTGGGGGGGGAGAGAGGGGAATAATAAACTCGGACGGGGGGAGCTCCGTCGTATTTTACAATCAGGAAGACCGTACCGTACTCTCTAGTGGTACTTCGTCGAATCACAAATGGAGAAAGAAACGCATTCGTTCTCCGCAAAGCTTTTGCGGACACCTCCCCCCGTCGCGTCAGTTTCGAAACAAAAGAAACAATTTATAACCGCACAGATTGACGTCACACTTGTCATAATATAACTAGCGGTATTTGTTTTTTTTTTTTCTTTTCCTTCGTAGTATAAATAAATACAATACATATAGAGAGATACATAGGTTTTTTGTTGTTGTTGTGTGGTCGTACGGTTAGGGGAGCTGGGGACCTGAATTTGACGCTGAGGTGCATTGTTAAATGCAATTTTTTTTTTTTTTTCGTTTTGTTTTTTAGTTTAAGTACAAGTGTAATGAGCACGTCCCCAGCCTCCCTGGACCCCCCATTTCGTCGAAGAATATTCAATCCGCTCTTTCTTTCTTTTAATTCTTCGCGTTTATATAGATATATATATATATTACCATCCGACATCGATATCGGACGATAACACCGAATCTAGCAGCTCGTTGAATCATTTACGAAATGAAAATTTAATTTGCTCGGACATATAAGCGGAGCCTTGGCAGTGCTCGCTGAGAGATTCGTTCGTTTAGTTGTTGTTTTTTTTTTTTTTTACTTTTTATGCGCATATTTTCTAGGCTTTGAGGATTATTGTAGAATAAAAAAAAATATATATGTATAAAAAAAAAAAAAAAACAAGGAGAAATATTTCGCAAATGCTTGTTTTTTCGTATAATAAAAAAGAAAAAAAAAAACAAAATACGTTTTTTTTTAACCAGTCTCTCGAGTATCGTAGTATTGTGGAAAGTAAAGTCTCAAAGTGCATTTTGTTTGAGCGAATGCTGAGTATTGATTTTAAATGCATTATTTTATCGGCGAAAAAAAAAATTTAATTTTGCCGCCGATTTGTCATTGATACGAACGAATGTAAGAGCTTCAGGCACGATGCGCATCCGAAAACTATTGAAAAAAAAAAAAAAAAACGATAAATATTTGTAAAAGCAATAAAAAATAAATGCCACTTTCACCTCGGGAATTGCTAAGCTTAACAAATTTCATATTCATCGTCAAGGGGCCGTTTCGGTTCTCGCTTTACGACGTTGTCGGACGCGTTTTTATTTAATTATTATTATTATTTTCTTTTTCTTCGTTTTATTAATTAAAGTTAAAGTTGATTCGTGCGGAACCGAGGCCTTCACTGAGAGTCAATAGAATTTCAATCGTTTATACTTAGAGAGTTTTTAAATATCGACGATGATAATGAGAATAATAACAATAATGATATCGCGGTAATAAACGAATGGCGATGGCAATGATAATTGACTTCGAGATAATTGCGACAGCAACGATTCGTCGAAGTCACGAGTTCGTAAAGAAAAAAAAAAAAAAAAAAACATACATATATATATATCGATGGCTACAAAAAAAATTTCGTACGTAAAGTAATAGAAACTGAGTAAACGAACGGAAAATCTCGTATAAATATATTTTGTATAAAAAAAAAAGTAATAAAATAAAAAAAATAAACATGAGAGAGAGCGTGAAAAAAAAAAAAAATAATAAGAAATCATGTAGCGCCGTACGTAGATAGGCCTGCAGTAGCACTGATCTGCTCTCATAACTCTCGTCATACGCCTCAACTGACCTTTAACGTTACTTTTTTCCTTTTTTTTTTTTCATTTTTTATCAATCACCTTATAATTTAATATTTCCATTTTTTCTTATTTTTTTCTTTTTGTTTTTTTTTTTTTTTTTTCCATTCCACTTACTCGGTCTCTTAGCGAAGTGGCGCGCGGCCATTTCAATTTATAATACATATATAGTCCCTCTCTCTAACTACTTCACTACAATCCATGGAGGTGTGTGTCTTCCTTTTTTTTTTTCGCGAGATTCTCAGCATTCTTTATATATAATATATATATATTTATATATATTTATCTTATCGATATTAATATCGTAATGAAGATAGTAGGCATAGCCACATGTGCTCGGATCACAGACTACTCGCTGCCGTACCGCTTATTGTACAAACAGTCCGGTGGACACTATGGCTTTCTCACTTACTCGTTACGTGATCATTCATTATTCCTCTTAGTGTTTTTTTTGTGTATTTTTTTCTTCGTTTGCGTGTGTATATGTGTGTGTGTACGATGGCGTGTGAATTTTTTCTTCTCCAACAACAGTCCTCGTCACGTGTCGACACGCCGTTCGTTTTGCTTCGAAATTATAATTTTTTTTTTTTTTTTTTTTATCTCTTATCATTCTTATTGACACAGCACTCGAGATAAAAACGACGATAGAGCGCATTTTTCGAACGAAGAAACACGAGTACACGAACGGACGTGAGAACGGAGCACTTTTTTTTTCTTTTTTTTTTTTCTTCGAGAACATATTATCCTCTCTCGTCGACCATC
The DNA here is from genome assembly GCA_934046635.1 of Buathra laborator. NCBI lineage: Eukaryota > Metazoa > Arthropoda > Insecta > Hymenoptera > Ichneumonidae > Buathra > Buathra laborator. The sequence continues at coordinate 14,838,164 of OW203898.1, read as the reverse complement.
TTGAAGATCATCACGAAAAAAAAATCACACTTGGACGCTGTTTGGATGATAATCAAGTACGCCGATTTGTTAAAAGGCGCCGGTGTCAAGAACGCGATCCGTCGATCGAAGTGTGCGAAGGTAAACGTAAATAGACAAAAAGAAGAAAGAAAAAAAAAAAAAAAAAAATTGTAACTCCGCGTTAAAGTCCATGAGATTCGTTGCAGAATCGTATAAGCGGGAGGTTTTTTTTTTTTTTTTTTTTTTTCTCTTTTCATTATGTTCGTTTCTTCGCAAAGACACTCAGCAACGGACGGACGATGTCCCGGACAGCAACGGATCGCGATGACTTATCGGTTCGTTTCGAGGTATTGCGTGTATTATTTTTTGTACATGTGGGGTTGGGGGGGGGGGGGGGACGAGGTGTATCTGATGCGCGGAGTCGAGGCACTAGTCAGTGTTTTTTTCGGTTAATTCGACGTGTTTTTTTTTTCTTCTTTTTTTTTTTTTTTAGTTTTGTTCTTTTGTTATTAATCGCGGTTTTCAGGTCGATAGGTTTTGTCAGCAGGCACTAGTCTCTTCACCTTCGAGTGTACACGCCACATTTTCCAGTCTATGCGCTAAATGCAGCTTGCGACAACCCGCGTCCGACTCCAAGGCCTCTAGGATCTGAAAATTTAGAGACGAAAAAAAATTTAATAAAAATAATGCTTTCATTTTTTCGGGAAAAAAAAAAAACTGATATAAATATTTCTTTCATTTTTTCGAAAAAAAAAAAAAAAAAAAAACTAAAATATATTGCTTTCATTTTTACGAAAAAAAAAAAAAAAATTTGACAAAAATATTATTTTCATTTTTTTCGGTTAAAAAAAAAAAAAAAGGAATTTGAATCAACTTACTTGTTCATAATACTTGCTGACGTATATATAGAGCTCTTTCAGGGCGGCAATAACGTCAAACTCATTAGCATGGGATGCGCTAAGTTGCTGCATGGCACTCGACATTTCCTGATCCGTTATCTGCGGCAGTCTCTGAACGTCGGTATAAAATCGTCCAACTTTTTCGCGATAATGCGGTATGTCCTTAGCGAACAATAATTTATTAGAGGGCGAATCTTTGCCGAGTCTATGTTCGGTCGTCGAACAAGCGTCCATAAATGTTTGCGCAATAACCGACAAACTCGAGTCAACAGTCGTTGTTTTATTGATGTCGAACATGAAATCCGGATTTTTAATGAAATTAACCCAAAACCTCAACGGCAAACTGTTAGATTTCCACGCGTGTGCGACTTCGGGATCAACGATGCAGTGTCTCTTAGCGGCTTCGTCGAGAAGATCGAAAAGCCACTTAACGGCGCTTGGCAGTGCCTCGTTCGCCGTGAGTATAGTGTTCAAAAAATCATCGACGAACTTTTGTACGGTGCCTTTCGTTGATAGTAGCCTCGTGAGAAATATCTCCGGTATGGCTTTGTGTGTTCTTTCGGGATGATGTTTGCTACCGGCGAATCCAATACCCGGTGGAAAATGTCCCTCGTCGATGGGTCTAACGAGATGCCAGAGTCGTTGATTACCGCCGCTCTCTATATCGCCGTTGACCGCTATGATAGTCGGCGAGTGTTGGGTATCGAAATAAATACCGCCGGGTGTGTGAGGATAAATAATGGGACTTATAAGTCCGTGACTCGGAGTGGCCGGCAAGTGTCCCGAGGAGCAATGATTAGCGTGACGATGAAGATGATGATGTTGATGATGTTGGGGATGATGATGCGACGATGGTTTGCAGTTGTGACACGGAGGTTTGCAACTAACGGAAAATCCATCGTTTTGTCGGGGAATGAGCGACATAACGGCGGATTCTTTAACGCCGTAATGCGCCAATGTATTAATTTTTTTCCAATCGCCGCTGCATTTTGTGGTGAGATCTTCGTCCTGCAGCGTCAAATGTCCTCCCCTACCGTGTCGCCACTCGAGATCGACTTCGTGTATCGATGGCCTCAACGAGAACGGTGTATTTTTATAGAGAGCGTCGAGTATCTTCGATTTAACTTGACTTATCGTATCGCAATCGAGTACTTTGCATTGTATTTTCTCGTCGAGATCGTCCTGTACAACGTGTAGCGTAACGATACTGTGATCGATCTGTTCGCGCAGCAGGCGTTCCTCGGATAGTGAATACCTTGCGTCGTGCGTAACAACGTCAACGGGTCCTTTTTCGATTTGATGCTTAATCGCTTTGAACAGCAAGAATAGCGACGAACCCGCGTAATCTTTGAGATAATTATACATACAAAGTGCCATCCAATTGGTAAGCATTTTTTCGACAACGGATTCGGTGCGTCTTAACATCAATTGCGGATGTTTCGTATCGACGGATTTGTCGATTAATCGTAACAACAGATTCATCAGTATATCAGTCGCGTATTCCATTTTACCCATTAAAACGACCATAAGTAACGACGCAACGTTCACTTTGTCTCTTATGTTAAAGTCTTTTTGCGCCTCGAGAGTCTCGATGAAAGTTAATACGAAACACTTGTTGTTCACCAATTGTTCGAATTGTATCATTGCCGCGTCGTAATTAGTTCGCGAAAGTGTGCTGCGCGATCGGGGATCGTTCAATATCGGATGATCGATAACTCCGGGAAAAAATACTTTCATTATATAATTTTTGTGATCGAGAGTCGGTATACCGGAGGATTCGAGATCGGCGGTTAAATCCGTCATATCGGTCTGTAACTCCGCGAACGCCTGTTTACACTCCATGCGAACGTTACTCTCGAGAGTATCCATCTGTATCTGTATTCTCTTGTATTCCCGTTCGGCTTGCGTGCTTTTACGACGATAAACAACGAGTACGAGAACGAAGAGAAAGACGAGACTGAAAGTACCGGCGGCTATACCGGCTATTGCCTCCGGCGGTATGGGATACGCTTTTATAACTTCGTAGTGAAGATAACCAATAGGAAAGCGAAGATTTCTTCCGACTCGAACGACGACAAGGGGAAGTCCTCGTTCGGTTTTAACGCCCAATTCATCGGTCCCGGCGGGTTGTTGATCCGGCGGCGTGCAAACCAATTGCGTTAACGCCAACGAAGTTACGTTGCACATTAGCGTACCAACGGTTACGTTAACATCGGTCTCGTCGCTCGCGTAATTCAAATTTTCTCCCTCAATAACCAAAGTGTCGCCTTTGTAAAGCTTAACGTTTCGGGGAAATGGAAAAAATTTCGGATCCTCGACGTAAAGCAATCGATTGCGTAAATTTTGAAAATGTTTCTCGAGATCTCGAACGCTCTCGACATTGTCCATTACGAATGATATTTTTAATGCCAATTGAGATTCCTTTACGCTACGCGCTACTTGACTCGACGTGCGTTTTCTCAACGAGCGTCGATTGCGACGAAAACTTCCGAATCTCGATGCTACGCTGGGACTCGGACACTCCATTTGCGTCGGATTTAGCACCGTGCATACGGTTCTGTTTACCGATTTAATCTCATTGTCGAAGTAAACTTCCATTTCCGGCTTTTGTATAGTATCGAGATTCGTGCCGTGAACGGTTATCATTCGTCCACCCGATGCGAAACTTCGCAATGGTTTTATCTCCATTATCGTCGGATCCTGAGTGTAATTAAAAGGATTTCTCAATAATGTACGATTCGCACCGTCGATACTAAGTGTAAGACGCTCGATGAGTCTCGTGTGGCCGGATTTGCTCGTTACGCAAGTTAGCCTCGTGCTGCTCGCTTGGCTCGCGTTAACGTGACACGGTAATTCGTCGAGATATGCGGATATCGTGCTACCGATATTGAGATACATACCGGTTATCGCGAGTTGCGTACCGCCGCTCTGCGGTCCAACGGACGGATAAACTCCCGTCAGCCGTATATCTTTATAATGAAAGTGTACCGCGCTTTCGGTGTAACCGGCGTCGTTGCCGACGACAACGAGCGCTGTATCCGTTGCGTTTCGACGCCCCGTAAGGCAAACAATTCGTACCGATACCTCGTAATCGACGAGAGTACACGGTGTGTTGCCTATACGAATTTTTCCCTCGACGTCTCGTTCTTTGAGTCCCAAATTGCTTCCCTCTATCGTCACGAGAGTACCGCCTTCGATTGGACCGCTCAACGGCTTAATCATGTCGATTCGAGGCTTCGGACACTCGGCGAAAGGCGCGTGAAGACACGAGTGTTTGTAAGTACAACTGTTGCCGCACCACGAACACTCGTAGCGCGCGTCGCGCGTCATGCATAACGAACAATCGGCGTTTTCGCGATGAGAGCCCAAAACTTTGCATTTGTATAAAACAATCGTTGTCTTGTCGACGTGATGATTAGTGTTCCATACGACGGTCACCGACGCCTCGTATTCACCGGTAACAGCTTCGTACGAGTAAATCGTTTTGTCGCACACGATGAGAGAATTGTCGACGCGCGCTTGAACCTTCAAATTCGCTCCCTCTATCGTCACTATGCACTGAAATCCCGTGTGACCAACTTGCGGATGCGGCAGATTTTCGACCTCGAGAACGATCTCTTTGGGAACGTCGTTCGGCAGCATAAGAGGCTCGGCGCGCGGCGAAAAACGAGGACAGTACTGTGCACCGTGAGCCGCAAGCGTCTGCTGATTTTGCTGCTGATTCTGCTGATTGAAAACAAACAAAAAAAATTTAAGATATTTATACTCGAGGAGAATTTTCATATCGGGCCGTCAATGGGAAAATGCGCGTAAATTGTTGTTGCAGAAAGTTAATTAAAAAATATTATTTTGATTCCAAAAAAAAAAAAGTACTTAACTTAAATTCGATTTAGCTATTCAAATTAGACTATTTAAATTAAAGTATAACATCACCGAGAAGATGTTAATTATTTGTGTTTTTTTTATAAGAAAATTCGGAATAAGAAAATTTGTATTTGATACGAAAATAACGTGCTGTTCCCATCGACGGTTAGAGGGTGAAAATTTTCTATCTCTGTACTCACACTTTCGCCGGATATTATGTTTCCCTGGCAGCTGCTAGTGTTATGCGTGCATTTGTTGTCATAGACGCACCAACTGCACGACCATTGCGCTTTAACGCATTCCGTGCATACCGTGTGTCTCGAGCAATCGAAGTACGCGAAATTCCGCGATACGAAATCCTTGTTGGTTTCGCTGGAACGTACGGAAAGCGGCACGAGAACGTGATCCGAGTCGTCTGGAATGCTCGGCCTGCTGGCTACCGGTGGTGCGGGACACGTGAGTCCGAAATGCGTCATGTCGGCGTCGATTGGCTCGGCGTTACCGAATACGCATTTGTACTTCGCACCGGACGGCAATTCCGGTAGAGTTCTTATCGTCAATTGGACGGTCGTCATTTGTTTGATTGGCAAACGATCCGGCAGCACTTGTTCGAAGTCTATACACTGCTGACCGGTACCGAGCGACAACCAGCGAGGACTGCTGCGACTTGCTTTTTGGCAATCGCCTCTCACGGTGCATCTGCCGTTAGGAATAGAAAAAAATATCATTAATATCACACAAATCCATGAGAATTTTTGTTTAAAGGAAATTAATCAATTAATATACGAATAGATGTGTAGATATCATCGAGATATAGATAAACTCACCGTTTTTCCAAAGAGCACCAACCGCAGTAAGGATCTTTGGCGTCCAAACACGAGCTGCAGCTCGTGTAACCGCTGCAGTGTTGAACTTTAACTTTGGAGATTTTAGACGTCGAGAGAACATAGATATGTTCGCCATCCGGTGCGATAGTCATGTCGGGCAATAATCGCTGTCCCTTGTCGACGACGACGCTCTCGTATACCGATGATTCGGTACCGGAGAGTAAAACTTTCTTCAATTGTCCGTCGCTGCTACCGAGAAACGCGACTGTGTGACTCTCGGTATTCGCAACGGTTACCGAGGTGATGAAAGTATCGGGAAAGTTGAGTATTGCTTGTCCGACGATCGGCGATACACCGGATATCTTGAGTCCAACTTCGCAGAATGTTAGTATATTTCCGGTATTCTGCGAACGATAACGAGTCTTCTGTACATCGATTGTCGGGAAGGTGGAAAAATTTATTCGATTAATAACGCAGCGGAAAAATTCGTTCGCGTTTAACTCACCCCGGTGGCCGGACACTCGCCGTCCTGTATGGGTCCGCTAATGTATCCCATGTTACGATACTTTATACTCCCGTTGAAACACATGTGAATATTCTCGTTGAACTTTGTCTCGATCTCCTGAAGGCTGTAGACGCAAAGGGCGGAGCGTTGCTGCGGCTCGTTCGTTATACCTTTACTCGGTGAAAAAACCGATACGAATATCGGATCGCCGACCGTTATACCCAATTGCATCGCGAGATCACTACCGGCAACAGCTACTTTTGCATCCTGAACGAGATTATACATCTGTTGCGTACCGTTTCCCATATCTACGCTACACTGCAACGTCACCTCCGTGTAACTATCGTAATTCGGATCGCTTATGCAACTCCGCGCCAATCTCGATATATATCCTAATTCTTCTTGTTCCGGTAGATACGATTGTTTTTGCACGACAACGAAGTACGCGTAATCGCTCGCGTTGAAACCGTAAACGTATTTAACGAGAAAATGGTCCCGATATTTAACGTCGATTTGCACGATAGATTGTTTGTTAAATTCGTATTTTGCGAATTGTAGAGTAAAGAGATCGCGACTCGATATTGCCGGAACGTCGTGACGATATTCTCCGTTGTTTGTGAATGTCGTGCCGACGTAAAGAATGTTTGTCGGTCCCCAAGCGTTGTAACGCTCGGGACCGATAAATCCGTACGTCGATGAATTCTCGTCATTCGCCGCTACGCTTTTCGGTATGAATTCCGGTTTTACCGATATATTCGCCATCTTATACTTTTCGCATGCACCCTGAAGCAACGAACCGCATGCTAACAATGTTTGCGACTCGGGATCCGCGATCAGCAGCTTGTTGACGTTGTTCAACAGCGATGTCGTCATTTGATCCGAGTTACATCCGGTCGCGTGACACTGAGGACTGTCCAGTCGCGGTCCTGAATGAGAACACAAACAGAGGAATGCAATTAACAACGGACTTGGCGAGTTATCCCAATGCCTTTTAAGCTCGCGATCTATATAGGGGCAGTCCTCGAAATTACTCGGGACAATTGTTTTCATCGTAAAAGCAAATCACTGCCAATTATTCAAATGATTGTCGTCCCGAATTGATAAAGTGTTGTTACTTTTTTCAACGTCTCGTGGGATACATAAAATGTTAAATTATCGGCCGTTTAAATTATTTTGATTTGTACGATATTGTCGAGTTATTGTTGCACAAAAAATTGAAGCTAATAAATTTGTTATTTTTCGATGTCTCGTTAATAATTAAAAATGATAAATTATCGGTTCTCGAAATTATTCGAATTTTTATTAAATTTGCAAGTTGATTTTATACAAAAAGGGAAATTTGCCAAGTAAATTATATTCATTTTTCAACGACCCGTGAAAAATTAAAAATGATAGATTAACAGGTGTTAAAAATCGCTGCCGTGTAAAGTTTCTTTTTTTTAACGATTCACGTGAAATATGGAAAATGGAATTACTTCCAAACAAATTTGCATAGGAGATGCAAAAGGCACAATTAAAATTGGTGATAAAAATGTTAATGAACAATGAATAATAAAATAAAATTTAAAAAATTTAAAAAACGATAAAAAATTTGGGAAATTTTTTTTTTCTCACCCGTTGAAACGTATTCTTCGAGTCTAAGATTGGAGTCCAGCTGCAGCAATCTATTGACGGCGCTGGCGTACAGTCTTCCGGTTTTAGTGTCTATCGTCAGATGATTGAAAATCAGCGGACCTTCTCTCGTTTTATTTGGCTCCATAGCGTTGAAACCGAGTCGTTGTCCGCCGCCGACCAGCGGAAATTGTGCGATTACATGGGGCGAAAGATTGTCGCGAGGAACAGGAGAAGAAGGGATATTTTGCGCCAGCGACTCGACGGCTGGCGTCGCCAAAGCGACGAGCAACCAAAATGCCAGAGACATGGAATTGAAGGACTTCCCGCGCGCTAAGGAATAAACAAGCCGAGGAGGCGGCGGTACCCGCGGCGAAACAGGAAAGGGTCTTAATCCAAGGAGTCTCATTGTTTATGGATAATCGTAAAGGGAGCATACAGGGCGAGGAAATCACAGGAACGGAGAGTGTGAACAGGATTGGCGCCCGGCCTCCTAGGTAGCCAGTTTATTAACTGCGCTACCAGCACTTTGACCAACCAGGCACCGGCATGTCTCTCGCTGTCTCCAACTCCTGCGTGAATTATGACGAGTAACAAAATTAGATAAACCTTTGAAGATGCATTTTTTACGTTTATTTATTCATTTATTTATTGATTTTTAACGAAAACTTATGGAGTTCAAAGAGCTGTGTATCGTTAAATTAAAATAAGATAATTTGTAATGACTGATAATTTTTTTCCGTTTCTCTTTTGTTTCTTGCTGTCTCCCGTTTTTCTGCAATAATCAACGAAATGCCGCATATACGCGAAAGTTCTTCTCGTTTAAATGAAAGTTTATCGAGTTCAAAGAGTACTGCGTATTGTTTAGTCGAAACGAGATAATTTGTTGATGATAATTATATTTTCAGTGCACCGAATCGCGAGCGGCGCGATAACGACAATCGCGACAACAATAAAATAAATGAACCATTAACGATAGTCGGGAATAACAACGGATGATCCGTGTATGTTGCAAAGCAATGCGAGTCGACGATAGTTGATATGAAATATTTTATGTATACACAGTTTTTTCGAGATACAATAAACAAATAAAGACGCGGGCTTACGAGCGTTTGTCATCGGGCTCGATGACAGCGTCAACGTGACCGGGAATGCAATAATCGCGGTCGTTTCACGAAGTAACCCTTTATCGTCTCAAACACTCGATAAAACTCGTTGTGGATAAAAGAAAATTATTTGGACGATTGAAAGCCCCCAGATGTCTCGAGGATTATCGTAAGGGCATAACTCTAACACACCGCCCTTCTGTCGTACGTACGGGGCATAGGTATGCCACTTGACAGCTAAGGCCACTGTCTTCGGCACAAAGGCAATACTACTGCTGCTTCACGGCTCTCGTCACCGTAGACTCGGAGAGAGAGACCCTTTTACCGTGAAAACCACACTCTTCATCCCCTCCATCCCTCCCCACCTCCTCCTCACCGTTCGAATTATATATCGAAGAGACGAAGTTAACGACACGTATAAAACACATATCTCGCGTTTTCAGCCAGCACACGGGTATAAGAATGAAAATAAAAGAAACGACGAAACGAAAAAAAAAGTGTACGAGTCCTGCAACGAAAGGACCTGCACGATTCACGACTCTTCCATATATTTCACCTCTCACGATATACTACTCTGTCTTGTCGAGCAACGAGCTTGAATATTAACACTTGTCTACTTTGTATTAATCGCAAATGTATCATATCTGTAAAGTCGAAATATTAATACAAACGAGAAATAATTACCTTTATTATCGTAAAGGAGTCAAGGCGTACTCGGCATCCGTGGCCGAACTGTTGGAATGCCTGTGTGTGCACCGTAGAGTCCGCTACGGAACATCGCGAACGTTCACCATGTTTCTTTCGTTAAAACCCCTTAGCGGATCGGTTTACTGAAGCTCCGTACCGTTGATATCACTCGTTATTTGTAACTCTTGGACACATAAACAATTATTCACAATATGTCCGATTGTATTGAGATTTGTTTTGTCACTCGTTGGAGACGGGCCACCGCCACACTATCCGTCAATTCACAATAACACTACGCGGGGAGTTTGGGGTCGACCGCCATTAAAATTCGACGGACTACGGGCGCCGCTGCATGGGTTGGCGTTGGGGACCCGTCGTACCTACGGCGTGCGCTCCTGTTCCATACACCATCTTTCTCCAACGATTCGTTCTCTTCCCCCGTTTACAATCTACTACTACTGCTGTACGTTCTTTCTTTCGTTTCTCGCTCCGACTTGTGCGATGGTACGCGCTCGCCTACTTCGTTCTTCCAACGCCAACCCTCGGCTCTTTTCGTTTACTCTCGTTCATTCCATATTCTCCAGCACACGCATCGCACTTGTCGCGTTGCCCCTGATGCTTGCTCGCTTGCTCGTTGGGTTCTCGCGCCCTATCGCGTCCTCCGGTGGAAGAACCACGAAAACCTTTCTTTTACCTTCGTTTCCCCTTCGCTTCTGTCTTTCTCGCGCTCTGTACGCGTGAGGCACGTACCGATGAGTCGCACACACGTTACCCGCTGCTCAAGCGGCAAAGGCTTCTTCTCTCCTCGTTGCTTATACTCAATGTAAAATGGCCAACCACCCCGAGACCAAGGGGCATCGTACCCGCCCCTCGTATATCCCATCAATTTTTTTTTCCCCACACCATTAATCATCGTTGCGATGCCATTATTTTGCTAATACGAATCAATGAGTAAACTCACTTTTAGTCTTCAACGTTCGCATGTTTGTTAAATATTCCCTTTTGTTTTTTTTTTCCTTTACAGTACGAAAGAATGGTTCTATTTTTTGTACGACATATTAAAACGAGAAACTTATGACCGCTTTATTATTGATTAAACTCGAATTAACTAGTCTTGTCACAATTTATTGTAAATATTATGTTATTTACATATATACCTAAGCTTCGGATAGTATTCGTAACATCTTTCCATTGGAGGAGAGGGTGTGAATTTTTTTTTTTTTGGCTGGTTTATTTTTTGTTTTTTTTCATCATCTTTTTTTTTAAGTATAACAAACATAGTAAATAACTAATATAGCGGATTTGTTTGCTTTTTTTTCTTTCGTTTCATTTTTGTAATCGAGAGTATGATGATCGATGCGTGAGTATAATTTATTCATAATTGTAAACGGTCCGGCTAACATTCTGTCGTCTTACGTTACGACCCAACTTTGCGCTTCACTGGGGGCGTCTCTTTTTCTCTCTGTGTGTGTGTTTTTTTTTTTTCGTCACAAAACAAAATTAAAATCAAAGCTACAAGAATCACTGTGTCCTTCGTTTCGGTGGTTTTGTCTCTTTTTTTTTTTTTTTTTTTTTACTTTTTATCTTTACGTATAGAAAGGGTCGAAGTTTTTCTTTACAGTGATTCGAAAGAGACACGAGCGCACAGCGACGAATATGAGGGGCTTATCTCGTGCACTATCGATAATTCATTACGCAAGGTTCTCAAGAAAACTTGAAAAATTCATCATCATTGATATTTGTGTATTTTTTTTTTGTTTTTTTTGTTTTTTTTTTTTTTTTTAATACGGAATTAAAGCATGTAGAAAATTCGCGTTCAGCTCAATATTTTCTCTTACACTGGTTCACACGCGCGATAAACATTGTAACTTGATAAGAAACGCTTCGAAGGGCCGCGCGCGCGTGTACGCTCGTTGCACCTTCGAATCATCGAAAGAGTTCGGTTATATTTTCGAAAGAAAAAAAAAAAAAAAAAAAAAAAAAAAAAATTAAAGGTTTTTCTATATATTTCTATATAAGCCAAAAAACTTAGCCTATCTAACTAGATAATTCAGGATATCGAAATAATCCTCATCTTATATAGAAATACATATACTTAAGAAAGTCCCTTAAGTTTCGTAATGCACGGCAAGAAAAAAAACATATGCCGGTTGCACGGAGGAAGGCTTTTTTTTTTACCAAACACCGTATAAAAATTATAAATCAGAGAGGGAGGGTCATCGGGGGTATCAGGGAGGGGGGAGGTAATCGTTTTTTTTTTGTTTGTTGTAAAATTTACGTCTACAGGAGTATTTATACACACGTCCGTTACGTATCGGTTCTCTGCTGTTCTCGCTCGCCAGCCTGTTTCCTGTTTAGGCCTTCGACATGACATCAAAAGTAAAAAAAAAAAAAAAAAAAAAAAAAAAACCGAAAAAAAATCAACAACAACCAATTGTGTACAGAAACGTAAGTAAATCCGAGAATAGAACTGCGTCCGCTTAATTTCCGATATTATCGATTGTATTGTGTAAAATTTGGTTTTTTTTTTTTTTTTTTTTTTTTTTTCCCCGTTTCTCAATTTCGTCTTTAGTCACACAGTCACGTATTTAATAACGTTTATTTTTTATTTTTTTCACTTTTATTCGCGTTCGATAAAATTCCCGTAATCGAATTGAAATCGTACAGCCGCGCGTTCACTATCTAATGGGGTTCGTTCGAAAGAATTTTTTTTTTCTTTTTCTTTTTTTTTTTTCAAAATGGTATTTTTTTTTCAGCGTTTAACACGTGCATCCAAAATTCATTCTCTCTTCTTCTATCGTTCGATCGCATGCACTCTGTTCGCTTTCAAGTTAAACGTCCGTCTGCGTTACAATAACGAAGGTAAAACTGTCCGCGTTACCGCGTCGACATGCGCGGCGTGCAAAAAAGTTTTCTCCGAGGTCGCGTTTGTGTCTCTAACGTGTGTAGTTTCATCGCGCGCGTTTTTTTTTTTTGTCTGTCCAATGCGTTTTCTCCCTTTTATTCGTTTCTCTTTTTTGTTTCTATCTCTCTAAAAACCCCTTAACGTTTTTTTCGTGTCTCGTTTTCGTTTACGTTTTGTTTGTTTCATTTGGGTGTCTCAATTCTGCAATGGCGTTACTGTATTATGCATTAATAATCTTGTTATCGATGCCTCGAGTCTGTCGGTGAACTATATATCATGATTTTTGTTTCTTTTTTTTTTTTTTTCTTCCGTAGCAGCGGTGGTGGGTAGAAGGTAAGTAGTACAAGTAATTAATAGCTGGTATGGTGGTACAACTGATGATGGTATGGCTGGTGATGGTGGGACTTTTTGCTTTTTTGTTTTGTTTTGTTTTTTTTTTTTTTTTTTTTCGTTAAATTCACGTGGACACAAGAGTTATGCGAACGCGCATCTCTTTAGCCCAAAGACGGGAAGTCGTGCTCGTCGTCGACCTTCGGGGCGTTCTGACGTCCGCGGGGCGACCTTTGTTCCACTTGCGGAGCCGGCACCTTAGTCGTATCCTTTACAAAGCGAAGAAAAATAGAAATAGTAACTTCGACAATTGATCTATTTTCGTAGTCATTGAAAAGCGATGTAAAAAAAAAAAAGAAAAAAAAAATAGAATGGAATTTCCATATAGAAGAAAAAATGGTTCAAAGTTCATAATAACTTACAGGCAATCCTCCCCGAGGTTCGCCCGGAGCAGCGTCACGCGGAGTGCCACGATTACCGCCGAATCCACGTTGATTAGGACGATCGCCGCGAGCTCCGCGTCCTCCGCGACCACCGCGACCGCCACCTCCGCGTCGTGAATCGCTGAATTGAATGTCGATATCCAAAACGTGCTTTTGTCTGCCAACGCGTTGCGGATATTCGGCCGCAACGTCGTAGTCCTCCTCGTCTTCTTCTTCCTCCTCGGCGCCTTCCTTCTTCTTCTCGAGAGCGTACATCTTCTTCCAGCGTGTCAAATCCTCACCTTCACCGGCTTTACGCAAATTGTACTGAGGTTTCGCTCGGGTGCTGCGCAGAGCTTTCCATTCGTCGAGCGTCAATACTTGCGCCTCTTCCTCGACGGGCTTCTCCTCCGTCGACGTATCGGCCGATGCTTCGGTCTCCTTACCCTCGGCGGGTACCGGAGGCGCCTCACCTTCTGGCTTCTCAGTTCCCCATTCTTGATTCTCTGTTGTCATCATACTCTCTCTGAAACAAATATTTCGCAATCGGGAGGCTGTTACGATTTTTTTCTTTTTTTTTTTGCGCACATAGGATAATAAAAATAGTATTTTTGCTATCGATGTATTAATCAGCATTCAAAATTATTATACTATTAATTTTAAAAATAAAAAAAAAAAATTTCCCGAATAGAATTGCTAAAAAGTATTTATAGACCAAAATAAAAATGATGACTCGTGATTGTTAGATTTTTTATGATTTATGGGTTACTGAAGTATTTTGGGGGAAAACAAAATTGATAAAAAACAATACTTTCTCTTTTCCATACTTCGTATGGGATGAGAAAGTAAAAAAAAAAAAATTGTTTTACTTACTCAATTTCGTCGTTGTGGGTACCCCAGTTATGGCTTCCAGCGCCATCCTTCTTGTCGACCGGTTTCACACCACTGTAACCATGCCTGCTACCATTAATACAACGTGTATTACACGCGAAAAAAAAAAACAAACGAAAAATACGATTAAAACGTACATAAGCTGTGTTTTTTTTTTGTATTTCGCGAACAAATACACATTGGCATGCAATTCGGCAAAATTCTTACCTCGGTTGCCCGCTTGCAGACATATACGGAAGAATTATAATGAATATATATGTACATATTATTGATTTATTAATTCGATGGGCGAACTAGTGAGGAGTTATTTATTATTATCGATATAAAGTGGAGTAAAAATTTTGCCACGTTTTTGTTCGGTGAAAGACGTTTGCGGATCGTACGTAATAGTTGTTGCGGTTATTGTTATATTTTTGTATACATACGTCTTGTCGGAGCCGGACTGACGGTCGAATTCGCGTTTGCCGCGATTGTCGAAGCCGCCGCGTCCCCCGCGAGATCCGCCGCGTCCTCGTCCACCGACACCGCGAACTCCGCCGCGTCCGCGACGTTCACCAAACTCGCCGCGCGGGGCATCGCCGGTACCGCGGAACTCACGATTCTCCCGTCCTCCTTCACTGTTGAAACAAAAATGAAAGTTAACGTTTGTTTTTTTTAATTTGCGTATCGCAATTTCGGAAAAAAAAAAAAAAAAAATTTAATATTTGTTTAAAAAAAAAAATTAAACGAATCGAAATTTACGATCAGAAAAAAAATAGTTCTGACGATAGTCAATGAAGAGAAATCATAAATGATCAATTGAAAAATCTTTAGCGCAGCAATTTTTATTTCTATTATTTGAAAAAACTCTGACTAACCCGGGAGGTCCTCGCCTGAGCTCTCCGCCCTGATTGCGCGGAGGCCTGTCTCCATCTTCGCGATTGCGACGATTGTTACGTTCTTCTCTCGATTCGCCGGAGAACTTCACGTTGCGATCACCGCCCGTCGGAGCCCTCTGCTGCGGAGGCTTCTTCTCGACTGAGCAAAGAGGAAAACAAAATATTTTTGTTCTATCCTTCGATAATAGATATTTATTGGAAAATAATCGATAAATAAAAAGAATCATTAAATATTAATGTTTTTTTTATTCACGATGATTGAATACATGGATTTGTGAATGGGAGAAAAAAAAAAAAAAAAAAATTGTGTCGCAACAAATGAGTTGCCTAAAAAGTATATGAAAGAGAGGATCCATGACCAATGTAGCTTCTCTAGAGTAGCAAGGCATGCTGGGGGTAAGTCGATAGTTATATTTTTGTCATTCCACACGGCAGACATATTGGTGACCACAAAAGCACATGGCAACCATGTGCTCTTCTGTAGGTTATTCTTTCTGTTGATGCCCCCCCGGTTATTAAATAAGACCAACGAATCAACAAAATCATCATTTTATTATCGCGTAAAAGTGTTTTACTTCAAAACTCCGAAATTTCTCTCTTCCCCGCGTAAAGAAATGTGCAAAAAAAAAAGCGTGCATTATTTCGATGGCGAGACGATCGAGAAAACGGAGTAACTCGCCGATTGGCTGAGAGCATGTAAAGTTGTTTTGCTGAAATAAACTTTTTTGGATGATAAAGCTTGTGATAATTTTTTTGCGCGCCGGTTAACGCCGGGTTTCGCACGCGCGGCGCGCACGATGCGCCAAGACGAGACGAATGTTGAACACACGATCTCGTTTCGTCGTTTACGATGAAAGCAAATGCGACAACGATTTCAATCAATGATGTTTCGAACGAAAATAGAAAAAAAAATAGTTCGATCGGGGTTTACGTGGCGAAAGCCGATTAGCGTGTTAACAAGAGGGATGAAATATTATCGAGCGGCGCGGGTAGACACGAGGTCGGCTCGAGGCGGCCATAATAGTGTAAGGTGCACCAGTGAGCTCGAATGTTGGTCGATGATGATAGATGGGAAAAAAAGCTATGTTTCATAACTAACCTTGCTCCTTCTTCACCTCCGGAACTTTCGGCGGTTGTTGCTGAACATCCTTGATAACACGACTCTTCGGTGCTTTTACGCCGGTTGCCTTTTGAGCGTCCGGTTGCTTGCTCTTGTTCTCTTTTTCCGACAATTTTTCCTTCTTCTTCGCCTCCTTTTCTTGTTCGCGTACTTTAAGCACTTCCAGAGGATCCTCGTCTTCGTCCAGCGCCAACGAGAATTTGTTCGTTACCGTGATGCTGTATGAGTTCTCCATGGCGTCTCTTATCCTCTTGTCGTCGAGGATTATGCGAAAATTTCACGGCTACTTTTGAGCCCTTGTGTAACAGAGACATCCAATATTCCAATATGGCCGAGTCGAGGATAGTTCACCACGAGGTCTGCGCCTCGGGAGGGACCCATTATCGTCTTGCACCCAGCGCACTTTACCCCCACTCTATCCCTAACACTAACATTGCCTTCTTGTTAATTTTAAAACCGTCAAAATATTCTAAAAATACGAATATTAATTTATCGAGACAATTTGTTACAAAACAATACAATATTTAACGTTAAATCGAATGTTTAAACGGGACGCGTGCTTCGTCGAGGCGGGCGAGTTTACATGAGAGAATCTCCGGCTTCTTGTAAAATCATAAATAGATCTATTAATGTATTATGATTCTTCGTAAATTTTTTACATTCGCGTCTGTTTGAAGGCTAAAGACACGAGGAATATCAATTTCAACTCATGCTCGGTATAAATATTGTAAAAATATCCTAAAAGACGACAAAGCGGTAAAGGCTTCGACCGCTCATTTTTCTTACCGCGTCCAATCGGAACTCGTTTCGTTGTAATTGGTCGATCGCGTAAGCGGGAGACTTCGTAAGCTCGCGGATTCATCGTCGTGACTTATCCACAATAATCTCCGCAGATATAAAAACGAATTATACATCTATAATCCTCTTTACTCGCAACAATCCATGTACTGAACATTCCCTTAAAGAAAATATAGCTCGAGAAATGCTTCTATTGAAAAAAAGAATTCTCGAAGCGCTGTTCATTGTTTTGTTTTTACCATTCTCGCTATCCATTTGCTCTATACTCCCAGCCTGACTCGCAATCTTCATGGATGCGAGGCTAAGCATGCGGATTCGCAACAGGCAGAAATCGTACGGGACAGTCTCTCCTCATTGTGGCTTGATAATTCGTTGAATGTGGAAAACTTTCCTCGTTGACTGTACAAACGCTACTGCGTCTACAACAATGTTGTACCTTCAGCGCGTACGGCGGTACGGCGTTCTCGATAGGTTCGACGCGCATAGCTGCGCATAGCCGCTTTCCTCCCCTCTCTCACCCTGTCCCGCATTATTTTGGCGGTTGAATCAGTGGCACGCGGTATAACGTACGGCGAAGAGGTCGCGCGCGTTGCTTTCCCGGTGGCGGCAACTCCGTAAAATCCTTGTAGCTCTCTTTCGCGGGGCATCAAAATCCCCCTTGTAAATCGTGCGTAACCGTGCGGGCCCGTGGAGAGTTCGAGTAGAGGTTGTGGAAGACCGAGAAAAAGGTGCGCGTCGCGAACTTTTTACGACTCAATAACAACGTGACGAAAAAAACTAAAAAACAAAAAAGAGCGGTAGACAAATAATACGAGGGATTAATCGTGTACTGGCGTGCGTGACAAGTGTGTGCTGTGGGTGAACAAAGCCAATTTTCGAAAAAAAGAAAAACCGAAAAATTCGTGAATAAATCTTCGCGTTAGAAGGATGGAGCTGCACACGCCGAAGCGCGAGTCTCGACCGTTGGTGGAAACGATGCCGCGAAGTCCGCCAATGTGCGACACGATGCTTTATCCATGGAACTGGGGCGAGGAGGCGCGAAATGTTAACCTAAGTCCCGGCAGCTCGTGTTCCTCACCGGAGTATCGTGATCACGGTACGGCGTCTAATCGAAACGGTTCCGTACAACGTTCGGGTGGATCGGAGAGCCATCGTCGGGGCAGACCACGCGCCGACGCTCTTACCAATCTCATGATGCAAGGCAGCACGTCGCCCAGCAGCATTAAATGCACCTATTGCAATCGCGTATTTCCGAGAGAAAAAAGTCTTCAGGCACACTTGCGTACGCACACGGGTATGTATCATGATGAGAGGCTCTTTATTCATTCTTTTTTCTTTTCTTCTCGAACACACGATAACCCAAGATAATTATTATTGTACCCAAGCCGTGTGTTTTTGCAAAACGACCATGCGGATTCGTGAATTTACTACGCCGACGGCAGAGATGGAATGAGAGAATGAAAATATGCGAGATCCTTCCACAGCCGCCGGTCGTAGTATACTACGATTATTGTACTGTGCTATACAGTAGTGTATATCTGTAGCTATCGCTTCAACCTCGGCGTGTAACGGTCACGCGTGATCACGCGTCCCGCCGCACGACCGCCATCATGCGTACTTTAAAATGTTTACATGACTTTCTTTCTCTCAAAAATACATCGAAATTCGATTATTCCGCACTTTAAAATTCTAAATAACAATTCTCTTGCTTTCTTTAACGTATTTTTTCGTTATTATTCGATAAATTTTCTTACCACATTTTTTTTTCGTCTTGTTTACAACGTGCATGAAGCAACAGGCATTTTCCGAATGTTTCTTTGTCTCCTTTCATCAATCGAAAGATGCTAAGGGAGGCTGCCTACACAAATAGTGTACAAAAATTCACAATTACAAACAAACCATTTATTTTTTTCGTATAAATTGATATTTTGCACGACGGTTATGTTTTTTGCATTTCCGTTGTATATTTTTCTTATAATCAATTTTATTACTGCGGAGCGAAATTTTTTTTTTTCAAATTTCAATTTATCAGTTCAATTGAATTTTCATCTTTGATTTTTCAGGCGAACGCCCCTATCCCTGCGATTATCCTGGCTGTACGAAGGCTTTTACACAGTCGGGACAATTGAAGACGCATCAGCGTCTTCACACCGGAGAGAAGCCTTTTCTTTGCACGGAACCCGGTTGCGAAATGAGATTCACTCACGCCAACAGACACTGTCCGGATCATCCTTACGCGACTTTGACTCGTTCTGACGATTTTGTACTCAAACCGGTATCCGGTAACACGGAATTACCTCACGACGTAACACGCTGGTTGGAGCGTTACAAATTGGCGAGAGAACGCGAGGATCGAACGCCGACGGGAAAAAACGAGCGGAAGAAAAAACCGTGGAAAACGACATCCGAAAATCACAAGAGAATAAAATCGAGAAAAGGTTTGATGATGGATTCGGTTGGGGAGCAGGAAAATCGCGATTGCAAATCGCCGAATCAGCGAATATATTGCAGCGAAAGTCAGGACAGTCAGGACGATAGTCAAGACGAAGATCCCGCGGAGGCTTGCATAGCTCTGCAAACTTCCGAGGACGAGGAGAGTACGATAATTAAATTGCCGAATACACCGGTAAGAAGACCTTTGGATAGATTGCAGCCGAAAAAACGATGGCTACGAGAGGCGTGTTTGGAGCAGCAATTGGCGAAACCTCTCAGATGGGACATCCGTTCGAACGCAAACAATTCTCGTTGCGATATCGATCAGCAGAATATATCGATGTTGGATAACAGCGCTAATTCCCGATGGAACGTTTCCGATATCGGAACTTTCAATGGTACGACGATCACGGATAACAGTCTGAACTTGCAAACGCTCAATGAATCCCCGCAAGTCGATCAGGAAACTTTGTTCTCGAGTCATCAGTTGTCTTGGGATCTCGTCTCGAGAGACGTAGCGACGAATAACGTCGAGAATAACGTCGAACAGCTTGTTTTCGATTCCGCGATTACGCTGCCGCAACAGGTACACTGGAATCCCGCAATTACGAATCCTGTTAATTCTGTTTCGATAGACGAGAGACTTACGATCGTTAACGATCCTTCGACGATCCCGAAAAACTTAAACTGCGGAAGAATATTGACTGAGAATTGTTGGGACGCAACGAAAACTGAGAAACGACAAACGATCGCTAATGAATTGCCGAAAAACAGCGAAATCGTCGCCGCGGTACCCACGAGACACATCGATAATGAGACGAGACCGACGGTTTTGATGCTCGCGAAAAATTCCATTAACTCGTTGAGCAACAAAGATATATTGCGATCGAATTCTTGCGTTAAGAGCGTCGAAAAACCTGCGGTAAAAGTTGTCGTTGTTAAACAGGAGGAAAACACGATAAGCTTACCGATACCGGAAGATAATCAAAAATGGCTCGGGGCATTGGCTCTCATGGAATTGGCGAAAACACAGGAAGAAGCCGCAGCTAGAGCTCTCGAATTCGCCAAGAATCTTGAACACAACGCGACGAACCAACAGACCATGAATTATACTCATCTATAGACTGTGATTTTTATAAGTCCCCTCCCTATTCGCGTATAAGTCGTTAATGATGATTAATAATGATATTTTTTTTTTTTATTCTCCAAAACGAGATTCCATTGGCTCGAGATCGATATACGACGATTATAGTCGTAATGATCGCGATAAAAGAAATCAGAAAAAAAAAAGAAAAAAAAAAAAAATTTGAGACGTTCACGGAGAGCCATGACAATCCTCAGTGATAATTGATTGATACAACTTCGTCTACCTTCGATCGCGTTATTTAATTGTTTAGTAATATCGACGGTTTTCCAAACGATTTTTAACAACGAGTCTGCGATTCGTTCGTCGATTCTCTTGTCGCATGCGTTGCGCAAAGGTGTTAAAAACTTCTTATTTCACGTTTTTTTTTTTTTTTTTTTTTTTTTTTTTAATCCAATAAGACGTTGACGATTTTTCAGGATGTTTAACTTTAAGAGTTTCTTCGAGGCGATTGGTTCCAATGTTTTTTCGCTCTTTCGATTTTTCGTCATTTTTTTTTTTTTTTTTTTTATTATTTTTTTCGTTTTATTTTTTTCATTTTCATTTTTGTAATGCAGGGTCTAAATTAGTCGGTAAATGTACAAAAAGAAAATTGAAGGAGAGTTGAGAAGTAAGTGTTATTATTAGCGAGTTAGACGCGGCAACGATTCGCCATTCATCAGAGGGTTTTTGTTTGATTTTTTTTTTTTTTTTTTTTTCTTCGAGTTCTCGAACGAAAGTTTACCAAATATCTGCTAACGAAACAAAAAAAAAAAGAAGAATTGCATCGTTGAAACTATCGATACAGAATGAGTCGATCGACGGTTTTTTTTCTTTCGTTTATTCTTTTCTCTTCTATTATGTAAGACTACTCTGAGATTTTATACGTTTGATCGAGCGATGTCTATTATTCACCTGGTGGTACTTAAATATTAGCGGCTCTTGGATTGGCCAATTTTTGTTGAAAGTTTAATTGTGTTTCTCGGCCCGCGACGTCGAGACGGTGAATTCGTCGGACAAACGTAAATTTATAAATCACTGTTGAATAAAAAAAAAAAAAAAAAAAAACGAAACAAACTATAATTCGTTCATTTGTGAAAACGAAAGAACGAAAAACGCACATTGTGAGATAAGCTCGAGTCCCGAATAGATTGATCGCATATTCGGATATCTTTAATGTTAACGCGATGAAGGAAAAAAAAAAAAAAACAAAAGAAATGCGTACTCGCGACGTCCTTAGTCGGTGCGTGTGCGCGTCAAGTTATTTATTATTATTATCTATTGTCAATTAATTTTTTTTTTTTTTTTTTTGTTCGAGACGCGCGAAACATTGTGTGATATTTAGTATAATATAAAGCTAAAAAATAACAGTGAGAATTTTGTCGTAGAATGAATGATGAACGAGATGTTTAAATTTGAATATTGTGAAATATTTCATTGGAACAAAATTAAATACTATTTATACAATTTCAAGTGTTGATTGATTTTTCATTTAATTTCCCATCCTCATAACTTTCTTGTTTTTTGCGCGTAAGATAATTCGTGAAAAAAAGCAAAACTTCCTACCGGAATGGATGCCGGTAATTTTATCGGCGCGATTTCTCTTCAACTCGGCGAGATAGTGGTCAATATTACCGACCGGTGGTCGCATTACATATGTTTTGAAAAAAAATCAATCTATTAACGATCGTTTGCGAACATTACAGAGTTGTCAGAAATTGATTTCGTAATAAATTGAATAAGATCGCCGTTGAGTTAACAATTAAAGAAAAATTATTTATTGGCTCTTCTACCATTGATTTGCATTTTATTATTCGATAACTAATATGGACAATGAGTATTTATCTATAATAATACCGCAATTGAAGTCTCAAATTTCTAATTAATTATTCTGCAAAACATACAAATCGTGTTAACTCGTTTACCCGAGTTTCGCAGAGTATCACGCAACACGTCCGCCTCGCACGGGGGCGAAGCGCCGACTGGTGCGCGCGGCCGCCGCTCGCAGCGTTGCGCACACCTGCAGCGCGCATCTGCGTATGTGTGTCACCGGGTCTCGGGGTGTTTAACAAACAATAAGAACAGTAGTTTATCCATTACCGCGCTAATGGATATTGTAATCGATAGTGCATCATTCGATATCTCTACTCGTGTTTTTAATCGACATTCGCAGTATCCGACGATTCGTTCGGTGAGTAAAAAAACTTTTTCATTGCGACAAACGTTCGGAAAGCCGGGCGTAACAAAATATACATCGATCACATAACCATACAGTACAATTTTATTTGTCTAATTTCAATGCGACGATGCAAAATTTTTGCAAGCTTGCTTCGTACGATACAGGAGTAGAAACGATAGACGGTCAGACGTTGACCGTGCAATACGTTGTCTCTCGACCATTGTCCTTTTATGCATAGAAAAAACTTACGCTTGGCAAGCCAAGAGG
The DNA here is from genome assembly GCA_934046635.1 of Buathra laborator. Lineage (NCBI taxonomy): Eukaryota > Metazoa > Arthropoda > Insecta > Hymenoptera > Ichneumonidae > Buathra > Buathra laborator. The sequence goes on along the minus strand of OW203898.1, from coordinate 14,815,319 downwards.
AACGCAGCAGCGGGTTTTCTGCGTCGTGAACATATGCATGTATCGTTCCATGGTCATGCATGCGAACCTGCGATCATAATACACTGCGAAATAAATAAAGCGCAATAGCACAGTGCGAATTCTCCTTGTAGTAGAAAGTCAAGATTTCCAAGCGTTTCAAAGTGATTCATAACAGAACATTGATATTCGTAAAGTTAAATTCGCAAACGGGAAAACTCGAAATAAATAAGATAAAGTTTCGTCGTATGCATTACGAACTTCATAAAACGCGTGATCGATCGAATTTAAAAAAATCCTCGCAATACTCCAATTAAAAACTTCGGCACCGATTCATTTACATTGAACGAAAAAACTTTATGTTCAATTTTGTCAAGAGCTCTCCCTTTCAATCGGTACTTTCGCAATTGATATCGCGGATTCATCGAAACAAAAAAAAAGGAATCGGAACCTCGTACCTCTCGAATGTTATACGACACGAGAAGATTTCCGAATGAAAATGTATAGATGGGAATCTCGCATGCGCGATCGTGTGTGTTTTATGTGTATGTTTCTCGATAGTGTTGAAATTTCAATGGGATGGGATTTCATCGATTGGATTCGCTCTCCCGTTCGTATACCCCAGAGACCCATCTGAATTCCGTATACTCTGTTCGGCACTCTCGAATATATACGACGATCGGGGACTATCGATAGAGCGACTTCCGCTTCCCTAGAATCCCTGTTATATCAACAATATACGCGTAATTCGTGTCTTCGTTGATTTTTTAAATGACAGAAAAAAGAAAAATCGAAAAATTGATCGATAAAAAATTGCGAATTAGCATTAAATAACCAAAATACAAGTTTAATATTTTTCGCTGCATTTGCGTTGCTTTACTTTCTACCATCGAAAAAATGAATTTCACCCCTATTCGTGGTAAAATTCTCCGCGATGTGTCTCTGTCGCTCTCGCGGTAGTTGGAGCTGCGCGAGCTCACTGAATCTCCGAAATGCTCGACGAGTGGAAAATGCACTTTTAATTGCACGTCAAAGTCAAAGTCGAGTCCCGTCGTCGGCGGCGCCGCTGCATGTGGCTGCCTGTGAACTAGCCGAACGCGCTCCGGCACTGGTTCACTCTCTATACAGATTCGTTTTGTAGCGACGACCAGAGAGAAGTCCCGACTATAGCTAAACGCGCGCGGCAACGTTTCCTTCATTCTGTTTACTACCGCGGACTCGACTTTTTCACGCTTTCTCTGTTTCGCTTTGCCTCACCGAGCGAATGTGTAGCTTCCGTTACTTATGAATTTTACTCCATTTAAATTACGTCGCGTATGTATGCGCGCGCATGTAGTTCCATTACACGCGCGTATGTATGCGCGCGATATATTCGTATATATGTATATATTAGCGTTAATATGCGTAGTGGTACGCGCGACCACGCAAGGGTGCGTAAAACACGTTGACGTCAAACGCGACGGTTGTACAAGGTGGTTAAAAAGGGTTGAGGAGAAGAGAGAGAGGAGGTACGATGAAGAGTGAGAGAGGTTAGGGCGGCGGGGGCGACGTTACGGCCTGTTTCTCAAAGGGGGTTTTCCGGGCGCGCGGTTGAAGGTAATTCAGGCGACTTAACGCCAACGCCAGTGCAAAGTGGTTTGACCCCCTCGTACCTCCTTCTATATCCTTATTCGGCGTTGCAGAAGCCAGCGTGTCATACGTGTAAAGCCACAGCATCGCGGAAAATCTCTCTTTGCCTCTTTCTCGCGTTGAACGAAGTGAGAGAACGCGACGGGGGAGTGGGAAATTTCCAAACGAAGCATATACAGCGTCGGGGGATTACCGAGCGCGTATTACCAAGTACCACGCTTCTTTAGTTTTCTCTTAGTGCGCATAACTGAGAGACTTTACGGCGCGTACAAAAACACCTCCCCCCCCCCGCCGCTCCCCTCCCTTTCCCTGTATTTCTCGACTTATACGTGAGGTTGCGCTACGTGTATTCGTTAGTTACGTACATGAATTTCGTTAGTTACTCGGGTACGGCTTATGGTTAATCATGTTGATGGCTTGTCGCCTACCTACCTCCCTCTGAGCCTCAATGGGATGTATCTTAATGATGTTGCGGCGAAACTCCTCTACGAAGCTATGCTATAGCAGATATACTACGGCTATGGAGAACTCGGGCAAAAGAGAAATTCTCTCTCTGCTCGTTTCTACGCTCGTCCCTTTGATACAGTTTTCGAGAAAATTTGATTAACGCGAGTCCTCCTTTATTGCGAAAGGAAACGAAGTATCCTTACCTTTCTACTATCCTCGTACCCTTTTCATGAAATTCATTTCATTCCGTGAAAATTTAACAAATCGAGCATAAATATTTTTATTAGATTATCAAGAGAATAGAAATCGGTGGAGAAAAATAATTCGACCGTTTTCGATGAATTTTTTTTTTTTTCGTCTTAAATAAACTTTTTTTTTCGTTTGGTGACAATACCATTTTTTAAAAGCACATCTTCCGAAAAAAGACTTTAATATAGTTTGATATAGTGAAATTTATAATTTATAATTAAAAAACATGAATAAAAAATATATATTATTATTATTATTTTTTTTAATAATTAATGTGTATTTTTAGTTCCGAGGGAAAGGGTTAAATTTGAATAATTTAGTTTCATGCGTCCGAACCCTATAGGCGCTGCATTTACATTATAAGGTTCGTAAATCGTTATATATATTCGATTTAAATGGTCGACAAACGATTGATCCCGATAAGCAGCATATTTGGTGGGGGTCCGTAAATTCGAGAAGGCCGTTGCATGGAAAAAATCGTCAGCTGTTCATAGCAGGTTGCCGCGATCTATTCCCGTCCCATTGCCTACTCCACTTCCGGTTTTCGTCGAGCAGCACGGGGCCACCTGCGTTGAATGCACGTTGCGCGAGTCTCTTCAATCCCCCTTATTCACGGACAGTTCGATGGCCCATTGTATACGGTTACATAGTTCGGTAGAAACGCACAGTGGATTTTAGTCATGTGCTTCGCGCATAAAGGCGCATTCGCGTTCGGAAGCTGCGACACGGATAACATGATCCCAATCGCGTCGAAGATACATATAGCGGGACTCTCTCATCAACTGTAGGAAAGCGGTAAAAGCTTTACGGTACAGAGACGCATTGACGGAAAGGGGGAATAAGCGCAAGAAAGGGATGAAGAGAAATTGGTTCAAGCGGATTCAGTGTGAGAGGAATAGATGAAAATGGAGGTCGAAGCGTGTAGATCGGGTCAGCGGTCTTGGACCGTCCGCTTTTGATAGGACCGACACATAGGCAGTCGCGTATGCGTAGCGGGGATGATAGGGGGCGCGAGAAAGGCGGAGGTGGCGGTCGCGGTGGCGGCTAACGGACGCGAGGGACTACGGAGAGTGAACCGTGGCGTTACGGCTCGCAGTTAGGTTCGGGCCCTGCTTCGCGGTAGTGGTGTGTCGATGCGCCGCGTCAAACGCTTCGACGTTTCTCTGTATAAACAACTAAAATAACAACGCACCCACACGTGAAATATCGTTATTATTAGTCGAGTATTCGCGAGCGTCAGAGACACGAAAGGACTCGAGTGTTTTCGAGGTTAATTGTTGCGTGTAAACAATCGGAATTCAAAGTTCGTTCGCCGCGAAAAAGCTCTGTGTGCAAAAGAATTAATTCATTGTTTCAAACATTTTTTTGGAAAAAATAATAAAACAAAACGGAAAAATAATCGAATAAATGGTGACGCTGGATGTTTCGTAATATCGAAGCGGCGTGTAAATCGTTTAACGTGTCAACATTCGTTTAATCAATGTGGGTTTCGATGTCCGGCGAACATTTCCGATCGAATTGTAAAAGTTGAACGTTGTCCGCGGTTTGTGCTTTTTTCGTGTTTTTTTTTTTTTTTTTGTTTTCGTTGTTTTTCAAAGCGATTCGCTTTTATTCGCAAAGTTGATTAGTTGCTTGTTATAAACTCGAAACTATGGCGTTAAAAATCGCGTGTGTTGGAGAATATGCGAGTGAAAAATTGACGATAACGAAGAAACTCGAATTTCGACTGGGGAGATCGACATGTCTGCTTATCTGTTGCTTGTTGCTGATTGGTCAGGTTCAAGGTCAGTAAAGATTCGCGACGACGAGGATCCTAGAGGCTCGTGTGTCGTACAGATGTATAAAACTTCGTCGGTTTTTTCGTTTCTTTTTTTTTTTTTTTTTTTTTTCGTTAGCGTACAATTCTACGTAAGAATTATTTACATTTATATATAGGTGTAAATACATACCGATGTACTTCTATAGTAGAATGCACAAGAAGGTTTCTGATTCGGGGGGAACTTGAAAGATTTATCGCGTCGAAGCTTTCAGTCTGCATGAATTTTTTATGCGGCGAGAGGAAACCGTCTCCGGCGAGGGATAGTGTCGAATCTGCTACATAACCTCGCCGCGCCGAGAATAGGGCTCTCGGAGTTTCACTTACTCTCCCACAGTGGCAAAACTTCTGGGTCACACATTTGACACGGGTATCCAATGAATTTTTATTCGTCTTCTTGCAATACATTCCCTCGCAGATTTGCAATTCAAAAAGGGCCCCGGGGCCTTCGAATTATTTCGATGTAGCGACGTGGATGGGTTGACCTTGAATCAACAAACTCATCGCCTCGAACTTTTTATCCGTATATTTTTCTTCGTTTAGTTCTTAAAATCATTTTTCTTCAATTCCGCATTTCAATTTCTCGGTAACATCGCGATCGCAGTTAAATTTATGCTATACACACAACCACCGTTTTTTCTCAACTCCCTCCAATAACCTCAAAGTTAACATTCCAAAACATCGAAAACTACGATATAAATAATTCCGAAATTAATTTCGCGCTCGAATCTTAAACAATTTTAATTTTTAGGTTATTTTTCGTTACACAGGTCGCACAGGTGGTGCGGCCTGCAAGTACTTTTAGTAATCGATACGAAGCTTCGTAAGAGTTTTAAAAGATCCCTCGAGAATTGCACAGATTCCAGGCGAGCGTTAAATATATCCAATTCGTTGCCTCCCCTCGCGTTAAAATGCTCCCTCGGTTTCCACCCGAAGGTTTTCTCTCGAAAGATATAACCTACATTACGGCATTTCATTATATTCGACTTTAATTCCCGATTCAATTATCCTAGCTTTTCGATTCTCTCGGTGATATATCTGTAATACTGCTATATATACGCTTCTTTGAGTACAAATGCGTGCAATACATATATATATACATATATATCGTCGGCGGTGAGATTATAAATTCAATTAAGGCGGGCAGATTATTCCTGGAGAGAGAGATAACGTCGGAGAAGGGGAGGGGATGGGTTTGCGCAGGATAGACGCGCCAACCGAAATCCCCCATGGGGAAACCTTAATTAGCCAACGATAGATCATCGGATATTTTAGATATGCTAACTGCGACGACTAGACACCGAGAGAGTTTCATCGATATATATATACATAGACGTTCGCTTAGCTTCGTTCATATATACGCAAATATATATCTACACGCAAATATTTACACATATTCACGCATTACGCTGCGCGTGTGTACCGTATAGTTTGATACAACGCGGACGTACACACGTGGCTGGGGAGCACAAATTGTTCGTGTCCGGTGTATGCGTACTAAATAAAACGTGTTTTATCAGACCCGCGCGCTCCGGTATACATTCGTCAGCTCGTTTTTAACATTTTTTTCGTCTCTCGTCTCGTTCCATCGCTTTTTATCCCCAACTCCCGTCGTTACAACACTTTTTTTGTCTTTTTTATCATTTTCAACCGGAGCCCATTGTTTAAGTCTCGAAATAACTGAATTCACTAAAAAGTTAATAAATACGAACTAAATAGCCGCGAGGGAATTTTTTTTGTTTTTTTTTATTTATTTATTTTTCCTTTCGGAGCAGAGAAATTTATTTTTCTGTTTTGAGGTTATGTAACCTTCTATTCCCGATGGCGACTCTATACGGAGTTCCAGTTTAGATTTTTCGCATGTGAATTTTAGTCCGCGTGATGTCACGATTCCGGGAATATTTCGTGTTCGAAGGCCCTCCCGACTAACGTCTAGCGCTGCTGCTGCTGCTGCTGCTGCTGCTTCCGCGACAGTTATTTTCGAGCGTGAAACACACTCGAGTATTGAGAGCACGCGGTTAGTTTTATACATAACTTTGGTGGGCTTAAGGGGCGAGGGAGGCGCGGGAAACGGGAAGGGAAGCATCGGGCGTCGTTTTTCAAATGGACGGGTATCGTTTGTTTCCAACGTGTATAATTATGCGTCGTCACAATGGACTACATATCTGCGGTATACGTACTGTTCGCAGGAGGGAGAAGAAAAAAAAACTATGCGAAGGGTATCTAGTTTCCGGCTTGTATTATCGCGAGGATCGTTTGTCGAAACGGCATTCGGGATTATTGTCGCTATCACTCGTTCGGAGGCGGTGTCGTCTGCCGCGGTGTCGTGACACACGGGGTCCTGTTACTACCCCTATATCTGCTACATACCATCTACGCGATGTATCGCAATAACATTTTCAACGCTATATTTATACATATGCTTCCGGTAAAAACAAGCAAATTTATTCACGCAACAAAAGCTCTGCTCGGTCGACTTTATTAAACGCGAAAGGAGAGTTTACACACGTAAACGTATAACAAACGTTTCGCGAGAAAAAAACTTTGTATTGAACTCGTGAATCATTATTTTTTTTTCCACGCGTCGCGTTCGCGAGAATTTAGAGTCGAAAAAATAAAAAAAAATTACAAACTTTTTCGAGAAAATGAATTTTCGTCAGAAATTTGGTTACAGCGATCCGCAAAAAGGGTTAATCTATTTTTCAACGAAGATCCACACAGTTATTGTTCCGACATTTTATTCGTATTTTTTTGTTTTTTTTTTTTTTTTTTTTTTTTTTCAAGTTGCCTCGTTAGTAGAATAATTTACTCCAACTATTTAAATACAGGTAAAATATCTCACCGCAGTCCCTTTCTCGTTTACCCTACCGACACACAAATGCTGCGTAATAAAAAAAAAATAAAAAAAAAAAAAATGTAGCAAGGAATATTCTTTGAAATGTGAAAAATACTCATTTTCCTGAGCTTTTAGAAGACGAAAGCTCCTTGACATATTAATCGTCTGCTCGAGGCCAAGCCAGGTGTATGAATGCGAGTCTCTCCTATGTATACACCTTTGCGATGAATGAACGAAAATGTGTACAACCTTCGCGTATAGTAAAGCCGTACAACATCTTTTCAAGGATAAAACTCGAGTCTCTTTCCGCTATCCAAGAAAAGTGAAGAAAAGCGTTTTTCCTCGTTTATATGTCGTAAAAAAAAAAAAAAAAGAAAAAAAAAGGAAAAATTGTGAAATAATAACGTAACTTTTGCCACCGAGAGAGTTTCGTTTCTTCACGATTATCCGCGAGTTCGAGTCAACCGTTCGAAGCTTCTTCGGCACTCTCGTCTGACCGTAGAGAACAGGGTAGAGGAGGTACCGCGCGCTCGAGAGCTTCAACTATTTTTAGCAGAGAAATACTCTTTCCATTGCCTTCTGTTTAAAGCCGCGTCGCAGTGGTCGTATCCGTAGCGAATTGCGAGGTTGAATTCTATGCAGTCTTAGCGCGTGGTACACAAGTAAAATCGTATATAGTTTGCTCTCGAGTATTAGTAGTAAATTTTCCGCGAGTAGTCGCGAATAGAGCGAAAACTTCTACGACAGAAATAACGAAGACGACTTGCAAAGCTTCCACAACCCGAAGGAGAGTTTCTCATTCTCGCTGGCTGCTTGCTGCTCCGAAGCGTTGTACTCCGAATTCTCCGTTGCGATGTCTTTATGCATTAGTTCGAGAAACATTGCCGGATCGCACGTACAATCTTATTACTCTCTGTCATCGCACTTCCATTATATATATGTATATATATATAAAATATATATATATATTTTATATATATTTCATACCGACTGCTACTCCTCTATGCGTTCTGCCGCGTTGTATGTTATAAGTATAAAGATAAGCACGTACGTTACGATGGGTTACGTGATCCTCTCGGCACAGAGGAGTCAGGAGAATAATAATTATTCATGGACTGGGGACGAGAGCCCCGCGGGTGGAAGGTGAGATTTCAGCGAAAATTTCTACCGACCGGTAAAGCAAGCGGAGTACAACGGAGCTTTTCGCCGGTAGCGAGAGTACCGGCAGTGCGGACAGTAGAAAAGAACGAACGAAATGGTGCGGAGGCGAAAAAATAACGAAACACTCGGAACAGAGAGATAGCGTAAAGCCTCGAAACCTCGAGATTTTTACTTCTCTATATCAGAATTATTCTTTTGGCACGTTGCTGCATTATACTATATCCCTTTAGCTTCCCGTAGCGTTGTACCTTCGAAATTATGTTTTTATAACCAAAGACGAGAAGAAACTTCCCTTGGAAGCTATTGAATATCGTAAAGGGTCATTCCTGCAATCGTCTGAATAGCTCGGGCGACGCGGTTCATCTTCGAAGTCTCTCTGTACCTTGTGGACACAGTGAATCTATAGAAGCGACTGTACGTGTGTGTATAGGATGGCAAAGACGTTGATCAATGGCGAGGTCCGGCTATTCAATCAAGCGGCGTAGGGACGAGGCACGTTGAGCTTCTCGTAGACGCTACGCGAACGTTGTACGCTTCGTGTGCTGCTTGCTTGGTTGCTTGCCTTCTCGCCCACTCACTGTCACAGTCGAAACGCATATATAACACGACTACGCATACGGAAAATCAAATTCTCTCGATGAGATGAAAATGGATTTCCTGAAATTCTCGATGTACCGATTCGCAACTCCCGTTGAATCCCCGTTAATCGAATTATCGCTCGTGAAACGGATTTAATTATCAATGCTTCGATGTACGGGTTTTATAATATTTCGCGGAATGCTCGAGAAAGAGAACGCGTTTCAAATACGATATGTACAGTTTGCATAATTGATTTTACCGACGGATGGTCCACATCAATTAAACATTCCGATAATAGTTTATTCAACGTAAAAACAACGATACATTATTCGGGAATTAATACAGTTTTGACAGACGGTATATGTGCGGAAATTTTTATGAAAATTGTCGTAACTTATTCCGCATCGAAATCGCAACAAATTTTTTTTCTTCCGTTAAATTTTTTACGAGTTCCCGCTTTCGAGTTACGCAAGTAATTGAAACTCGAGGTCAATGAGATCGTTCGATAGATTGCACATGCAATCGCTGCCCGGACCTCATCGATTCACAAATTTTTTTCAGGTCACATCTCGCAAATTACGCAATTTCGAAATTTACTTTTTTTTTAATATTGTTTATTAGTGAAAACAAAAATATATTACGAAAAAATGTATAATGTTTCGCCACGCAGAGTTACCAAAAATGTTTATGCAAATTTTTTAAAACGTATTCTGCGCCAAAATTTGAACAAATATTTTCTTTACCAACATTGTTTACGAGCCGTAGTTTTCGAGTTACGAGAAAATGTAGCTGGAGGTCAATGGAGTCGTTGTATGCTATTCTAAAAAAAAAAAAAAAAAAAAAAAAAAAAAAAAAAAAAAAAAAAAAAATTATCCGGATTAACGCTGAAAGGCTAATGGATCGCGTGAGGTATTGTTTAAATTACGAAATTGGTAATTTTCCAAAAGTTTCGATTGATTTATCCGCGACAGATTTATCCAGACCTTTCCCAATATATTCCGTGTCACGTGTCGAATATACAGGGGAAGCTACGCGCGTACGCGTAGTTTCTATTTCGCGAATCATTTGCGAGAGAACGCGCGTAATGTAGGTCGCGAGGCGCGGGGGAGGAACCCGACTCGGCGCCCAGATACGCGAGATGTGTCCACACAGGAACGAGAAGAGGTTGACCATTAGCAATGATAAAATATAATAGACGTGAGCGCAACTCCCCGCCGGCGTTATTGCGCGCGTGTGCGTGTGTGCGGCGAAACGAACGAGGCAAAGCCCCCGGGTTGATGGCGCAGACCTTGCCCTGCATATTGTCATTAGTCCGCACCTCTATTGTATCCGATTACACGCGAAGAATGTATACGTGTGCATCACTCTCGTATTCGTTCCCCTGTGCTCTCCACCCGAATCCCATAAAAACACACATTCGCATTTCTCATCCAACAATTGTCGGTGAATTTCTCAATTAGCCAAACGCGTATCGTCACTTTTATAGGGCGTATATAAAACTCAACGACGTACAGTCAAATTGCCTCTCGTTGCATTGTATAATTGAAATTGTTAACGAATCGTCCATCGGTTATTATTGGGCGTATATATTACTCTTTAATTAAAATGTTTTCGTTATCAATCACATATTCAATAATATTAATACGACGCCCGATATATCGACAACAATTAATTGACAAAACGATATGCAATATAATGCTAATTGAAATTAATTTTCGACGATAAATGTTTCGCCAAAATGTAAAATGGACGTATAATTCTCGCGGAGTTCTGTTTATTCTCGTTTCGTTCGTTATTTTAATTTTTTTTTTTTCGTTTTTTTTTATTTTGGCGTTTCATTTTTTTTTTTTTTTTTTCGTCGTTTCCCTCCGATTTAAAAAACATCCGTATTTTCTCGGCGCGCCAATCCCTGTAACGCGTTTACGAGTTCGGGAATTTCTAGTTTCGTCGCGATATCGTCGATATAACACTCACCCACGGAGGTGGGTAGGGGATTAAAGTTGTTCGGGGTGTTAACCAGCAGTTTCGTCTACTATATCGAACAGTCTTAAGCCTCGTGTATATGCGCGATGGATACACGTGTTGGATAAATCGAATACGCGAGAAAAAAGAAAAAGAAATAATAAAAAAAAATAAAGTAAAGCAAAGCGGGCCGATTCTCTCTTACCGACGTGTTTCGTTCGATTTAGTGCGTCAACGGTAATTCGATATTATCTCGTGTTAAACTACAGTATAAATAAGCGAGCAGTACCGAGACATTCGCAACTCGTTTTGACTTCGATAAAGTTTCTTACTGTCGATACTCGTCATTTAAAGCTGATGTTACCTTTTAGCTGATTTGTCGGGAGTAAAGAGATCGTTTTTTTTGTTCTTTTATTCCCCTTCTTTTATGTTTCGTCGTCAACGAGAAAGGACTGTACTAAATTGCTCGAAGCTACCGCTCGTTTTTTTTTTTTTTTTTTTTTTTTTTTTTTTTTTTCGTTAACGAGATCGTTTTTTTTATTTTCAAAATCAATTAGAAATAACATCGCTACAACTAATTGAGTATTTTATCGACGTAGTAATGAAAAAGATAAATTAAATAAATATAAATAGAAATGCAAACTAATTAATTAATTCATTAATTTTCTTTATTTATTTATTATGATTATTCAATTTAATATTTTTTTTATTTTTGTTTGTGTCGTCGGGTAACCTATTACGAAGCCACAAAAAGTTCGTCTTGTGGATATTTGATTTTATGGTGTTTAAGAAGATATTTCGCGAAACCCGAGGGTGTTACTCGATCTCTGGGGATTGAAACCTCATAAGACGCTAACGACGTACTGCCAATCTGCGCATCCTGTGTGTGTAGTACGCTTTTTTTTTTGCTTCGACACGTGCCAAAATCTACCAGAAGGTATCACTTTTCAAGAGATTAATCTTTGCCCCTTATGGCGTTATTTGCGCGAACAAAAAGGTCTTCACTCGATCGCAGATGGTCGAAGCTCTCGGATCGGAAATACCGCAAAAACCATGAACACCCCGTAGCATCTCCCGTATATACTTCTCGTGTGTTTTACGCGAAATTGAATAGGATGTGCGAATTCGTTCACAGGGATTCTCGACACACGGAGACTTTATTGTTCTACATAGAAACTCCCGTATATTTCACAACCGTACAATACGATAATATATATATGCACTATACGTATACATATATATATGTATCGTACCTATGCGCGATAAAATATGAGAGCAATATATGTCGAAGAAGAGTTTTATGGGTTGTGACATGAAGAAAAGCGACATTTTTGCCATATGGTGTTTTCGTTATACGTATATATATATCCGCGATATTGTAGCGAACAAAACTCTCGTAGCTTCACTGCGGTTTCTCTTTCCACATATATAATCCTTTCTCTCTATACCAACCCTCGTATTCTCACGCTTTTCCTTCGCTTCCTCGCGTCACTACTCCTCGTAGAAAGACGCGAACAAGAAAATGCAACGAACCCGAGTAAAATTGAGACTCGAAAAAAAAAAAAAAAAAAAAAAAAAAAAAAAAAAAAAAAAACTCAACTTTCAGAAGCCGTGGAATATAGAAATTTTTCTATAATATAGTTCAGTTTTTATTTTCGATAAAAATATCATTTTTCGATCTTTTGATATTTTTTTCATTTATCAAATGAAATCTCGTCGCTACGTTGCAGGTTTTTTTTTTTTTTTTTTTTTTTTTTTTCGTAAAAAAAGTAATGCAATGTCGGAGTCTCGTGTTTGATGGCGAATGTCGAAAAAATAACATTATCGTGACGAGGCTTCCTCGGTATAGTTCTTGCTGGACATACAGAGAGTTCTACTGTGGCACGCGCGATTATCTTTCTCCGGAACCGGAAGTACCCTCGGCTGCTCACCCACCTGGTGTTTCGTTCGTTTCGCTCGTCCGTTCGTTCGAAAACTTCGTCCCGACGCATCTAGACTCTTCGCGGAGTATAGATACCTTGCATCAGAATAGAGAGCCCCCATGCTTTTCAACGTTACCGGCGGCACATACATGCAACGCGCAACCGAGCGACCGGAATCAGCCGACCGTGCATCCCAGACAGGGCACGTCGTACTCGTTGGTTACTCGACTTTATCGTAGACTCGGTAGTACACTAGTCACCATTAGAAAACTCGCAATACTTGATAATCTAACATATATGCTGGCAAACAAAAAAAAAAAAAAGAAAAGAAGATAAAACAGAGGAGCATTGAACCCATCGATAATTTAATGCATTATACCAATTTTCCGCGTCATTTTTTTTTTTTTTCGATAATGGCGTAACGAATCAATGACCTCCTTTCCGCGCATCGAGAGATAATTTTTAAATTTTCATAAAAAACAAAAAAAAAACATCGAAAAAATGTCGATCGATTTAATTTCTTATGGTAAACTTGTAATTGGATATTGTTCGATATATATATAATGACTATATAACTCAATGCGACATTTAAATGAATAAATATACAATGAGATTTCATTATTTTACCTCAGCGATTCCACTTCGGTTTTTACTTGATTTATGCGTCCATATATCAAGTCCAATAAAATTTTTCATCGATAACGATTTTTTTTTTCAATCTCGAAAAAAAAAAAAAAAAATAACAAAAAATCGTAAGGTATAATAAAAGAAAGAGAAGCTTCAGTCAAGGAGTTTTCGTAATGACAATAATGTAAAATTTCCTCCGGAGGTGAATATATTATCATTCGGTATTAAATTTTCGTCCAGTCTGAGGAGCAAATCGTGGCTTTAGCATAGCATTACAGTGACTACCGGTGGAGAACGGTGAACTCCGGAGATATAGACCCATGAATACAGAAGGTAGTCTTGCAGATATGTATTATTACATCTGCGCGCTTGGGGGACCATTATCGTACGTAACGAAGCGAGGAGGCACGGGCCGTGCAGGATGTGCCCAGCGAGAGCTCATCCATTGAAATATATTATCTTACCTAAGGTATATAGCATTATATTTAAGGTATTTCGGTGTCGTGCACGGGCCTCGCGTCTCTTCGCTGCGGAACACGCATCGCCGACATATGTCCGCGGAGTACAAACCTCTTACATCCGACCCATTCGACATCTGTTTTCATAGTATCGTCTTTTTTTTCCGATCATTTTTTCACCACTTCAATGTATCGCCAAAAAGACCAATTTTTCTCAATAATTAAAAAAAAAAAAAAAATCGCCAAACAATTTCGTTTGAAAAAAAAAAAAAAAAAAAAAAAAAAAAAATTGTGAAAAAAAAAAAAAGTTTCTTAATCATAAAGTCATTTTTTACCGCATATTTTGAAGATGCGATTAATTAAAATTCGTAATTATGAAATATGTCAATAACGAAGACATCTATCGTCTTATCTTCGATCGGAATAACATGCAGCTGTACGCGCGTCTTAGCCTCGAGTGTCCTATGGTTCGGTCTAATTTCATCGTCACCTCGAGGCTCTCTTACAATGCTCGCTAACGAAGAGCCTCGCGAGGTGTTCCCAGTGCTTGAATATCAGGTCTCATCAGTGGCATACAAACTGATAGAAATCCAATCAATAGATACCGCGAGTACCGCTTCACCTTGTTCCGGTTCTGTTGTAAATACAACGTGATGTACATATATCAAAATATACGTTGCTCTACGATGTACAATTTGACTGCATGTACCGCGGCATCAAATAACGCGGAACATAAGCGATCAGTTCTGATTGAGTATTCTTGGCCCGAAGCGTTGGGATACACGTGCGTATGCGTATATATATATGTACACACGTCAGGGGTATCACCCAGAAATGATACATATACTCGTACCAAAGTGAAAATCAATGTTACGAGGCGAGAGCTGAAGGCAAATCCGCGATGCTGGGGGCTTAAAGCTTCCGTATGCTATTTGAGATCTCCTGCATATTCTCCCTTCCGTTGTTCTCTTTGCTAACCCACTGTATTCCGAGAATATCTAACTAGATGCCATCGCAACATCAGCAATATTACAGTGTCGCTTTGAAAGCGTCACGAGCTTTCAATTTGCTTTGACGATAAATCGTATCGAATGATCCAACGGAAATGAAAAATTATCCGCGCAAAAATATTTTACCGACCAAATTTCACTATTAAATCCTCAACTTCCGTGGCTTTTGTTCCGTGGATATTAATCATCTAGAATAATGAAAAATCAATTTTATCGATTAGCTCCGAAAATTTGTTTCTGATGGATTTACTTTGTGATGATTAATACGGAGTTTGAAATGCGTTGGCATTCATAACGCAGATACACTTTCTCAGGCGGACTTGTTGATCGATGCGCATAGAGCCAAAAGGTTGCTGTGTAAGCATCATAAGTTACGAGTTACCTTTGTGCAATGTATAAATTATATACGCTTCGTTGTGCGCAGTTTCCATAGTGTTTCGAATTCTCAGCTATAAGGTTTAAATTTCACTACGTAATTGCTTCGAGTAGGAGTTTCAAAAGTTTTCCCCACCAGAAACCGCAATAATCCGTTATACATATATATATATATATATAATATACGAGTTATGTATTTGGTGTATAACTCATCCGAGCATTAATATTGTCGAATATAACTTCCTTCGAGAAAACCGCAATCGAGCGCCCCGCGCAACCAGAGCCGTTTGGATTGTAGCACTCTCGACAATTGAATATTATATATGAAAGTGGAGGATTTTACCTTTCGAAAGTTCGGCGAAATTCTGAAAAATAATGTTTTGTTTCTACTCGGAGAAACAGAGAGAGAGAGAGAGAGCGCGATCGTCGGCTCATCATATAAACTGACGCTATAACGATGCGATGGAGAAAAGAGGAAAGGAAGGGACGCGGGGGGCGGGTTTACTTATCGCGGTGGTGCAAGCGATAGTGAGAGGAAAAGCGAACGAGGAACGCAAAGAGAAAACGAGCGAGAGATCAAGTTTTAATTAGTTCTATACTATTTGCCGAGGCGAGGACGCTAAGTACTTCTGGATGAAGTTTCATTCACGTTATCATCACCGTCAAGCGTGAATCCACACCGACGTACCATCCTAACTCCCATACATCCTCCCCCTCCTTCCCTCTCTCTCTATCTCTCTGTTGAGTCGAAATTTACGATGCAGTTTCACTTCGGCTATGACTGAGTCTGCGAGTTCGAAGCTACGCGGGCGGCTCGATTAATTTTCTAATTGTTTCGATTTTCCAAGAGTTCGAGATAATAGTATGCTTCGTAGTTTAGACTTGTACGGTGTTAGGTAGACTGCACTTTATGGAAATTATGAATAAAATTAACATTACTTGAACCGTCCCGTTAGACGAGACGTAAATATAAATTTAACAAATACAAATTGCATTTTTGCATTTAATAGCATTCTATTTGTTTTAATTGCGTTTACCTCTTCTTGGTGATAAAAAAACGGCTTATGTAACATCATCGACTGTTTCCTGTATCAATGAGTTGATTTTGAATCGAATTCTCATTTCCGAAAAAAAAAAAAAAAAAAAAAAACTTTTTCTTAATTAGAAAACGTCTCTTAATCGATCCTCATTAATACCCTTTCCGCTCGATTAAATACCAATATAAATGCATACAAAGTAGGTACAACGTACCCGTAGCTATTCGCGTTACTACACCGAGTGAAATTTACTCTGTTCATTACGAAAACTCGGCGCGTGCTGAGTGGCCTCTGGTAAGTAAGGTACCACCGATCCAAGACCCTAGCGGCGCTCCTCTATTCGCGTGGCAGACGATCTACTTTACGACTCATACGTGACTCTGCCAGACGGTTATATCCCAGTCGAAAGGAAAGCGCCTCGTCCCGAAGTCTGAAAGGGGTTGGCGAGAGCAAAAGCTGCGAAGGGGGAAAGCGGGAGGTGCGAGAGTTAGAAGTAGCTGCAGAAGGAACGTAAGCTTCACGAGTAACATACAGATCCCCTTCCACAAAAATATATCTATATATAGAAGAATGAAGTAAGTGGGAAAAGGGCGAAATGAAGGTATAAGGATCGTCCAAGTGGATAAAGTCGATGAATCAACGAGAAATTAGATTTCTCGAGGGAGAGTGAACCCCGGCGAAAGAAGAAGAAAAAAGAAGCGTTGGCGTAGTTCCGTGCCCTCTTCGTGAACGCAATTCGGTTCTTCTATAAACTATCGCGACTCTCGTACACTTTGTGACTGTCCAGGAATGGGCGCGCGAAGGTACCCAAGAATAACGATAATAAAACGTCGCGCCGAAGGCCTCTCTCTCTCCCCGCCGCCCCCTGAAGTTCCGCACCATCCGTAGACTTACTCTCGTCCTCTCTTACATTCAGTTTGGGTTTCATTGTCTTATATATTACCCACGGGCTATCCACCGAGGCGAGGTAGTGAAACTATTACCTTATACTTACTTCCAGTCGGCGAGGTGGTGGCTGTGACTCTCTTTCTCTTTCGTCCTGTCCTCTCCCCCTGGGCGCGTAGTCTTCGCCAGTTGGTACTCTGGAATGTAATCACACTGGATACGTCGCGTGAAAAGGGGTGAAAAAGAGAGAGAGAGAGATAGAAAGGGAGTTCTTTAGGGAACGCAAAAGAGAAAGGAAGAAAGATATATCTTTTCCCCTCTCCGATAACGAATAAGTATTAGCTGCGGAATCCTGAAATTCAGTTCCGGCTCCGGAGAAGCAGCAGAGGAAAGGGGTTATATAGAGAACGCGAAGAAAACCCCTCGACTCATCCCTCTCTCGTCCCCTTAGCCGACAGTCGATTACTACCGTAATATCGTCGATCCCGAAAAGAGAGTCTCGTTCGCTTGCTCTCGATCTCGAGAGTTTAAAGACATTATAACGAAAATGGCTATGAGAAAAAGGATAGAAAGCCAAGTGTAGAAGGTGAAAGAGAGGTCGAGAAGCCAAAAGGAAGAATGAAAGACGAGGGGCCAAGAGAAGGGATAGAGCAGTGAATAAAAGACTCGAACGAAAGCGAGTAAAGAGAGATGTTAAAAAAAGGAGAAATAGAAAAAAAGAAGAAAAAAAAAAAATAGTGAAAGAAGAGAAGAGAAACGAACTGAAAGTCGTTCGGAATAAAATTAGGATCGAAGGAAAGGAGAATAAGAGCGGCAGATATCTGACTGATATTGGAGAGGGATAGGCTATACGTAACGCATACATATATACCTTCATACATATATAATATATACCTATATAGTAGGTATATAGTGGGTATAAGCAGATTCAAGTAGGTGTGCGCTTTGGGTTAAACGAAAGAGAACCGGCAGCGAGATTCTTTGTCGAATTATCGAAATGCGAGAGCGGCAAGTTTGCAGTGTGGGGGTTGAACTGCGGAGAAATGGGAATGGTTCCGCAGGAACGTTAATAGGAACGATTCGGAAGACGTTGCAGTAGTAATGGTAATAGTCATTGATCCGCAGAAATGCTACTTTGTAGACGTAATGTTTTTGACCAAACGTTTCAGCGGTTTACTCGCTACGGATTCTGTAACTATTGCAACGTGCAACCATTCCGTAGGATTCGTTTTCAGCACTGTAAAACGCTTCGGTTGCCATAGATACGGGAATCGAGAGAAGATTCGTCGGTATTTCGGTCTTAAGGGATGATTGGGTAACGAAGAAAGGTTCATTTTCATAGAGAAGATTTCAATGATCAATAGAAACAGAGAGAAGATGACTATTGAGATGTTGCACTCTACGTGTGTATATACTATATATATATATCTGAATTATCGAGAATGCGATAGCAGCATTACGCGATTGAAGGGTGCAAAGGTATAGATAATGGGAGAAATGGTGCACGAGAATGTTAATAGGAACTATTGGGCTGATGTTGGAGTAGTAATGGTAATAGTCATTGATCCGGAGGAATGCTATTCCGGAGAGGTAATGTTTCTGACCCCAACGTTTTATCGGGCTTCGAACTTCGATATCCTGCAACTCTTGCATCTTGCAGGAGTCTGATGTTCAATTTATTTGTACAGTAAAACCGTTCGATAGTTCGAAATTACGGGACTTATCGGTAGTCCAATTTTAATGGCCAATTGGGTTACGCGGGAAAGTTAAGCTTCATTAACTGGTTTGATGGGCGCGTAAAGACAACGGAGTATATTATTATTGAGATGTAAACCATATTGTTGCGGGGGTCGGGACTATCGGCAAGTTCCACTGTACATGCGTGTATATATGTATATATACGTGTAATTTATTGCGGGTGGTGCTGTATACACAGGTATAGGGTTGCGGCTTACAGCGGAGAGTCTAATGGCTAAATTCACGCGAACGCTCGTTCGATCAGTGAGGCCCGTGACGTAACGTCAGAAAATACGACTTATATCTACCGCGGGGTATAACTTATGCCTTATATCTTATTTTGTACAACGAGTTACCCCTTTTTTTTTGTTGTTGTTTTTTTTTTAAGTGCTACAGGACGAAGGTATTTATACACGCGGACAATGAAACGCGTATGCCTTTTTTTTTTTTTATGCCTGTAGGGTGTTTGTTCTTTTTTACCCTTGTCGAAGAAACTCGCACCCCGAGAGAGTCATTGGACACAGTAAAAACTAAAGCGGAGCAACGAAGCGTGTGTTCTTGCGATGGCGCTCCCCTCCCTCTTCGCTCAACGACGTCTTTCCACAAAGTCATGCAGCACGTGACCACTTGTCACGTCTTATTAAGTGACACACGAGACTCGATGGTTATCGCCCGTTCACCGACCCTCCCTCTTTACCCGCCTTCGTTTCTTTTCACGAAGGAAGTTTTCTCGTGTCATGAGACGCGATTTAACGTGACGTATTACTCCGCTGTACTTTGAATTTATGCGGTAAATGTTGGCGACAATTCAGAGGCAATTACAGCACATTTTTTTCACACTTTATCGGTCAGTAAAATAAAAACCCCTTTTTTAGCTTTTAATTGATGGTATATAAATAAAAAAAATGTTTATTACCGACAGAAAATATTTTAAACAAAATTTATATCAACGAAATGAATAAATGGCGACTGATAAAAATCGAGAGGACCGAACATTACATTTAATACGATAAAAAAAAAAAAATTACGATTCGGTGAGTCAAAATTAAATACTATCGAAATGGAGCGCCAAAAACTGCACATTAGTCAGAAACGTCTTTCTGAACCGTCCATTAAATGGTTAACGAAGGTGAAAAAAAAAGGTTTTTAATCCTTCTCATGATTCCGGACAGGAAAAAATTTAATAGCTCAGACGCCTCTCAGCGCGACGCCTCTGTCAGGGATTACAAAAAAAAGCACCCGGAGTGCACGTCGTTATTATTATACTGATAGGCAAAAAAATTCTGGAGCTTTCCCGCTCTCGTCGTATATACGTAACGGCGATATATATACATATATATAGGTTTTTTTCCTCCACCGTATATATACGCGGTGAGGGATATATAATAGCGACACGAGAAGCTCTAACAGTCGCAAGAATCGTAACTCGTTCTCCTTCTCGGCTCGCGTCCTCGTTATGAAGTAATATTCGCGTGACGACAAGTCCCTCGAGGCACCGTTGGAGGTAAGCGCGCGGCAAAATATCACAGGGGGGTCGGAGAGGGGTGGGGGGAGGGGACACCTGTCAGAAACGTGTGCGGGAGAGCCTATCCTTGTACAATCATTATAATAAGCGTTCCGATGTCACTCAATTTCGCGGGTTATTTTCGACGCGCGAATAACTTTTTTTTTTTCACATACCTACAAAAATATCATCGTAAAAAAAAAAAAAAAAAAAAAAAAAACTTTCATTTTCATTAAAATTTACGAGAATAATTTTGTTTTAATGTATTTGTCGCTTATTCCGGTAGTCGATGCATTTCTATCCATATTGTTTCTTCGTGTTGTTACGTATTCAACTCGCATTGAATGTATTTCAACAAGATGCACGATATCCGACAATATTGGAAGAGTAAAAAAAAAGAAAAAAAAAGCTCGGTATCGCATGCACGTTCCAATAACTGCTGCCGTCGATCGAGAAGACTTCGGGAGAGGGAGGCACCGAGAGAGAGAGAGAGTGCCACGAGCTATTTCGTCCAGATGCCAACGACAGTGGGTAGTAGAGTAGACGAAGAGAAATAGGTGGAAAGAAAGGAAGCTGACTCTTCGGGAACAATAAGAACCTCTCGAGAAATACGTGACCGTACGCCGGTAACCCCCTCCCGCGCTTCATGGACAATTCGAAAAGGAAGCGAAACCGGGTTCTGGGTGTCGTGTATCTTTGGGGAAATAATCGAGTCGACGATATCTCCCCTCCACTACCCCCGACCTTCCCCCTTGAAGCCTATATAAACCCGAGACACCTTTCTCAAACGTTTTATTCAAATTCCTCGACAAAATATCGGTATCGCTTCCATCAAAGTCGTCCCTATGTGATGTGCGTATTATTTATACGATATGAAATGAATTGGATGAAAATACAAAAGGAATTCGAGATAACGGATAAACCGAAAGGGATAAAAGATGGCGGGTAGGTACTTTTTATACGTAAATATTGACAATAAATTTTTTGAGCGTTAAGCTGAAATATTGGTGATGGATTTATTGAAAACTGTTATCGTTGATGAAAAAAAAAAAAAAAAAAAAAAAATGGAAAATCTCATTTCATTGAATGACTATTTGGCTTAATGGAGAAACCGGAAGTCAGATAAAAATAGTTCGTGTACCTTTAACACATACATTTTTTCTACATATCGATGGGCACGAGAAAAAAAAAAAAAAAAAAAAACATCGCGTTATTTTTAATACCGACCAACAACCTTAATGAGTACGTGTATGAAGGCACGATTTTTTTTTATCTCCCCCGAGACTATCGGATAAACACCGGTGAGCGGTCACTGTCCCTGCAAAACTGTTCGCGATTAAAATCTCTCTCTCTATCCGTGCGCGTCTAACCGACAATTCATCAGACTACATGCTAATGAGAGGACGCTCGTGTGTGCACACATGCGTGTTTCTGTGTGCACTGTAAATTCGAAACACGCGACATACAAAAAGTTATTTACAACATGTACAGCGATACATATACAAACGTGTGGGGCCATTGCCATTGTAGACGATAAGGGGCGACCACGCGAACGGTCGTTTTTATATCGTGATAATAAACACAATTTTTATATTTTTCTAAAGGCCCTTATACCTCGTTCCTCACAAGGTACAAGGGGGAGAGAGGTAAAAGACTGAGCTTCGAGGGGGATAGGGAATGGGGTTGAACACGCTGAAAATCCCAACGTGGTTTTTTTTTTTTTTCATTTTTTTCCCCTTTTCTTGTTTCGCCTACAAGATGCTGCACGAATAACCGATCGAGCACGAACCACCGTTGTGTTTCAGCGCGGTCGTGCAATACATACCGCGCAATGCACCTGTACGTCCAGATGGTATCGAACCAACCAGTGCTCGATCCCGGAGAATAAAAATCTTGTATATATATTAAAATGCTTTTTATTTGTTTATTTGTTTTTTTGAGCGTTTGTTTCTCTAGCAACGACACTTATAGGGTTCATTGTTCGATTTGTATAGAGTTCTTTCGTAAACAGTGCGCGGAAGGATTTTTAGAAAAATTAATAACGAAGGGGAAAAAAATGAGAAGTGATTTTGTAATTATACTGTATGTGAAAAATTGTCCTTAGAACTAATATATGCTATTAATATATAATATATCACATTGTCTCGAGAAATATTATAAAAAACTATCGGCATATATATATCGTGGAAAAGTTACATCGTGTCCTCGGAGAGTACGGATAATCAATGCGATGGAAGGTTCAGCTAACTTTGCGTGGTCAGTTGGGACCGAGGAGAATGATAGAGAAAAAGAGTATCGTCTTCATAAACGTCTGGTCGGGAGTCTTGCGAGAGATCAAGCGGCCAGAGAGAGGTCTCGTAATCGAGTTTTAATCATTAGTAGCGACCGCGCAGGGAATTTGGGATTTGCCGCATTGCTCCCAATGCGGTTTGTATATATGTATACAGTGACTGAAATAAATGAGAGAGGAGTTGCGAGGAAAACTCCGTAGTGAGGTTAAAAAAAAAAAAAAAAAGAAAAAGATAAATAAAAATCCGGGGATGAAGAAAAATGAGAAAAAGACGGAGGGAATGATCTCGAACAATTTATCGATAAGCAACGTTTCCGGTGCACAGAATAGAGCTCCTTATTCCGGAGGGTTACTTTGCAGTTATACGCAGTGGTTTCAGCAACTGGCTACAGTAGAAAATCTCTACAAGCACTCAGACCAGAGGTACGATTTTCATGCCGTGCGAATTATCTCTTTTGACTCTTTTATCGTCGTTAATCGATATGATACGAGGTGAAGCCGGGAATTGCATTTTTTTTTTAGCATTTATTAATAATATTCTCTTTCACTGCGGAGCATAATAGTTTTCGAAAAAATAGATTGAATAATTAAAAACATTTTTTTTATTTCAATTTATCTTGAAAAAAAAAAAAAAAAAAAAAAAAAAAAACATCGTCGCTGCAAAAATAATCGGTTCTATGACGCCGTCTTTCCAGAGTATCCTATTTCATGATTTTTTTTTCAAGACCATCATAGATACTTCCGTTTTTTCAATATTTCATAGTTACTCACAGTTATCGTCTTTTGATAATACCAAAAAGCGTAGTTTTAGCTAAAATAAATCCGTAAAAAACAATGTTGTTTGCTTCTTATATCAACATTATCTTCAGGGCACTGAAGATAACTTTTGATCCACTGATTCCGAGTCAGAAAAATACTTGACTCCATCTTCAATATACCATAAACGAAGTCCGGGTCAGAAGTTCAAAGATTATGCAAAGATACCATATTGTCTTTCATGCCATCTCTACTTATTGGAGACATCCACTGTAGAATTCAGTAGTAGCAAGAAGATAAAGTCGAGTTTCGTTGTGTAAGCCGGAGGGGTACAAACGGAGAAAGAGGGAAAGCTTTGGATGTTATATAGTACAACAGGAAAGTGGCTAGCGAGCGAGTAAGGCGGTTTGGATGGGCAGCGGGGCAACTCAATTACAGTTCTCTTCGCGAAGTGCAGGCAGTAGCAAGAGAGCGAGCGAATACAACGAAGAGGATGCCTTATGGAACAACGAGGGCGGAGTCTTCTCGAACAGATGAAGACATAGGTGGTTGCGGCGGCAACTATGTAATCACAGCTTTCGCGTTCGCGTGGAGAGTACGGGGTGGAGAAGGGTGAGATGGAGGAGGAGGGGGGGTTGGTGGGGTGAAGAGGGAGAGGGTGGACGGGACGCAGTTCACCTCAAAAGGGGTGGGTAACAACAGCACCTGTACCCACGAAAGCTTCCAACCCCTGGACTCTCCACCTTATACTATGTATTATGTTGTATACCATGCTGTACAGTAGCAACTATAATGCAACAAACTGTTACAGAAGCGAGAAACGCTGAAATTGTCCTGTATACGAAGCATCAAGCTCTGTAGGCGATCATTCACCTCCTTTTCTCCGTCGAGCCTGAGACGTGGATTAGTCGAGCGGGTTTAGCTGCAACAGCCAAACATGAGCTCAAACTATCCAGTACCTGTTATATCTTGTACGCTTACTGCTAACCACCCCTTTCCTACCCTCCGTTATGCGCGCTCTCTCTGTACTCTTTGCTCACTCTCGCTGCTTGCGTTTTAACTCTATATAGCATAACTATAGCTATAGGATATACGATATAGAGTATTACTATGTAGCGTAGTTATAGAAGCATAGCACGAGCCACCAGCACCGGCTGGCAGTAGTAAGAGTAACGCGCTTTTCACATGCCACCCTGTGAATTGTAGCTATGACGCCTCGCGCGACCCTTATAATTTCAACCGTTAACCAAGCGAACGATCTATATAGCTGTTCCGCCTTCGCCGCCCCATTGCCTCGACTCTCCTGGCTGCTGGTTGCTCTTTCCTCACGTTTCCAGCAGCCGAGAGGTATAACACGGATTGGTAGCGGCAGTAGCAGCAGCAGCAGCAGCAGCAGAAGGCGGCTGGTGCTGGTTGTTCGCCTCCGCGTGTGAGAAACACGCCCAGCTACCCGGCTCTTTCGCGGCTAATATAACCGGTACGGATATGTATTAGCTTTCATATATACCGCCCGCGTGTATAGACGAACGGAGGGGCAGAGGGGCGGAAGGGCGGAAGGGGAACTTCGAGGTTTGAGGTATGATTCTCGTGTGCCTCGAAAAGCTATTGCCAACACGAAATCCTTAAGCGTCGACTAAATTGTGTAACACCTTGTACAAATCTTGCCTAACCCACCCACCCCGCCCTATCGTGACATTCATTTCTCGAGACCGATATTCTTTGACATGTTTGTTACTCAATTTAACGGCGCGACGTGCGGTCAGTAATATCCAAAGGGCAAATTGAGTTATCATCGACTGGGGGAGAATAGGAAAACGAAGGTACGAAAAAATAATGAAATTAATAAGTAAAATTATTTCGATGTAATTTTTTTTTTTTCTTCAAATTTTCTTCATTCGTAATATTGAATTTTTTCACTTGTTAATTATTTGAATTAAAAAAAAAAAAGATCGGTTTAAATTTATAATTCAAATTTTCTTGATTCGTAATATTGAATTTTTTCACTTGTTAATCGTTTGAATTAAAAAAAAAATTGGTTTAAATTTATAATTCAAATTTTCTTGATTCGGATTATTGAAGGCTTTTTTTTAAACATTCGCTTTACGATAAATAGCGAAGAATCGATATAAACGGTAAAGTACGATTGGTGAATCACGATTTTTCTCTCGTGCTCGAGAAACGAGTTCGCATCCTCAAGATCCGGTTTGAATTGGATCTCACGATGTCCGGTACGAGGGCAGCGGCAAGACTAACCGGATATAGTTACCTACAGCAGTAGCTATATTATTGCGAGCTCCGGCAAACTACCCTCTGGGAGTTTGTTCGGAATTAGTTCGCGATGGGGTTAAGATATCATGGACGAAAACTCGTTTCGTTGCTGCTCCTTCTACTACGTCGGGTTTTCCCTTTGCCGCCGCTGTTGCTCCTTGCTGCACACCGCGCGCGGGCTCTTCTCGGTCTGGTGCGCTTCGACGAGCCGAGAAAAGTTCCGCGCCTGTTTTACGTGGCAAAAAAACCAAGCGGACGTAGCTCTCGATAAGAGTTATATAAAAAAAAAAATAAAAAAAAAAAATTATCCATGGAATTTGTATAGATAAGAAGATCGAGAAGATAAGCTTTTCTGCGCTGCCGAGAAACCCCAAAGAACAATTAAATTCCAATGCAATCATCCGAAAATATTGCGTTTACGTTTTCACCGCGCTTTTTGTTTCATCTCTATCGATCTCTCGCGGAGTCGATATAACCCGACGGTCTATAGGACAGATGGTGGTATACACATCGCGGCATTGCATACGGTTTAATCCCACAGGATAATCCTCATAAATCGTTCGGTCGGAGGACAGACTCACCAATTATAGAATATCGATTATTGAAATATATAGGCGTTTATACAGTTAACAGACCCCATTGATAATAGTTTGCAGAGGAAACGAATCCAGATGATGAGAAAATCGTGTGAATCGCTTTTTCGGCAATCGATTCGAATGAAGGAAAATTGAGATGAAACTTAAGAACGAAAAGGTTGAATGGCAATGTCAGCGAAGGGACTCAGTCAAGAACCGAGGCGAGGGGATGGGGATGAAATTTTTTATAATATTATCCTTCTCCGAGTTTATTATAAAATGTCGAGAAGTCGAGAGAAGAAAACCTGGTGCCGCGTAACAGCAGCACGGGCACAGCTCACAGTGGATGGGAAGGGGACAGCCGAGTATACGTTACAGCTACAGTAGCAAAAAAAGAGTACAAGAGAATTGGCCTCATGAATATTCACCGAAAATTTTTTTAAACCGCTATATGAACCAACCACGGTTAGCCGCTACTTTTTAATTCCGTTATTTCCACGTGGCTTCTCGCGGAAATTGCGATTGGTAAAAAAAAAGCGTTTAAAGAGTTTATATTCTCTCGTTTGGCCCGGAAAAATGAAAGACAGAGATAGAGAAAAAGAGGGAAGAGTGGGGGAGAGTTTCGCGCGCGAGGACGAACTGCCGGGTGATCGATTTTCGATGTTGCGGAAAATTGAAGTCCATTTTTTTTTTTTTTTTTTTTTTTCCATTCGCTCTTTCTCTCCGGATTCTATGTTACTATACTTCGAAAGCGGAGTTCCGGTGAAGCTGAAGCAGTATAAAGAGCACGGTTGTGGTTAGCGATGGCGAGGAGAAAAGAAGGAGGGAGTTGGGGTATCGAGGGGGATGATCACGAGAGGCCAAGCAAGGTAGATCGCTTTCCCCGGCACTGAACACTCAATCGTCCACAAGTTTTTCTCTTCTCTATTTTTTTTCTATTTTTCATTTCCTATTGGCTTTCTCGCGTTTGCGTGCGCCGGATAATTAATTGCGCATAATTAACTCCGTAACGTATAATCCGCGAGAGTAGAAAAGAAAAATGTTTAAAAAAAATTCTAGCCGAATATATATGAGATACATACTCAACGAGTTGATTTCTTTTTTTTTGTTTTTTGTTTTTTTTTTTTTGTTGTTTTTTCACTCATACATATATCTGAGGCTTAATTGGGATAGCGCGCGGTCCTGCGGGAGATGGAGAATAGTTGGAGAGAACGAATGAATGAATGAATGAATGAGTGAGCTGTTTGTGCAGAGTTGAGGCTTTATGCCAGCCGAAAGGAGGAACGCGCGAGAGCGCGGCGGAGTGAATAGTAGGAAGGAAGGAAGGAAGGAAGCAAACGCTAGTGAGGCTCAAGAGAAACGGAGAGAGAAAGAGAGGCGTCGACGTACAGGAGAACAGTGCAAAGGATCGGGGTGAGGGGAATAGAGGGTTTGAGCTTCGCGAGAACAATTTGCATGCGACCAAGTTAATCAGAGCCGACACCTCGGTGAACACTCGACGAGTGCGCACCGACGAAACTATATAATATATCACTATACTGCGTATAGCATGGAAGTTGAACAATAAACGTGTCGAGAGTTATAGGGGTGGGTGATTCGGTCCTGTGATAAGCGACCAAGGGAGCGAAACGTCCACCCACTCTTGTCGTCAAAGCTTTCATACGGTATGCTTTTGGCGCGACGAGAGTGGTTTCACACTCTGCCGGACATTCATACACGATCATTGAGAATTGTATTTGTCTTCAATTTCATCTCGATGATCTTCCGGTGTAAAAAAAAAAAAAAAAAAAAAATGTCCTACATATATAAAAAAATGGCCATTCATGACATTTTCCGAAAGCAGATTCGATATTTATCTTCAATACAAAATAAATAAAAAAAAATAAATAAAAAAAAAGTGTTTTCTCACAAAAATGTTTCTTTTCGAAAAAAAAAAAAGAAATGTTCGACCACAAAATTTTCACGTATTTTTTTCGCATAAAAAACGAAAAACCACATCATTCCCATCCGCATTCCACATTTTGTCGCATTTCGAGACGCAAAGAATTTGAATTTCGTAATTGCCAAGAGAATGAAATTCCCCATAGATTTTTTCTCGACGGAAAATCAACACGAACCTCTATAAATGTCCTTCATAGTCGACGTTGATACCCCATGAACCGGGCGATCAAAACGATTAATATTTTACCGAGGTTCCGTTTTTCACAAAGCTTTGTTTACGCGGGTCTATCAAGTTGCTTAATCTATTGTAACTCTGGGTCATTGTTACCCCTCACTGTTCTCGTAATTAAGCTATTATTAAAGGCCTCGACGGTTCGATTGTCGTGCATTAATATCAAACTGAAGGTACGAACCTGAATATTAAGCTCATTGAATGCGTTCATTTGTCCTCAAATATTATACTCTCTCATCACACACACAGCACACAGTTACATATAAATTTAACTATATATTCATTTTCGCGACCCGCCTATATCTATGTGTTTTACATATTTCACCATTTACTCATACATGCGCATCGCGAAATTCACTACTATACGTTTATCTATGATGCTGAGGTACGAACACGTGTATACGAAGTAAAGTCTATACATAATGTACCCCCCGATTTGCCCGGCAGCAACCCTATGCCCTCTCCATCCCCTATGTAACTGTGCCTCGCGATCTCGTAGGTGCACTCTGCAGATGCACCTGTATGCATTCATGTAGGTAATACTAATGTCTCACTGTGCTTCACCGCGTGTATATTCGTGTATAATCGGCTAGCAGACTCGCTCGGCGAAAACGAGAGAATACGTAATGTTCTAACGGTGGAGCAACTATAGCCCACGGCAGCAGCTCGCGCAGCAGCGACAATAGGGGATGAAAGCAATGGTGACTATATAATGTCGCGGGGGCGCGCCATAGGTCCGGCCAATTTCGTGACCGGTATCTACGAGCGGTGACAGCGTGAGTTCAACGAGTTTGATGAGAAAAAAAAAAAAAAAGACCAAAAAAAAAGCGAAAAAATTCGACCCGCGAGCTTAAACGAGAAAATCTTTATTGCCTTTTTTTTAACTCTGGAAACTCCCCCATCCGAATACATAATACAGTAGAGAGGGGAAGGCAAGGGGTGGATATAGGATATGCATTTGTGAGATGTAATTACACGTTGGGCACAGGCGCACCTGCGCGCATTGTCGACGTTATCCAAAAAATTTCATTGTGAAAAGCCCTTGTAGACCTCGTCATTGTTTTATTCATACCGGTGACCGAGAGAAAGCGGCGTACCTGCTTTCTATTCGCCACGGTTACGCATTATATCGTTCGCATATTGCGTTGATCTTCGATCGTTTAATTTTTTTTTTTTTTTTTTTTTTTTTTTTTTTTTCGTTGCAGAATCGCGACAGCTGTACATAAAAAGTATAACAGTTCCGGAACTCGTGAGAGAAGGCGAACAGGACTATGTGATATTGGATTGCGATTACGAACTCGAAAATTCGTCGCAAGTCGGTTTAATCGTCAAATGGTCGACGAAGGACGGTGTCCAGTATCAGTGGATCGTCGGCAGCGAACCTGTAGCCGCGTCAGGCGCCACGCACATCGAAGTTGGATACAAGGCGAGCGATGATGCATCGAAGATGTATCGCGCCATGAAATTTATCAATCCGAACATAACGCTCACCGGCGAATACAAGTGCGCCGTTTTCACGTATGCCGAGGAGAAGATCGAAATCGCCCCGATGACCGTATACTGTGAGTTCATTTCGTACATTAATAATAAAACTTTTACTTCCGTAGATTTTTTTTTTTTTTCCGAAAAAATACAGCGTCAGCTTTTTTTTTACATTTTTGACGCACTCTACATTTTTTTGATCACTTGGGGACTAAAAATACGAACTATGAAAAAAAAAAAAAAAAAAAATATCGCTGACTCGAAAATTTTTAATTGTCGACGAGAAGTCAAATTTTATTTGCGAAACTGTTTTTATATAGACGCGAAAAAGCGTTTCCTCATAGTCAGTCGACGTTTGTTATTTTCTTCGGTTGGGTAATCTCTATAAAAGATATGCGTAAAGGGGAATGGGAATAGATAAAAAGAAATTTTATATTTAGAGACCATTCATTCTCGTCCATCCTATCAACGAACTGTAAAAACACTCGTTTATACTTCCCGCGAAATAAAAGTCAGTGACATAAAAAAAAAGAATAAAAAAAAAGGAAAAAAAAATGGAGAAAAACGAAAGTATAGTGGCGCGAGAGCTACGAGTCGGTATATACGACGTCACGAAGTTTATGGAAGCTTTCAGAATGCGTTCTTCTTGGTAATGCAGTCGCGAGACTATTTCGCGCGACACAACGAGATATATGTCTATATATACCACATACAAACGTAAAGGAGTGACAATAGTGTATTACTTTACGTGTTGCAAAGAGTAGTAAGGGAAGTAGTAAGGGAATAAAAAAAAATAAAAAAACAAAACAAAACAGAAAAACTTTCCAACACATTTTCTCTCGCTGTAACTCTTTTTCGCGCGCGAAACAAATGATATACGAGACTCGATGGTCTACTATGACGATAGTTAAATTTATAATCGCTGCTCTTGGCGTGTGGAAGTAATAGCGAAACAGCGATGTTAATGCTCTCGTTTACGATGACATAAAAACTAATAGACGAGTAAGAAGCGGAGCTGTCTGTTTCGGTGTTTTTTCATGCATATTTTATCTTATAGCGAAAGATAAACGCAACTCGGGGATTTAATGACGATAAAATATTGTTTTCTTTTATTACATCCCGCAGCAACCGAGGAAGCGTTCGATCTGACGTACAGCAAGGAAAACTTTGACGGTGAGGATGGTGTGGAAATTCTGTGCTCCGCCGAGGGACTCTTTCCATATCCTTCTATGGATATCGCCATTGAGTGAGTTTTCCGTTTGTTACAGTATAAGTACCAACGGTGACTAACACTGCAGCGAATATAGTAGACGAGTTCACTTTTATTTTCGTTCTCATTATTTTCTTTGTTCTTTTTTTTTCGTCACGCGACCCAACTGCTTTGAAATAGAAGCATCACGACAGCTAGTAGAGCTTCAGAACAGTCTGTGGCGTCGGGGAGTTCGGGGATAGGAGAGAGAAAAAAAAAAAAAAAAAAAAGCACTTTGAAATATTGTAATGCGAGTGACCTATTTACTTTTTTTTTCTTTTATTTTTTTTGCAGTAATGTCTCGATGAACGAAACGTCGGAGTTCAACGTAACGAAGCGAAGCGATGGAAAGTTCGATATAGTGACGAGAGTATCGTTGAAGGACGATGATTTAACGAATCCTTCCGCCGACGTGAAATGCACGCTGGGAATACCGGAAGCAAATTACAGTATACCACAAGAATTGGTCTACTATCCCGGTTAGTATTTTTTTTCAATAAATAATATAATAACAGTTAATTATATATCCATTTATTGGCAATAAGTTTTCATCAACGAGTTTCGAACTTCTCTCGTAAATAACTCACAGCGATACACGTACGTAACATATATTACGACGGAGAACTTTGACGTTAAGTTAATATCTCTGCGGTAAACCCCTTTCTACCCGCTTTCCCCCCGATCTCTCCTCGTGTCCTCGTATCGTCGGTAAGTTTGCACAAGAAATTAATTAGTCTCGGCAAATCGAATGTACACGTGTTCTCGATCAGTTTTCGAGAACGAAACACTGCCGCTGTCCGCGCTAAAGGTAAAAGCGAGAGGCAAAAACGCGCCCACGAATAAACGATCGATTTCCAACGATATACGGAAATATCAATGGTAAGTGGAAGTGCTGTGTGTGTCTATAGATTCTATGTCTATCGGAATCGATATGCGCGCCGTTCCGAAAAAAATTGCGCTTCAATTACATCGCATGTTTCGTAAGAATCGTTCGTTTTATAAAATTATCGAATTTCCGTTTTCTACACGAAATATTCGATGGTTCATCCGAGATAAATCCAACGGTATTACCGATTTTTTCAACGATGGTCATTTTTAAAATTTTTTTTAATGAAAATTAATCTTTTCTCGAAGTTAAAATCATTTTATGTCTATTGTAATCGATATTTGCAGCTCGGATACAAATTGCGATTCAATTATATCGCATGTTTCGTAAGAATCGTTCTTTATATCAAATTATCGAATTTCAGTTTTTCCAACCAAAGGTCCGATGGTTCATCCGAGTTAAATCCAACATTACCGATCTTTTCGGCGATAGTAATTAATTTTTTTTATTTATTTTTTTTTTTTCTTCGAAAAATGAAAATTAATATTTTCTCGCTGGTTAAATAGTTGCATAAGTATTCTCAGCTCTCTGCAAAGCTGAGACAACGATTTTTGTGATGTTTTTGAAAGTACATGAGGGCAAAAGCTCCGAAAGAGATTAATGAAAGTTCATCCGTATCGAGGGCTACTCGCGAAATTTGTCGAAAGTTAAGCCGTTCGAGGGTTTCGACTGTTTCGCACAACGACTGTACCTGTAACCGCGACATAGGTTCACCGTTACTCTAATATTTAAAGTTGGTGGCGGTTCACCGTTAACTCGCCGCATAGCAAATCCGACGCGTGGTCCAAATCCGTTTAACTACACCCTTCTCACCCGCGCGCGCTTCGCGAGTTCTCCTCGTTACTCTCAGGGGTCGTGGAGGTTTGCGGTACATGCTACAGACTACTATAGTATACCTTCGTGTACTTAACGTATTTACGTTCGTTGATGCGACCCGGAATTCCCCTTCGTTCCTCCGTCTCTCACTCTCTCTCTTCTCGAATCTCTGTTTATATTAACGTTCAATTAACTATCAAACCGGGTTATTGTTGTTGTTATCCAAAGTATTATGTTTCGACGTCGAAACGTAGTTTGTTTGCTGTTTCATATTACATTCAATAACGATTTAACGACTTTAACCGCTGTAATGACTTCCGAATCCTCTATAAGCCTAAAGTATCGTAACCGGTGACCGTTATTTTAATCCAAGATATTCGGGATTAAGTACGAGAGTTACAGCATAGTTAAATTTCTACCGTATACTAAAATTAAATTCTTCATAGAGTCCCGTCTAAGCTTTTCTAATAATTTAATTAATTAATTTACAAATATTAAACACCAATTTTTCCACTGATAAAAAACTGAAATATACATTTTTCTTAATATCTTATTTCTAAATCAAAGCGATTTAATGATCTGATAGAAATAGGGGTTCTGTTTTCTCGAATGTTCGCTTGCGATATTCAACAATTTTGATGTCTGACCCATTAAGCTGTAGCGTAGTATTTCACGGCGGAGTGGCTGAAACTTCGTGCCGCATAAGCGCATTAGCAACTTCGTGGTATTAAGACGAAGTCCTAAAGACGAAAAGGGATGGAGAGCAGCTGCCGCAGTACGACAAGTGGATTTGTGATTTTGCTCGTCGATAAATCGACATAATTAATTTTCGTTATGTTAACCGATTGGCTGAATTGTCTCGCCACCCACTTTCTTCCTTTTCATCCCTTTACCTTTACCTCCCTTTTCTTGTTTCGTTGTTGTGAATTTATTATCGCTGTTTAATCGCTGGCTTTGTTGCAAAGAGTTGATGCTTAGTTTGATGGACCGCGGTATGTGGTGTTTGTTGTGCAGGAACGCCAACAACAACTCCGTCCTCTACGACCAACCTACCGAGAACAATGGGGAGTCAGGCGCTCGACAGCACCGAACCAGACAATGACAATGGTGGTGGTAAGAGAGAGCAATTAGTTTGCAACCCTTAATGAATCATTATCAGCACGTTTGATGATTTTTTTTTTCATTTTTTTCATTTTTTTTTAAATTTATTTATTTTTTCAATCCCACCTTTCACCCCTTCCTCGCGTTACTTTCGCGTCAGTAGTTTTTTTCATCGAATTTTTTTTTATTTATCTCGAACAACTGATTCGTTTTTGTAAAATTTTTCGATCTTTATGAAAATGATTTTTCGGCAAAAAATTATCGCGGATTCAGCAGTTTTTTAATTTTTTTTTTTTCGATGCATGTCTTTTCGTTAGTAGAAAAAGAAAAAAAAAATTGAAGGCGTTTTTATATAAGTATATTTATTACTACCATTGACCACCACCAATGCCATTGCTGATGCAGCAGCACTTTATCTCGTCGCGAATTCACTGCGGGATTTTTTGTGTTTTTTTTTTTTTTTTATACCATTATTTCAAACAGCTTTATCTCGTTATTAATAACGCTTTCAGCGGGTTTTTATAAAAATTGCACATCTTCGGCAAGCGTGCATGCGTTAGAATATATGAAATTCTTCACAATCTGCACGGACGAGCGTTTGGCAATTATTAATCGCACGATAAACCGATGGACTCGGTGAGTGCTAATATAACGGAGTATATCTATGTTTGACGAGATTAAATAGTTAATATAGTATAATATTAACATTTTCTCTCTCATTCCCAATCTTTTCTTGGCGCATAATGTGGATTTTCGAATAATAAATAACACGAAGGGAATTAAGAATTTTATAGCGACGATTAATTGAGAGTTGTGCATTTAATAATGCGACCACTTTGGCTTCCGTATAAATCATTGGTATCGTAAAGAGAAAAAAACACATACATTTTCAATATTACGCGAAATACAAAGCGAATAACATTTATAGACTCCGGAGTTCATGAATGAATTATTAATCCTCTGGACATCGATATTCCGAAAAATGTCATTAATGCGATATTTTTATTATCGAAGTACCGAATTCTTTTTTTATCGGTAACAATAGCTGTGCCGGAATAACAGGGAATAATGTGCAATTCCAATATAATGACCTGAGGCTTGAGCCGAATAACTGTTATACAGAATCCAATCGTTGATCATTCAATAAATATTTCATTCATGAAACACCGTCAATGTTTATGCAATAATCAGAAGCTAATTTCGTATATTTATCGTCAATGACGAGGTATATTCTCCCGCGAATAATTCCACGAATTATTCATTTTCAATATAGATAACCGTATCGTAAAAAAAAAAAACCAGCCAACCGATGTTGAAAATCTTAAAATAATTCTCGATAAGAATATTAAAACTTTCGAATGCATTTGCGGAATTTCATTGGTGATAATGCGAGGGATCATTTAATTCGCGAAATAGAGTTGACTTTCGTCCAACTAAAGGTGATAATAGCGTGTAGAAATGACGGAGTAAAGATACTATCGCGATGGAGTCTACAGAATATTCGAAAACGTGTTATATCGCGGGTCCGGTATGTCGTCGTGGGGTGTGCGGTTTTTATCGCAATCTTCGTAGCCTATCGAAAGATTTTCTTGCAGCGTAGTTCTCGCCAAGTCATCGGTTGCCAAGTATCGTGGTGTTCCCGTTACCACCGAGTAAAAGGCCAAGTGTTCGCCCGGTATTGCTGGCACGCCGGAGAAACCACTTACCGTTTCTCTCGTGTGTGTCTCCGCCGAATATCTTCTATATCCTACATGCGCTATCGCACGTTTTACAAAAAAAAAAAAAAAATCGTTTTACCCGTTGCCGTTCATAGACTCTAATTACGAAGTCTAAATAGCCTCAGCTTTTTTTTCGCGATGCCGTTGCAATTTTCCTCGAGACATGTAATAACGAAAAATCCAATTTGCCTCTTTCCACAACGGATACCCGATGTACATATATCGGTTGAATGTAATAATGGGCGAACGAAAAAAAAAAAAAGGGGGAATGTGAAAGAAAAGCCGATAAGTTGTCGTCCAAGTAGAATGGAAACAAAGAGCAAGAAGAGTCGAGCGGGGGAATGAGAGAAGCTGTGTTATTGATAGGAGAATCGATACGACATCAGAATTTCATTTTACTTCCGTTCACCGTCCGCCCGAACCACTACTCTATTAAATTCCAAACATTTGTGTGTATACTTCGTATTTTTTTTTTTTATTCGTCTTATAAACCGCGCGGATTCCAGTTTGGTGGTTTTTCGGAAACTGATTGTCTCGACAAACTCCGCTGTTCTTCTCTCACTCTGCGAAGATGGGGAATTGGAAAAGGGGAGCTTAACTTTCCAGTCCATTTGGAGGCACGTGCGGTTCGTAATAGGTTCAGCCCTCGGTGAGGCAAAAGGGATGGAAAGCCTTTTTCGCTCGGGTCGGGGGATTTCGCGGAAATGTCGCTACGGCTTGTGGCGAAAACGGATCCAACAGAAGGGAAAAAGCTTGCGAATACTACTGTGTACGCGGGGGGTGGCGAGTAGCACTTCCACCCCCGCCTACTATCTTTCCTTTCTATATACGAACGTTGTTCTAAGGTTTGCGAAATGAACCTAACGGAAATTCCTTGTGGCTCTGGTATTATACGAGGACACGAAGAAGAGAAGGCGTGCCATCTACCTTTTCCCAAGTAGTATTTCTCGGTCTCTTGCTATAGCAGGAATTCTCTACTGTATACGCAGTATATATAGATGCGGTATATACACATATATGTATAGAATATAATATAGGAAGGGTACATAACCGCGAAGGACAAGGTGAAACGGGTGGCTTGGCGGCAGTAACAGTATCTCATTGTTAGAAACGACTTCTGTAGATTCTCCGCGTCCCTAATACACCAACGGTGCGCGGAGAAGAACGGTGGCAGGGGTGATTTCTGCACCAAGCCTTGCCGAGTAGTTTAGCGAGTGGAAAGTGGATGGCGAGGGGAAAATGGCCGGCTACGAGAACGACGACGAGGGAAGGAAGGAAAAGCAGAAGCAGAAGCGTCAGGTGGTGGTACCAGAGTCTGGCGCGTGTCTTTCCAGAACCGGCTGTCTCATTGCACCTCGAGGCCACACACAGAGAGTCCACGTCGGGACCGACGACGACGAGTAAGTCTACCGGTCCAAAAGCCCCCACGAGGATTTCCCATAAAGTAATTAAGGAAATTCGCAAGAGTGAAAGAAGAAGAAGAAGAAGAAGAAGGCGAGGAGAATAGAGTGAGAGAAAGAGAGAGAGAGAGAGAGAGAGAGAGAGAGAGAGAGAGAGAGAGAGAGAGAGAGAGAGAGAGAGAGAGAGAGAGAGAGAGAAGGAGAAATGAAAAAAAAAAAAGAAGAAAAACGAATGAAAAGAAAATAAAAGAGCTCCGGAGAGAATGAGGTGGGTATACACAGGCGTCGCTCGACATCCCTCTGCTCGACTCGCACTTTTGCACTTTTAAAAGTGAAGTCACGTTTCTCGTCTCGTATTGAAAGATCCTACGGCAACGCCCGCCGAACGCAAGCGACAGAAATATCGAAGTGCGCGGCTGGAATTTCATTGAAGTCCAAACCCCGGTAACGAGAACAAAGGAGAAACGAAGAGAAATAAACAAACGAAGAATGTTAATGAATGAAAAAAAAAAAAAAAAAAAAAAATGTGAACGAAGAATGACAAAAATTAACTCTCACTTCGAGGTATCATTGGATTTTCGGATCGCGAAAAAGAAGTAATAAATCATTCCGAAAGATTTATTTCAAATTATGCAGATTACGAGATTCTGATTGTCTTTTTTTGCTATTCGATACACGTAAAAATATTTCTACCCAATCGGAATCTCGATGCTACGAAAATTTCGAAATTATAGGTAAATCTTGAAACGCCGAGAAAAACGGAATTCTGATGGTTCGCAATGCGATAATAGAGCTGAAAGGCAAATATCTTGAGATATCCTAATTCAGTCAATTCGAAGCTAAAACTCCTTTTTCAACATTGAAATAGAGTGCCTCGCGAAACTCGACCTAATTTACTTTCGCAACTAATCTATGCGGAATTAAGCATGTATACCGTGTGCGGGGGACTTAAGGTAGGAAGGGGGCGGGGAGAGGGTTCATATTCTTGGCTTCGTCAAGAGAATATTAGCGAAGGCGGCTTAACAGTGAACAGGTAGTACCAATACTAAAGCATCACTGCAGGGATAGTGTGAAGGGTATTAGGGGATCCGGAGTGTGGTGAGGTTGCTGGTACCCCGTTTTCACCCACAGGAGCATAATATACCGCGTCTCGGTGGGCGAACCGCCGAGAAGGAGAACGATGTAATGCTCGAAGGCTCTTCCTGGTGCGTCTCGGCAATGAGCAACGCGAGGGAGAGAGCTGGAGAAAGTGTTAGAAGCGCTTGGAAACCCGCAGCCAGCATCCCGTTCACACACACATATAGACGCAAACACTAAGTTCCTCCAAACGCGTCGAGGCTCCGGACGTTGGTATAATGTAAGGCCGTATTAACACGTGCCACGAACTTTGGTTATTTATTGGTCTGGTCCCGGTAATGCTAATATCTGGGTGATGATAAGCTCCGTTGCAGTATATAGTATAGACCCCACCGGTCGGCCTTAAAAGTCACTTTGGCTCGAGTCTCTCCTCATCCATCGATCCAATTATCCCTATTTTCATTTCTCAATTTACCTTCCCCTACCGCTATGCATCGTCAATTAAGCATAAAACCCGCGGTGGCTATACGGCTCGATGGAGGCATTCATCAATTCGTTAAATCGCGTTAGTTTCGAACGTTAACACGAAAACGTCGATTGTTCAAAGTTCGCGGGTGATAACCAGTCGCGAAACTGCATGTGTGGTTCTATAGACTATCGTTGCTTTACTCATAAGTTATTTATTCCGTTCCGCCGATCAGTTCTTCGTGTGTTTCACGATTTGGGGTTAAATTGCTTGGGTCACACGTCAATCTTTGTCTATCGGGGATAGAAAAGCTCTAGCAGAATCGAGCGAAATCGATCTCTATATAGTATAT
The DNA here is from genome assembly GCA_934046635.1 of Buathra laborator. NCBI lineage: Eukaryota > Metazoa > Arthropoda > Insecta > Hymenoptera > Ichneumonidae > Buathra > Buathra laborator. The sequence goes on along the minus strand of OW203898.1, from coordinate 14,776,479 downwards.
AGAGAATTTGCGCTTTTCTGGAGATGTTTTATCGTGGATTTTCTAGGATTTTATATTTGATGATAGCGAAAACAATCGATAGTCGATCTATAATGAACTCTTCAACGTCATTACGTTGTTTATCGCTCGATGTTGATGTGCAAATCTCTAGTCGATTTTAAAATCACTGTAGAGATGTTTCTTTATCGCGAAGTAGAGCTTTTTTCATCCACTAATTGCAGCTTCAGAGGCGGAGAAAAAAAAAGGGGCGGAGAGATTGCCATCGGCAAAGCGTCCCCGTAGACGACAAGGCGATGCTCCTTGGAGACAGGATACGATCTAAAACGATGTCAGTATAAAGCTGCGTTATAATATAGCAAAGTCAATATTATTATCAACTTCACTACCGCCGCTGGTGGTGCTGATGACCCGGACCCGCCCACGTTTCTTAATATAGAACTTACCGAGCAACGGATGCAAAAAGAAAGTTTCTACTTGAGATATATTGGAAGACACGGGTAGCTACTTTTCTCCGCGAGCATTTTCCCCTTCAACTTCAATTTTTTTTTTTTCTTTTACATTAAATTTTTAACTTTTGAAATAACACCCTTTTATCATTTTACTTATTCAACAAGACTTCCTCTCGAGCGTTGGACTGCAGCATCGTCGTCATCGTAATCTATCCATTATCATTCCATATCCCGCGATCTTTTACCGCGATGCCCCATTTCCCAACGTTTTGATTCTGTGATGGAATTGGAATTGAGTCATATAATTGGTTTGCGAGTCCTTCATGCTGCAAACTCCCGTGTATATTCGTGTTTCCGAAGTTTATTGAGCACCGAAGAGTGGCTGTGTATGTGTGTGTGAAGGGGGAAGGTAACATATGGATGATTCTGTTGGACCGAGCGTTGCGTATAGAAATTAGGAAATTTCTCTCACCAGCTGCATCACTGCCGAGAGTGGTACGGTACACATGTATGTATGGTCTTTCGCACATATGGAGAGCAGAGAGGCATGCAGGCATATGCTTTAATGCCTGTGATATGTCGAGGATACAGAGGAGTTGCCCTGGCATCGTCGAGGCTTGAGGTAATGAAGAGAACGCTTGCAATCTGCGGGCAACGCTGCACATTTGCAACTATCCTACCCTCTTCATGGAAACTTCGTCTCTCTCCCTCTCTCATTCTACGTATGTACCGTAGCAATTATACTCACACGGTTTACAAGTTGCACATTGCTAGGCGCATATGTAGCGAGCGATGCTACGAGTACAGGAGAGAACTGCTCTCTCGGTTGGTCTCTGTTGTCCCGCAGGATGTCGGATAAATGATCAAATAGTCGTGCGGTTATTAGCCTACATGTGAACAACCACCGGTACCGCAGTATCGTCGTCACCCCGTATCATTCCTAAGTGCAATTATCATTCAATATTCATTCGCTGCGAACGACGAGTCGGAGCTTTTCAGGCTCTCGAAACTTCCGTCTTAATTACAATCCCTTTCCGAAAATTCGTGAATACTTTAAAAGATGCAATTCTCGAAGCATCAGCGCTACTCGCCGACTCGTCAATAATTCAACTCGGAGAAACGCTAAAAACGTACATTAAATAATGTATATTCGTATTTCGAGTTTATTTAATATAAAATAAAATTTGATCTTAAATTAAAAAAATTTATTTCGAATGAGGTAAAAAATGTAATTAAGGAAGTGCAGTTTAAAAAAAAAATTCTCACCCCAACCGGAGTTTCATTGAAATACAAATGTTTCGAAATAAATTTACCCCGTAGATGGGGTGAAAAATAGAATTTTTTTACAATTCACACTCATCGCATAACGCGAAAACAATATCCCTGAGTGACAGAGAGTTTAACGAATTTTTAAAAAGCTCCGGGGAAATTACACGATTCCCATTAACAACTGTACACACGACGGTGTAATGGAGTATACCTCTATCTATTATATACATAAAGCACATTAATGTACAGTAAAGCGGTAGGAAGAGTGGCCGGCTGTTCCGGAGCTCTTTGAAAGATGGAACATTGCGCGCGGAAGGAGTAATTAGAGTTTCTCCCTTAACTCTCTCTGAGGCTCTACGGCTACAAGGGGTGACTGCATTAACAGCGATTCCGAAAAAAAAAAAAAAAAAAAAACAACGAAGAAAAACAAAACAAAAAACTATTTAAAACGCATTAAGCGTTTTCTTTCGCTTTTCCTCTCTCGTTCGTAGTTTAACGGTTACACACACCGCAGACTAGGCGGCTCGGAAGTTGGCACGTTCTTTACAGGGGTTGATGCACACCGCTCTCTCTCCTCCGTTGGTTCTCGCCTCTTCTCTCTGTGCACAGTAAATTTTGCTGTAGCGCATATTTCTCTCTATCCCCCTCCGGCTACATGGAGTTCATTGCTTTTCTTTTGCGTTATTTTCAACCCCCTCCCCTCCTTCCACCCGTTTTCTCTTCTCTGAGGCACTCTTCTTCGTTCACTCTCGTGCCCTTCTCAACAACAACAACAGCAGCCGCAGAGTTCGGTTAATTCATTTGCCCGCGGGATTGGAACAGCGCTTTTCTCTTTTTTTCTTTTTTTTTTGTCGGTCACGTGCGCGTATAAATACGTTTTAGCGTTTTCCAAGCACTTTTACGCGTCGACCACGAAGAGGTGGTCAAAAGGATCGCAGGATATTGGTATAGGAAATGGGTAAGAGGAATGAAAATGGAAGAGATGTGGGGTAACGTCGAATAGGGATACAGAAGATACCGCTACCGCTACTCGATGGTGAGAAGGGGCGGTGGGGGTTGGGAAGGTGGTAGGGTAGGTTTTGCTCTTCTCGCTGATGGAGTCTCACGCGTACATAGTAGCCAGCAAGGCGATAAATCAGTCCTGGAAATCCACGTCGGAGAAGGTTGGGCGTACGTAGGTAGAAGGGTCTCTCCACCTCGCGGCTGGTCGAAAAGCGTATACCGGCGATTCCGTACCAGACGCTCAGAGACCTCGACGAGAGTCAAGCCTGAGAATCCCTCGCACCTATCGAACCCACTCTCACGTGAACTCATTGCGATTTATGTTAGCTACCGGAGGCCATTACTCCAGTTTCTCCTGTCAATTTTACCGCGCGTTCGGCTGAATGACCGCCGAACACACACACACATAGACACAAATATACCTAAAGGTAATACGTACATCAGGTGGATTTCTCTAGAGAAAACAGTGAGAGAATTCCGTCCTCTTCTCTTCGTATAACAGAATAGTACAATTGAAGAAGAATGAGAATGGGAAGTAGAAGCAATAAGAAAGAATATGTGTACTTGAAGAAGTCGTATAGGAGGTCTCGAAAATTAAGTGTACCGAAGAAACTGCTGTATACACGCGATATTACTAGTGTACCAACGGTATACTTTACGAAGTCTAACTGAACGGTCACGCGGTTATATAGATAAAGAAGAAATATCTCCAAGTACAACGTTGGTCGAGCGTGATGAGCCGAGTCGTTATATAATCCTCTTATTCTTCAATATTTTTTCGTCCTTTTGTTCTTCGTATTTCCCATCTCGACTCATCTTTCCTTCTCATACAGGAGGAACGAAAGGGGGGAAAAGAGAATGAAGATGAGAATATTCTTGTTGTTTCTGCTTCTTGCATTTACTTTGTTATCTTTAGAAAACGAGATTTCCAACTGGAATATCTGGAAAGCGAGGTCGTACCTCGCTTCAGAGAAGAACGAGAGAGCTTCGGGCCCAAGAGAGCAAAGAGAGGAAACCGGAGCTCGCGAGATCCGGAGATTCAGACGAGTAGCACCGTTAACACTGCCCGACGTCAAAGCCGGCAGAGTTTACGCGATAGAAGCTTTGCCATGCAAATGAAAGAAAAAAGATGAAAAAAAAAAAAAAAAAATGTAAAAAAGAAAAATAGTGAAGTGCCAAGTCAAGTAGCCGCCTAGTCAGTCTTTTTTATTCCACTTGACTCTCTCATATCTCATCTACAAAATGATTTCGCTTCTCGACTGCGCGGTACGAGCTGCAAATTCCGCAGGTTAATTTAGTGATTGAAATTAAATGCCAAGCAACGGGTATACAGTGTCAAAAGATCGCGAACAGTAGAAGACCGTCAGCCGCTGTGTCGGAAACCAAACTCAGCCTCCTCTCGAAATTGCTTATTGAACTGTAATTGCAGTCAAGTGGCCTTTTGAGTTTCTATCCGGTAACGCGATCCTCAAAGGTGAATAACACGCTACTGCCACTAGAAATCAATGCGCTGACTGTACATTGGCGTTAAGCGTTGCCGCCAATGGCATTGGCATTGCCGTCTTAGCATTAGCATCAAGTAAACGACTTCTTATTGAAATCAACTTGCGTTTGCCTATCAATAAGTTCTTTTCATTCCATAAAACTACAATGCATAACCCATTTGAAAAAATGGACACAATTCTGTTAACTACGATAAATCAGCGTCCCGTTCGCAGGTTAATAGAGATCCTAACTAACTTCGGTTCCTTCGTGATATAAGAGTATAAGGAAGATGAGTGGAGGAGTTTGGTTGGCGTCGAAGACTCGATGGAGTGTAATTCATTAACCTCCTCGAGGATCGCAGTGTCTCATAAGCGCCTCGGCCTCTTCGACAGGGGAAGCCTCTCCTCTCGGAAGCTTCGTTCGTTCTCTATTCCGCCTCTTGTTTTACGCGACTAAACTTACCTAATTAGGTGCGCCCCAAGCATCAACAACTCCGAGCGTCTCGTGTCGACGGACAGGTGGATAGTTGTTGTATAGAGGATGAAGCGGAAGGTTTTGCGGGCGCACGCTGGTGCAGCAGCCAGTAAGGGCTCTTTACTTGTGAAACTTTTCGTAAACTCTCGTGGGGATGGAGCAGACGGGAGAGTAGATGTCAAGGCTGTGTATTGCATAGATATACAGATACCGAGAGAGGGAACGGTTACTCATGGTACTTTGGTACGGTATGTACATATTTCCGTAAGCCACGGAATACCTTTCGCGGGGTACCGTAGAGAAGGAGACGACGATGATGAAGAAGAAGAACAGTAACTGGAAGGACGACGATGAAATGAAGGGGAAAGTAGTGCGCAATATTCACACAACGCTGGGTATAGACCACGAGTTCTGATCGATTATCTCGCGTCAACTGTTGTAACAAAGTTTGCCACGTTAATTTGACTGGCATCGGGAGAGTTTATCCATCTATATCTGGCTACGCAATGTCTATCAAACGACTTCGGATGCACCGTAAACATATCCTCGCCGTTTTGACATAGGTTCCGACATTTGGTACACTGTGTTCCCAGAAGTTTACAACGTGTTCCACGATCATGTCTGCTCGTTGCTGACTCTCATCGAATTGAATCGACGATATCTCGCTTATCTCACGATTCGCTGCTTTTGATCGATCGTCATATCTCTATTCGCTCGAACTTCTCGACGGCAGTTTCAAAATATCGACTATCCATTTTGATTCCCCACAGAATCAATGAGATTCAACATTCTGTTCGTACACTTTACGTAAAAAAAAAACATTACATACTTTTTTTCATATCTTTTTATCGGATTAAATTCGATATAAAAAACGAATTGATTTATGGATATTTTCAATCATGTAGCATATCGATTTCTCGTTTCTTTTCGAAAATTTTTTGATTGAAACATAAAATAAAGCGATTGCGATAAAGAAAGGACGAGAGTTACCTTGCGGTCGAGAACAAGCGTTCGAAAAATCCAATCATCGACAAATGACCGCTCGCGGGCTTTCGCAACGTGCGCGCGTTCGTGTTTCTGAACTTTTCGGTGCCTCGATGTTGCGGAATTGTGTGCGACATGGGTGCGCCAAACGTGCGAAGCCCCGAACACGCGCATCCCGCGTATTTCAACAGGCTAACTGTAATAAATATATATACCGGGCGGTTCGTTGAGGGTTCGCCACATTTGTACTGCTGGACTGGACGTTTAGTTGTCACCGAACCAAATACAATTACTCGATCCACCGCTTCTATCGAAAGCTCGTATTTCCGTGTGTCTAAAATTCGTCTAAAATATCTTTCGATTTACGCTCACGGAATTTATTAACATTTTAGTTGATCCCCCGCGCGCAGCATGGGGCAACGAAGATAAATATGCGAGATCGCGCACGGGCTTTAAAGTCCGTTATCCGTATAATGGCCCATTAAAACTGCGTCAGCTATTAAAAGGGCTTGAAAGGGGGAGAGGGGAGGGGAGGAGAGCGGGTAGAAGGATAAAACTCGTGCGGTCAGCTCGAGGCAACGTGAATAATGAATTATCCAACGGTCAGAGAACAACGAAAGTATCAAGAGTTTTGCCATCAATTTTACTTTTAAGACTGATTTGTTAGCTTCGATATATCGATAGTCCCGATCAACTACGACGATATCGCATCGACAATGTGACTCGAGTTTAGCTTTGGGAAGCTCACGGGGGGAAAAGGGAACGGGCAACCGATCGATTGGATCCGCAACGAACGATTTACGTCTGATAGAATCGCTCGGGCAACGATATAATCGTCCGATCAAACTCATCGATGCGGTTCAGGCAAATTCCCTTTTAATGACCCCGAGAGCTTCGATGTTTTGTCGGTGTGTTTGCGGCGCATAAGCGATGCGTTAATCGTCCCTATTACCTCGCGTCCATCATTGGGTTATATTCATTTCTATTTTACCGCGACATATCTATAGATATATATATATATATATACATTTCGTGTCATAGGGCGCATGTATGGTTAATGATGTTTATATTCGAGTAATATCTTCACTATTCATACATGTATAATCCGGATTATTTATACCCGCGATCGCTCAAATAGATAGGATTTACAAATATTTTATTATCCCAAAAGCTATCTCTGGCGACTTGCGTAACATATTGGCTTTCGATTTTTTTTTTTTTTTTTTTTTAATTATAATGTTCAGTTATATTATTCATCACATAGTATCAATTAATCGACTACGCCAATATACTCGATGGCTCGATCAGCCAAGGCATCGGAAACGAGGCATATAGAACTACTCTCGTCCATACGAGAGAACATAAAAATTAGTCATGAAAATGGTTTTTTTTTTTTTTTTTTTCCGAAAGAAACTTTTTTTTTTTTTTTACACACTCGATCGCGGGTAGATGAAAGCTCAACGATGTCTGCCGGGATCTCCTCGAAGATTGTTACGACGGTAGCAGGTACCCAAGTTTGTATCTTTCCTCCCGCCTCGAGAAATTGCGGTCTACGCGAGAGCGAAACCGCCCCTTCTCGACGAGCTTTTGTTTTTTTTTTTTTTTTTCTCACTGCTCAGCCAGACACGGAAGGGACAAGCATCAACGAGACTGCATTCGAGAAAGAGAAACGACTCGTCCGAATAACGGGCTCTCAAACTTTCGCGACAAATGGGTCTCCGAGGGGATGAGGGGGGAGGTCAGTTGACTTTTCGAGTAGACGTGAAAATTTGCACGACGTCCCCCCGACAACGCCGTGTGTCAAGAGCAATTGTACCTTTGGCGCGTTCTCTCGTTTTTTCTTTTTTTTTTTTTTTTTTTTTTTTTACACGACAAAGTCAAGTATACTTTTGTAGTTTCGCGGCAGCGAAACGAGCCCATAGAGAGAAGTTCGCGGAAGCGAAAAAAATGTTCAAGTCCTAAATTGCAAAACTCATTGCTCGTGTCTCAAAGAGCCGAAAGCCACAAAAAAAAAAAAATCGACTTTCCCATGCGTTTCTTCGTTGTACACGAGAATCTCGCTGCGCTTTGAAGAAAAAAAAAAAAAAAAACATGCCGAACGCATCCATTAATCGATAATTTCTTTTCATTATGCAGTCGAAATTTTTTTCGATATATAATGAATTCGAAGTCACTGTTGTCGATATATTTTAGCTTATGAATATCGAATATCGAATTCGCTCGCGTTTAAAATCTTCAACGTTCGAAAAAAAAAAATCTTTTTACTATCGACTTTCGATATTCGTTCATTCGTTTTCTTCATTTTTCCACGAAGTTTATCGAATAATACCTGAACATTGAACTTCGAAAAAATCCGTGACTTTTATATTTTAGTGTCTCGTGCGCTCGAAGTATCCGGGGGTTGTAACTAGGTGGGTTTTGCCAGAGCTCAGCTTTCACAAACACAAGTGTATAATAACCGTATTACGCAAGAGGTAGTGGGTAGTAAGCTAAAATTCCGAAACGTTTCGCCTATGGTCATAGGAGAGATTCTCTATATCGTTGGACAACTTATATCTGTGTGGCGTGCAGTAGTACAGGCCAACGTACTGCTCGCCTTGCCACAGAGCTTATCCAGCGTCGTAACTTCTCCTCTGCCACATTTCTGGAAGCTCGCGGAAGGAGGAGGCTTAAACCTTTCTCTCTATCTCTGTTTCTCTGTATCTCTTCTCACTCTTCCTCTCTCTCTCTCTCTCTCTCTCTCTCCTACTGCTCTTCCTTTTCTCTATGAGCTCTTTGTATGAGCTTTATACGCTTCCATAATGCATAAAGTCGAGGAGGATGACGCTTGAAAACACGATAGTCACAAGCCTCTCTCTGCCTTCCCTTTCTCTCCTCTCCTTGCATACTTGCCGCAAAGCTTATCATTATTGTTTGCTATATTAGCATGAATCTGTTATGCACAAAGAGCAAATATTTATCGACTATAATTATAACGCGTCCCCACTGTTCCTCGATGTCTCTATAGTGCGCGATATACTCTATAGAGATGTTTGTCCAACGCTGACTTTTACTACTTTGCCGAACGATCCGTTGACCCTCGCTACTTGATTGCGCTTCATACGCATGAGCGCGCACCTTGAATAATCGATAATATACCACACATACACCAAACTTAAAACTATAAACACACGTGACACACAAGCGCCCGGAGTTTGTCGTTCAAAGTAAAGTTTAACGTTCTCGATTATTCATCGTTGCTAATGGATTTTTCGGGTTAATATCGTATTACTACTATACTTTCGGATAGAAGTATAAAAGATTCGATTGTCTGTGCCGTCTTTCCGGTTCTCCCGAGAATTGTTGATATAAAAAAAAGAAAAGAAATCCAAGTAGTTTCACTGTATGGGAAATAGAGATTGAAGAAGGGTGCAGCGCTATATATAATGTAGAGATACGTGTGTCTGTGTGTCTGTCGTATATATACGTTGAGTTACCACAGTGAGTATCTCGGCAGCATCGAAGCTGACATTCAGTGTGGCACGTCGGAAACCGGAGACCGAGGTCGTTCTGGATCCTTTGCCCGAACCCCTCTCGTCCTCATCCTCTGTACGTACCCTTTATCCGTCACTCGTCGAATTCCCAACGGTACTCACCCTCTATCAATTGTTAACGGCGCATGAGTCTCCCATCGTTTCCTACACTCCCGCACACCGAGAGATTCCTTAATCTTTCCTGCGAACACTCCTCCGCGGCCTTAAATTTTCATCTCTATGATTAAGCCACTTTGCGGAAATACCGATAGACGCACCGAACCGTCAAGAATTCCTTTTGAAAAATCCGCGGAACTTGAATTATTCTTTATTTCGACCATAACATCGCGAGACATATTTACAATATTTATTTTATTGAAATAACAACAACACAACATTTTTTATCATCACAAAATCAACGTCGATAGCGATTTTTCATTAAACTACGTAAAAAAAAAAAAATTATCGAAATTTTTTTTATGTTTTTACGATTTTTATTTATTCATCGGAATACGGCCCGTTAACAAGGGGAATTATTATTATTAATATGAAACAGAATATTGATTGAATTTTGTTTGGTAAAAAAATAAAAATAAAAAAATCTTTTTCGAGTAAAATTTATGTAGCTAAGTCTGTGTGATGCGATTGCGGGAATAATACTCGAAACGCGGTGGCTCTCGAACGTACGCAAGGGATATTCGGTGTCGTTATTCCATGCTAGAATCCGAATCGTTTTCCCGTTTGCCCCGCAGCCATCAATTTAACACCATACGCCCGCTGTTAAATTTTATCTTCACCACTGGCGCCCACCCGCCAACACGCACACGCACACCCACACATATTTTCCGAGTCCCGGACACACGTTGCTCGGTTTTTCGTTGCATTCGCGAGAGAGTTTCAGTTGGAGTAACGGTTTACCCAATCCTAAATCATCGACAGCGAGAGGAAGCAAACGATTTCCTCGCGGCCTGTTCGCGCGCACATGCATATGCGCACACATGCCGATACACGCACGCGATTTTACGACATTCGAGTTCCTACGACGACTTAATACTCTTCGCGCCCTCCATTTATATAATTAATATCGTCGGCACATGTTTATCTATTCATATATCTATCGATACCTCCGATAAGCCGTAAAGCGCTAAAGGGATTCAAACCATACGAACGATCAACCAGATTTCGTTGTTATTTTCTGTCGCAGGAAGTACGGCATCGATCGCATCAACGGGTCTATTTTTCGTCACCGCAAGCCTACTGACTACCAGAATAATGGCCGGAGAGTGTTTCGAACTTTAGGTAAGAATTATACGCTATGTTATATTTAGTTGGTTTGAAACAATAACCCGCGAATTTCGATATCCGGTACTTCCGGTATTTACGGTATATTTGCAATCAATGTTATCGACCGGTAAAAAAAGCTCAGAAATTACTTAATATCAAATAATCAGATCGATTTCGTGTTTCAAATCGAAATTTTGCCTCCTGTTGATAAAATCGGGTCTTCTATAGTAAAAAAATTGTTAAAAATAACAAAAAACATCGATGACTGCCAATAACTGTTGGAATGTTAAAAAATTGTGTCGCACAAAGTTGCTACTGTAGTCGCGTATCGTTTGCGGTAAAAAACGATTCGATCGAAGCAATAATCCGTGTACTGTCCTCTCCCGCGGAGGGAGAACGCTTTTTCGATTGAACCTTCTCTCATCCGAAGCTCTTCTCTGAACGGTAGTGGTATAATACCCGGGAACGAGGACTCGATCAAAGGACAATCGGCCTCTGCTCTTCTCTCACGTTTTAGTTTTTTTTTTTTTTTTTTCTTTTTCCGTTTTCACTGTATGACGTGAAACGTTGCCGCAGCAACTTCACAGTTGTTTTATCCCTTTATATCGTTTTAATTAAACGTTTGCGAATGAGTTTTTTTTTTTTTTTAAATCCTCTTTCCTCGTAATTTTTTTTTTTTTTTTAGTCACGAATGTACCTTTCATCGATTATAATTTCTTCCGCGCGCAGTTTTTCCTTATTGGTGTATTTTTTGTTTTGTTTTGTTTTACGATGGATAGTACAAAATTTACGATGCCGAGGCGGTGACGTCAGTCCACTCCCTTTGAGACTTTTGCGTGATTTACTATACGTGCTTTGGCCTCTACTCTAAATGATCTCGACACGCGATGATACCCTCCCGAGACTATCCTCCATCGAGCTGCGAACTTCGCGAAAGTCCCCCTCGTCTCTCTAACTAGCCAACTGTTTAAATATTCAACGACTTTGTTTCACCCTTTTGCCGTGTAAGCCGCCTCTGTGCGGCGAACGTTGTTCTTCTCTCTTATGTAAGGAATTTATATGTTGGATGAAAACGAATGGATATCCCGAAATCGATTTAATGAGACTACGAGGATTTACTTGATTTATCGTTCTTTCTTTTTTTTTTTTTTTCTTTTTTTCCAGATACGCTTTCATCGTCTTGTGACCAACATCGCTCGCGCAACGTCGACTCTCAATGATCCACGTATCGGACGATCGATAATTAAAAAACGTTATAAATTCATGTAATATATTATACATATATATGTGTGTGTCTTGTCGATTAACGAAGAAAAAAAAAATAAGTCGTTTCTACTGGCCTACGGAGATGGGGAACACCAAAAAAAAAAAGAAAAAAAAACCAAATCTCGATCGATTGATCAATTGGGGTGAATTGGCGGAGAAAAAAAAAACAAAGGGAAACATATCGAGAGAAATTGTAACGGAGTCAAATAGTATATGTGATGCGACAATATACACGAGAAAATGGAAGCGAGAGGTGCGACGAGCGAAACAAGTCTTTCTATCTAATTGAGATTTGATATTGTTGAGGGAAAAAAAAAAACAAAAAAAAATGTGTTTGTGATCGGTGTGAATAGCTTTGTGTCAATTCTTTCGTCAAATTCAGAGGACCTAAAAAATATAGTAAAGCACTTTTCATGCTTATTATTGAACGTCTTTCGTCGAGGGACACGAAAAAAATATATTATACCTATCCAAAGATAAATGAAAAAGGTATACAATACAATACGAAACATGAAAAAAAAAATATATATATATATATATACACACGGAATGACTCGCGAGAAACAGGGTACCGAAAACATATTTTGCCAAAGAAAATTAGGATGTGTATAAATTGAATTGTGAGTCATCATTATATCGCGGGACAAGTCGCTGTTTTTCTCCATTTTCATTTTATGCAACAATTTTTTTTTTTTTTTTGTTATCAATTGTACGAGTTGCGTGAGTATAATAGTCGACGCATTTCAACGAGACAGTTGAAGAAAGCTTTTTAATTAACGTTTCGTATTATCGTTTGTAAAACTCCAATCGACTATACTAGAGTTTCGACTTGCCTCGGTTTGCCCGATGCTTTTGTCTCGAGGAAAAAAAAAAAAGAAAAAAAAAAACGACGGAGTCGCGCAAACTGTTCTCTCAAACTTTATAATGAATCTTTTTTTTTCTTTTCAATGAGTCGCTGCGGTATAAAAAAAATTCAGATACAAAAGAGTGTTATTCGACGTCTCGCTGCTCCCCGATTCACTGGTGGATGATTATAACAATGTAAATAATAATATTATAAATGCGAGCCTTAAAGTTTCCTCGCATATCTATTTACAAAATCGTGTGTTCTATTATGAAAAAAAAAAAAAAAAAAAAAAAATTTAAGGATAAAAGCGCGTAAAGTACAGAAGAGAAAAAACGGCGATTGAACATTTTTTAATAGCACCAATGATAAAGTTGTTTTAATCGTCGATTGAGCTAAAAAAAAAAAAAAAGAAAGAAAAATCACTGCACTATGCGTACTTTTTCTTCCACATTGACAGTGTTTTTCAATTGACGCCCCTCTCTCCCCAAACGAGTGTAAAATACACAATCTCTATATATTACATAGTTGAAGCAACTAAATAACCATAAAAAAAATAAAGAAATAACAGGAGAAGATAAATAAAAAAAAGAGAAAAAAAAATGAAACTTTTTATCTCGTTGTAATTTTATACGAAATAATAATTCTCCGTCTGGCGAGTCCAGACTCGTGTACATTATCGACACGCTCGATGGAAAAAAATACGAACAATCCTTGTGTACTATAAATATAATGCGATTCTTATTAATGAGAGAAAGATAGAGATTGTTGTTATATATCGGTTTTGCGTGTGAAAACTGATAATCTGGACGAAACAGAGAGAATTTTCCTAGTCCAATAGTCTAATCATAAAAGAAGCATTAACTGAATACCAAATAATTAATTATTACGGAGAAAAATGGTAGATTAACGAATTCAAAGAGGAGAAACGAAAAAAAAAAAAAAAAACTAATTGATGCGTATCTTCGATGTTGCAATCGATAGGAACGTCGTGAGGCTTGTATAAAATTGTCCATAAAATGCGTTGTTAAACATATATTTATTAATTAAAAAAAAAAAAAAAAAAAAAAAAAAAATCGCCTGAATCTTGTAATTCGTGTGAAAACATTTTTCCTTTGTAAATAGTATGACATGCGTACGCGAGAAATGATCTCCAAAAGTTCTTCTCTCGCGTGTCCGAAATGCTCTACGATTATTTATAGATCCTATTCCGAAAGAACCGAATGCACTTCTAACGTCGTAAAAAAAAAAAAAAAAAAAAAAAAAATCATCTAAAAAGAAAAACTTCTTGTAACTAATTAACTGTGAAGTTCTCGAAAAACAATGAAACATCGTTTTGAATTGAACGAATAAATAAAAATAATAAAAATGAAAGCAGAAAAAATATCCAATTTCATTCCAATAAGCCTCAATGCCCTCCCGTTGTTTCCCCGATGGTAAAAAATTATTGAAACTTTCTTATTTCAGGATTACAAAGCATTCCGGAAAACAATGAACTTTGTTTTTCGAAGTAAAGTCACTTTGCTGCGGTTGCGGGAAAGAAAGGACTTTTGCGGGAAGACGGGGCGGTGGGAGGGGGGGGGGGGGGGGGTTAGCGGAGGAGCGGCCGAGTGCGCGCATTGTCCCGAGTAATCACTGGCTTTATTGAGAGGCTTTATATTTCTATCGGTAAAACTCTCTCGCTCATTGGAGGGACTACGACTACTCTCCCTCGCATCATTCGTTTTCGAGAGCAAAAGACCGCGATAGTGAACATTGAAGAAAATTCGTACGAAAGAACGAGAGAAAGAGATGAAATGAATAAAAAGCATTTCTATGGCGGAAAGTGGTCTCGGAAGTTGGATTCTTGGGTATAGAGAGAAACTAAGAGCGAGTAAGGGAAGCGAGTAGCGCGGGCACGAGGACTTGCCACCGCCGTTGCTGCTGGTGGTATCCTGTAGAAATGGATTGTGCGTTGACTGTTCTCTCTCGTGACGGCGTTGGCAGGGCGGGGAGGGGGGCTACGAAGCACTGCGCAAGCTCGAGAATTTCGCGCAAGCTCCGAGCGTGACACACTCCAGTGTATCGTGGGAACGCGCTCGCGTTACCAGCGCGCGGCATAGTTCTCCGCCGTCATCGGAACCGAGATTATTGCATTCGCGTATGTCGAACGGGACACATACAAACTGTTGACACGAGACGATCGAGTTTACGTCGTTATTAATCGTCGATGTTATTATGTCGCGTAATAAATAAAAGAACGATGAGCGTGTATAACAACCAATGAGGTTAAGAAAAAAATGCGAAAAAGTTCGTGCACTCGTGACGACATAGGATATATATTTTTTTTAAAAGAAACAACGCGTGCGAAAGTTTTGAAAAAGTAAACTTATACAGGAAGTGAAGACACGTCGTGAAGAAATGTGGATATCGATCGAGTGTGTTGGTTTTCGGTAAAAGGCGAAACTTTTACCAAAGTGTACTTATCTTTTATGAGAAAACGTTAACGGAAACTACGGTCTAAAGTAACGGTATTTTATTGTTCGACGGAGAGAGACGTTTATACGACGATGTATCCGGGCTGATAAATAATTCATTTTACAACGTAAATACCGACGGAAACTCTCAATACAAATAAATCGTAGTAGTGAAAAGTTGTTCGAGTCGTACATTCGCTAGCAGATGGGAATTCGTGTGCAATAAAACCACCGGGATATTAGGCTCGAAAGGAGTCGAGTAACTGTCAGCAGCGCACGGGCATCATTTGGAATTTAAAGTTCGATAACGACGAAAATGTATAATCAACGATACCTCGATGTGGTCTACACGATATTTCTCGTTATCGGAATTTGCAAAGGTGAGATATCCACGTCGGAATATGTGATACGATATATATATATGTATAAATGTCTTCGTAAAAACATCGTTAAAGATATTAATATCCATCTCGAAAACAAATTAATCGCAAACTCGAACGATAAAACTTTCGGTTAACCTAACTTTTCGGTTTCTCGCTGTTTCCAACGCATATAATTCCATTCGAATTTCTCGTTACTTTGATTTGAACGCGTTCCAATTCGATGTTTTTTCTTTTTCTCCTTTCAACGCGCCGAGCGCACCGATAAAACCATTTGCCGATTGGAGTAGTTTAATAATCGAAAATCGAAAATGGAGGGGGCCTTTGGGAATCGGTATAACCTCTCGCGCAGTGAAACGCGAATATTGCCGGATCGTTTTGAGGGATGAATCTTGTTTAAATTCATGGTAGCCTGACGATACAGTGATATCACGAATTTGCAAAGTGTATTATTATCTCGGGGATGAGAGGTACAAACGTTGTTTTCGGTATATCTGTATATCGTACATTCGAGTATATTCCATACATATATCGAGAAGGAATTCGGAGAGAAGAGAATCCTTGATCCCGGCTCTCTATCTAACCCCGTATCTCTCTACCTTATTCGAGCACTGAAACGAGACAATATATTCCGGAACTTCGACCTTCTCTCTGCCTACATATAAGATAAATATATACATACAGCTTTTACCGTACGGGGACAACTATATATGTATATATGTAGTGTACTATACGGGCTTCGTGATGGCCTGGATAACGGGGGGGAGGAAGGGGCGTACGTGTCTTGGAAATTTTACGCTTCGATGGGCGAATTCAAGACGAATATTATGCATCCGCACAGATTCGATTTACTTTCCACCACGTACTACTATTATTCTCGTGCGCTTCCACCGTCTATGGGTTTGTTTTATCGAGAAAATTGAGGCAATGTGGGTCATCGATGATTTAATTCGTATGTTTATGTTAAAAAAAAAAAAAAAATCGTAACGTAATTTTCGCGAAAGCGAATTCTTTGATGGGAACGATCTATAGCATTTTTATTTCGGATGAATTACTCATTTGCGTTGATCTCATTATTGTTATTATTTATTGATTCAAAGTAAAATCATTAATAAAACAGAAAAAAATTCGATTCACTTCGGAATTATCTTTGAGAATAATTTACCGAGAATTTTTTTTTTCGACGAAAATGTCGTAAAAAATAACTCCGATGATTTTAGTATTTATTGTTTATTGGTGAAAGCAATTTATTTTATCACTGCTTCGTGACCCCGACGTTTTTCCCCGACTAAGAAAATTAACCGTGCCGTCAAGAGATTCGCTGGAATCGCGTGCCGTCTGTCTTCAGTTTTAACTGCAGAGCGCAAAGCGCTCGACGGGTCAAGTAGTAAAGATCTACCGTTCGGTCGGACCGCCACGATATATCGACTTCAAGTACGAAACTTGGTTGCGTCAACCCTTTCGCCGCCATAATTTAATCGTGTTGAAAGTTCGTAACGGTGCGAGGAAACCATATATGCAAAAGTGTTGTCGAAGGGTGTAACTTTACGTCGAGGTTTCCACCCTTTCCGAGTTACAGATACACGTGAGTTCACTGAATAATTTGCGCACTGAATTTGAATGGCTTCTCTTTTGCACTCGTATTGTCATTCGATAAAACGGCCTATCGATTTCGTCGAGAATCGTCGTAATACACAGATCGAGACACAGATGTTATAATATTAAAATAAATAACATTAATATCGGTACTCGTAATTTCTATGATCCGCGAAGTTAAAGATGAAAGTAGCATCTCAAAAACACGTCGCGTAAAATGTCACGTTACGAATTCCATAGAATTGAGTGTAACGAGCAAACTTTTTTTTTTTTATTGTCAAAGCAAAGCTATAAATCCATGAAAAGTAAAGACCTCTTGTGTAACGAATGAACGAAAAAAATCGCAATCTCTATGACGCGAGAAATAAAAACTGAAAACGCCTTTACGATATTTCGTGGAAAGTTTCATCGTACCGAATTCTATAGAATTCGTTATAACGATAAAAAAAAAAAAGTCGTCAAAGGGTTACGAAAACGTGAAATAAAAATCTTCATCACCGTGCAATCGTTGAAGAAAGAGGTGACAGTGGCTTTCGAATATGTCGCGCAAAAGTTCACGGCGCGAATGCCATAGAATTGACGATAATACATCGTCAAAAAGTATGAAGTACTAACGAGAGATAGAATCTGTTTGTAATAAAAAAAAAATAAGTAAAGAAATTCTCATTTCTATGATAAGCTAAGCTGAATCTTGAGTTCCCGAATATTTTTGTAAATATCAAAAAGAATTTCTCGAAAAAAAAAAAAAAAAAAGGATTTCGCTGTATTGCGCTATACGCTGCCGCCGCTTTTGCTATTATGCTTTCCGTAGCCACTTACGGGTTTTAAAAGTTCTTATTTTTCGAGGATATCCTTTTATTTTATACAACTATAAAACCCTGCAATATAAAATGTTAGGGAGCGCGCGGGCGGCTCTCTTCCTCTCTTTCATCTCTTCTATTTCCGGATATCCGGGTGGCATCGCGTATTATACTATACATAAACATAATCTCAAAAGATTTTGTGTACTGATACATGCATTCTAAAGCGATGTATAGCGATGTATAGCGATGTATAGCGATGTATAGCGATGTATAGCGCTGTATAGCAATGTATAGCGATGTGTAGCGATGTATAGCAATGTATAACATAAACACATGAGGAAAAACACCATGTGCCCGAAGGCTTTGCCGTAGAGAAGCTTTACGCCCTTCAGCAACAGACGAAACGACGAGGATGCTAGCGATATGAGCCCTGCGTACTCCAAACCGCAGCGTGTCTCGACATCATAGAGGATGGTCCCCAACCCACACATTTTGATATTTCCGCATATAATATCTTCTCGGAAATGAGTCAAAAAAAGAATAAAATGAAACGATGAATATAAAAAGAAAAACGAAAAGGGGAGCAAAGATACGAATGGAGTTAAAAATCACAGCACTGTTCGCTTCTCTCTTTTTCTCTCGGCAGATGGTCGCGTGAGTTGCTGCATCAGCTGTACAGGATCGTTCAGAATTCATCTATTTATCTATTATTTATTTATTGAAAAAAGGATAAAAATCATTCTATTTATCTTATCTAATCATTTATCTTTTTTTTTATTCAATTTATTTATCGATTAATTTATTTATCTCAAAGTCGTATATCTAAAGTATAAAAAGATGATATTACTTTATCGATCGAATTTTATAAATTTCGATCTTCGATTATCGAAGCGATAAAAAAAAAAAATTATCGACCAATCCGCTTTTAAAAACGGTGCGTTTTACTAAACTGCATTTTTTGGAAATCAATATCATTTTTTCGCGATTCGTTAGTTTTTTGGATAATACGATAATAATTGAAAAAGTTAGCATTCATTTCGATGAATAAAATTTTTTTCATGATGCGAATTTTTATTTAGTAATATATTGCGAAATACGATCTATTGTAGCCTTTGTAATAATAGCTTCTGAATCGTCCTCTATAAACGTGTTCCACACGGCAACGACGACGACAACGACACGAATCAGCTTTCAAAAGCATTTGCCGCGTGCGCCGGTGTGTTTCCTTCTCATCGTACACGTTTTCGCGTTCTCTCATCGTTGCTCGTTCCGGGGGTTTGGCGGTGCTATGTTTCGCTGCCTCTCGTCGTATACCCAACGGGGTTCGGAGGTGCGCTTTCAAGAGACCGCGAACGCGCACGTCGGCGACGCTTTGACGCGTGACGCTTCCCTGCCACCCTTGCTTCTCGTACACATATATGTCCCCCGTCCTCTCCATCCGCCCCGCTGACGACTCTCGTGGTGCATTCCCGGCGCTAACCGCGCGCGCACCAACGGCAGAACAACCCCCCCGAGAGTGAACGAGCGAAAAAGAGAGAATTCAACTGGGCTGCGCCCGTTGCTGCTGCGGCGGCGAAACCGCATCTATGCGTTTCAAACCTCTTTCACACATTGCGAATATGTGCGTGAAATGCTCGCGGAATGAGATGAGTACGAGCGGAAAGAACTGGAGGAAGGGAGAGAGAGAGAGAGAGAAATAAAAAAAACAAAAAAACACATCGGCGAAGGAAGGGAGTTTCGAGGGTACGAAAGGGAGACAGAGTAAAAGAGAGACGTGAGCGAGATGAAGGGAAGTAAAAGCATCAGCGTGTTTCTTGGCACCTTCGCGTCGGCGAATGAAGTGAGTTGCTGGTAACTTTTCACGCGTATATAATATTATTTGAGCTTTTTTTTTTCTCTCTCACCGCAACCGCTCACCCTCCCCTCGAAACCCAACGCTTTTGCAACGAAGTAAATGCGCGAGGCATTCGCACACGAGCTTTTACCCCGTCCAACGTGTAAACGACGACTTGCTTCAACTTTCTTCCTTTTAACCCTTTGATACCGCATCTTTTTTTTTTTTTTTTTTTTTTTCTTTCGTATGAATGTAAAAAGCTACATGCAGCTTAACCCGGCGTAGAATATCGCCAAGTCAATCGCCTTTGCCCCGAGCTAAGAGGCCGGAGGGCTCTTTGAGGTGAGCGCTTAGCGCGCAACTTCTTCAGCGAAGCCGTATTACTGATCCCACCGTGCTTTTAGATGCTTTTAGCAAAATTCTCACAAGTGAAAAGGAACGGCTTAGAAGCTTCGCGAGGAAATGAATATGTATAATCGCATTTGGTAGAATGTGTTCATTTTTTTTTTTTTCGATTTTGTTTGCCAATTAATTGCTAATCCACTTTATTAAAGCTCCTCAAAATTGCTTCAGACTCGTTGGTCGATAAAACTATCATTTATTAAATTGAGAAGTCATTAACGAGTTTACGCAACGATGCCTCGAGGCGCATTAATTATAAAAAATGAAACATCGATATCGATCGTCTTTTAAGTGAGTTACTCTTTAGTTTCATTTTTTTTTCCGTGTTTTTAATACATTCGACAAGTCTTTTCTCGTTTTATTCATCATTAGTCGAGAATTTCAGTATAACGAAGAGGTAAAGTATTGTGTAAGGGCGGTGACGAGATGTTGGTCATTCATCAAACGAGCCTCGTGCGTCCGAGTGTAGGCAGGTGAAAACCTCTATGCTGTTCTAACAAACGAGATCGTATATTGCATAAGTGCACACATACATATATATGGTATATAAGGGTGTATACATGTATATATGTATATAGTTTATTGTATAGAACACGATGAGGGTAGTTAGCATGTCGCCCCCGTTGTATAGCGCCCCGAAGCACAGTGCACACGTTATACGTATAGTATAATAGCTTAATTCCGTATTGATCGGTAAGCGAGTTAAGCGGACTCTGTTCGTCGTTGGATCGCGATTGTATGGCGTCTCATGTCAAAGAAACTCGAGTAGCGAAAGTGCCCCCGGAGTAACTCTCTCACCCTCTTCACCTTTCGCGTATATACAACAGTGTATAAGGGAACACCGTGTGGCGCTTGGTCGCTGCTCCTCGCTGCCGTTGCACGCCACACGACGTCTCTTACACCACCACCATGAATACGAAATTATTCTCACATTATGAAAACGTTGTAGCGCTTGTACACGAGGGGTACATTGAAACTACAAAATCGTATCAAACGTATTTCATACCACGTTTCGAGTGTTCCGACTTTATCTTATTTAATTAAACTTCTGACCTAAATTCGCGGAGCATTAATATACGGGAATTTTAAACGAATTCTTTTCCCTCCGTCTTTTCGAAGTTATAAATTAACATACGGGAAGGGAAAGAAAAAAATTGAAGAAAAATTCG
Organism: Buathra laborator; assembly: GCA_934046635.1. Classification (NCBI taxonomy): domain Eukaryota; kingdom Metazoa; phylum Arthropoda; class Insecta; order Hymenoptera; family Ichneumonidae; genus Buathra; species Buathra laborator. The sequence goes on along the minus strand of OW203898.1, from coordinate 14,755,270 downwards.
ATAAAAACCATTTTATTATACGCAGTTAGAATTTTAATGCTTTTTTTTTTTTTATATACAATGTAAAACTTCACTGATTTACCAGATCCGACTACTTGATGGTCGTTGCGCGAAATTTACCTCGAAAGTCGGTATTTTTTTTTCTCCCGTTCTTCGTGGTTTTAGACAATTAAGCCGAATACCGGTAAATCTGCATTACGATTAACACGATACAGACTCCGCATTTTCATCGGAATAATTGTTAATCCTCATTATCACAATTATTCACAGTTGATTATTATTTTCGGAGCGCATCCTCGTATCTCGGCGTTTCGGAAGATATTAAACTCTAATCAGACGTAACGTTGATTTATATGAATTTCTAGTCGTTTCAATTTATTCGAATAATTACGTTCGAATCGTCTTCTACATTCTTGAACTTTACATTCGTGCGATTTGGGAACAAATCGACGATTTGGAAATATACGGCTCTCGGAATCTCCCTATATATGGAGCGCCCTAAGCTTCCATATGCCCGCAGCTTCCAGTATCGTTGGCATACTGTATCCGTTACTTGCCAACGGATCCACTGAAGCTTCGTATAGTATAAAATATATATATATATATATACACGATTTACATAATACCATATAATATATATATATATAGTACATAACCTCGTCAACGTGGCTAACCACGCGTGTTAAACTTTCGTAACTCTTAAGTACGCGCATCTAAAATCCTCGAGGCAGAAATGATAGCGAAGAGGAGAACGCGAGAGATCGAGGGATGAAGTGGGTTCGCGAATGAACGTGGATGCACCACCGTTAATAACAACTGATTGCCCTCTCATATGTATTCATGAGGATTTCCTCGTGGATTTTAGACATTTAACAAATTTCCGCCGTTTCGCTTTTGTATATTTCGTCACGAAAATTTTGCGCCACGCGTATTCACCACGCGGTAGTCATCCTCCGGGTTTATTAGAACAGAGAGAAAGCCGCCTACTTCCCACGCCCTCGTTGCTGCATTATATATGATGTATATTAAGCAAAGTAGAACTTTGCCGTTCCGTGCCAACGTAGGGAAATTTCGTTTTAGCTCACGTATGCCAGGGATCATTAACCCTTTGCGACACTCTTGAGAAATATACGTTCCGGTAGCGAGAGACTATTACAATAAACCTCGCGAGAGAATTCTCCTGTGGGGACGGGTTGCTCTATCTACCGGTGATGTCCTGTATATATATATATGTATATATATGTAGGGGAGGGTGGCAAATCCCCAGCAAAAGCTCCTATCCACTGGTGGGACCCATTGAAACTATCTCTCCTCGAACTTTCGATTATAATACGCACGGGACGTAATGTACCCCACGGAGATATTGGAACACGCGTATAATAATTCGAAATGGGTAGAAAGCTCTTTCGATATTTTAGCCGAAAAAAAAAAAAAAAAAAAAAAGAATTATTCAAATTAAATTTATTATCTCCGCGGCGAGAGAAGAGGCGCGCGACGGGGGTTACGTTGTATGAGTGGTTCTAGGTACGCTCTCTGGGACTTGAACGACCTCCGCATCGAAGAGTGCTCTCGCGCTATTCTCTCGCTCTCTCTCTCTCTCTTTCGACCTTTGCGAGAAAAAAAAAAAAAAAAAAAAAAAAGTTGATCCGGTTATATATTACGATCTCCGCACTCATCGACATCGAAAAGCTTTTAGTTATCTTCTCTTTGGAGCCGTCGCTTTTACTTAATGATTTTCGTTTTTTTTTTTTTTTCGCCACGTTGCCTTTCGGCGTTTTTAATCTCATATTGGAATCAGAGAAATTTCGTAAATACATTACGTTTTTTTTTTTTTTTTTTTTTTTTTTTTTAATTACGATATTATTTGGTTTCGATATGAATCCGCGGTGCGAGCGATGCATTTTCGAATGATTTTTTTTTTTGTCGTTCTTTTGCTTTCAGATGTACAACCGATTAATATAACAAGAGTAAACGTGCCGAGATTGGCGAGTGCCGAATCGAGAGATCCCGTTATACTGGACTGCGATTACGATATGGGAAAAACAAAGAATACCGGTTTGGTAGTAAAGTGGTACATTAATAAGGAGCTTCTCTATCAATGGATCTACGGCTTGCAACCCAAAGGATCCGACGAATTTCGTAAATACATCGACGCAACTTACAAGGCAAGCAACGATCCAAACGAGATGTATCGGGCCGTTAAGCTCATTCGACTGGGACACGAACTTTCGGGTAATGTTCGTTGCCTCATCTCGGCGCATCAGGGCGAAGCGGAGGCGAGCAGAGAAATGCTGGTTTACTGTAAGTAAAAATCAAAAAAATCGTTACTTTTCAATAATCGAAGAAAAAATTCCTTATATCGATATTCCAAACGTTGTTATAAATATTACATTGCAATCGGCTCCATTAGCTTCGTCAATAAGTATCCCCCGTTATTGGACGAAGTTAATCTACAAAATATACATCGAGTCTCGCCGAAATATTTCACGAGAAAATACGCGTAATAAGAGGATTACAAACGAAAAAAAAAAAAAAAAAAAATCAGTATGATTTTTTTCATCCCCTACGAAACACGGTTTACGCGACACGAGGATTTACGCGTTTCTCGAGGATTTCCCCCGCAAGTCTATTTATTCCCGCTGGTCGCAAGCGCTCGCTATATAGCCATATTTCTTATTGCCGGTTATACAGCCCCGTAGCGTAAACTCGAGTCGCTACTGTCCTCACCCTTTACCTATGCAAGTTCGAAGCATGGAAAGCACCACACGCGACGAAACGACGACGAGAGTGCGGCAGAGTGGCTCGAGCGAGTAGATAAATGTGTGTACACACGTTTCTCTCGGGGTGTACACGCCGTGCTTCGGTGCAGCTTTGGGTATCGTGCTGTATGAGGGAAGGGGGTGGTTTTCAGAGTATGCAGCGGAATCGTCGGTGCAAGCAACCCGACTGTACAACATATATTCAATGCGCGTCACGATTAAACAATGTAAATGGATGCGTGCTGAATGTAGATAGGATTTCGCGTATCGGAACAAACGTCGGATGAAGGAGGGCCACATTTACGAGGGACTGTGTGCGCGTGTCCACACGGCACACGGGGGGTTCTGATTCAACCTGACAAACACTGTCCTCAATGTACGAATCTCCGTCCGCTATGGCGCTAAATCGTCGAACGATACAACACAGTGGACCTTAATCGTCGAACTGTTTCCGTTATAACACACCGAAACCCCTTTCCCTTTGACAATTTTACCATTGTGTAATGACGAATCGATGTGTTTCAAACGATTTGGTAAAATTGGGATAAAAAAAAAACTTCGAAGAAAAAAAAAAAGCGATAGATTACTTGTGACGCATTTGAGCGGAACGCTTTTTTTATAGATCGATAATCACGACTTCCTGTGTCCACGTGGAGAAAAAATATATATGCGATTAATATATTACTAGTATATTACAAATTTGCGAAATGAGACGTTTTTACGTTATTTATATATTAATCATATCATATATTCGTGATTTACGATTTTTTTTACGAAAATATATCGAATATATCGAAAATATATTTTGTGATTTTTTTTGTTTTTCATGAAAGTTGCTAATGGAAATTCTTGCAAATAATTGCCGAAAAACGGACCGGAAGATAATATAATTCGAGACACGGAGATTCAAACTTTGAAATATGTCGAAATGTTCGAAAATAGGTACTTTCGATACTATCGAAAAGTGATATTATCGAGTCGGGAACAAGCGCCAAAAAATCAAAGCCGCCGGCGGGTTGAATGGCGGTTAGAAAGAATCCATTTGCCTCACTTTTATCGAGTGTCTATCTCGTCGGATTTATCGTCTTTACGTGTAACTCGAAAGTTTTTTCAACTGTTACGATTTCGAAAGGATTTTTCTCAATCGTACGTTTTAACGATGTATATCGCGGATGCAAACAATAACACGAATAAAATACGTAAATTCACTCGGAGTAAGTGCACCGTCGGGGAATATGTTGCACACATGTAAATAGTGCTTTTCCGTTCCACTCGAACGGGTACTTACAACTTCGTGGTACAAGTTGTACCTACACGCGCGATAGTTTCGTACAGAGACTCTCCTCGCTGTATCGTCTGTATGTGAATGTGTATCAAGGATAGTAAAACGGTTTACATACAGTAGATATCTGTGAGCACATAGAAACCCTCGCGAAACCCATTGTGCCCCGTTGACCATCCGGGATATTCGTCTCTCGTGGGTACTCGAGCACACGAGAGGTACGTATTCGCTCGTCGGTGAAACAGCGAGCGAGAAAGACGGAGAAATACACGCTACGGCTCGACGACTATACGGACGATTGCTGTCCGTGTCCTTTCTCTCTATCTCGGACCATTCCCCGCGGCTCTCTCGTATCCCGACAAACGGACGTTAAATATCATTCGCGTCGCGCACCAAAAGCGAATAACTCATCTCACCCGGACCCTCTCCTGCTTCCTACACTCGTCGCGCACGCCTCGTCGCCCCTCTAAATGTGTCGTGGCTCGGTGACTAGCTGACTGAACCGTTGAAAAGCTTCGCGGAACAACGCGAAGGGATCGCGGAACCACTCGTGTGCTTTTCTCATCTATCTCCCGCTGAATTTTCCATACAATTTCTACTTTAACGCGTACCATTACAAATTTCACCGTTGTTTTTCGATTTTTATCTTTTTCTCCATCGCTAAATGTAAAGAGTTAAAGGAAACGGTAATAAAAACAAAGGAAAAACCAACGAGAGATGCAGGAAGTGTCGTTTAATCTTTTTTTTTTTATTTTTTTTTTAACTTCGCGAACAATACGAAGGATAGTAAGCAGTCATGTTTCGTCGTCTGTCTCTCGCAAATTTTTCTATGCAACGACCCATTTCTAACTTTAACGCGTTCGTACAGTTTGAATTTTTATTATAGTTCTTCATCGCGATGTTAAATGAGAGGATTAAAGATAACGATGATGAAGCAAAAAACGAAGGTAACGAGAGATATAGCGAATTATGGTCTCTCTTTTTCAGCACCAGAGAGCGTTTTCCGATTGTCGCATCCCGTACTGAACGAGGAATCGAATGTGCTGACGGTAACGTGTCAAGCGGAGGATCTTTATCCTCTGCCATCGATAGTTATTCGTCGTAATAAGTGAGTATTTTTTATTTTTTTTTTCAATTTTCTCGCAACACATTTGAAGATTCGGCAATATATTTAACGAAAGGAAAAAATTAACCGTCGCGAAATGGAGTGCAATTTTGCGTGCATTACGCAGTAATTGAATACAACACTAATTGAAACGCGTTAGCCAACGTAATAATGATGACGTACGTTCGTAGTGAGTTTAAACACACCGACGTATAACCAGTAATGATAGTTAAATCGTGAATTATTGTGTCATGTATGACGAGCAATTATCGCTAAACGTAACATTACACATATCCGGACGATAATGAAATTTCTCGTAGAGGTTAAATTGAATTTAATACGATAGAATAGTAGACGAGAAGCCTTTGGGATGAAAATACGTTTACCTCTGTGTTTAACGATGTAAATTCGATTGTTCTGTGCATTAAGGGGGAAAAAAAAAGTATTTAGGAATAATAAAAAAAAGACGATAATTACTGTCGTTTGTGTTTTAGACATCTGATTGAGGTTCAGAAACAATACTACAGAAACAATACGGACGGAAGATACAGCGTCGAGGCTGTCGCATTTGTACCGATGAACGAAGTTCAATTGCCGGAAATTTTTCAATGCGAAGTCACGATAAGCGAAGCAAATTACACATCTATACGCGAATATCTGTATAACGGTAAGTCGTTAATGGAATACGAGGAAATTAGTATTTTGCACGCATATTAAGCTTTTAGTTTTGCTTCTCTCTCTCTCTCTCTCATTCCACCCCTCGCGCTCGACCCCCAACCCCTCGTTCGCCAATGTCGCAGCTGTGCGCTGATATCTATCCGTTTTGTACTCTAACCCGCCGGTGCGCGGAGCCAACGAATTATTCGTTTTTCGCCTCTCGCTGTCTGGGGACACGTATTCACGATACTGTGGAATTGCGGTGAACGGCGGACACGAAAAAAAAAAAAAAAAATTATATAAATATATATATATATATTCGAAAGCTCATCCCACTCCATTGCGTCGCACGCACACGTTCACCGACACATAGGCGAGAATTTCATCGGGAATTCGTAATGGTATACGAGGTGATAAATTTAATATATCCGTAGCGTATTATTGGCGAGATAAGGAGAGAATTATCCGATGCGATTGGACACTACGTCTTCCAGAGATCGACATTTCGATGATTGATCGAATAACAGTTTTTTCTCGTATTTGATTTCGATAAATCCTCTTCCAATTTTTTTCAAAAGAATTAATTTTATTATTTCAAAATTTGATCCAACAATTCGGGGATAAAATTTTCTTGTTACTCAACTTTTAAAAAGTGATACTTCGACGATTCATCGCGACGAAAGATCGATTTTTCATGTTTCATTGCGAGAAAAATTTATGGGACGACTTACTACTTACCTTTTGCAAACGGAATAATTTTGCGATAAGATTCCTTGAGTTTCGTGTCGGAAATAAATTCGGCGGGGGTGGAAATAGACAAAGCGACCGAGAAGGGTGACGATGCGATGCCATAGCAAAATTTAATAAGGATTCCGCGCTCTCGGGGGCAGCGAAGCTACGAACTCCACGGCACATTATACACGCAGGTAAAAAAGATAGGTATTCGTAGATTACGTCATCCAGTTTTGAGGCGAATCTCGCAGCAGCGCGTAACGCTCTCGCCGAGCGCCATTGGCCACCCCCCCGCCCCCTCCCTCCCCGTGATTATTAAATTTTTGCTCTACCCTACCGCCGCCATAGCCCGACGAGCTTTTCCCCCTTCGATCTTTTACTCCCCCGCCGCTCTCTCCCTCTTTTTCTCATTCTTTCACTCGCGCCGCGGGATTATGTCCACAAGATTCTTCTATCCGTAAAGTGCCCGGGCAATGGAGGGTGTGCACGACGTTCGGTTTATATGTGTGTTTGTGTGCGTCTCGAGCGAACAAAGTGCAGGGGATCCTGCGAGTTAAAATCCTCATATCTTTCTCGTTCTACTTTCTTTTCTCAACCTTCTACTTCCTCCATCTTCTATAAATCTTCGTTACGTCTTGCAAGAAGATGGACGCTACGGGGTATTTCACCCGGAATACCTCTGACAACGGAATTACAGTCGCTTTCTCCGTGTGCTATAACGGGTGTGCGTGAAGATGAGAGTTCGAGGCGTTTCGAAGCTTGAAAATCGCAAAAAAAGAAAAAAAAAAGTACTTTATTCGAACTTCAAACCTTTGCGTCTTCGTCTGACGGAAAACCCAATCGTTTTCCGCTTAATCCGCGATAAAATTTAGTGAAAAAAAAAAAAAAAAAAAGATCGCGGAACTTTAATTGCAATTTTTTGACTATCGCGGAAAGAACAATTAAACGCGAATGTTTTACATAAAATAATCGTGAGATCGATTTTTCGGTATTTTCGAGTGCAATACTTCTCGAAATTTCAGTTCAGCGATCTTATCGTTGACGTACTTGAAAAGTCGATTTTATTCAGTTCTCTTGAAAATGTCTTTCTCTCTGATTTTTCTCTCACACGTAAAATATAATGCACGATGTTATCATCCTGCAGTATAACGAAATAACGTCCTGTAATCGAGTTGTGTGTGCATTTGGCGTTCTAAGAAAAAGAGAATATCGCGGGATGCTTCAGGCGCTAAGAGAACGGGGGGTGGGGGTGGGGAAATGATAGCGCGAAGGCAGCCTGAGATAGGATCGTTCTGGAAAAGATCGGAAAGTCGATACTCTCTGGCGGAAGACTCTTGTAGCGGAAGACTCCTTTCCCTCTTTCCTCTTATTTCTTATGGCAGAAGAGACGTACGTCGTCATTCTCATCCTCTTCCTCCTTGTCGTCGTCGTCGGCATCGCCGTCGTCGTCGTCGTACACCGGAACGTCTCTTTTCTCTTCCCTTTCTCGCCCTACCGACTGAAATGACCGTCTTTCATATCACCCACTATACTAGTATTCCGTATAGCTATAGAAAATATAGTATACACATACCATACTCGTCGGCCCTTTTTTTTTTTCGTAGTTTTTTTTTTTTGCTCACACCTTTGGCCACCGCGCCGTGGTATCACATCGTATATGGGCGATTCCTCTTTATATCCCCCCGTGACGACGACGTGGGTAAACTCTTCGCTCCCGCCAACGTCGTCGTCGTCGTCGCCGTCGTCTGAAACCCAACAGCACATAGAGCATCAACAGCATCGCGGAGAACGTCGAGAAGCACAGTGTACTGTACGGATCGATTGCAGGCACCTCAGTTTCTTCTTCTTCTTCTTCCTTTTTATTTTTTTCTTCACTCTCCTTCTTTCACATCTTTCTTCTTCTTTACTTTTTCGTTTTTACTCCACACTCGCCGCTTCTTCTTCGTACTTCTCTTCTATAAATGCGCTGAGGGGACCGAACGCCGGTTTCATTATTTCTCAAACGATTCACGGCGTACCCGGTGAGCCGTTTTCTCGCGGTATTTTTCTTATTGTTTTCTTTATTATTATTATTTTTTTCTTTTCTTTTTTCTTCTTCTTGTCTTTTCATTTCCAAAGCAAATATATTCTCCGAGACTTTTGTTCTCCGGCGAGATATATGTATGGGTGGTATACAAAGAACTACGTGATCTCACTTGCAGCACCCTGTTATGCATAAAGCGCGTATCATATCATGTTTAAAGGAGAATATTAAATTTGTTTTTTGGAACAAACTTGTCGGCAGATTCGTCGGATAACTCTCTCTCTCTCTCTCCCTCTGCACATAGTAACGGGAGATGAGAGGTAAGGCGAAAAAAAAATATTGTGAGATGAGAGAATAAAAAATAAAAGAGTTGCGAGAAAGGAAAAAAAAACTGTTCGACGGTACTGTGAAAGCAGTTAGTGCAAAGTTTACTGTAATACAGACGCTTCAGCGATAGTTTATGTATAAGTGCGCACCGGTGTGTTACACCGACGCACACGCGACGTTGAACGGTACATAACGAATTGAAAGCAGGTGTCGTTATAGCGCCTCCCTTTTCCGCTCTCACTCTCCAAACCCCTTGTTCTATATCTCTTCCACAATCCGCTCTCTTCTCTCTAACCATCTCTCTCTCTAACTGCCCCGAGACTCCGCGAGAATAGCCTAATGAAAAAAGTTTCTAACGAAGCAATTTCAAGGCTTCTCGGATGTTCTCGGATTTCCTAACCGTGGATTTTACCTACCCTACCGCTCTCTCTCTCCCCCCGTTCCATCCACACCCTTCGAAGATACATGTATATCCACCCCGTTAGCGAGGGACCGTAGAACAACGTGTAACGAGAGAACGAAATTGTGTAATTATTTTTTTGTTGAAGAAGCTTTCGATGTTTTTTTTTTTTTATTTTATTTATTTTTTTTTCATTTTATTATGACTGAATTGAGAGGGTGAGTGCAATGATGTAGGCGCATCCGGAAGCGTGAAGTCGCTTTATTTTTTCAACTTTTTGTGAAAATTAAAAATCTACATTTTCACCCGACAATTTGACGCTAATATCCGGTCGTTTTCTTTAACCCACTTTAACCTGTGTACTTCATAAAACAACGAAGTTTATTTTTCTTTGAAAATTTGAATGCACCCTTTTTTTTTTTGTTTTGCTTTTAACATTTTCAACGTTTTTTTGAATATAAAAAAATACATTTCGACGTGAATATTTGAGGCATTCGGTCGTACTTTTTAACCCACTTTAACTCTGTATACTGAATAAAACAACGGAATTTACTTTGCGGTTTTTCTTTGAAAATTTGAATGAAGTTTCTTTTTTTTTTTTTCGAAAGATGATAGTTAAGGCAGTAAAAGAACCAATGGTTTTAATAAAATGTTTGCGAAAGAGCTAAAAAGTTCCTTTTCAAAGTTTATGGCGCGCGGAAACGTACGAATTTTTCTTTCCGCACGTTCGTCTCTCGGAAAGTTCGCTTTTCGTATATATTCCACTGGGGCCCGTCACACATTTTCCGAGTTTTGACATTTCTATACTTCTTTCTATCATTTAGAAATGGTATTTTTCAGCGGTCAAGCTATCCTCGGGAATACAAAAACGGATGGGAGGGACAGTATAAGCTTTTTTGTTGCGAGTGACAGTGGAAAAAAAAAAAATTAAATCATGTCGGGTCGTGGAGGTTTTTTTCCCCAAAGGGGATACCTACACGTTAATATCGCTCAACGCGTATATCAGCCGATATAAGCTTTCCCCCCTCTCTTCCCCTTCCATCCGCGACGTGAAAATAATACGTGAAATTTTCAAAAGCGTTTAACTCGTTTCTCCTCTATTTCACGGAAGAAGCGTCCCCACGGTGTGCACCGCCGCGAAATCATCGTTTTCTGAATTTCGGGGTCAGAAACGTGGAGTACACGAAAAGATATAAGAAGCAACTCTCCGGTAGTAGAAGCAGTAGCGGCAGCAGGCGCCGTGGGTTCACTTTACGCAAATGGCGTGCCGAGGGTGAGCGCACTGCTCGCCGTTCCCACAAGCGTCTCCTCTCTCATGCCGCTACCGCGATTGCCTTTTCCATTCCGCGATCCCAGCCAACGAACGAAGCAAAAAAAAGAAGTAAAGAGAGAGAAAAAAAAAATGTTAACAAAAGAAAGAACAGCGTTTGTCCCGTCGCTTATAAACGCGGAGAACCGAGAGACCCCGAAGCCCTCGAGCGATTTATCGTAAAATCTCTGCTCTATGCTGTATACCTACAATAAAACGCTTTTGTATAGCAGCAACTTCGACCATTGTAAATTCTCGCATAGCTAAATGTTTGGTGCTAAATGTAAATTTTTTTGTTTGTTTATTTATTTTTTTTTATGTTATTGCAGCTATTCTACCGAAATCGTGAAAATTTGATCGTTAGTTACGGCATTGAATATTAATCGCACGCCAACGAGTGAAATTCGATACGTGTATTTCGTTTTTGAAGTTAACAATATATATCGCTGCCGGGGAAAATACATTATTAATAACGTTAATTAATGTACAGTACAATGTTTCTCTGCTGCGGTACTCCGCGAAGCAGAGACCATGGCGTGTAACAGAAATAGCCGCGATGCGGGTGATTATTATAATTTTACGACTGTGGCTTCTCTCGTTAAACAATTTCAAACGTAACTTCGGGTTATTATGTTATTAGACAAAGGGAATTACTGTATTTTCTTTATTTTAACCGACGCTTAGGAGTCGTTTTTCGTATGTAATAGAACCGTCGAACGAAATATTATGCCATTACGTGCCGCTAATTTACCTTTTTTTTTTTTTTTTTTTAAAGCACCGAATTCAGTTACATTCTGCTGAATTACCGAATACGTGTTTTCTTTGGTACGAAGTATAAAATCATTGCAACAAAAGTACGATGAAATTAGCGCGGCAAAGTACACACATATATATACGCTTTGGTAATTCACTTCGTTCAATTGCGTTGCTGCATGTTTTATGCTCTTGTTTTACGTTCTTTTTTCTTTTTTTTTTTACGCTTCACTCTCCTGTTATTCACTCATTTCAAAACCGCTGCTTTCCCTTCCGCCGCAGCATCAACGTCGCCGGATTCGTGCGCCCGATGCTCATTCGTCGCGATATTCTACCGTCGCGACTAATGCCACCAGTTGAGCGTCGTGAAAATTAGCGCATTTTTCTCTCGTACTTTTGCCTCCGATATATATGTTCAGTGAACATTTTTTTCCTTTTTTTCTTTCGCATTTCCACACGCAAATCCCACCTGTCCCACTCGATTCCCTCTTGTGGTTTCTAAGCCGTCGTCTATGTACGCGCGTGTGTGTGGGTCCCTCGATGTTCCAGGTACTTACTTGATCTGCCTTTATGCTATCAATATCATAGAGTTAAAATCCCCGCGGGAAATTAGCTGCTTCGTCGCTCGCGAGCCAAAGGCAACTCTTCAACTGGAAAAAAATTGGATGACTCTTTTGGCTGCTAATGAAAAAAGAATCTTTCGTCGCGCAGACCATCGTCGAATTCTTCGATGCGGTTGCTAATGAAAAAAAATGAATTTTTTTTCGAATAGATCGTCGTTAAATTCTTCAATGCGGCTCGCGGCTCTTTTTACTCGCGTAATGGGAATTAAAGTCGTACATTTTTCTCTTCTTTTGCCATTTTGTCTGCCGGAATATTCATTAAGGGGAATGAAAAAAAAAAAAATCGGGAAACACGTGAGATATTTGTTTTACCAAGTCGTAAAATTTTTTTGTTTTTTTTTGTAGTCTCTACACGAAAATAGATTTTGCCGGTAAAAGTATCGCGAGTTTCACGGGGAAGAGGTCTTCTTTGCTGTATCAAATATCCATTATCGAACGACCTGGGGAGCCGTTGGCAAAGCCTCTCGCAACGAATGTGACCCGCGAGACCTCTGGAGAGCCATAGAAAATGATAAGGTGTCTGATTTGCGAGGTGAAACTAACGCACACTCTCTCTTATTCGCACTTTATCGTTCTCTTCGTCGAATCTCTGATTTCAGGTGCAACACTGGTTGACCTTCCACGATCGTTCATTCTCCTTGGTATCGTTATTGCAGCAGCGTCAACTGCCTCCTCCATGGTCACGAGTTCGCAAACTATCTAATAGTTTGTTCCGAAAAAAAAAAAAAAAAAAAAAAAAAAAAAAAACTAGCGTTACAAATCATATTAGATACTAATTAATTATATTACAAATATATTATATATGTATATGAAAAAAAAAATTGTATGTCTCCCGGAAAAAGATACGAAGAGTTTTTCGGGGAGCGAAATATATGTTGATATCTCGTAAAAAAAAAAAAAAAAATTTGTTACATTAATGAATATATTCCCTTAACATCCTCTCGGTCCTTTGATATTTCAATCGTAATATCCCGTTATCTGTACAACGACTATTCCGAATGCGATTCATTTCATTTTCACGAGTTTTCCTTTACGTATATTTTTATTAAAAAAATATGAAGTACGCGTGGTGCTTTTTGCAAAATGAAAAACGAACCTTACGAGTAAACAAGCGATTTTTTGCCCACGAGCGTCAGAGGTTTAATGGCGAACGAATGATTGAACGCGAAGAATTCGAGACGTTATTTTCTGACATCGAAGAAAAATTGTACCTCCACGGATTTCCTCGAGGAAACATCGGATCGCCAACTTTTTGGCACATTACAGTCGCTCGTCTAACGTAGTCGAGATAGAAGAGAATAGAGGGCCGGTGCATGGTGGCGGAGACCTCGAGCGCACTTGCAGGGGGGGAGGAGTGCGCCGGGGAGGGGGGGGGGGGGGAGGAGGGCAAAGCTCTTTTCTAAATGAGAACGATAAATTTTCAGGCAAGTTTTCGAGACACGAAGAGAGTACCCCTGAAGAGGTGGTGTGTGTGTGGGTGTCTCTTATCATCGTTCACCGTGAACGAAAGAGCCAAACTTTTACTTTACACTTCTTTCAGCTCTCTCTCTCGGCTCGTATGAAAAAAACGTATTTTTCCCACTCGTCACTCCAAATACCCTCGGCATACGTTATCTTTTTTTTTTCGCTACTTCAATCCTCTTTCAACTTGTTCTCCTCTTTTACGTTCCCGTACCTTTCTTTTAATTAACGTTGCTTTTCGCATTATTTCGCATTATTCGCTCAGCGCGAAACACGCATATACCCCGATAACAGTGTGGGGAATAGCTGACTCGTCGGTGAATTACGTCCAATTCAATTAGCCAAATGTCACGCGGTACTATAATGGTTTGATTAAAAAGCTCGACGAGAGATTTTTTTGTTACGCGCGCATATACGAGCCGACGACAGTGAGATATAAATTTCGTTTGTTGATGCATTTCGGTTAATTAAAATTCGTGAAATTTTTTTTTTTTTTTATTACTCTTTTCGAAAAAATGGATGACGAGTTTTAGACGAAATTCCAACGATGATGGGGTATTTTCACTGCGGTTATTCGATGAAAAATGCAATCAAGTTGATCCTACGGTTTTTTTTTTTTTTCAATCTTTTAAAATTATTTTTAAACGCAACAGCTGTTAACGACGTTCGTCGCAAAAAACGCCAATCAAGACACTCTATGGTGGGTAACACGTGTCTGCTTGTTCGTGTGGAACATTGCGTCATCGAGTCGTGAAGCACTAACGAGAAAGATCGGAGAAAGATATTATGTATAGTTCAGTTACGGTTTGTATTCTCAGCGGGGCTCGGAGTTCTGTTCCCGATCTCTTGTACGCAGTTGGTGCTCTCTCTCGTATGAATCGTCGTATATACCAAACGACGTTCACAATTATTTCCGCAATCTGAAAAAGCCCTCGGGGCTGGAAAGTGCTCTCTCTGTCTGCGGACTCGGCGATCCGGATTTCGCTGGCGGGATCGGTCAGTCGTGGCTTTGACGAAAAATGCCCCGAGGCGAAATAATCTCGAACCAAATATATACCACGCCTACATTTAATTACGTATTTAGTAGCCGTTGGAGATACCGCAGCTACAGGATATCGGACTGGTAGTCAAACGAGTATATGATTAAAAGGGATTAGAAGGGAGGGCTGCATTAGAAGGGACAGCAGATGTAATACCGTAAACTGTGTATCAAAAAGGAAGTAGCATGCAGTAGGGAGGGAGGGGATCCTCGGAGAAATGGAGTTCGCATAATCGATGATACAGTGCGATAGTTTTTATAGTCTCTGCACTACGATATTCATATAAACGTATTTAACTTTCGGCAAAAATGTCGAGAAAAATCAATTTTTCTACAAAAAGTTTCGAAAAAAAAAAAAAAAAAAAAATTTTTGTAACGTCATTTCCGGTGAAAAATTAAGATTTAAAAATGGAAATAGCGTGAAAATAGCCCGAGGTAACGTTACGAAAAAAATCAAATTTTTTTTTTTTTGGCAGAATTTAAAAAATTCCGTGCGCAAAAATCCATCGATATATTTCGTTCTTCGCTTTTTTCATCGCCCTATTACGGTTCGTAAAATCTTGAAGTCAATAAAAAAATATCGATAATCGGAATTTTTGGCAAAATCAATTAAAAAAATGAATTTCTTTCGTTCATCGTATTAATTCGATATCGAATATATTTATTATTTAACATTACGATCACATATATCCGCCGTTATATTTTATTGCCGCTTTGGTATTGGTTGCCGAAAGTCACGAAAAAAAAAAAAAAAAAAATCTCTTTGAAGATTACCTCATTCGGAATGTGCCAAATTCCTCTGATACTGTAACCGAAGTATTAAACGAGTCATGCGGCCAATAACTCTCGTGTTGAATGCAATTAAAACCATTGTAACTCTCTCTTGGATAAGCTGACGATCTATTAGAAGAGAGTGGTACAGAGTATAGCGCGGCAATGAATAAACGAAGATAATTGAGATACAGAGTTGTTACGGTATTCTCTATCGAGAATACGATTGTACTCGGAGCAAATGGATAGGGCGCTCGTAAGTTTCGTCTCTCGTTGTAAGTCTCCAATGGTTGGGAGGGCCGTCCGTCGAGATTATCTCGGTCCTCACTCAACCGAAGTCTGGAAGCGTTACCTGACTCTGCTCCATTTCTTCTTGAATTCCGTTGCGTTTATCAACGCGAAATATTTAAGTAAACCGATAGGGTTTGAAAGCCGTTTGGAGTTTAGAAAATACCCAATGAATGAAGATAGAAAGGTAGGAGAACGATGGCGAAGAAAGGGAACAAGAGATATGGTAGTTTGAGCGTGCGATAGTGTATATATATTCGGCCACTGGGAAGGAGGAATTTATAGGCTATTAGACGATAAATATCGTGAAGCTGAAAGGGGAAGTAAGAAATAGCGAACCGGGGGTGCTGTACAGGCGTGTACTGTCGGAGTGGTAGGGATAGAAGAGAACGAGAGAGTTTCGAACCGATGTGTTTCACGTTCGTGACGTTCAGCGCCGGCCACATAAGAGAAAAGTAAAGGAGTAAAGAGAAAGAGGAGCACCGTGCGATCAGCAACAGCGGGGATGGACTGCACGAATATCGCATGTGTGGAAGACATAAAGCTCGTTGGTAAGAATAGATACGTTGTTCGAGCGCTTTCTGCGCTTGACTCGACGTCTCTGTGAACTCAACCCCTATTCTCGCAAAAGCCATATATATAAATGCTATATAGATACACACCGTGATGGATTAAGAAGACCAACGGGAACAATATTCCCCGAGCAGCCCTTGACGCCTTTCCCACTTTGCGAATTCGGACAGTCGGTGGAATAACAAGTTTTCCAAGAGCCGTTGAATAGATAGAGATACGCGTTCTTCGCTATGCCGCGCCAACGAGGCAAAAGATCTACGGTTATACAGGGAACAGTTGGATAACCATTCGAAGTATGGAAGGCGAAGAACCAAGAAGTAGAGAAGAAGAAGAACAAGAGGGAAGCGAACGAAGGCTAATCGAGTTTGTCTCACTCGATACGCCCGGATTAACGAAACTTCTTCGTTGCTCACTTCCGGGGCGCCACATCAAAAGTGCGCAAGTGGGGGGAAAAAGAAAACGAAAGAAGCGTTAACACCAAAAAGGAGCGGTGGAATCCCAAAGCTGAGAATCCAGTGCAGGATGAGGGCGACTAAACTTTTCAAGTTTTTCGAGAGTTTGTCGCGCTCTTCGAACTCTCGCTTCTTCCTAAAACTATATATACAGTGTATTGTATAACTCTATTATATATATGTATTCATTCGCGAAGTGTTTCCAGTATCATCACAGCTCATAGAAGCTTTCGAAAGTGTTGGTTCCTCGTCTTATTTCACAAAAGAAAATAACATAGAGTGACCGAAAGTAGATATATTCTTAGTTACGAAGACATCTTATACCTTCAACTTTAAATATATATTGTATATATATCGATTGCTGAGAAACAGAAAGGCGTATTCTTTACAATGTTACGCGGTAAATTGTTTGGGTTACGCCCTTCTATTGCTCAGCATTCGATACATATACAGTTACTACTTTTATATATGTATATATATTCATACAATATAAAGTCTCACGGGTTTCTTGGATACTTCGAGATGAGCGCTTATACGAAATAATAATCGTTCTCCAACCCTCTCCGGGTTTTCGTTCGTTCAACGACTCACCGACGACAACGACGACGACGGCGACGACGACGACGCCAACGGTGGAAGATCGCTTTCGCCAGCTCGGCAGAGTTTCTCTCTACTCGCGGGGCAAACTTTCGCAAAGGGGTTTGGCTGAAGTAAACGGACCGGAGTGAGAAACTTGAGGGAATGAGGGGGTGGAGAGTTGATGGTCGGAAAGCGAAAACAAATGAGAGCGTCGAGTCTCGCTAAAGACTGTGCGACAGCAAAACGTTAGGAGAAAGAGAGGAAGAAAGCTTCAAGAATATATACCCGCGACGAATACGGCAAGAGTCGTTATTCATTCTTCCGACACTCAGTTGTTTATTGTTTTTTTTTTTTTTTTTTTTTCGTCATCTCTTTCACAGCTTCAAATTTTTCTTTTTATTCCTCAAGCCGCCGGCTGTTTGTATATTTATTGTTCTTTAAAATGAAATCGTGAATTTATCGCCCTCAACTGTGAGTTTACCCCAACGCGTTAATTCTCTTTTTGTTTTTCTTCACTTCCTATTTTTTACTTGTTTTGTCGTCTTTCAAAGTGCCCGCTGAGGCCTCTCGTTATAGCGATAGTCGGGGCGGCAGATATGATTGAGTATTAACGATAAACTGGACTCTGTTCCGTTAAATCCCGAATATGACTCCGTTGGGACTTTATGCAAGACTGATGGTGCATTCAGCGACGCTTTATGAAGATTCAACCAACCTACCGACGTGTTCTTGTCGTCCTTTCATCCTCCATCTCGCCTCCGCACGCAAGTTACCCTTCTGTTTCAGCGGCAACGAGCTACAGACACGACGATGTACATCGTTATTCTCCAGCAGCAGCAGCAGCAGCGGCAACAGCACCACCAGCACCAGTAGTGCAGGTAAGTCTAGCTGATTAATGTACAGCCAAGAGCTCGAGGAATTACGTTGAACAACGGGTCGGGAGTGCGAGAACGATCGAGAAGGCAAGGATAGCTGAGGGTATAGAGCATCAGTGCGGTGGCGATGGTTGAAGGAGATGGAGGATTTTGCCCTCCTGTCGTTTCAAAGTGTTCGGGGTCGATCGGTCGGGGGTTGCATGCGAGGTCACGAACTCCCATCAGCTACAGAGCACAACGGATATCATTCGATGGAAGGGTTGGTTGGACATGGTTGACATATAGCACGTGCGCGTACGTAGGCAACGGCAAGCGCGACAGGACTGTTGAACTTTCGAATTGTGTGACGATTGCTCGTTCGATACGAATCTTTCACTCTCACATTTCACGCGACACTTTTCGGGGGAGCCAATCCGTGTGTGTTGCGACACTTTACGAGTATTTTGCGACACGCGCGTTTTGACAAACAATTTCGTTGTATGACTATGCGAATCGTGTTTTGAGTGGATAAACGATTTACAATGTCGTTGACGCGATCGGTTACGTGTCATTGGACACTTTGGGGATCGATTTATTGGTGTGAAAATGGTGGAACTTGCGCCGGATAAGTACTTGGGGAATAATCGATGAATGATTCAACGTACATGTGTACTGATATAGTTATGGATGAGCACGCCGAGTGGGCTTGCAGCGATAGGGGGTGAGTACACTCAGTGTAGTGCCCTTATGCGGTTAGAGACGAGATTATCGGAGGTACGGCTGCTAGGGACAGGCGTTTCGATGACAATGATAACAAAAATACCTATTCAAAAGTACACAGAGGTGGAATTAAAATCATTGATTCGTTGATCGTAGGGGTGAAGAGTAAAAAAAACAAACTATCGAAGCTGCTCTTTTTTTCATGGTGACAAAAATAGGAAACGCAAAAAAATAAGAATGATATTGCAGAAACTTTTTTTCTTTTTTTTTTCGAGCCGATGAAAAACCTTTGAAAAATATCATAGAGATATGAAAAAATTTCTCGAATAAATGAAAAAAAAAAACGAATTCTTCGTGACTGCAATAACCAATATATTTTTTCACGCAGTATTGAAACGCGATAGTAGTTTTGATTCGGAGTCAAGCGGAACACTCTAATTCTCTGAAAGGCAATATTTTTTTTTTTTTTTCATTTTCCGCGTTTTCCAGGTGATTCCACGAACGCTTTCAGCCTGATATTCAAAACTATCGGAGACACGAGGGAGTCTGCTTACGCTTAAACTACTCAACTCTAATTACGAAAACTTTATTAACTGCTTTCTTCCACAATTGCGATTACAATGTTTGCTCCGTTGGATTTGTCTCTCATATCTGGAGGAATTCGTTTCAATTGCTCCTATATTGCGTTTACCAAGTTGAAGCTATAGCTATATCTATATCTTAGTCCCTGCGGATGGTTTATGAATATTCCCGCGAATTCTCGAGACTCGAGGCACGGGCGATTAACTTTAGTAGTACTATCGCAGAGACATAGTGAAATTTCCTTTTCTCGCTCTCTCAGTTGTATTTGAGGTTCAGAATATATATATAAGAATCAAGCGCAGCGCAGTGGTTTCGCGGCAAAATTGTGCGCTCGCTCGTGTCCGGCGATGTGGAGGGAACGGAGATTGCACCGCGCCGGCCGTTTCTCGGCCGAAAAGGGAGAGGAATAGGGGGGAGGAAAGCAAGAGGAACCCGACGATGCTTCGGAGCTATCTGTGTACGTCCGTCGACGCGGCTCTCTCGCGGTTAAGGACGGAATGCCGTGAGCAATCTGGCGTGTAATCCGAAATCAGAGAAGCTGCGCTCTATCTCACTCCCCTGCCTCCTCGTCGCTTTCCTCGCAAACCTCCTCGTATCCCCCTTTATCCTTCGAATCCCGTGGACTCGGGTTCGTGAAACCGCTCGAGAGGGTTTCACCGGCTCTCCGGTGCACTCTCTACTACTACTAGTACTACCACTACTCTACTCTATCCCCCTCGACCTGTACCTCTCCAGGAATACTCGGCACGCTGGCCCCTTCTGCTCCGCTTCTGCTTGCGCTTCTCACTGCTCGCTGGTTATCGCGTGTGCCCCCCCTCCCCCCGCCCCTGCCCCCCCAGTTTGCAGCGAATCTCTCTCGGTTACTCCGACAGCCGTTTCACGCGCTGTCCTTTAGTTTTGAGACAGCGGATTGCGCACACACCCCTGTGGAGTACGCGATCTCGCATCCGCGCTTCTGCTCGCCCGCTGCTCTGTGGAAATTCGTTAGAAGGAAATCCACTCAGCGAACGCGAAAGCGGGAAGGGTGGAAGAGAGCTTCGGGATTAGAAGCTTTTGGTTGTAACGCCCAACGGTCCGCGAGGGCGTCACGACTACTGCTCGCTTGCTTCGGGATGTACATATGTATTATATATCTATATATACACATTTATTACATTATATATCTGATGAATTATGCGATAAGCTAAGTGTCTCAGTTTCCGATAATCCTTAAGCTGAAATCTCTTCTGACCACTTTAATCACAAGCTTTAGATATCAGATACTGACGAGTATGAAAAGCTGCGGGGTAAACGCGTCAGGTCGGTGGTGAAGAATCTCGACAATTGCGAAAAGGAAAACGTGTTTCACTTTTTTATCGATAAAAAATAATTTTATGGTGGAACACTATTTTTTTAAATTGTCTAGTAACATAGGCATTATCTGCGTGTATTCGTAACTGAGATTTTAAAAACATACGTGATACTACAAAAAAATAATAATAATCTGATTTTTTGTTACGCAATTTAAAATTTTTTCGATTTTTATCGCAAGTTTTCGCAAATTGTCGTAATTTCCTCTGTGATATCACTTCCGGCGAATATTTCAGATCTACAGACTGAAGGTGATGGCTTCATTTTTTTTAAACCAGAAACGACGTCACGGAAAAAATTGCGATATTTCATTGGAAAATCGTCGAAAAATCGTGAGATTTTTGTCGCTTTCACAGTGACGACCCGTTCGATGAAAAATTCAGATTTTGAAATCGGAAACAATGTCCTAAAATAATTTCTGCCAAATATGATGTGAATTTACGAACAAAAATTTGTTGTTTATGGAGTCATTGGAATCGCCAACAAGAGCATTAAGGAGAGAAAAACGAAATTGCGAGTTTCCCTCGTGTTATAACAGTTGAATTGTTACTGTTAATAAATACTGTCAAGTGTATGAAACGGCTGCGTTAATTAACACGCAAACTTAACCTTTTCATTAGGTAAATTTTCCATTGGCATCTTCGACGAATATAATTTGTAGGATTATCGATCAATACATGGCGTGATAATGTTCTATAAATTATAACGGTTTTAACGAGACGCTATTCAAGATGTTGTCAGGGCCCACGGCTCGAGTATAACATTGATGACGTTGGGCTCATTCTTCCGGAGTCAGAAGAGACACGTTAAAAGGTACTTTCACCTGCAGGTATAATATTACTCTCTCACACCGCCACCGGCAAATAATGACGATATAAACGAACACTCATTTCGTGGCTTGCGATCAAACCGACCGGGTTAGCCGTCGATACCAATTTTCGTTTGACGGCTATTCAAAAAACAACGAGAGCCCCCGTGACACCGTTCGAATTCGATCTCTCAGCATTTATTTCGGAATTATTCCGCGAGCGTAAAATAATGTATATCTCACAAAACTGTATTACGTTAACATAATTAATTTTATTGATCGATTTTACGTATATTGCGATGACGAAATTATGTAAAGTTCAACGACATTTCAATGGCGAAAGATAGATCTGTATGGACGAACGAAGCCGAAAGTTCAAAACTTCTTCGAGCAGTTCGAATAAACCGCAAACCGTTGGAAATTTCGCTGACGCCTTTGGGCGTCTGGTATACGTACGCCGTCCGGCAACGACGACCCGTTCCGCCCTGAGGTGAAATTTCGTTCGCCTCGGGATCCGCCGTCCTATCACTTTCTCTCCACGATAATTTCTTTCTCTTTCATATTCGTTTGTGTAATCTTTCGGCGTTTTTCTCGCTCTATCGAATATCGTTCGACACGGCTTCGGTCTGCTAACCGACCAGTGTTACGCGTCGCAAATCATTCGATCGGTATATTGATGCGCAATATAATTCATCGTCGATAGTGACACTGCAGATATTATTAAGTGTGAAATAAAACTGGTAAGAGTGTGCGGGGGGTGCGCGCGTGGCTGAGATCTGTATGAACGTATAAGGAGTGAAGTCTTGTAACTGAGGCAGCGACAAGCGAAAAGTAGAACTGACCGGGATTTCTCGCATTGCAAATGAAGAGGAAAGAAAACAACGAGAAAAAAAGCATTGTATGATCGAGTGAGATATTTGTGGTTAATAAAAAAAAAAACGTCCGAACGAAACCAGACGCGTTAATTATTTTTCTTTTTTTTTATTGTATCGCTTGGTTATTAAATTTTCTATAATCGGCATGCAAAAGAAATACTCAGACTTCTTTTTATCGTTATAAATCGGATCTGACCTAAATCCATGCGACGAGAAATAAAAATAAAGGTATCTGTTACAGCGGGGGTTACGGTATGGATGAGTGAAGAATTAAAAAGTCGACGAGTGATTGGATAGTTATTTAATCAGATCGAAAAGCGAGATGGACATTAATTGCATCTATTTCGATAGAATCAATTGTAATTAGAGTTTTAACGAAACTCGTCGCGACAACTAATCCAATAAGAAGTTAATAGAATTCGTCGAATGCTCTGACGCGATCTCATCTATCCGAGAATAGTTATTAAATTTTAATTAATCGGACATTATAAATTTCGACCAAATAAGTCCGAGTTGTGCGATAATCGGGGATGTCGAAGTTCGTAACCGAGCCGCGGCAACAGTTTCGTGACTCTTCGTGATACGTTACAAAGTGAGATAATGTATGCGCATTAATGCATAGATCGCTTGAAAATGAATTTCGTTCGCGCATAAAAATTGTAGCGCGCATAATTATTTAATTAATCATTTTGATAAGGCTGTCTCGTGGCTATAACTCAACGAGAGCGACCGGCACATCGAGAGATCGAAAAAACACGGAAAAAAAAAAAAAAAAAAACTGTAACTTCGCATCTCTCCGAACGTCCAAACGAGAGCTCGAGAGCGCTCTTGGTAAGCGTGATCTCGATCTTTTTTCTCTTTTCACTCGTATACAGGATCGAGATCCACGTCACTTTCTCGGTGGAGCACCGTGCTCCGCGATCTCTGCGGCGTGGTCCCTCGCCGTTGCTTCTCCTATAGTCGTATTACCTTCTCTACTCCCCCTCCCCCCCCCCTCTCCCATCCGTACTACCGTTCGTACTCTCTTTCTCATCTCCTTTCTCCACCTGTTAGCAAGCCGTACCGGCACTCCGACCGGCATAAAACATATACCTGTCTTACTGCACAGATACACATGCGTTATATCTGCGTTTATAGATAAACGAATGGACGCTAAGTGTATACGCAATGCTCATGTACAAATTTTCTACATATCCGCGCTGATTCAATCATGAAATCAATTCCGCTAAGTCGTCATTAACTTCCTGTACTTCCTTATATTTGGAGTCATTAGAATTTTACTTTTTCGCGAAACATCCAATCTCCATTATGCAAATTAGATCGCTTCTCGGCGTTATTGCTATGTTGAGGCAAATACATAGTTATAGAGTAAACTTGTTTGCACGTGTGAAAATTGATTTTGCATCGTAAACGTTGAGAATAGAAAAGAATGGGATAGTTATTTATGACGATTAATCATTTTTTTTTACGTAATCAAACATTATTTGCAATGTCTAAAATTTATTGTCATACGAAGAATAATGAATAATAAAAAATAATAATAGCCGAATCGATAATTTGCCGAACCGGAAATAAATTCACGCGGAATTTACGAAATTATTATTATTCGAATGAAACAAATAATTCCACTGGGTGCGACCAGGTTATATCCGGGACCAGAATAGAAGAGTGACCATTCCGAACGTATAAGCTAACTGTGCCTTTGAGCCCTGAAGGGGGGGAAATATCATTCGATCTCTTCGCGTCTTTTCGCTCTCTTTCTCATCTATTCCCTCACTCGCGTTTCTCCTCCCCTTTCTTTCGTTCATTGAAGAAAAAAAAAAGCACACAGTGCACAGTGGAGTCTCCAGTGAGAGGAAATTCAACACATTCGCTGTCAGACTCCTTTGAGACTCGGCGATGCCTCGAAGCCCGTCGATCTGTTTCTCTATACAAAGGCAAACTTACGCGCCCGTGACTCTCGTGTGCATGCTTGTCGCCGCGGGAGGCAACGGTTGGACCCTCCACGCCCGACGACAACCACATCTCTCTTTACCTGCGTGAAAGCGCGTGTGGGGGATAAACTGGAGCTTCGGCGAGTTAAGTCAAGTGGATCGCATGGCCCGTGTACCAGTGCAACCTTAGCACCGCAACAACGAGGTTACGAGTACGGAGAGTACGAAACCGCGAACGGAGTGCGACTTAAAATAATCGGGAATTATCGTTTTTTTTTTTTATTTATTTTTTTTTTTTTAGAAAAAATAATTAATTATCTTGTCTCGAGGTACTTGTGATAGATTACGAGTAAAAAAAAAGTATTTGATTAAAATTTTTTAATTCTCGAATTTCGCCGGTATATTTTCATCTGTGATCTCGTCTGTTAGAATCAATTTTTCTTCTACTCTCGGGAGAAGGTGTTACGAAACTTTTCTCAACGCCTCGATTTTCTTCGGAAATAGAGGAGGCAAAGAGGAGAAAAAAAGAATTAAGATAGAGGAAGGCTGTGACATAGAAGAGAGTCTTCCATGCGTTCAAGATGCGCCTGCTATTCCATCCCGTGAGTTAAAAAGAAACAAATAGGGGAAAAAAAACGGCTGCGATGTATCCGCTCGGATATGAAGCTTTGGGGATTGCGGCGAAGTGGATAGTTCTCGTGCTCGTGTAGACACGCTCTACGAGCACGTGAAATTTTTCATTTCCTTCGGCGTTGATATTATTTCACATTTTCGCACGGCCCCGGAGCACAACGCCGAATAATCTTACTGACGGAGGTGCGACATTTACGAGAGATTGTAATGTATGCAGGCTGAGATAGGTTTTGCCGGTGCGTTTTTCCTCATTTTCATTATCATTCGCTCGAAGCTACGAAGCGATTATCCGGGCAGCGTGTCCTGGATGAAGGGTACCTCGTTGCTATGCCTCGCTGGAACACCGGTTCGTGAACAACGCGAGAGTTCGAGATGGTGCATTAAAAAAAAAAAAAAAAAAAAAAAAAAACGGCCAAAAAAGAACGAACGAACGGGAAATCTGCTCGCGTGCATTTTTCCGACAGTGTTTCGTTCGTTCATCGCGGATTTTCACGAGACGAGAATACACATTGTCGTTCCACGGAGTTTTTTTATTCAACACTATTTATACATCTTTTTTTTTTTTTTATCTGACGAACATTGCCGTTCACTGTATACTGTGGGGTACAGGCGAATCTTTGTAATAATTATGAGACTACACCGAAGAACACGATGCCTCATCGAGATCAGTTTCACGGCCATTCCATTTTCTTATTCCCACGTCCGCGAGTATAACAATTAACCGCTTGTCGTACACTAATTAAATCCGTCGACGTATTTGGTCGTAGAAACTACCGTGATTTATGCACGAAGAAACTTTGTCTGGAGTCTCGTGATTAACTACTTTCATGATTTTGCACGATCGTTCGAATTTGTAGCTCATCATCATATGCTTAACAACATTAAAAAAAAATGTACTCTTTTGTTTCTAAACGAATATACTTCGCACGATGAATTTTATTTGTGAAACGATCACGAATATAACCCGACATTTTTTATCGAAGATTTTGTAAAAAAAAAAAAATCGATAAAAATATGAACGATTGATTAATATTTCCAAAAAAAAATCGAATACTAATAAAATGTATTGCCGTTACTTTTTTTTTTTTATAAAATTGCGAACAAGAGCTCCCGGGTGCGAAATAAATTCTTTTCCATCTTCTGCAAGATTTAATAATACATTTTCTCGTGGCAGAGAAAAAAAGAAAAACAAGTTGTACACCGACATTTATTTGCCGTGTATCGGAGATGCGTCAAGCATCCTTTCATTTTTTTTCTCCGATAAATAATATAACAACGCTTTTTTCCTGGGAGCCGTTTGCTTATTGATTCGTTTTTCCGCCGTCACGTTCTGTTCGCCCGGAGCGATACTATATTACAGCTAAGATTCTCGGATTGGAATTGGCACAAAATATTTGCAACGGGACGAAGGCGCGTTCGTTCGTTCGGGACGCCGAGGGGTGAACAAAAGGGTGCAGAAGATCTTTTACGGTTCGACGGTCGTCGTGTAAAAGCGGAAATATCCGGGGTGTTCCCGTTGCTGAGAGCCGGAAGAATAGGAAGGAGGGTCGGGGACGCGAGAACGCGAAATGCCATATCTGTGGCTTCGGAAAACCTTCCCTTCCGTTTCTTCTCGTATACCGTGAATTGTATAGATTCCGGGCACGAAGAAACGTAGATAGAAACGAAGACAGTCGCGAAAATAGACACATTTTATAGTATATCTCAAACACGAGACATTGTAGTATACTGGGTATGTTTTGCACACACAAACTATTGTACCAATATAGTATGTAAAGCATAATGCGAAAGAGTGTGCGTGGGGGAGAGAACCAGAGGCAAGCCCCAGGCGTCCATTACGTTTTCTTCTTGGGTTTTCCACCTGGACCCCCATATCGGAATAGAAAAGCTTATGGCTCACTCTTCCGCTATCTCCGTTTTTTTTTTTTTTTTTCCCCCGCCGTTGTTGCATCTATCCCCAGTCTCAACTCCCGCACCGCGCTCGGGATATTGAGATTGATATCGACGGCATACTTATGCATCGTGTCGCGGTGAGCGAAGCGAAATCCTCCCAACAGCTTCTTTTTCCGTGAAAAATATGAAATCTTTTCATCTATATACCTCCTCGTAGATATAAAGAAGCGTCGGAAGGTTCCTGCGGAGGAAGAGCCGGCGGGAAGGGGCGGGGGAAGGGCAGGGGGGGGTTTAGAGAGAAGGAAGTGGGTGGAGGGTAATAAAACAAAACCGGAAAGAGTACAATATCCAGTAGATCTATATTTGCATGGGTTATATCAACCCACGCGACGCAGCTGTACGATGTATTATACTGTGCACGGATTATACTTTGACTACGGTTTATACGATGTGCCGGAGAAATGTCATCATTTACAGTATTACCATAGCACTCTTGTTTTTTTTTTACTATCTTGTTTTAGCCGCGATTTTTTTTTTTTTTTTTTTTTTAGTGTTCTACTTCTGTCTTTTACGATTTTGCTTCACTGCGAGAAACAAAGTTCACTCGAAACTTTGAATCGCCTGGAGTGTTATTGTTGCTCTGGTCCGGCGAGAGATAGAACGAGACTACGGTTACTGACACTGGTACTTGTTAGTGGATATAGCGCGACTAAGAGCAGACCGGAAGTTTGGTTTAACTCTCATGATTCTCGAGTGTTTCTGGCTTGAAAAATTTACAAAAAAAGAAAAATAAACTTTTGTAGAATATCGTCCTTAACTCTCGTACAATTTTCGTACAATGGTGAACTTTGAAATAACATGTTTTTATCATTGGTCGTTCGTTCGACCTAAAAAAAAAAGTAACTTTTTTTATTTTACGCAAAATACGTCGAATCGTCAGCGATATTTTTATATCGAAAGCTGGAAAGCTGTCTACCATGGTTTTCTATCGTTCTTAATTTTTATGAAACTCAAATTTGCGGAACAACGCGGTTTTTTTTTTTAATTCTATTCCGGAGCGAAATGAAAAAAAAAAATTAAATAAATTCTAGCTTTGCGAGCTGAAAGTCGCGTTACGCCCCGAATCGATCGTAGGATAAATATGGTGAATATGGAGCGCAGTGTTTTCACGATTCTCGCACGTTAAAAATCCTACCGCTATATTCATCACACTTGACCTATATAAAGAAGAGAGATTCTTTGAAAAACATTTGTATGAAATATGATCGGCGTAGTAGTATCGGATATTTTTGATAGTCACGAGAAGCGGGCTATAATGTTGCCATTATCGGTAGAAAGGAATATACCGATACATTAGGGCACTTTGCTGTGTACATTTATCTTTGCGTAACGTTGTATACGTGAGTCCAGAAGGATATTTCGCACAAAGCGAAGAAAGGATACGAGCAGACGAGGCGGCGATGTCGGAAGGAGTTTGGTGAGGGTAGGGATGGGATTATGGTCGTAAGAGGGTCTCGCTATGCAAATCACGGTGTGGCGGTTTCGAGTGAGAGGAACGAAGAGTATCCCGTTGAAGAGCGGCCGAAAGGATAGACCAAGCGTGGAAGAGAGGATAGGGGTCGAGTTCACCGTGTGTACTCGCGACCAAATTCTAGCTCCGTAGTAGTACCGTAGCAGAATCTCATTTTAGACACCGTGAAAGCTCGTGACGCCGATGCTCTCGGAGGCTTTCCACTCTTACCCCCTCGTCGTAGATACACGTATCCACAGCCTGGCTATCCACGATTCGACGCTTCCTTGAGGCGAACACGGCGAAACTACGTTATACACTGTATTTCTGTTGTGTATATATGCGATATAACACTGAGAATAATGCGCTGTCGAGCTCGACGAAGCTTTTAGTACCCGCACATCGACGTTTTCTCTTGCGTTACACTATACCGTTCACAATATTCGAAGTAGTTACCGACATCTCGTGGAGTTAGCCGTTCGCGCAGTAGTTATGGATTACGAGATAAAATGTTTAACGATAATGGAAAATTTTCTCGTAACGCATTAATTAATTACAGAAAATAATAATAACATATATAGATATTTTTTTGCCATATTTGCAAGAGCTGTTATCGCGATAAAATGGCGTATCGTGTTAAATTTTGTATTTTAACGATTATGTCGCGCAACGATTGTTCACATCAAATAAAATTGTATATTTTATATCGCATTAATTTCGCTTGACATCGCAAGCGACTACGTCAAATCGATCTAAATAGAGTTGCTGGATATAGTGCACAGCAAGCCGCGAAGCACGTGTAGCGTTAATGCAATCGATAATGCCAGTGCACTCTAACTAACGAGACGATATTTTTTTTATGGTTTTTTTATTTTAATTTATTTATTATTCATTATAATTTCCCGTTTGATTGCAGGTGACTCTAATCTTGTTTGCGGTTACCGTAACCGCGACACCGCCGCCCGGCTACGTTCATCGACCGAACGACGATAAGGTAATGTTTTCGATGAATCAGAATTACACACAATTACTTAATCGTAATAATGGAAAGTTGGAGTAAAAAAAAAAGTAGGATAACAGAACAGAAGTTGGTTTCGGTTATTCGGAATGACGCGCGTGTCTCTTGCGAATCCGAGACCTGAATAATAGAATAAACTTGTGCAGGTCGCCGTTGTATGAGGTCTGTGTACAACACACTGTATCTACTTCTCTCTAACGTGTTTACGCGGAATACGCCGCGCGTTTGCCGTTGCCGGACAGGTTCTTCCTGTGAGCGTCTCTAGTTTTGCGGTTCGAGGCACCATTCACTTGTGTACTATGTAGTAGTGGTAATAGTGTTTCTCGTTCAAACACCCAACGACGCCCAGTGAGACATCTCTCACACACCCACAATTTATTTCTTGTATTGGTACGTCGGATACGTGTGCGCTACACTCTCTCGTCGAAGTTGCTTTGAGATGTAGTTGGAGAGCGCATATATATCGATATAGAGAGATGCCGCACCCATCGAGAGATACACAGAGGGAAATACTCGGTACACACATCACCGGCGTTCTCTCTTGTGGCATTCAATGCTGCTGGTACCACGAGACCGCGACCGTACCTCGTTAACCGGGAGGGGGAAACGATATTCGCGGCCTCTCCGCGGCCCGAAAGGCCGCAGTGAAATGCGAATTGCTCACGAGAATCCTCTCTCTTTCTCCTATTTCGCCGATTTTTTTTTTTTTCCTCTTTTGTTTATGATATACCTCCAGCAAGCATTCACCGGTGTTTTCGACACTCGATTCTGACCTCAACCGACACACCGGAACGCACGCCGGATGTGAATGAAATTGTTTACATCGATGAATGGTCATTGTGAATCGCATATTTACTCATTTCTTTCGTTTTATTTTGAGCACTGAGTCTTTTAGCTTTAAGACGTATTAACTTCATAGTACATTAAGGAGATATAGAGACAAAGATTTTTCGGTAGGTGAATGGATTATAGACTACGCGTCAAAAAAGAAAGGTCATCCAACATAAGTGAATGGTTACTTTAGAAGTTTTTTTTTTTTTTTTCACGACACACTGACATTAATCCCATACAAAACTCTTCCGCATCATTGAGAGCTATAATCCGTTTAGTTGAAAACTGAAAATCACTCAATAATAAGCGAACGAGTGAAATACCCTGTTAAAAATAATTCTAAATTAAATGCTCCCAAAAATTACAAATTTACGAAGATCGTAAATACGAGTATCCTGCACTATGATTTAAAAAAATAAATTCGTGAAATTACGAAAATAAATTGGATTAAAATCATAAATTTGGCTATCAAAATTGCAGCGCGTATTTGGGTAAAATTAAATTCCGATTTATGTATAAATACCAGTATATCGAATCAGAATTTTTGTCACAGTATAGTTATTTCCATTTTTTTTTTAATTCAATAATTTTTTTAAAATAAATATCGATGCGGAGTTACTGGTTTATCGACTCTATAGAATTAGTGTATTTAGCACCAAACAGTTTATAATTTGGTTAAAATTAAAACCGGATTTATGCATAAATACTTTCAGCTCCAGTAGATCGAATAAGAATCTTTGTCACAGTGTAGTTTTTTTTATTCTTTTTTAATTCAATCATTTTTTAAAAATAAATATCGATGCAGAGTTGCCGGTTTACCGACCCTATGGAATTAGCGCATTTAGCGCCAAACAGTTAATAATATCTTCAATGGCCATGTTGATCGACTAGTCTATTCATCAGATGGAATTTGCGCACTTAGCTTCAAAGACATTGACACGCGAATAGCCATAGACAATAAGCGTTACAACGTTATGCTACCGCTGCAGCAACGACGCTTAATTCATCTCATCCCGTGGCACGTGCGACACGTGTACGGTGGCAAACGGTGGCACGAGAGACCCATTCGAGATCTCTAGTGTTGCAGCTTCTATGGTATACATGAATGCTTATAGACCGTACGGTTTGCTGTGCACCTGTGCGTAACTAGCTACGTTATAGCTAAGTTGTACGGATGCACGGGTGGACTGGGTTCTGATACATACACAGTCGGCAAACGTCTCGCCGTCGTCGTCGTCGTTCCACAAGTAGATCGAGGCCACGATTTCTATGCCCCGAAGGTCGAGGGCGTACCTATACGGCGATATATCCTCTCTACGAAAGTGCATACCGATTTTTCCGACATTTTTTTCCGCTCATATCATCTCCACGAATTTTTTTTTTTTTTTTTAACTTTCCCGAGTATATTTCCGCGTAGGTGCGAATCGTCGAGAGAACGGTGGGGAAAGGGGGCAAAGATAACGGAGAGGGAAATGAATGAGATCTTCATTCCCCGATCGGGCCGAGCTATGTTCACGTCTTCTCGATCCTCTTTCCCGGAGAAAATCGAAAGTTGCCCTACTTTATTGCCGCTGACGGGGCGGGCGAGTTATTCTCTTTAAAGGTATTACAGTGTACACACGTATATATGTATGTGTACCGTACATAAATACTGTGTATCGTGTGCTATATATTGATCGATCGGAACACTGGAATGTTCTCAATCTGTTTTGATGAAAACACTCCCACTCTTCGACGAAAACAATCCTGTCTACCTATCGGAAAAATTCATAGCTATTTCGTCGTATACATAAAAACTATTCGAGACTATCATAGTCGTTCTCTGCGCTCTCTGGTTCTTCGGTATAAAATAAAGGTATATACTCGCTGACGGGAGGTATAACATAGTAGCTGTAGTGTAACGCAACGGCATTGCCTCGCCCAGGGAAGTCCACTTTCTCGCCAAGACTCTCGCGTACACCTCAAAAGCATCTTTCGAACTTCTTCCCGTACCTTTCGAATTTTTCTCGCTGTCTCTTGTTTATTCTCCTATTTTCTTTTCTATGTATCCTCGAGGTATATATCCATCGGCTGCGGCTTATACTCTCTTTCACCGTGACTCGCGCTGCCCCTCCGCGACAACTTCGAAATCCGTTTCCCATTTCCCATCGGGACGTCCGCCTACTATCTGTCCGTATCTACTGGCGCAGTAGTTTTATCCGTATTCGCGCGCGTGTGTCAGATTGTCGGTAATCACCGTGGTGAGCCACGGCACGTAGGTGTCGTTCTCCAGCGGCGCAAAGGAGTCTCGTTGATTCTTTCTTTCAGCTTGACACCGAGCAAAAGACAGTTATACCGGGTGGAGAATATACGACAGTTTGTTGCCCGGAGAATCTCTCGAGCTGAGAGAGTGTATCCAGCGTACCGCGCGCAGTGATAGAAAACTTTTTACGATCGAGAATGGAAGAAAAATCTCTCGGGACGGAAAGAAAGATGATACACCGTAATGGGCATGTTAATGTAACGACGTTAGAATGCGCCGTTTATCGTGAATACCTGTATTAAAAAGAAACGCTTGTTTTTATTTTTTATTTTTTTTTTTATATTTTCTCTTTGATGGAGATTGTAAGGTCTAACTAGTTATCGCGGTATACAAAACAGCGATAAAGGATAAAATATGTGTCATTATCGAAGGAAACGATCGAACGAGTAACACTTAGTTTTAGTGATAACAACGTTACGGATGTATGTAATCATATTTTTCCGGCGATATCGAAGAAACTGAACCTTAAACTTCCTCTGTGATTTTCTATCGAATTTTTTTTTTTTATCACAATTTACTGATATTTAATAATTTTTTTTTTTTTTTTCGTTGCTTCCTTATGATTTCAGAATCCACCGAATTATCAATATAAATACGAGATCGGGGATGTCGACGGCAAAGAAGGTCAGGGAAAAGTCGAGACGAGATCGGGCGATTTTGCGAGCGGTCGATACTACGTGAACGACGAGCAATCCTCGACGGACGTCAAGTATTTCGCTGACGAGTGGGGTTATCATCCCCTCGTGAAGTACAGAGCGTCGAACGATCATAGCGCAGCGACAGCCCATTTCGCCCTCGGCGAACACGTCGTAAAGGCTCTGCTCAATGGAACCGAAGTCGTTAGTATTATTACACCTATAATACGAGATATAGTACGATGCCGAGGTGTATGAGATCATTTTCACATTCAGCTTCCCTATCTACTGCGCGGCCCTCGAGTTTTACTCGAGGCTGTCAGGGTGCAATCCATTATTACATTTTATAATCCGATATCTTTGAAACTGCCGTATTATCGAATATATACTCTGAATTGTCGCAACTTTATTCATTGAATATTACATTACGAACCGTAGTTCACTAAACTTCCGACGTTCTTTACTTCTGTGATTATTTAAATATAAATAGAAATTCAGATATAGATGTTAGAATTTCGAGTGTAAATCGAATTTGTCACTATGAAATTCATTATAAGACTCTATAATCAGATATAATTCGGTCTTTTCGATAAATGCATTTTTTTTTTTTTTTTTTTTAAGCTTTCGTCGTTTTATCAACGATCATTTATAGAAAAATCTCCAGACTTTAGTGAAGTGACTGCGTGTGAACGAAAATAGAGTGTAAAAATTTTCTCGACGCTGTCAGAATGAAATTCGTTATGAGATTATGCAACCCCCTATTTTTCGATTTCTCGAATTTTCTCTCAACCTCCGCAATTTCACTCGACGTTTCTGTAAAAATAGAAGAAAAAAAAAAAAAAAAAAAAATCCGACGTTTTCTTCGACGTTTCGCTGAAATTGCTATATTATTTTCTTCTGTTTTATTAAAAAATAGGGCGACGAGGTGAAACTTCCGGATGAAAAACGTCAGAACAATCACCATTATCGTAAGCAGCAACATCGTCGCCGTCGTCCAATACAAGTTATACAGCCTTACACCCCCGCGTCTTCCGGACACGATGCGAAAGTGTCCCCATCCTCCTCCTCGTCGTCGTCGACCCTTCTGAAATCACCGCCGATCGACGATCATGAACTATCCGGCAGTAGCGAAGCTTCACCCGTCAATTTGCTACTCAATTACGATCTCCAGCGTACGGTCTCGCGAGGCTCAGAATTTCACGGAGCATCGACGACATCGTCCACGTCCGCCGTTGCCAGCTTTCAGCAAAATTTTAATAATTACGTGACCCTACCGCGAATATCGACTAACGATCGAGACTATCAGCGTCAATCGGACGCTCGGGAAGCTTATTCCTCCGTATCGTCATCCTCAACACCGGACTATCGATCTTTCGCACCAGGAAGCATCTACGTGACCAACCCATCGAGTCACGAGTCTCTTTCTGTCGGCGATCACGTTGAAAACCACGAAGAAAATCAAGGGACCCGACAGGATAGCGCTAACGACTTATATTCCACCGTTTCCGACGATTATTTAGTCATACAGAACGCCGGAAGTTTCGGCCGCAGGCTGAATCCAGCGTCTTCAAATTTATTGGCCAACAATCTCGAATCCGGATCTCAAAGAATTTCCACCTCTCGACCGCCCTTCGTCAGTACGTCGGGCCTCGGTGATTATTCACGCGCTTCCTATTCGACGACAACACCGCGTACCATTACTTCCTATTCAACGGAAGTCGAAGATCGTCGACACTTTTCGACAACGCCAATTCCCGATTTCCAGGATGTCGCCAACAGCGTTAGCGCCGAAACGCTCTCAAACGAATACAGAAATTCGATCCGCAATGAAAATTCCGCCTCCGGTCCTTACGCCGGTATTTTCGCGAAAATATTTCCCAACAGTCAAACGCATGGAGCGGCTGTCGAGAGTGTGAATTCACTATCAACGATTAATTCGCCGTTGATACGTTACGAAACCGCTGAGAAGAATGATTCGCTTACGAAGGCCGACCGCGTAACAACGCCGGGACTGTCGGCATACGGCAAAAGACGCGATCACGAGTTGTACGTGACTCTGCGACAATCATTGGACTCGGAGATACGCGATTTGTCGAATGCGTACTCGTCAACCCCGCAAACGCTTTCAACTTACAATTCAAAGCCGATTGTCGTCGCGGAATTGTCGAGTTACGACAGAGACAAGGGTTTCGAATACAGCACAACGTTCCCGTGTACCGAGGAGAATTACGAGATCAGTACACCAACGCCGAGTATATCGAGTACCGGTGAGTCATTGATAGATTCGTCCGATTCGTTACACGTCACGGCAAAGCTTCAAGGAACGAGCAGTCACATTACGACATCGTCGGTTATTTTGAATCCGATTCAAGCGGGTGTTTCGCTGGTGAACGCCGGAGAAACAGAGCTGATATCTTTGAAAGAACAGTCCAGCAGACCTGCGCCGGTAAACGAACACATCGATGGCGATCGAAACGACGATTTGATAAAAAATTTCTCCGCCACGCGGATAAACGAATTAGAAAAAATCGTGTCCGATCGTACGAGAGGAGAAGTTTACGAGAAGATAAATTCGGCCTTTGGCCAAACGTCCAGTTTGGAGGGAATGGATATTGGTAAATCGATAACGAACACCGACACCAACGGCGTTGTACGTAGTGACCTACGGCCGAATTCGCAGGATCAGCAAATTGAGATTCAGAAGTCGGTGGAGATATATCAGAACGCGCCCGTGCACGAAATACATTATCCGCCTCAAGTGATCTCGCAGGTATCCGGCATCAATCACCAAGAGGAGCAGCAGCAACATCAGGAGAATTCGGGTGGCGCGTTACATCAGCAAGTGGAACAGTCGAGGAGTTACGCCGAGTTACAGGACGTCGGGAATGCCAAACAGTTTCAACAGCGGTATAACAACGCGCATGAACAGCAGCAACATCATCAATCGATCAACACTCAGATCTCGTATGAGAATAGCCGCGGTACGCAGGGAACGGAATCGGTTCATCTCGGTAATGTAGTGCGTGCCGACGACGAATTGGGGAATTACCAAACCCAGCAACAGACCCAAGCGTCGAATGTCGGCAATGAGGATCACGTGCACATTATTGAAATGATTCGCGACAACATACCCGAAGTTAAATACACGTCACCAAAGACACCGCAGATAAACGTTCAAGTATATCCATCGACTATTCCCGACGTCAATGATAACGGCCAGCCGATCAAAGCGGAGGAGGATATTGAGGGTCTTCGGGAACAACAGGTCAAAGCTCAAGCTGCTGCCACGGAACAAGCTAAGACAGTTCAATCACAACTTCAGAGAATATTAAGCGAGTCTGATAGCGTGCAACGTTACTTTAGTGGTAGTGGATGGACGAGGTATCAAGAGCAGCAGCAACAGCAACAGCAGCAGCAGCAGCAGCAGCAAAGCCATCAGCGTGAACAGTATCAGGCCCTCGAGGAGCCTCAGAAACTCGAAATTCTACGGACGCAGCCCGATCAAGGAAATTACCCTGAAGAGGCGTATGATAGTCGAGGAGCCCAACCTCATCA
Source organism: Buathra laborator (assembly GCA_934046635.1). NCBI lineage: Eukaryota > Metazoa > Arthropoda > Insecta > Hymenoptera > Ichneumonidae > Buathra > Buathra laborator. The sequence goes on along the minus strand of OW203898.1, from coordinate 14,718,637 downwards.
GCAGCAGTCCATAGTTTTGCCTTATAACCAGCACGTTTCTTCAAAGGATACAAATCATGAACAAACTTTGGGCAATGTTGTCGAAGAAATTACAGAATCTCGTCAAGTTGCACCAATCGCCTATTTACCGCCGCCCGTAGCGGAACGAATAGTACAGAAAACTATTCACGTTCCTCAACCGTATCCCGTGGAGGTGCCAAGGATAATCGAGAAGAAAGTACCGTATCCAGTGGAGAAAATAGTCGAGCGGAAGGTGCCTTACCCGGTGGAAAAGATTGTCGAACGCAAGGTGCCCTATCCTGTGGAGAAGATCGTCGAGCGCAGGGTGCCCTATCCAGTTGAGAAGATTGTTGAGAAAAAGATTCCCGTACCTCAACCATATCCTGTTCACATACCAGTCGACAGGATAATCGAGAAACAGGTGCAAGTTCTGCAACCATATCCTGTCCACATTGAGAAGATAATCGAGAAAAAGGTTCCCTATCCGGTTCAGAGATTGGTACCTCAACCTTATCCTGTTCACATACTTCAGCCGTATCCGGTCGAGAAGATTGTAGAAAAACCAGTTCACATACCGGTGACCATCGAGAAGATTGTGGAGAAGAAGGTTCACGTACCGCATCCGTATCCCGTTCAGGTACCGATAAAAGTGCCTTATCCAGTCGAGTTAACCAAATACGTCGAGCAATCGGTACAGGTGCCTTACGGCGTTCGTTACGGAGTGAGTTATCAACAAATTATGAAACCCCAGTCGCCGCAGGGTCTCTATTCGCATCAAGAATCAACTTCCCTACCGGTCTACGGAATATCACTCGTTAGCAATCAGCATAAGGATCGTTTGAATGAGTCCCAAGATTTTCATGGTTACTCCTACAACAAGCCGGCCATAGCATTCGTCAGCGGACGCGGTGATGCCAGCAATCAGCAAACATCGAACGGTTGGGAACAATTCGCTTTTGGAAAAACTTCGGGTGTCGATTATCGTCAAACTTTTGCGAAAAAATCATACGTCGGCCAGTCATCAAAAGTGCCATCGGTTAATTACAATTACTCCGGATTGAATCGGCGACAAGTTTCCTATCGACAAAATAACGTAGTTGGTGGGGATAAAGCTGTAGGTAAGGACGAGTACGTGGGTCCAGTTCCAGCTGCGCAGCAACAGCAGCAAACGCAATCCCAGTCCAATCCGCATCAGAAGAGCAGATCACGAAGTTCGTCTGATCAACAGCAGCAATTACCGCTTCAGCCGCTTCAGCAACATTCGACTGCGGTAACTCGTGCAGCCCCGTTATCCACTTCGGTCACTTCATCGAGACGTGCCAGGCAACAGCAAGAAAATCCTCACTACCAAAGTGGTCCCGGTGCTTTCAGGCAATCAAAGATAGAATACGGCTTCAAACCACCTATGGTACCATCCATTCAATACGACGAGAAGACGGCAACCAAAGTCGAAAACTGATCGACAAACGAACAAATTACTCTTCGCAGAAAAAACCCTCAAAATACGAACCCTCACTGTACATTTCTCGAACCCCTTATCCGCTCCATCATCGTAATCAACGTATATAGGTATATTTAAAATGTACCTAATAAGTAATTTATAGTAATGGTAAAATAACGTTAACCACACATACGGAATTCTGCTAAGTATTCAGAGATCATTACCGGTGTGACATAGATAAACGAAAGTGTAAGAAAAAAAAAAAGAAGAAAAAAACCGATCTCTTCGTATTTTATTCATCCCACGATCATCGCGCATACTCGCTCCATTCAGAAACCGCATTTTTTTTTATTTTTGTACATTATGTTTTGTAATATATAATATTAAAATAAACGAATTTCTTCATTTTCTATATAATTCTCCCGAGTGCATTGAGGCAAGTTAATTGTCCCGGAAAACCTTATGTGAGTGCCATTATCTCATTAGCTTGGTCGTTGAATACAGCGTACTCTCGGGCTTTTATAACTACCGAAGGCTTTTAATTGTACGAAGAAGGAAAGGAAAAAAAAACGAAGAACGGGAGGGGGAGGGGAAGTTCGAGAGATAAAACGGGGTAGAGAGATCGACCTGTCTGTAGATAACTCGAGGCGAGGGGGTGGTGGTCGAGCGTTCTGGCCAGCGCGGTTTTACTGTAGCATAGCCCCATACTCTTGCTAGAGAAGAAGGTGCTGGTCGGTCATGAATCACCTGCCGGGCTCAGCTTATAGGAAGTTTACTCCCAACGTCATATATCGGCTTCGGACTTACCCTTCGCGCTCGCAAACATACACAGCGTATACCCTCTTCCTTGCACTCTCGATTCACCTTAAGGTTTTTCTCAAGCATAAGATCCCACCGACATCCGTTCCTTATGTTCCACCATCGTCTTTTACGACATATGGACGAAATGGATTTTATTTCGGTGCGACGCGTGCTGCCATACAGCTTTTCTTATAGCTATAGCATAACCCCGGTACTATACCAAAGAGGCGTTAGACTAACGTCGGTGGGCGACGACGATGTGTCTAGGGCCCCACCCCTGATACCCCACTGAGAACCTTTTATATCTATCCTCTCTCATTCCCAACTACCCTCCCTCTTCCCTTTTTCCTCTCTTCACTCCATTCCTCCACCTCTTTCTCCCTCGTAGCACCCGGCAGCCTCTCGAGAAGCTCTCGCACACGTTAAGCACAGGAGTCTTGGCCTGACCCCGCAGGCCTTCGTTCGAGGTTTACAGCTTTCTACTACGAAGCCTCCTTCCCTCCCCCCTCCCACCCTCCCTCCACATGTCCATTAAACCCACGACGACACACTCGAAACGTGCTGCTGCAGCAGTAGCAAGAACCTACAAAGAGTCTATACGAAAAAATACGAAAAAGCAACACCAAGTTCATTCTTTGACGAAAAATCACCAGCAGAGACACAATATCGTAAATATAAATGTGAATTCTTTATCAACGGAATTGATTACTATTTCGATACGTATGTACGAACTCTCGTAAACGAATGGAGCCCACCGAATTGTTGAAATTATTTTGAACGCACTGAAGGCAACAATGTGTCGATCGGATGTTCCCGAATCATTGGCATATTTTGACGTAGCGATACGGAATTTAGTTAGCAAAGGGCGAAGTAAAGGATCAAATGAAAATTCAGCTGTATCAGAGTTTAAATGATTGGCGAGAGAGGCACATTGACATGAACCACGTACATCAAACGTGCAATCAAAACGCAGACGAAAGGGCTTTCGTGTAACGAAAATTTCGTTCTGCATTTACTCTCCGCTGATACGGACGTATACGAATGGGATTAAACCAGTAAATTTGAGTAGTCCGGAGCGGTTCAAAGCGAACGTGTGTATACGGCTTTTACGCCGTTCTCATTCCAGATGCAGTTTCATCATTTATAATTTAATTCAATTAACTTAGCGGAAGTACGCTTTTCTCTGTCTCGTTTCCTTGCATTTTACCTAAATCTTTTAGTAAATAATTACCCACTTCGTTGTGAATTAAATATAAATTGAGGAATATAAAGTCAGTTATCCAAGAAGTAAGACAGGGAATATAATGTCTCTTTCTCTGCGGTGTTTCTCTCACTACCTTAATAAACTCGGCATTAAGATGAATTTCTTTTGCAATGCTTTCGTTCCGATGAAGATGTTATTCGCAACTGGTGAGACATGCCTCGATCATACGTTTTTGTATTTATCTCTGTGTGCCGTGTACCAGCAGCGGAATTTGAATAACTTGTGTGTCACCGATAGATACGCCTGTTAGCCACGCTTCGCATACAGCAATTTAGTTCATACAAGAACGATCGGGGGTTCATTCTTTATTGAATTTTTGTTGTTTTATCTGTTTTTTTTTTTTTTTTCAAAGGATATCCTGTGTGCTCCCATACCATCGAGGCGTATACCTGGTCTGCCAGTTCGAAGCTTTGACGCCCCTATATTTGATTTATCGCGACGCCACGAATTGACTTTTGACTTTCGATTTTATATGATTTTTTTTGTACACCATCCCCCACCACGTCGATATAACTGACGTTTATTTATAGCTCGATGGTAGGGTAAAAAAAAAGTGTCGCGTCCGTCAAACGTATAAACTCGTACGGGGCGAAGTATGTATCTGCATATCTATATTATATTCCACCGCGGACTTCGGCTTTCGAACGATCCGTTATTTTCAGAACGGCATCGCTGATTTATCGTACGATTCCCATATTTTTTCTTCTTTTTATTTATTTTTATTTTCATTTTTGCAACTATATTTGACGGTATATTTCTCGGAAAATATCTCTGTTTCAATATTCAACATCCGTCTGTACGCTGGCGGTAAGGCGGGGGGCAGAGCTCCTTTTTATTTGTCGATGTATTTATTTATTTGCAATTTTTTTTATTTTTATTTTTTTCGACCTTCTCTGCCACAGACAGGAGAGAAACTCTAACTATCCGCGGGGTACTTGGGTAAAAATATTCACTCTCGAGTTTCGCATCGCTGAACTTAAATGCCAATATATATATATAAAAAATATATAAATAGACGTCGTTATAGTCGTCGAGGTAGACGGTTATTTAGTGAATACATCGTTGAACTTGCACTTCGTAAATATCCATCCATTTTCCCGCATTATATGTCCGAATAAATCACAAAACTTCTGGACCGCATGATAGATATGGCAAAGTTGATCAGAGTTTTTTTTTTTTTTTTTTTTTCCACGCACTCGACCATTCCCATTCTACCCGCGTTGAGAGACCTTTCCATCAGAAAAACTTTTCCATGGCTCCTCTAGTCCTCTGTCATTCGCAGATGAATTTTAAATCAATGGGTAACCCCCACCCCCAGGCGCATGACGCTTTGCCAACGAATCATTCTCAAGCGTCGGTACGTAGTAGTTGGTGATGGTACCCGTCGACCAACGTCGTTTTTTATATTTCATTATCGATATATGATTTTACAAGAGATTTTCATCGGCGAAAAATCGAAATACGTTATTTCGCCGGTGAGTTCCGGTGAACCCCGGCTGCGATATATTTTTTCTTTTTATCGTAGTTGCCTCAGTAAATAAAACTCGCGTATAAACTCGTCCACACGGTTGATAAACAAATCGGTCATCGATTTATGCAACTGACATATTTTTTGATGAAAACCGTCCAGGAATTCATATCGCGTTTTGCAGAACTGTTGGTTCACGTGTTTCGAAAGAAATGATTAAAAAAAAAATAATAATAAAAAAAAAGATCGAATACATCGTCGGTCGGTTATTATTTCGCCCTTTCCTCGGTTCGTCGAGTAATACCGGATATCCGGAAATGAATCGAAAAAAACTTGGAGGATTGATCGTCATGCCATATCGTGCAATGCCCAAAATTCATTTAACAAACATTCGCAATACGGAAGAAGCGTCAAAATATGGTTAGCAAGCTGTTGGACGTGAATTGTCTCGAGGATCCGCGAAGCCTGTGGGTATGCAACCGCCCGTTCGTAGACGCGCGCGTGAAGATCTACGTAACAGGCGCCAGCTATCAAGTCTCGAATCACAAAAGCCGGCGAGACATTGGCGTGTAAAACGTTATCGGTTTTTCATATTCGCGAATTAGTTTACGTACCGTGAATAAATGTGCAAACAGAAGAGCTCTACAAAAATATGTATTCGTTTATATTTCGTTACGTTACGCGTAGTGGACGCAATGGAGATTTTTGGATAAACAAATCTCTTCGAAAATCTCTGGTATTCTTTCGTTCGGCTTGTGTACCGTTGAATGTTGGGTTTTGTCGGTACGGGACATCGCGGAGCAAAGAAACGTAAACGTACACCTGACAAAACTCTTTGGCTTCGTATTGTAGCCATTTTCTCAACCTCTATCGTTTGCCCCCCTTTATCTCCTGTGGGTATACCGTCGTTTCTATTGCAACGGAGTTGAGAGCAACGGTGAGTGAGCTTCTCGATGTTGGATACCTGTTTTTCTTGACCGTCGTGGCGAAAATCGTGGAAGCAAAAGGAGTGAAGGTAGAGAAGAATAGCGAGAGCAAAGGTTTTCCGGTGGAAGTACTCCGTTAGGTAAATATCCATTGTCCGGCTTCTCTCTCCAGTTTCTTTTTCTTCTTCCTTTCTGCTCCTTTGTTTCAAGGCACTATCTGTTGTCGACGAGGCGAGAGATACACTTTTCAGGACGGCGTAGAACCCGGAAAAGCTTCTCTCCGTCATTCCCCCTCAAGACATCTGCGAGAAGAGAGAACACCGTTGGTGTTTCTGTGTTCTCCGCAAGCACACCACCGGGTGCTGCTCTGTTCGACCATTCGCCAGACCTGCTACAGTGATTTAAGAATAAGAAACCCGAGGGTTTCTCACTTTTGCTCTGCAGTCAGAGATCGAGGTACAAGAAAGCCAATGTTGATTTTTCAAACGAAATCAAGGAAATCGTAAAATAGGACAGCGTTCCACGACAAAGAAATCCTTATCGATGTCACATTGGATGTAGAAGGCTCATTGAAGTCTATGAGCTTCGCGTAAGAATAACCCCGGAGTCCGACGGGAATAAGGAGTCCAAACGGTTTTACTGTTACAAGAAAGTAAATAGGAGAACCTTTCCTCGTCGCCGAGTTTCACGAGCTTTCCTCGTACAAGAAATGTTCATTGAGCGCACGAAGGAAAAAGCTGAAGATCTGTTGTAGGCGGATAAATTTTTTGTGCCTTCGAAACGCAAGTAATACAAGAAAAGCTGAGGTGGAGGAAGAAACAAGAGAAGTAAAAGGACGACGACAAATTAACTTTGGATACACACGCGTCTGAGTAGGAAAATTCACAGGGTACAACAGTCTGTTTCATTTGGTGTACAGCTGCTGCAACCTTTCTGCTATTCCACCCCAAATACTCGTTATTTTCAGTGTTCGAGTAAAAGAGAGACGAAACATTTCACCACTTTCAACAGTACGAACACATTTGCTTTTCATTTAATTTGTATAATTCGCTGGATGTAACGCAAAACGAGAAACGAAATATAGTTAATTAACGATAAATTTTTTTTTTAGGATTTTTTTTAAATTCAAATTTTCATTTATTATTATTTCATTTATTATACGACTAATGACTTTTCTCGTTGGCGCACATCGAGAGACGATCTTTATCTGCATATAATAAAAAATCCTACAATTATGGTGGATTGAAATGAGCCATTAATCCCAATATTTCCGACGTAATAGTAACTCATGATTGCCTTCTTGGATCGATCTTTTGTAGATCGATTAACTATCCGATATAAATTTCATCATTAGATCGATAGAACTCCAGATCCGTAAGTGATCACATTTGCAGATCTATAGATCATTAAAAGTGCAACGTCTATAGCTCATTAAACTTACGGATTTATCGATCATTAGATCTATAGGATCATAGATCGGTAGAAATTTAATTAATGAGATCTAAACTTACGCAAAAATCTTTTTTTATTCACTTCTATACGTTTTTTTCGTTCGCCCCAACTTGATTGTGCAAATAGTCACAATCCGTCAGTAAAAATCGATCGTAAGAGAAAGTGAAAGGCTTTTTTTTTTTTTTTTAATTACGCACAACGAATTCGGCATAAAATTTTTACTGTTCCACGAAGAGTTGCGGATCGCTCCGAATCGAGAATACCTCGGAACCAGCGTCGTGCTTTATGCGTAACAAGTGAAATTCGAGAGACCGGAATAACGAAAGTAGGTTAACACGAGGAGGTCCACTCTTGCGTGTGTGCGAGTGTGCGAGACGTCGTTGAAGCGACTACAGGTAGACATAATCTCGTTTAATTTATCTTCAAGACGTAGAGGCGGTGGCGAAAAGATTGTGGTTCCGTATTCGCCGAAAGTTCGTTACGCGTACATCGCCCGACTCTGTGTAGTGTAAATCCCGTATATGGAAGACTACATCCGTTCACCTTACAATATAGACGCGTGCACATCGATGTCCGATGGAGTGGGAGAAATTAGTCGAAGAAAGTAACAGCCCGACCCGTCTCGCGTGGTCATGAACTTCGATAACAAGCATACAAATATTTCACAGTTATACTCCAAGATGAGCTCTTGATGACACATAAAATTTAAACAAACGCGAATATCGTGAAAAAGAAAAAAAAAAAAAAAGGCGACTCGCTATGCAAACCCGAATTCTCGTTATTTTACCTCATATACCTCGTGAATAATAATCCCACTGAGATTTACACATTTGAATAACAATTTTTCCCTCAAGTTCACGGTCAACGACAGTCAACTAATTGTCGAGATAAATTAAAAGAAAGGAAAACAAAAAAAAATTTAACGAAGCCACCGTGTGAAACACCCTGAAGTGGTCGTTTAATGAAAATTGTTGGGCTTTTAATTTAATTGAGTCGAGATTATAATTTCAAAGTCAAAAAAGCCCCGAAGGGAGCGAAGCTCGGACTCTTCGGTCTCTAGTTGACTCCGTACTTTATTAATTGCGAATAGCGCAAGTATTATACGAAGTTACATCATTGCGTTATTTGTTGCAACTGTGTGGTAGCATATTGTACGTACGTATGCGGTGGGCAGGCAAGCAAGAAAATATTCATCAGTACAAATGAAGCAAGAGGTATAAAACAAAGGCAAAGGTTCTTTACCCTTTTCCTCTCGTCTCGCGGTACGTGCGTGCGTACTACTCTCTTTCTCCTCTATGCCGTCTACATGCTAAATTGCTAAAGCGTATTATAACAGTAGACATACACAGACACCTACGTATACACAGACTAAGATTAAATATACTATATTTCTCGCGCGCGCGCGCGCGCTCTCTCTCTCTCTCTCTCTGTGTCGAGCGCGCGTATTTTCCATAGGCAGTGAGGTATTACCATTGCAAATAGTAGTAAGCAGCGAAAGATCATAAATATTAATAAAGGTCTGTTTCAACTCCAAGGTCCTCTTGATGCTTGGCTGCTCTTCTCTTCTCATCTCCGGGCGCTACGAGAGAGTCGCGCCGCTCTCCGTGTACGTCGCGTCTCGAAACCTCGCTCTCCCGGCTATATGCTCGCCTGGCTAATATCGCGCAACAGTCTTTCTCTCCCGTTCATTACGTGTCCTACGCTACTCTCTTATTCCAACGAAAGAGAAATCTTTGTCGCACTCGAGACTTGTTTTTTTTTTATTTTGTTAATGTTTTTTTTTTATTTATATTTGACTTCGGAGCTTTTTTTTATTTTGAAATGCGTAAAAAAATGCATCAGATATTTAGTTCGTGCAAAAAAAAAAAATGATTTATGAAAATGACAAATGTACAGCATAATTTTGGACGAAATATGCTTTCGTATTAACGTCTAGTGGGCAAAAATACATTGAAACATGTGTCGAGAGCACTTTTTGCAGCGTTTCAATTTTTGCGAGAAAAATTGCACCCCATCTTCACCCCCCTTTTTTTATTTTTTCCATCGCCGTGTAATAACTCGAAAAAGTAATTCCGTAAGCCCGTCACGAAGCGTATGTCATATTTTGTTCCCCGGAGGATATAATAGATACCTCAGTTTTTCTCGGAAAGTGGAGATATCGTTGATTAATAAAAGTACCGAAAATCGTTACTTTCCGCATAATAAACCGAAAATAGATACAAAAATAAGACATTTCAGAATTCATCGTTTCAGCGCTCTGTCCGATATAATTTCCCCAATACATCGCGAATTCGCCACTCCGTTATCTTGAGACTTAACTCGTCACTCAAAATCTTGTGTCATAATTGAAGTAAAACATTATTTCGTATATCGTATATCGATTTTGATAAACGTTATTTTTGGGAAAACTGATTTGAAGTCAAAGTTGAAATTTCAATGAATTTTTTATGCTTTTCGGGCGATCGATAACGGGGTCAGGGATGTCGAGCGTTTTGATTGGCATGAAAAAGCGCATGTATATCATATACACAGAAAGTATCGTTGTATAACTTTAATACAATTTTTCTTGTGTAGTTTTACGTACACAATTTTATTTTTTCATTTTTCATATTTTTTAAAATTTTTTTACGTTTATTCCTAGTCTCCGACGATTTCCCAATTTACGCACCTGTCGGTGATGCTGCCAGATACACGCGAGAGTACAGAAAGCTTTGCTGGGAGATCAACAACCGAGCGCACGTTCTCTGCGGTCGTCGATGCCGATCCCGAGCAATATGCGGAAGAGAGAGAAAGAGAGAGAAAGTGAAGTGAAAGAGAGGCTAAAAAAGATACACGAAAGATACACTGGTTTCGTGAAAGCGGAAGCCACGAATGTCCGCGTGTGGCCAATAACCGCCGATGAGTCTCGCTTTTAAATTCGTATCGACGAATCCCCATCGTCGCGACGAAGAGAGTGAAAAAAAAAAAAAGAAAAGAAAGAAAGAAAGAAATATATACAAAATAAAAAAAGAAAGAAAAAGATTCGTGTCTCGCGAGAGCCGAAGATGAAAGTCTACCGAAAATATTATTGTATGTACACTTCCGTCTGTTCCCCAAGTTGACCAACTCGCACAAGAGTCCGGACCACAGAGAGAAACGACTTAACATCTCGCCACAGACTCGTCGATTAGTTAGTACGACTTCGCATCCCGAAATGGGAAGATACGACACTGCTAACTTCATTTAATCCAATATAATCGATCGTCGCTGATTTTTTTTTTCTCACAATTTCGTAAATGATTTTATAACGACGAATATCGCGATCAAATTACACTTGCAGGGTTAATCGATACCGCTGTATCGTCGATTTAAATGTTGAAGAATTGTTATTGTTTGTAATTAATTAACGGCGGGATCGTTAGTGCGTGGATATCGTAAGGCTTTGTTTTCCATTGTGCATCGTGTTAATCTTTGTTGGGTGCGATGTTCGGTGTACAACACGTGAGTATATTTCATAGAATCAAAGTTTGATTAACGCAATATGTGCCTATGATAGATATACGGCTCTCACACGCACTAGACTCTCGGTCGTTGGGGAACTAAATCAGAACATGGAAACGGGATGTTATATTCATCAGTTTGCATCGTTGAAACAGCTAATGGTATAATTGACGAGTACCTCCAAGCGCGGGCTACCTACAGTAAACGAGTCTCGAATAACCCGTGTAGAGATTGAATAACGAGGGAGATATACATATAGTATATACACACGATCTGAGCCGAGAGACTGGTTAATTAATTAACACGTGTGAATTTGCAATCAGTCAATAACGGCAAGTGTCAACAGGCGTGCGGAGAGCAAGTGCGAAAGAGAATTGGAATTATGTGGGGGATAGAGACCATACATCCCTCTCTCTCTCTCTCTCTCTCCTTCTCACTCCAAAATTCTCGCGATGTATAATTCCTCAGTGTAGTTAATACCGTACAGTTATATATCAAATACAAAACAATAATTGTTTCGGATCCGTATCGATGTTATACTATATGCGTATGCGGTACGCCGTTTTCGTACGATATGCGTAGAGATACGCAAGCGTACGCCCATTGGGTCTCTCGAGTGTTCATCGCTCTCTCGTTAAATTATAGTTTCGATTGTCCAACGCACTGAATGCAGATTCTCTCTACAGGATCTTTCAGAATAAATATCGAAACTGCTTCCATTGTTCTTCTTTTTTTTTTAATTCGCAACACCTAATTTAATTAACGATAAATTAACTCCTGACGCGATTATCTTTTCACGCGTTTCATCAGAAATATAATATAATTAAAAAATGATACTTTAAATGTTGTTGTTATTTATAGGCTGCGGTCGATTTAAGTGCATTTTGACTGAATTCGCTGTGGCGATGGAATGACCGGATTTATTGAGAAACGAAGTCGTCGTCGTCGCTCCATTCCCGCAGCGAGAAGCGTCAAAATGTACCTTAAATATATTTATTTCATGTCCCATAAAAAAATATCGATTTATTGTGTATATTTTCTTCTTATATACATTTTGGGAAGTTGTGTGTCTGTTTGCCGCCGCCCCCGCCGCCCCACCCCGCCGATCGTTAGAAATAGACCGCTTATAACTTCAGACTGTTGCTAACTTCAACGCTTTCCTTGAAAACGGTTTCCATAGCAACGTTTTTCACAGCAATGGTTTCCATAGCTGCGGTGACCATAGGATGGGGAGGGAGGGGGTAATGTGGCGCCAGCGACATTTTGCAGGTTTCGGTCCGTACGGTCGCGAGTGCGCGAGAACCACAAACCTTTGATTGAAACCATTGATGTGAGCGCGCAAACCAAAATTACTTGCTGGGTATAATATATGGTTGCGATCAATACTTAAAAGGTTCAATATCTCTAATAAAAAAAGATTGCGTCTTTCTTTTCTTCATCGACTCTCATTAATACGAAATAATTCGCAGTTGTGATTTTAAAAAGTAATCGAGTAGTTTAACTCGGGATATTTCGAGCGATTTTTCGGGCGGAAGTTCGATATTTATTATGAATCACTCTGTATGTGTTGTCGCAGTTTGGCGCGTACCCCGATATAGAAAGAGACGATTCAGCTCACGCTTTCTCTCTTCTATTTCGATTGGTAGACGAGCCCGTAGTATCACAGTGTAGAGCGTTAATGAAGTTGCATTGTGTGTTTCGTAGTCGCGCACACATTCTCTCCTTTATCCATCATCCCCCGGGCACTCTATCTATTTCTCTCGTTATCCGGTGGATCCCATTGATTAGGGAATAGACAATGATTTCCTGACCGAAAACTGCTGCTTTCCGGTTGACGCATCAATGCATCGTTTGCCACTTCTATCTATGTTACCCGCTTCCTACACTTCTATTTTCTCGTTATACGAGAGGAAAAACTCCAATTTGCCAACTTGAAGCTTTGTTTTCCATCTTTCTTGTTTTTTTTTCATCCTTCTTCACTTTGTTTCAAAAAGTTTCTCGTTTACTTCTCGTTACACTGTTAACGCTACTTTTCTCCGGCTTCAGCTTCCTGTTCGAGAACACTGTTTATTATGGATGAGACGCGAAATCCGGAGAGTAAAAAATACAAGAGGGTTGAAAAGTAAGAAATTACGAGAGGGAGGAAAAGATTTTTTTTTTTTTTTTTTTTTTTCATTTAAATTTTTCCATAATATTTTGCAGTCCGATTTGCAGATCAGCAGTTGTGTTTATAATTTTTTTTTTGACGTCATCGGAATTACTATTCTTTGTGCCTATTATGTGTTATCCGTTCCGGCTTCACCTTGTTCGCGTACTTGTACGAACTTTGAATTATGTATAGGGCCTCACCACTATATATGTAGATTCGTATTGAGGTGATCCGTTAATTTACCGGACGACAGGCCGTCCGGATATATATATCCGCCATGGAATAAGCATGGCAAATCGAGCCCAGTGAGACAGCGAGATGAGACCGAGAGTGGATAAACTCACTGGTACGCGAAAACTATATAATTGCGCGTCCGTTACCCGTTATCCCGATGCTGTTCCCGACGGTAATGGGCTTACCGTGGCATTCTCCGATTGAGCTCATTTAGATTGTCCGTCCTCTTCTCTCTCCTTCGTTCGTTGTCCGATGTCGGAGAAATCCCGTCGTGGCTTCAACTATTCGCAATGAAATACGACAATTCGATCTCCTCACCTTCCAAACTATTTCTCGTTCCAACTTCCCCCCGTCCCTCTCCCCCTCCTCCGTATCTTCGAAGTATCAAATCCGAGAAATTTCTCCGAGAGATTAATCATTCTTGTTCTCGTCGCAATAATGAATTTGTTATTTCGAGGAGTCTTCTCGTCCGTAAACGACTTTCTACGATATACGTATGGTATTTGAATATAAGCATTAAGTCGTTACTCGCGAGTATCGTTAACGGAAAATATTAAATTGGAAGAATGTCACTTGAATTGGACAAATTCCTCTTTTATTGACGCGCGAATTAGTCAAATAGTTTACGCGATTGTTAATGAATCATTCAATATTAGTGGACACATTTGTAGCAATGAAATTTGAAAAGAACGAACGAGTTCTTGTTGTTTGTAGAGGGAATGCGCTCATTATTACGTGAGTATTGCTTACTGGACGAGCGCTCTGATAAGCTGAATAAAAGAGGACGCTGCAAATATCGCTGTAGCGCAGTGCGAGTCAAATATTAAAATGACACATTTGTCGCTGTGTTGTATTTAACAATTGAATAATCTTTTCCATTATGGCGAAAGTATATTTACGAAGCTTTCCACTTTCAACGAGTTTGAATCCATTAAACGATGTTTTTCGCTGCTTTTGCAAACGACAGATCTTGAAATCGCCGTCAAGATTAGAGTTAATAATTCTTCACACGCTCGCGGTCTAACGAGAATCAAGAATCGTTCGGTGCAAATAAAAGGGCGCAAAAAAAATTGTAAAAAAAAAAAAAACAGTCAAATAGAATTTTGAAACTAAAATTGATAAATTGCAAGTAAAACGAACATTAGTATTTAAAAAACACCGACATTATCGTTGCATCGCGTAGAATGAATGATCGCTTTACTCCCGACAGCAAAAAGTCGAGAAACAAGCAATTTTTTTTTTATCGCGTCGAAATCGCGTTTAAATAGCAAAATAATCTTTTCCATTATCGTTTTTATGAATAAGGAGATTTTCTTTCTTCAGAAAAGCGTCGAATGAATTATTCCCGCAATATTTTCTTCGGAACGACTGTGTGTACGACAATTCCATTTTCCTCATCGAATTGAATTTATTTTCCACATTCTCTTTACCCGCCATTAATTCGTTTCATCCCCCCGAGTCGGGTGGTCATTAGCGAAATCGGATTTCCGATTTTTCTTTCTCGCTAACCGTTTTTCTCTCTCGTAGCGTTTCCTCTGTATGTATATTTTTTCCCCCCGGCAGGTTTTTGGCCTGTGTCTAGGTGGTTTAAACTAACGATGCCCGATTATTCTAGGTAACGTTGTGCCTCCTGATAACGTATCACTGGCACGGCAGTACGGGGAGTCGAAACGTTTCTGTGCCGGTTGCAAGCGTACGTATCGCCGGTGAAGTGAATGGATCGCCGACGGACGCTCGGTTGAACATACCCGTTGTTAAACGTTCCTCTAATCAGGCAGGCTTCGCTAACGAACTGCGCCCGGTACTCGTGGAAAGGGCGCGAGCGATTGTCGAGGTGGTGCCCACCCTTTTCGAGCCGCCGCACGAATACGCAAATCGTAACGAGGAAAAATATACGAACGGCATTCGAGAACCGATGGGAAAACTGGAAATCGTGAAAGCACCTTTGGACGGGGAGATATTCAGTCACGAACGGGAGAAACGAGATGAGAATGTGGTGAAAGAAGAAGTGGAAGAAAAGGGGGAAGCGGGCCGTAGAATTAAATCGTCGATTCAAGCCGAAGACGAGCCGATGGCCATAGAGTCCGGACTAATTGGAAAGGCGAACTATTCACCGTTAGCTACGGGCATCCACCGTCGGTTTGATTACGATGGAGCATCAGTCTTGAGGATTCGACGAAAAAGAAACGAAGAAGGCTCGAGTGGGGTTACGGCAAAGAAGAAGGAATACAAAAAGGCAACCGACGCGGCTGAATTGTATAATAGGAAAACCATCGTCAGCTCTCCCTTTGCATCTTATGCGCCGGATTATGTTCGTCGAAGAATTTTGAATAAAGAACTTTCGGGTAAAATGAATTTTGGGGATGAAAAGTACTCTTCACTTTTGGCATTGCGAAGAAACGATGGGAATGAACTGCGGAAGAATGGCGAAACGAAACTGATACAGAAGAAACGAAAGGAGGATCACGATGCCAGTAGGTTGTCGGCCAATCGATTGTCAACCTCCTTAAAGCTGACGGAACAGTCCAACTGGGAGAGAAGCAAACCAAGTATCTCTGCTTCTTCGAGTCCGAGTGGAGAGATCGGCAAAGTTTTGGATTCCAATAGGCTTCATCAACAATCGAGAAACACGAAACCTCAAACAATCGCGCAACATCTTCGACGGAACATCAAGAGACAAACGCTCGACGAAGTTACGTACGGTAGAAATGGCGGCTTTTACACAAATGGCAAGTATAACGCGCCATCGAAGAGAATTGTTCGGGCCGATGACAGAGATCGAAGACAATTGGGAGGACCTCAGCTGCGTTTCATACCGGCATCGAACAATCATCGCTCTCACGCTGTCGACAATAGAATTTATTTCGGTGGTAGCAACGCTCGGCAAACTTTCAACGACCAACTTTTCGCCGGTAAAAACAACGACGCTTCGTCATTCTATCCAAACGGCGAAATAAATCCGCGCGCTATCGAGAAATTTCCAAGATTCGATACATCGCAAATTGAAAGTTTGAAAGGGGTTTTCGACAAGTACGACGTTGGACGGGAAGGAAAGCGCAACGAATTGCCGAACGTTAGGATGATTCTGCCGAAACAAATTTTTGTCGCTCCTCCAAGATTGGTCTATCATACGAAAATATTACCCGCTCCATTTTCCTTCGATCCGTATTTCCAATCAACCAGTGACAACGTCGACAAGAACAATGCCAATCATGCCAACGGCAGTGGTGAAAGAAAGGTGCAACCCGGATTCGCAATCAACGGCGTCTTCGATCAAAACCGTCAGAACGCATTGAACAACAGGGAAGGTAAGAATTCTCATTAAAAAAACATCATAATTTGAATGTTCTTTGTTTAAATTGAAAATTCGATACTTTAAGATTTTTCGCAAAAATTGCCAATCCAAAGAAGTGATCAGTTTAATTGAATCTAATTGTCTAACTTCGCGATATCCATACGAAATTTGAATGAATTTGATCCTCGAGACGTAATCCTTCGTATTATACATTTCACTCGCGATTCTCAGTGATTCCAGTGACGGAAAATTCAGAGCCGTCACTTACGGATCCGCTAAACTTCGTGACGCCTTTACCGCCGTACCTCGTCGAGGAAGGAGGAAACGGCCAAGTTTCGATTCGAGTGAATCAGACAAGCGAAGATTTCACCGAGTTGGATGAGATATACCGTGTTAGCGGCGGGGATATAGGAATCGGTGGAAAGACGAAGGAGGAGAGTCAACGTGACGGGGCGGATGAGGATTCTCGACTGAATCACGAATCGCCTATCGATGTAGGAACGGTGCATCATCCGGGCTTCGGTGGTTCGAGTTATGACAACTCGGTGAGCACGTTTGGAAACGCGGATGAAAGTGGGTCAGGCAATGTCGATCATTCGGCCGTTATCGAGGGAAATACTGATGAATATGTGAATCACGAGCCGCCGAACCGTGGATCGTACACCCCTGCGGTTCGTACGCGAACACAATCGGCTGCGAAATCGAATGATGAAACGTATGACAGGGGTGGTTACAAGTGGCGTGGGAAATACGATAATGATAATGTGAGTCTCCGAAATTGACGAAAATTCATATTCGTTTCGGTCGTTTAACACTTTTATCGATTGCTCCGCGCTAAATTTTCGATTATCAATTTTCGTCTTTTACGCAAAAATTACGAAAATTCGTACAATTTTTCTAAATCGTAGATTTTTTTTTATCGTATCTTTAACAAAGAAAAATCTAAAGTTATTTTTATTTTATTTTTATGTGACGAAACTTAACCTAATTTTTTTTAATATCGCAAAAATCATATATTCTTTGATGATACATATTTATTATAGGACCTTTAGGGTTTTATACATTAGAAAAAAATTATAAGAATGTTTTTTTTTTTTTGTTATTTTCTCAACAGGAACGTTACGCCGCTGATTACTCGTTCGGCTATCGAGTCTCGGACTACGAGACTCAGAATAATTTCGGTCATCAGGAGACACGAAAGGAAGGAATAACGAAGGGAAAATATCACGTTAAACTTCCGGACGGTAGGATTCAAGAGGTCGATTATCACGTGGACGATCAGGGCTATCACGCCCGTGTCTCTTATCACTTGGATCACGCGGAATGATTTGTATCTCCATTCGCGATCGTCAGGCAAACACGGGGAGAGAGATATGTGATTAATGCGCCGTTCTCGGCTCTCACGGTTTTTCCCGATATGTGTACAATATATACAAGTGAGTAGGCGAGCGTTCACATTATGGCGCCTCGGAACAAAATCTTTCTCCGTTATACTTGCATCAATGAAGTGCGAACGAGATGAGAAAAAAAAAAAAAAAAAACAAGAAAAAAAGTGCACGGGAGAGGATGGAAGCATATCTCTCAGCCGTTTCTCGTAACTCGCCGCGGCGATATAATTTCGTAACACGTAACACACAAATCCGCTGCTTGGGTTTAACTATCTTCTTCTACGCTGGCGTGAGAAGGAGCGAACCGAATCGAGACACGAAACTCTGGGACGATGTATATACTTCTCTTGCCTGCACTCCCTACCGCTATTTACTTCGCGATCTACCTATGTACACATTTTATACTCACGCCGGTACGCACTTGCACTTCGCCGACTCTCGAGCGTCTCTGCGTTGGTTATTATTATTCTCGAAGTAATTGCACTGCCGCTATATCGTTGATTTAACATGGATAATTTACATGTTCTTTACATACCATCTGCAAAATTAAAAAAAAAAAAAGAAAAGTTAAAATATCGTTTAACCCTTTCGTATCGATGACAAAACAATGTTTGAAATCGTTTGGACGTCTTTATGCATTTTTCGATCGAACTGACAATCGTCTCGAAAAAAATTGAAGCTTCGATCAATTCTTAATTTTCGAAAATTCTTTTTTAATCTCGATATAAAGAGTTAACAAGATTTAACTTCCGTAAAAAAAAAAAAAAAAAAAAAAAAACGAACGAAAGCCGAATTCAATGAACTCTGCTATATCATTAGTTTCTCATATCTTCGTGTTATAAATTTCCGAGAAAAGCGGTAAATTTATTCTCCAATCCAATCTTTTAGGTTCCGAATGTGCTGAAATGTTTTATATAAAAAAATGGTCGAGATATAAGCTTATAGCTAAGAGATATATCGCGTTGGTTTAAATTCGTGAATTTTACAACTCTCCGTGTTATGTCCAACTACGCGTTACATGCGCATATCTCTGGAGAGCCCCCGACGGCGTGTACGAGGTTCATCTGTAACGAATAGAAGCCGAGGAATTGCAGACCGAGGGGTCAGGGGAGAGAAAACGAGCGCACGGGCGCACACAGAATTGTTATGAAACATAGGGGGATAGAGCACAGTGTATGGACTGTAGTAGTAGAGAGCATACACGCTACTCTGAGTTGCTTCTGCTGCTGTTGCTGGTGGTGCTGCTGCTGCTGCAGCGGCCTCGTAACTAGAGAAATTAGTTAGGAGATCCCTCGCGTGAGCTGACGAGCTGTGCGAGAGATAGATACAGGCATATATACCGAGTTGATACTACTCTCTCGGCTGTTTCGCCGTATACTACTCGGGGTGTGCTTCACTCGCATGCACACTAGAAACCGCCGTTGGTACCCCGGCACCTATATAAGCTGCAAATTGTTTAATCTTGAGGATCCGATGGAGGATTTGTGTCTGTTAGAAGACGACGAGAGGCTTGAAATGCAAGGTACTTGGCCAGTCACCAGGGGAACAGGATATTAATTGAGGCTCCGAGTTGAGCTCCAAGATCATTAGCATACCGAGGCTGTTGCTATAACAACGTATCTATACATACATACCTGCATAAAATAACGTAAGCAAACGAAAAAAAAAAAAAAAAAAAAAAAAAAAAATTACGAAATAATTAAAAAGTTTCCCGAGAGAAGTAAAAGATTCGAAAGAAAAATAAAAAATAAAAAACACGCGAGTATACGAGAATTTGCATTCCTTCAATGGCACGAATGAGCAAAAAAAAATGTTTTTATACGAATAAGAATAGTTGTACGCGATTGTGATGAATATATTAAAAGGGTACGTTTGATCGAACGGTGACCGGGATATTAAATGGGATCGAAGTTTATACCAATAATTAGTATAGGATATTACTATACCATACAGATATATACAATTTATACCAATGTACCGATAACTTCTTTCATTATTTATTTTTTTTTTTATATATAAAACCGTTAAAAAGTTTATTGAGCTGTGTGAAGATGGAGAAGGTGGAGAACTCGAAGTCGAGGGTATGGAACGATTCGACGATTCCTTCGGTGCCCAAGTGCTGGTCTTGCAGTACGCAAACTTTTAATGGACTGACATATTTAAGACGTATAGACGCGCTGGAGTCAGAGAGTGAGAGAGCGAAATGAACGAACCAGAGAGGCAAAGGCGGGAGAGAGAGAGACAAATTTCTCGTCTCTAGCGGCGCTGCGTTTGTTGTCCAACTTGCGGAACTTCGGGGGCTTGAAGGTGGAATTGGCGAAATGGCGAAAATTTCGAGTGGATAATGGATTAGCAATGCCGTTGAGTCGGAGAGAGAGTGAGCGAGTGAGAGCCAATTGAGATGTTATACGATCGCAGTGCCGCGAAGACGCGTCTCTGCACTTTGCTGATACCCGAAAATCTTAGGAAATTTCAGGTTTCTCGTTATTATCATCCCGTAAGTCAATAACTCTCCAAATGATATACTTCAGTACCTTTAATTTATCGATTATTATACTACTGTATTGTATAAAAGAAAATAAATAAATTTCTTATTTTTATTATCGATGCGAATGATTGATTATTTGCGTTGTACACATTTCTCTATTCAACGGATTCAATTTTATATGTACATTTATAATAAACATCGTATCGATAACGATTGGAATTTGTTATATACACTTTTTGATACTATCCGGTTCAGCATTATATTTTGGGAAAACACTCCATATGTCGACCGATGAATTTTTTAAAAACAACGAGGCGTTCGATTTTTTTTTTCACGCCACATCGCATTCTCACGAAAAATCCATGAATTAATTGTAAAATTTTCAACGGCAATTGAAAAAGTTATTGTGACCTTTCATATTGTAGTTTAAGCTAAAAGCGTTTTTTTTTTACCGCGGCAAAATTGCCGAAGAAGCCATACAAAAGTTGTGGACGAACAAATGTTTCACTAAAAACCGAAACATTTTTTTTTTTTTTTTTTCCCTATAAAATGGCTCTTCTTCAAGCAAATTCAGCAATTGCTTCAGCAGCGATACTCAAGGACTCTCCTTGCCTCGGCGAACTAATAGTCATGACGGAACGAAAAAGTAAGGGAGTGAGTCGCATGCCCGACCGAGTACGGGTCAAGGGTCAAGCCTATTGTGCGGAAAAGAGAGTTATAAGGGCGTCACGGAAATACGTGCGCGCGCTCATTGGTGCGCGAAGGTAAGTGTACAGGAAAGTAAAGGGTGCGAGAACGAGGGTGAACGTTCTTAGAGACAGTATATAGCTATAGGCGGGGGAGCCCTTCGAGGGCTCGAAGAGGGACGGAGAGCAGTAGTAGGACGTGAGTCCGGCTTACCGGCTATACCGGTAGTTATAGCGTTACAGCGTTACGTTATACGCTGCCCGCTCGTTTGGCTTGACGATCGAATCTCGGTGGTCCAAAACTCCGGCGATAACGTAACTATAGAACACTATTACCAAGAAACTCTCGTACGAAATTCAGTGCGTTCAAAATTTCATCGACTTTTCTGCCGCGCGTGTTTTTTTCCTTTTTTTTTCGCAGCTATTATAATACGAAGTTGCGGGTGGCTACAGGGTGGATATTACATTGCACTATAGTACAGCAGCAGAATAGAGGTACCGTTAGAACTAATATTATACGAAGAAATGGAGTATTTCCGAAAGGAAGCCTTAATTGCTTCACACGCGAGACGGTCCTTAGATCGAACGTAAAGATCGGGCCAAAAGTGCCCCTAGTTAAACACAGCGGGTAGCAAAGTAGCCCGTCGAGCAATTAATCAGATTGTGTGGGTGTGTGTATGCGCGCGATACTCAGACGAGTTTCCAGCAGACCTCGTCGCTTTCGCCCCGAAACCGATTACTCGCAAGCGCATAATATAGCACCGGCTACATAATATACTTACATATGTACCACCATGCGATTTTTCTAACTATTTCCACTGTTGAGTTCTACTCAAACTTCAATGGGTTAGATAAAAAAAAAGAAAAAAAAAAATTCAATATACGAAAAAAAAAAATGAAAAAAAAAATTCGCGATATAATGAATCGCTAATGATGATACGATTCTTTCACTTTCCGGAATCTTATCGCTATACATAATCGGCCAATTTGTTTGGTTACAATTATTGTGAGAAGATGAAGAAAGAAAAAGAAAAACGAGAGGTTTATGCCTCCTGAGGATAATCAGTAACATATTTATATATATATATATATTTATGTATATCTAACACATAATACCATAACGAGAGTTCCCATGAGATGTTAAATAATAGGTCAGACGCAAACTTCACTCTCGTCGGTAGCTCTCGCACGAGCGAATGGCGAGAGACGAGAATCATGCAGAGTCACGTCTCGAGATTCCGGGCGATCAACTCCGGTGCATCGCAGGCTACGCACAAATGCAAGTGCATGTGCGGCATACGTGATAGAAAAGACATATAGGTATACGGAGGTTTAACTTTGTGTTTATACACGAGAGGCGCAAAAGTATCGTCGAGGTATACGAGACCCGCGGGCTACGAAGGCTCTGTGACACAATAATGTTAGACGTCTTTTCGCTTAAACAAAAATTCACGTAGCTTCATATCGCTGATCTCGAAGCCACAAGGGCGTATAGTTTGAGCTCTTAGACTGGCAGATACGTCCTTACAGTGACGAATCATTCACATAATTATTATGCTTGTCCCGTATCAAGAAGAAGTCGCGGCACAGTGTAATTTGGCATTATAATATTTCAACTACGTAAACGGGATGAATAATATTTGTGTCATAAAAATGTGACTTCCTGACAGTGGAAACCTCGTTGTTTCACGTTCACTTGGCGCATTTTTTTAGAGGCCGCGATGTATACGACACGATAATTTCAGACTTCAGACGCTTTTTTTCATCTAATGAAAATTCACGCCAATAGCTTCGTATCGAAAGTTTTATCACGGATAATCTTCATTTTTAATACTCGATTAATCGATTTTTAATCATTAATTATTTTCTGACAGAGTAGATTTCCCGCAATCTGTATTTAAGCACCGCGTAAGGAGGGAAGAAGAAAAATTAAGACATTTTCGAACCGTCGGAGTTTTCCGACGCATGAAGAGATTAATTCCGACCCAGACGCGAACTTTAATTAACTCCCAATTAGCCAATTAGTATCCTCGAAAAAAAAAGAAAGAAAAAAATAGTTGAGATATTGCGGGGTGATCCCACGTTGTGAGGTAATAGAATGGAGCACATCAGCTTTCTCCGCTGCGGCGTGTGGCGCGTATTCGTCTTACAGTAAATTTACATCAGTATAGAAGAAGTAACGCACGTAGAAAATCCCTCCCCCCCTTCCCTCCCCAACTGTATTAACTAAGCAATGTACGAATAAAAATCCTCGGGATGGTTTCTTCGAGTCATTTCCCTTCTACATATATCCTCCATGCGCTTACACATCCGCACGCATATGATATATATAAATGTAATATAAGTAATACAAAAATACGCGGGTGCGTGTACGCAAGGTTTGGCTCTCAACAGCCAAAATCACAGGGTCCGCTCACTGCAGAACAATAGACGAATTAAAGCGTAAGCTTGCCACACATTCTTGTTATTCTCTCTTCCTCTGCGACTCGCGTTGATGCCTCTGCTCGCCCTCGTGTGAACTTAGGGAACATTCAGCGAGCGTCTGTGTGGATGCAAGACTACGCTTTAAACAGCATAATACAACGCGTGCCCCTATCTCAGTGTGCGTAAGAAAGACCGCTGTTTGCTCTCACCCAGTTCTGTTACTCTTGGGATTAACACAAACGCGGACACGCAGACATATGTAGAATACGCAGGACCCATAGAAATGCGTGTGTACGTTGCGTAGTTATGGCTCGATACATATTGCACGTGTATTTGTAACGAACACTGGTAAACGTGAACTAATGTTCGCTGAACTGAAGAATACGTGAATCTCGTGTTCTTCCTCAGTTTTCTCTCGTATCAGGATCTATCCGTCCTTTCTATCTCGGGTGCGCGCCGGTGAAGGCAGAAGAGTATCGGTGATATGTTTCTTCTTCTTCTTCGCTTATAGAAGCCTTTGGTCCTTTCCCGCGGCACTGTAGGCCAGCGGTGGTGGATATGATCTCGTCACGTCACAGGAAACGCGTGGAAACCGCATACACACACACAGATATACACACACATATATGCCGTTTGGAAGTTAAACTCGAGCGGCTATATAAGACAGCGTCGAATCCTCCACGACTCCACATTAACCGACTTTTCATTTCTCGCACTCCAGAGATCATCACAGTGTTGTCAGTGCAAGGAATTATTTTGTCATGGAATCTTTAGTGCGTCAGGTAAAAAAAAAAACAAACGAATTGGAAATTTTTTTTTTTTCGGGAGGTTCTGCGATCTTTTCAATTTGTTTAATTTTTTTTTTTTTTAAGATTCGGAGACAGTGTTGTGGATTGTTTTTAGGATTATTGTAGTTTAATTTCAGTTACCGGCGTGATTTATTCATGGACGGCGCAAAGATAGAGATACGAGATGGAGAATATCAGTTGCGTAATCGCAAGGATTAAAATACGTTTGTCCTACGAGATCCCGTCTGTTGTCTCTGAGATTAGTGAGATTAAATTAATTATTGTCATTCGCCGTCACGTTTGACTGTGGAGAATGTGTACGCGGATTCGCGTCCGTTACCACTTGTAGAACAGACGGGAAGATACTTTTTTTTTTAATTTTCATCTACTAAGCAGAGAAAAACAATGAAATTTTATCCATCAATTGTTTTATTCATTTTTTTTATTCATCGAATATCCATCATCGGAAAGAACAAAATTTATTTTATACCCCCGAAAGAAATAAAGTATATGTCGATGTATAAAAGATATATTCTCATGTATACAGGCAAAAGTTCTGTGTATCAGATATATGAGAAATATATTATATACTATTAAGCTTTGTGGTTTGCGCGCTCGCGTCTTTTTCTCTGAAAGTATTTCTCGTGCAAATTCAGCCCGCAAACAGACTCGAGGAAAAGTTAGAATCCGGAGAATCGTAAACCCTTTACGTGGACATAGAATAATAAGATTTCTAATAAAGCTTTTAGTAACGTTTTCATGTAAACAGTGATCTCCTCCGCGTTTAAGTTTCGCGTATGTTGCGAGTTGAATGATGCGCGCTGACCGTTAATAGACTTAGAAGTTATTTATTGCTCAATTACTGCGGAACATACATTATACCGTAGGTGCATCGTGTTCGCTTCGAAGACCATACGAGTATTCTAAACATCGATCCTTATTGCCTTTTAAGTAACGATAGTAACTCAATTTGTCTCAATTTCACACAGCGTTGAGCACAGGAAGTTTTATTTCCATATGAGGATCGAATAATAAATTATTAAATTATTTTAAGGCCACAACCACTGAATTGTTGAATCATTGATTTTTTGATATTCTATTAGTACCTGAAAATGATAACTCAATTTTTTCTTTTCCCTGACCATTTGCGAAAGGCGCGAAAATAATAACGGTGTGAATCGCCGGTAATAAAATCCAATTATTTGGCTAATATCCTCCGGAGTTGACAATGAAACACTGTGTCCGCAGATAATAGTAGGATCGGCGTTGATTCTCGGGATGGTTTACTGCGAACCTCCGCTGAGCAATCAGTACGGACCACCGGGCAATTTTCCAGGAGGAGGCGGGGGCGGCGGTGGCGGCGGGGGCGTTGGTAACAACTATAACCATCACGGTTCGTCTCACGGTGGTGGCAACGGCGTTGGCGGCGGTATAACAAACAGCTATGGAGCTCCAGTGGGCGATGGTCCCACCGCCGAACAAGATTACATCGACAGTCAGGTAAAGTTCTCGTTTTCGCAACCTTCCGGAAATAATGCGAAAAAGGGTAGAGGGCAGGGAGGAAGAGGAGGATATTGCCGCTACATGGACCACATTTTGATCCGTATCTGTTACGTTTCTTCGGTGTCTCTTGCGAAAGCAATTATCCCGTACGATAGTTGTGATAAATAAAGTAAACGAAGGCAAGTGGCTATAGGTTCGGGTTAAACGACACCGGGGGTTGGTCCAACGCCAATGATAATAACGCGGATAAAACGGAGAAGTTCTCTCTATCTCTTTTTTTCCGAGTGCAGTATACCACATCGGATATTATTTTAACTGCATTCGCGTCGTTTCCAGTAGCGACGCAGACCCACCGTTTTACGATTGCCAAGTAGCACCAGTTTCTTTCATTCCGCAAACGCGCAGCAACTTCCGCTTGGCGATCCTGCGCTTTGAACTCTCCTGTTTTTTTTTTCTTATATTGTTTACTCCCTTTTTTATTTAATTTTCTTTTTTTTTTTTTCTCTATTCATCCCTCGAAAGACACCATTCCGCGAGTGTCCCACGATCGTACACGCTCCGGCCGTTTGCTCGACGGAAAGAGCATCGGTGCTCGAACGTGGTGTACCATAGAAAATAGTTGGATACGCTCTCACATCCGACCAGCGTAACAACGAGAACATGGCGAACGAAAGAGAGAAAGCGAGAGAGCCTGTATGCCTCGGAGAGATGCACGACATTTATCGCCAGTTGGCTAATCGTTCCGGGGAATCTGAATGCCCGCATTACGCGACTCGGAGAATGTGCACTTGTATGCATAGCGCGCAACCTCTCGCGAACCCCTATAGTCCCAGTGTTTCCTGTGGCGCTCTCGTGCAGAGTCGAAACCCCCCCCTCGACCTCCTCGAGCGATATCTTCCTTCCCATCCCACTGATTACAGTTAAATCGGAATTTCACCAAAAAACGTGATTCTTTTCCATAAAAACCGAGCTGATGGTGTACACGCGCGTACGAGAGTACTAACGTAGATTACGCTGCAAGCTGAAGCACGAACCGCGATATATATGAATAATAACAATAACGGCAATAATAATGATAAAAAATACGAGAAAGAAATTCTGTTTTAATTCATTAATTTCCTTTTGAAAAGTAATCATGTTATTTCACAGCCAAAATCGTACGAGTTTGGTTACGCTGTAAAAGATACGGCAACCGGAAATGACTTTGGTAGAAGTGAGACGAGCGACGGGGAGACTGTCAAGGGCGAGTATCGGGTTCAGCTTCCGGACGGAAGGACTCAGATAGTGTCCTACACGGCTGATTGGAAAACTGGTTTTCACGCCGATGTCAGATACGAGGGTGAAGCCACGTTTCCGGATCAATATACCAATAACAATAACAATGGCTTCAACAACAACAACAACAACAACAATAATGGATACAATAACAACAATGGCTATAATAATAATAATAACGGCTATAACAACAACAATGGCTACAATAATAACAACGGCTACAACAACAATAACAACAACAACAACAACAATGGATACAATTATGACAATAATAATGGCGGTTACAACAACTACAACCGAGGTAAGAGGCGCCTTTGAAAAATGGTGTTTTGAAACCGTAAAAAAGTGGCGATTTTTTAAAAATATCAATTGAAAAAAAAAATGAAAAAAAAAAAGACGAGATAAAAATTTTGTAAGCATTTGTCGCCTCATTTACGAGAAACATCGCGTTTAATGAGATAAGTCGTTTCAAAGACTGAAAGGGAGATTAACAATAATTGAATTTACTAATTGATTAATTACGTTTTTTTTGTCACGAATAGGTAATCAAGGCGGTTACAATTACAACGGCAATGGCAACAATGGAAATTACAATTCCGGTGGTAACAATTATCAGTATTCCGGATCAAACTCGATCGACAACTACAACGGTGGTTACTCATCCGGAAGTTCTAGCGGTTCTTTTGGCACGAGCGGGTCGAGCCCGACCTACGGGACACCGAACTTTCACTAGATTCACTCGACGACTCTCCGGGGATGGGAGAAAGATGGCGGTGGTGGTGGGGAAGGGTTGAACTCTCGAAAAGCTCGCGATGCCCCCGGTAGAGCCATCAGCTTGAAAAGCTCGAGAGGAAAACTTCCAATCTGTCGTCTCTCGAATGTGTGACCCGCCGTGGCAAGTGAGAAAAATGAGAAGGAAGAGGAGAAGTGAAAGAGAAGCTTGCGAGAGACGATAGCGGAGATAGACGGATGATCAACGGGTACATTGTCGTCCGCCACAAAAATGACGAGTACTCGTGAGCCCAGCGGCGTTCGACCGCAAATCGAAGTATATTATTGCGGTTCTTTTTTTTTTATTATTATTTTTTATTTACGAATTGTCGCGAAGTACGATTAAGAATGAATGGGTCTATGGAACTAGTTGTGTGTACAGATATCTCTTTTTTTTAATACAATTATATCGTTTTTTTGTTTTTTTATCAATAAAAAAAAAATTTAATATAGTTACGTGGTTTGAATTTCCTGACCTCTTGACAAATCTTCATTGATTCGAGACGATTTCGTGTAACGTAGTCGTTAATATAATTTCCATCGACCTTTGCCACGGATCGAGGGCGATGTGCCGGTACTTTGCCGGCGGTTAGAACCAACCGATAACGAGATCTCTCACGTACATCAAAAACTCTTTTTGCCTGTCCAAGAAATCTTCGGTACAACTATCCATCCTGGTTAAGACACGCCAGACACGCGGACCCGATTACTTACAATTATATCGACGGATCTTATTAATCTTATTTCGACGCTCGAACTGTAACTGGGCTAATTATACGCCACGTGACGTTGCCTTTGATGCTCAACGAGTGAATCTACGAGGATTCTTTGTTGTCCGTTACATCATCGCGTTATGCCGCAAGATCTTTCCGAAGCTAAGGTGGGTGGTCAATCAGCACTGGATAATCGTATCACGATCGATCATAATAATTATCATTCAATAATAATTGATAAACCATCGGAAAAAAAAAGAAAAAAAAAAATACTATCCATGAGAAAATAATCGATCGGAAAATAATAATCGATAATTATTATCAATTAAAATATTAATTCAATCGAAGACATTCTTGTAAAAGCGAAACGTTGTAATTGAGCGAATAATAATTTAATAATAAACGTTGTAATTGAGGGAACAATAATTATAGTTAATTATTATCAATCAAAATTTCGAATTAATTTAGCTGTGACGAATTGTCGGAAACAATGTTGAAAGAATATGTGTCAATAGGGTAGAAGAATCTCAGTAATGACGGCAGAGCGTTTGGGAGTTGTTACTCTAAATATCTCTCATGAGCTTTCACTCTCGTCGAGGCTGTTTTGCAACACCGCGCGCGCATCAGAGCATCAGTGAGGTGAGTCTCAGCGTGTAACTAACGCTCTCATTAATTGCACAATAGTGTACGAGTGCCTTCGTCGGATCTCCGAAGCTTCATCTATATACGTACACAGTGAAAGATAATACACGGGGAATTATCGTTGTGTTGTATATATGCTTTACTAATACAACGTATAACACACTGCAGTGGTATAATCTGTTACAGCCCACGATCTTATACCACATCTACGAGGATGATTCGAGTTGCGGCATTCGTGGCTCCCATTAAAGCGAAATTAGCCACTTTTGCTTGATCTCGCCTCGCGCTCTTGTTCCCTCGTCTTCTCAATCTCCCACGTATTCCTATTATTACTCACGCTAAAATGTAAAACAACCAACAACGCTGCAAACTCGAGTGTAGGAGGAGACTTCGATAATCGATCATTGACTTTTTTCGTCAAGCAGAAAAAAAAAAAAGAAAAAAAACAAACAAGAAGCAATATTCGAAGTAATTGTACCGATTCGTATTCATCGCGATAAAAAATTCATGAAATAAATCAGACGAAAAAAAAAATTGTCTCAAGGACTACCGCTTGAAATAATTTAAGGCGTAATTTCTACAGCGATTATTTTTCGATTTATTAATACGATGTTTCGGAATCAATTTGAAAAAAAAAAAAAGAGCCGAAAAAAAAAAATTGCTCAACGAATTGCATTCATCTAGGAAGAAGCATCGTTATCCCGTTTTGCCATTGCGAAACGAGCGAAATGTTTTCTCATCGTCGGATAGGCCACGCAGTATGCGGACGTGAGCTTTGGAAGTATACGGAATATAACAGGAGCGTTAAAGCGAGACTGCCGATTTGTTAATTCCATCTGATGACGCGGGTTGACCTCGGGATAGGCAGTAGTTTAAAATCTCAGCAGTCTCTCCTTTACGCTACTCGAGAACATGAGAACCGTTTCGTTTGATGGCCGCAACGTAACTACACACTGTATACACGTCGGTGTGGATTTTCTCGACGGGATAGGGATAGGAAACGAGGAAAATACCCCTACACGCACGCCCACAATAACCATTACGTACGTTATTACTATACTGTAGTACGTGCCGGTATAGTATATATAGTAACTATATAGTATCGGATTATATACGTTAGCTTATGTGTGTTGGTTTCCACGTCGATGCGGTAACGGTAATATAATTTAACGTATCGTTTCATTCGTATAATACCCGTATCATTTCGTTATAACATCCCTCTCCTCCCCCAATGTTAGTTCTTGTATATTGCACGTACGAATCACGAGATATACCGATTAGTCGAACTTTTACAATTGCCCTTAAAATTCAATCGTGAATACGTGTAAACGTGCAGTGAAATATACGAATTTCAAGGAGATAATGAAATGAAGAAAAGTAGGAAGAACAGTTATCGCGGTCAGTTAGAAACCAAAAACCGATTAATGTGTCGGCTTATGATAGGCAGAGAGCAATTTTCCCGGGAAAATGCGATGATGGATGTGTATTTCGTATGCTAACGAGAATCCATATAGAGAGCATTTTTTTTTTTTTTTTTTTTTTTTCAGAACGAAGTACACGCCAAAGGGTTGAATTATACATACGTTCGGAATTAATGAAGTTCGACCGGGCAATTTGTGAAGAACTTTGCGGAATCCCATGCTATCGATGTACAGGTGGGAGGAAGCATTTTTTTTTCTTTGTGTAATTCGCAACAGAATACCAGACGCTACACTACATCAGTTATTCATCGGACTCGATCGACGATCGGGAAACAAGCCATCGAAATGGAAAATAGAAGTAGTTTCGTTGGCTCTTTCCCTCTCGATGTTCCGCGCTTTTTCCAGTCAGCGTTACAGCAGAACGAACGAGCGACGAAGTATCGATTACATCGAAATTTTTTGTCTCCTCGCGAGACTGAAGATATAACCGAGAATTCGATCGATGCACTACGGTTATGCACTCGAGAGGATGCGTACCATTCGCCTCCTGGTGTACAGTTATACACGACTTTATTACATTCCCCGTGTGACGCACAACGTAACCCTTCGTTGGGAAACTTTATTAAATTACGCGCTTAATGGCCCAAGCGAAATTTGCGACGACGACGGAAAATATCGCGTACCAAAAGAGCCGCGCAAACTGTTCAATGAGAACACGCTTTGGCGTCGTAAAAGAAAAGAAAGTATTTTTTAATTACAACGCAATAGCCAGCAGCACGATAGAACACGGAGGTCCGTTGCAGCGGAAAAAAAAAGTACGCGCGCCCTTATTATCCGTTGTCAAAGGGCAACTTATTCCACGACCAAGAACCCGTACATGAAATTCTTTTACATGAAACCATAAAAAGTGGTTATTTTTTTATTTATATTGTAAAACCACTGACCCAAAATGTTATATTTAATTAAAATCAATCGTAAGATATGAAAAATTAAAAATGTATCGAACTCTTCACAATAATTGATTAAAAATTAAAATATTATTTATTGCAGTGTAAATTTTGTTATAAGTAATTGTTTAGCAATCTCTGTTCATTATTTCCCTCGTCGACACGACTAGCGACGAAATTGCATCGTCTCGACGGCAGACCATCGCAAAAGATTCAATTGGGCATTACGTGAATTGCGTAAATAGTCGTTTATCTCCCTTTCAATAATGCGGGCGGGATATATGATCAACGCTCGGCAGCCTCCTCTTTCGATGCAACAAATTCCGAATAGAAAAGAAAAGTAATGGTTTCGATACGGTACGAACGGGGCATCCGCGAAGCCCCTGAACAGGATGATGCAGAGATCACTTATAGCTGGTAAAGTTGAAAGATAAACGAATAGCCCGTAGTGGTTTGATAGAAGAAGCGTAACATTGGTGGAGATGAAGACACGGAGAAAGGGGGCAGATTTCGAGAGCGAGAGTATTGCAGATAGATTCGCAGTGTTCGTATAGTTACAGTTAGTCGGAAAAGTAGTGTATGCGAGAAGAGGAGTAGTAGAATGAAGAATAGTTGGGGAATACTGGAACCAATCAGTTCGAAGTAGATCTCCTCGAACTCGGAACTCTCGAAGTCTCGAATAATTAGTCGCTATTTCGTGCTCCATGGGCTCTGGTGCTTAGGGGTCTGCGGCTTGGCCAATAAATAGATACGCATACATACATAGAGAGCGTACATTCATGTATTTTCTGCAGAGTTAGGATATACTTGTATTACTTACTAGTATAGAGCAGTAATTGCACGTTTCATTCGGTAATGGAAAGCCCGGGAGATGTACATCTACGAATGTATATCATAAGATAAATACCTCTACAGACTCTCGGGCATACGAAGGAGAGCGCGCGTTCACACAAACAGGATATTTCTGTGCCACGAGCAGGTTGAATTTAATATTCAACGTTGGAATTCTAATAAAGAACGAGGCATCCAATTTTTCAGAAATAACGCGAAACCAGCATGAGAATAGAAGCTGCTGCATCAGCAGAACTAACAGTGCATATAGCGAGATAGCTCTCTGGAGCAGAAGCTATTCATCAGACGCAGTCCGAGCGGCATAGGAGCAGCAACACACAATTTACGTAATCGAATGGGATCATAATTGGCGAACTTTATATGTATAGCTTGTACAGCCTCTGGAAAGAGCCCAAAGGGTGGGAGAGAGGGTTGGACGTATGAAAACCAGTATAGAGAGAATTGAGCAGACGCGACGTGGAGAAACAACGAAAACAGAGCTATGAATAGCGGGTTCGGGTATGACTACTGGAGAGAGCAACAGCAAGCCAGCGCCAATTTATTATCCCAGGGAGCTTCGAACAATTGCAGTTTCCGTTACAATGCTTAACTTTACGCGTGATAGTGTTCGGTTTGCTATATTTTCTATCTCCCACTGTCTCACTTTGTATCCGTTTCCAACGCGAACGAGATCTCTCTCTCTCGCTCTACCTTCCTACGGCCTCGTGAACGCTGTGCGTTTCTCTATACAACCACATACTACTGACCAGTAAAACCGTGTAGAGATTTTATGCGAGCTATAAATTTGTCGAAACTCTGCTGGTTGTCCCGCGGTGCCTGCTTTTCCACCACCACCCTCGTTCGCTAACGTAACGCTTGACAAATGTCTATTGAAGCCTCCCTACTGTATACTCCAATCTCCGGATATGCATACGAATTTTCGCGTACGATGAGCACCATATTCTCCGTATATTTTGTTTATTATATTTTATCGTCGGGCGGCACGGGCGAGCGGCCAAAGTTGCCATTTAGCTGATAGCTTTTAATAAGTAAAATATCATAATCACCTCCGTTTTCAACTCGCCATGCGTGTCTCGACGTTATCAACCAGCTTTTGATTGAGCTTTGAATCGTCTACGGCAAAGCAATCGAGCTTTGTGCGCCAATATTTCTATTCATGTATTTTTCATGATTCATTCACGATTTTTAAAAAAAAATTTTTTCGTTTTTTTATTAAAAAATAAATTTGGTTTCATCGAATGTTGAGGTTATTAGCAAAATGCGTATCATTGTTAAACGAGGTGGAAACCGAAATATTTTCATGGAGCTATTGTCGGTAGCGATGAAAACGAGAAAACACGTTTTTTTTTAACGATTATCATTGTTTTGCTCGGCTTTGGACCATAACTGTTATCGCGGATTTGGGTTCAGCACGAAAATCAGTAAAAATATTTGGTCGAGAACATTTTTTAAAAATTTATTTAGAAATGGACGCTTTTATCGTGATTTTTGGCGTTTTTCATCGGTCTGTAAAAGTAGGAAGCACCGGTTCGGTTAATTCGTCGAGCGTATTTTTTCGGTAGAATACGATGGACGATTTAGCTGATTCTATAATTCCATCGTAAAACCAAGATAAAGCTGTGCAAAAATATCGATAATCGCTATACTTTTTATAACGAATACGGTCCAACGAAAAGAAATTCTTCATTTTTTAAAACTAACCGATACATTTTTTTTCATTTACGATACCAACGTTTTTCTATAAATTCCGAGAACCAATCGTAAAAAAATATTTTTGGGGATGAATTGCATTGAAAGGCTTCGCAAGCGCGGGGCTTCAACTGATATTTGTAAAAGGTTAATTTTTTTTTAACCCTGTAAAATTTTTTACTTCGAAATTATTCGGGGCTTATTTTGCCCGATTTTATAATGAATACATATTTGCATCGGGTTCTTTTGCCTTTGGTCATGCTGCGCCGGGGTTTCGTCGTTCACTGAAACGGAATCTTTTTCACCCCGGCGATTGGCGCGCACACACAGAGAGAGAGAACTAACACATAGGCGAAAAGACTCCCTCCGCGATCTTACATAACTGAAAATCTATAATGAGAAGGAAGTCGAATATCGATTGGCTCGTGCGGCACACGCGGCGGCTGCATGCAGCGGCGGCCTGACTCCATCTCATCCCACCGGTCGGGTTTTTCGCGTTCTTTGCCTGTATATCTCTCGCGAGATATTTATCCGCACGCGACGAGACTCGAGAATTTCTTAGCATCGATAAAAAAAATTATACACACACAGTACGTTTCGTAGACCATACAGATATTATTAGATGCTGCTACTATTGGATACTGTTGCGGTTAATAGAGATATATGGATTACCAGATAGAAGGAAGAACAAGCCGAAGATGATGACGAAGAACGCCTCGATTGCACGAAGTAAATATAAATACGATATTTCTGGTCTATCAATTATGCAATTTTCGTTCGCAAAGAGAAACACTTGCGCCGAAGTTTCGAGTATCTATTAATTTGCCACGTTAAATCACGCTGAGAATATAATACGCGATGCGAAAATACGTGTATTCGCGCATATGTGAAGTATCAGCGTCGAAGCTTGGAAAATCAATTGGGACAAGTGCGAAGCTTATCGGTAACCCGCCATGTTTCCCTCCCAACTCCGCGCGCGCGTCCATATTTCAATATAAAGTATTGCACTGGTTCGATGCACTCGAACAGGTGTAATTTCACTGGAATACGGGAGTGCGCACACGAGTTTTCCAGGGAGAGCCGACCAGGAATATCCCAGCGGAGCACAAACGTGCGTCAAGCTGCATACCACTGGTCTCCAATCCGAACCATATTTCCAGGAAAAATTCCCATATTTCGATCCCCAAAATTGGTTGGTGGATATAAAAAAAAATGCCAAATATTCCCACACCGATTAAATTTCAATGGAACAAAGAGGATTCCATTTGGTACGTTTATTATGATAAAATTAATAAATATCGCGGTGTACCATTGAATTTTTGATTAAAACGCAACTATTTCTGTCTTCTATTTCGTTTAACCGGTATGGTATTATTGATCTCTCCTCGACAAAGGATTCGAATTGTTTTTAATTCTGTTAAGAATTTCATTGCTACTGGTAGACGAATAGAGTGTGAAGGGGTTGGAGGGGAGGGATATCGAGGCAGTAATGAGTATCGCAAGCGGGTGCACGCACGACCGATTAAAATCCATCGAGGATCGTGATGGAGGATTCATCGTTCGGCATGATGCCTTCTCGGTCTCGGGGCGCCTATAACTCATCCTCTCGCTTTATGAATCTTTTCGAGAGACGAGTGAGACGAGTGAAGGGAAGAAATATTTGCCGCATTTCCTCGCCGCGAGCTTCTTCTTCGTATTCCCTCCTGCTTCTCCGCCACCACCACCTATCTTACTCCCACAGTGTGGATCATCACTGGCATCATATCCTAATGCACCCGACTTGGTATACCACCAATACGCGCAAAATGTTAACGTAACCGTGCCACGCTAGCGAATAAACTGTAACAAAGAATCGTAAGAGTATATAAGCCGAACGATGGTACATCTTCTCAGTTCGCTCGGACTCTTTGGACATACAGCAATATGATTCACCTTCAGGTATGAAACGAACGTAATCTACCGCTTAAATTCTTTTTTTTACTCAAAAATATTTCTCGCTCGTCGTCTACCTAATTTTTCATCGACAAAAATTCATATTCGCGAATAAAAGGGCCAAAAATGAAAAAACAAAAAAATGGAAATTATGACGAAATCTCGAAATCCGAAGATGCAGCATCTCTAAAATGCATCTCCGACGATTAAAATTATTTGAAAGAGAAACTGATACCTGATAAAATCTTGTATTTCGTGGTCGGAGCTTTTATCAAATGCATAATAAAAATAATAAATTTTTTGGCAATAAAGGAGTCAAAAAAATATGATAAAATGATTAATTGCGAGGTTGGAATATCTCTGAAATGTATTAAAAGCCGAAACGTGTAATCGGGCTGTGGATAATTAATTTTAATCTGTATTCGCGGAAGTTTCATTGTTCGTTTACATCGGAATGATTTTGTTGATCAGTTTATCGGGCTTTTTCTGGCCTGCATCGCTGGTTCAGCATTGGCTGGACTTTTGCCGGACGGTGGTGCGAATGGTTACCAGTACAACAGACCAAGCGGTCAGGAGTTCGGAACAGTAGGTGGTAATTTAGACGCGGGTAGACGAGGCTTCGGCGATCGATTTGGTGGATTCGGCACAAGACCGTCGACCGCTTACGGCACTCCAACTTTTGGTAACGGCGGTAGTGGCGTCGGAGGGGGTTTCAACGCCGGAAGTTCGGGCTTCGGTAATCGACCATCCGGAAACTACGGGGCACCTGGCGGATTCGCCGGCGGAGGTCCGGGAGGATATCAGCAGCCCGGTGGATTCAGTGGCGGAATCGGTTATCAAGGAAACGGCGGGGGTGACGGATATTATCAAGGAGGCGGAGGAGGTGGCGGATACAACGGCGATAATGGCAGAGTGAGTTGAAGCTTTAATTATTCAAACAAATTGCCATCGATTGTAAACCCGCTGAAAATCAATATTGACCGACTATTACCCTCGAAAATAACTCTTTAATGGCACTTACACCATTGATTCGGTGATCGCGACCTTTCTGTACTCTTTTCGATAAAATGTCACTGTATAAATAGTTGTACGCGGAGACGGCTGGTTTCCCTCAATAATTCTCATGTAGGATATTTAAACGCGAATGAAACGTCGACAGTTTGATAACGATAATAAATAATTAATTCATTAACGATGCGATTCCGTTCGTATTTCATTATCATCAAGCGAATCTTTTAAATCGATAAAATGATATAATAATAGAGTTCGGTAGTGTGTGCGCATGAGACAAAGCTGACGAAGCCTCGAGAACGCTTGTGTGCCGTCGGCTATAATCGATAAACGTTTTTGCGGTTGCTAAACGCTGTATATTATTTTTCAATGTCATATTGCGAAGACCGAGGCATTCGATGAGGCATATGGGGATGCAAGCAAACTCGGCGCACAGCTTAGTCTCTCTATTGCTCGCGACAATCTCAAACGTTTGTTCCCATCAAAGCTCCGGAAATGAACAGAAGAACGGAAGTGTATATGGTACACACGATCGATTTTTTTTTCTCCTTCATTCTCCCTTCGTAGCCATTGCTTTGACGAGAATGAACTAATTACGTCAAAAAAGCATCTTTGATCTCTGGCAATGCAATATTTTTCTCATTTCCTATAACGCGACATTAAAGTATTTCCGATAGGGAAAAAGAACCAAAAAAAAAAAGATCGTGTCGCCAATTAAGCGTTTCTCGTGCTGTTTTTTTGTCCAATTTTCGCTGTATCTTTCCCCGCGTTCACGGAATTGAAATTTCACGTTTTAGTGAGCTTATTTGATTATTAAATATTTCGCTCGATCAACCATGCACGCCTCTCTCACTACCGAACCCCGAACGGATTCGATGTACCGTGAAAATAATTTATTCGATGCCAGAAATCGCAAATATTCGCATTATGCCGTAATATAATATTATCAATGATATATCACGTAACCTCGACAGTGTTCACATCTCCTCCTCCTCTTGCCTTCAGCTATATAACAATGATTTCGTTGTATTTATCCTATTCGTTATTCTATCACTGCATATACGCCGGCTTTGTCCTCGTCGCCAGAAGAAACAATTTTAATTATTTAAATAAATTTTCTTTAGCATGAAATTCATTTAATGATCGACGGATAACATTCTGATAGCTCTCTGTTCAAATAAAATAAGCAAATTGCTTTGAAAGAAAAACGAAAAAAAAAAAAAAAAAAAACTTTATCCAAGCTCTACGGTCGATTATCTCAGAGCCGCCCATATTATATCACGCGCCATTCGGTAATCGACTTCGGGTGATGTATCCCGACAGTTTCGTAATTTCGTAGCCGATTTCGACTCTCGCGCTTCACGACTTTTTCCCTCACGAACGAGAGTACGAAAGCTGTTGCTTCTTTTATGTTTTTTTCTGTTGGCCACTTTTCTATCGGTTCCGTTGGCGAATAGCGAGAAGGTTTGAAGTAGAAAGAGGTAACAGGAAACGAAGCGACGATTTATCAGCGTAGGAATCGAGAATCACCAAAGATTTTTCAACTTCGTTCCATCTGTCCGTTTTTCTCTCCTTGGTTTTCTCACTCCTTGACTCTTCGCTCTCCCCCAACCCTCCGTGTTCTTTTATCCAAAGGTTTTTACATGTAC
Source organism: Buathra laborator (assembly GCA_934046635.1). Taxonomy (NCBI): domain Eukaryota; kingdom Metazoa; phylum Arthropoda; class Insecta; order Hymenoptera; family Ichneumonidae; genus Buathra; species Buathra laborator. The sequence continues at coordinate 14,679,948 of OW203898.1, read as the reverse complement.
ATGTGACCCGTATATGTATACGTAAGCGTCTGTGTGTTTATATCCGTAGCCTCAACCGTACAGCTTCCAATACGAGGTACGTGATCCGCCCAGTGGAAACGACTACGCCCAGCAAGAGAGCAGCGACGGTAACGTCGTTCGTGGCGAGTACCGAGTTTTGCTACCAGACTCGAGGACTCAGATCGTAAAGTATACAGCCGACGACGCGAACGGATACAACGCGGACGTACAGTACGAGGGACAAGCGCAGTTTCCGCGCGGAGGAGGACCCGGTGGATATAATCAGTTTGGCGGGAACGGCGGCGACGCTGGATATCAGGGTGGATTCGGATCTGCCAATAACTATCAAGGGGGTGAGTATCACGTTTTTTCTCGAGTCGACAAAACGGCGAAACAAAATTTTCCCGACGAAAAAAAAAAAAGAAAATAGCTTCGTTATCCCTCGAGAAAAAAAGGACATGTACTCCATTTTCGAGGTATAGAGAGCGCATCTTTACTTCTGCTCGCATCATTTTATTTTTATTTCCACGACAGAACCAAGTCGAGTTTATACCATAGAAACGATATCGCCATCACATCGCATCGAGCGTCTGAGTGTAAATGGATTTCGAGCTCTCGTACCGTAACCCATAACGTTACGGTGAAGTTGATCCTTGCCATAGCGGAAATGGAACTATTCTGGTCAATTTTACCGTGTAGCCGGTGGTGTTGCTCGCCTCTTACCTATATCGCGATACTTTGATGCACGTATCCTACCGATATCGATATATACAGTCGCATCTTTTTCTCTTCTGAGATCCTCTCGAAGCCGTGTCTCGCGAGTGAGCAAAAATGTGTAAAAAAAGAAGAAGAAGAGCGGAGAAAAAGGGATCGTTCGGCGCGGCCCTCGGGCGAATACGTGTGGTCCGTAGAATTCACACTTTCCTTGAGTCTGCCATTACCACACTTGAAGCTTCTCGAGAGAGCGGGAGAAGGGACGGGCGGGTGGTGGGGTATGGGGAAGGGATTCGCGCACGCGAGCGTAACGCGGAGCCCAGTATCATAAATATAAATGAGATTTCGTGTTGGCGACAGGTAGGGGTGGTTACGGAAACGGCGGAGCTTTCGGGGGTGGAATCTTCCCAAGTGGCGGAGGTACTGGCGGTAGCAGCGGCGGTGAGACTGGAGGCAGCAGCAATCGATACTTACCTCCCAGTACCGGTGGTTATGGCAAATGACCGTAAACAATACACGTTTCTCTCACGCTGGCACATCGCCGCAACTCGCCGCATCCAAGCATATCTTCCGTACCGGTATCACGAACCAACGGCGAAAACGGAGTTTGCCTCAAAGTCCCCACCCTACACGATTCTCCTTGCAACTGCATGCAGCACCACCACCCCAATATATATACCGCATTATCTCGACTGCTAAGTTTGTACACCTTCTCCGCTTCGACCGGGATATGCGCGAGAACGGTAGAGATAAACTTAACCGTTACGAGACCCTATGACACGCCCAGACACTCACGAACAAGAGATATCAACACAGTCAAATCGCGCATTTTAATCACTCACTCCTCCCTGAAAAACCCCGAAAATAAAAAAAAAAAAATAATAATCGAACGATATCTGCATTCATGTTTTACATAGATTAACATCATCGAAACTATATGTATTATTATGTATCCCATTTATATCCAATGTATATGATTAAAAATTCATTATTGTAATTTTATACGCTTGTAAAGAAAAAACAACAAAAAAAAAAGAACATCGATAGCGTGAAAACGCTTTTTTTAATTGTATGCTGATTATGATAATAAATTTCGTACGAATAATTGCTCGACTTGTTATTTATATTGTAATTACGTACAAGTATCGGCCAATATTATTATTATTATTATTATTAAAACGTTAAAACTTACTTTTGTTAATCTGCCACTCGAATCGACGTGTTGTTCACCAACGATGAAAAACGTTCTGAAAAAAGAGAAGAAATATCGATCACAAAATGATATCTTCTGATTGAAATTTTTACAGACAATAAAGCGATTTCTCGCTGCCAACAAAATGAAATTTTTATTCGTTTCAGAAAAATTAAACGTTTTATTATAGTGGCGAACTAATCACTCACCCATGAGAAGAAATATACAGCCATAAATACGCAAACTGAATAGAACGATATCTGCATTGATATTTTATGTATATCCAATATAAAATTTAACAAAAATACACATTTTTAATTGTATGCTAATTATGATAATAAATTGCGTGCAAATAATTGATTTTCGTGTAATTTATACATTCTATCGTAATTGAAAATATAATTTCCGGATTCTCGTTTTTTTATGAATAAAAATCGCACAACAAAAAAAGTAAAACATAATAAATAAATAATATTAATAATAACAATAATATCCTCGAAAGAGAATTTTTATAGAGAATACAGATCAATCGAATACACGAACAACAGAAATTGATGTCGATTAGTATTGCAAAGGTTAAACGGTTGATAATCGTAGCGAATGGACCAACTTATATCTACGTAATATCTCTATGACCTCCGGCGCGTATATCGTCTATGATATACGAGGGTGGTAATCGTTGTCTCCGGAAGATCGACGCCGACTCCCTAAATAGGATTGGTCAGCGTGTATTACGCACGGCTACAACAGCGATGTACATATGCGTATACATATATCAGTAGTAATAGCGAGAGAAGCTGAGTGAGGAGAACTCCGTGAGCCGTCTGAGTGCATTAGACGAAGAGAGGCCACCCGCCGCTTGGACAGCGATACATTGCGTCCGCCATGGGGGCAGTTTCAAATGATGGCAATTTGTCAGAAACGTGTGATAAGCCGAGAACTTCTTGCCCTCTGCTCCTCCACTTACTCGCCTTCTACTTCATTGTATCCCACCCTCTCCTACAGCACTCTACTACGAAATACAGCATGTATGTGCATAAATATATCTGCACATGTATATGTGAATATAGGGGATAGAGAGAGAGTCGGAGGAATAGCAAATCACAAGGTAGTGGAGAGCAGGAGAGTGTCGCCGTGCTTCTCCTGCTAAATTTCATCCTATCCCGGAGTCTCTCATTCTCTGTCATCCTTAACGTTGCCAATCTCAGTTACAGTACCGCGCACAACAGTAGTTGTTCAGCAATAGTATATAATCCAAGCGCTTGTATGTACATCCACAGTAGCATACAACATCCTAAGGATATAATACTGCGGTACGAAGGAGGCGAGAATTTCGGTGCTTATTGTTAGATAGATCGTCGGTCGTGTTACGGTTTGACTCCGAATTCAGTGTTAAACTGCGCGAAAATAAAAGAGTAAGAGACGAAGAAAAGGAAAGAAAGAAAGAAAAAAAAAACACATGAAAAAGAAGAAAAAAAAAAGTCGTAAAACGATTCGGGATTGTACGGGTTGGAAGTGAGCCAGCGAAGCGAGGGGCCCTCTGCTACCCAAACCTGGACTTTCGTCCGTCTGTCTTCTTCTACCGGCTAACTTTCTCTACCTTACTCCCTCGTTTTCTCGAGCTCCCTGACTATACCTGTCTCGTCGAGCGACGGGCAACCAATTTAGAAGCAGACTGCTTTACTCGCCCTCTCTGCAATCCTCCACAACTTTCCCCTCCTTCGTATCTCTCCAACCTTCTGCCTCCTCCTACCCCACCCCTGGCTAACCAATTATTGAAAACTAACCAAAGTCTAATTACACAGCAACACGCGAGCTTTACCTGTCCTCTACTTGGCCTCAAACGCCAGTGACCGAATTATACTTGAGTTTTGACACACGGTTAACGATAAATGGACAGGGTAGACGGTTGCCGCTCGGCTTCGTATGTAACGGGTGTTTCCACGGAAATTTATTCAATTTCGACTTTTTTAAACTTTAATTGGATATTGTTTGTACCAAGTTATGATTAACGTGTCATCGCTAATCTCTGTCGTGATTTTATAATTTTTTTTTCTTCGTATTTTATGGATTCAACAATCGATTTTAACTATCGGAGTTATTATTATTATTATTATTACTACTATGTTACCGCTTCTCTCTATCGTGCGAATAAAAAGAAAAAGTATTTCGTAAGAATAGATTTCATATTTCGTTAATTAAAATTTTACTGAAAATTATCTATAAAAAAAAAAAAGAAAAGAAAAATTGTAAAAATAAAAAAGATTCAATTGCGCCCGACGCCTGATCGCGGCAACCGGTGCTGCACGGTCGTGGGTTCGGTGAAAGGAGGGCAGGCGCTATGAAACACGAAATCTGCATTCAATCGGATTTCCAATTAAGACTATCAGCTGCCAAGTGGAATAATTTCATTGAATATACAATAAAAAACAGAAACGGATTAACTGCTGGTCGGCCTTGAGATTTTTTTGTTGTTGTTTCACCTATTTCCTCGCAATTGCACATATCGTTTTCGTTCAATTGCCGACAGGTGCGCTAAATCAATGTCAGAAGTCTACGTGTAGATCCGTGCGAATGTGATTCGCGAGATAAAAGTTGGAATTCAAATATAATCAGATGCATCGTTGATGTTTGCCAGGTGGAAGAAAGAGAAAAAAAAGGAGAAAAAAAAACGACAACAACGTCAGAACGTCGGATTGGCACAATCGGCTTACTTCACGGGCCATTATCCATTTATAATTACAGGACGTGCTGTTTCACTGCTACGCGTTCTGGACTCTCAATCTTCTTTTGCATTGAGAATACCCCTTCTACTGAACTACGCAACCCGACTACTCTATTCTTCGTGTCAGTTGTGGTCTAAAGACCTCACGCGTATACGACTAAACGCCATTTACAGGAAACGCGACTCTATTGTTACAATATTATAAATTCGAACGCGGATAAAAAAAGAAATTATTGAAATTCCTAAAAAAATGAAGAAATATCTATGTTTTTGGGTGAAATTTCATAACGGAAGTTGTTTGACCTCATTAATAACGAGATTCATTATCGCAATGAAAACAATGAACTTCCCAGGGAGTTTCGCTTCGCTCTGTTAATTAATCGTACCGCATATGCTTCAATTTAATTATCAATGGGATTGCCACTCGTTATCAACGAAGTGAAATCTATTGCCAACGATAAACAATGACTCGTCGAATTGAATCAGTGATCCCATTTGACTGTACACATCTCGCCTTGCGCTCGACACGCAGCGCGAAGCGTCTGCCGATGCAGAGTCCGGATAAATCCTACATCCGTAACGCCTACACACGCGCGCGCATCTAGCCGATCTGTGTGCGTGTACGTGCGAGAGTGCATGAAAGCAACATGATAATACCCGTGGATAGAACAATGTTGCGGTAATCGAGGTACGCGCTGCTGTACGTACTGTTTCCGCCTTCAATTTCCCTCTGTCTCGCAGTAGCGGGCGTGTTACCTTGTCTCATAGTGCTATAACTATAGACCTTCGAATGCCTCATTCCGGTTATACCAGCGCATGCAAATACATACACGAGAGCAAATGGTCTCCAATTTCTATCGGAGTGAATCGATCGCTACCGACGATTTCGACTTCAATTCCATGAAGCACGGGATTCCGAATACATGGCGATGCTCTCTGTTTTGCTCTACGTGTACAATGTAACTCCTCCCGGTCTATAGTGTATGGTTTCTCGTACCGAGCTCTCCGTAGGGAAGCTGAGCTACAGAAGCCACCACCCCAATCTCCCTTCGACGCGCTACCAACTTCATTCCCAATAAACACGAGTTTCCAATCGACCAAGCTGAGTGCTTTCGATTCACAAATTCAAGATTAATAGTACAACGAATGTCGCCTTAGTTAGATGAAAAAAATAAAATTTCCAAGTAACACGCAGTGAAATAAATATATTTATTTGGTTTCAAAAAAAAAAGAAGATTGAGAAGCTCTTCGATCGATCTCTCAAAGTCCCTGACGTTATTTCGCTTCTTCGTCTTCTTCTTCCGCGACGTCGACTTCGGTGTCGACGTATCTACTTCTTTTCTCGCATTTCCTCTTCTTTTCTCTCCCATCCATCCTATCATCCTTGTTTTTTTCCTATTCGTGTGTTCACACACACCGCATGCTACGCTAGAAACACCCGTCGTAGCCGTTCTCGCACCGTTGATGTTCCGGTACGCCGGGAGTTTCCGCTGCAAATATACACGCGACCGGCTCCTACCTCGCCCCGGTTACGTATTCCGCATGCATGCAGCTTGCGCGTACGTGGTACCGGAGAAGTAACCAGCGTTGAATATAGTATATACATATAGTATGGTATACTTGGGTACCATCCCGCAGAATAGTGTGGTGTACACACGTCTGTAAATAAATCATCGGGATGAATGGCATCGGTTGAGTCTCCGAGACTCTCGTCGGCTAACAGGGGGGAGGAGGAGGAGGCTGCTTGGCTTTCAGCGGCTGCATTATATACACATATGTGTCCAAACGCAACAATGATGCATAAATTAATCGAATGTTGGTGTTTTTGCTGTGCGATTGCGCAAACTACATTCTAAATGAGGTGCATCTGAGTTTTTTCTTTTTTTTTGTAAATCAACGTCGCAATTGTTTATTCATTTTTACGCTGACGCGAGGCCAGTTCGCAGCCTTCGGACAACACGAATACTAACGAGTTCTAGTGAAAAAAAAAAAAAATTACTGAGGCACTTCAATGTGCGCCTTGTTCTCTGGTTAATGCAAAACCAGATTTCAAGCATTTGTATAATTGTTCCAGTTGAATTCAGAATCCGGCCAAAATAATGCGATAAATCCGAGTAGAGAGCGCGATAAATTTACGATGGAATTTTCCCGGAATAAAAAAATAGGGTGAAGATACCGAAAAAATCCACAGAGATGCATCGAAGCGGTGCTTCAATGATATCGAAAAAAATTGATCACAGCAATCAATATCGTTGTTTCGTCTAAGTGCAGTTAAAGTAATGAGATCGTCGAAGCGTAGACTCCTTGAAGTGGCGATTGGTGTTCGATTGAATTCCTGTCAGAGGCCGTCACCCTTTTGCAAGAGGTAAAGCAAAGAAAGCTCCTTGTATTGGAAGAGATCGCACGACAGAGAGAAACCAAAGGAGGACAAACGACACACAGAGTTTCAGCAACAAAGTACAAATTGGTCCTCGTCGGGTTTCACACAGCTTCTCTCCGAACGCGTCTTGCTTGCTTCCCGGTCAAACGTGAAGTGTCTAGTATCCAACGCTACACGAAGCCTCCCTTCTCGTCCGCCCCGCGCGTGGCTTCAAACTATTTGAACAATCTTCCTCTCACGTAGTCACGAAAGCTTCTTCGGCGTTCGGTACCGTGGGGCTGCTTACCCCCCTTGAGCGAGCGACCGAAGAACCCGGAGTGAACGAACGAGAACCCAACGAGCGCTAGCGCGAGCGATAACAAGATTTCGTGTTGGAAGCGAACGTCGAACCTCTTTTTCTCTCTTTCTCTCCTTCAGGCATGTACTACGCTTCCCGATAGAAGGAAAGAAGAAAAAAAACCGAAAGGTTTTCTTCTCAAACACACAATCGAACCTATCGATTCCCTCCCTCTGTCGCAGAGCTCGAGGCATCTCCCTTTCTTCTTTCCTTACCGGTGTACTCTCTGCCGCATCTTTCGCACAAACCACCCTCCCTCCGTTACGCGAACGAGCGCTTTAAACCAAACAATTCGTTTGTACGTGCCGCGACACTTCTACCCTCCTTCCTCGCTTCTTCAGGCGCAAGCACTACCCTATGTACGTAGGTATAAGTACTACATAGTCGGATATACCATGTACCGATTCGCGTGAGGTAATTGATTCCGAGACGACGCCTCCCGCTACTGTATATACCTCTTGTACATACAGCTATGTACGTACATAAGTACCACATATATATAGGGTGATGAGAACGAAAACACGTTTCAAACTCCGAAATTCAGCTTCTTTCTTTCCATTATTATTCTTCTTCTACTTTCTAGTGTCTGTTTTTTTTTTTTTTTAGGAAATCCTGAAATTTACGCGATTCGCCGTGGTTTGTGCGATCGTCGCATTTATACCACATACGTAATGGGTCGCGTTACTACATAGTGTGGCTCACGCTGTGGGTTGGATGGAATGGTTGTATGCAGAGTAGATATGTGAGAGAAGCCCAGAAGTTAACTTGGCTCCACTCCTAATCGGAATTTCCCTCGTTCCTCGTCGTCGTAGGTATAGTCGAACGGAACTCGGGGATTCACCACCGGCTGTGCGGCGGTACGGTTTCAACATCCCTTTCCCTCCGTTTTCAACGTGTGCATCGGCAGGACTTCTACGCGCACTCTCTCGTCGTCCCCGAATCGTTGTGGGCAACGTTAGGAATTTGATTGGTTCAAGCTTCACTTGTGTGCTCTGTGAATATCTCTTGGTGTCTCGTCGATCGATATCCTATGAGCTTCCATATTTACGTGTATGCATGACTCTACGTATATGACTGATTTAGCGTCTCTATACATCGAAGAGATAAAACGATATATGTATATCGGTATGTTCTATAGTATATTTGTGGGCAATTTGTACATTGGCCAACGGGAGAGCGAGCGAGCGAGCGCGCCGCGACGTTAATTGCCCAGGAACGTAATTTGTGACAATTACTGTGGCAATCAGGCTGCATGCATAGTTAAGGACCATCTAATCGCGCCCACACATGGAGTATTAGGTAGTCGGTAGTGGCAATAGTTGCAGTAGCAGGTTTGCGGTTTAAACTACAGCCGCATCTGCGCGTCCTCGTTTGCTTCGCGAATAACCCGCCCCACACCCCCTAATGTCGATTTCAGGGGGAACCATTTGTCTCGAGGAAACAAGTAACCCTCTCTAGATCGGTGCTTCGATGTCTAACCCAAGTTTTTATTTTTTGTCTAACGAAATCTGAGAAACGTTATTATTATTATTATTATCGACGAGATCCGTTTTTAGATTGAATTAACAAGGGATGACAAGACGAAAGTCAATCTGCGAAAGTCGATTTGTCTCGAGACATTTGACTAATTGGCCGCGTGTTACACGACAAGAATTAAACGTGACTTATTGACGTTATATCTTAATTTTCATCCCATCAGCATGGAAATTTACATAATTGTAATATTACTTCCAAGACGATGACAGGGATGAAGATGGAGAAGACGCTTCGAGCGGCGGTAACATTTCAGCAAACTACTGTACGATTGAGCGAGTCGCAGCGTCATGTAACACAATCTGTCCGAGTTCCTCTAGCGATCCTCTCCCGTAATGTATACGTATAATAGGTACATCTATAGAGGTGGGGGGAGGGGGGGAGGGTTTATACTATGTATAGTAGTTAAGCCTCCGCGGTATACATATAGTTAAAGCGTGTATATGCAAATGGGCGATGATACCCGGGGTATATGCGATGAACGTTGAGACTCCGAAGTTTCACGACTCGACGAGCAGGTGGATAGAGGAGTCCATCTCTACCTCGCCGAGCATGCTACCGTCAAGTAATCCTTCCTTCCTTCTCTGTCTCTCGGCTTTCTGTATACGCTTCACGATCCCTTAGCTGTATAACGTCAATCGACGAGTTTCCTACGTGACACGTGTACGAGTGTACGTTCCTATGTGTCTATGTTGGTGTGCTTGTCGGTATAAATGTGTATTCGACCGGCAATAAGTTACAATCTGTCGTGAAACTTGGCTCTCTGGCTTTCTGTGTTTCCACTCTGTACGTCGGAGCCATCCATCGGCCTATCAATAACTTATTGTATTAGGTACAGTAGATATACCATGACGAGCTTCTTTTTTCTTTTTTTTCTTTTTTTAATTCCCTTCATTCACAATCCTTTCTCCACTCTCTTCCTACCGATGACTTTGAGATATTAATCGACATATTCTAAGAGGCAACGACTCATTAGTTCGAACAAAGATTCGAGGAACAATGTCCAAACGATTCGAAGATGAAATTGATTTTTCAATTAGCTTTCGTAACGCGAAACGTAGCTGATGCGACGAAGGAGAGAGTATACATCGACAGCTGTCGATTATCATCAGTGATTGATGCGACCAACAGGATCTCGAAGGATCGGCCGACAGTGATACGTGTATCTTTCGATTTTATCGAACTTTGATCTAACCGTTTTCCTTTCTTTCTTTTTCTTTTATATTGATCATTATCTAACGATAATTTGTTCTGCTACCAGTGTTCGCAGCATTGCGGGTAATGGATTATCGTCGATTAATGGCTATTGCACAATCTTTAAACGGTCAGTTTTCCAGTACATTCATTTCTTCGAAGAATCGTAAACGCGACAAGACTCTTGTATCTTGTCATTTATTTTAATCGAACAATTACTTATTTTATTATTTATGTAAATAGTAAAATTCTACCATTGATATTGAAAGCGACTGCTATATCGCCATTTTTCACCATTTCTTTTCGCGTTGTCGTGAAAATGCAATAATGTCGATGAACTTATTAAATTATAGGAATTAATGCATTTTCCCATCATTAACCAGCATCGATGTCCAACTGCATAAGCAGCGCTCATCGTCTTCGTAATATATATGAATACAGAATTTTCTTCGATCTGTTGAGCTGCGAAGCAGTTGATCGAGATGCACTTAAAGACTTCGCAACAAGACAATATAATAAGTGAAGTACACACGCCCCGTGAGAAAAACAATGATTTCTTTTGTTGCTGAAAGGTGGCAAAGTTAGTGATGCCCGAAGCCTCCTTAAAATAAGACGTTCGTCTGGAATGTTGTATCGCGGCCTCTATCGTCTTACTCTATGGAGAATCTCAGCGTACAACACTCGCGCTTCTGGCATTACAAAGAGTGCTCAATCTCCTGTTGAGCCTGTAACCTTTTGAGGTCTATAGTCGCGCTCTCGGGTGACTGTCTATAGCGAGCCTCGTAGCCATGTTAATACTATATACGTATATATATAAAATAAATTTGTACACACAGTACAGATCTATCGAAGCGTTCGATGTATGGAGCTAATAATATAATCCGGCTAATGCACTATACTGGTAAATGGTAGTTTGTACATCGAACCATTACCCTTAAGTTATAGGATAACAATCACCACCAGCAATAGCATCAGAGCTATCAGCAGTGTCGACAAATTCGTTGGTGTAAAAAAATAACAATAAAATAAAAAGTCTCGCATATAATTCCCTTAATGCGTACGCATTAAACAAAGAATCTCCTAGTGCAAACAACAACTGCCGCGGAGCATGCTGAGCCGCCTGAAGGTGCAATTATCTTCATCGTACGTGTTGCTTAGCGTTTATTCGTCAGGATAACTCTCAAACACAATTGCGACTTCGTTCTGAGGACTGGGGAATTCGACGTGTATGCGAGAGGACAATAACGTTGGATAGGGTTGAAGATAGTCCGGGTTGTCGAGCAGAGGACAGCCCTTCCTGAATACTAAGAGTTCATTCGTGCAATGGCTGCGCGTTCTCTGACGTGGTTTTACGGAAACCACGGGTGTTGAGATACAAATTGGACAACTAACGTTGCCGTCTCTCCCTCTCTCTCTTTCTCTCTCTCGCTTTCTCGAAGAGGAAAGGCAGAGGAAACACGGTTGACGGAAGAGCGAGCATAGCAAACGACGCTATAGCCTATATTAAATGCTGCGGCAAGCCTGGAACTCCGGGGCTCTTGTACCTCTTGGCTTGAATCACCTATGCACTTAGAGACTGCGAAGAGCGTCTTCTTCGCAAGGTTATACGGTGGTATAGGGTGCAAAGGATCGCACGAAATTCCTGCTTAAGGAACATTGTGAAACAGGTTCGCAACAGCTTGCGGTCAAACTCGAGTAGAACTATAGTCACATCGTTAGGTACATCGTTGGTACAGTCGCCCGCCGTGGCGATGGCGCCGTGGATCGTTTGAAGAATGGAACAATAGTATTCTCTTCAAGTTTCCGTTGTGAACACAGCACAGTTCGTGACGCCGAACTTTCAGGCGTGAAAGCATTATGTTTTCCTCGATAAGTTCTAACTATTATATCATTATCGGTCGCTCGGGGTCACGGTGTGACACGGTTAAGTCATTTATAGGACGCGGCCTTTCCGGGACGCTGCGAAATCGATTAAACTTCCCGAGCTATTGTTTTGTCAGGAATTATTCGTACTCACGATACGAAATTGTAGATGAAATTTCAACCCGATTATAAATTTTCCACGATGATTATCGCGAAACCAAAGCGACCTTCGCGACAAATGCGCCGAGTAGATGTTGTTGTACATTTGGATATGAGGATCGTAACTATTACATGGAAGTACGTCACAGTAGGTAGATGAAAGAGGCCATCGATAAGTACACGTAACTATCAGTCGTGTATACAATAAAGGCGCATCAACGAAAGGCGAAGAATCCTTTCGAAACGAACGCCGCCCTCTCGTAAATTTCGGTGACGCGACGTTTTTCCATTGTAGGCTATGATGATGATCTCAACCTTCCAACGAAATTTCGTCGTCTCGAGGATCGTTTGAAAGTTATTTGAATCGACAAAGATGAATTTATCATTTTCGGCAAGGCTGCGTCACTGATTCTGACAGAAACGAGGTCGTTCACGATAAATGAGGGGCAATAAGAAACAAAAATAGATCTCGAAGTGGCATCACTATTATCGTCCCCGAGGCGAAACATATTATTCGACCGGCAAATGCCGTGTCTTCGTAGCGAAATAATGTTTTTTTTTTCTTTTTTTTCGCTTCTTTCATTATTTATTTCAAGTATGAAATAACGATCTAAGATGAAGAAGTATTAAAAAATAGTTTCTCTAGGAGAGGTCGTCGCACCGAGGAGCCCTCTAATTTCTCGAAGAACATTTCTCTCTATTATTTATCACTTTGGTTCTTCTTCTTATTCCTCATCTCCGTCTCGCGGAAGTCTGTACTTAATTCGTAGAAGGGTTAGGTTAGTCGTGTTACTATGTATAAGCAGGTAGAATGTAAGGGAGTAGTGGTAGGTAAGTACGTGGGTAGGTAGGTAGCAAGGATAGTGTCTCTCTCGTGTCTCCTCTGGCGAGTCAGCAACGAGAATGACTAATTGCAGAGCCAGAGGTCTCTCTCGCAGTTAGAACTCACGCCCGGTGTTCCTTTCGTCCCCTTTTCTCTGGTCGTACCGTTCGTTCAAAGTTATTGTTCAACGACTGCAACTAATTTATTCAGGATGTTTCCTCTACGTACATCAGGCCGCTCAGTTCTGGAGAGATAGAGAGAGCGGAGAACCGGAATCGTTAAGGGATGAATTTTCGTTGAGATAATGGACCGCCTAGTCGACGCTCGTGAAACACTTTGTGATTACAGGGCTTAGAAGGGAAGAGAGAGGCGAAAGAGCAAAAGCCCACCTCAACGAACGAGCTTAACGAACAAAATAATCGTCGAGACGCGAGTGTTTATCGTCGAATAAATTCATTGCCATAAAACTATTTCATCTTGAGGGCATCCACTCTCTGGCATATATATTTGTCTTAGCAAACGCGGGGGCTTCGCTTCGCGTGGGAGAGAGATGGATTTAAACTATCTCACAGAATAGTTTATGGTATGTATTATTACGAGACGAGGGCACGAGAAGGCGGGGCGACAAGTAAGTTCTATATCCGCGCAGATCTGGAACAGGGTGAGAGAGCGGAGATATGCCGGAGCAAAGTTCGCTCGGGACGAGAGTGAGATGGGGGGTTACAGAGTTGAAAGTGAGTTAAAGAAGTCCCCGTCTGGGTTATCCAGTCTCGTCGAGAAAACGCGTCCCCGAGGTGGAACGGTCTGTATCGAAATGAATAAGAGGGAAAGAAACGAACCAATGAATTCTATTATTACCTGAGTAAATTACGTCTGCGAGGAGCGTTGCTAATATTCGATAACCCGCTTTCAAATACGAGATCGTCTGGTTCGCTGTGATGGTAAATGCATATTTTTGGCAATTTCCAACGCGAGTCAACGTTCGATAAATAATTAAACGATCACGGCGACAGACAACACGATATATATTCTGCATTTACAGTGGAATACGGTCGTTCCAGCTTCGTCCAAAAATGGTTGATGCACAAAATTATTATTAAATGTTAAAATAGCAGATTCTGAGGAATGAATTATTTCGCAACGCGTCGCTCAGTTATATCCCCCATTTCATCCCCATCATTCGCCGCCCCCGTTTATATTTATACGATGTTCATGGAGTGCTGCTACTGGTGCTGTTGCGCCGGGTGCGTGTTGCTACACGGTGAAATAATAACATAGAAGGCGTGAAATATATCGACTGATTGAATTATCCAACAGGGAAGTTTCGAGATATATATGAATATTCTCTCGCGTATAAGAGGGGTTCTCCTTGTACGCTTTCTATGCATCTTTCTCGCCCTCGTTTCACCACGTTCTCTGTGTAATCTTGAAAACTTTACTCGTCTACCTACTCTCTGACTCTGTTTTAACAGACGGTTACAGGCGCGCGAATATAGTAAAGTTGAAGCTTCGGAAAGAAAACGAAGGAGGAGAAGAGAGTAATACTTCCATCATTTTCCAACTTAAAACTTTATCTTTACCTTTATTCTGTATCCACGAGTTTATCTCGTGCAGAGAACGAAATGAAAGACTAAAAAAAAAATTCTATAAAAGCAGAGCAAATGATACCGATAAAATCAATAATTTGATAGTTTTAAAATAACTACAGAATTGACGTCGATAAAATAACGCGGCATACCTGGAAAAAAAAAACATCTCTCGTATTTATACATTTTTTGCAGTTAATATTATAATAATTGACACAAATTGTTCAAAGATCATTCCAATACAAATGACATATATCGACATAATAATCTTTTTTTTTTAATCATAAGAATACGTAATAAATGCATTTTCGCGAGACGCTGATATCTTCACGATAATGAATTATTCAATTAAAAGGGATGTAAAAATAAAGTATTTTTTATTACCGAACGTTGAATGCTTAATTGCTCGATTATATCTACTTAACGCGCATGCGATTAATAATTTGCGCGGTAATAGAGATCTATGAAAAATCAGATAGATGCGAACAGTGGGTATTAGATTTAAAAAAGAAAAGAAGGAAGGAAAAAAAAAAAAAGAAAAAAAACAATTATCGGCAGGCGTGAGTGAACGAGCGGCAATGGGAAATTGCTGGGTTGATGCTCGCGTGCGTGAGCATTACGGATGCTACACTCGTAGCACAATGGGTAAATCCCACCCACAAAGGACATTCTTGTCGAGTCGTATCCCGAGGCGCGGCACAAGCTCCAAGATCTCTCTCCGAGTCTATCGTTAGTTTCTCTCTCCGGTCGTCGTTGCCTTGGCTCTCAGTTGGCCCAATCCGGCCGACAGACTACTCTCGCATCTCTCGAAACTCTATATACTCTCATCTCACTCAAGGAAACCTTCGATGTCTCTCCATCGAGGTTGTATCTCTATCGTTCACGATTCTCCGAGTTCTGTGATGTATCGCAGAGAGAGAAAGAGAGAAGGGGAGCGATAGAGCGAAAGAGAGAGTGAGGGGTTCGGCGTTACTTGTGGGCTCTCCGAGTCTGTGCACAGCGAGAGAGTAAGCATCCCCCGCGCGCAGTTGGTCGTTTCCTCTTCTTAGCCCACCGCGTACACTCCACTGCGCTACCCCGTGAGAAAGGGACGCGAACACCCGGGTAAAGAGACCGCGCGGCTATGTGAGAGAGTAAAGATAGAGGAGCCGAAACGGTCAGAGAGGGCACCAGCCAAGACGCTCCTTAAACTTGGCGAACTTCGCTGAAATTCTCGAGAGCGCTTAGAGCTAAGAACGGTTTGGAAGCTTCGTATACCGAGTTACACACAGATATATACGTATATATATACATATATATGTAAAGAGAAAGAGTGAACATAGAGGAAGAAAGGGGGATAGCTATACATATAGACAGATAGCGTAGAACAGTTTATACCTACTTATCCACCGACGAGACCGCAATCTCATCCGTCTGTAACAAACTATCTAAAAGTCACTAGCTAATAGAATGCATAAAAGCGAAGAATCAATTGCGATCTCTTTGGATACGTGTTCGCGATGTCTGTTCGACTCTCACGAACTTCCCTCGGCAGATTAAATTTTTAATTACACATTCCGTGATGCGCGCCGAGGGGGCGTAGGATTTGCGCGCGAATGGAAAAGCTGCGAGAAGCGAGCAAGGAGAGTTAGTTTATTATTTATTATATTCGCGTTATCTCTTTTCCTTCGGTCTGTGCTTCGGCGAGTCGAGAAGAAGCTTCGCGAAACATTGCAAAAGGAGATTTAAAGGCAGAAAGAAATATTTTTATTTTTATTTATTTTATTTTATTTTATTTATAAAGATGGTATATAAAGTGCGAGGGAACGTCGAACGCGAATAACGAGAATTTTATCTACTCCTCTGGCTTCTGACGTTCGAATAACCGAGAGCACATCGTCAAAGTCAAAGCTTCGCTGGCTGTAACTCATCAGCGCGAGATAATTATACCTAACATATTTATGCATACGTATATATCTATATAAACGGTGCGGCTCCTGTTGCTGCTGATGAGGAAAAGTGATACGAGTTTGTATCGTCGAATGTCGGCGGGGGAAATAAACGTGTCGTGAGTAGATTCAGAGTCCGAGAGGCTACATGATAGAGACTCTCGATGGCCTATCACCCCTCGATGCACTTGTACATCCAATTTTTTTTTTTTTTTTTTTTTTTCTAACCAGTAGATATGAAGTATGAGAGGTAAGTATTAAACCTCCCGAGGTCCCTTGGTCGCGCGATAAAAACAACGATATTTATATAGTCGCATTGGCGTTGAGAGGGGTTATCTTCCGAGTCGCGTTATTGTCCCAGTGGGAAAAAGAATTTTTTTTTTTCCTACGCCTCACCGACATTCGTGCTTCTTGCGGCCGAGACTCGCAAGGTTTTTCCCCTTGACACTTTATACTTCCACAGGCCCGCCATATCCATCGTGCAAATACGATAGGAATATTCAGCGCGACTGTCGTTATCTAGATGGCACTCATATATTTTATACATTTATGCTTTATTATAGTTAGCTTCGCGCTTAAGACGTACAGATGTTATTATTTATACGTTGCACGCGTATATAAGTGTTTCCATCTGGTATATTAATGAAATTTAATGCGAGAAACATTCCGCGTCGAGTCAGCATATTTTCTCACGGAGTAACGTTGAGGATTATTTTTAGAAAGTATCAATCCTAATGCCAATAATCGAGAAATTATTTCATATTATTTCATCAAATAGTCACGAATAAGATTTTTTGTCTCCATAAATCGTTAATCGAGAAAAAAAAATCTCACATGTCGCGCGTTTTTAATCGTTTTTTTTTTTTAATTTCTTCGAAAGGTCGTAAAAATTACTTCGATAAAAAAAATGATAATAGACTTTTAATTTCACCGAATGTTTAGTTTATAAATAAAGAAATTAAATATTAGATCGCGATTGATGTTAAAAGAAAAGAAATTTGGTTAATTTATGGAGATTATGGTATCGAGTTGGAGGAGTATCCACGGGGACCATTGCGAAACGTTCGATGAGAAAATTTATCGGTACCAGGCACACAAATGATTCGTAAGAAGGGTACAACACAGGGTATCTTTTGTTTCATTGTAATATGATTCTTGGATCGGGAGGGATGAACGATAAACGCGAACCAGGTGCTCTACTCCAAGGATTCCTTTACTCGTATAACTTTACACTGTAGGAGATCGACGGCGCAATGCTTCCCGTGACATTAAGAGGGCACACCTTAGATGTGGCACAAGCGTATCGTCTGTGATCGCGCTGATCCAGTCCCTTCGGCAGTTCGCACGAGAATAATCTATATGTATATATATGAATCGGGTTAACGTTAGATCTGCAACGATTTGCTCAAACATTAGAGCAACCAGTACCGCTGTGACGCAGCTGGCATAACTGCAACGAGCATAACACCGGCAACAAACGCGCGAATGAGGCAGTAGTAAAAGCAGAAGCCGATATAATACTTTCCAGCAGCCGTCGAGGAACGCGATGATCATCGCCGTGGGCTCTCACTTTATTCTCTCGACTCACCTGTTCGAGGCAACTATTTTTCCAACTACCTACCTCCTTTCTTTCCTAACTATTTGTACGACTCTCTATTACAACCGTTCTCGGTGGAGGCTTTAACCTTCCTTCACTCTGACCTTACAATGAGCTGCCAGCCGAGTCAAGAAGCAGCGGCACAATTCTACGAGACGTCTTGTCTAGAATTCGGAATCTGCTACACCAAAAACGAAAAGATTTTTTCTCATTGAAAAATCCCAAAAGTTGCGTGAAACTTTATTTCTTTCGTTGAGCACAAAAACATCGCGATTAATCGATTATTTCACCAACTATGAACGATTTCAATGTAAGATTCGTTTCATTCGAAGCTCTATCTCTGCAAGACTAACCGTTCGATAAAATACGAATTATCTCGAATAAAATAGATATATATTTGATAAACAGCGTTAATAGAGGGCTGAAGAAACGATTAAAGATACAAAAACAACGAAAAACAAGTTTGATTTACTGTGGTTTTGGTCGTAACATCGAATTCGCATAAGTAGATAATGCTCCACTAGTCAGACTCAATGAGCAAATCGCTCCTTCACGTTTCTCCCATCTCCTTGCACGTTAACGTTTTATCTCGATCGCTCACGATTTTGTTTGGTACGTGAAAAACCCATATTTTCCGCGAAAGCGTGAGAGAGCGTGGGAGGGACTGGAAGACGTACGGCTAAAATCGTAACTCATATCCCAGCGGTGAGGAGGGAGAAGAACGAAAGAAGAAGAAGAAGAGAAGAAGATGAAGAAGCAGTGAAAGATAAGGGGCGCCTGCAGCACAGGCCTAACCCGATGCCAATAAATCTTCGAAGAAATACCTCATACACACACACACACGCATGCCACACACGTACGAGTGCAGTTTTACACATCGGAGCATAGTACAGTCTTTACCGAGCAAGCGTGCAAATGACCTTAACGTATGACCGTCGGAACATCAAACGATAGATATGCTCCC
Source organism: Buathra laborator (assembly GCA_934046635.1). NCBI lineage: Eukaryota > Metazoa > Arthropoda > Insecta > Hymenoptera > Ichneumonidae > Buathra > Buathra laborator. The sequence continues at coordinate 14,660,953 of OW203898.1, read as the reverse complement.
TTGCATCATGTGTACCAAACTATACACTCTGAAAAATCTTTCTCTATCTCTTCTAATAGCATACCTTGCTACGGCTTTCTATGTACCGCTCACTCTCGATACTTCTCGTTAAACATTTTGCTCGTATATATTATTTAATTATATTATGACGCCGTTGTAGTTCATCCGTATTTACCATATATTAAATGTTTTTCCTTCAATATTTTTTTTTTTTTTTTTTTAATATCGTTGCGGTATGTACTCTGAACTCTCCGGGTACCCTTTTGCCTAACACGATATTTATCGTTGCACTCTCCGTTCGTCATCGTGTACAACTCTGAACCCCGCGGGGGGAGGTATCTCTCTCACGCGTCATATGTCACAGAGACTCTATATGTCAAAAGTCCGACGTTAAATCTGTCGAAACGAAGCTCTCTCCCTGTACTACATCGTTTATTAGCCACGAATTTTTTACTATGCTTTATCGTCGATGAAACCTTTTTTTTTTTAAACTCGAACACGCGCTGTTTGACGAGATGGGCGGAAAAAAAAATTCATTTATGCATTGTGTACCAATGGATTTCACGTGTATTGTTTCGTAGTTTGGTAGTGGTTAGTCGGTACAGTCGAAAGAGAGAGCGAAATAGAGATGATCGTGGAAATATCAAATTGTTCTCATCGACCGTGACGAAATATCATCTTCATCGTCGTCATTATCATCGTCAGTGTTTGGTGTAGCAGCACGCCGAAGAAATAAGGCAACAAAAGACCAACATTGCAGATATATGCTGACTTCTCTTTTTCTCGTGTGGCTCCAATATTTCGTCATCGAACAATGAAAAAAAAAAAAAAAAAAAAATCTTTACGAAATATCCGGTTAAATTTACAAAAGCGATTAGATCTCTAGTCCGGGTGGTATTGCAAAGGAGGTCCATTACTGGCTTCACAATAATAGAGTGTACATCGGGCGCTCTTCTGTGACCCCACAGAAGTTGGATTGCACAAGTATTATAGAATCGAGTCGTTACAATGTTATTAACGCGCTCAGCGGATGACACGATTTACTCTGTATTACGATTCCATTCTTTATATATATTATTTTTTCACACATCCGCAAGGCTATTGGCGAATAAAACAAACAGAAGAACTACGAGAGCAAAGCTATAGAATTTCGTTCGGATATTATTAAAGTTGCGTTCAATTGCGCTCGAGACATCGCGGATAAGTTTTAACAACAAAGCCGACAATGGTAATCGTTACTTTCCAAAGTCATCGCGTCATTTCATTATTTACCATGTTTTTTATTTCGGTATTAGTTTTTTTTTTCTTTAGTTGTATTCAATTTCCATTCGCCCACATGGTGTTACATAAAAACTGAATGGCATTAGCGTGGTAGTGCAACTTTGGTATTATTATTACGTACACAACGTTACGTGAGATCACCGCGATCCTGAATGCTTCTTCTTACAGTTGCGCACACAAGCATAAGTTTTATTATTCGCTCTCGTACTCTTTATAATCGTTGAGAGCTCTGAATGACTCGACTTGCTCGCTCAGCAGAGCACGCCGATGACCCTGTGTATGTGCGCGTTTTGCGATTGTGTGTATTTCTCGGTGGAATGAGAACGTGGAGAGGAGGCTGACATAGCGAACGGGGGACGACGTCGTCGCCACCGCTCCGAGCCACCTAGATTCTTGGCAAACAGTAGGTCATCTCTGAGCAGAGCAAAGTTTTCACTTTCATTCCGCGCACTCACCGTTTCATCGTGCGCCGGAGAGCCCGGGGAATGCATTGGGGTACTGTGCGCGTATACGAGAGAAACACGTTGCGAGGTGTAAGTACTATGTAACAGACGACGACACAACGAACTACGGTAGTTCACTATAGAGATAGAGGGATGCAACGCGGCACAAGCCACAAAAGCACTGGCGACGAAACGTCGCATCATTCGTACAAGTGCAGATGCATCAACGCGTCAAAGGGTCGCGAGAAACTCTGCGAGGTGAATAAGTGCCTTCGTACCTTTGTCCTATTTGTAAGGAAAATGACAATGTAACGCTCTTCAGCATCTGCTTCGACAAACTGCACAATTTTTTTTTTTTTTTTTTTTTTTTTTTTCAAGCCTCGAAAAAAAGAATGATTGCCTGGAATATTCAAAGAGATTCAGACATTTTCCTGACAATTTCTTTTGCTAACAATTTATTTGATAGATGGATTTGATGGAAACATTGCTCGATAAAAATATGAAGGAATTCACATTTTTTTCGAAGTATTCGATCTATAAAAAAATTTCATAGCAATATGGGGTGCAAAATAGTTTTGGAAACTTTTCAATTTTCTCCACGAAAAACGCAATTTTTTTATATTTTGTGTTTTCCCACAACCGGTTTAAAAATCTATAGCTCCGCAGGCTGCGCAGTCTCTCGTCTATTTTTTTTTATCGTAAAACACGATAGACACTTCGATTTTTTCATCATTTCATTGTCAAGCAAAGATATCTTTAAAAATTCGATAAATCACCGATTTCCAAAGAAATTGGCAAAAAAAATCCATCTCAATCGTCTCTAAACTAATACAATGTTTTTTTTCTCCATTCTCACGAATCAGCCACTTACTTCTCTCCAACCGTAATTTTACTTTATTTTTTCAAAGTCTCGACAAATCCGTAGTGTCGGGAGGTACGAGAAAAAAAAATATATATGAAGCAAAGAATGGTTAAATAAAAGGTCTCGCGATAGGATACCGTTCGGTGCCAAATGGAACATTGCTAGAGGAGAGCCACGCGGATTGGCACGGTGTGCCGTAGAGGCCAATCGCCGGATCTTCGTGGCCCTCGAACGATTTTTCCTCTTCGTCTATCTGTATCTATCTGTCTTCTACTGAGCTCTTTATCCTCGATGAGCGAGGATCGAAGAGCATCAGAAACGAAAAAGGTCACACAGAATAAAAGACGATGAAAGAGACAAAGATATAGATATATAGATTTATATATAAAATATATATATATATATATATATAGGAATAGAAGCAATAGTTCGGTGAGGTCACGACCCCGAGGCGGAAAGACTTAACTCTCGTCCTCACTCGTCCTCAACGAAGAACTGCTCTTTACCGAGCTTCGTATTCTTCTTCTTCTTCGTCTATTCTCTATACTATACACCGTTTGCAATACCCGCTGTAGATACAGCTTGGGCTCTCGCATTGTTCGACGTGATTCTCTCTCGTTCACTCCTCTCGAACAAATCCAACGTACAAACACAATTATATTTTGTATGCATATATAAAAGTCACGCGTCCTCGACAGCGTCTCTTCGGGATCCTCGGGGATAGAGAAGAAGCTTTCGCGGTAGTTTCGCACGACCGCGCGTGTATGTTTCAACGGAATTGAACGAGTTGCATAGGTAAAATGAAACCCGTGGCGCGAAGGGATCGCACCTAAACCTTGACCTTTCGAAATAACTTTGTAAGTTCTTACAACGTGGAATTACAGATGCCGTGGATGGAGGTGAGTTTCATTATCGAGATGTCGGGAGATCCTTGGATCGTTTCTCATATATCTTTTGTGTTCCCGGTGATCGATCAGTACTAAGTAGCAAATCGTCGTCCTCGTCAACTTGGTAATCACGTTTTCTGCACGAAATGCGAATGCAAAGTGCGAAAAAAAATAATAAAAATAAGTGACACGGGGGCGCGAACGTTCGTGACGCCTCCGTCTTCTTTTCATATGATAATATTTTGCACATCGAGTACTTTGTATACATAATAGTGTATCTGAGATTCAAGCGATTAAATGCGTATGCCAAGTACTCTCACTTTGATTTTTTTTTTTTTTTTCTTCTACGATGAGGATGATGATGATGAGTTAACACAAATAGACCCGAGAGACATTACTGCTCCCACCGATCGTTGAAGAAATATTATCATTCGCTCGACGAGAAAATTCCGTGGGCGTTAGGCACAGTTTTCGCAATGATCGGTGCTTCATTTATGTACCCTGGACTCGGTAACTCCACTCGAGTTCTTGCTATGAAAGTCCGCGAGAAATGAATTATGTTATAGAATAAACACGCATTTTCGTACGAATGAAAATTTTAATTCGAATAAGGAACGGAGAAACGTCGCTGACGTTTGAGTAACAACTCGTGGTAAGTCTACGAGACGTCGCGACAGTGGGTTACAGTAGACGAAGTTGAAGTTACCGAACGAAGAAAGTTTTCCAACAGCTTCTCACGCGCTGTGGCGAATAGAGCGCGACGATTATGAGGACAACTCAAGGCAATTGCAATTGCTAGAGAACCAAGTTACAGAAATGAGTAGCTGCGCGCGCGGGTCGAGAGGGGAAAACACGAAGAAACCGCAAACGTGAAAGAGGAAAGTGCCGCGTCTTCGTAATGATCATCCGGTAATATCGTTTTCATGTACACACATCGAAAAAAAAATATGAATCTATATGTTTTTATGGAAACCTATATGGTTTAAGTTCTGCAAATGAGTTTAATAAATTAAATGGACCTTAATGCGATGATATCGAAAAGGTTATACAAAATGTATTGCGGTACTATCGTTATTACATACCCCACGAAAACAGCAATCAATTACTTTTCTTTTTAGCGATCGATGATCATTGATATCATTCTTATGTACATATATCGCGAAGAAATATGAATTTATCGTTATAAAAAAAAATTTCCTACGATAATTTTTATAGAATCCATGATAATAGAAATTATTCTTTTTCAACCTCCAGTTGAATTAATCTCTTCACTTCAATGTCGAATCCAAAAATAAAAAAAAAATCTGTTGCAATTTGAATAATAATAAAACAGTTTTTCGATAATTGCATACACCTCCGCTGTCGTTCAGGAAGTCTTTTCAAAGACTGAAAAAGGCGCGATTACGTACAGTGGTGCAGTGTGAGACAGCAGCACGGGAAGCATTGGGAGAGGATGCAGCTGGTAACGAGATTGCCACAGCATCAGCAAAAGCCAATGCCGGCAGCAGATGAAATGAACATAGCGGTGTGAAGCATCCTGGGCGCCCACATTCCCTTCCCTCGATTATTATATTACGATGACGAGATGTCGTGGAGTCCCTCGCAATGGCAGAATACAGACAGACACGAGGTGACTTGACTGGCAAGTTCGGAATGAAGCTTCGTTGTCGCGCGTTAAATCGAGAGATACGAATAACCAGACAGTTTTGAAATGATTGACGAAGGATTCGCGCTGTATGGGACGTGTAAATTTCTCGATTTCGATCGGCGAATGCTACCGGGTACTCTCGGAACATCGACAATCGATTGATTGACTTGGTAATCGTCGATGCGCCGACAGCGATCTATCATTCGATCGAACATATATTTGACGAAGATAAGTATAATAAACAAATAATAAAATTTATCCTCAATAAAACAAATAATAAATAATGAAAATTAATTTCACTTTTATCTCATATCTGAGGTAAAAAAATTGTGTCCGAATTTCTCGGAAATTCTGAATTCAAAAAGAATAATACGTATAACTGAGCAATTCGAACTTTTTTTTCCGTTTTTTTTAGATACGTAAACTAAATTTTAACAGACTTTCAATCGTTTTTTTTTGTGTTGTCAGATCTTCGAATAAAGTTTATCGTCGTTGAGGGAACGTTTTTCGTTCTTCTTTGTACAGTTAAAGTCGAAATAAAAGTTGAAGCGAAAGTGTTAAAGGACACTGATGTTATATGGGCTTTGATGTGATACATGGTATAGCGGCAGCCCTCTCGTCGCCTAGCCGCCGGTCATTGGAGTTTTGGTTGTCGACTATCCATGGTAGACGAAACGCGACGAACGCGGCTATCTGACTGCTGAAGCGACGACGATTACCGTTCGTTCGTTATCTCCTGTACTGTGTCCCTCTTCACCCTTCGATCCTCATCTCGTCGATCAAACGTCGATTTACGTCGACGCCCTCTCTACCCTCGGAAAAATAAAAGGTCGAATATACAGCCGCGGACACTCTTCTCGTCGTTCGCGTTTTATTGCCCGGCGTGTGAATACGACGAAAAAGCTCTAACGCTACGAAAGCTATTTCTCTCTCTTGAAGCGAAACCGGCGAGTGTCCTCTCACTTCGTTCTCTCCGTTCGAAATTTCTACACACGGCATTTGCTCCGTTACTCGTGTTCGTTACTCTATGCTCTCTATACATCCCTTCTACATGGCTGCACACATGTATATATGCAGTTAACGTACGTTGGTACTTTACAAACCGTTCCCCCGAAACTTTTCGTCACACACCCGCATCATGTCGTCGTCGCTTTATCCAAGTTTACTCACTCTCAGCGAGAGCTCCGAACGACAGCAAAGTTATAGGGACGCGCGCGTGAGTCCCGGCGTCACGACGCCGAGGGCGTTTCGACCCTTTGCAATTTCTCTTCCCATCCTTTTTCCGTTCTCTCCCACCTACGATTTCTACTCTCATTCGTGACTCCCTCGCCTCTCACACATACAGAAACGGAAAACACGAGAATCGCGCCCGAGTCTCGAAACTTCTGCACGATATAAACCTCACTGTTGCGTATTACCACCGAGCTATGTGCACCTTTTCGCCAAGGGAAACTTTAATGCTACATTGGCGCATTCTCCGTATACTCCCTTTGATTATCGTCGCAAGCCATCGACAAACAAAACGTTTTACCGAGCGTTACTGTATACAAAATCGAGCAAAGGAAATAACGTTTAGTAGATTTGCGTGTCGCAATCATTCAGCCGTACATTAAAGATTTATCAAAGGACTGAGGATATCGGGAGAGTCGGAAAACAATTTGCTTGCCGAATCAAAGGTTTAGTGTAACTCTTTGACGAACTCTGAACGAGCAGAATACTTGAATGCAAAACCCTCGTATAACGAACAGATGCCGCTGTTAAACGTTAACTGCTATTCAATTTTTCTCTCATTCTTTATCTATTTATTCATTTATTTATTTGCTAATAACAACGATACGAATGTCTGTAATCAAATTCTGTCCGCGAAATTAATAAAGACATTTTTTTTTTTTTTTCGTAAAATTTTATAATGCGCTACACAATTGTATCTCCGGAGATACGATAGCAGCGAACAATCCGTTACATCATTATCAATCATTAGTATGAAGCATGAAGATGTTTGCAGTAGATATCTGCAGATATATCGGAAATTTCAAGTGCGTCGGAGTACACACGGTTTACTAGAAAATTAGATTGATATATAATAGTAGAGTAGTGAAGGAGAAGCAAAGGAAGAACTTGCCAATAGCCCAGAGCGCGAGAGAGCGATAGAGATATTTCATCCTAAACTCAACCTTCTTCTTCGTTCTATATAGACGTCGATCAATCAGCATCGTTAGGAAGATAATAGCACGGATAGAGTTCGACCTCTCCCACTCCTCGTCCGCTCTCTCGAGCGGAATCCCTCAAAATCATTAGATATAAAATCGAGTTGGCGGTATACGCATATTTCGAAGGTCCGCAACAATGGAGGAGAGAAACGATTCGAGTACCGAGATTTCTTGCCGACGATAGAAGATTATATCGTTATATACGCCCGTAGCGGAGTTTATCCATTGTATACGCTTGTTCACTCATTCGTTTTAACAAAGCTTCTCCAGCCAGATATTCGCACTGACCGAACTCGGGGTAAAATGAAACATTTTAAATTCGCAAAAAAAAAAAAATTCGTTTTACTTAACTTCGTATTTTTGGCTCTATATATCTTTTTAATGATATTCAGTGGAAAAATTCACAGTTTCGACAATAACTGTTTCGGCTTTCGATCTATTTTAGCGAATTGCTCGACACTTTGCAAACCTGTCCTTCCCCTCGATTGAATTTTGATGGCTTCTTCGATCGCGGCGAGGCGCTCAAGTTCGAAGGCAAAAGTCTCGAGTCAGGAGGAGTGGAAGGAGCACAGTAAACTCGGAGTGAGAGGAATAGATTCGGAGACAGAGAAGGATTGTTGCAGAGCCGAGAGAGAGAGAGCGATGTATTAAGGATAACACGGAGAAGCAAGAAAGTAAGCAGCAAGCAAGCAAAGAAAGAGGTATACACACGGGTAAGGGAGTTGCCCCTCTTTTCAAGCGTTATACCCGCCGCATCGTCGAGTCTCTTCTCTTATTCACCTCCACCACCTTCTCATCCCAACCTCCTTCCTCGATGGGATTCTCTTGGTGCTCTCCGAACGTGCAACTCGAAGGATCAACGCTTATTAGAGGCCCATGCTATATAAACAGAAGTTGTCGGTACTTCTGCCAGTTGCTAAAACGTTTATCCGAGAGTGTGTCGTACCGCGATTACAAAATCGATCTATTTATATTTATTTTTTTTCATATCAATGTATAATTATTTTTAACTCTAAACTAAACAAGACCTTTCGGAGTTTCGTCAACGTGTCGATGGAGAATAAATAAATAAATCGTATATAATAAAAAAAATAAATATATATTAGTTTAAACTGGTGCGCGCGTTTAATTCGGCGTTATTATCGCAAGTTAATAATAACCGAGAGATGACCGAGAGAACGAGAAAAATGTTTCGGATTCAGGTACGTTCGGTTCGTCTGGTGTCCCAATGGGGGTTTTTGTTTTCCCTCAAAGTCTCGTACATTTCGCCTTTTCGTTATATGTCGCGTAGGGATACACGATATTTCGTATAGATCGGAAAATTTCAATGTGGTCGATGTGTTCTCCTGTCTCTCAAAAAAAAATTCCCTTTTCGGTTTAACCGGCGCTGGATAGTTTACATATACACACAGAGCAGAGGAAAGTTTCGGAGTAGTTCATCCGCACGTGCGGTTACGACTAGCCGCGGAGGTGGAGAAAACGAACGAATGTCAGCGATTCAACGAATGTCCGCTATCATATGCATCGATGTATGAATTCAGAGCAAACGTGAATTTTCAAGCCTCGATACACCTGCGGTGAAGAGTCCAGATGCGTGTATACACCATACGTATTTTCTATACCTATATATACCCAACATGTACGACAAAACTAGTGAACACGGGTTCGATTGCAATGCGAATGAAAAGAGCTTCGCTTTACCACCGCTTCTCCACCCCATCCGATTTTCATTTTCATTCGCGATTGTCCTTCTGTGCCAAATGCTTCGGCAGGCTATTATCAGACTGTGGAATGAACGAAACATATTTCCCATTCGACGCTACATTCGTTTTTCTTCCTCTAAAGTTTTTCGTGTAATCTCGCGAATATACGTATTAAAAATTTTAAAAAACTTCGATCTATTTTACTACTCACCTTTCTTGAGGCTCGACACGAAGTTACTTTGCAAAATAGATCCTTAACAAAGGAACATTTTTTATCTGAAAGCAAACAAACATTTTTATGTTTTTTGGAGCTTAAAATCTATTAATTTCACTTAAAATCCCAATTCCTTTTTAATTCATATTTTACGCGCTATTTTTTTATATGATTTTTTTTTAAATTAAAAAAAATTGTTCGGATAAATAATGTTTTTTTACTCGTCCTTAATACTTGCTACGAAAAATCGAGTTGGAAAACTTATGATTTCACGTCTTTGACGAATGAGAGGAAAACCCTATAGATTAATTAATTAAAAAAAAATCATGCTACTGAGTATTGAGTCGTGAACCGATAAATCGCAATTATTAGCGACTCGGGAATCGATAAATCGCAATTATTAATGACTCGGGAATGATTTTCCTGTCGTTTACCGCGCAGTCGGTGTCGAGATAGTGAAATATTAATAGCGCAAAGGGAAAGGGGAGGTGAGGGGGGAAAGCTGCAATACACCGGGATGGATGTCTAGCTGCTGCACCTGCATTTCTTTAGCTGGTTTATTGCGACTCGAAGGGCGAAGGGGAGTAAGAGTCGGAGGAGTACACGAAGAGGGCAACGCTGAGAGACAGTAGGAGTGTTTTCCGAGAGAGTGATCGCTTCGCTAGACCGATAGGTCACATCTAACTACCGACTGCACTGCAATGCAATGGCACAGTACAGTTCTGCCGGTACAACACGAGCATATAGATAGCTACGGGCTCTCCTTCCGACCCGCTCTCGTATAATACTCCACACTCCGTTCGAGCAGAACTCGCTTGTCCCCCCCTTGAGAATTCTACTGCTCGATCCTCTCTGTAGCAAGCGAGAAGAGATGAGTAAAGAAAAAAAAGAACCATAGAAAAGAGACAGACGATACAGCTACCGAGTTTGGCATTACGTGCTCGCGTTACCGAGACGAAAATACGCGTTTCCCATTCGCAAAAGACACCTCTTTACCGCAGTCCTTATTATTTCACCGCATCTCTCGTTTACACTCGAGTAAACCTTTTTTTTACCTCTAAAAATCTCTTCCCGAATCGGCCCATTATACTTCAATCGATTTTCCGAAAACAACACGAAAAAAAAAAAGAAAAACAAAATCTCGTTATATTTTCGCGAAAAAAATAAATGATATAAATCACAATTAAAAAAAATTATTGTAAAGATAAAAAATGAATTAATGTATATCATATATGTTTTTTATTAACATTCACGTCATACTTCGATACGAGTGTAAACTGTGACTTCTCATGCGTCTTTATGACGAAGAATCTCGGTAATACGACAAGTCAACGCGTCGAATGTGTCTCGTAGTACATGTAGTCTGTTTTATTTTTCATTCTTTTTTTTGACGTTTCCATTTTTAACGTCCAGCGATATATATCATCGTGTTGATGCTCGACGCCGCGGCCGCGTTTTACAACCCACTCATTTACTGCCTCTACGAGAATATGCTAGTAGTACCCTACCGCGTGACGATCCGCAGTGAAGGAAAAGGATAGAAAAAAAATAAAAAATAGGCAAAAAATAAAAAAAAATTATATAGTAGCAAGAAGAGCCATGGAAAATAAATATCGGAGTAGTAGCGGCAGTACAGAGTTTTATCTGCGCGAGTTTTATGGATGTCAACGATGAAGGGCAAGCAGATTAATCACTCTTTCTGACGGTAGTATGAAGAATCGGGGCATATCTCAATCTGTCTCCCTATAAATCCAATGATAAATATATCTCTACGCATATATATATATATATACATATCGATACATAAATACAAAGTACCGAGAATATGTATATTCAGTTGTGTAGAAGTCAAACAAACATTTATTCGCAAACAAAAGCGAGAGAAAGATCATTTTACCGGTAAGTCAAGCGATGCGCGTCTAGTTGTTTATGATCGTCGCGTTAATAAATTATTGCGCGAATGTACGATTGTGCGCAAAGCTCCGTACGCCATGTACGTACCGGCGCTTGACTCCTACATGTACAAGAGTGCTGACTCGAACACGATGTATATGCTTCGATAGCTCCCCCCCACCTTTGACGGTAAATATCCTATGAATTATGAACAGCAGTAGCAGCTGTAGTTCTCTGGTTCGTCTCGATAAGCTCCTCGAACGAGTAGGTGTATAACTTTATCGTGACAAACACACGGGGAGAAAGATCATACACAAGTTATACTGTGTATAATATTATCTTGTAGGACAAGCGAGGCGGCGTACGAAAAAAAAAAAAAAAAAAAAAAACGGTAGAAAAATCGTGGTGTGTCGGAAAACGGTGATAAAGTATCCATCCCAAAAGGGCAATGGACTATCAAGCATTTTTTTTCTTCACTCTCTTCACAGGGTTATACTTCGACGATCAAACGATTATTCAACGATGGTGCTTCATACGAATCTCGAAAACTTTAGCGCGAAGTGAAGGATAGAAAAGTCACTGATTACCGGTTGTACGAAACTTTTATTCACCTTCCAAGGGGCTGGTTTGTCGTAAAGGGAGTAAAAAAAATTAAGCAAAAGGATAGCGAAGTAAAGATAAAGGATGGGGAGGGGGGCGAGGGGTCAGGAGGGGTTAAAAAGAAAATCTGAAGATAGAAAAAAAAAAGAAAAATAAAGAGTACGAAGCTGGTAGCACGGAGTTTTCGTTCGCTATCTTTACTAGCTTGTTAAATATTTATGAAAAATTTTCATAATCTACCAAGTTTTGCCGGTTCAATTCCCTTGTGTCGTAAGAGAGGGAAAGAGAGAGAGATAGAGAGGGAAAAGGGCAAAGAGAGCGAAAGAAACAATACCCCGAGAGGGATGGAGAGTGAGACAGACATAAAGAACAAACACGATGAGGGAATGAGAAAGAAATGTGAGCTTTTTAGCGATGTAGTATAGTATATACATCAACCCAAAGCTGTGCTTATACGATTCATTCAACATATACGTACGCACGAATAATACACGAGACCAATGAAACGCCGAGCGCGAGTTTCGTCGTATACAAAAAACGTGTAGTACAACAGTGAAAAAAATCCGATAACGATAACGATGTTTTCCTCATTCAATGGAAATATGATACATCGAAAATAAAAAATCTATAATTGTTTGGAAATTGAACGGCAACAAAAATAATGATGCATTGAGATCGGAGGAGCTTAATAGTTGTTGATTCATTAAAATCAAAGGTCAGAACGAGATTTAAGGCCTTTGGAGACTCAGCTCGGTTCCCAAAAAGAAGCTGATGTACTGATTCCCCAAATAACTGGAATTTTTTTTTTTTTCCTAACATTTCATGCATTTCTCAATTAGAGTACACTGTCTGCACGATCAGATCCATGCCATGCGTATAAAGTCCGAAACATCGCGATTTTGGTCGCAGAGTTTGTTTTTTTTTCGCCATCTTGTTTTTTTTTTTTTTTTTTAACGAATCATATCGCTATTTGCAGTTAACGCTGATTCTCTGCTGGACGACGATGAGTTGCGTCTTAGGTGATCTACCGCCGGGCACGAGACGCAATACCTATCTGCCGCCCGAGCCAACCAAAGGCTACACTTACAACACTCCCAGCGTGCCGTTTCCAAGGCCAACACCGTCATTTCCACCGGGACCACGTCCAACGCCTACGTTTCCCGGCGTGACGCCAGGGAGACCCACGGGACCTAACAGACCAACGCCGACACCTGGGCGACCGTATCCCGGTCCAGGACCGCGACCGACTCCGGGATTCCCATCTCCGAGACCAACGCCCGGCGGCGGCGGTTATCCTACGCCAGGACCCAGACCCACCCCAATCTTTCCCCCCATAACTGGACAACCTACCGGCAATAATGGAAACAAACTTCCACCGGACGTGAGTAATTCATCTCTGTCGCAACGACATTTTTTTGCTCCGATGTATACGTAATTGATCCATCGAGAGATACATTGCGAGAAACGGCGAAAGGTGCAGAATTACTATTTTTTTTATTTTTTAAATTAAGCAATCATTGCTATCATCGTCGTTAGAGTGATGTATATATCTTTTAATCGTCTCAACGAAACGTTGTGAAATTTGAACGGCATCCACGTTGAGTTGAATTGAATCTTTAAAAACTTCGTTTTTTTTTCTTTACCCGGTAACATTTTTATTTTTACAAAATATTTATGTAATGCATAATTTGCAGTGTACATTTTTTTTTTAAACCAAAAACGCTGTTTGCGCAATTGAAATCGACCATCCATCGACTATCGCGTCGACACGACTACCGATTGCGCCATAAATCTCTAACTCTACCGAGATTTTTCTTAAAAAAAATTTTTTTCTCGATGCAATTTTGATATTTTTTTTTGTCTCCGTATCGTGAATTCGCGAAATTATGCATGTGACGAAATATCATCGAGGGAAAAGAAAACTTGACGAGTGATTGTTGCATCGGTGATCGAATGATCGTTCGATTCGCGATACTTTCTCACGTAATTCAATGGTTGGAGGGAATATATAACTCGGCGAAATCATTCGTTGCTTCTCTCTCTCGCGTCTTTATCGGTGCTCTTGCGTCGCGCAACAAACGGAGAAAATTGTATATTGCACGTGGATGTGAATTCGCGTCGGAAGGTTCCGATGAGAACGTACGGTTCGATGGGCAACGTAGAAAGAGGAGATGCAGGTGTGTGGAGGGAGGGGGGGGCGGGAGGAAACGCGCTTCACAAATTGTTCGAGTTTCTATGGACACATCGCATCTGGCAAGGCGCGGAAGACGGTTCGCGATGGGGATCGTTAAAGGTATACCTCGATGTTTTATCCGCTGAGCGGCTTGCCCGGCGGACTCTTCTCGTCTCTGTGATTGCCGGGCAAAAGTGAAACACATCACATCACCTTGTACACCATTGCCGATCGCTCATAAGGAAATCTTTGCCACTTTGAGTTCGCGGTACGCATACCGCAAAAAAGAGAGTTAATGTCTGATTATACGATGTGTGTGCATCTTCTTCCTTTCCACGATGAAAATACTGTGGAGAACGAACGAACGAATGGCTATAATGTCTGCCAGATGTTCGAAGAACTGCATTGACGAGTATGGAAACCGAGAAAGATATTCATTGATTCATCGTAATAAATTTATTTGTAATTTTCGAGTCTTATTCCCAGTCAATCAAAATAGATAGTCTTTGAAAATAAAAATATCGTAGACATCGTTGAGTTTTTATGAAAACAATCAATTTTTTTTTTTTTTTTCATATTTCATATTATATTTAAAAAAAAAAATTGATAAATTACGGGTGAATTGTTATGGACCATTATTTCAAAAATAATAATAATAATAATCGAGCCATAAAAATAAATTACGGAAGTAGCGGCTCAATAAAAATTTAATAGAACAGTGGGAAGAGGAGAACTATTGCGAGGTCATTATAATGTGCATAGAATGTAATGTGCCCTCAATGAGAGAAATACGAGAAAATATTATTCGAGAGGGCGAGGCACGGCGGCTGCATTCCCGTAGACGCCTTTGCAGAAATTCTTTCGATATTGAAAGAAGCATCGAGCAACGATTAAACGCATACCTCAGAGTCACGATGAATCATGCAAATTCATGAAAAAAAAAATCGATTTTTTTTCAGCTGTTTTGCATACCGATGTGATAAAGATAATTAATCGCAAACGAATTGTCCTTACAGCATCCCGATCACGTTCACGAGCCTGGAATGCCCTTCGACTTCAATTACGCGGTAAAGGAGGACGCGTTCGGCAACGATTATTCGCACAACGCGATAAGCGACGGGGACGTGACCCGTGGGGAATACAAGGTCCAGTTACCCGACGGACGAACGCAGATAGTCCGTTACACCGCCGATTGGAAGCACGGATTTAGCGCTCAAGTATCTTACGAGGGTACACCGCGTCTCGATCTTCAACGACCGCCCGGACCCGGTGGCAATTTTCGCGGATACTAGAATTTGGTCCCAAAATTAAAGAAAAAAAAAAATAACAACAAAAAATCACCATCCACACCTCGGTACCATCATAATAATTATGTTACATCGTTTTTTCTATTTTATATACTTTATATAAAGAAAGTCGATTAAAATTAAATAAAAATGCTTCTAGAACGAAAAAAAAAAAAAAAAAAAAAAATTGTTTCGTTAACATTCTTAAATTTTGAGAAAAATTCGAGTCTTGAATTACGTACAAATACCGATGATTGTTCGGTAATTAAATTCCGACATTGTGCATTACACAGAAACACGAGAAATTTCGGGCCAATATTGTTAATTAATTGACGAAATGGTCGGTACTATACGTGTAACGGTTACTCAGTAACGAGAAATGGAAGGGCCCTAAGGTATCGAAGCAGAGAGGCTTGATACGTAACTATGGTTATAAGATAGCCGCAGAAATGCCTTGATAGTTTCACCTGGGGAACGTCGCAGCGATACTGTGGCGACTAACGCGAAGACGGCGACGACCGCGACGACGACTAACCCATTAAGGTCAAGTCTCGAGATTACACTCGTGGGTTTAGCAGTACATTGTCCGTACGTATACATATACCGCACGTATGCGTTCCGCAATTCGAATGAGTGCACTGTACGCCCTCTTAGTCTGTTACCCACCGCTCGCTGCTTCTTTCTTTCTTTCTTTTATTTTTATTTCTTCATTCTTTCATTATTATCTTTCGCTCTTTTCTCTTGTTTAATCTTGTTGCGTCGCTGTAAGCAATATACACGCGAGCTGATCCCTGAACTCTGATAAAAATATCTTTGTCTGTACAGTACGTGGACATTTCTACTTCCTTGTCGAAAATACTTCGCAAATGTACATTTTTTTATATTTTTTTCTTCTCTTTTCCTTTTGTACAATTTGCCACGCGAATAAGAGACCTCTTAATCGACCTTTGAACGAAAAAACAACGGTAATAGTTATCGAGGAGAGCTGTTCGCATTACTGCGTCGTACGAACGTTTCAATTGCGATCCTTTGGCTTTTCTACGTTATTCTCGGTTTTCTGTACGTATAAAGTTTCAAACGAACAATGGGTTACCTTGAACGCAAACTATACCTCGGGATACTAATACACGTATACGTTACTCTTGTCGTTTGCTATGAACACAAAGTTCTATCTCTCGTTGCGCTTTTCGCAGCCTCGCGTGGAGGATGTGGCGTGGAGGCTGTTGCTGCTGCTGCCTGGTCGCCTGCCTCTTCTACGGCGGCGATGGGTTCTGTGATACAAAACCGCCTCCCGCCACTAACGTCAGAAATACACGGTGCGCACTCGACTCTTCTCTCTCTTTCTCTTCAACGATCTAAAGTGTCGGTCGACAGCACGTGAACTAATCTCGCGGCACACAGAACTCACTTTCACTGCTTCGTGGGAAGAGAGCCACGAATCTCTCAGTCTATTACAGGGGTTTTCATTCCCTCGTTTAACCCCAATATATACATTAGCTTTGTCTCGTATTATAACATCGATCGAGCTACACGCTTATCATTTTTTTTTTCAAATATTCAACTCGTATACTTCACGACTCTTATATCGCTATTAAGTAAACTATACTGTAGCAAATTATTTTCACACGCAAGTAGATGAACATTTATTTATAATTTATTGCATCATTTTGATATCGCATAATAGTAGAGATCGATGGTATTACAGATTTTTTTTCATATCTGATCAGCTAAAAAAAAATCGATCGTTTGGGTTACCGGTTTCATCATTTGGTAATATTTTTTTTATCTCCGTAATGCTTTTTTTTTGTAAAAAAAATGTTTTCAATGTTCCTAAACATGAAAAGATGAAATGCCGAAAAAGAAAAAAAAAATTCGGTATTTGTATGTAATAAAAAGTTATCGAGATTTTCTTGCATCATCTCACTGTCGCGCAATAGATACAGAGATGATCGTCAGCGGTATCGATATTTTTTTTTCCAATTAGCGACGTTGTTTACTTTTTATTTTTTTCTTCTTTCGTATCCGTTTCGTGATTTTTTCGGCTCGAGTCGATACGCATGTATAGTAACCTATAGACGAAAAGCCGCGTGTTTCCCGCAGCAAAGGGAGGCAATAAAAAGACAAAAAGGTCGCACGGATAGAGATGGGCAAAAGGATCGAAAAGAAATGAAACGATAGAGCGACAGAGAGACAGAAGTGAGGCGGTAGGGATGGAAAAGTGGAGAATCAATGCATTTTTTTAGACCGCTGGATTACGGCACGGCGAATGCTTCGGCAAAGAACAGTGGAGAGAGTCGACGGATAAAGAGAGAACGAGAGAGAGAAAAAGAAAGAGGGAAAGAGTTTTCGTGAACCCGCGGCGGGTTCGTGGTGCCACGCGGTCGTGGCGAAGCTTTGGCTATTGGCTCGGGCGTTCACTCTTTTTTAGTCGTCGTGGCGGAGAGCGCGCGCGTTTCGCGGCGAAGCGCCCCTACGAATCTTGATAGTCCAAACGCTATAGGTATGTGGAAACGACGAGAACTCCGATATACTACCTATGTATACGTATATATGCATCTATATATATATAGATTGCCAGTAGTATGTATATAGGGGAGCGATCGATCGAAGTGGGAGGCTTCTATGTAGATTCTGGTATTGCCGTCCCGTCGCCTCTCGTCCCGCCGAAAATAGTGGAAATTCGGATGGGTGGAAGCACAGTCACCACCTTTATCCGTACTATATGTCCAACTATCACACACATATCTCGTCTCCTTTCACGTACATCGAAAAATGCCAACACATCGAAACGTTATTACGCTCGTGGCTATTAACCCTCTACGTTCTTTTTCACCTGAATCGTATTTGTTTCTTTTACCATTGCCTCCTCGTATCGTCTCATTCTATAGTTGGATTTTTTTTCGTGTTCACATTCAATGCCCGAATAGATTCTTATTAACAGACTCCGACACGAGGATATTTTGTTATTAATTTTTTATAATTAAATGCCGTCTCCAAAAATGTACTATCGGATCCAGAATTGGAAATGTCTCATATCACTCTTAATAGTCTCGCAAAGATTTTATTGCCCGGACGGTGGCTGTACGATGGTGGCGGTGGCGGTCCGATATTTAAGTATAAATTGATTTATGTTAAGGGGATCTCAAACTACCGATTTTTTATTTTCAGATAAAAAATCGCGATTGCACCTAAAAAATGCGCGAATTCTCAGTATTTTTTTTTTCTTCGGCAAACTTGTCAATAATTTTATATGATCAAATTCACAATAATCGAAAAAACATCGAAGATACGGCAAAGAAAGAAAATTACAATTTTACCAAAAAAATCGCCGAATGATTAATGCAAAAAAGGTTTCAATAATTATACAAATTCGGAAAAAAAAACACTCCTTCCGCGTTGAGTCGAGTTTTAAAAAGAATCGATTTTTTTTTCTAGTATTGCTCCAGATAAAAAATAACTTTATTACTGAAATCGAAATATATTAAGATGATCCCAAAAATACCATTTTTTTATTGTACAATTAAACGACGAATAGCTGTTCGATCTAAAAAAAACGTTTGAACTAATTTCCAATATTTAAAAGCCGAAAACCACAAAAGAGAAAAAAAAATACCATTTTACAAAACAAACCCCCGATATAAAAAGCTTAAAATAATTTTACAGACCACAGAGAAAAAACCGTTCTTATCAGTAGGGTGTAAAAAAAATCGATTTTTTTTTTCTCTTATCGCTTGAAATAAAAAATATCGAAGGTATGCTTTCGTGTCATTGCGCAACATCATCATACCGCTGAATCTACAAACGATGGATGCTGTACTAATAGGTACACGAATGATCGCGTTTGGTTATCCCTCGTTTTTCTCCCTCTTCCAATTAATGACATAACCCATTGCTTCGTGATTTATTAACGTGACTGCCGCTCTATCCGTGTGTACCTTCCCTTCATTGCGTACGCGTGTGGGTTTCGTGAGGTTTGTGTGTTCGTGGGACATTCGGGATTAATGCATTTTTCATTGGTACTATTTACCATATTCATTCGAATCGAGTGAAACGTATACGTAATTTAGCGATAATCCTTCGTGTTCCAATCATTCCAACTATGCGTAGTTAATACGTATAGATGCTTAATAATATCGCAAACTGATCGCTGATAAACCTCCCCTTCGGACTCAAAACGAATTAGTTAGAAATAAATCTATAACGGGAATGAACGTCGAATTTTGCATTCTCTACACGAGAGAGAATTGCAGCAATGCTGTTGTACATTGTCGTATATGGTAGAATCGAGAGACAGAGTGTTTTACGTAAATCGACACCGATAGGTCTCTCCTCTCTCCCAGCGCCATCGTGTTCAATCCTCTTCCTCTTTCTGCACCTCTCCCCGAACTTGTCGTCTCATTCCCTCTCTCTCCCTCACACCCCCTGGCAACCCGAGGGTACAAGAAGAAATTCATTTATCGGTTTTCAATCGTCTCGCTAATCCGCACTCTGAATTGATTACCCGAAAATATATATCAAGCGATTGGAGCAAATTTCCTCTGCTCTACTTTTCTCCTGTCTCTGACAAAAACACAAAAAAAAACGGCTACAAAATGAACAACTTTCTTTTCTGCATTTATTTCGAAGGTTTTTTTTTTTTCTTATACGAGTTAAGTTTTAACTATCGCAGGTTGATCGAGAAACTTGGTTGGTAATTGTTTTGAAAAAAAAAAGCCTTTCCGAGATAAGCTTTCACCATTTCGTTGGGTAGCGGGAAGCAAGAGCGGATATTGAGAGCTACGAGGGAGAGAAATAAGAGAGAGGGGAAGGGAGAGGGTGAAAAATCAGTGAGCAATAATGAGCTTCGAGTCTTGCAGCTCAGCCCAATCGAATCGTCGAAGAAGTATAAAAAAGAAAAACTCGAGCTCGTTTATCCGTGAGTTCTTGCTTCGCTCTGGTATATAAAGAAGCTTCACCGCAAAATTTGCTGAACGCGCGGGGTTCTCCTCTCCCTCTCGCTCCGTCGGTATAATTCTATCAAGTGGCCATCTCAGCGTTCCCTCCCGCTTTTCTACAACGTCTGACAACTTGATAATAAGCCATAAGCCGCTTCGGAGTACTCGTTGATGCGGTTACTCTTTCAGATCCGCGAACACCAGCGATATTTTTTAAATTAGAAAAAAGAAAAAAAATTCACCTCCAGAGTGAACTTTGTTTCGCATTTTTATCTTATTTATTCTCGAATTCGTCGAAGAATTCGAAGCGTGATAACATTCGCGGCTATACGATGTCCGGTTTAGCAGACTGTCAATTTTATCGGCGTAATTAGGAAAATTCAATTTTCGAAGTGTAAGGGAGAGAGAGAGAGGGGGGAGAGAGAGATTATCGAGTGAGGTAAAGGCTCTGAGATTGTATGACGCAGGGTCGACGAGCCGCGCGATTCAAGGGTGGTCCTTGCTAATTCGTTTAGCCGCAGGGCGTGTCGCAATAGGAGGGGTAAGCGCTTTTGATATACAAGCGAAATCATCCAACACATCCGGCCGGGAGAACCCTCATGGGCCAAAATGTTAGGGGGTAATTGTACACACCCTCTCGACCATATACCCCTACCAATCGTATTATGCCGTAATATAAAAGCTCTCCGCCTGTATCTGCCTATCTTGGTACCCTCTGCTAATGACACGATAAACGAATATTCTACCCCACGCAGTGTCTAAAATAATTCCGTTTTCCGGATTATTTTGTACACCAATTATTTCACTCGTTCCCAATGCGAAAGCTTTTCGTAACGCCTTGCCAATGTTCGTTAATTGCTTTTTGATCGAGTCAATCGCTCATTCTACCCCATTTATGCAACACTGCGCGAGTATCGATAGGGAAATCATATTAATCGGATAACAATTATATTCAATACATACAATTACCTTATTTTTAATTTGTTTTTTTTTTCATTTTTTTTCTCTTTTTTTTTGGTCACGTAGATTAATATTTGTGCAACGAGTTTATGTGCAAAATGAATTGATATTTGCGTTAATATCGATAGAGTCAATTAAAAATATGATTGAAAAATGTTTTTTTAAACCATTGCGGGTGATGGGGGGTTTGGGAGAAAATGCCATATTTGTGGAGAATTTAAGAGGGTTAATGTCGATTTTGTTTGCGGATGAGAGTCCCTGATGATGGTTAGTCGCTCTGACGAGTTCCAGACACACGTGAAGTTGAAGATATAGGAGACCGAGAAGGGTTGCGTAACGACGACGAGTACGCGGGAGTCACGTACGGGTAATGAGGTGATCCAGCGGCAAAGGGGTCTCCCGGGATGTTGCTCCACATCTTTTGCGTGTGGAGCGAGAAGAGACCCGGTAGCAACTGCACTACAAATACTTGGATATGTATTAAAGTCGCAACAGCGGTTGCATAGCTTCATTCTCATTCTTCGCTATAAAACTTATCCACGACTATGTATATCACATGTGCATCTCCCGTTCTTGAATGACGGAAGAGCGGAAAGCGCGAAGAAAAAGAAACGCTGACAGGATAGAGATGAAATACTCTGTCATTCTTTCGAAAAACGACAACCCGGAGATTCTTCGGAGTGTTAAAAGACAGCCGGAGCCATCAAAAAGGAATCTAAGGCGACACGCGTTTCTCGTAATCCTCGTGTGTATTTGACGAGTAAATGCAAAAGACAGCGTACATGCGTTATAAAAATGCCAACGCAGATATTCTTCTTTTTTTTTTCAAAGCCATGCAACGTGATGTATTTCCGTCTGCTCAGGGAAAAAAACGCGATATATATAACTGAGAACATTTTTACGAACTTTTCAATCTGTTGGCAAAAAATCCTTTCTTCTAACTTTAACATTTTTCGTGCTGCTTTAACATTTTTCATTATTTTCTAATAGAACGAAAAAATTATTTTATAATCCGGCAACAAACATATTATTATTAATATTTTACAAAGCGACGCGAACTAATAATTTTTTTCCTGTCGTTTCAAGTCTATCATCCCGTTGATCGCGAATAAACAATTTATTTCACTTTTCGCTTGACATTTGATACGGAAATCCTTGCCAGAAGAAAATAAATTATTTTTCTCATTTATCATTATCATGAAAATGGTTTTTGAAAAAAAAAAAAAAAAAAAAAAACCACGAATTTAAAGATAGAAAAAAATCTTACGGGATCCACGGAACGCTGATAACGCCATCGCACGTACGGTAGGGTTAGTACATACTTACAGCACTAACGGTTAGGACAAGTGAAATATCCTCCAAGCTTTACTCAACTCCCCGTAGCGTCGACACATATAAATGCGTGCTTCGAATATTATTACTCCCGCACGAACGCTCGTATGTAAGCTCGAGCGGAGGCAAGAACTGAGGATAAAGAGCCTTGAAGAAAAATTGTCCTTTATCCCACACCCGCTTTGACCGCACACCTTAGCATCAGTTCTCTCCCGCATGTGAGAGAAAAAAAAAAGAATCGAAAGAAATAAACGACGAGGGATGGAGAGTAAAAACAGGGCAAAGGGGGGAAAATGCGAAGGCGAAGCAGAGGAGGGAAGGGAGGGGCGAGAGGGGCAGCTCCTTCGAGAGAAGTTTGGACGAGGAAAACTTTTGAGCGGAGGCCTTATACCGCTTTCACAAAGTTGTGAAACATTCTGTCCTTATCCTTCCTATGCTCTTTCTTCTTTCTCTGCTCTCTTTCACCACCCCCGCATTTCTATATCCTTCGTTTTTTTCACCCCCCTCCCCCCAGCGACCTTACCCCCTTTCGCTCTCGTCGATTGGGGACCGAGCGACTATTCAATAAACTCAAAGGTTCCGAACATTTTTTTTTTTTTTTTCCATCGTTTAACTAGACTTCTTCGTTTAGCCGCGATAGCGATCGACGAACAGGAACAAAGTCGAATCGACGTTTGACAAACAAAGTGGAGAGTCTCGAAGTCAAAAAAATTATGAAGCGATGTTTAATTTTCGGCAATAACTTTATTAACTATTTGAATGTTAATAATGTAATAAGGGACATTTTTTTTTTTTTTTTTCATTTTTTTTTATCATCATTTAAAGGTCGTTGAAGACTGCATTGAAATCGATGACATTAACGGTATGTGTGACTGTGCTTCGAAAGTTTGAATCTTTCACGATATGAATCGATAATGCCGGACGGATATGTATTTATAACCATTTTCTTAAATTATTTACATACTCGATGGTCTTCACAGCGTAGAAATACGGAAATCGATAAATTATGGACCTGAGAAGGAAATATGATTTCGAAATTCGTTCCGATTATTCAATAATCGATAAATCTTTGTAGTTAATAATTCGTACGTGAATCGAAGGCAGTGAGATTTTGACGCCCGATCGGGAAAAAGGCGAACCTCTGACTTGAATTTAACGGGGAAAAAGATATTGGAAACGTTTTATATTGTACAAAAGAGGAAATGAAGAAGCCAATATAAAATTGGCGTATGAGATACGATGAAACGTGAGCAAATAAGTGAACGCTTCGACCCTTTGTTCATCTCACGTTTTCATCGCGGACCGGATACCTCTCCTTTGTAGCGTTTACGGAAGCTTCGAAATAAAGTTGAAAAAAGATATACGCATAAATTGTGAGAAACCTACGGAGCTTGCAATTTTTTTTTCATCCGCTAAATTTCGTCTGTCGGCAATATATGCGACGCTTTGGGGCGTTGCAAGTTGCAAAATCGTAAATAAAGATTGGCAACCCCCCCCCCCCCCCCTCCCCTGGTTTCGATAGTCGAAGGTTTCTATACGATTGTTACGTACGTTGCACTTTCATTTCCCATTCCGAAAGCATCGAACAATCGATCAGAGGGGAGAAGAACCCAATCTGCGTCACGCTGCTCGTCGACCATCAACACCGCAGCAACGGTACCGGCAAGCATCGTCTCCTCTCCTCTCGTTCGTGACGCTCAATCTCCCGCGTGCAATATGTACTTTTCTTCCAAGTGGACAACTGGGGGAGGGGATGAGGGGCTTTGCGAGTATCCGTTCGCGGCCGGATGCTTTTGCAGCGAATAACAAGTACGAACGAGGAATTAAAGCTTCGACACCGCGAACGCTTTCCAAACCGTTTTCGCGTTCCAATTTATTTACTCTAATGAATTTCGTTAAAGTTGTATAAACTTTTTTTTTTCGGCACCAAATTTTTGAAAAATTTTAATTAACTTGGTCGATGTAGCAGTTACCACTCATTGACATTTGAAACGATGCAATGACGACGTAAAAGCTCGGGTTCGGGAAAAAAATTCAAATTGGATTTTGTTAATAAAATGAAAATAAGTTACTCCATCAATATTCTCCCTTGAAATTTCGCTTTGGTGTGAAAAATTAAATACTCTAAATTAATCAAGATAAAAGGGCTGCAAAAGCTCGTCGATCATTATTTTAAAAACATAATATTTTTATACCGATAAAAAAATTGCCAATTATTTTTTGACTGTCTATTATTCATGTCTAGCGATTTTATGACGATAAAAAAATAATATTCTCAATTGAAGCAAAATGCTAACCAATGTTACATTTCATATTAAGCGTCTTCGGCAAAAAGTTATTCTCAAAAAAAAAAAATTTATAACAATACACTCGAGTACAATGAAAGATTATTAGATTCTGAGCTATCGGATTAACGAGGCCCTCGATACAAATAAATTCTACTTGTTACGGCATAAAATTGCACAAAAGTTAGAGATCCACAACTACTGGCAAGTGGCGCGCGGGCTGTGCTCAAGAGGATAATGCGTCCTCTTTCCAACGATCCCGAGTATTTATAGGATATACCGGAGAGCGTTGTATCTATATAGAGAATAAAGCCACAAACTCATCGTTAGCTTATATTCACACACACACGCGAGGATATGCTCTGTGGTAAAAAGGTAATACGGATGAGATAGGTGTCGCAACGAACGAGCAACTTAAACTCTTCGTCGAAGCGACAGGCCCAGCGCCACACGCTCGCCTCGGGAGAGATCGATGTGCTCCGTTAAATTAGATCACATGAAGAGCGTCCAACGATTGCATAAGTGTATCGTACAAGAAGCAAAAGAAGAAGAGAGTTCTCTCTTATCCATAAGCATACATAGAAGTGCTACAGATTCGCTTCTCGTTCTTCTCGATGTTATGCGAGCGCTGCGAGATTCGAGCGAAAATGTACGTATAGTATATCGCACGTGCAACCTACGGATAGTTTTTTCATCTCTCAAATAAGCCAATAACAATAATTACAATAATGATCGATGATTAATCGTTAACACGTCGTCACTTTTGCGCAGAGAGTGGGAGTGAAGATGAGGAAAGAGCTTGTGGCGCGAATTATTATAGTAACAATGAATGACAAAGAATAATATGATGGGCAACGGTGGGATTAAAGTATACCGGAAGTCTATGCAAAGAGTGGATGGGAAAGGTGGCCTCGTTAGCGATTACACATTGCTATAAACTCGAGAGACAACGTATTTCTTTCTGTGTTATTCCGTACAGCGAAATATACGGAAAATATATTGCGATATATTTCTAATAAACTGATATATACATATATTTCAATTTTTTTTTCTTTTTTTTCGTGCGAGAAATGTATAAATTGTTTGTGAATGAAATGAAAAGGATTCGAGATATATTATCCGATTAAACGTGAGATCGTTACGATACGACTGTTACTATCAAATTGATTCAGCAGCGATCGTAAGTAAGGATATTTCATCTGTAAAGATTCTAAGTTATTATTTTACTCCTTATATCGATACTTATTATTATTATCATCGCGTTACTTTTTCCATCTCTATATCTATAGAAAGTCCGGAGATTTCAATAAAGCGTTTTCTGATGCAATTCACAGCAATAGCTGAGAGACACAGTAGACATAGTATCCTATCCTGTAGCTGGGCGCGCGGGGAGAAGCGACGCTCACACAGAGCGTCCCACGTTGCACCGATGTTGCATCGGATGCAGTTCAGAGATTGCACAGTCTCCGCTTCGATGCAAGAGACAAGAAGAGGTGTCGATGTTGTTTTTTTTTTCTAACTCTTCATCGTCTTCCCTGTTCTCCTTTTTTTTGACAAATTTTTCCTTTTTTCTACCCAAGAGACACCGGTGATTCGGCTATTATATCAGCGAAGAAGAACCCTCCTCTCGACAAGCTGTTGCTCGAGAATGAACGCGAAGCTTCCCAAAGGATAACACGGGTCTCAGTATCTTACTCTTGAAAAAGAAAATCAATTCTACGCCGTACCGAAAAGAGGCTGTTTGATGCTTCAGTTTTACTCTTCCAAAGTCTGATAGAAAGGCGCTATGGGTTTTTAGAGATGTCTCTCTGCATCCCGTTCAACTAATTTGCATCTTAAACACACGAATATATACCGTTGTTGCGATCGCAACCTCATTTTCATTCGTATTATGGTACATCGGTGCCGTCATCGGTGTCGTCAAAGGATGATGACGAAAATTCTATTCCTACGGAATTGACGGCTTTTCGGATTTAATATCGCCGGAATAAGTGGGGATGCAAGAGCCGCGTATAAAATAGAGTTTTATCTTAATCAATTCCATATAAACTTCAATCTCGGATACACGATAATGAAACCCCGAAATCGAGCATTAAACGATCGTTAATTAATAAAATTGAAATATAGCGTCATGAAACCAGAACTTTATATATTTCGCAAATTTTTCCAATGATGTAATCAGCGGATGATGTTCCTTGCGAAATTGTTTTTGTTTTTAAATATCCGCGAGTGAATTTCTTATCATTAATATTCCTCGTTTGATCGAAGCGAGGATAGACGGATAATTGACAGGGACACGTGACGAAAGATTGAAGTTCTCGATCAAACGTCAATCTTGTAGCCGAGTGCGCGATGTAAGTGCCAACATCGCGATCGACGTTCCTGCACGCATCCCTCCGCTTCGACATCGGCAGACGATAGACACGCGCATCGATATGCACACACATACACAAAGGCAGGTAAAAGATCGTTTCTATAATCGAATATAGCCGGAGTCCAAAGACGATAGATATACGTTATATTGCGAAAGTGATTCGCAACAGCATCGTCGTGATAGTTGCGGGTACGTTGGGTTGTACTCGATCTCCGGTTGTACGGTAGTCGTGGAGGGCTACCGATACCCACATTGCCCTAATACTACATATGCATCGATATATTCGCCGCGTATATGCGCATACCCGCGATGTTCACTTCTCGGTTCGTCGTTTCTACAGGCCTGCAACGTAGCCTGCAACTTGTGTGATACAACACACCGATTCACCGCGTTGGCTGTATGGAAACACGACTGGTAATAGCTGCGGATACGAACTATATGACGGAGGCGGAGGAGGTACGAGAAGAAGGAGATGATGCAGAAGGATCCCGGGAGCGTGAATCGGCCCGTGCCGGATGGTAAATCGGAGCAGTAGTCGGCTACAAACACGACACACATACATGCGGATATTCAGACATCTAACACAAGCGTATGTATGCCTGCGGAGAGAGAGACTCGTTATCTCGAGGATGCTACTAGGATCCTCTTCAGGCGAGTCTTAGTTGTAGTTTATACTATATGTTTCGAACGAGTGCGGGGTGAGGGATTTGGGGGAATGGTTATACATCGGGAGAGAAACGGGCTCCACCGATTCGTCGTGGTCGTCACCGATACCCGAGATTCACCACTGTGACACGCTTACAAGCGTTATATTCATGGATGAATCTTTTTTTTCCCCTCCCGGTTGCACTAAATCCATGATTTAGAATCTCAACTACTGACGGTTTGCCGAGGCCTGTCTTGACTGTCTGGGATATGCAAGCAAGTCGTTGTATATATCCTCATACAGAGGAGTATAAACACACCAGTTGTGGGAATATATAAAGCGGATTAGAGGGTTCGAGGTTTGTCATTCGCGGTAACACCACTCCAGCAGCGAGCTGCCGGGTGGATAGTCAGATTAAAGGAATTGGAAAATTTTTCTCACTAAAACGAAAAGACAAAAAAGAAAAACACTTTAAACGAGAGACCCCGTGTGCGATACAGTGAGAAGGATTTACGAACTTCAGCGCGAGTAATATATGATACATCGATTTAACGTTGGAGCAGTTAAAATGTTCAAAGTGAGTTTCTCGAAATTTGTCGGAAAATAATACTCATATTCATATGTATATCGCAAAAGAATTTTTGGGATTAAAGAATTATTTCTTTCTCAGTTATTACTAGCAACGACGGTGCTCGTTGCGGTTCTGGCGAGGCCCGAGCCACCAGTGAATTCTTATCTACCGCCGGGTCGCGGTGGACCAGGGGGCGGAGGTGGCGGAGGTGGCGGTGGTGGCGGTGGTGGCGGCGGTGGAAACGGAAGCCCGTCCAGTCAGTACGGGCCACCAGGATTTTCCGGAGGTTCACCGATTGGCTCAGGTCCACGTGGAAACGGCGGTGGGTCCGGTAATTTTGGCAATGGCGGGGGCAACGGTAATGCCGGAAGACCGTCAGACAGTTACGGTCCACCTAATTCCGGTGGTAATTCTGGATTCGGCGGTGGTGGTGGTGGAGGTGGTGGACCTGGAGGATTTGGAAACAATGGAGGCGGTGGACGTCCGTCGGACTCTTACGGACCTCCGGGAGGTGGATCCAACGGTGGGTCGCAAAGGCCATCAGATTCATACGGACCGCCGAGTGGTAATTCCGGTGGAAATGGTGGATCGAACAGGGGAGGGCAAGCACCTTCGAGTTCTTACGGCGCGCCCGGCGGTGGTTTCGGTGGGCAAGGACAGTCGAGTGGCTTTGGATCGGGAGGACGAGGTGGAAATGGTAACGGTAACGGTGGTGGAAGGCCCTCAAGCAGTTACGGAGCCCCTGGCAATGGAAACGGTCAAAATGGACAGGGTGGACCGGGTGGACGAGGTGGACAAGGGGGTAATGGGGGTGGAAGACCGTCAAGCAGTTACGGACCGCCTGGAAATGGACAAAGTGGACAAGGAGGCAATGGCGGTGGAAGGCCATCAAGCAGTTACGGACCACCTGGTAATGGAAATGGTCAGGGTGGACCAGGGGGACAAGGGGGTAATGGGGGCGGAAGACCTTCGAGTAGTTACGGAGCGCCCGGAGCTGGAAACGGATTTAATGGGGGTAACGGTTTTGGCAATGGTAACAATGGCGGAAATAATGGAGGCGGAGGACCGTCGAGCAGTTACGGACCGCCGGCCGCTGGCGCTCCAGGAAATAATGGACAGGGCAATGGAGGCGCTGGATATCCGTCTGGAGGACCTGGAGGCAACGGTAATGGAGGCTCCGAAGGATACGGAAGCGGAGGACCGGGAGGCCAAGGAGAAGAAAGCAATGTAACGTAACTAGTAACTAGAAATAGATTTAGATAAATTGATGAAACTATATTAATCTTTCAACCTATCCACCGCTGTGTCACTTCCTATAATTATTTCGGGTTATTTTCTATTTAAACGTCTATAAATTGAATACAAGCGTTGAAAACGTTGAAAAATGACCGCGTGGAAAAAATTTCAGACGGTAATTCATGTTTTTAATACGCACGGGGCAATCGGTTTTTTTTTATTAATAATTATTTATTGACGGGCTTCAAGAACGAAAAAACCTATACCCATGGCAAAAGTTTCATCAATTTTCCATATTTTTTTATTTTTGCTAATCAACAAAAAAAAAAAGAAAATTAAACCTGACAAAAAGAAATTTATTCGATACAGGAACCAGCAAAGTACGAGTTCAACTACGAGGTCAAGGATGCGCAGACTGGAACAGAGTTCAGTCAAACTGAGAGTCGCGACGGTGATCGTGCCCAAGGCATGTTCAACGTTCTACTGCCGGACGGAAGGAAACAGATCGTCGAGTACGAGGCCGACCAGGACGGTTTCAAGCCGCAGATAAGATACGAGGGTGAAGCGAATAACGCTGGCGGCGGTAGCGAAGGATACAGTTCCGGTGGTCCCGGCGGCAATGATGCCGGCTATCCTTCCGGTGGTCCCTCGAGTTCAGGCTCTTCTGGAAACAATGGTGGAAACGGTGGTGGATTCAACGGTGGTAGTTCTGCTGGTGGCTATCCGTCCGGTGGGCCCTCGGGCGACGGAGGTTTCGGCGGTGGTAACACGGGATTCGGAGGTGGTACTTCTGGTAACGGTGGATATTCGTCCGGTGGTCCGAGTGGTGGTGGTGGTACCAACGCCGGTAACGGAGGTTACTCGTCCGGTGGAAATAACGGGGGTGGTTTCGGCGGATCTGGCGGCTATCCCTCGGGCGGCCCATCCGGAGGAGGTGCCGAAAGCTTTAGAGGTGGAAGCGGCCCGTCCGGAAATGGTAAGTAATAAAACACAACCACTTCGTCCAATCAAATATTCAATCGCAACACTAAGAAATCGACCGTTCCAAACGTTTCGAGAGTAAATGAGCTCCAATCTATTCGTAAACTCCGAGGATAGTACTTGTATATCTATCGGTGCAAAACTTTGCGGGTCTACGTGTTTAGTTGGGGAACAGCAAAGGGACAGAGAGAGAGAGGAGAGAACGTGAGTTATAGAGGGTTTGCATAACGAATGTATATCGAGGTAAATTAAATCACCACGTGGGGTTCGCTGCTTTCACGTTTATAGTATATACAATACATGTATACGTTGAACGCTGTAGAGTGAAGGAGTGAGAATAGTGTAGCTACGAGCCACGAGCGATAAATAACGACGACGTTACAGGGGGCTACCCATCAGGACGACCTGGCGGTGGTTTCGGCGATGCTGGCAACGGTGCAAGTGGCCAAGCTTCTGGAAACGGAGGATATTCGTCTGGCGGACCGAGCGGTGGAGGATCTTTTGGCGGTGGTTCGAACGGCGGTGGATATCCATCTGGTAGCGGAGGTGATGCCGAAGCCAATGGAGGATATCAATACTAACGAGTATCGATATTAACGGTAGCGAAAGAAACAAAAGTATAGTTTTACGAAGACTTGAAATACCACGATATTTATACTCAATTATTCAACATTATCTTCAACAAGCTCTTCTATCAACATTTAACACGTATCCGTAGGCATTATAACTTTTCCACATGGGTCTCATTTCCGTATTCACGATATTTTCTATTATGCATTAAATAACCGTTCCACTTGTAGAATTATTTTTTAATACGCGATTATCAATTCCGAATTTATCGATTGAAACCCGTGGAACACGTATATTAATAATTAACTTATATCTATATATAAATATATATTATACATTATATACACTATATTGTATATATATCATAAATTATCTAGTGCCGATGTTTTATTCGTTTCAAGGCGTAACAGCCTCACGTTTATGCACCCGCATGTTTATCGAACATGTATAGTTGATTGTACTTATCCTTACGTATCGAATTAAATTTTATGAACAATGAGAAATTTCAATCTTATTCTTTAATCTTTACTCCTACTCCTATGCTTCTTCTACTTCTTTGTGTTCGTATAAAAAAAAACTGCAATCAATGACCCGAGTGGGTTTGCCAAATTGCAAAATACAGCCGGAGAATTGTCGGCGATGAGAGCATTTCGCTCGAGGAACCAGGAAACTCGACGAGTACAACTCCGAGAAATATTATAGAAGAGAACTCTCGTCTAGGGAGGGAGGATAGGGCGTTCACTCTCAGTACTCTCCGACTGCAGCGTCTGCCTTAAGAGATGCTTCTGTGCTGTCAAGCGAGTATTGCGGTTTTATTATTAGGTATAATAACGGTCGTACATTTGCATTATCACAACATGACGATTCGTCAAATGACTATGTTTCAATCTTCATTACATTGCGCCTCTCGAGGGGGGGTGGTATAACTTGAAACGAAGAAGGAGAACTCGAATTCATCGCGGGTATAAAGACTCCGTGCGCTCGGTGATTCTTGGCTTATCTCTTAGTTTTATTCTATCAAACGCCAGAACTACAACGGTTCACAGTGACAGACTGCTCATGCTTCTCAAGGTGGGTAATTTTTCTTCGTACCGAAAAGTATTTCGTAATATCCAAGTTAAATAATGTTGAATAATACTTCGATCGTCAATAATTATCGAATAATCTCGAACGCGGAAACGAATAATCTGATGGTGATATTCAGTGTGAAAACAATCGAAGTGATTTTATCGATACTCGTTTGTTCATCATTTTTGTTGTTTAATAACGTGTACAAGGTGATTGTGTACGTAGGTATTTTTTTAAACTCGGAAATGAGACGAAATAAAGGCAAAGGGTTGAAAGTATTTTTCTCTACTTGACGATACTTTGTACTCTATTTGAAGTAGTGCAAGCGAACGACGTAGGCAAAGTCAGATAGGATGGCTACAATGGTAAGCACCCTCGGGAGCTGCTCAAACAATAATTTGCAACTACTTGGCTTAAGGAACGGGTCATCTGCATACCCAAGTATGCAGCTTTCCGTCGTATTCCCTTCCAACCCCTTTTTCCAACCCCTTTCCCATCCCAGTACCGTTCTCTTCCTGTCTCGCCGACGGCGTATCTTCGAGCGCGGCAACCAACCCTCCCTCTCTCCACCCTCTGAAGCTTCTGCCACTTGGCGTTAGTCGATGCGCGATCCCCCGAAAGGCTATTTAAATGTCTAACGCCGACGTCGTCGTACCACCCAACCGAGCACCGTCGGTTTTCCACGTGCTTCGGGGATTCTCTCGCGAACTCTCGGGGTATATAGACTATCCCAACGTTGCATAATGGAATACTTTACGTCGGTGAGCCAATGCACACACACCTATACATCAACGTCACTTTTACAAATTTATATTACCTGAGAACGGTGATGATATTCCCTTAACAGCACTTCTCATAAATATATATATAATCTGTGATTGAAATCGCGACCGATGAATCAGTATTAACTGTTGAAACGATTGAAAATTCAAAAAAAAAAGAACCCAAAAACGAAAGCCATATTGCATTGACATAAAAGTACGAGTACATTTCGATCGGGAATGAGGAGATTCGGCTGCAATTCGAACACTCAATCAATCAGCTCTTTGACGGTAGTCGGAGTACAATTTATCAGTTTTTTGTTTTAATTTAATTTATTTATGTATTGAAAACTCAATCGATCACAGGATATTCACAGGAGTCATAAATGACGAATTTTGTTACGATTTTCAGGCTTTGGTTGTGTTGGCCACGATGATGGTGACGATTCGCAGCGAACCACAAGGAGCAGCTTATCTGCCGCCCAGTGGAGGCAGACCTCCCGGTGGTGGTGGTGGTGGTGGTGGTATTGGAGGAGGGGGAACCGGACACCCCGACGAATGGGCAGGCGTAAGACTACGATTTCCCCAAAAGCCATTGAAAATTATTTGAATTTTTCATACGAAAATTTGTTTCGAAATGTTTATCTCTTCAGGATCCCGCGAATTATGAATTTTCCTACGAGGTACAAGACGCCGCGGTGGGATTGGATTTCGGTCATCGCGAGATGCGAAAAGACGAAGAAGCCAAAGGGACTTATCACGTATTACTACCCGATGGTCGAACTCAGATCGTCGATTATGTCGCGGATGCTGGAGGTTATCGTCCAATGATTCGATACGAGGGCACGGCGACGTTTCCGGCGGCTGGACCCGGCGGAAGTGGCGGTGACGAAGGTTACAAATATAAATAATTTTCATCGCAACAGCATCCAACACTTCGAGGGTATAGATAAATATATTTTGCTGATGTATATATCGATTATATATACCCTGTACGCTTGAGGCATATTTGCCCTCGATTTTCATCTCGCTTTTCTAGTTTCGTCGATTAATTCATCGCATTGTTATTAAAAAAAAATGAGTCGCGTAAAAAAAATCGTCACATCGATAATAACAATAATGAAATTTTCGATGAATTCCATGTCGCGCGGAGTTGTAACGATATCGAATCTCAACGGTATTCTTTACCGATAGAATATTTATCGTTAAACATAATGTGATTTGATTTATTTGTATTGTTTTTAAAATGTTAAATATATTTTAAAAAAAGTTTTAAAAAAACTGCGAAAGCATAAGACAATGTTTGAAATTCCTCACCCATATATTCGTGGCGCTTTACATCGAAAATTGCGGAAAAAAAATGATAAAACCGATTTACTGGCTGCCCATAAAAACGTTCCGATTCCTGTACAAAAGGCTCGGCGGATGAAAATACTTGGATGAATTTGCCAGAACCGCCACGAGAGAACGACACAATGCACCTTTCACCTACAGTTATGCTCAGCGTCGAACGCCGATGATCGGAGTTTAAACTCGATATTACAACGCATTTTGCTCTCTGTATATCGGCTTTTATCGGTAAACGTGGAGGAAATTGTTGCGATTGAAAATTTCTCTTTCGATAACTAATCGTGAGTTTCGTGTAGCATTTTCGGTCGAACACCTGTTGATGTTGTAAAAATGTCACCATATCTATTCGCGAAATAAATACGTTTAACCCGAAAGTATCCCCTTTCGATAACTCATACTGCATTTCCGCTGCGATTACCGGAAATCCTGGTAGTCAAATTTACAAAACGACAATTTTACGTGCTTTTCAATCCGAACTCTAATTTCCAAAAGCATACGATCGATTTCGCAAATAAATTTTTGCCGAATATTTTAATTTTTTTGAATTTCGCGAAAATAAAAAATTTAATCTTGGAATTACTCTCTGCTGTATACATTCCTATTTAAATGCTCAAAAATGCTTAATGAATCGTTATAATTTTTTAAAATAAAATTCTCAATAATATTAGATATATCAATATGATTATACGCGACAATTGTCGACAAATCCATCAATTTTAATTAACCTTTTGATTTGTTTATTTAATACTCTCGTCTATCCGTTCGAAAATGGATAAATTGAAATCGAAACGTTATTGCGTGTTAGACGAACGAAAATAATTGGAAAGCTATCATGTTGAGGGTTGGGATTTTAGCTGTGGTTACGCAACTGGCTGCTGCCGCCGACCGGTGGTCATTGGACCCTCTCGCCTGCCCTCTGCATAATCCTCTCGGTTTCCCCCGACAATGGTACTTCGGAGCCATTCGCCGGAGAGTATCGATCATTATCTCTATAATTATAACGGAATAACCGAAAAGCTCTCTTCGTGTCAGTCCCCCGTTGGAATATCGAATTTTCCATATTTTACTAACGAACCCAATAATGTCACTCTGCTCCGTCAAGCTTTACTCTCGTACCGTTTGACGATAAATCGATAAGGAATTTACCTCCCGCGATCGTGTTAGAAAAAAATGCTTGAAGACTCAGAGAGAAAGAGAGAGAGAGAGAAAGAGAGCGAAACCACATCGAGCGATTTCTCGTGTTAATTCAATTTAAATCCCTTCGATTTAACTCTCGAATTCATTCCCCGACTATCATCATTGTTCCTTCGGCACAGATATCGTGAGGTTTTTTCTCAACGTGTTTTCTCTATTGTTCTTCGCTTAAATCGAAGCCAAGAACGACGACACAGCAGCGGTTGATTGCCGCAGATTATTCCATTTGCTGCACACGTGATATCGAGCCGACACTCCGCTCGAGTGGACGCCTCTGAGCCCTTCGCGCATTCTCGCTTTCCGTGATCAATGAAAAATTCATTACTCGTTCCGCAACGAACGCAAAAACCCAGGCGCATTATTGTCACGAAGTAAATAATTTATTAATGCAACGAAGCATTTTCCATCGATAATACGGATAACGTGTTGCGCTCGGCGACCGCCGCGGGTCCGAGAGATATATTCAAGTCGGAAATTGATAGTCAACAGCGTCAAAGTCCACAGTCGGTTTTACCCTTCACACACAACGTTTCGAAGCGAAAAAAAGTCAAATAACAATTTTCCAACAATTCGAGAGATAAACGAGAAGGATAATGGGTAATTGCGGACCAAATAATATATACGGTGAGAGTTGTCCACTGTTTTTCGTTACCGGACTCATCGGTAAGTTAATTATTCGTCTAATTATCGAATCAATTCGTTTGGTAATTAAATTATCGAGGATTCTTTGAAAAAAATTACTCATTCAGGACTGCGACCCTTCGAAATATGCAAGACGACACTTTTCGGATATCTATACGTGATGATTTTACTTGCGGGTTATTGCGCGCTTTACTGGTATACGATAATCGAGACACTCGATTTGTTCAAAGAAATGAGCGTCTATACGATGATAATGACATTAAGAATCGATCAGACGTTCACTAATCTATTTTTTGTCATTTTAACGATAATCTCGAGTGCCGTGCAGAGTACGAAAATTCGAAAATTGTACGCGGAACTTAAAGATGTCGACGAAAAATTGAAACTTTTGAACGTCAGATTCGACTACGGAAAAGCGATGAGGAGAGACATTGTTCATATTTTTGAAATAACGATGTACACGATTTTGTTCAGTCTTCTCGAATATTTTCCTCTCGACGGTCCCGATACCACGAAATTCCTTCACGTTATTTGGCTCGCGAACAGTATTCCGCAATTCGTAAACACCTTTGCAATAGCGAACTTCGTTATTGTCATTCTGAAGATCCGACGACGACTCGAGGCTATAAACGAATTCATACCGAATCTCATGATCGTCGAGAAAAACTCGATCAGTACTCTCGAAATGGAGATGAATAACGGTACAAATATTCGTTCTATTATGGATTATTCCATTTTTTTTTTTTCTTTTTTTTACGTACGAAAAATAATCTTCGACACGGGACAGTGAAATACGTTTTCTCATAGTCTTTCGCCCTGCAGTTTTCAGATTGAGACTATTGAACAAAATGCACGAAAAACTTGTCGACGCTGCGACGATTCTCAACAAGGCACACGGACTCGTGTTACTGACGAGTTTCGCTGTATACTTTCTCACCACTTGCATGCACTTGAAAACAGTTTATCTCACTGCCGGCAAAAAGCCTCAACTGGTCGATTTTTTCGTCGAATCTTTTTGGGTTATTTTTTATCTTGGAAAATATCTTTACGTCATCGATACCTGTCACAGTGTTACGATACAGGTAAGTAATTTTTTTTTCATCGTAATTAAAATAAAAAAATTTTTTTTATAAACGTCCGAAGTTTCAAGTTAATCGAATAAAAAATGATGAATCATGCAAAGTAATGCATATATCGCGGTTTAATAGTTCGAAAAAAAAAAATAAAAATAATTTTTTTTAATTAATTAATTATGAAGATTTCGCGCAAGAAACATCGACAAACTAAAAATAACTACATATGTAACCAGCAATTCTCGTGTCTCGAGTGCTCTTTTTTTCGCGGTCGAATACTTTTTTTTTTTTTTTTTTTAACGCATATGGACCGTTCGTCGTTTAGAAGAACCATCAATCCGGTTTGGCGCGTTGCTCGCGATCGATTTTTTTTATTTCAAGTTGTTACATTCGTGAAGTGCGTCGGTGTTGATTGAAGATCCTTCCGAGACGGATCTGTCAGTATTGCAAAACTCGCGCTTCGTTTGCCTCTCGAGTTCTTTGCGCGTATGTCTTCCCTTTTACACCGAAATAATCGTGCATCGGCTATACACCGCTGGCTAACATTCTACATTACGAAAGATATGGTTGTGTGGCCGGTACGGTACGCAGACTCAGCCTGATAGAGGGTGTACCAATGATGTTACATTAGATCGAAGGTGATGTTCCGCGTAGCCAAACTATCACTTCTGATCTTTCGTGACGATGATTGATCGGTCGCAAGGCCATCGTCTATTATTACATGTATATCGTTCGTCGGAGAAAAAGAAAAATACACGTCGATAGGGCGCGAAGAATTCATTTTTTA
Organism: Buathra laborator; assembly: GCA_934046635.1. Classification (NCBI taxonomy): domain Eukaryota; kingdom Metazoa; phylum Arthropoda; class Insecta; order Hymenoptera; family Ichneumonidae; genus Buathra; species Buathra laborator. The sequence continues at coordinate 14,622,989 of OW203898.1, read as the reverse complement.
TTTACTCAAGGCCTTCGGTTCTATTCTTCAATTATCGATCCTCGAACCTCGAATAGACTACAAGAGCGGCGAGACCCATTTATGGCAAACGAAATATAGATATGAAACCCGACTACATAATAGTGCGAATGATGCGCACTATTACCCATCTTTTCTCTAGTAATATCTTTCTGTGTTCCTCTCACTGTGCGCTCTCCTCCTTCTTCGAGTCTCTTTCTAGTCGGACTCGCATAGTTTCACGTACACGTAATCGTCAATGACTCGCTGAACGAAATCCATTCACGGTGACTCTACGAGAGTCTGACTGTTCTTTGCTCTCGTGCGCCGCACAAAGTACCTCTAACCGGGTGTTGGTGGCGGTGCACGTGCTACAAGGTACAGCGAAACTCTGTTCTAAATCTTATTCATCCGCGTTGCCTTAGAAAGCATCTAACGTGCGTTCGACTATAAATATAGAAATGGATATATATATATATATATGTATATATAGCCATTTACCGATGGTGGTACTTAAGGTGGTGTTATACTTTACCTTTGGTACGTACATTTACCACCTTGAAAATGGTATATATATATATAATGTAGTAACCCTGCCACGCTTCCCTCACGACAAAAGATCTCTTTTGTCACGCGCGGCACGACTCGAACTTGGCGAGGGTACTATTCATTTCTTACGTACCTACGTTACGTTCACTCGGTCAATTACTAAATCTCTCTGACTCTCCGAGACCCGACTCTCAATTTTGTTTCTTTTTTCATTTTTTTTTTTTTTTTTCATCGCTATTTGTATTCGATTCGTTTCGGAAAGAAAGTTGTAAAAAAAAAACAAATTGTAGCACCCTACTCGGTTATTTCTTTTTATTTTCTACTAATGGACGAAAGATTTTTACGCCTCTGACATGCTTTTAGGTATCGAATTAATGAGTTGAGAGTAAAATGAATTGAAGATAAATTGCTCCCGTTTTCAGCCGGAGAGAAATACTTCCGATATAATTTTACACGGATGGGTGACGATTTTTTGTTTTTCGCCTTTTTTGTGACAAAATTAGTTTTTTGGTATTTTCAAACAGCGATAAATTTGATTTACGATGAAATTTCGGCAAACCCGATGTGTCTATCGTGGTTTACGGAAAAAAATATACACGTGTAGTATTTGGCGCAGTTATAGAAAGCGTACATCGAACGAATTGGGACAATGAAAAAATTTCGAAAAAGCGCATCAAAGGAATCCTTGCAGTTTTTCCGTGAAAATAAAAAAATAAAAATGATTGACCATTGAAAAAGCGCATCAAAGGAATCCTCGCAGTTTTTCCGTAAAAATTAAAAAATAAAAATGATTGACCAATTATTTCCGTGTTTTTCGAGTCCGATAATAATTTAATTTTTTTTTTTTTGGTTCGTTGTAAACGTCCCTCGTAATTAAAAACGAGTATTTTTTTGTCGCATTTGACAAATTATAATAACGACATCGAACGTCGACGACCGTTCGATAACTATTAATATTTCATGATATCAGGTTAAAAAGTCAGGTCAGATCCTACGCGATAAATGGACCGACAGCGATCATCATCCGCTGAAGCAAGAGGTTCGTTACGATCGTAAAATGAGACTCGAGGTTTCGTTCGGTACAACGTTCGAAAAAAATAATGAAACATCTCCGATTACAGGCAGATGCAATGGCTCAACGGATCGAGAGAAGGAGTCTTCAATTAACAGCCTGTAATTTCTTCGTTATCGATTATCCGACATTGAAAAAGGTGAGTAGAGTAATTTATATACGTGTACTCGAGACATCGAGATCCCGAGGTATAATATGCCGAATCTTTTCGACAAAAGCCCCGACTCTGATGGAACATTCTACTACTCGAGTATCGTTCTTTCATTCGAATAAAAAAAAAAACACGAATCTGCAATATAATACCTACAAAATATAATTTCTCATTAAAGATCGTCGTCGGTTTCGCAGTCTACGTCTTCTTCGTCGCGAACTTCGCAAATCCCTGGTTCACAACGAAAAATAAACAAAACTGAATAAATAACGAAAAAAAAAAAAAACTAAAATAGATAAAATTTACTTGCGACGATTTAACGAGTTTGATTAATCCTCGTTTTTCGACAATCTAAATCGGACGATGAAACAAGATCCGGTCTGACGCGTACCGGTCACCTTGTGAAATTCTCGAGACAATATCTCGGCGATGAGGAGTTCCGGCCTCTGGCGAAATAGAAAATTGCCACGAAGCGCCGAAGAAGAAGAAGGCGAAGAAGAAGAAACGCCGATGCGGCAGGTTATCCAATTCACAGATCAAACCAATGAGAAAAATTCAATCTTTTTCTCGGAATAAAAAAATTATGGATAGCAATAAAAAAATTTCTCATCAGCGGCGAATGAGACGTAAAATATTTTAATTAGCCAAAAAAAAATAAAAACGTTCCCGTTGAAGCTAATAAAAAAATGGCTAATGGTACAATTATTTTTTATTTCCAATAACGCATAATTTCGCAATATGTATGGTGCATCTCTCGATTCTCATATAATTAAAGATTTTTGCCTTGACTCCCGCGAGATTTCGCAACAATGGGTCGAACGTGTTCGTAAAAAAAAATTTGTTGCAACCAACGTAAATTCGTCGGTAACACGCAAAGGCGGGTTTATTCGGGGCAGTAGATGTGCATCACTCGCTACAATGCAGCTACCGTTGGAAGCTGTAGCGAACGAAGACGAAAAAAAAAAAAAAAGAAAAGTACACCTCGAAGAATCTCTCTCTTTCGTTCCTCTTTCTCTACAATCCGATATGCTGCGATGAGTATGAACGTCGTCGTCGTCTTGTCGGCGACCGAGCGTGAAAGTTTTTGCCGCGGTACATAGGATTTCGTCGGACAAGCGCAACGACGAATAATCGTATAGTATTCGGTCTCATCTGGGGCTACAGAGAGAAGGTATTAATTTATTCGGCGCTTTGGCACAAATTCCCCCGTTCGATTTCCCATAACGGCGACGGTTTGCGCTGAGGATGAACTCTCCAGAGATGTCGATTACCACGAGGAGGAGATGCATGAATGCACTTACCTTATCGTCTGCCTATACGAATATCCATGACGTAACACGCAAAGATGGTTCTCCCATTCTTTCAAGAAGAATGTAGAAGAAAAAAACAACAAAACAAAAGATCGCGGTAAGGAAAGGACAGAAGAAGAAGAAGCAAAATGATGATCGCGCGTGCACCACGTTTCCTTTCCACTCCTTCCATCAAGAGCGGCTCTCCGCGAAGCGTTCAGTAACGCAGCTACAATTTCGTAGATATAATAAAACGTAACGATGACGCTAAATTCAACCGATACCACACGACGGTGGTCGAGATCTCGAGAAACTTCACAACGTCTGTTTTTTTTTTGTTTTTTTTTTTCCTTCGTTTCTACTTTATACTCGATGTGCAGTTTGGATGCACGTTCAGTGTGCAATTTTCTGATGAGCGCAGTCTCACCGGTACATTATTATATCCCTTACGCGTTATTCGAACACAACAAGGCCATCCGTTTCGCGATGACCCGAAGACGAAGAGAATTCGAGGCTTCTTCACAACCTTCGAATTCCTTCGCACGCAACAACGAACGATATGTAATTGGCTAATTGGGGGCAAACCAATGGTCAAACACAAATTTCATGTATTTTTGCGGAAAAAAAAAATCGTGACGACGAGCACATGCGGTGCATTAACTTGAATCGTGAGAAAAAAAAGAAGAAAAAGATAATTGGCTAATTTCTTATTTCGAGACACAAAGTAGTCCAAGAACATTGATGTGAATTTTAAGGTTACGAAACGACGAGGTGTGACTTTTAACCCTTTAACATTCATCGAGGAAAGTCAATCTCTCAAAGTCATGTTTTCGTAATAATAAAAAAAAATCCTAAATCGAAAAATAAAAAATTGGAGCAAATTCCATGTACAAAATTCTGATTAATTTTTTATTATTTTTTATTATTGAAAAAACCTAAAAAAAAAAGTAATGAAATTAAAATTAATTACGATACACGATTATCGTCGACGAAATTTTCTGGAATTCGGGTAAATTTAGGACATCCAATAGATACGCATAGATGCAAAAGTTCTTTATTATACTATTACAGCCTCCGATCTTCTATACCTTGTCCCAGTGTAATGCATAGTTACGCAATTGGTGGTCTCGTGCGCCGCTCTACTAAGCATTCACAGAGCATCTCTCAACGACTTACCGCAGTAACGGCGCGTTACAAGGCGTAGTAGATAAAAGAAAGCACGAGGGGGGAAGGAAGAAGGGAAGGGAAATTATTGCATAATAGCCTTCGGCCCTCTCCCCCCCTCCCCTCTCCCCCACCCCCGCGCGGTTGAGGATCCGGGCGATTTGTACGGTTTGGAAATTAACCGAGTGCCTCGCGCCCGCCTCGCGGACTACATACCCCATGTAAGATAGAAAAGATAGATATATAGATATATATGTATAGTATATATATATAGAGCGAGTGTGAGGCGTACGAACGTATCTCTACGTTCGTATTACTCTCTATACACCTGAGAGATGTACGCTATGGTGGTGCTGATGATCTGCTCTCGCCGAGCAATTACATCAGACGCGCGGGCGCTAGAGAAATGCGATAGATATGCAACAACTATACATACGCGAAGAGGTTTTCATCCGATGTGCGCAGCTCGGACTTTATCGATCGAAGGGACGATCAACTCGGTCAATTGAGAAACTTACGATGTTACATCGATTTTATAGGTGTTTTTTTTATTTTTTTATATTTATAACGAAACGCGAAAGGGAAGTTTTATCGGAGCAAATATCTTGCTTAATGGCGAATGAGTGTATAAATGACAGAAGACTCGGTAGTTGAGAAACAATATATGAATTGCTCGAGCGATGGTCCACTTTAAACTTTACGAAGATATATAACGCGTTTCGAGTGAAAAAAGAGAATTTTTTTCTGCCGTTTAAATTTTTTTTTTATTTTTTGCGGACCATCGCTCGTGTTAATTATTTGTTACAACGTTACACACGATGAGTTACGGGATGTTTAACCGCCACAGATGATGTTCTTCGGCAGCCGAGATGATACGTTCACAATAAAAGGAACAAAATAAAATAAATAAAACAAAAATAAGAGACGAAGCGACGGGAATTGAATTGCTTATCCGCGATACAATTATGCGATACACACGTATATATACACTGTATATTCGCGACGAGTGTGTTGTGAGACGAGAACGTCACAGAATCTCGCGCCCGCTTCTGGCAATATAATTGCTTTCTTCGGCACGCAAATCTTACGACTTGGCTGCATTGCTGATGAATTACGTAACGAGATGATGCAGTTCCCTCCTATAACTTCGCCGGTCTTCTTCTTGTTCGATAATAGACTTTTGATTCGAGATTCATGACTTTGCCATCCATTGGATTCTTACATTCTCTAACGCTACAATTTCCTTATTATTTCCTTGACAAAATAATCTCGTAATTGTGCGAAGCTATATGTTATTGTTATAACTAATTCAGTATCTCGTATCGAAATGACTTCGTTTCTTTAAAAATCAATGAAAAGGTACCGATGTTTTTTCGTAGTTATGAGGTCTTTGAAAAAAAAAAAAAGTTAATCGTCGTAAAACGCGGATTAATGAGAAGTTAACCCAAGAAAAAAAAATTACGTTTTTTTTTTTTTCCTATTAATGATATTTACCGATGTGTTTTTCTTTACACTGAATCTTTGATAATAGCAGTCTGCTTGTACATTCAATTAACGTTCTAAAGGGTCAAATAAGATCGAAAATGAGCGCTGGCAATTGAGCTCCCGATTAAATTGATCAATGGTTATCGGCTTCTCAATATTGATAATTAAATGTTAATAATTGTGTATTAAATATATTCTCGATGCTAAAACCTTCCCTCGTATTAAATAGAACATCTTTCGACGATCTCGTTATATTACAGAGCGAAGAGCGGGCTTCCTGCCGGGTGTGCCGCGGTTTATCAACCGCTCGAGCGTAAATTAATTTCCACCCAGTAATTTTCACCAGAGCAGAAATATATACTATACAAGGTGAATCATAATCAAGCTACTTTTCTCCTTCACAGTTTCCACAAAAAAAAAAAAAATTAATTACTTCTTGAATAAAAATTATTTTTATCTATCGCGATACATAATTGATTAGTTTATTCGATCATCACGACGAAAATAAAGTTTTTTCATTTTTTTTCATCCGTTTCGAAGTCATCTCTCGTTTCTGTATCGCTCGGTACACACGCTACAGGGGGCGCTTCGTTGATAATTTAATTTCAAAACCCTCGTGTTTTCAGCAAGGAGCTGAGGGAAATTTCGTATATTTTCCAATAAGAATTAACGTTGCCGGGCGATTATCCCGCGGCTGATGTCGGGAGGGGAGGGGAGGAGAGGGGGTCACGGCTTACCGTGGCGTGTCGGCAAGCCAACGGAGAGGATGATAGAGAGAAGAGGCCAAGGGGTGGGGTGGGTTCAGGGGGAGAATAGCGAGAATATAATTTCGTGAAAAATAGATTTTTAAATAAACCCCCTCAGTGTGGTTTACTGAAAAATTTGTTCAACGTCCGTGCGGCGGGTTAAGGTTCACGCAGAAAAAAACCAAAACGTAAAGAAAAAAAAAAAAAAATAGCTATGTGTTATGTGAAGGGGTAAAAATTGAGGTTGGCAAACCGCTAGTGTCCACTCTTGGAGTATCGCGTGAGAGTCGGTGCGGCTTTTTCAAATTTATCGACCACCGCCAACACACTGCTCTACTCTACCACGATGATAGAAGCCTCGGACTCTCACACCCCCCCGGAGCACTGATTACTCGACTATAAATTTTAGTCGAAAGCGCAAGGGGTTATATGTACCTAGTTATACGTGTATATGTATATATATATGCACACTGTTACCGATTGCTCTAGCTGTGCTCTGCGGGACCTCTACTCGCGCTATATAACAACCCCCAGCGTTCTCGGTCGTCCTCTACGGGGACACGGGTTGCTTCCCTCGCAGTTCGCGCCCACAGACCAGGTGCATATGTAAACTCGTACGTGTGTACGGATTTATATACGTACATAACCTTTTCAACGTCACACATGCGCGATAATATGGAAACTCTCGGCTTCCCCTGGCCTTCCTACCCTCAAAACCTCGTGCACGATTCATGCACGCCACAACATATTAAGTCTGTCGCGCTCTATGAATTTATAACAATTTATAGTACAGCGGTGTATGAAGCCCCTTGGCGCGCATCTACCCACCGGTGTGCCAACGAGCTGGATAATTCCCTAATTCTTTATATTCACCTAATAATGTTTATTACAGCCATTACGAACAAAAAAAATAGAAAATTAAATAATTATCTTATTAGATGCGACAGCAAACTGATTTATTGCTCACGAAAAAAAAAAAGAAAAATGAAAAAAAAAGATCGCGATCGTGACACTACGACGTGTGCGATTGAATATTTATTAATTATATTCAATGAATAATTCATTTGAAAAAAAGAAGAAAAAGAAAATACAAAAACAGTTATGCGACGAAACTCTCACTGAATTATGTAATTCGTGCGGGAGATATTAATTAGCGGCACCTGTTTTTTTTTCTTATGCTCTGTGCTCTCTTCGTACCTGTTAAAGTCGAGCATCGATGTATATATGTATATATATAGTGTATAGGTAGCGATACCGACAGCATCTTATTTCTCCGAACTCCGGACCTGTAACCCGGCATCGCCTCTTATCGGCATCATATTTCCTTTTCCAAGAGTGAGAGTTTCCTGTATGCGCGTTGTTAAAACATTTTTTTTTTAAATGCGTTCACGGGAGAGTTCGATTAACTTGTAGCGATCTTTTTTTTTTTTCTTTTTTTCTCGTCAAGATTCCAGTCAGGTTACACGTTACCGGTTTTTCGCCAAAACGATATTTATTAAAAATTTCATTCTCGTTTTTTTTTTTACATTTTTTTTTAAAGATAATACGACGTCTCAATTTATACCTCGACGATTATCAGATTTCACAAGAATCCAACGCCTTTTCATTTTTACTTACATTTTTTTTAACATGGTAAAAAAAAAAAAGTTCTTTTCTCAACGACACGAGACGGTGAAAATTGTAATTATTATCGAGTGTATTTTTCTTTCTCGGAAAACGCAGAAGTGATCGATCGATTCTTTCGGAGCTTTCGAGAGGAATCTCGTAATAAGTTTCGACCTCGGATATAGCCGGCGCAATGGTTTGCCAATTGATCGATGGAAATATCTCTCATCTCGTCTACGTATTGATTAGCGTACATAGCGGAGCGCGTACAGCGGGCGGCATTGAGCTCGAGAACAGAATAGAGAGTAACACCGTTATGGAAAGATGATGAGATGAAGAACGAGTACGAGTCCTGAGAGAGAGAGAGAGAGAGAGAGAAAAAGTGAAATAAAAAAAAATGAGAGGAGAGAAGGCGATCGTGCGTAAGTCGAGAGCTGAAGAAGCCGCGAGGCGCACACAACTACCCCCCAAAACGATATATTCCTCCGCACGCTTCTTCTTCGGCAACGACCATCCTTAGGAATAATCTTTGCATGTATAACTCCTCGATTTAACGTTGTGTAAGTGAATCGGTGGCGCAACGGCCTTGCTCGTGATGTTACATATATCGGAGAACGGAGAGGATGATCCTCGGGGGCAGAGCTCGCGCGAAAGTATAAAATCCGTCCAAGGCAGATGCTACCTCGCACTCTGCACCATAGTCATCTCCCATAAGGATCAGTAACACCGACTCCGCGGACAATCGTAATTCCTCGTCTCACACATCGTATTTAAAAATCAATAAAGTCAATTAAAAACAAATTTTAAAAAATCATAATCGACGCAACCGCAACGAGCCGTGTGGAGGACAATTAAAATCTCGTCAAGAAATACTTAGACGATAAACAACGGAACAGTAAGTACATACATAGATAATAGATAGTTTAAATAACAAGTGAAAATTAAAAAATAGCGAACACTTTCGAATTTTTAATAAAAAAATTTGAAAAATAAAAAAATTTAATTTAACAGAGACGACAATTAAAAATATTGGATAACATATTCATCGAAATTTTATCGAAGTCATAGGAAAAATGGTTACGAAAAATGTCGAATATTAAATCTTCATAATTTCTTTGATGAACTGATAATTAATTAAATAGTGGATAATATCGAAGAAAATTTAATTTGGATAAATTATTTTTTAATAATTGAGAAATAGACGCGGTAACATTATTATTCGAGTCCGTTGCCTCGAAAAAGTTGATATATCATGGGATGAAATTTGCCGATCCGAATATATACTTATCGATCGTCTAATAGTCACGCGTAGAACAATAAAAAAGGGGAGGCAACCGTGGAATGGGACGCACCTTCCTCGATCGCTCTGGTATTTACCGGCATCGCGAAATCCGAAAAACGAACACCTTTCTCTTGCGAAACAAGCGAACGCGAGAGAGAAAAATGATCCTTACGCTCCGGGATTCTCGTGCGTCTCGCAGCATCGATATAGGATAGAGTTGGTACGCGCGGGACGCGATCGGGACAACAGCTAAGTCGCGGAGCTAACTATAGCAACCCGAGAAGAGGAATAAAAAAAAAGTGGCTAAAGCGAAATCGAGAAAAGACGATCGTGTAGAATATCAGTTAATGTGGGGACCGATTATACTCTGTGGAAGCTGCGTGATCGCGTTACGCAAAGTACCAACTAAATTGCACCTATCACCGTCCAGTCTTCGGAAAACGAGAAATAACTCCTCATACCTCGTGTCTCTCCTTTGATTTCTAAAATGTTCATCATTATTCTTTTCTTCTTCGTCAACTCGCATCTTTCGATAGAAAAACCTCTATACGCACAGCGATTATTTGATAAATTTTACATTCTATCGAAGCGCAATGCGAATTATAAAAAAAAACAATAACAAAAATCATCTCGCGTACCAGAAATTTTCCTATTACTCGTTACCTAAAAATTGATTATAAAAATGATAAGAAAAATAAGAAAAAAAAGAAAAAAACAGTCATGACGATTTACCCTTCAGCTTTCCTTTCGAAATTTGTTCAATCGCCGAGTCACAAAAAATCGAAGACTTCCTCGTCGCATATATATATTAATTACCAAGCGTATTGATAAAAATTGTTCATTTTCTCCGTTGAATATATGTCTACTCGCGTGACGAACGTATAGAAAAGCTGTCCTCCTACGCAACGGCGCGTGAAAGTTAATTATTGCAGGAAAATATCGACCACCTCTTTACGGTGTCCTAACTGTGACGGATGCTCGTCAAGTATCGACCTATCCAGATAAATTATTGTCCATATTGTTATTAAAAAAAAAAAAAAAAAAAAAAAAAAAAAAATCCTAAGCACAGGTAACAGCATAAGCTATTATACTATCGGTTATAGCAGTGTGGGAATCGCGTCGGGTCATGTAGAAACATTATTGTTTTTTTTTTTTTTTTTTTTCATACACGAAAGACTCTCGTATCATCGAGGCACGAGCCACTCTCAGTTCTCTGATGATGGTGTCATCTCGACTGTAGAGACGCTTAGGGATATATCTCTCAGCTTCCGTAACGGAGCAGTGAACACGCGAACGCGCGAACGCGCGCGTGCGAGGAAATCTCTTCTCGAGCGTTAGCTATACGTACATAAGATCCGTGTTACAGATTATCAGTTGTACGGAGGTCTACATAAATGCATATACGTTCGCGTCTTGTAAGTGGTGTCTTTAGATGAACACATATACATACGTTAGACGTAAAACAGTGGATCGAGGTTCGTATATACATCGCATCTTCTTCTCGATTCGTTAACCAACGTTTCGTTTCGTGTTCGTTACGCAAAACGGCGTGTGCGCGATGGCCAACAGCGTTGCACCGCATTTCAGCGTGTCTCGGAAACTCTTTCAGGCCATCGGGCCATCACGAGAGAAAGATATGTAAACTCTTTTCCGTAATCTCTACCGCTATTGGTATTACATTACTTCTTATGGTGTTTCTCGTTACTTTACGCCGCAATGTATAATAAACGTGTATATGTATTTCACTAATATATCACGAGTACCGCGAGAGGCTATAATATTAGAGAGATAGAGAAGAGGCGCATAACGACCCGGGTGAATCGGGTGAGATACGTGCGGTTAAATAATTTATTCCGGGTTTGTGATTTACGTAGATTTTGTAATGTAATAAATGCAAAGTGGATGTGTAACCGGAACGTCGACGCACCGTGGCACTTGACTAAGTTCCGTGAGTTTGCAGGTTGAGAAGATTTTAATCAACTGACGAATGATATCATACAATTATTATTATTTTTTTTTCCGTGAAAGTTAAAGAAAGATATAATCTGTATAGAGAATTTCTTAATTGATGGGGGACATTGCGCACGGATTTTGAGATTAAAACGAATGAAAAATAAAGAAGAAACGAAGAAATGAAATCGATTCGAACGATTTGCGGTTTACGAATGTGAAAAAGTATTTCTTGACGTTACAGATAATGTTCGCGGTAAAAGCAGCGATAGCACTAACGTTGGCCGTAGTGGGAGTCTCAGGCCGACCGGAACCACCGGTGAACCAGCAGTACCTACCGCCAGATCAGCAGTACGGACCACCGCAGAGAAACGGCGGTGTCGGCTTGGGCAATCCGAGTTTCGGGGGTTTCGCCGGTGTGGCAAACGGCGCTTCTGGCTACGGACGACCGGGTCAAAGTGGTCCAAGTGCTGGTGCCCCCGGTGCCCCATTTGCTTCTAATCAATACCTTCCGCCAAATCAGCAGTACGGCGTTCCCGGTGCCGGTGGTAACGCCGGTTACGATGATGGATCTAATAACGTGAGTTTCTCCAATCACCTTTAATTATCGAACGTAACCATCGCCATTTCCATTATACAACCGATAAATGGCCCTTTTTTTCATCTCCATTCGCGTATTCTCCATTTATCGTCGCTATTTATCGATTTATCGATTTAGTACGAAATTTCATCCGTAAAACGAGTGTTTAAACATTTTTATCTTTTACACGATACAAAAAGGGACCCGCTAAGTACGATTTCGAGTACATGGTGAATGACATCGAGTCAGGAAATGACTTTGGCCACAAGGAGAGCCGCGACGGCGATCTTACGCGCGGAGTTTACTACGTACTCTTGCCGGACGGTCGTCGTCAGACGGTCGAGTACGAAGCTGACCAGAACGGTTTCCGGCCGAAGATAACTTACGTTCAAGAAGGCGCTGGTATCGGTGGTGGAAATGGTAACAACGGTTATCCGGGCGGAAACAACGGTTATCGTTATTAATATTATTATCAAAACTGTCGTACATATTACTCACTATACGATTATATCATCATTATTATTATTACTACGATAAACTCATACAAACTTTCGAACGTTTATGGCGCGTCACAAAATCTATACGATTTTTGTATAAAACGCAACTTGACAACGGCATTCATGTGCGAAATAGCATTTTCTCTCTCTATCTCTTTATATATATATATACATATAGATATTTTTTATATACACAAACACACACCCACGCATAGTGTTCATCGTTTCTTCGTAAATACGTTTTTCATTGCCATAAAAAAAAAAACCTCTGTCGCGATAGCAAAAATGAAAAAAAAAAAAAAAAAGTCGATTATACGGTACAGTTGAGCGGTGCATGTATAATCGAATCGATCGAAGGAATCTTTTCTCTCTCCTTCTTTCCATCAACGATAGAGCGAGAGACGAAAAAAAAAAAAAAAAAAAAAAAAAAAAAAAAAACATCGAGAATTGATAGAATGAGGTGGAGCCTCGAATTTTCTTTACTTTATAGATTTTTTTTTGTAATATAGCCTCGTATCGTTTAATCTTTTGTATGTGATGAAAATATAATATGTATAGGTGAAGTATGCTATATATATAACAATTATCATAGTAACGTCAAGCAGCGAAAGTATAAAATACATGGAATTTTCATCTAATTGCAATTAGTTACGCTTTACTGAAACCTCCTCCCCTCTCTCTCTCTCATTGTCCATACATTGATATATATATATGCAAATGGTTGGATGACTCAATGGAAATTTGAGCGTTTGATGCAGCTATTTCTATACGAGCCGTCTACGGCGAACAATTACGTGTTATATAGTTTAGTAATATTGATTGATATTGCTTCCGCCCCCCCGAAAACTTAATAACATCCCATTAATAGTTTTAATTGGTTCAACTTCACTAATGAGCTGTGGCCCAAGCATCGGCTTATAATGAATTTCTGTTACGAAGAGAGAGAGACTATTGCCTGAAGGATTGGCGAAGCTAGAAGCGGTTCGTTGGAAAATCCGCTTGCGCGTTTGTACTGCGCGCGAAGTCTGTGCGAAGTTCAAAGCCTCGTTGCTTAACGTTGCTGACTTTTGCGCTCTCTTTCTCTTCGAATTACTTCGTATTATTGCTTTACTGTTTGTAATTCGTGAAGCGTATTATATGCGCATTAAAAAAAAAAAAAAGAAAAATGAATTCTTCATTCACAAACGACGACTGTGTGGATAAAAACACACGCGAGCCTAAAGCTTCTCCATACGCGTTCTCTCGGCCACACACCGCGGGTCTCTCGCGAGCCCAACATCCAAGCATCGCACGGCATTAGGTAGGCACCACGGATAGAACGCGCAACCAGGGCGCGAGAGGCCAGTGGCGCAGTTTGTTTCTTTGAACTTACGCCTGACCTGCCTTCGTAGTGCGTTTCGTTCGTTTCAACTTCCCTTTTCCTCTTTCCCTCTCTTTGCCTCTTACAGCGCTGTCCTAATGGCCGTTGCTGGGCGAAAGATTTTTTTACGATAAACCAGCCTTTCGCATACTACAGAGCTTCACAAGCTTCAACCATCGGTAGAAAACTGCGCCCGCGCGCTTTACCTCAAAGCATTAACATTCAAAGAAAAAACCTCCGGTGCAACGGCACCGGCAAGTACTCTTAAACGCGAGCGCGCAAAATATATGACTTCAAATCCCGGAACAGAGAAGGTGTGCGGATATAGCATGTGGACCGCCAACTCTTTTCCTGGCGCGTTTATAAGTTTTCTTTTTCTATATTTATATATACATAGATATATGTAGGGAAATAATTTACCTACCTATATACGTTATGGATGCTCTGAATAATAATATTGTTCGGTCTATGAATTCATATTTTTCCGAGATGCTGCGAGAGCGCCGGAACTCCAAAGCACTAAAAACCTCACGGATCGTTTATGAAACTTTATTTTTCGTAAAAATCTCGAGAATTTTTCAGTTTTTTTTAGTCATATATTTATGCAATTATAAATCCTATTATTTAATAAGCAGCATGTAAAAAATTATGAAATAAAAAAAAAAACATTAATTCGAATAAAAATTTAATATTTGCTTTTTTTTCGCGGATATTTTGATTTTTTTTCCTATTAACGCGACTCCTGAATCGTTATTGAGCTTCGAGACGATGAAACGAACACTGTGAATAGCGTTATTTAATCGTACAAAAGAATCGCGGAAGAGAGTGTAATGATAAATCCGATCCAAGATGAACGAGAAAGGGAAGAGGGAGCAGCATCTCCACTCACTTGCTGAAGGAATTTGTTCATTACGAATTCAAACGCCGCGCGAACCTCCCTTCTATCATCATATGTATTTATACTATTTTCATAACGCATAACGTCGGTACTTCCCTCCCGTAGAGTCGAGAAATTACGAGGTATAGTATAACGCGCGTTTGACGCAATTATCGCGGACAGAAACATTCCGAAGGTACGATGTGAAAGTGATGAGTGAAATCCAAGTTCACGCCGGCGTACGAGTCTTCTATGCGATGCGATCGCCTAGTATAACGCGGTTTCATCTTCTCGAGGGAATTATTGCACACGCGAGCGAGAAACGCCGGTGTATATAAATGGAATTCAGAGTGAGCGAAACTAACGAACGAATGAACGGAACGATATTGTAGATAGATGTGCCTATAGCGATCTAATAGCTCACTGCGTACACACCCTTTCGAGTCTATCATTATGCGCCGAGTCCCGCGCGATCTCTCATTTTCGCACATCGGTTACTCTTCCCCTATCAATCTGCAAACTGCGTAACAATCAGCGCCACCGCGAAAATCACTCGACTTTTTTTTTCTATTTTAATTTATATATATTTACATAAAAAAAATGAATTGATAAAAATTTTACGAAAATTTGAAAAGCTTGAAAATGGAAAAAAGAGTTTCATAAATATAGTGAATTGATAAAAATGAGTGAAATAATAAATAATTATTCGCATTTTATAGATCGGGAGATTTATTCGTCGGTAAGTCTGGCATCTTCGGATTATAATATGCGAATAATTATTTGCTATTTGATTTTTTTTTTGTTAATAGAGTTTATTTATTACACTCTTTTTTTCAGTCGGGAGTTTTTTAATTTTTGTTTTCGATTTATTTTCGGTGGTTTTGTAATCTTTTTTTTTTTTTGCAAAATTATTTATGTTTCATTTTTTTGTAAATACGCGAAACTATATATTCGCGTTGAAACGCATACCTCCCATCTGTTGCCCGATAGACGGTCGGAGGTAAAAAAAAAAAACTTTTTTTCTTAATGGAAATAAAAGAAAAAATAGAAAGGTGTCTAATAACATGTAAATTCAAATAAATAAGTTAATAAACCGATTATTTTATTCCGTAAACGTATTTTACATTGCTGTACAATTAAAAAAAAAGAGTTAATTTAATTGACAAACGAGCAATTCGTTTAATAATTGTATCCCTGATTGTTGTTGTATCCCGCCTGCGATCCAACATCTTCGTAAGTAATCGTTGGTCTGTAACCGTGGCTATCGGCTTCGTAGTGAACGATTTGCCTTCGTCCGTCCGGCAGCACTACCGTGTAGACGCCCTGTGTATTCTCGCCGTTTCGGCTCTCCCGGTGACCGAAATCGTTGCCATAATTATCCTTCACTTTGTAGTCAAAATCGTATTTTGCTGGAATCTGAAAAAAAAAAAAAAAAAAAATCATTAAATAATTTTCAAAAAAACCGAAAAAAAAAAGAAAAAAATCATTAAATAATTTTCAAAAAAACCGAAAAAAAAAGTGATATAAAAAAAAAAAAAATTGAAAATCTTTGTTTCGAAATGATTTGATTTGATTTCCAAATTCGCAGTCTTTTGTTGAAGAATTTCAAACAATACATTAAATCCTTCGGGTTTATCGGTTTATCTGTATTGTTAGACTCACGTTATTCTCAGGAGCATTGTATTTATATCCAGCGGAGGTAGAAGCAGAGTCATGACTAGCGTATCCCGAAGGATAGTGTCCGCTGTTCGATTGATCGAGTCCGTTGTGTCGATGTCCCGAACTCGGAGCGGCGTATTGTCCGGTCGCCGTGAAATCGGAAGTTAATCCGTTAAATCCAGTCGACGAATGTGCCGAATGTTTGTTCGGTGTTAAATATGCATTCGACGGTTGATTGTGCTTTGGTGGTAAATAATCATTGACCGGCAAAGCCTGAGTAAACGAATGTTGTATCTCCGCAGCGGGAATATAACGAGACGACGGAGTTTGAGAAAAATTGTCTGCGGCGTGCGTGTGATGTTCGGAACTCTGTCGATTAGCCGGTAAGTACTGCGAGAACGGAGCCGGCGAATTTTTCAACGGCAAAACGAGAGAATTGGATAATTCATTCGGATAATTTCCAGACTGATGGATTCCGGAGCCAAGTGACGACGGCACGTAACGATTATCAGGCGTCGGATTATTAGTCGCAGGCGGCAAGTAATTCGATTGGGGATGAGAACCGGGAGGTCTGTAGCCAATTGGCTCGAGACTCGCTCCGGCCAGTGCCGCGATCGAACATACGAGAATAAAGAGCTGCGCAATGTAAAAAAAAAAAAAAATTATATCAATAATAAAAGAAAAATGAAAAAAAAAAAAAAAAAAAAAAAAAAAAACAAAAATTGTATTATTTCGAAAAAGTGAGTAAAATTAAATGTTTGAATGAAACAAACTACACAAAGAGTGTTCAAAGCCTCTTCTCCGCAGTATCTCTCAAAGATCTACGATTCGTTCAAAGCTGCCGACTCGTTATCTCTATCAATGCGTTTGAAAGAAACTCTTTTCATTCGATGAAAGACTCTTCAAAAACATGAAAATTGTACATTAGAGGAAAATCTCGGGCTTTGAGGTATCTGACTCTGCGAGACTCGTACTAAACATCATGTTTCGTTTATACGAAGAAAAAAAAAAAAAAAAAAAAAAAAAAAAAAAAAAATGTTAAATAAATAAATAAAAGCTTTTGCGCGCTATTTATTCCTTACCTTCATGTTTCCTCTGTGAGGGCACGTCGTGATTTGATTTGGCACAGAGGTTGAAGTCTCCTTTTATACATACACATTGAGGTGATCTGTAACGGGGGCTTTTTCGTCCGTTGGTGGGTAACAGAGGATACGAGAGACGAGACGAGAAAGAGGAGGAAAGGGAGGAGAGGTTCGGATGGGCAATATATATGCTTCTTTACCTGTGTCTACTTAGTAGTGTAACACAACTATATGGGATATATCTCGAGCCACCGACGCGCGGCCACGGCAAAGCATATAAAAAGTGAATGCTTCGCTGAGTGTGGCCATCCGCGCGAACCACCAACCCATACTCTGTATAACGATCCCTCTCATCCTCGTCGTACGCACGGAACAATCGGTGCTAATATGGAACACCGTATTACCATTTATTTTTTTTTTCACAAAAATCCGACAAGGCTTCTCGTAAGATCGAAACCTTCGCCGAGAAATCGAGATGCGGCAAGAATTTTTTTTCCGCAATATCTTACGAACGTTGTAAAAAAAAAAAAAAAGAAAAAAAAAAATAGGAAATTACATCGTAATTATTGATAGAAAAATTCGGAAAAATGATCGAAGATAAATGTCAATATTTTGAAAATTTTATTTTTCAATTTTATCGTAATACATCGCTAAAGTTTCACTATGCAGCTGACATTGATTTTTTGTTTGTTTTATTAACATTATAATATATTATTTTGTGTTTTAATGAGAAATGAAATGAGTTTCTGATGAGAGTATTTTAGTGAAATAATTATATGTGTTTTCGAGGGATTCATGAAAATTTCGGAATCGTAGATGAAACTAATAAAAATCAGTCGTTCCGGAGTTGCATCCTGTCCCATATTAACACCGCAATTCTTTCATACGCGTGCGATTCATTTCGTAGACGTTACGTTTTCATTCGGTATAATTGAGGCGTTATTCATCTTCGCGAGATTAGAGACAGTATGATAGCCGGAAAGAAAAAGATCGAGGGAGATAGTAACACGGCTGGGAGGATGTCTGGAGTGACAGGGGAGGGCAAAAGACAGACAGACGGACAGAAATGAGACGCTCGTAGTTTGTAAGAATGAGCGATGAAACAACGTGAGTACAGCTTTTTAGTGTACATACTGACAACGGCTCGTGCGCTCTTTGTAATTTCGTTTTACGTGACTAACCGCGCGATGTAAAAAAAACAACGTCTATTTTCGAAATAAATTTCGATAAAAATCGATGTAAATTGACGAATCATAAGAAAAAACAAAAACAAATAATGTTATTCCGATGAATATTATTATTTTTCGCTCTTAACGCATTAATATTCGCGATTTCGTGATGAATCTCTCGTAAATACAATTTCCAATACTGCGCATGCGCGCGCGCGCGCCGCGCGTTCGATCTTTTTGTCGTCTGTGTCGCCGTGTCGCGGGGACAAACGCATTCTGCTTCAACAGGTTTACTCGTGTACTTTTTGAGAAGAATACGATGTTGAAGAAGATTAAGAGAGGATATAATAGGTTATAATAGTCGGAGGACGAGTCAGACATTCGCCCGGTTTGCGTAACCCCCAACTGTAACATCGAGAGCAAGGCCAGCCGTCGCAACAACGCGCGGGATAACGTAACGCAATAGGATCGCGTGCGCGCGCGCGCACTCTCCACGCGATATAGATACACGCGGCGTGCGTTGCAGGCGAACATTCGTGTGGCTTTTGCTCCCGATCATCCGCGAGCCTTGCCCATCATTCAACGACGCTACACGCGCGATCTTCGTCGAGACGTGCTATTGTAACGCGTCGTTCAAGTAAGAAAGAGAGTGAGAGAAACCTCCGCCGTGGCAATGTATCCTTCCTATACTTGATACAATCATTTCATTCCTCAGGGCCTTTCACTATATATGTAAACACGTTACGAGATTTTACACGAATCTCTCACATACTCTAACTTCCTGAATAAACCGCCAACGCGCGGATGTGAAATATGACAAGATATATTGCACCCGGTCTCCGCCGAAAAATTTACGGATTAATTATAATTGCCAAGGATTCGAGATTCGGTAATGAGATTTTTTTCAACCGTCGATTGATAGGCGTTGAATTGCATTTTTTGTCGAGAATACGCCATCGGGAAGAAGATAAATTTTTTTTTTTTCTACAAACAGATATTTGAATCGGCAAATATTAAACGAGAAACGACTCGTTCGAAAATTACGATTAATCAAAATTACGAAGAATATCTCGGTCGGTAATAAGTTTATTTTTTTTACCCATTGAATTGGAATGCGTAAAATTAGGATTTTTTGTTGTTCTTGAATAGTCAGTCGGGAGAAAAATAATAATGAATATGTATTCTCGGTTACATGGGCATTGGACAAAGGGTGTGCGTGTATATATAGTACTACGAGAATAGTACGTATCTCGTGCAGTGGAAAATTAGCATACAGCCACGTAGAACAGACCTCTCCAATCCTCTTGTTCGTAGCGTAATATTTCTCATTAGCATAGATACGTAGGTGAAGATTGCTTTTACTCTTCGCGTCCACGCGATCTTCGCTTCTATTCTCAAAACGTTTCGGTAGGTAGGTAAAGTTTCACATCTCTGTGCCGCCCGAAGTGAGCCTATATACGATGGCGCTGAAGAAGCCACCGGCTTTATACCGGGTTTCATATATACAGATATATATAATAATCGCGTATAGATATAGTGAGAATGCGCGAGCGTGAAATATATTCTCTAATAGGTCGAACACCGCGTTCTCGCATCAAGGTTCGCGTGACTCCGCGACCTTAAGTTTTCGGAACGCTCGATCTCCGGGGGCTTTGCTCCAAATGATCGCGGTTCGATTATGCGCGCGATGGGTAATACATCGAGGTGGGACGAATAAACGAACGGACGTATAGACGGATTATCCTCATCATCCATAAATAGTACCATCCAACTCGGTTACCGAGGTCGAGAGATGCACGATTTTCGCTCAACGACTTTCTATTTTTAATTTGCTTCCGATTATTTCGATCAATCAACGCGAAATCTAATATGTACATACGAGTCCGTACTGCGCGTTGTACGAACGAGCGAACTTTCCGATAAACGAAATTTACGACAATCGATGTTCGACTTCACAATTAAAAACGCTGTCGAACTTTGCAATTAGATTACTCATACCGAAAGTTTCGACAAATCGAATAAAAATCCTGTCATTCACCAGAAACCCTTCGAAACAATGAAGGAACAAAAAAAAAACGGTTGTATAGAATTATTAACGACTTACCACTTCGTCGCCACCGCATCACGTTGCGACGTTAATCCGATCGTAATTTTCGCAAAGTTCTGCACTTCAAAGTTCTTACGACTGATAGAAAAAGACATTTATCACTGGGGGTTACACTCGAATGAATAAATAACTCGTTTATGAGAAGGTATCGTTTGCATTTATTATATTTTTTCTATTCAACCGATGCGCGTTCGTCATTAGACACGCGGATAGCTGACGAGAGGTTATGATCGCGTATTTGTTTAATCGCGGCATTGTTATTTATATCATACATTATTTTGATTGTACGGAAACACTGGCATACACTTGACCTTCGTGATGTACCGAGCGCGCGATGGGTCGATTGAAATACGATATTTTGATATTTTAGTTAACGAGACTAACTCTTTTCACGGTCGTAGGTACTGCGCGATATCGCGGTCGAAGGGCAACTGAACCAAATCATGAGGGTTACGCTTTCGTATGGCAAAACACGAGAGTGGGGCTTCCATATATTTTATTAAGACGTAATAGCCAAATCGACTAAGTTATTTTCTTTAATTGAAAAATTAACGACCAATCTTTGTTAACATTCATGGAATGAAGTTTGTAATGGTGAGGCTGTGACTGTCAATTACGCGGCGAGTGTTCGAGGGGTAACGAAGGTGTCTTAGATTACTCGCGATTCCGTTTTTTATCGCAACTCTTCCGATTATACGCAAACACTCTCGTTTTATTCACTGCAATGCTCCGAATACGCGGTAGATGAATTAAAATACGATAATTTAATATTCTTACGAACGCAAGGGGCCCTTTCGACAAACGTACTACCCGAAACCGCGCCGAAGGGCAACTGACGCCAAACAACATGGCGGCAACGGTTTTTCTATGACAAAAAAACCGTTACAAAACACGAGAGTGGGAGTAATATCTATAGCTCAATACATTTTATAACAAATTAATTGCGAAATCATATAAATCATTTTGTTCGAAAGTTGCAAGCTATTCGAGGGAAAATTCAATGACGCTGGAAATGAAAACAAAAAAATTGTTTTTTATGCATTTGCGGCTTCGTGGTTGTCGTGACAAAATGTATGATTTTTAATTTTTACTCTCATACGAAGCATTGTAACGTCGCCCCTCTGCATCGGATTATTGTTCATTCCCTCCGTATTTGTACTTAATTCTCGTATTTTTCATCGTAGAACACAAAAGGCATATTTTTTACCCAACATACCGTCCGGCAGCAGAGATGCCCCTGAGTATTTAAAATCTCTCGGAATTATTATTATATTTTTTCATCAAAATGCGTAGAAAGAAAAATGGACTCGCCCATTTAATATTTCATCCAATATATTTTTTCCACATTTCCCCGAAGCCACCACTCAAGTTTCCGCCAAATTAATATTTCATACCAAAATTCGGGGAAGTATCGAAAAAAAAAACAAAAAAAAATGTTTTTGGTTATTACTATCGTAAAATAGCGAATAATGTTATATGCATCGATCGATAATACCTGCCGCCCGCGGATTACTAAATATCCGAGAGGAATTATAGCCACTTGGCCATGACTTCCTGATCTCTCGACAGAGGCAATATGCCGCAGGGCATAACGCGCTTGGATCATTATCGTCATCTTGGAATATCGGAGTGTACGCAGCCGGAAGTGCGATAATACGTACCTCGTAGTGTACACGCCAGTATCCCCGTCTAATGCCAATCAATATGACGGTCAATCAATGCTCTGTGTTCGGAGGAGGTTCAATGGGGGAACGGGGGGGGGGGGGGGGGGGAGGAGGGGAGTTGCATTATATGCTCGTCGCCCTTGTACCACGTCCAAGAGGGAGAGTTTGAGTTAGACGAACAGGAGTAGTGCTTGCTGCTCCTCTCCGTTGACGAGTGAGCGATCAACGGTACAAGCATTGCTTGCTCCCCCGTCTCCACTATACGCAATAATAGTGGACGACGCGATCGGGTCAATCATCCTTCGGTTAGTCAACTACGTCTGGAAACTCCTCGAATCCATCAATGTCGAAAATCGAGGAAACACAACTCCCTACATAGAGCATCGAATTCGCCTACAACGGAAAAACCGGTTTTTTTCCAAGAATTTATACATAACTATCGTCCTTATAACTCGCCTCGCGTTGTTTTTGCAACATATCACTATATTTCGAAATGCCGCGTGACGTCGATGGTCGACGCTGTAAGAACAAAGATGGACGAGAGAGCGCTGATGAGTTTTTCGTTGGTATTAATGATCGTTAGTATCATTCCGATCGCGGAGAGTGATTAATACATAAGGAAAATGACTCGCGATAGTCGTACGTAGAATTCTCGTAGTATAGTGAGCCGAGAAATTCTACGAGATTTCCGCAGGTTTTTTCCTGCAGGCGCTGATACTTATATAGGATTATACGCGGCGTGAACGCTCCGCAGCCAGTAGTGATTGGGCTGCACGTGGGCTTAGACTGCTAGGTACGTACGTACTCCGGACATAATCACACATCGTCAGAGCAATTGAACGTCGCACGTTAACGTTTGATGCTCCGGCACTAGACAGCGGCTCTATAGTCGGGTTTATGCTCTTGCCAAGTTTACTACTGGCAAATTTGCACCAAGTAGATCATCGAATCGCGAACAATGTCCTTCCACTGAGGGGAGACTTGACTTTACTACCGGTCCCCAACTAAGTAATTCTCTTTAAGAAACGCTACCGGAGTGCACGTTAAAGCCATTTGTTTGTTCAAATTTGAAGTTCGCGATTGAGGTTAAGACATCGGATATCTGATTTTTTTTTTTTTTTTTTTTCATTGTCAGTTTTAAATTAATCGAACGAAGTTCAACGTAACGCGTAATCAACGTTTTATCTGCGGCACGAGATTGGCACGCAAGGGGAAGTCCTTTTCGGCGCAACAGTATCGATCGTGTTTCAGATAACGTAAAGATAATAATAACGAGGTAACTGCAATGCTACCAGTCTTTCGTACTATTTGTACGCAATTCGTCAAAGACGCTTGACGACGATTGTGATAGTGCCGTGTTTCGGTCACGACGAATTTTTTCAGCATCTCTTGTGCGCGTCTATCGTGAGGAAAAATGACGATAGCTTCGAAAATGCAGTCGAAGCAGTTGATTCACAATTTCAAAGATCTCGGAAAATGTGTCGCGTGGAGAAGAACGCTGTCGAACGTCGCTGCCACTTGTCCTGTTCACGGAGAATTTAATCAGACGAGCGATGTTCGACCGTTCGAGGAAATTCCGGGACCAAAACCTCTACCGATCGTTGGAAATCTCTTCAGATTCGTACCTCACATAGGTGCGTCGTATTCGAAATTAAAATAAATTCAAAATATTTCGTTGACGTAATCAAAAGCTGTTAACGTTATTAAAAAATAATTATTTCGAAATTCCAATATTATTAAATTACTAATAAAGTTTAAAAAAAAATGCATAAAATTAAGTTACTCTTTTTTTTAATGACGAGTTGCGTAATTTTTCAGGCGAATACGCCGATCTTTCGATGGTAGCGCAGTTGCACAGGTTCCGCGAACAATTCGGTAACATAGTAAAACTCGAAGGTATACTCGGTCGACGGCCCGCGGTATTCATTTTCACTGCCGAGGACGCCGAGAAAATGTATCGTACCGAGGGTCCGTGGCCCTACAGAATAGCGATAGAAACTATGAAACGACATCGCGAAAAAAATCCCGAAATTTTTCAAGGACTTTTCGGATTAACTTCGAGGTTTTTATCTTCAAATTATTATTATTATCCGTTATAATAAAAGTGTAAACTTTATTATATTTTTCTCGCGGCGGTTTCGGAACGATTTTTTCGGAGTTCCGAAGTCGGCGCGAAAAAAAAATTTTTATTTTATTAATTGGCCAAAAAAATCGATTTATTGTTTAATAAAATTGAAAAAAAAAAAAAACAATTAATTAAGTCAGGGAAAGGCATGGCACGATTTTCGTTCTAACGTGAACCAACACATGATGCAACCCCGTGCAATCAAACCTCACGTCGCTCAGGTGGATCAAGTTTCCTCGGACTTTGTCGAAAAAATGCGAAAACTCCGTGATGCAAAAAGTTGCAAACTACCGGCGACATTCAACAACGAGATGAATAAGTGGGCCCTCGAGTGTAAGTACCTTACACGTACTTTTCTGTACTTGTGTCTTCCATTTCTATGTGTGCGTGAGTCGCTATATATATACGCGAGAGCTGCGAAACAGCGCAGCAAGAAGTACATACTATAGGATACGAACGAAGTAGAGAAAGAAAAGGGAAGCGACCACTCGGGTGTAGGAAAAAGTCTTCGTAGCGAGTATAAAGTTTTACGAGACGATGGCGAGACGACTCGGTGTATATCTACATAATGCACACTTTGCAACGACCCTCCCACCCCTCCGAGAGCGTCTACCACCTTCAGTCTCTCCTTTCGTCTTCATTAGATAATGAAAAATCATATTATTTTCTTTTTTTTTTCCCAAACGTTTTTCTTTACTTTCGCGAAACTTCGGTGAAAACGAAAAAAAGAAAAAAAAAAAACGGGTGCAACGTGGAAATTTTATGCTATTTGAAATACGCGGAATATACGCGAATCTTGTAGTTTGACGAAACATCGGCGCGGTATAAAGAATCGCGTGAGTAGACCTTGCAGTCGTAGTCATTCGCTTGCACCTCTCGTCTCTCGGTAACTACATTTCCGTGATTTTAAGTAGCGTTTGTACGTACTATACGCTATACGAGTTGTTTTGAAACGAAGAGAAACAGTGGAATTTCTATAACTCGATGAACGAGCGAGTGAGAGCGCTCGCGATGGCCTTGAAGAGTCTCAGTTATTCTTCGTTTCAGCTCTATCCTTCTCTCTCTCTGCGTCTTTATTGCTTTATTCTGTAAGATCGCTTTTTTTTTCATTCATTCTTCTAGATGATTCATTATCTAATAAGTGTTAATGAGATATATGAACTAAAGTGGTTCAACCGGTTAATCTCTGTTTTTTTTTTTTTTTTTTTCTTTATCTTTCTCGCGAGTAACGCGAAGGTCGCGCGAGCGATTGTTTCGGAAAATAAGATTTCAAATATCTACTGCTGACGTCGCGATTGCCGCAATGTTTACTTAATCAATTATTCGTCATTCGGTGTCATAGAGCGCTTTTTAAATACAACAGAAAACGTTCGTTGATTAAAGTTCATCAGAACGATCGAACGACGAGTTCAGTGCCGTTTGCAATATGCAATTTGTTTAAATGATAATTACGTAAAATTTGACGAAACGATAAACATGTTATCGAAGAAAAATCTTCAACCAACACGTGTTTGCACTGAGCTTAGATCGTAATCGTTTGGGTACTTATCGTTGGCGTCGTAGGAAAACCGATACCGATTTTAGGTCACGATATCGCCGGTGCTACACGTACGACTGGTAATCAATCTTCAGGAGCACTTCCGGTATGACGCGGTCGCTTGAACAATTCACTGTATTTTTTTTGTACCGAAAATCGAGTATTATAGCCGTAACTTATCGGTGATTCTGGGTCACGATATCGTCGATGCTATTTCTGTGACTGGCGATCAATCTTGAGAAGCACTTCCGGAATATGACGCGATCTGTTGGATAATTCAGCTATTTTGTTTTTGTTTTTTTTACTTCGTTCCCACAATATGGAATATAAGCTATAAAAGGTGCCGAAAAAAATTGTCTATAAGGATTTTTTTCGGTTCAAACTATTGTTCATACCTATTGAAAGTCTTGCAGAATATTCCATCGTTAAGTCAATTTGTTTCACTGTTTTTTTTTTTTTTTCAGCAATATGCGTGATTGCGCTCGACCATCGAATGGGATGTCTGGATAGTTCCCTCACTGCGGATTCCAATCCTCAGAGAATGATAAACGCCGTTCACGAGATGTTCGATCTCTTCTATCGATTGGAGATCACACCGTCTCTGTGGAGAATCTACGAGACCCCAAATCTCAAGAAACTCTTTCGCGCTCTCGACACGATAACCGGGTAAATTCTGCGTTAAAAAAAAAAAACATACCAAAGGATCAATGTGATTCGTAACGATTTTGCAATTACTATGATTGCAGCATTTCGAGACAATATATCGATGCGGCGAAGGAAAGATTCAGCCGTAACGCCGGAAAAGATAAATCGAACGAATTCTGTCTTCTCGAATGTCTTTTAGGTATCGACGAGCAAACTGCATATATTATGGCACTCGACATGCTGACTGCGGGAATCGACACGGTAAGTGTTCCGGATGATCATTTTCTTTTTTTTTAAGTATTCATAGCGAATTTTCTTTCCCTTAATCGCATTAATTCGTAGATTAATAAGAAATGTATCATTTCTGTTAATTTCATTAATTTATATCTATGAAGTTAATAAATTTGTAGACGAAATTAATTTTTTTTTCTGCTTTATAAAAAAAAAAAAAACCAACAGACGAGCAATGCAACTGGCACACTGCTCTATTATCTCTCAGTGGATCAGCGAACTCAAGAAAAATTACGCGAAGAAGTAATGAAAGTTTTGCCGGAGAAGAATTCACCGGTAACATACGAGGCGCTGAATAACATACCGTATCTGAAAGCGTGTATCAAAGAGACCCTGAGACTGTCGCCGATCGCTATTGGAAATCTTCGAACGATGGTGAAGGACATCGCATTGGCGGGTTACAAAATCCCAGCGGGTGTAAGTGCTGCAACTCTGATGAATAAATATACTGATCTCTCGGCGGTTGTAAAAAAAGAAAAGAAACGTTTAACGATTATGAAAATTGTTATTATAGACGGACGTCATTGCCTGCCATTCGCTGCTCGCACAGGATCCGGAAAACTTTCCAAATCCAAAGGAATTCATAGCTGAACGTTGGCTCCGCGACAACAAAGATGCGCCATCGGC
The DNA here is from genome assembly GCA_934046635.1 of Buathra laborator. Taxonomy (NCBI): domain Eukaryota; kingdom Metazoa; phylum Arthropoda; class Insecta; order Hymenoptera; family Ichneumonidae; genus Buathra; species Buathra laborator. The sequence continues at coordinate 14,595,479 of OW203898.1, read as the reverse complement.
AAAAGACGCTCATCCCTTCGCCTACATGCCTTTTGGCTTCGGTCCCCGTACCTGCATCGGCCGAAGATTCGCAGAACTCGAGATAGAAACTTTGACACTTAAAGTAAGAAAAATAAAAAAAAAACAATTACACTTTTATTTTATTTCTTTATGGTCAATTAACGAATTTCTTATATTCACAGGTTATACGAAACTTCCGTTTGGAATGGACGGGAGCGCCGTTGGTGACGAAAACTCGTTTCATCAACACAATCGACTCGCCACTCGAGTTTAAACTCACTGATCTATAAAAATCTCCAATTTTCCACCGGAATAATAAAATTAATTACGTTTAATAATTGTACAGCTAAGCAAAGATTTGATTATTAAATATTTCATAGAATTATGACGCTGCGATGTATCGTATTGTATACATTTGATTAGTGTATTGTAATAACTCGACTCTTCTATAGGATACATTTATTTATTTCTTGGAGTTTTGCATTATACTATATAGAAAAACTCGTGGTAAATTCTTATTAAATCAACAAATATATTTGAGTCTCCCATCGGTGCGCATTGTAATTTCATTTTTTTTTTTTCGTGGCACAATCGGCTGAATCTGTGCGCTGTGAGTATTTGCGTTTTTTCGGTTTCCATTTTTTCCTTCGGTGATTATCGATCCCAAATAAACCGAAAACTCGTGCGTACTTAACGACCTTTTGATCAGAATAGTTGTTAAGTATCTTACATTTATCTCAATACAATAATGTAGATAATAGTCGAGTGACTGAAGCGTTTGTGATTGTCGAAGATTGCTTCGCGTCGTCGCGTTGCGCGTTAAAACAATTTTTACGTATATCGAACCCGTTTCGTAAATTTAATTGAAGCGATACAAACGATAGTTCTTTTACTCACGTCGTTTCTTAGTTTTATCGAAGTCGATGCCGTTTTTCGAAATTTTATTGTGAGCTTTTCGTCGGATCCGAAGATACGGGTGAAATCTCATTGGTCGCCCTATTCTTGCGCATCTTCCATGCGTGTTGCATCCCCCAAATAGCCAGAGGCCTAAGATAACCGATGGAACGGTAAACCTTGTTTTCGTGAAGTGCCTCCGGCGTCTCGAAAGCCAAACCTATCTTCTCGTATACAGTTCTGTAAACACCTTCGGCTGTGCGAAAACCTTTCTCCGTCATTCCCTTTAATGATAAAATTATTCCAATCAAAAAGCAAACCCAATGTTGACGGAACGTCGGAGCAAAGCTCAGGCAGATATTCATTACTTTTAATTGGCGCACTTGACCGGTATTTTATTTTTACCTCGTGTATCATGAGTGCAGCGAGACCGTAGGTTACTCCGCACCACATTTCCTCGCTCTGTATCGTCATCGTGTCCATCTGTCCCGTAGGAAGAAAACCATTAACCGCGCCTTGTTTTCCATCCTTGAATTTCATTACGTTGTTCGCAAATATCGTCTCCAACGCGGACTTTACACGATCCTCTGGAAATATCTGTAAAATCGTTGGATAATAACTTTTTACATTTCGGCTAAAAAAAAAAAAAATAAAAAAGTTCACGTACCTCGTGACCGAAGCCGCACGCCTGCAAGTACCATTGTCCGCAAAGTTGATCGCTCATTATAGCTTTTCGATGCTCATTCTTGCTGCTGTCGAAGTTGTAATATTTTCCTACGCGAATTTTTATTGTTTAAATTATTAATAAAATCAATGCGATTTGTTTGTTGTATTATTTTTAAAGAGCGTTGCTTTTGTTTATGCTGAATATCGTTCGGACGATCGGTGCGGTTTATTCATCCCGACGATATTATAATAAAGTAAACTTGCCGTTCCACAGTTTCTCCTGAAATGCTTGACTACCTTTGGTCAATATTTCTGTGTACTTTTCCGAAGTCTCGGTATCCTCGAGGATCTCAGCTATTTTCGTGGCGCACCTAAGGGCACTCAACCACAAGCTGCCGCAATATGCGCTTGAAAAAGTAAAGATTACAATATGTATTCACCGTGCGCATCGATGAGAAGCGAGTTGCACGCTCTCCGTTGTTTCTCACGCTTGTTTCGATATCCAAATTTTGATATTGTATACCTTGCGCCTTCAGCTATCCATGTATCGTATGTCTGATCCGGGAAACCGGAATTCTCTATAAGCCCATCGCCGTCCTTATCCCACTTTATGGAATGTTCCACTACATCCTTTATCGTTGGATACATATCTTTGAGACCTTCGATCCTTCCAGATATTACGTAATCCCGGTAACAATTTAAAATGAATTTTGGATTCAAATCCTTCCAACGGGAAACATCGTGAACCTCATAAGAATTTGGTAATTCGAATGGTTCTTCGCCTTTTATTAACGAAAATAAACAATGAGATAATAATTGTAATTAAGACGCAAGCGATCGCAATCGTTAAATTTGACTCCGTTTTTTTTTTTTTTTTTTTTTTTTCTTACAAGGATCGCCAATGTCGTGGGGCACGAAGCCCGAAACTTTTCTCGGCCTTTTAACTCCGTCATACAGCATTGTACGCGATTCCATGTCCGTCTTGTGTACGCTATCGCGAATCTCATACTGGAGGGACGCTTGCAAATTCGGCCATAAAGTCGACAGAGCAAACGAGGCGTAAAAGTGTACATCGTATGTATTGTACATTCTGTACTCGTGGCCTTCGAGATAAGCGAAACGTCCGTACTTTTGACTGAATAATAAATAAAGAAGCATAGCGATGATAGAATGCTTCCGGTTTCGAAGAAACATCACTTTTTTTTTTTTTTTTTATTACGATTTTTTTTTTTTCTTGATTATTCTTGCAAAGGTATTACCGTGGATCGCTCGTTGGGAAATTATCGGTTTCGTCACTTCTCAGCCAAACTGTACCACCGTCGGCGATGTAATACAATTCATTGAACAATGCGCTTTTGTACCAATCTGGTAGATTCGGGTCGTCCAATACCTCGCTTTGCCAATCACTTATATCGACCTCCCAAGAGGCATAGTTGTCTAGAGAATAATTCGATATCTCCGGTGCGACCGATTTCTCAGCGTCGTAAAAGTACGTAGTGTAATATCTAAAAATAATAAAATTCGATATCCAGATGTTTCATTTTTATTCTCGGTGACTCTGGGCGATCGATACACCGGAAAAAATTAACTGACCTCATGTATTCCCGCGATTTTGAATAAAATTTTATCTTTGGCATGTCCCATGCTAAACTAAATTCGACGGTACTTTTTTTCGACGCTTTCACGAGAGTCGACGAACAGACAGCACAGGCAGTCGCTTTTTCTAAAAATAATTTTATTTCCTCTCGTTATAATATGCAATATTCAGCTTTAAAAATAGTTTATCAGATGAAATATTCCGAATTTCCACAGTTGGTCCAATTTTAAAAATCCTACAGATCCGAAATTTTTAAAAAAATTTTAGAAATCCAAAATTTTTCGCAAATTTTAGGGATCTGAAATTTTTTTAAAAATTTTAGAAATCCAACATTTTTCGCAAATTTTAGAGATCCGAAATTTTTTAAAAAATTTAGAAATCCAAAATTTTTTTAAAAATTTAGAAATCCGAAATTTTTTTAAAAATTTAGAAATCCGAAATTTATAAAAAATTTTAAAGATCCGAAATTTGTTAAAAATTTTAGAGAGAATATTTATAAATAATGAGAAGATTTTTTTTTTTTATTGAAAGTCTTTGAGACGTTGAAATGCTGTACTTGTCCTGTCGGTAGACCTTTGAGGATTTTCGTCGAGGTTTCCCGTTCGATTGAGAGGCTCCCACAAGTCTTGACCATTACCCAGTGGATCGAAGCTTAGCATACGCGAGACCACGACGTCGTTACGTGACCTCGAGGCTATCGCGTAAGTGCACGGCATGCCTCTCAACTCCTGGTGTATCATTACACCGACGGTATTGTTATTATACTCGAACGCTTCGTTCCATTTGTCACCTGCGGCAACGACATCGGTTTTTTTTTTTTCTTTTTTTTTATCCCTCGAGATAACATTGGGAGAACAATGCAATCAAATAAACGTTACGATGGGAATACATATGTGTTACGTGTACCTTCGGGATTGTCTCCCTGTCCACTCTGAAATGCAAACGTTATGCTGACGTCGATATCCCGGTTCGACAGATTTTCAATTTCCCACACGAAAACTCCGCAAGGCAGTGAACTGTCCTTGTAATTGTTTGGTATAACGGGCGATATTTGTCGACAGACAAATTTCAAGGAATATTTATCGATATTGTATTCGGTCCACGAACGTGGATACAGCGCCGTGTACGCAGCATCTTTCCCATTGAAATTCCAATCCCAAGAGCTCAACCCTTTTCGCACTCTTACAGACAAACCAGCAAATTATTTCAACGCCGATAATTTGAAAGTAATTAAAAAAAATTTACTCAATGAAAAATAAAATTTTTATATCGATTTAAAAAATTATAACGGGTTTTTTTTATTCAAAAATATAGAAACGCTGAAAAGTTGTGAAAATTGGAAATAATTATAGCGTTTGTTAAAAAAAAAAAATTGAAGTGATTTGACCCGAATTGTTAAGTTTTATTGGTTCGCTATATAGATCGCGCAAAATGTTCGCTAAGCGATAACTTTTGAATTACGCAATCAAAGGGTCAATAACACATATTATCTTTTAAAAAAAAGACTGCATCGTCAAATAATTAATGATGATAACATTATCGCTTACTCTTTGGACGTCGATAAAACTTGTTGATGCAGGGTATTCCCGTCTGTGTCTCTGATTGTTGCGATAAAACAATTCGCATCGGCGGTATTATACTCGTAAACTCCGGGGACTAATGCGTAACGACAAAATTCGCCGCGAAAACCGCGCCCAATTGTTCCGCCGCCAATTCCACCAACCGGCGCACCTTTTTTTTCGTACAAAACATTTTTATTAAAAAAATAAAAAATTCTCGGCAAAGCAGAGTATATTATTAATACATCGTTAATATACACTAATGCATATCGATCATTAGATTTCATAACGAACCGTAAATTTGTTTAGAATCCAGCGGATTACAAAAATCCATAATCGGCAATCGTCCTTTTTTCCGACATTGCCAATAATAACACAAGTATCTAAAAATCGATAATTCGCCTCGGTTACATCGAACTTGGTCAGCGGGAATTATTAAACGATAATTTAACGCGCGAGACAAGTAGCATCATCTTCATCGATTCTCGTTAACTGAAAAACTATTCAACGAGTTGCTGCTTGGAATTACCACGCGAGATAAGTGGAAATCGCTTTTTCACGTTGCCGCACGATTGAAATATTACGCTAGATAACGGGGTGTTTTACCGGCAGTTGAAAAGCGTGAATACACTGCCGGGGACTCCATTGCTAACATAATCCGTCGTCAAAAACGAGTTGTTCACTATGTTTTACCATAGTTTCAGTGAAAACAACGAAGCACGATACGATCAAACAGATGCATGCATTATGCAGATTAACAGTACAATATTCATAATATTCGCATATATTCGCATTTGTGCACATGCCGTAAATTGAAATTTGAAAATCAGTGAAAATTAGATTTGATAACTAATCGGAATATCTGTGATTTTTAAATGTTTATAATTAGCTTACCTTAATGTTATCGGCAGCATATTTATCAACTCGAAAAATCTCGGTCTCAGTCTTTGCGACCATTTCTCGGGATATTCGTGGTCTAATCGAACCTTGAAACCGTACTGTGGTATTTTCGTTACACCCTTAAGTGTATTTTTTTCTTTATCTTCAGTTGACGCCATGACTAATTGTATACATGCGTATTGTCTATGATTAAAGACGTTAATGAATTCTTTTATTTTGTCTACGAGTATTTTTTGTTGCGACAACCGACGTGAACCTACGGCAATATACTGATTCACTGACTCCAACGCGCAACGTTACATATCATTGGTTGCGTATTTCTATTGCCCACGTCTGCAAACATTTAATACGTGAATTCTTCCTCACATGCGGAGAAACGTTCGAATCATTATTGCTTTTATCTGCTTAACACTGACGGAGTAATCTCTCGATTTTTATTGCGATATCAATTGTTCCTTCGAAGCTATGAATGTTCGCTGCGGTCTCTGACAAACCCTATCGAACGTATTATTCACATTGTCAGATAATAAATAAATCAATACTCAGTTATACTTTTTTTGTACTAATCCGTAGTGTATTTACGTTAATATTCTCGCATTGTAGCCAGTCGTACCGATGCATGAGAATTTACCGATGTTTGACGAACACGCGTAAACAACTGCACAGCTGATTGAACAAGTAGCGCTCCATGCGCATCCTCCCGTACTAATCATCCGTGAAATCTGAGCTCACCGCCCTAGTCGTACGGGGGAGGCGCTGCAGTCAAATTGGAAGAAAACGAACTCAACGAACGGCTCCATTTTGCCACAGTTGTTTATTTTGACATTTATCAATAATCCGAACGTTGAAATAATTTCAACAATTCTTTATGGTTCAACGACAAAGTTAATAGTCCTCGCGACATAGTTTTAATATCGTTCGCGTATATTAATATCCTTCGTCGCTAAGTTACTACTAACCTGCTTTGTGCTGTTCTGAGACTTCGTATCCTGCAGTTTGTTTTTTCCATTTCCGCAGTAAATAAAGCATAAAACAATGATGGATTACTTCGTTACAAATAATTCGTTAGCTCCGGCTCCAATGGGAATCCAAAGTACGGCTGGAGCTGTCCCCGTTAAAAATGACAAAGGTATGTTTACAGTTCGACGATTACGCAGCTTTCACGCATTAGAGAGATCGCGACATTTTCAACAATCATATCATTTCCGTACTTTGAGTCAAGCAAATTGATTTTTATTTGTATCCATTACCATTCGTTTATTTTCCAAAAACAATTTAATATCTTAACGATGTTATAGGGACTCAATTTTTTTTTTCGTTTTTATTGTATCGCCTCGGAATGAATGTTTTATTTACAGGTGAACTTTCGATGAAAAAGGTAAAGGTCCATCGTTATGTCTCCGGAAAACGTCCGGACTATGCGCCCGCCGCGAGTTCCGAAGAGGAATCGGAAGACGAGGACTTTATGGACAGATGCGGTCTCAAGATTTACGAAGATGGAGAAACGGTAGAAAACGTTGTGCCAGCGGCGCAACCAAAGGCCAAAGATGAGGACGATCCGCGTTTGAGAAGATTGACGAGATTGGAGAGACAGCGAGAGGTCGAAATGGCTGCGTCTCCCGAACGTCACAGGCATATTCACGAACCCGAAATTCTCGAAGCGGAACCGGAACGCGCGCGCGAGAGAATAAAATTGGACAGTTCCGACTCATCGGAAGACGAAGAATTGTCCGACACGGAAATGGAGAGACGCAGAGTAGCGTTAAAACAACGCGTTCTCGCAAAAAAAGATGTGGAAGAAGAACTGATTCACGGAATAGAGGAGGACAAATCGGGCGAAAGTTCGGACGAGAGTTCCGAATACGAGGAATACACGGATTCCGAGGAGGAAACCGGTCCGCGATTGAAACCCGTATTCGTGCGAAAAAAGGATCGTATTACTGTTATGGAAAAAGAAAAAGAGGCGATAAAACAAAAACAGGCGGAGGCGGAGGCAAAGAAATTGGTCGACGAACGAAAACGGCAGACTTTGAGGGTAAGAAAGACGATGTCTCCGTTCGTTTCCCTCATTACTACTGTAAGTTATGAATTAATTGTCAATTAATTTGTATTCTTGTTTCACAGATGGTGGAGGAAGTTATTCGTAAGGAGACACAAGTAACGAAACCCGTCGATCAGGAAGGAAAACTCGACGATGTCTGTACGGAAGATGAGAACGATGAGGTCGAGTACGAGGCATGGAAGCTCCGCGAACTTAAGAGAATAAAACGCGATCGCGAGGAGCGGGAAACGTAAGTTAAACTTTGTAGCTTCGTGTACATCGCGATTACTCATTCATGGATAATAAATTAACGAATTTATTGGTAATTTTGCAGAATCGAAAAGGAACGTCTTGAGATCGAGAGGATTCGTAATATGACTGAAGAGGAGAGGCGCCAGGAGGCTCGTCTCAATCCGAAGACAATAACAAATAAGGCGGCGAAGGGAAAATACAAATTCTTACAGAAATACTATCACCGCGGAGCCTTTTATCTCGATCGTGACGATACGATATTCAAACGCGATTTCTCGGGTGCCACACTGGAGGATCACTTCGACAAGACTGTTCTCCCGAAGGTGATGCAAGTCAAGAACTTCGGACGCAGCGGTAGAACGAAATACACACATCTCGTCGATCAAGATACAACGCAATTCGATTCGCCGTGGATATCGGAAACCGCGCAGAATCTCAAATTTCACAACACTCAAGCCGCCGGCTTGAAGCAACACTTCGATCGACCTTCGTTAAAGAAACGGAAGAGCACGAACTGAAAAGGTATTAATTATACGAAAGGTTTATAATTAGACTTCTTTTTTTTTCTCGGTAATTTTATAAGTTCTTCATATACTGTACAAATATTATCGAATTCGTTGCAATTGACGATATTCGCCAACAGGATTTTTGGTTTATCTTATATGAAAAATATATCGAGTGGGTGTCGTACACTGATAAAGTTGTATAATATGTTGTAAATCCCATAAACATCGATGCGTCACTCTTATCACCGATCCAAAGTAATAATTACACAACGTCGAACGTGGAAATATTCTACTCTCTTAGAAAAAAAAAAGAAAAAAACTCTATAGACCGCGTATACTACATCGTCGCCGATTCGTCATCGATATGTTTATGAAGAGCATACATGAGAAAATTATGAAAAGGGTTATTAAGAAATGTGGATGAAGATCCTCGGTGGCATTTTTTTTGTAATAAATGAACAATACAACGACACGAAACCACCATTATAACTCACAACAGTATCCCCACTTCTTAACTTTATCGTAAGATCGCGTTACCCTCACTCTGTTGCCGTTCCCGAAGTTTCTCATTCCGGTACCATTTCTGATGGTATTAATATATATTACGAAGCGTCAATATTATCCATTTCGCTACAAAATCCATTTTTTCATATAGCGCACTAAACATTTTCTAAATGTGTTTTCCCTGTTATTTGTGATCGAAAAACTCGGGTCGAGCGTCGCTCGGCTCTCTCGTCTATCGCGTCTTCGGATCAAATTAATGCGCGGTCAACGGCGTACGGGTCGAGTGACCAATGTATGCAGAAGACAGAGTCGTGAAAGATTGAGATCGTGGCGAGCAAAACAACGGTTGGAGCAGTGGCCGTCACCAATTTTTATCCCGTCTTTTCTTCGTAGTTTTGGCTTTTCGTTTTAGTCTCAGCGTCTCTTACATAGCACTCTCGCGATCCCTCGAAGCCGCTATTTGATTTTCTCGAATCTCACTACGGGTATCGAGTTTTTCGGCAACAGTTCAGTGCGATTCGGATGGACGCCGAGTCCTCGTCGATTTCTTAAGAAAACGAAAGAGAAGAAGAAGAAGAAGAGAAGAAAAAGGAGCGAATCGCCATAGCCAACCGGTGAGGATGTACCTGCGTTGCTACCTGACGAGTTTCGGCAATGCGATCGGTCGCTCCTGCTATTCTACTGGCGCGAAAATTACGAGACCATTCGAGGATATTCCGGGTCCGAAATCCTTGCCGCTCATCGGAACTTTATACAAATATCTTCCATATATCGGTAAGTCAATTAAACACAATGTATCTTTTCGTCTTTACAACGCAACGATTTATTCAAGAAAATTATTAATCTCGCGATAGGCGAATATGATATGAAAAAACTGCACGAAACTGGTGCGAAGAAATTGGCGCAATACGGACCACTGGTTAGAGAAGAAATAGTTCCGGGAGTATTCACCGTTTGGGTGTTCAAACCCGAGGATATGGCAGAAATTTTCAAGACTCAAGTCGGCTTTCATCCCGAAAGAAGAAGTCATTTGGCTCTTCTTAAGTACAGAAACGACAGAAAGAATATCTACAATAGCGGAGGACTGTTACCTACGTAATTATATTCGTAATAATTATTGGAGTATTAATAAAAAAAATAGGGATAACAAAAGCATTAACGTTATGAATTTAAACGGCAGAAACGGCACAGAGTGGTGGAGGATACGCAAAGAATTTCAAAAGGATCTCAGCAAACCCGAGCGTGTCGTCACTTACATAGAGAATACTGATCGAGTGGCGAAGGAATTTGTCGATCTATGTCTCCTGAAGAATCACGCGATAGAAGATCTTTTGCCATTGCTGTCACGTCTTTTTCTCGAACGTAAAAAAACACCAACACGAGTATTAAAACTGTTTTTTCCTTTCTTAACTTATACCTTTACATATGAAACTTTTTCAGTTACCTGCTTAGTGGCATTCGACTTTAAATTCAATAGCTTCTCGAATAACGAAATGCAGAAAGATTCGAGAAGTTCGAAATTGATAGACGCGGCATTCGAGACGAATAGTGCAATTTTGAGACTCGATAATGGGCCGCGATTATGGCGATTTTTTAACACACCGCTATTCGAGAAGTTTTCGAATAGCCAACGAATAATGGAAAGGTGAGTCATTTTTTTCTATTGCAATTTTTTTTTGTTTTGCTCAACTTTTAGAAATTATTCTATTTTAGTTTTGCGATAGAAATGGTGTGTCGCAAGAAAAATCAACGAGAAGAAGTCTCGACGGGAGATGAAAAGTGTCTCATAGAAACGTATCTTAGAAATACGAATCTAAACGAAAAAGATGTCGTGGGAATGGCGTGCGATATACTTCTCGCCGGTATAGATACAGTAAGTCGTGAAATAGTCAAATAGCTCGACAGCGATGTTTTTTTTTTTATTTTTTCGTTTAATTTCCTACTCGAGACGACGTACAGCATCTCATTCGCGCTCTATCATCTCAGCCGAAATCTCGAAGCTCAGGATAACTTGTATCGAGAAGCAGCGGAGCTATTGACGAATCCGGAAGATCCTGTGACGTCTTGTATATTGGAAAAAGCGCGATACACGAAGGCAGTAATCAAAGAGACGTTGCGAATGAATCCCGTATCTGTAGGAGTCGGAAGGGTCTTGAAAACCGATATGGTTCTCAGCGGTTATTCGATACCCGCGGAAGTGAGTATCGATTTTTAATAACAGTATCGATTTTTTTTTTAATTCTATGAGATAATAATTGAAAAATTTGTTTTACAGACTGTCGTTGTGACGCAAAATCAAGTTACTTGCCGGCTTCCTGAGTACTTTGCCGAACCGGAGACTTTTATTCCGGAACGATGGCTGCGAGATGGCAATCATACGCGTTATAACAAAAAATCCGTCAATCCTTATCTCGTATTGCCCTTTGGACACGGCGCGCGATCCTGTATCGCCCGACGTTTGGCTGAACAGAGTATGCAAATTATTCTACTCAGAGTAAGTAACGCGCTTTCTGATTATATTATTCGGCTTACGAATTTTTTTTACTAATTTTATAATGCTTTTTAAATATTTCGTTTATCCGATAATGTTTCGCCGTAGTTATGCCGAAAATTTAAGTTCGAATGGATGGGAGGAAAGCTCGACAGCGAATCGTTGTTAATCAACGTACCGGATGGTCCCATAAAACTTCGATTCGACAGTAGATAATCGAATGAAAATACTTAATCATTTCTCGATATTACGCGGTAATAATTTGTGTTTTTTTTTTTTTATTTCCATTTATTTAATAAGTGACGATTGTGTGGCATATGTACGGCAATTACGTGTATTTCTTTTCAGGACATTTAAAGCATTAAATCTTTTAAGCGGATCATTAAAATGTTATTAAATTTATGATATCTGAAGCGGATTCACATGTGCGCACAATATTTTATTCATACCGAAAACTTCAACGTTTTTTATGAGAGAATTTGTCATTCTTGTAGCTAAAAAGTGTAAACGTAACATTTTATTGTCACCTTACTAATCAGTTTCGCTTTGGAAGACTCGTTCCTATTTTGACGCATTGATTTATTTCGACATTCATAAATAATAAAGCGTTCTTAAGATAATTTCAGCAGCTGTTTAAATATTTCGACGACGCATAGACTAATGAATAGACTTGAGGAATATTAATTTTCATCCGAAACGGACCATTGATCAGTTTTACGCGACACATCGCATACTTTCGTTTGCGAGACTATAAACTTTAATAATTAAACACACTTTCGTTTATATTCATAGAATTTCACACAATCTCGCTGTCGTTGCAATTAACGACTATTCATCGACGGCATTTTTATTCATCTTTTATGAAAAATATATATCGCGTGGGCATTCGCTCCAACGACTATCTAAAATCTGTTATAATTCCCATAACAATAGGCATACGACTCTTATAGCCGACTTGTAAAAATAACTATGCAACAACGTAGATTTTCTTGCAGTTTTAAATATAATAGAAACATTATAATAGAAATATTCGACTCGAAAAAACCAATCGATTGCATATTTCTGTATACATATATATAAATAAGATTTCGCCGCTGTCGCCGCCGCCGTGTATAAGAATCGAAAAGGCCGGAGGGGGGAAAGAGCCCTTTGAGTGGCCTTTTGGTCCTTTTTAAAAGAAATTCGATATATTCTAAGTCCCCTTTAGAAAGGGAGGTGAAGCTTGTCGGAGGGAACGGCTGGGAAAGGGGTTGCGGTGTTGAAATATTCTGCGTTTTCTCCTTCGGCAGTTTTTTAACTCCAAAAGTTCTCTCGTCTTTTTAGGGGTAAATTAAGCCAAAATATTCTCCGCAAGGACGATTAATTTCTGTGTATCAATATTAGAGAATGTTATTTTTTCGTCCCCTCGTCGGGGAACTGAGAATAATCTATTTTCAGAGAAAGTCTCGAGAAAGGATTTCGGGGGTATTGACGTTCCTAATAATTGTTAGTTGCGGCGTTGATGAGGCATTTTTATAATGTAGACAGAAAAAACGCGAACCCAGGGAACCTCTGGTATAAATATGATTATGTAACAAGAAAATAAAAAAATTGTGTGGAAGATAACACGACAAAGAAGCACTCAATATAATCAAATGTTCGCAGTCATTGACACGTTAACGATAGTTGCCAATTGAAAAATCAATCGAGAAAAATATTATTATTATTATTATTATTTCGACTGAGTTAAGTTTGTCCTCAGAAAAAAATCAAAAGTCAATGACTTGCCTCGTTTTTTCAGGAGTTTCGAAACGATAAACGGCTATTTTCGTCTCATGGATTACATCGTATGCATTTCAATGCCTGTTTAGCGGCGGCGCATTTGGCTTGTTTCTTGTTCGCTCCGAAACCGTTAAAAATCTTCATCTTACCATTTATTACGACCTCCAGGGTAATCATCACAGAACCACTGCCATCGACGGCGGTTGCTTTTCTAAAATTTTAATTCCTTAACGTAATGAAACACGAAGAAAATTACGAAATTATCAAGTCGATCGGACTTAATATTACTCACGAAAATCGTGGTTGCGCGCCCGGTGTCTCGTGGATCACGCGAACCGGCTGTTTCGGAACGTTTTTGCTGAAGGCGACTAAAAATTAAGAAGAAAAACAAAGCGTTTTAATCAATCGTTTGTTTGCAATAGATTTTTTTTTTCTTTTTTTTTTTCGATAATGAACGCTATACTTACTTATCTCTGCGCTCATGAGCCCGTAAACGATTTCCCATACTTTCGCCAAATCTTTTCCGGTGTCAAGATAAATCGCTCCGACGACGGATTCGAAAAGATCGCCCAAAATTTTCGGCACGTCGACGTATTCGGCCATATGGCACTCCTCTTCCTCCAGTAGTATCCACATCAGCTGCACACGTTATCGTTGCAGTTATCATCTCAACGCAATTGTTTTTGTTTTTAGCGTTTTTTTTGTTTTCCTAAGTAAACTATAACTTACCTCGTCGTCCACCACGTAATTTCTGTCCGCTTGAAACTTCACGAATCTTTCGATAATCTCCTGGAGTTGCGGCGCGTAAGACATGAGAGCCGTGTGGAAGCCGTATTTCACAGCAAGACAAGCGAACGTAATGTTATTAACGAGTGCGGATCGTAGATCGGTCAATGCTCCGGGAGTCAAATAGTCGCACGATTCATAGATGTGAACCGTAATCAAGAAATCTGCAACATATCCAGTTATCATATCCATAGAATCGTAGAATAGCACAACGAAGCGAAAAAATGAAAAAAAAAAAAAAAAAATGCATTAACTTACCGAGTATTGCATCGCCGAGGAATTCCAGTCTCTCGTAACTACCGGTTATATTGTTAGGTGTGTACGATGGATGTGTGAATGCCTGTAATGTTGATAATGATGCGTTTATTTCCGGAGCCCAAGAGAACGCAGAAGAGAATTCTGCACTCGTATACTCACTTGCAAAAGATATGCACGATCTTTAAACTTGTATCCAATTTGTTTCTCGATATAATTGGCACGAGGCATATGATCGTCCGGATTGCCGAGTCCGATTTTCGGACTCGTTGGATTACGATGTAAAACTCCGTCTATATTCAGATTATTAGGCAGTATACCGAACCACATCAATATTTTGAACGCGCCGACCAATCCCATGCTCTGCAAAATAAAGCAAATGCGTATATAAAATGAAAAAAAAAAAAAAAAAAAAACACGATTCTCGTTCGATCGAAATAAAAAATTATTTAAACTAACGTTCAAATAAACCCCAATGAGTGCTTCGACGCAATCGGAAACCGACTTGTCCGGTACAGTCTGAACGTCCAAGAAGTGTTCCATACCGGTTTGCGAATTCGTCTCGTTCCACGATAAAACCCTCTCTTGCATAGTGTCAACTGTCTGACGCGATGGATTACCGGTCAATTGTTCCGTCGAAGGTATCATTATTTCGTACAGAACGTTCGGTGATATCTGCAAAGAGAAAAATATAATCGAATTTATTAAATGACGTTATATTGCGGATAACAGCGTACAAACCTCGTTCTCCAGTAGCAACGATTGCAGGGGCCTAAGAGCGCTAAACGCTGGCGGTATAAAAGTGCTGTTCGGCACGAAATCGTCGACTTTCATTCGTCCCGGAATGCTCTTGTTCTTTCCACAATAAAATAGATTCCGATTACCTATTATCTTTCCCTTTATCATTGTCAATTGACCCTCGTTGCAGTTAGGATAATTTTCAAAGAGATACAACGACACGGCGAATTTTAGAAACGAATCGCCCAGTGTCTCAAGCCTCTCGAGATCGAAGATGTCGTGAGCCATTTTGCTCGTCAGCGCTTGCATCAAAAACGCCGGACTTGGACCGCGAGAATCGTTCTTTGTCATGATATTCAACGGTGGCGATTTCACGTTCGGTCGCGTCACGAATTCATGCGAATGGCATTGTTTTTTCTGCATTAAACGTTAAGGAAATTATTAAACGGTTTAAACGGAGAAAAGTAATGATTTACCGATTTGAAGATCTCACCAATATATCGACACTCGTTGCCATTGGTGTCGCCATGAATTGATGATAGTACTCGATGTTTATCAGCTGAACCTGTTCGAGCTCTTTGAAGATATTCGGAGGCTCCTGATCCTTGGTCCACGGATAAAGTTTCGAGTTCAATCCCAGAGCTGACGAGTGGACGAAATAATAGTGGTAAAGCGTATTAAGTTAAACGATATATTTATAAATTTAACTCACTGTCGATATCCGGTGGAAGTATATCAAGATGCGACGGATAAACTACCGCTGCGTCATCCGCGGTAAATCCGGACTCTTCGAGCTGAACTTCCGGCGACGGCTCGGTATCGGTCTGTTTGATAATCACCGGTGGCCACGTGGATCCCACAGCGAGTCTGTACTCTCCGAGTTTCGCTTCCGATGCGATCTTAACCCGGAGATCTTCCGCGACGAGCAGCTGATTAATTCGGTGAAGTACCGACGGCAAATAAGTCGCTTTCAACCAGTAAAGAGCCGAAAAAACGATTCGATTGCACAATTCAGCGACGAGATGCTCTTGAAAGTCCTCCAGCAAATCGGCGCGCTTTCGTTTACTCAGACCGGCTTTGGGATGTCTGCGAATAGAAACGTCGAATAATCATTATCGTGTATCGAATACGTCGAGCCAATGGAGTATTTTAGTATTCAAAAGCTCTCACCTCGGAAGGATACAATTTATTTTCTTCGATATCGCTTTGACCTCCAACATCGGTTGTTTTCCGTCTTGAATTACCAATCCGTGACGTTCGGTGAAGTAGTGTTGATACGAGTAAAAATCGTTCGTCGGAAACGCCGATTCTGCCATAATATCTTCGCAAATTTGCGTCACAACGTAAACGCTCGGTGACGAACGATAGTTTGGCGTTATCAATGCCAATTCGTAGTCAAGGATATTACGCTCCTCGGCGGAGGACGGCGGTACGTCCTCTATCGTCTTATATTTTTGAACGATCGGCCAATTTATTTGACCCTTTGAATCCGCTGAAAGTTCGACAATCTTACGTTATCTCTATCTCCAGATAAATAAAATCGGTGAAATTAATTCGATTTTTCCTTTTACGTTGTTCCGTAGCGACTGCGAATACTCACTCGGCACCACTAAGTAACTATTGCCCTCATTCGCCGTATCGAATGCCATAAAACTTTTTATCGTGTTGAGCACATTGCCGAAAATCAGCCAATGGAAGTAACGCAATTCGTTTATTTCTCTTGCCGACAGAACGAACGTGGAGCTGTTAACTTTGATGTTAACGTTCAATTCGCCGACGTTCATGAAAATCGGGAAGTTTGGTAGCTGAAAAGGCAATTCATTTAAAATAGTTTCACGATTAACTTCTTTTGTTTTTTTTCTCACCTCCGGCAATGGTTTCGTAGTGAGTAACGCGAAACCAGCGTCGTCATTCAGCAAATCGTAAAATACCGCCAGTCGATTTTCGAAGGGTTTCGAATACGACGGTTTCGCCTCGATTATGTGAAGATACAACGCCTTCTCGGGTTGCGGAAACGCAGCGTACAGAGCGTTCGGATGCTTTAGAAAAAAAAAAGAAAAACAAATGATGACAAATGTTAGTTTGAAGTAAACTGTAATGGATATTTGGCGAAAAAGAGAGGGGAAGAGAATCGAGAATATTCACTTTGATGTCGTGACGGCGTTTTCTGGCCGAAGTGCCCGCCAAACCCGCTTCATGTTTCGGCTCTTCTTCCCAATGGGGAAACAAATGATCGGCATCGTCCAGAATGGCGCTCGGCTCTAGTGGCAGCAAGTTGTCCGACAGCTCCCGCATCTTGTGCAATTTTATACACGTATTTATTGCAGCCGATCGTTTAGCGAGTGGTATGGAATCCATTACGTTGCCCTCGCAAGTCTCTTTCAATGGTGATATCGGCGGTAATGTCAATGTCACCTGTTTCGACAACGGATAACGTAATTTAATGACATTCCACCCTTCGATCCCAATACTTATTCGTTCGTTTCTCCAAGTATCGTTAATGACCTTAAATTTGTTTATCACATCCACAACAGTTCCGTTGTTTATTTTTTTCAACTTCCAAATCGGCGAGAGATTAACGAATTTCGACTTTACCAAGTTTGCGCAATATCTATTAATCAAACTTATCGCGGATATACCAGTCACTTCGGACTCTACGCCGTTCTTGTCAACGACGATATAAGGTTCGATTTCATGTTTGTACAATCGCTCGTCTAATTCCTCTTTCGATACCTCTTCTCGCTCATCGTTGCGTCCGATCAATGCCTTTAATATAATAATCGACAAAATATTTTAATACACTTAACATTATAAAGTTAACTCGACGAAGAGAGAAAAAGCTAACGGCCCCTATGCAAGATGGATGAGAAAAAGTGGACGGAGACGCTTAACGGCCGTAACTACTTGCCATTTTGAGAAATCTCTCGACTTTCTGATAGTTTTGGTACTTTCCCTCGAATGCACAGTCTTCTGTTGATCGCAGCATCACGTAGTGGCCGGCCTTATTGCGGGCGCGACCTTTGCTCTGGATGTATCCGCGAAAATCCATCGGCAAATCGTATCGAAGTATCAACGAGCAAATCGGAATGTCGACCCCCTCGTCGACCACGTCTGTCGCTACCATGCAGTTGGTTTGACCGCTTCGGAACCTTCGGTATCAAATTCCAACGTTAAAATATATACTTTGTTCTAAGCGTTCGCAGGAACGATCGATAGAGATTGTAAAATGAAAATTCTTACTTGCGTAGTGCTTCTTTGTTCCATTTACTCAAACAAAGTGCTTCCCGAGGATTCTTGTAAGGATTGTTGGAGTAACCGACGATAAAATCGGTACTCAGGAATGAAAAGCGCGGATCCGAATGGCTGAGATTCTAAGATCAATACCGCAAACGCAAACGATCACCAAAAGTCGATACTGATCGATGTATTGTTGTTGATAAAAATGTATAATTACCTTTAGTATGGTATAGAGTATCTGTGCGGTGCTTCGTCGACGTACGAATATAATGGAACAAAATTTTTCATTGATCGACGCAAAGTGATCGTTAAAGTGTCGCAATACCCAAAAAGTCTTCAATATCTGATCGGACGAGAATCTGTCGATACACGGAATATTATTTTATTTAAATTTTTACGCTTGTTACCAATGTTGTAACAATAATGTAACGCCTATAGCTTATACAACTCAACCAACTGGTAAATTTGTTCGTATTCCGACATTCCGTCCATCGCGTCGCACATCATTTTTCGTATTTTCGTCATTTGCGTTACGAGAAACTCGAGTACCGCTACTGTTTGCTACAATAAAAGATAAGTCTCGTGAGCAGAGTTTGTGTTTAACATGGAAAAAATCTATCGTCCTCGTCGATCTGTACCTACATTATCGTCAGTAAACTTTTTGATCATTTCCAATTGAATCATATGTAACAGTACGGCTTTGCTACCTCCGTATAATCCTGAATTAGTAAACCTTATTAGAAATTACGACATATCGCGGATATGATTGTTCGAGAAAAATCGTAAGTTAATTGAGTATTAACCTGCCGTTAGGATGTGTTCCTTTGCATCTTCCACTACCTGTTTGAGTTTTGTATTTTTTGACTTCGGAGCCAATTCTTTACTCGATCGTTCACCTTCGAAAGTACCGCTTAGCTGAACGGTCTCCAGCACCGTTTTCATGTCCTCGATAAGTTCCAACACTTTTGTCAATATCGAGTGATGCCGTGGCCTCTGGTATTGTGTAAAACTTTCTTTAAGATTTCCATAATCCTTCACCGATATTTCCGCATCGACTGCAGCCACTTTTGCGTGAAACGTTATTTCCAATTCCTGAAAAACAATTGATTAAGAGATCTTTAAAAAAACACAAAACACAGTTTTGTGAAGCAAGGCGACGGTTCTTTCCGTTGATAACGCACACGAACGGTATTCTCCACTTTGTTGAGAGGAACGTTGGCATTTAAAAGGGTCGCTGTGAGTCCCAAAACTCTCGGCTGTTCCTCCTTCTTGTAACGTTCGAAAGATTTCATTATACTGCGCATCGGATGATTGCCGACGGCTTTGTGACACTCGTCGAATATTATCAGACATGCTTCGCTGAGTAGCATGTGTCCGTGGCTCACGATTGCCAAAAATATATCGGCCACCATCACGAGAACCTGGAAAAAACGAGATTTTTGCGTTGCGAAATTTTCATGGAAATAAAAAAACATACGAAACGAATTGCTGTTCCTTGGATAATTTTTTACAACGGAAATATCGATAAATTCTTAAGAAAAACATCCGAAAATATGAGGCAAAGAATTTTTTGTTTTTTATCATCAGTAAAACGGGCCAATCTATCCAAAAATTGCCTCCATGGACTCAACATTGCTCCAAGAAATTGAAAAAATGCAACTTTTTATTCATTAAAAAAAAAAAAAATACAAAAAATTAGCCACATTCGGGACGAGCGATTTTTATATGATATCAAAATTATTATACAATTTATACATTTTTCGAGTAATTTTTTGTACATTTTTTTTTTTTTTTTTTCTTGAAATACGTTTTTCTTTCTTAATCTATGAAACATTTTTTCATTTTTATTCGCAATTTTTTTTCTTTCGCTCAAAAGTACATTTTTTTGGTCACAACTGTAGAATTGAATATTGCGAGTAATAAAAACCTGCGCAGCTTCCAGTTCCTTCAACCAATCTTCCTTCGTCCAATAATCAACAGCCATATCTCCAGAATAGCCCCTGCAATGCAAACCTGTGTGACGAGCGATGTAATCACTTTGTTGGGCAACAAGTGGAACGGTATTGACGATGAAAAATATACGCTTCCCTCCTTGACTGTAGGGTCTGAAAAGAAACATAATTTATCGCAGGTACAGTAAAAAAGCAATTAAAGTTTATAAAAAAAGAAACTATTATACATACAATTGCACTTGGTTGCTGTATTTTTTTATTAGCATAACAGCAATGAATGTCTTTCCTGATCCCGTCGGCAGGTAAATTATAGTATTCTCCGAAACAGCCTTCTCATACAGATCAACCTGATAGGCCCTTGGAGTAAATTCCTCCGCCAGGTCCCCCATCCTGACTAATTACTAAATTCCGGTGTCAATGTTCTGCAAAAAAAATCGCAAACCCCGATTGTCGACATTTTATTGTCATTGTTATTCGTGTGTCACCAATATTTCGTGTACACTTTGTGCACTTTGTCGTCAAGTCGTGTGTATTTCGGATTAATTCGTTACGAATAACGAATGGTCGAAAGTAATCGTGAAAAAAAGGATAATAAAACCTACACTAAGGTCGTTTGAGCGGCGTAACCTATATTGCGTTATATGTTTTTTTGACGTATAATACGTATACGATGCAATGATCTTGTCAGCTAAATTATGTACGCGACGAAATTTGACACTTGCGAACTATCGGTAGGATAATATCTATTAACACTTACGATTTAGCTGGCAATTTATAGTTTTCTTATCACGTATCGCGCACTTTCTATCAAGAGCTATGTGCGTGACTCCTCGATTGTTACCGGTTTTAACCGAAGGAAACAAGGGAATACCCCGGCTACGTCGAACGAGTTTTCTTTCGTGGATACTATGATATATAGAGATTCTATAGTCTCATCAGTGTACCGGATAGTACCGAACAGTACCGAACACATACATAATGTTGTCGACAAACGTGTTCTATCCACATTCGCTGAGCTTGGAATTAACAACGTGCGCGTTTCGTTCTAACACTGCGTCCGTCGCTTTTTCATCGATGTTTAACAGTTCGAAAATTCGCGGGGTTGGATAATTATTTAATATTCCGAAGATTCGACCAATTGCCGCGTTGACGCTGACGTGGTGCGACATTCATGCGAAACACGCCTTGTGGCGTTGACCTAAAGGGAGTCCTCGCTCGTCGTTCCTTCAATCGTACAAAATTTCGACGTTGTATGACCAATCTATTATGATTCACGTGACAATTGACAAATGTCACAGTCAAATTGACTCCAGACCGAGATACTACTTTTTATACTGAAAAAAAAAAACAACAAAATAAAAAAAGATTTATAAAAACACGCAAAGCGAGGATCACACACACTTCCAAATTAAGGACTTCGATAGGATGTTCCGACTTACACCATTCGAAAAATTACTCGGTAAGTCTCGCCCGTTTCTTTTTCTTCCAATCCCTTCCATTCGCGTAGAAACCCAAGCCCCCCTATGTAGGCTATGTACGGATCATCGCTTTCGAAAATACGTGAATTATTTACGAACTTTTTTTTTTTCTAGAAAAGGCTACGAGTAATCTGCACCTTGATCCCGATTGGCCGGCAATATTACAAATTTGCGACCTCATAAGGCAGGGTGACGTGCCGTAAGTATATATATATATATTGTTTTTTTATAGTTAATAACTCATTTAACATTGCGGATATCTTATCAACAAAAATTTGCCGCTATCTGTCGAACGGTTCTCTACACCCTAACGTATTTATCGCGCCAACTTTTTGCAATATCGTTACTTTCTATTAGTATACTTATCGAATATTCTCTTCACAGGCCGAAGAATGCGCTCGTCGCGATAAAGAAAAAAATAACCAACGCCAATCCTCACGTAGCACTGTTTGGATTACTGGTGAGAATTACAATTATTTTTCATTTGTCGACAACGTCAATATTTTTGGTTGCCTTTCCGCGCAAAAACGAATATAGCGTTAAACATAAGATATAAATATTATCAGGTTTTGGAGTCCTGCGTAAAAAACTGTGGCAGCCTGATTCACGATGAAATCGGTACCAAGCAGTACATGGAACAACTGAAGGAACTCGTGAAGACCTCTCCTCACGACAACGTTAAGCTCAAGACGTTAGAGTTGATCCAAGCGTGGGCTTTCGCTTTTCGCAATAGTCCCAAATACAGAGCTGTACAGGTGAGTTGATAATTTTTTTTTTCGTTATTTTTGTAATAATTTTCGTAATAATTTGATAAAAGTTGAGAATAGGCAGTGGTAAAATTTTATTACTGTTACAACATTTTCGATCGAGAAAAATGTTAAAAACGATGCGTTTGCAAAAACAGTACGAAAAATGTACGAAGTAAATTTGTATAGTTACGTTTGAAAAATAAAATGAATTGTGATCCATTAAAATCGATAAAATAGTAAGGAAAATCTTTAATGTTACTTTAACCGATTTTATTGCTTTAACATATTTATTGTGAATCTTCAGGATACGGTGAACATAATGAAAGCGGAGGGATACAACTTTCCAACATTGAAAGAGAGCGACGCGATGTTTAGCGCGGACACGGCACCGGAATGGGCGGACGGCGAGGTGTGTCATCGATGTCGTGTTCCTTTCAGCGTTATTCAACGCCGACATCATTGCCGCGCTTGTGGCCAAGTTTTCTGCGGCCAGTGTTCGAACAAACAATCGACGCTGCCGAAATTCGGTATCGAAAAGGAAGTACGCGTTTGCGAGGCTTGCTACGAACAGGTTAACAAACCAAGTACCGCGTCGACCAAAGAGACGGATTTGCCGGCCGAGTATCTCGCCAGTTCATTGGCTCAACAGCAGCAGGTAGAGAGTTATTCGAATAAAACGCAAACGAAAACAAAAGAAAAAAAATCTATATCATTCACCGACAAATCGTCGCTTAATCGAATTAGTCGACGAAGATGGCTTCCCTCGAGATAGATGTACGAAATAAATAGCTCGTATTTCAGTTTTATTTTTACCGATAACTTCAGAAATGATCGTTAATTTTTATACAATCAAAGGATCAATTCTGTTTCGTAGCTTCGTATTAAAAACAAAAAAGTTTAAAAAATGCATCGTCATGATTCTTAATCGATTACACGTGTACGCAGATGCCACCGCGAAAGACTGCGGAAGAGTTACAAGAGGAGGAGGAGTTGCAGTTAGCGTTGGCACTGAGTCAGAGCGAAGCCGAGCAAAAGGAGAAGGATAAAAAACGAGCAACGAGTGCGGTTAAGACAAATTCATCACCGATAGCGAGGGCAACGTACTCGCCGACACCGTCACCCGTAAGATTCTTTATTCACTGTCGAATGTAAATAAATACTTTCAAGGCGGAGATTATTGATATCTAATCTTTTCTTTTTATTATCATTTCGCGCAGAGCGCCAGTCCATCGCGAGTCAAGGAGGAGGAAGTGGAAAATCCGGAACTTGCGAAATATCTAAATCGCAAGTATTGGGAACAGCGTCAGTCGATGATCGAGGAACATGGCTCGCGACCCGACGTTACGAGTCCGTCGGCGCCGAATATCGGCAGCCCGATGCCGCAGAGAGTGATGGTACCGAAACAACAGAACGGCGAAGTTGACAATCAGATGGAAGAATTTGTCTTGGCTTTGCGATCGCAGGTCGAGATATTCGTCAACAGAATGAAGAGCAATTCGTCAAGAGGCCGATCTATCGCGAACGATAGCTTTTTTCAAGCTCTGTTCATGAACATCACGACTATGCATTCGAAGTATGTGAAGAAAACTCTCGTCGATCATTATCACACTAAGATTTTCTCGATTTTTCTCACGAACAATCCGTAACTGATGAAATTTCGTTATCGTGTTTTCATAGATTACTGAGATACATCCAAGAACACGACGACAATAGGGTATGTTACGAGGGATTGCAAGATAAATTGGCGCAAATGAAAGACGCCCGCGCGGCACTGGATGCTCTGAGAGAAGAGCATCGCGACAAACTGCGACGAGAAGCCGAGGAAGCCGAACGCCAGCGTCAGCTTCAAATGGCGCACAAGTTGGATATAATGCGAAAGAAAAAACAAGAATATTTGCAGTATCAGCGACAACTCGCTCTGCAGAAAATTCAGGAACAGGAGAGAGAATTGCAGATGCGTCAGGAGCAGCAAAAGCAACAGTACATTATGGGTAAATATTTCGTACGATTCTTTGACGAATCCTGTAAAAAAAATTCTATATCTTTATACAGGAAGCTACCAACCGGTTCAGAACTTCATCGGATCCACTGCGCAGAGTTCGCCCATTCGTCACCCTCACTATCAAGCCGCGGGACCAAATTATAATCCCATGTCACCGACGAATCAGGGCGTTTATGTTTATGGTCCGCCATCCATGGGACAATATCCAATGCCAAACTACGGCATGTCGCAGATGCCCTCTGTACCATCCCACATGATGGGTTCGATGCCGAATCCGGAGCAGCAAGGAACACCCGACCAGTCGGCTCAACCTCGCGAAGCTATGACTGCTCCTGCAGGGCCCGGGATGGTCAGTCATATTTGTCGGACTCTTTCTTTGTTATTAACTAAACATATTATTAACATGACATTCACTTGATAATTATCATTGAATCCATTTAGTTAGTTATCAATTATTTCTTCTAGCGGAAAGCTTCGAATACATACATTTTTTTTTCTCTCGTCATTGTGTCTTCTGCAGCGTGGAACGAAAATTAAACAACGAAAAATGGTGAAATAATGATTTTTTTTTTTTCATAGCCGATAAATCAAATGCCCGGCGGTCCGATGGCGCAGATGCAACAGCAGAGTGGCCATCACATGGGTCCACCGGTTCAGCAAGTGCCGCCAGTACAAATGGGACCGCGGCAAGGAGCAACGCGACACATCTCGCAAGCAACTGTTCAGATGGGAGGACCACCTCAGGGTCCGCCCGGAGCGCCGCATGGTTTACCTTTACGCGGCACCGGACAAATGACGATGCCTCAAGCTCCGCCCGGAATTCCAACTCAAATGGGACCCCCGCAGTCGCAGAATCCCCACGCAATTCCTCAAGGAATGCCGCTGCAACAGCGCAATTCCGGACCGAATATGCCGCCGAATCAGAACACGGGACCTATGCAAGCACCGAGCGGCGCGAATGGCGCACCGGTACAACATCTTCAGGGTGCGCCGCAAACTATGCAACAACCGCCGATGTCGATACCGCCGGTGCAGACGATGCAGTATCAACCTCCCGCGGCGGCACAACCTGCGCCAATCGAGAATAGCCAATCGAAGGAAGAACCAAAACCCGATACGGCTGAACTTATCTCATTCGATTAAAGAATTAAAGAAAAAAAAACACACCGGTACATATTTTATAATTATCATTCGTAGAATATTGCGGAAACGAATTTTGTTCGAAGTGCGAGAGTAACTAACGCAGTCAGTTAATTCAAATTTAAATCATTGAGAGCGTGTGAACGAAACCAAAATTTCAGATATTATTGATAGAAGCAATTTGGCTCGATTTATATAATTCGGCGACGCAGTGTCAATGATAACGATTAAAAATTCACGACGAGGACCTTGAATGTTTTAACGGAATACAAATACGAAAATTACAACGCTGCTTGGTCAATGGTACAATAACGATTCGCGGCACTGAATAATCATTTTCTCCGTTATAAATAATGTATTTCATATTAGAATATCGAAAGGCATCGTTTAAACAATCTCGGTTGGCTTTGATATGTAATTTTTCCTGTAAGAGCAACAAGTTCTCCTCCTGTGCATCGAACGAAAGCTTTCTGTCTGTATTTTATCGCTCGTTTGATACTACGGGGGTTTATTTCAAATAAAAAGAGGTATTAAACGAAAGTTCACTTGTTTTCATCGCGGTGCAGCGGCGTTTCGGAAAGATAATATTTTTTTCATTTAAATCCGTCTACTATTCGCCCCGAGGACGATGAAGATCGATGGGAAGAACAATTATATCTGATGAAAGTTACTCGCTATGACGACGTTTTTATCTTTGAACAATTCTCACTTACGGTATACGTGATGATTTAATCAGTACGTTAAATACTTGCATAACGTGGCGTCGTGAATCCTGAACAGCGTCATACATCGTTTAATAAACTCGTATTCTTATCTTCGTACAAATATTTTAACAAGTGGAGAAAATCGAACTTTACAGAGCAAACATGCGTAGATCAGACGCCTTAAATCGTGTATGATCAGGCGGACAATGCACACACGTATAGGTGCATTTAACGAAAATCTTCGGAATATTTTAACAAAAGATTCAGAATTTAAATCGTATTTTCGTGCGGCGTCAATTATCTTGACGACAAAGTACTTGTATGCCAGTTTTTAATAGATATAATTACTGAAAGTTGGACTCCTGTTATCCTTGTTTTTTTTCCACTTGGACTGATATTATTCGAAAGCCAGCGGGGAATTACCTTCTCTTTCACTTGTCTATATATTAAACATGAGGATATCGAAGGATGCCAAGCGTTCAAATAGCTATCGTATGAAATTGATCGTTTTGCCATGAAAAGCCACAAGACTATATATTTTAATCAACGAAAACGAAGCAAGTAACGAAGGACTTTGACGGTCTGTTAATTTGGGCGAACGTGCAACAGATTATCGAGAATCCGACTTGTATTAATAGATTAAAAAAATTGACAAGTTACGATGATGAAGCGTTTCACGCATATGACAATACAAAATACGATAAATCAACGATGTTCACGTAGAGGAAGTGACAACGTCGAAAGCCTCGGATGGACGCCAGTTAAGATTCTACGTAATTCCATATTAATGTTTTGCACGCGGCTCATCCGATTCTGGTCTAATTACAATCTTCATCCAAGCCTAACGATCGGTGATTAACGACCGTGAAATCGGGCTGGAAATAAGTAAACAGAGATTTTTCTCATTCGAAAGCATTCGATCAGCGGGGAGATTGATATATAATTTCCGCTAATTTATGCGAAACCAGGTGTCATGCGATCATACCGCGTCGTTCGCCCAATATTATATGATCGATATGACGCAAATGTTCATACATTCGGGGGGTCCATCCCGAACATAAAAATCAAATTGACGAGACGTCGAACGTGTCAGTCGCTTGGACTTCGCGAATCCAGCTTATGTATCGCAAGATATCTTACAACGAAATTGATTGAAGCGAACGTGAGTATTAAGGATCGGAGTATTGTTATAAGGAAGATACAATTGATATTCTTATCAACTTATCTCAAGTACATTTAAGTGAATGGATCTTTTTTTTTCTTATATCTAAATATGGAATACTTCGTTCGTAGATAAAACACCATAAATCATGTGGTGTGGGCTCGGAGTGTTCAGCGCTGTGATAACGCTGTCGCTCGCAGCATTTATGCACACAGGTAAGAGAAGAAATTATAATCATTCAAGAGTTTGAATATTACATTGCAGTTTTGTATATTCGAATAATTTTGAAAAACAATAATTCCAGATCCCAATGATGTTGCATCAAAAGACATCGTGTGCCATAACGAAGGATATCATGCTGATCTGCACGATTGCAAAATCTTCTACAAATGCATTTACTCGAATAAATTAGGAAATTACGTACCGCATAAACATGTTTGCGGTCCCGGTACAGTATTCTCAACGGAACTTAACAATAAGTGTGTACCTCCTGCGAAAAGTGGTCGTCCAGAATGCGACGGCTATCGCCCAGATCCCCTTAACAATGCTGAAAGGATAACTGAAACGAGACGCAAGCGTCACCCATGGGATCTGGTAAAGCAACAGGAGTCGACTATCATGCGCCCAGATGAAGTTGGGTGCAAGAGGCAAGGATTCCTTGAAGATCCGAAAGACTGTCGGAAATTCTACTTGTGTGTCATAAATGGTATAAGCTCTTACAAAAAGTACGAATACATCTGTCCGGAAAATACGGTTTGGGAGCCAAAACGAAAGTGGTGTATGCTGGCCTGGGCCACGTCACGACCGGAATGCAAAAATCCGGACAAAGAAGTGGAACTTCCAGAAAATCCTCGTCCTGGTGTTCCCGGAACTCCAAATATAACGCCGAAGCCAACGGAGGAACCGACCACACTAGAACCGGTCACCGAACAACCAACACCAAATAATTCTGAAGAGCACAATTCTCACGAATCACATTCCGAAGAGAATCACAATAGCGTCGAGTCGCACGAAGAAGGAGAAAATGTACATAATCATTCTGAAGAACACAACTCTCACGAAGTGACCGAAGTTGAGCCTACACCAGCTCCGGAATCGCATTCGGAAGAGAATCACAATACCGTCGAGTCGCACGAAGAA
Organism: Buathra laborator; assembly: GCA_934046635.1. Lineage (NCBI taxonomy): Eukaryota > Metazoa > Arthropoda > Insecta > Hymenoptera > Ichneumonidae > Buathra > Buathra laborator. The sequence continues at coordinate 14,566,965 of OW203898.1, read as the reverse complement.
GATCATGTACACAATCATTCTGAAGAGCACACCTCTCACGAAGTTGTTGAAGTCGAGCCTACCCCAACTCCGGAATCGCATTCTGAAGAGAATCACAATAACGTCGAGTCGCACGAAGAAGGAGAGAACGTACACAATCATTCTGAAGAGCACACCTCTCACGAAGTTGTTGAAGTCGAGCCTACTCCAGCTCCGGAATCGCATTCTGAGGAGAATCACAATACCGTCGAGTCACACGAAGAAGGAGAGCACGTACACAATCATTCTGAAGAGCACAACTCTCATGAAGTGACTGAAGTTGAGCCTACTCCAGCTCCGGAATCGCATTCTGAAGAGAATCACAATAACGCCGAGTCGCACGAAGAAGGAGAGAACGTACATAATCATTCTGAAGAACACAACTCTCACGAAGTGACCGAAGTTGAGCCTACACCAGCTCCGGAATCGCATTCGGAAGAGAATCACAATACCGTCGAGTCGCACGAAGAAGGAGATCATGTACACAATCATTCTGAAGAGCACACCTCTCACGAAGTTGTTGAAGTCGAGCCTACCCCAACTCCGGAATCGCATTCTGAAGAGAATCACAATAACGTCGAGTCGCACGAAGAAGGAGAGAACGTACACAATCATTCTGAAGAGCACACCTCTCACGAAGTTGTTGAAGTCGAGCCTACCCCAACTCCGGAATCGCATTCTGAAGAGAATCACAATAACGTCGAGTCGCACGAAGAAGGAGAGAACGTACACAATCATTCTGAAGAGCACAACTCTCACGAAGTTGTTGAAGTCGAGCCTACTCCAACTCCGGAATCGCATTCTGAAGAGAATCACAATAACGTCGAGTCGCACGAAGAAGGAGAGCACGTACACAATCATTCTGAAGAGCACAACTCTCACGAAGTGACTGAAGTTGAGCCTACTCCAGCTCCGGAATCGCATTCTGAAGAGAATCATAATAACGTCGAGTCGCACGAAGAAGGAGAGAACGTACACAATCATTCTGAAGAACACAACTCTCACGAAGTTGTTGAAGTCGAGCCTACTCCAACTCCGGAATCGCATTCTGAAGAGAATCACAATAACGTCGAGTCGCACGAAGAAGGAGAGCACGTACATAATCATTCTGAAGAGCACAACTCTCACGAAGTGACTGAAGTTGAGCCTACTCCAGCTCCGGAATCGCATTCTGAAGAGAATCACAATAACGTCGAGTCGCACGAAGAAGGAGAGCACGTACACAATCATTCTGAAGAGCACAACTCTCACGAAGTGACTGAAGTTGAGCCTACTCCAGCCCCAGAATCGCATTCTGAAGAGAATCACAATAACGTCGAGTCACACGAAGAAGGAGAGAACGTACACAATCATTCTGAAGAACACAACTCTCACGAAGTGACCGAAGTTGACCCTACTCCAGCTCCGGAATCGCATTCTGAGGAGAATCACAATACCGTCGAGTCGCACGAAGAAGGAGAGAACGGACACAATCATTCTGAAGAACACAACTCTCACGAAGTTGTTGAAGTCGAGCCTACTCCAACTCCGGAATCGCATTCTGAAGAGAATCACAATAACGTCGAGTCGCACGAAGAAGGAGAGCACGAACACAATCATTCTGAAGAGCACAACTCTCACGAAGTGACTGAAGTTGAGCCTACTCCAGCTCCGGAATCGCATTCTGAAGAGAATCACAATAACGTCGAGTCGCACGAAGAAGGAGAGCACGTACACAATCATTCTGAAGAGCACAACTCTCACGAAGTGACTGAAGTTGAGCCTACGCCAACTCCGGAATCGCATTCTGAAGAGAATCACAATAACGTCGAGTCGCACGAAGAAGGAGAGCACGTACACAATCATTCTGAAGAGCACAACTCTCACGAAGTGACTGAAGTTGAGCCTACTCCAGCTCCAGAATCGCATTCTGAAGAGAATCACAATAACGTCGAGTCGCACGAAGAAGGAGAGAACGTACACAATCATTCTGAAGAACACAGCTCTCACGAAGTGACCGAAGTTGAGCCTACTCCAGCTCCGGAATCGCATTCTGAGGAGAATCACAATACCGTCGAGTCGCACGAAGAAGGAGAGAACGTACACAATCATTCTGAAGAACACAACTCTCACGAAGTTGTTGAAGTCGAGCCTACTCCAACTCCGGAATCGCATTCTGAAGAGAATCACAATAACGTCGAGTCGCACGAAGAAGGAGAGCACGTACACAATCATTCTGAAGAGCACAACTCTCACGAAGTGACTGAAGTTGAGCCTACTCCAGCTCCGGAATCGCATTCTGAAGAGAATCACAATAACGTCGAGTCGCACGAAGAAGGAGAGAACGTACACAATCATTCTGAAGAACACAACTCTCACGAAGTTGTTGAAGTCGAGCCTACTCCAACTCCGGAATCGCATTCTGAAGAGAATCACAATAACGTCGAGTCGCACGAAGAAGGAGAGCACGTACACAATCATTCTGAAGAGCACAACTCTCACGAAGTGACTGAAGTTGAGCCTACTCCAGCTCCGGAATCGCATTCTGAGGAGAATCACAATACCGTCGAGTCACACGAAGAAGGAGAGCATGTACACAATCATTCTGAAGAGCACAACTCTCATGAAGTGACTGAAGTTGAGCCTACTCCAGCTCCGGAATCGCATTCTGAAGAGAATCACAATAACGCCGAGTCGCACGAAGAAGGACAGAACGTGCACAATCATTCTGAAGAACACAACTCTCACGAAGTGACCGAAGTTGAGCCTACTCCAGCTCCGGAATCGCATTCTGAGGAGAATCACAATACCGTCGAGTCGCACGAAGAAGGAGAGAACGTACACAATCATTCTGAAGAACACAACTCTCACGAAGTTGTTGAAGTCGAGCCTACTCCAACTCCGGAATCGCATTCTGAAGAGAATCACAATAACGTCGAGTCGCACGAAGAAGGAGAGAACGTACACAATCCTTCTGAAGAACACAACTCTCACGAAGTGACCGAAGTTGAGCCTACTCCAGCTCCGGAATCGCATTCTGAGGAGAATCACAATACCGTCGAGTCACACGAAGAAGGAGAGCACGTACACAATCATTCTGAAGAGCACAACTCTCATGAAGTGACTGAAGTTGAGCCTACTCCAGCTCCGGAATCGCATTCTGAAGAGAATCACAATAACGCCGAGTCGCACGAAGAAGGAGAGAACGTACACAATCATTCTGAAGAGCACAACTCTCACGAAGTGACTGAAGTTGAGCCTACACCAGCTCCGGAATCGCATTCTGAAGAGAATCACAATACCGTCGAGTCGCACGAAGAAGGAGAGAACGTACACAATCATTCTGAAGAGCACAACTCTCACGAAGTTGTTGAAGTCGAGCCTACTCCAACTCCGGAATCGCATTCTGAAGAGAATCACAATAACGTCGAGTCGCACGAAGAAGGAGAGCACGTACACAATCATTCTGAAGAACACAACTCTCACGAAGTTGTTGAAGTCGAGCCTACTCCAACTCCGGAATCGCATTCTGAAGAGAATCACAATAACGTCGAGTCGCACGAAGAAGGAGAGAACGTACACAATCCTTCTGAAGAACACAACTCTCACGAAGTGACCGAAGTTGAGCCTACTCCAGCTCCGGAATCGCATTCTGAGGAGAATCACAATACCGTCGAGTCACACGAAGAAGGAGAGCACGTACACAATCATTCTGAAGAGCACAACTCTCATGAAGTGACTGAAGTTGAGCCTACTCCAGCTCCGGAATCGCATTCTGAAGAGAATCACAATAACGCCGAGTCGCACGAAGAAGGAGAGAACGTACACAATCATTCTGAAGAGCACAACTCTCACGAAGTGACTGAAGTTGAGCCTACACCAGCTCCGGAATCGCATTCTGAAGAGAATCACAATACCGTCGAGTCGCACGAAGAAGGAGAGAACGTACACAATCATTCTGAAGAGCACAACTCTCACGAAGTTCTTGAAGTCGAGCCTACTCCAACTCCGGAATCGCATTCTGAAGAGAATCACAATAACGTCGAGTCGCACGAAGAAGGAGAGCACGTACACAATCATTCTGAAGAGCACAACTCTCACGAAGTGACTGAAGTTGAGCCTACTCCAGCTCCGGAATCGCATTCTGAAGAGAATCACAATAACGTCGAGTCGCACGAAGAAGGAGAGAACGTACACAATCATTCTGAAGAACACAACTCTCACGAAGTTGTTGAAGTCGAGCCTACTCCAACTCCGGAATCGCATTCTGAAGAGAATCACAATAACGTCGAGTCGCACGAAGAAGGAGAGAACGTACACAATCATTCTGAAGAACACAACTCTCACGAAGTGACCGAAGTTGAGCCTACTCCAGCTCCGGAATCGCATTCTGAGGAGAATCACAATACCGTCGAGTCACACGAAGAAGGAGAGCATGTACACAATCATTCTGAAGAGCACAACTCTCACGAAGTTGTTGAAGTCGAGCCTACTCCAACTCCGGAATCGCATTCTGAAGAGAATCACAATAACGTCGAGTCGCACGAAGAAGGAGAGAACGTACACAATCATTCCGAAGAACACAACTCTCACGAAGTGACTGAAGTTGAGCCTACTCCAGCTCCGGAATCGCATTCTGAGGAGAATCACAATACCGTCGAGTCGCACGAAGAAGGAGAGAACGTACACAATCATTCTGAAGAACACAACTCTCACGAAGTTGTTGAAGTCGAGCCTACTCCAACTCCGGAATCGCACTCCGAAGAACACAATTCTCACGAAGTTGTCGAAGTCGAGCCTACTCCAACTCCGGAATCACACTCCGAAGAACACAATTCTCACGAAGTGACTGAAGTCGAGCCTACTCCAGCTCCAGAATCACACTCTGAAGAGCACAGCTCTCACGAAGTTGTTGAAGTCGAGCCTACTCCAATCCCCGAATCGCACTCCGAAGAGCACAATTCTCACGAAGTGACCGAAGTCGAGCCTACTCCAGCTCCAGAATCTCATTCCGAAGAACACAACTCTCACGAAGTTGTTGAAGTCGAGCCCACTCCAACTCCGGAATCGCACTCCGAAGAACACAATTCTCACGAAGTGCCCGAAGTCGAGCCTACTCCAGCTCCAGAATCTCACTCCGCAGAGCACAACTCTCACGAAGTTGTTGAAGTCGAGCCCACTCCAACTCCGGAACCGCACTCCGAAGAACACAATTCTCACGAAGTGACCGAAGTCGAGCCTACTCCAGCTCCAGAATCTCACTCCGAAGAACACAACTCTCACGAAGTTGTTGAAGTCGAGCCTACACCAACCCCCGAATCGCACTCCGAAGAACACAATTCTCACGAAGTGACCGAAGTCGAGCCTACTCCGGCTCCAGAATCTCACTCAGAAGAACACAATTCTCACGAAGTTGTTGAAGTCGAGCCTACTCCAACTCCGGAATCACACTCCGAAGAACACAATTCTCACGAAGTGACTGAAGTCGAGCCTACTCCAGCTCCAGAATCACACTCTGAAGAGCACAGCTCTCACGAAGTTGTTGAAGTCGAGCCTACTCCAATCCCCGAATCGCACTCCGAAGAGCACAATTCTCACGAAGTGACCGAAGTCGAGCCTACTCCAGCTCCAGAATCTCATTCCGAAGAACACAACTCTCACGAAGTTGTTGAAGTCGAGCCCACTCCAACTCCGGAATCGCACTCCGAAGAACACAATTCTCACGAAGTGCCCGAAGTCGAGCCTACTCCAGCTCCAGAATCTCACTCCGCAGAGCACAACTCTCACGAAGTTGTTGAAGTCGAGCCTACACCAAGCCCCGAATCGCACTCCGAAGAACACAATTCTCACGAAGTGACCGAAGTCGAGCCTACTCCAGCTCCAGAATCTCACTCCGAAGAACACAACTCTCACGAAGTTGTTGAAGTCGAGCCTACACCAACCCCCGAATCGCACTCCGAAGAACACAATTCTCACGAAGTGACCGAAGTCGAGCCTACTCCGGCTCCAGAATCTCACTCAGAAGAACACAATTCTCACGAAGTTGTTGAAGTCGAGCCTACTCCAACTCCGGAATCGCACTCCGAAGAACACAATTCTCACGAAGTGACCGAAGTCGAGCCTACTCCAGCTCCAGAATCTCACTCCGAAGAACACAATTCTCACGAAGTGACCGAAGTCGAGCCTACTCCAGCTCCAGAATCTCACTCCGAAGAACACAATTCTCACGAAGTGCCCGAAGTCGAGCCTACTCCAGCTCCAGAATCTCACTCCGCAGAGCACAACTCTCACGAAGTTGTTGAAGTCGAGCCTACACCAAGCCCCGAATCGCACTCCGAAGAACACAATTCTCACGAAGTGACCGAAGTCGAGCCTACTCCAGCTCCAGAATCTCACTCCGAAGAACACAACTCTCACGAAGTTGTTGAAGTCGAGCCTACACCAACCCCCGAATCGCACTCCGAAGAACACAATTCTCACGAAGTGACCGAAGTCGAGCCTACTCCGGCTCCAGAATCTCACTCAGAAGAACACAATTCTCACGAAGTTGTTGAAGTCGAGCCTACTCCAACTCCGGAATCGCACTCCGAAGAACACAATTCTCACGAAGTGACCGAAGTCGAGCCTACTCCAGCTCCAGAATCTCACTCCGAAGAGCACAACTCTCACGAAGTTGTTGAAGTCGAGCCTACTCCAACTCCGGAATCGCACTCCGACGAACACAATTCTCACGAAGTGACCGAAGTCGAGCCTACTCCAGCTCCAGAATCTCACTCCGAAGAGCACAACTCTCACGAAGTTGTTGAAGTCGAGCCTACACCAACCCCCGAATCGCACTCCGAAGAACACAATTCTCACGAAGTGACCGAAGTCGAGCCTACTCCAGCTCCAGAATTTCATTCCGAAGAACACAACTCTCACGAAGTTGTTGAAGTCGAGCCTACGCCAACTCCGGAATCGCACTCCGAAGAACACAATTCTCACGAAGTGCCCGAAGTCGAGCCTACTCCAGCTCCAGAATCTCACTCCGAAGAACACAACTCCCACGAAGTTGTTGAAGTCGAGCCTACTCCAACTCCGGAATCGCACTCCGAAGAGCACAATTCTCACGAAGTGACCGATGTCGAGCCTACTCCAGCTCCAGAATCTCACTCCGAAGAACACAACTCTCACGAAGTGACTGAAGTCGAGCCTACTCCAACCCCTGAATCGCACTCCGAAGAGCACAACTCTCAAGAAGTTGTTGAAGTTGAACCCACTCCAATCCCTGAATCGCATTCTGAAGAGCACAACTCTCACGAAGTGACCGAAGTCGAGCCTACTCCAACGCCGGAATCACATTCTGAAGAGAATCACCATACCGTCGCTTCGCACGAAGAAGGAGAGCACGAGAATGTACACAATCACTCCGAAGAACACAATTCTCACGAAGTGGTTGAAGCTGAGCCTACACCAACTCCGGAATCGCACTCTGAAGAGAACCACAATACCGTCGAGTCGCACGAAGAAGGAGAGAACGTACATAATCATTCCAAAGAACACAACTCACACGAAGTTGTTGAAGCTGAGCCAACTCCAACCCCCGAATCGCACTCCGAAGAGCATAATTCTCACGAAGTTGTTGAAGTCGAGCCTACTCCAACTCCCGAATCACACTCCGAAGAACACAACTCTCACGAAGTTGTTGCAGTCGAGCCTAAACCAACCCCCGAATCGCATTCTGAAGAGGACCACCATACCGTCGCTTCGCACGAAGAAGGAGAGCACGAGAACGTACATAATCACTCCGAAGAACACAACTCTCACGAAGTGGTTGAAGCCGAGCCCACTCCAACCCCAGAATCTCACTCCGAAGAGCACAACTCTCACGAAGTGACCGAAGTCGAGCCTACTCCAACTCCCGAATCGCACTCCGAAGAACACAATTCTCACGAAGAAGGAGAGAACGTACATAATCATCCTGAGGAACACAATTCTCATGAGGAACATGGAAATGAGCATTCCGAACACAATGGCTCTGAAGGTGCTGAATCGAATGTGAACGAGCACATTACGCCAACGCCTGAATCAAATTCTAATGAAGAATCTGAAGTCGTAACACAATCTCCATCTGAAGGTTCCACACCGACAAACGAAGTAGATTTCCCGAACAACTCCCAGAACACATCTTCCACGAATTGTCCGATTGGCGATTTGACCGGAGAACAAATAGCTCTCGTTTGTCCAACTGGATTCCGGCGTCATCCAAAATACTGCAATCTCTTCTATCAATGCACATCGGCTAATGAATTAGACTATAGGGTCGTTGTACTCAGTTGCCCCGAAAACACTATTTTCGATCAGAAGAAAATGCAATGTCTGCCCGCTGAAAAGCTTTCCGAACCTTGCACAGGATCGATAACTGATGCCGGATTGCACTTAACTCTTCAACATCATTCTCTGACACCGGTAAGTTTGAATAATTAGCAATATACAATCAAAAAAATAGTGTACTTTCTCAGTGTCAATTATTATTTTGATTATTTGTTTTATAGTCATGATTTTTAAATTGAACTTTCAATGACTTACAGGTCGAGGTACCGAGCAAGTGCTTGTGCCCAGGTGCCGGACACTTTCCTTTCAAGGATGGATGCAGCAACGTATTCTATAAATGTGTTACGAATCCCGACGGCTCAACCCACGGATATCTTTACAAATGTCCGGTCGGATACGTCTACTGGTCAACTTCTCGTCGTTGCGAAGTTGCCAGTCTTTTCTCGTGGTGTGGAACACAAAACGATCAAACATTGGAAGATAAATCATCGCAATCATCGGAGTCAGTGTCGACATCCGAATTCGAGATTCAACCTTCAGTCTTGGTAGATTATTACGACATGTAAAGTGTTTCGATATAATGCTGCTTGGAGCCTATGATCATTGATTAATCGCTCAGCAGAATTTGTTCAAATAAAGTTAAAGCGACATTATGCATATTTTTTTGCTACTTTCTTCCATAAACTTAACGAACCCTCGTATAAGAATCATTCTCTCCAATTCATCCCATAAGATTATTGCCTAAATCATAATAATAATAATCGTTAAGCTAAGAAATAAAAATGCATACATGATTTATTAATAACTTGTTTAATCTATTTTATTTTATGTACACAAAACAGTTAAAGTTTTTTCCTAATACCACTTGTGGCTTGTGATGAATCTTTGATTGAAAGTGTCATCGTCGGCTCAATCGATCAATTTCAAATTTCGCCGCTTGACTTCAATTATATTATTCATTACTCATCCCTTCGTGTCACAAGCTATACTAAGAATAATTATTAAAATCAATAGAACAAAGTTTTGTATAAATATTACAATTTATATATCCCAGAATAATCGACGCGAGGAGTGCGAAGCGTTGTTTTTTTTGTCTTGCTTATGGCATGGAAAAAACCTCGGTACCCTAATTGCACAGAAGCCGATGATACGTTTTTTTAAATTGAATTGCGTTGCGTAGAAACGAGTGCCATAGGTTACGTACTTTCGACGCAAATCTTCTTTAGTTACACAGTCTCAACTTGGCCTTTCCTGCGAGGTTTGACATCATGATTCCGCGGAGAGGTGAACGAAGTCTCCTCGGATTGTTTCTTTATCACTGGCGACGGTTCACCGGGCGTGGATGATGCGGCCGGAGCGGTTTCTTGCCTCTCGGGAAATGTTACCGCTACAGCTGCACCGTTCGAAGTCAACGAAGTTTTGCGAACTTGCATATCCTCCAAGGGAATCTCTTCGCTTCGAGGTCTCATAGTTTTCGGCGATTGATCTCTCGATCTTAATCCATTTTCGTGAGTCCTACCGTTGGAACTACCTTCGGCCCGTTGATTGTTCGATACGGGGTAACCGATTCCCGAACGGCCGGGACTCTCGCGACGCAATTGCGTCGCAAAGCCGGGAACTTTGTTCACAGTGAACATCGCTCTTTGATGTTCCTTTTGTCGTTGTCCGCGACCTGCTGGACCTGAGAGAAAATAGTAATCTTGAAATTCGTACAAAAATGCAGTTTTACAATGAGAAACTTACGTTCGTGTCGGAGTCCAAGGAGCGCGTAATTCGGTGGAGTGGAACAATTCGGCACATTTGTTGGAATGTCGAGAAGTCTTGCTATTTGATTCATTTTCTTTTGTCTCGCTTTTATCCTTCCTTTTGTTAACCTGCTCATTCACAGTAGAATAGCATTCAAAGTTGTTAATTTTTTTTGCTTTATAATATCTATTATTTACCTTTGTTTAGCGGCCATACAGCGTATGTGATCGTCGAATATAAATTTAGCAGCGAGCAATGGAACTCTATTCGTAGCGCTGCTACTCAGAGGTTTGTGAATCGTCAGATGAAGACATCGAGAATCGTCTTTATCACCGGCAACTTCGATGTCTTGCAAAAAACCAACGAGCTTCGCAACGCCCCATCCCAATTTTCTCGTGTCGGGTTCAACGAGTATCAATTGTATTACATCGATGACGAGAAACCTTCGAATTTTTTGCCCGTCTTTCCACACCACGGTGCACGCGATGAGGTCACTGTTATCTGTGAAAACAACAACGAAAAATCGTATAATCGTTAATATTTGTTTTTTTTTTTTATTCCTCAATAAACGCATTTTCAATTAGGAGAAGTTTATGCTTCGAGTACTATTGAGAAAGGATGTAACTTTTACTTAGGTCAAGAACGTTGTTGACCTGGACGCAGTTCACCGGATTAGTCAACGGAAGTTGCGTCTCAACCTCCGAACTCAGTGTCAGAGAGAGTTCTCGTATCATAAAGAAAACGCGTATTGCGCGACGAGCTCTTTCCACCTGTGTATCAGCGATACGAGACTTTAATAATATTGTTTTTGTTTTTCCTCGAGAATCTCACAGCGTTATATTAATCCGTATCAGACGTACCTCGCCGCACGGTAATCTCTTGCTAAATTCAATGCCAGTCATCGGCGTACCAGTCGGTGGCAATAATATATTGCTGTCCATCATGAGCCATTCAACGTTTATCGGACGCTTTTTTATTTCGCTGTACTCGTCCTCGAACATGTCTAAGAATATATCTTCACTCTGGAGTTGGTAAAGGAATGTGTGAGAGTCAAATTTTATTTCGATGCGACGAAATCTCTGCGGATTTAATAACCTTGTAAAAATTTCGAAGCAGCGATGTGCTCTGCTCCTTGGCTGCTTCGATAGCCGCTAAATGTGAGTCACACAACAAACTGTGACCATCCGACATCACAGTGTGGACGAGTAATTTGATAGTCATTTCCAGCGTAACAAGACGCACTCTGGCATCTTATTTAGAATAATTAATATTAACATTAACATCAACAGGAAAAAAAATGATAATATTAATCATTAGGTTTTTATGACTCACTTGTTTGGCAGCTCAGTGTTATAATATTTATTAAACTATCTACCAGTGACTCGTTGTACCAATTCTTCGTGGACGCTTGTCTCGACGGCGTCAACACGAGATCCAAAGTTTCGGGATTCACACCCTGCGAATATAAACAACGAATCAATGGAAAAATCTTCTCAGTCTTTAAGGAATCAAAGAACATTACCTGATTACTCGCGAGAGCGTAAAGCAGGCACAGAGCGAATAACGTCGCATAATCATTCTCAGTACAGTGCAACGAATTTAATATCGTCTCTAAGAATGGTTTGTTCGCCATCGATATTTTAACCGCGTTATTCGATGGTTGTTGAGCAGCTAACGGGCTCTCCAATGCCAATCTCTGTTCCTTCTCTTCGTCCGTTACATTCAAATGTTCTATCTTGTCTCCCGTTTCGTTGGGAATACTGATGTTTAATTGTTCCGACGATGGCTGAGCCGTTGCACTTTCGTCGTTAACATTGGCCGACGTACTCGGCTCATCGAGATTCGTTACATTTTCCTCCACCGGCTCGGCAGTTCGATTTTGTTCGTCGTCGTCCGTTTCCAGTCCCGACTCGTTCTCCGTTTCGATCGTAATTTCGCTCAAGTTTTCGAGCGATTTTTCTAAACTCTCTTTCGGCGGTGCAAACGCAATTGGTTTGACTGTTCTCTCGTCGGTGTACGCGTCGAGAATTTTACTCGCACCGTTCTTTACAACGGTGGCATCGGACTTGAGAATCACAGCGGCCAACGTGTGCACAAGCGGCCCGTGCGAAACGATCAGAAATACTTGGGACAGCAGAAACAGCGATACGACAACGCTTACGTGCTTTCGTTCGTCCTGAGGAAGTCAATAAGCCAATTTTAATGAGTAATTGATAAGTTGATAGATGGAATTTCAACGTTAATCATCGCATGAGCAAACGCACCGGATTCTGACACAGAAGACTCTTCGGATTCATCAGCGAATAAACGTACAAAGGAACCAGCAGTTTGTGCAACAAGTGCTCCGACAGTACTTTGTTCAAATCCTTTATGTTCAGACACAGAATGTCGTTTAGATAATGCAAATGATCCAAGTGTTCAGCTACGAGATCCGACAGTCTATTCTGACTCTGATGACTAAAATAGAGATCGCGACTTATTAATACACAGTCATTACTATCCTTTCTCATTAAAACATTATTTATATCCGCGCATCAAGATCTATCGATTGAATTATTAGAAGTACGCGTTTGATTTTATTTCTCCGTGAAACTACACAATATACAAAATTCTTTGATCATTTCTAAGGGTATCCTGATAACAAAATAAAAATATTATATTGAAAAAATGGAAAAACTCTTACAATTTTCGAAATTCAAACGTGAATTTTTTTTTACGTGATCCGAACACCCCGTCGAACAATCGAATATGAAGATTTTTATTACACTCTTTTTTTTTATCAAGAAAAAAATTAATAAAATGCGAGTTTTTACCGAAAATGAATTTTTACTCTGCCTTAGTGTAAATTCGTATACTGAAATGTATTTAATGTTCATAAAAATTATTATTCAATATTGTAACTCACTCGGCGTCGTTTCTAACGCACGTATCCAATTCTATGATATGATTCCCAATGAACCAGACGAGATTACTGAAATAAGGCGCAGCTGTTCTGTCTCTGATGAACGCAAGCATCGAAGCGTCTTCAACGCGATATACGTTCAGCGTCAGCGTACGAACCGCTATTCTAACCATACCTTCGGAATGATTGAAAAATTTTATCGCCTCTGTGTACAGTGGAAAGTCGTTGGTGTGCTAAAACATTCATTATTGTTATTATTATTTTCCTTTTTTTTTTTCCGCAATTTCTTTGAACCCATTACAACAATTAAAGCAGAAATCAGAAGATCAATGCTGAAAATAAATATAATATGCCAAATCGATGAGTGTACCTTGTTTACCTCGTTATAGAAGAAATGTATCGTATGAGCATTCAACTTGAGACTCAGAGTCTTCAGAAAGCTTATATAGTAAGCCATGACTTCTTCGTCGCTGAAGTCAAATTTGTGCACTATTATACTATTCACATGGTTGTTGCTTAAAAGATAATCTTAAAAATAAAAATTTTTTTTTTTTTTTTTTTTTTTTTTTTTTTTTTCGAAAATTGAAAATCATGAAAATTTATGTTAGACGCAACGTCTCCTATATTACTTACACAACGACGTCTCGTTGCGAATATTTTCGAACAATATATTGAGCGTCTGTAAGAGCTGAACGCAAACGTAACTTCCGCACTTTTGTTTCATGATTCTTAGAAAAAACGACAGCATGTTTTTCTCCAGGAAAAAACTGCAAAAGCCGAACAAAGTTTTGTTTTACGATGGGGTGAAAAAAATAAAATAAAAAGCTTGATGAAAGATGCGGTTTACTTACTCAAAGACGCTGCTGTCATTCTGATCGCCCCAAATTAAAATTTCAGCTATTGAGCGCAGAGTTTCGACCAACAGACCCCTGTTGTTGTCAGAGACGGTTTGATTCTTCGACAAGACATTGTACAGATATCTGAAGAGTTAAAAACAAATAGGACAATAAAAATAACATTATATAATGTTTCGCGTGCTGTCGTCGCGGATAATTGTGATGAAATTTACTTTAGATGTTCGAGTGAATGTGGATTTTTCGGTTTCCACAATCCGCCGCCAAACCAGCTGCGACTACGAAACATTTTTTCAATTTTTAATTCTTCACTTATTAATTTAATAGCCCAAAAATCCCGAGGGTGTGTCACTTTTTTTGTTGGTTCAGGTCATTCTTATCGTTTGCTCGTTTTACTCTCGACAAGGTTAACCTCGGTATAGTTTTTCGAGTTCTGCGTCGTTATCAAACCACATCGTCACTCCATATGTTTTTTTTTTGTTCCTCATAACATAACTTTATCACTCGTGAACTGTTGATGCACTTGTTACGGTTACGAGTCAGTCTATCACAGTCTATCACCTACTGGCCACTAGTGGTTGTCGATTCCTTGTAACAAACGGTCACTCGGTCAATTCCCAGTTTTGTTATTGTTCCGCGTAGTAGTACAATGCGAAAGGGAGAGACACTGATAACTGATAAGTTACAATTGTCTCTCTCTTTCCCTTCTACTTGATAATCTTATTCTTTTCGACGTTTTTCATTGGCTTTGAATGATACTACAAGTGGGAGGACAATTTACCAGGTATAGCAGTAACAGCGTCTATAGCCTTTTCCATTGGCTGTGGAGTAACAACGCACAATCAGCAATCTGATGTGCTCTCTTCCTTTCCTGCTGTTGCACTTAAATTAAAAAATAGAGTGATACGCCGAGAACAGAATAGTGTCAGAACGCTGGTGGTGGTGTCAGTCGTAACAATATTATTTATCGCATGATATTTGTTAAATGTGTCAATCGTGCACATTGCATTTAAACTTCCGTATACTACGCAAGTGTTTACTTTCCTTTGTTAGAATCGTCATAGAAATTAATGCTCGATTTCGAGCCTTTGATTTTTTTTAATAACATTAAGCTTATTTTTAGTGACACAACTTTATTTTGGCAGGAATGTTTTTTTTGTTTTTTTTTTTTTCAAAATAATGGAATATCATTTTTCAAACATCGCGCGTAGCTCGTAGTTCCTACATTTTTTTCAATCCTTTACAATAATGTTTCGACGAAAAAGATATAAGTTTATCAGCACACTTGCTTACTTTGAATAATAAGGAAACAAAACAAGCAAATCCATTGACAACCATATGTATCAATTACTGGAATGCAAGAATCATTTAATGATGAATTAACTCAAGATGACAAATAATTCCTGGGTTATCGGCGAACGATAGCCCATTCTCGATTTGATTGTATATCTTCTTACTTTTTGATGATCATACAATATCAACTGTAATTTTTTCTAATAAAAACACAAAAAATATGACGAGAATAGCGGATTAGTTTATTATTATTAACTGCTTTTCCGGTTTCCAAGTAATTAATCGCGCTGCGATATCACAAGCTGCGGCATAAACGTAATAGCGAGTTTCCAAACAGAACATCAGCAAGTGCGGCAGTAGTGTGCGGGTGGCAAAAGAACGAAAGGGGAAAAGAGTATTATTCTTTGTATCGCCGAAACCCGCGAGTGTCAATTTGTCGGTTGTACGTCGACGTCGGGCTGTAAAACCCCTCGGACAGTGGATTGTCAGCGCACTCCTCTGTTTCGCCTCTTATATATAGGACAGTAACTGCAACGAACGTGTCAGCTGTCAGACACCCGCGACTCGCACTGACGGGAGTGACTCACGTAATTTCGAGAGAAAACTGTCACCGAACTTTCGTCGACAAATGTGATACAAAAAAAATAACAAACAACAAACAAAAAAAAACGCGAAAACATCGGCGTGGCATCGAGATGAAGTTCGCGAGCCTTATCTGTCTTCCGGTCGGAATATTGTGTATCGTGGGAGGTGAGAATTTCATGTAATCAAAGTCATTATCGATTATCGTTTTCCTTTAACCTTTATCTTTTTATTACGCGTCAATTTAATGCGATTACTATAACAATGGGAACTTGCCTAGGAAAACAATAATATTATTGTTAAAAACAATAATAATGCATTTTTTTTTGCAATCAAAGCATCAAATGGATATGTGGTACATGTGACGAATGACGGGCCGTGCGTCAAAGGTGGAAGAATCACCTTCAGAGCCGATCTTTTCGACGACTATGGTACCAGACCATCCGGTCAATTTTCCTACACGTGGAGAGATGACGCCTTCCCTCATCACGAATATGTTGTACGTGAAATCACAAACGACAACAAAAATTTCATTTTTTTTCTCATTTTTTTTTGTCCCCCATTTGTATGATATTATTTTTCCATCAGACGGAAACGACGCCCAATACTACGACATATTTGGTTGTGGATTATCCCGCTGACGACTATCCCATAGGACTGTACGAGATGCAAGTCGTCGTGAGCAAACGAATTTTGTTCTTATGGAACATAATAACGAGTCGACGAGGAGAATTTGAAATAACAAGTGAGTCGAGATTATCATTAGAGATTAGATTGTCTCTAAATTGATATAGAAAAGATTATGTTTTTTTCCACAGGAAAATTTTATTCTTAAAAAAAAAAAAAAAAAACGAATCTGCGAAATGTTATTAAGATTTTTTTTTGTTATTTCAGCTCTATTGAACGGCAACATGACTGCAACTCAGCACAACAAGACACTGACAACGAATTATGTATCGTCGGGTGCAGAGACGAAAATGAATATAAATTTGCGAAAAGGCGACGATTATTATATAACGAACAATTCGAGCGATGTATCGACTTTCTGGTTCGTCGATTGCAAGTATTACGGGATGACCAATGATTTCAGCTTTGATTATAAATTCGACAAACCTGATACCACCCATATGGTCGAGGCGTTGGTTATCGCTTCTCACGAGCCGCCGACTACCACCACCGTTGCGCCGACAACAACCGAAACACCGATAACAACGACGATCGCCCCGTCGAACGTTACAGAAACTAATTCCACCAAAGCCGTCGCAGTTCCGTTGGCCGCATCTACATCGTCTCCCATTGCGATTACAAGTACCGTTGGTCCGAATCCGACGACGATCGCTACTCCGAAAAACGCAACAGCCGTCGGAGCTCTGAATGCAACGGCTTCGAAGTCTATCAATGGAACGGATTCCCCTCTCGGAAATCTTACTTTTCCATTTGTGTGCCTCAATTCTTCGGTAGTAGCGCCCGATCCGAAAAAAACTTACGGATACTTCCATCGGGAAGTCAGAGTCAGAGGTGAGGTCTCGAAAAGTATTCCCGAATTTTCAGCCAATTTTGTCAATGCAATAGCTTTCGACATTTTTCTTTTTTTCGTCTTATGAAAAAATGGAATGTATGATTTCGCATTGTTTTGTTTACCTCCGCGATTATATATTAATGAGCCTTTCGCAGCTCCGATAAGCGACATAAAGGTTGACGGGACCAATTGGATCCAACCGTGGGACATGCTGTCCCTGAAAGTTACTTGCCAAGGTTCGGGACCATTTTACCAGTGTCTCGAATTTCATCGAGGTCCCTACAACGCAACGGGTGCCGAAAGATGCGAAGACGGAAAGTATCTTCCGACTTGCAACTTCTCGATTATTCATTATTTCCTCGAGCCGAGTGTATACACGATACTCGTGATATTGGATAACGAGGTCAGCACAACGGTTTATCCGTTAAGGATAAACATTTACAAAGGTAAATTCTTCAATTGACTAATTGGAATTACTTCTCTATTTTTTATGGTATCAAAAAAAAAAAATTGAGCCGATGTTTCATTTTTGACTTTCAGTAACAACAAAACCTCAGTTATCGGTGATCGTAGTTCCGGTTTCTTGTTCCCTCGCCGCCGTAGTGCTAATCATATTCGGCGTCGCGTATTACATCCAGAGTCGCGCGAGATTCACCGTCGAAGTAGCGGACTTCGATTTCGGCCAAAACAATCCGGAAATGGAGTACAAAACGTTTACCGAGCGTCTCCGGGACTCATTCAATAACACTGTAAGATCCGGCAGAAGGATTATCGCACGCAGGCCATACTACGGCAGCATGAACGAACATCATATACCGATCGCCGATCCGAAATTGATCGAGCAACCGATTTTATGAGATGCAAGCAGTAATTAAATATCGTTCGTTTTTTTTCATCTCGTTTTTTTTGTTTTTTTCTTTCGACTGACATCGATTCATCTTAATGTGCGTTTGTCCGGTCCTTTCATCGTCACAGAGAAAAATTTCGTGTACATGCATCGCTTGCGCGCGCGCGTACCTTCCACGAGTCATTCATCCTACAAAAAAAAAAAAAAAGAAGAAAATCCACGCTTCCTTTTGTTTCATTATGCTACCGTATCTCCGAAATATACGATTGATGATTAATCGATCATCTTAATTGCAGGGATACAAACAGCTCAATCCGGAAAACGCTCAATGGCAAGAGGAACACGTAAGAGGCGCTGCGCATCAATGACCGAACGAAACG
This sequence comes from Buathra laborator, assembly GCA_934046635.1. NCBI lineage: Eukaryota > Metazoa > Arthropoda > Insecta > Hymenoptera > Ichneumonidae > Buathra > Buathra laborator. Next base: position 14,548,532 of record OW203898.1, on the reverse strand, counting down.
ATACGATCGTCAAGATAGAAAAGCACAGGATACGACGTATTAGGCGGGCGGAAGGGGGATGGGGGTGATTACGGTAATCCGGGAAAGCGAAGATTATGAAAATTCTCCCGGACGGATAATTTTACTCGGCTCGTTAGTATTTGTAGATAAAAACAAAAGAATTATACGGTAAGTATAGGGAGGCTTCTCGCATCGACTATGACTAAGAAAGCAAAACACGGGTAAGGCGACGTCTCACTTTAATATCCGAAAACAAACAAACAAAAAAACAAAAACCTTCATTCCACCCGATCGAATCCAAATTCAATAATTGTACATAGTTTGTATAGGCTGTGAAAGTGAATACGATGAAAAAACAAATGATGGAACGTCTATTATCGCGTTAAAAAAAAAAAAAAAAAAAAAAAAAAACGCGAACCGTCTGCCAATCACACATTTGTTACACTCGCAACATTCTACCATATTGCAAAAGAAATAAAAAAATGCAACCAACATTAAGGGGTATAAGTTGCAATGTATAAGTGATAAACTTTTGTTTCATTAATGCGAGAGAACGAAAATAAGTTTAAAAAAAAAACGAGAATGTGCTTAAGAATAATTATAATAATGATCGATCGTATTATATACGTATAAATATACAGACGTCAATAATAATTTATGTAAATATGAACTTGTAATTGATTATCGGATCCGGGAATAAATATATCTATAATACCAAAATGATTGCGTAATAAAAATTGTGTATTTTTCATTTGTTTGAAATTACTGTAAATTACCGGAGTGTAACAACGAGAGGTATTCGAGATTCAAGAAAATAATGAAATTCGGTAGGTAATAAAGGAATCGGTAAGGCAGAGATACGCGAATGAAAAAGAGGTTCCCTCCCGTAACATGGTTCGTCGCACACTGCTGTATTGGTAAACTCGCACGCGTATATATATAATTAAAGATAGTACGTTCTTACGTCGAAGCATTGGACCCGCACGAGGAAAAAAAACGTTAAAAGTTAAGCTGTGTTTCGCGCGAAGTTGTGTTAAAGATTGAATAAACCGATGTTGTTCTGGTGATAAGTGGATTTAAATCGTGGTGTGAATTGGAGTTGGCGTCAGCCCCGGACGAAGCGACGATCGGACGATATGTCCGGGGCGGCCGCCGCGTTCGCGAACGCGACTATGGCCGCTCTCGCAACGACGGCTGCTACGGGTACGTCTGTTGCGATTAAAACACGCAGAGACAATGACAACGATGCCGAAAAATTGGACGACGAGGATTGGAAGTTGCCGATTGCATTCAATCGCCCGAGACACACGGCCGTCATTGAGGGTGTCAACTGCGTCAGTCAGTCGTGGCGCATGAAAGAACGGGTTAGCCTCGTGCTGCGGAGAGTACCGATACTCCCCACACGCACACTTCCTTATAGCTTACGCATACGTGCAGAACAATCCATAACAATGATATTTATTGAAACAGAACAACAAAAATCGAAAAAATTTCATCCAAAAAATCATCTTTTATTTTCCATTCGATGTTTTTCTTCTTAGACGATGACGTATGAATCATGTCGATTTGAATCTTAATTGACGCTGATTTTTCAGATGAAAACGGTGAGCGTCGCTCTCGTGTTGTGTCTGAATGTCGGTGTCGACCCTCCAGACATCGTTAAGACTCAACCATGCGCACGTCTCGAATGCTGGATCGGTAAATTGATACTTTAATTACTGCCTTTCTTTCCTCGCCACGGCGTCCTTGCAATCTTGTCATCGGCTATTATGTAATGAAATTTTGAGGTTAGAAAACGCGTTAGAGACGACGATAGCGCCTCCTCTCGGACGATAATCGATATTTCGAACGTTCAAAATTTATCGAAGGGTTTATCTGGACTCTTAAAAAAAAAACAACAAACAACAAAAACAAGTGTTCTCGATGTATTATTCAATTTTTAATCGATTTATTTTCGTTTTATTATAAATTTTGCTTTACAGATCCACTGTCCGTGAGTCCTCAGAAGGCTCTTGAGACTATAGGCAATAGTTTGCAGAAGCAATACGATCGTTGGCAGCCCCGCGCCCGTTACAAGGTCAGCCTCGATCCGACCGTCGAGGAAGTCAAAAAATTGTGCACTTCGCTACGTCGCAATGCCAAAGAGGAACGAGTTTTGTTTCACTACAACGGACACGGCGTTCCGAAACCCACGAGTAACGGCGAAATTTGGGTATTCAATCGAACGTACACTCAGTACATTCCACTGTCGGTTTACGATTTGCAAACGTGGATGGGAGCGCCAAGTATCTACGTCTACGATTGTTCAAATGCCGGTATTATCGTCGAGTCGTTTCAGCAATTTGCTGAACAGCACGAGAAGGAGTATGAGGTATAAAAAAAAAATGTTTAACATTATCGATAAATCCCGAGTTGTACCCAAAAATAACACGAATCTGAATAAAAAAAAAAAAAATAGATCGAGAAACAAGCTGTACAGCAAAACAGAGCGAGCGGCGTCGCCGGAGTCGCGACTTCTTCCTACAAAAATTGCATACAACTCGCCGCGTGCGCAGCTACTCAAATATTACCGATGAATCCCGATTTGCCGGCCGATATATTTACCTCGTGTCTCACGACACCGATTAAAATTGCTCTGCGATGGTAAGGATCCGATAATGAAATTAAATTAAATCTATTCGAATAATAATTCAAAACGATTATTGCATTTATTATTCAGGTTTGTCATGCAGAATACCTCGAAATTAGTTCCGAAAATATCATTGGATCTCATCGACAAGTAAGCTATCATTAAATTAGAAGACAATTTTCGTCTCTGTTGAAAATAACATTTTGCTAAAGATATATCGAGTTATTAGGATCCCCGGGCAGCTGACCGATAGGCGGACGATGCTGGGAGAGCTAAATTGGATTTTTACGGCGATAACGGACACGATAGCGTGGAATACTCTGCCGCGGGGTAAATAAATTATTTCATTTATAAAAAAATTCTTATATATCCAAATGCGGCATCACATTGTTATTAAAACCATTTTTTTTTTTTTTTTCAGATTTATTCCAAAGATTGTTTCGACAAGATTTGTTAGTCGCTAGTTTATTCAGAAATTTCCTATTGGCCGAAAGAATACTGCGTTCGTACGACTGCACTCCGGTTTCGTGTCCGAAGTTGCCACCGACATTTCAGGTAGAAATTCTGAAAAAAATTATAAAAAAAAAAAAGATCGAAGTTTCATTAATCTTTCAACTCCATTATTTCAGCATCCGATGTGGCAAGCCTGGGACTTGGCTCTCGATCTGTGTCTCGCGCAACTTCCATCGATTCTCGAAACCGAAGAGCCCTTCATACATTCCCCATTCTTCGAGGAGCAATTGACCGCATTTCAGGTGTGGCTGACGTTGGGCTCAAAGAATCGCAATCCCCCCGAGCAATTGCCGATTGTTTTGCAAGTGCTACTGAGTCAAGTTCACCGACTAAGAGCCCTCGAGCTTTTGGGACGTTTTCTAGATCTCGGTCCGTGGGCTGTTAATTTGGCGCTGAGCGTCGGAATATTTCCCTACGTTCTGAAACTTCTACAGAGCAACGCGAGAGAACTACGGCCTCTTTTAGTTTTTATTTGGGCAAAAATTTTAGCTGTGGACAGCGTAAGTAATTCTCGAAAGAGTCGAAAAGCAACAAAGTAAAAAAAATCTAAGGTTTCTCGTAATTTTTCAGACTTGCCAAGGAGATCTCGTAAGGGACAACGGACACAAATATTTTCTCTCCGTTCTGCAAGATGTCTCGATGCAGGTAAATTTTCGCATAATTTTGTACAATTTTTTTTACCATTAGAATTACTACTTTATGAAAGATAAACCAAATCGTTTTTTTTTTTTTAATTTTTTCAGAGCGAACATAGAACTTTGGCGGCTTTCGTTTTAGCGAGCGTAGTGAATAATTATCCAGCGGGTCAGGAAGCCGCTCTGCAAGGCAGTCTCGTCTCGATATGCCTCGAGCAGCTCGGCGATTCGAATCCGTTGTTGCGTCAATGGCTTTGCCTTTGCCTCGGAAGATTGTGGCATAATTACGATCGCGCGAGATGGTGCGGCGTTAGAGATATCGCTCACGAAAAGCTCTACACGTTACTTCAGGATCCCGTGCCGGAGGTACTTTTTAACAAAAAATTCACAAAAAGAATTACTCTTTCGCGAAATGCCCGAGAAAACGATAACATTTCTTTGATTCTCTTGAATTCGGCAGGTAAGAGCCGCGAGCGTCTATGCACTCGGAACATTTATCAACAGCGTGACGAAACGCAGTGAACACGCTAACAACATCGATCAGATTATCGCCATGACGCTTATAAATACTGTGAGCCACGATATGAGTCCACTAGTCAGAAAAGTGAGTTCACATCTCAGAAATAAATATCATCGCCTTCGTGCAATTTTTTTTTTTTTTTTTAAACCGTTTCAACTTTTTTTCTTTTTTATCAGGAACTCGTAGTAGCACTCCAATGGATGGTACTGCACTTTGAGAATTCTTTCGTAACTCTCGCCTTCGCCGAGGAGAGCAGCAGAAGAGATCTCGTTGTTGAAACGTTATCGCCTTTCAGCGGTATGAGACGCATAGGTTCGCGCGATAGACTAAAGATTCTCGGGCCTAGTAATACGTACACAGGGGATACCATAGATGGCTTTGGACAGGATAGAATTAAGAGAGTATCTTCCTCGTCCTCAATCAGCAGTTTAGGTAATGCAATGAAGAAAAAAAAACCATCGAAAGGTTTTTTTTTTTTTTAGTATATTTCTTAAACGATTCTTTCTATAATCAAGATTTTCGCATGTTCCATTCTGGGCGCAGGAAATAATTGGGAGTTCGTGAGGAAACCGTGCGAATCCCTCGGTAATGAAACAACAGATCCGTATCTGCATGTTCGTTCGGAGACGATATCATAACGCACATTCAATCATTTTTTTTAAATCGTATCACAACGCACTTTTATAATTATCAGTTCAACAGAATTAGATGATAACGAAGAATAGAAAAATTAGAGGTAATTTTTATAAATGGAATATTTTTTTTTTGTTTTTATGATCGATAGGTCACAGTTCTTTAGGAAATCTTCCGAGTTTGTCGTACGGCAGCGTCTACATGAAACTGTGGCACGGTTTTTGCAGCCTCGATAACGATCCTCATCCTACCGTCGCCGCTATGTCGCAAAAAGTGACTAATCACATTCGTAATCAGGTGAAAATTAATTATCCTCAATGTTATTTGGAATAATTAAAATTACGACTTCTAACGATGAGTAATGAATTTTCAGGTGAAAGATTCATCGACACCAAAGGAAGTAACGGATACGAAGATATCGTCGTCTCTGTCACTTCCGCCTTCGCCGTCGAATCGCGGAACTTATCTGGGAAAAGGCGAATCTCCTCCTACGGTGAATTCTACGACTGATTTCTTGCGTTCCGGAAGAGTGACTTCGCACGCTGCGCGGACGAGGAAACCGATTCCAAATACGGTACGTTTCCTTCTAAAAAATGAAAATTCCACTGCAAGAGCTCGAAATTCATTATAATTCTTTATTCCCTTCAGATATCGGAAGAAGCCGACGAGTTGCCGGGAGCGAAGAATCCCTTGACGACGTCTCAATTCGTCGAATGGAGTTGCGCGCAATTCGCGCAGCCGGTGAGTTTCGAGAACGAAACGGAGTCGACGAGCGATGTCGAGAGTCGGGCGCACTACGAACGCGACTGGCGATATCTTCGAAACAAACGGCAGCGACGGGACGCCCGTGAGGAACAGAACAAAGCGAGTCACGCGAGAATCGAGTCGCAAATATTTCATACGAGAATTCCGCAATCACCGGAAGTTTTGGTATTTCATCCGTTCGATCCGCATCTCGCGGTTGCCGCGAAGGATTCTTTCGGGATATGGGACTGGCAAACCGGTACTAAATTAACGTATTGCACAAGCAGAGGCAATCGACCGTCGAGAGTTACGGCTCTGGAATTCGTCAACTCTCACGATGTTTCACTACTGATGGCAGCTTCCGACGACGGAGCCGTTAGAATATGGAAAAATTATTGCAATATACTCGGACGCGATCCGACGCTTCTTACCGCTTGGCAAGCGCTGGCGGATGTCCAGCCGGCGCCTAAGGGATCCACAGGTAATATACGAAATTTTAAAGCAAAAAAAAAAAAAAATCTCTTCGAACGCCAATTGACTCGTCAATTTTTTTCGAGATCAACTGTATCGCGATAATTCGTCATTTTTTTTTTTTTTTTTTTTTTTTACGGAAGAAGCAATTGATTAAAATAATTATCGATTACAGCTTCCGCGGGACTCGTTACCAGTTGGGAACAAAGATCTCTGACACTGGCGGTGACCGGTGATGTCAGAGTAATACGACTCTGGGATGCTGAGACGGAGTTGAAAAAACAAGATTTTCCAACGGGTGCTGATTGTTGCGCCACGTCTTTGGACACCGACGGCGAAGGTTCGATGATGGCACTCGGATGCGGCGACGGTTCCGTTCGTCTTTTCGATCGACGACTTCCGCCGATCGACTCGCGCGTCATGATTTGGCGAGAGCACAACGCTTGGGTATTGGGTGCGCATTTTCTCAAGAGCGGTACTCAACCGCCGCGGCTTATCACCGCTTCGTCATCCGGCGATGTAAAGATCTTCGATCTCCGAAAAAATTCTTCGCTAAGTACTGTACAGACGTCGCAGGGAATAACATCGTTCGCCGTACACGACGATGCGAACAATTTCGCTTGGTAAGATTTTTTCTTTGTTGATTTATCGATTAATCTCTTAAGTATCTATTTTTTCAATTATCTTTTTCCGACGTGTATAACATAATTATTTTTTTTTTATTTACGATGAATATTCAGTAAATATTTATAATTTTTTTTTTTTTTTTTTTTTTCTAGCGGCTCAATGAATCATTGCATCAGCGTATACAACACGTCGGGTCATCATTTGAATACCATAAAGTTCCACGAGGGTTTCATGGGCACCCGAATAGGTCCGGTCGGGTGTCTGAGTTTTCATCCGCACCGTGTGATCCTCGCTGCGGGTTCGGTCGACAGTTCAATAACGGCGTACGCCTCGGAACCGCGTAGATGACTATCCGAGATGGAGTTCGTTAACGGTTACGATCTCTGATTAATTCTACGAAAAAATCGTATAAACTAAAGAAAAAAAAGAAAAAAATAAGAAGCTTGCGCTTCCCTCGTTTCTCGCTCGTTGTGCCCAATTCGTCGATATATCTCTTACCGTATTTTTCAATTCTCTCTTACAACGATTCGTTGTCTCTTTCATTCGCGCTATTAACTTCGACTTCTCTTCCCTCCTCTCGATTTAAATAGCTTCGAGCGCATTCTCTATCTATCACCGGCGTGTCGTCGCCTTCGCTGCTGCATTATTTCGCACCGAGAGAAAGATGAAAAGAAAAGAAAAGAAAAGAAAAGAAATCGAGAACAGCAAGAAGTTTCGAATAGATCACTCGTCTGTGAGCCTCGGGATTCGTATATTACGCGTGTCGCCCATAATTACGGGGCTCGAGAAACAAAGTTCGGCGTGGGCGTGTCGTCGTGGGCGTTTAACGAAACGTGAGCTGAAAACACGAGTGAGCAAATTTCGCGAAATAGTGACATACGAAATTAAAAAAAAAAAAAAAAAAACAATGAAAAATACGAAACTTCATTCGTGAACTATGACACCGTGAATCGCGCCAACGATTAAATGTAAATATATGATAATTTTAGAAAAAGAAAAAAGTTTTAAAAAAAATTAATAAACGACGGAATAACGAAAAAAAAAAAAAAAAAACGAAAACGAAAACGTAGAATGCAAGACAGGCGGAGCTATGTCCGCGGCAAACCAAAAGCGGCAATGTAAATATGCAAAAAAAAGATAAAAGGATGTCATAAAGATACAAGAAAAGTGTCGTTCCGCCTTTCGTAACGCGCACATCGCCGATATACGCGCTTTCGCTATAAATTACAAGATACCATCGAGAATGGAATATAGAGTAGCGTGTACTTAAAAAACAAAAAAACGCATAATGCTAGTAATGAAAAAAAAAATCCAGTTGTTGCTGTTATCGTTAAGCTTCGTCGAAGCCGATCGCATTTGTTCGCAATTGAAACTCTCTCCCCGTAGACTCTGTACAATGAATGTATAGCGAAATTGAGACTACGGTAACGATATATTTTTTTTGTTATTATTTTTTTTTATTTTTTTTTTTTTATGGATGGAGCATTGACTATCAATATATGGTATATACATAAAGTATACTACTGTTCATAGTATAGCGAAACGACGATGACGACGACGACAAGAATTTTTCTTGAATTCGAAAGCCGATAGGTATCGGAGAAACCCGCGAAAGGAACCGAGGAATCCACGCGCTATTTGACGCCTTTGTACATAGTTTGCCTGATAATGAGTAATAAAAGAAAAATAAACTAAAAGATCATGTTAATTCTTCGGTGAATTTTAATAATTTCAAATTCCTTGCGGTTAATGCCGCGACACGAGGAAAGAGAGCAAAGGGAGAGGCTAAGGGCTTCGGAGCAGAGGGCGGGGTTAATCATTGTCACTTATAGCCGCCGGCTATTACAGCGGGTAACTTGAAACTCGAAAGGATGAGAGAGCGGAAGATCGTCGGGGACCGTCGGCGAGATCGCTATCTTTAATCTCCCGAGAGCATTCAAGGGCAGTCGGCTTACAGTAGAAGGAAATTTTACGATGTAATGGAGAACTGCAAAAATTCGGATCGAAAGCCCGTTTCCCCCTTTCATACGAACAAATTTCCTACTCAGTGAATTCAAGCATTTCAAATTCGTCGTTTAAAAGAAATTCACGAACTCTGCACTATGGAGTTAAAGTCCTAATAGGTCGGTAACAATGTTTAAATTCTCAGTGTATCAAAATTTAACTTTATTCAGCAGAAATCATCACGAAAACGGTTTACACAGGTTATATGAAAAAAAATAATTATTTTTATTCGATATATTCGATATAGAAGCATTTTTTCGTACGACGAATAATGGTTGGTATTCGAAAAAAATATTTTCGATAAGTTATCATTCAGAACGTGTATTTTCCGAATGTACGCCGAACAATGTACATTCTTGTGAATAACTCGAAGTTTTCCGACACAGCGTCCTTGACTGGAGGCCTCGGGGATCAGTCAAGGATTGATTATAGTAACGTTGAGTCGGTCAGCGCGAGACTACGATTCTTCGCACGTACGTAGTACTATTAATAGAAATCTATTAAATGTATATTGGTATGCTAAAGAGGCGATGTTTAGCTCGGGTCAAACGAAACTGTGAGCTATTGTCCCGTATGATATATATAAGAGCATATTATCGCGAGATTACACGATTACACGACGAGGACACGAAAGTGTATTCGTGTGTCATAGCAATGCTATGTCCCCGCCGGCTGGACAATGTCAGCTGCTATTAGGTTAACATTGCACCAAGTTTCACTTCCTTCTACATATATTTCTCGAGTTTCTCGTCGGGACAACTTGCTCGCTTTATTGATGACAAACCGACACGTGTAGTAAACTTGCTCGTGGTATTTTTCAATAATGTATGGCTGACGCATATTTTACGTTCGCGAACAGCGTCTAAATCGCACGCGGCAGAAATCGAGTGAAACCGGAATTCGTAAAAATACGAATTGTCAAAAGTTGAAGATAACAAAAAGTCCGAGATGCGAACGAGAAATCGATTTTTAAATAAAACCGGTATAATTAATGTTTAAAAATCAATTTTAATTTCGTCGCGATCGAGACGCGATTTGTAGGTTACTTTCAAAAGTTCGAAGTTTTTCGTGGGAATCGAGAATTCGAATTACTTACAGCTGAAAAATATTCGACTACTGTGTGGAACGCGTCTTCCCCTATAGCTTTTTTTTTAATACGCACCACCTGGCATTCAATTATCTGACATCGACGTCGGGATGAGCCAATCTCGGCTATAGCCCTCGCGCGTCCATTATACTCTGTTATTACATAGCAGAGCACAATCTACTATAGTACAGTCCTCTGTAGTGAACTGTCGTTGCATACAAAGAGACTACGTCTCGACACGGTGCGTCGTCTCCCACTTTATTCCGAACAAGCGAAGCCGAACGAATGAAAATTTCAGACGAGGGATACGGTTGACTGATCGACGGAGGATACGGGAATGATTAACGCATTAACCTGTCCGGAGTATACGACAGAATATAACGGGACGCGTTCGGTATCGATATCATCGATCGATTTCGCGGTAAGTAGAAAATGTCTCGTATCACTAATCGACTGCTCACTCGTCATTTCATATAATGACTAAATTATACCTGCATACTTCGTAATAAAATAAATAAAATAAAATTTAATAAAAAAAAAAAACATCGTTGTTACTATAAGTCCGCAGCGTATACGAAAATATTTACGAAAACCTCTATTTTCCTTGAGTGAAAGAAACGATCATATATATCTTATTGACATAATCGTTTTCGCGTCGGGCTAATTTCCTTTGATCTTCGAGTACCGACAACTCACTTTATCTCTACGCGATTAAATACAAAGACGAGAAGTGATAGTGCGCGGCATAGGGCGCTACGAAGCATGTGCGAAGGGACGCATCCCATTAGGAACGGTAAACAAACGGATAATGAAACAAACATCTCGTTTCTAAATAGCCCGAGTAAATGACGACGGCGAGAGACATAGATGAGAAGAGAGAAAACATTTGGTGTGTCCACCGGGGTCTTCGGCCTCGAATTTGGGACGCACTTGCCTCTCTCTTCTCGATTATTTTTCCCTTATCAGCGGAGTCAACGAAAGCCGAACTCTTTATCATTCACGTTCATTTGTAAATATGCTGTATCAATTAGTACGAAATTCGTGTCGAACCCCTTGTATCTCGTTTTTTCTCTTCGTAGTTTTTTTCTTTTTTTTTTTTTTAATTTCGTCTTCTCCTTTCTATTCACCATTCGCATTCCAAAGAAGCGAATCTACACGAAAGCATAAGCTTGTAGTTCGAGTAGAAATTCCCTTTTGCCATACAAGTCTAGTGGAGTATCGAGCAGCTTACAACAGCAGCCTCCACCTCTCGTTTTCGAGAAGAATTTATATTCTCGGCTACGAGCGAAAAAAAAAAAAAAAAAAAAAATTCGTTAGCTGACAAGTCGATGAAGAGGGTTTGACGGTGCATTCAGCGCGGTCAGAAAGGGCGCTAAGGCACAAAAATCCATCCTAACGAGATCCAAAGCCAGCAGCAACAAAAATGCCCATATGCCGCTCGTGGATGGAATTACGCTGACTGACCGATCTCACGACGGGAGGGAAGGAGCCACGAAGCTTCGGAATGATTCGTTGTTAGCCTGAGGATCGCGTGCGCATAACTATCGACTTTAATCAAGTTCCAGACGAAGAGATTGGACTGTAGGAGCTATGAGTCTTTTTTAGGTTATTTTTTGTTTTTTTTTTTTTTTTTCGTATTCTAAGCTCTCGTATTTAATACATCGCAAAGGTCTCAAAGGAACAAAAAATGGACGATAAACGCTGACGGTGGTATATGATTAATAAAATTGATGAAAGTACGGTAGCGACCGGTAAATCGCGGCGTAATAGTAACGAAATAAGATTGAGAACGAAGCGCCAAGCGTGGCATTAAACATTAGTCCACGTGCCACAGGGATAAACGCACTCGTGTGTAAACGCAAACATGCATAGCCGAGATAATCCTATTCGCCACGCGCCACCTCGTGTGCTTCCTTCATATTCACAGTTCTTCTCCAAAGTAGCGTTAAACGCGTCTCTCTTGTGGCTCGGAACACGGAATATATCACGCACATTCGCTGGATGACGATGATTAAAGGAGGGTCAGCGTGAGACCGTGAAAAGGCGCAAAAGATCGTTGTTCATTTATGCATCTCCGGTTGTGCATCATTCATTTTCCACAGTTGCTTCGCAAAACCAGATGGGCGGTCTCATAATACTTCGTTGGGGATGATTCTATTCTTAGATGCTTAATAGACGTTTTGATATAGGGGACCAAAGTTTTACGAGGGTTACGAATCGATTTTTCGAATGAAATATAAACGCAAATTTCATCATCGAAAATATTGGGGAAAAAAAAAATTGTTATGACTATACTTCAGGCCAATTTTCGAAGTGACGTATTGCGTAAAAAAAATAAGAGCCGACATTTTCTTCAGACTTCGACACTTGGATTCAATTTTTTGTTTACTCAATTGCGCCTCGTAACATATGTACAAATTAATATTTCAGTCTTATTTGCGTGTTAATTGCATTTTTTGTTTTTGAAATGAGCGCTTTAAAAATGGAAATTGACAGGCAGACTTCGAGATGAATTTTTTTTTTTTTTTTTTTCAAGCGGTTTTCTTTTTAATATATCTTCGAAGCGATAATGTTAGATCGCGTGCAGACAGCATAGGTAAACGTAAAGGCATCGCGAAAATCGTGAGTAACGGGCAAATCCAAAGCGGTCCACAAAGTCGGCCCGGCGGATTGAACGCCGCGATATAACCGTATCGTACGAATAAAGCATAACACATAGACAGTATACGTACTGTGAGAAGACGCGCGCATGCGTTCGGCGCTCAACTCTCTAGCAGCGAGTAGCTACGGAGCCCATCCCGTCGAAGGTAATCGCGACGTCAGTCGATTCAACAACGTTCACCACCGGCTCTACAGTCTCGCAGTGTGCTCAACACTCCAGTACTGCGAACTCCGCGGTTCGAGGCGGTACTCCGTGCTCCGGGATCAGAGTAATCTCTTCGTTGAATTCGCAAACGCGCGTGTGCTTTTGTTTTTTTTTTAACAACTACCAAAAAGTGACCTCGATTCGTGGATATACGATCCGCGAGACGACGACATCGTAAATAATTGTGAAAAAAAAATAAAAACATCGAAAAGAAGCTGAATATCTCCCGGGTGTACGAAGTTTTGACTTGTCAAGCGAACGGGAGAATCACAAAGATGGATCGATCGGGAAATATACTAATTAAAAAAGTCATTATAGACTTTGTGTGTCTTGCCTTCGGTAAGTCAGTTATTATCGTAATTTTATTCACTACCGTTATTATCATTTCTCAAGCGATCGATTAACGACGATTAGTTCGTTTAGCATAATTTAATATACGCGTACAGTAAAGTAAAGTCGAATAAACAACACGATCGAGGACGACGTTACTACGGGTTAGGTTCGACGACCACGGGGCCGACTGTCAGATTGACGAATCGAACGGCGCTCAAGTTATTCGTGTTACATACTAACTTACTTAAGATTATACTACTCCTCGCTTATGCACGTTGTTCCCGCAAACTAAACACATACAACAACGATCGGAGAGTTTACTTGTTTTTCCAAGTGTTATCGCGTATTTACTACGCGATGTGTGTACAGCTCAATATCGCGGAGGTTGCTCATCGATAATTCAATTTCCTCATTACAAACATCGCACCCGCGAAAAAACGGCATAACTATTATGCCAATTTGTTCGTACGCTACTCTGTATCGATAATACAGATATCTTTATTAAAAATTGTAAACTTTTCATAGAAGAAAAAAAAAAAAACATTAAAATACCGTGACACTTCGATTATCGGGATTCGGCTATTCGAGGCACAAATGTAAATTGGCGTTCGATCTTATTGAATTTTTTTTTTTTTTTTTTTTTTTTATCGTAAAAAAAAAATCGTTGTAAAATCGCGATAAAAAAAAACATAAGAAATTGGTGTTTTATCGATTTGTTGTGTTGAATTATCAGCGAGAAAAAAAATGATAGTTCGATATTAACAAATAGGTTAATTAAATTTTCATCGGCAACACTCCCTCATATAATTTGAGTAATGTTCGCAACAAAGGTAATTGATGTTGTAACGATTGCTCTGTCGATTAATCGCGAGCCTTCGTAAGCTCGATTGTGTCCCGGTCGGGGGGAGCCAATAATTAATGAATGCATGGTGAATATCTATAGGTATAGGTTGAGGCGCGTTAGCGCACTGTAACCGCGAGATCACGTTGTTAATACTGCAGGGCGGAGTTTATTGCATCCCGGAGGCTTCGATATCCGTCCCCTTCCATCCCCTTCGATAAATTACTGACCCATCATCGCGAGGAATTAATGTCGCGTCTATATGCCACGGAGCAACGACATAAGAGGTCTATGAACCAATTTACGCTCTTTCACTCGATCTCTACGCACAACGAGAACGTTCCGCGATCTTTTATTTTTCTCTCATCTCCCTCTGTGTGTCCTCCGCGTCTTGTAATACGTCTTAACACCGACTCGGTTACTTATTCAATCTTCGGCATCACTCGCAAAGAGGGTAGAAAACGAACGACCGGGTGTTCAGTATAGGTAGTGTTCGGCTAATAACCGGCTTCTTTCAATCTTCGTTACAGCCAGTCAGAGAACTGGTCTTGGGAACCGATGGTCTTAGTGAGGTTCGCGAAGCATTATGTTCGAACGATACGAAAAAAACCGGTGTGTTCGTCGTTTCGCGATATTCGACGCGAAAAAATTGCATGCATCTCTTTCGTTCGCGTAGTTCTACAGAAGCGTACGTTTTTTTTTTTTTTTTTTCTCCTCACATGACGGTACAATATTAGTCCAACGAAGCTATTAAAACGCACGGAGGAAGTACAGAAAGGGGAAAACGTCGTTAAAAGAGCAATTACACGCGCGTTTCGGCGTCGCTTGACGGTCTGCTGCTTTTTTGCTCGGTCACAACGAGTTGCTGTGAAAAAGACGCGAGTGGTGACGGAAAAAAAAAAAAAAAAAAAAAAATCGGGCTACAAGACCGGAAATGAATTTATGTGACGCTCCAATAAATGAGTAATGGTAATATGGTTTTTTTTTTTACGTCCGAAATTTTTTCCTTTTACGATATCGAATGACGTGCGAATGATAAACTTTTTTATCCGATGTCCATTGAGTGTTTCTCCCACCGCGAAGAGGATTAAAAAAAAGCGCTTGGTGGGGGAGTTAGAGAGTCGGGAGAACGAGGTCAGGGTAAACATAGTCGAATCCGTTTCGTTACCGCTAATCGAAAGAATGAACGAAGACCATTTCGAGAACGTCCGAGTTCATTGCAATTGTTCGTACGTAGCGCGGAACTACACGTGCTGACCGCACGATCCGATTCACCGCGGTTTTTGCCGCATACAACCGGATTCAACAGAAATAGATGTGCCAATCAAAAAAATTAAATATTTATCGAAAAAAACGTTTAAAATAAAATAAAATAATAATAATAATATTATTATCGTTACTATAAATTATTATTTTATTTTAAACTTTTTTTCGATAAATATTTTATTTTTTAATGATTTAAAATGATCATTTTTATTTATAGTTTTTAATTATATTTTTTAAAGGGCGCGAAAATAACGTTTCGAAAAAAAAAAAAAAAAAAAAAATGTCGAGTACCGATGGTAAATTACACGCTATATTGATATCTTGACGAGTTAGCCACAGGGTCGACACGCGTACACCCGACAGTTGATTTGACGACATAGGGATCTCCTTCCCCGCGAGTACTCGAACGAATTTAAATTGCACACGAGTGCCGAAGCACTCGACCCACTGAACCAGTGGGCGGTCATGTATTAATGATGTATGCATTGCGTAGGGTCGCTCATGGACCACAATCTCCCGAGGGGAGGCGGGGGGAGGGGGGGAGAGGGGGAGCAGGGCAACGAAACCCGAGAGTAGCATTATTATCGACGCGATTTAAGTCGCTCTCGCCCGCGCGAGCGTTCTACCAATTGTTAAACTATAACGAGCAGAGACTGCCGGTTCGATTCTCGATATATCGCATAATCGTTTATAAAGATCTGACTTCGTGGTACACAAAGAGATGGGATTCAACCCGGAAGAAGACGCGGGCGTTTGTCCGATGCACGCGAGTTAATTCGTAATATCCGTCTCGACTTATCGAGATTCGATTGACTTCTGCCGTTTCTTGTGATCCCGGATGTCGGGGATTAACTGTGAATAAACATCGCATTATCGGATTTCGTACGACTATGAATCTTGATGGCCTTCGTGAGATTCGTAAGTCACGCGGCACAATTTCGCGAAATAAAAAAAAACAGGTTTTTAATAATAATCAAATTTTTTTTGAGGTTTGATGACGATTTTTTGGGTTTTTAACAACGTTTCATCGGGGAAGCAGAATATATCGATGATTATCGATATACCAAAAAAATCACTATTTTCGCAAAATAGATCGAGCAAACCATTTTTTTTTGCCGAATCGCAATTAGCGAATATCGAACTTATTTTACTACGATTTTAATATCTAATAGAGAAATTCACGGCGGAAGGGATAAAGATCGTTGATACCGTAAATTATTATTAAAGTTTATATCGTTTCGCTTCAATTTTCGTATCCGGCTTCGATTTTGTTTTACAACATATTACGATAATTATACGATATCATTTTTTTTTTTTTTTTTTTTTCGTATCAAATCTGTAATTTACTGGACTTTATATCGATTTTCGTGTCCGGTTTCGATGTTTTTATTTCGGAGTAGAAGTGCGTAAGCTTTGTTACGCACCTGAATAAGCGCGTTGCAACCAATTCGCTTGTAACGCGATATATAAGTATACAAAGCTGAGTGCAGCCGTTCTCATTGCACGTCACGCACGTTATCGCGGTAATATCCCCGAGCCACTCGTATTTCGCAATCTGAGGATAGGATATACGATGATTCATAGACATCTCGTCGAACTTGCGGGTAACCATAAAATAGTTTGCGAATATATGTATTAACGCTGCTCTCTGTACGAACGTATGGGACATAGTAAAATTGCGTGTGTCGAGTACGTGTCACGGCCATGTGCGGTTCACAATTTACGATGTATTATTCCCATCACCCGAATCCTTTAATGATATAAATCTTATTTCCCCTTTTGAAAAATGTGGTTACACGCACGACAAACGTTCTTTTCAAAATCATCCGTGCGTTACGATACAAAACACACCGTTGTAAATCACAATATAATACGATAACAACATCGTTTTTACTTATTACCGATTAAGTTCTTCCAATTAATGATTAATAAGTATTAGCGATGTTTTTATCGCAAAAAATCGTTATCCCAACTATTAATAAGTTTTTTTTCAGTGTACATTAAAAATTTCGAATCCTTTTCGAAAATTTTGAGGTTAATAAAACGGTGACTCGGGTATTCCGTAATCGTTGAAAAATAGATATGAGTCGCGTTAAAAAAAATCAAAGAATCGATACATGTAACGTAAACTAGGAACGGCCATTCGAGCAGATTGACTCACGATTATGATAATAATCGTGAGTCGGTTTTATGGGCGTGTGAAGCCCGAGGGTGCTACTTTCGTTATAAACTTCGCGATCCCCGTATATTAGATATACGTTGCTACGGTGCTCTCCGCGATACGCCGAATGCTAATAAGTTCTCAAAAATGCAAACGCCTCGTAAAACACCGGGTACACGTGAGTGTATATACGTGTGCGTGTGCGTTAAATATACGCGAACTCTTCTGTACCATAATTTCACGTAGGATTCAGGGAGCTCTCATATTTTCCGCACGATCGTCAATATCGTTTATAGCCGCTCGCGCAACGGCCTCTCGAAGCAATATTAAATTATTATATCGTGGAAAGACGATGAAGGAAACGACCGCGGCGATGATATATATTAAATTTGCATACATGCAGCAGCGAGTGTCATATGCATTTATCTTTTAAATTACAACGGCGCTTGTTAGTAAATATATTTAATTCGAAGTATTATTATTATTATTATTATTATTACTGTTATATATATTTTTAAATATAATCCGTTATGCAATAAGTCGATCATGATATCGCGAACAAATGAATAATTGGCGTGCCGCAGACGCGATCTAATATAATAAACAGTACGCGTTTTATCGAAAAATTTGTCTGCTCCGAAATTTATTAATTCGAATAGAACGAAAATTCTTCTGTACCATCTGACGTAATAAAAAAAAACTCTTTATTTACGATAATTCGTGATAAAAAAATAAGTTTTTTGTGTTAAATAAATTTTTACCCAATTATTTCTTCGATCTTTTTGTTTGAATATTGAAATTTTTGCATTTTGTTGGAAAATTGTTATTCGTCATTATGTTTCAGTGGGTCTGACGGTATTGGGATTTTACCTGTTCGGAAAACCATATCAACGCGGTTTCTTCTGCAATGATGAATCTCTCAGTCATCCGTTCAAAACATCTACGGTTACGAGTCCAATGCTGTATGCAGTCGGATTCTTTCTTCCCTTTTGCACGGTGAGTCAGACGAATCGAATAAACTGTCTGTAGGAATACGCGAAACGAATAATACGTTTCCCCGTAACGAGACCCTCGTATTTCCGAGGATTTATACACGCATCGTCCAATCTCTACCCACGCGACATACGTATTACTATACGACTCGGATTCTCCCTTCTCTCGTCGCCGTCTTCGTCACTGCGAAAATCTCAGCACGCGAGTCACGGCTACTCACGATGCTTGGCAGTCGATAACGAAACTTCGGATTCTCCCCGCTGCCGCGGAATCGCGTTCTCTGACTCATCGTTTATCTTGAGGTCGTTTCTTACTCTCTTACACGCGATGCGAAGGTGTATCGCCTTCCAATTTACACGTTGAAAATCCCGAAAAAAGTAGACTATTTTTTTTTTTTGTAAATAATTAAAAAATACGTTTTATCCGATCAGAAACTTTCGTTGGGATCGATAAGCCCTTATCTGCTCATTAATTAATTGGAAAATTCATTGAATTTTCAAAATTGCTTACGGATTCGCTGATTTTTATTAAATTGTTATTATCGAGATGTGCCGCCATTTGGTATCATGATATCGAAGACCTATTTTCATGTTGTTAAATTTCGAAGCTTTTAATTCATTATTATATGTTTTTTTTTTATAATTAATGATTGATTTTTCCGCATCCTAAATTTAAATTCATGGAAACTGTTGCCGAATTTTTAATAGCAGACGGACGCACGTCGTTTTTTTTGTTTTTTTTTCCGAGTCGAACGATGTGTTTCGAGTTTAAAAATAGCGAAATTCGTTGTCGAGGATATGCTAAAATAAATGCGTAAAACCTTAACACAATAGTTTAAAAATCGCTGGCATTTGCTTCGAGTATATCGAGTACTCGATCCGTTGCGTGCTGCGGGTACTTATTTCTTTTTTAAAGACTTGGTGTCGAGAAGCTATTGCGTTTCTGCGACATTGTTCGCTTATAATGACGAAACGGTATCTGAATTATAGTTATCTATTGAAAAGTCAAACAAACGAACTGATTTGATAACGTCGCGTAAAGTGTGCACTTCATTACACGCGATCTCTACAATACTGTCGATTCCTATAATTCTCGTTGGAAAATAAATGCCCAATTAAAAAAAAACGTTTTGTCATCGACAGTGAGGCAAAGTTAATTCGAACAATTAAAAAAAATCATCGATATAATCTGAGATAACTATATATTGATAAAAATCTCCGACGATAATCATAGTCCGCGAAGTCACGTAGTAATCACAAAATAATGTCGGAGATCACGGAAATGTATACGTGGAGTGGATATTTCATTACGCGTGATCTTCACAATTTCTTTATCATCTCTTCGTGATCTCGCGGACGCTTATTAACGTCAATTCAGAAAACGTTTTGTCATCGGTTGTGAGGTAATTATTGGCAAAAATCGGTAATAACTACAAATATATATATACAAAAATCTGCGATATTAATAATAATCTGCGAAGAGATAACAATGAAAAATTGGAAATCACGTGTAATGGAGTTCCCGCATCACGTGTACACATTATTGCACACGATCTCCAAAATTATTTTGTCATCGCTTCGTAACAATTATTATTATCAAAGATTTTAATCAAAGATTTGATCGATTATTATAAAGATATTGGTATTAAATTCTTCTCACAATTAATGAGGAAACCTTTTCGGAATCAGATATCTATCGATATATCAATAGATCGAAAATTGTATAGATCACCTGCGATTTCTCGAATTACTTAGTTATCGTTTCGCGACTATCATAAACGTCACAGATTTTTTTTATCGATAATCGCTGTATATCAAGATTTCGGAGTCGAGATACGTGGGAATACCCACAAGTTATATATCCCCGCGCCTCCGTGAGACGCTGCAGATATCCGTTTGGCGCCAGTATTCTTCCCTCGGGACAGCAACACTCCTTTCCCCTTCGTGCATATTTCGCTCCGACATGCCGAGTCCCTCGAACGACTATGCCTTGAGGGTGCAATTGTTTTTTTTTTTTCTGTTTTTTTTTTCCTTCCCTCTTCACTCACTTTCCGACGAGCGAAACTCCGGATAATCGATTCTCCTGGTTACGATATATTTCTCGCTGCAATATATACAGCCGCCGACCCGTATCGCCTCTCAACCGACTCGTTTCGATGTATAATACTTTCGACCACAGTTCGTTATCCGGTATATGTATACCACGTGTCTGGTATATTTTTGCACGTTTCTCGTTCTCGATGCCACAGGCCCCGACGGTTTTGCCGAGAATCCTCCATTCGCATTCTCCGTCTTCTCCACTTCTTCGACTCGTTTAGTTCCTCTTTTGCAAAATCTCTCTTCCAGCATACGTTTCGAAATGGTATATTACTCGCTGGGAACGTTGTTTGCGATTCTCGCGAAGCAACACGTTTCGAATTATCGCTGTCAACGACGGAAAAGGCTACTCTCGGTTACTGCTACTTTTTCGAGGGAACGAAAAGACTCCCGACACGACTCACACGCGCGTGTGTGTGCGTGTGCAACCGAAAGCGCAAGAGAGATTCTTTGCTTCGATACGCGTTCGCCTCTCTCCTCGTCTCTGTGCGTCGTTCTCCACCTTATATCTCCTTTGGGTCTCTTTGTACACGTGTGCGCACATCCCGCGCGGGAAATAATGTACGCGAGAAAGAAGGCGCGCGTTCGGCCCTTTTGCCCATTGGGATAATACGGGACGAAGGCATATCTCTCACACGAGACAAAGAAATCCCCGTGGATCTCTGATGTTAGATAGAATATAAGGGACCCTCAGGGCTCGGAGAAGAGAATACACGAGAGACGAAGAGACTGCGTTTATATTTTATTCGGCAAACGTTGCATTCAACTCGATAATTTTTTTTTTTTTTTTTTAATACTCCAAAAATTGAAATGGCGATTGAAGTAATCGTCTTTGTAAATTTGTTCAAAGGATTTTTTAATAATTATGAGAAAATTAAATATAAAAAAAAAATCACTAGAAAAGTTATGTCGTTGTTTCGGGTAAAAGATTTTTTATTATTATTTAATTGTAAATGAAATAGAAATTAAAAAAAAATTTGATTCCATTATTTCGTCTCTGCATTGGTGTAACTCCGAGAAATATTGTGCAACTTTGGTGCATTCAAAGGTGTAAACGTGACACATATTGCGCGTTTATTATAATGGGCTACAAAAAAAAATGATATATTTTGTGTGTCGCGATTGCTTATCAGTCTCGAGGCGACAAAATACGGACATAACTCGCGACACGCGATAATCGTTACGTCCCGCGAGTCGAGTTTCAGGTGCCTTCATTATTATCTTTATCAGCGCGAGCTGCCGGGTTGCGTAAACACGCGTTACTCTCTTACGCACACATTAAAAAAGAAAATTATTTGCTGACTGCGCGTCGCTCCCATAATTCTGACTCAACTCCGAAGTATGTTAACAAATTTTGGACAATCGTTCACACACGCGAGAGAGCATTTTCGAGGTCTGAAGCTGCAATTGTTTAAACAGCTGCGAAAAAAAAAAAAAAAAAAAAACTTGTCGGCCCTTTAATTTTAATCAATATAACTACAGTAATGGAGTCAGTAATTTACACGTCGGAAATTTGATCAATAATTCATTGGATTTAGCGATCGAGCGAATGCGAATAAAAAGTAGAAAAAAAAAAAAAAATGTATTATCGTCTCCACAACAATAAATTCGAATCGATATATACAATAATCGGTGTGTTTTTCTCCCCGCGAGTTTACTCGCCACGTAACAAGTCGGGCAGGTAGATGCATTCTCGTATCCACTGGTCGTTCCACATTCCTCATCCCGAAGGCTTCCCTCAATAGGCGAGCGGCGTGAACAAAAACCCTCGCGAGGATCGCACCTCGTCGAAGCACAGATTTTTTTTTTTTTTTTTTTTTTTTCAACAGATACTTTTACGAGGATAACTGAGAAAGGTGTTTCTGTGTGTTCTGCCTATGAGCCTCAAAGGCGACAAATCCTTCGAGGGAATGATGCGCCGTGAAATCCACGAACAAAAGACGAAAAAAAAATGTCTTGATCTCTTTTTTTCTTTTTAAAAAATTGTCCGAAGACCGAGAAAGCGCGCATCGTCGAGTTAACCGTTGACGATCTTTGAGAATTTTCGTCAATAATTTTTCGAACTTTTTTTTTATTAAATTTTTTTTTTTTTTTTTTTTGCAGATGATCGCTGGAGAGTATTATCATTGGAAAAAATGCGGTGGACAATCGTCGATAATGCTGTTTGGACGAGTAATACCCTCGTGGGTAGCGATGGCTTACGGAATGGTAATATAATCGACAAAATAAATTAACTAACGAGTCTTTCAACGAGAATCTCACGATTATAAGTTTCTCTCCACAGATCGGTTTATTCTGTTATGGAGCTGCAACCACCGCACTCGCCACTGATATTGCAAAATACACGATAGGACGACTGCGACCGCACTTTATGGACGTCTGTAAACCCGATGTCGACTGCAGCCTCGCGGCGAATCAACATCGGTACATAGAGAATTTTCAATGTACAGCAACAGACGTCTCGGCGCGACTTATTAAAGAAGTCAGGTGAGTTATCACGTTTCAAGTTTGCGACCAAAAAAAAAAACTAATCGTAACAAATTTTTTTTATTTTTTTTATCGATACTATACATCGCGTCGATTTGTTTTGAAGTTATATCGCCGTAAATCCACCCGCGCTGATTCATTAATAATCCATTTTTTAAATCCAATAAGAAAACATCGATATGCAAATTCGTAATATCGTTCAATGCGACAAATATGCAAATAAACTTCAAGGTGAAGTAACTCAGTCGTATAATTGATGTTTCTGTAAATGGAACGCATATCGAGAGATAAAACACTCAACTTTATCAGCTTCTCCTCGATACGCGACTAAGTAGCGAGGAAATCGCGTTACACGCGACGATATACAAACCGGCAATTAAATCGAAAGACTCCGGTCGTAGAAGTAATCGCTGTAACCACGATAATTGTGCGTAGGTTTGGGCGTCGTATACAAAGACAAATGCGCGAAAGTATGTCGTGGGAGTGCGTTAGAAGAGTCTCCTTATGTAACCCACAGATGTTACTTCGAGGGCTTTTAAGAGTCATTCGAAAAAGGGACTCCAATAAAAACTCGGAGTGCAGTCCGAGGCGTTTCCGCTCTCTGCTGATTAACAATCTTCGCGCTAATAAAAATTCGTAATTTTATCTAAGGTCACCGCGAATAAAGAAAAAAAAGAAAGAAAAAAAAAGCAAAAATATACTCCAAATTCTCAACGCTGTCGAATGTTACGTGACATTTCACAAATAGGCGATAAAACTTTACAGAGACTTCATTCATTCATTAGCAGACCATTCATTCATAATAATTTCTCCTTTTTCTAAGAGCAAACGACGCTAGAGATAGTAATGAGAAAAAGACGAAACCAATCGGCGCGAGAACGTTGCTGTATTCCGGAGCGCTGCACAAGGGAGAGACTTTTTTTTTTTTTTCTTTTTTTTTTTTTCTTCCGATTTCTGCCGTCCGTATGGCAAGAAGAAGAAGAAGCTTCGGGATTAAAAAAAAATCGTCACAGTTGCGTCTGTTTCTTGACTCGGATCTTTTTATCCTATCCTCTTACTATCTTCGGCTCGAGAGTAGTAAAAAAAAAAAAAAAAAAAAAAAAATGTAAAAAACTACAGAAATAGAGAATAAAAAGTGCCGCGTCTGATGTAAGTGATAGAAAGCAGCGGTAACCGGATTTCGAGTGGAAGGACGATGCGTTGTCGAGTCTCCTTCGTTTAACTCGAAAACTTCACGACTCACGACACATGTTATTCAAGATCGCGACTTTACTCCCCTTTTTTTTTCGTCCCTTCATCGATGATTTATTCATACCTGCCGGCTACGGCGGGTATATATGCATCCCTTCGGTGAAATTAATAACTATGAAATTAATCAATCCTCATTAGAAGCCATAAGTCTTCGACGGGCCCCTTGGGAGTT
The DNA here is from genome assembly GCA_934046635.1 of Buathra laborator. NCBI lineage: Eukaryota > Metazoa > Arthropoda > Insecta > Hymenoptera > Ichneumonidae > Buathra > Buathra laborator. The sequence goes on along the minus strand of OW203898.1, from coordinate 14,524,203 downwards.
CTTCGATTACCGTACGAGTTAAATAACAACAATAATAATAATAATAAAATTTCATTGTACAATATATAATAACGAAGGCGATAAATTCGATTTATTTGACACGAACGTTCGATCGATCTTTACAGATTATCTTTTCCCTCGGGGCACTCGTCCTTCTCTGCCTACACGATGATTTGGCTCGCGGTAAGTCTTGAATATAAATTTCGCGAAAAGAAAAAAATAAAATAAAAAAAAAATAAAGAGAGAAACAAAAGTAAATCGAAAGTCTGATTTAACGAACCGAAGGGTTCGAGAAAAAAAATTAAAAAAAAATGCCCGAAGCTAAATCCAACAAAGTTATTGAATTACAATAAATCAGTTTCGTCCGGCGGTTTTTCTTTTCTTTCAGCTTTACCTGCAGCTGAGATTCACGTGGAAGGGAAGCAAACTGCTGAAGCATTTTCTACAGTTTGTGTGCTTAATGATGGCGTGGTTCACGGCTATGTCTAGAATTTCGAACTATAAGCATCACTGGAGCGATGTATTGGCGGGGATAGGGATTGGTACACTCGTAGCCCTCGTCACGGTCAGTATAAAACAGTATATACTAAACTTTTCAAGCCGTATAACTTACGAGATCACGAGTGACGACGCAATAGACACTTTGAGGAATGATACACGCGCACTCGGCTCTGAATTTATCCTAAAGCGCTTCGTCTCGACGCGGTTCACGAAAGACTGGAGGTGACGAGCACTCAAAGTGACGAGAAATTAACGAATATACTCGGCGCGACGAGAAAGTGCCTTTCGTATCTTTATGGCTCGAGATTCATCCAATGTTTTCTTACGAGACGAAGAGAAAAAAAAAAAATCGTTTATAGAAAGAATGTCCCTAAGTACGTTCGGTGAACTCAAAGAGAAAAATACTAATCTCAAGAATTGCGTGACTACTGAGTTTCGAGAATTTTCAAGAAATATTTCTCGACTCGTATAAAATCGCCGTCGCAAACTTCGGCGACATAAATTAGCGATAAATAGCAGTCGCAAAATAAAAAAAACTGCTTTCGTTACAGCCGATTTTTTTTTTTTTTTTTTTTTTCCTTTAGTATATATATTTATATATAGGATTGAGTTTTAGTGATTGGAGCGCTGGATTTAACGATATTATTCATTTTAACAGGTTTTCGGAGTGGCGAACTTATTCAAGGAAAGAAGAACCGCGCCGACGTCAGAGGAAAAATTGCGGTCGGTGGATTACGATGCGGAAAACGGTACACAGGTGAATAACGGCAATACCGATAGGATCCGTTGATTCTTGCGTAAAGAGCTTATAGCTCTTTTACTTGGCGCTTGCTGCTGCTCCCAACAATGTTACGAAAAAAAAAAAAAAAAAAAAAAAAAAAACACATACAAAAAAACGAAAAAATACGAACGAAATACGTGACACGTTGATCTTGGCTTTCGCCTAGACGCAGTACCATCTCCATACGTTACAAGGCCTAACCGACCAACAACGCTGACGACCGCTACATTAACCGACGGACCGCTAGTAGATCGGACCATAAAGACAACGAGTGATCCCTCTTGAACGTTGGGGTTTACGTCTCGACAATCGGGCTTTTCAAGCATTTCAACGCGAAGCTGCCTTAGTGAAAGAAATCTATGCTGCTGCAGTGCGGTGGGACTTTAAGAAAAAAAAAAAAAAAAAATAGCGCGAAGGCTGTGACGAAGTTCTTCGAGGGAAAAATTGAGTGGATGAGAAGCCTGGGAAGCAATTTCTCCTTTCCTCCTCCTCCTTTACTTTCCTTTATCCCTTTTCCCTTTTGTATCCACAACAGAGACGTCAGCTATGCGAAAGACGAAACAGGTCGCGGGTTAAGTCAGCTGCTTTGTCGGCGTTTATTTTATAGTGTATCTCCGTGGGGCTTGCTGCAAAAAACGACACAACTGCCGGCAATTGTTTTTTATTATTATGGCGTCCAAAGCAGTGAATTGTATGTCTTGTTGTTTTAGCTTAGTTTTTTTTTTTTTTTTTTTTTTCTACGACTATTGCCGTTTATCGTTGTGGTACAACGAATTTTGTAAAATCAGCAGGATGACTCGATGTTTTTGTGTCGTTGTTGGTTTGTGGTTTCTTTACCATAATTATTTTTCGATTTGTTTGTTTTTTTTTTTTTTTTTTTTACGTACAGCGCCGGGAGCTCGAATTTACCAACGACCACGTGACAACGCGTTTATCAAATACTCGCGTAACACCGACGATTGTTTAACAAGAAAGGTATTCATTATTCTTGAGCGTTAAACGCTTCTTACATCGTAATCGAGACGATTTAACTGCCGAAAAAGTTTATCGCCCGATGCGTAATATGTACGAATTCACACGAAATGTTTGACACATAGAAATTTAATTATATTCCTGTATATAATACACTACTACTATATAGAGATATTTATTTCGCGATATAGAAGAAGATGATAGGAAAAATTATTTTTAATTACATTTTTTGTAATTGTCGGTGGACCCGCGCCGCGGTGGGTGGAGAGATTAACGACGAACGAAAAGATACAGCAAAGCTATTTGAGATTAAAAAAAAAATGATTTAATCGCGTCTGCCGAAGGATTGCCGATATAATTGCAGTGTAAATAATGTTTAAACAAAACTATCGGCATATCCTCAGCGGATACGACATAAATTGTATATAAAAAATTGGTTTTTTTTTTCGTACTAAAATCCTTTAGTTTTCGCGATCTCGCGATCGGATACGACGATCTATTTCGATATCCTTACGCGCGATCAACGATCGACGGTGCTTTAACGCTCCTTTTGTTATTTTTAAATGTGACGATATTTAGCCACGTGGGCGATCGCGCGAGACGCCCATTTCTCTTAAGTTCAAACGCCACGAGTATTACTATATACTACTTCAGTGTATATTTCACTTGAAAACATCGACAAGCGCGATGAAAAAAAAAAAAAAAAAACAAAAAAACAAAAAAACAAAACAAAACAAAACCGGAAAAAACCCCGCGAAAGTTATTTAAATTAAAGTTTATTATTTATTTTTTTTTCTTCTGATATCATAGAACTCCGTACTGTTTAGATACGTTTGATGAAAACATTGTTTTTCAATGTACTCTCCTGTAAATTATCTCGCGAAGAGAATTTATCATCACACTATGGCTATATAGATAATAGATGCGTTGCCATAGATGGTCCATTTTACATGCGCCATCGTCGAACGCATAGATTTTTCTAACGTTGAATTTAATTAACTATTATAATTTGTTGATAAACCTATTTTGATGCAATGCGTTATCGAATAATATTATTTTACTTCATGCCACACGAGATATATATATATATATATATATTCTATGTATGTTACATAGACATATACTATACATTTCCTACACGAGAAACTTTGGCTTAGAAAAATCTTGTAGATACTATATAAGTCCAATTGACTATATGTATTGAAAGAGTTGTAAGATATATGAAACAAACAATGAAATTGAAAGTTTTCTCGATAATCGCTTAAACGTTGTTTAATTATTTTTTCACCCTTTCCTTATATTTTTTCGCAGATTCTGATTAATTTTTAATGCTTCGGTAAATCGCATACGTTAACGCTGTGAAGTCGCTTGCAATTTTTTTTTTTCTTTCGTCGTATTTTCGTCGTAAAAAATTACGAGAAAAATGTAACGGAATTAATAGCACACGAATAAAATTGATTTCAGGGCGAAATGACGTCTCTGACAGGCAATACTGTGACTTACGGAGGAATAACGCGGGTGGAATAAGGTTGCCGAACGACAGTTCCTTTTTCCAATGTCATCCAAAGTAAATAGCCTCAAATAGCGATCAAATATCAATGGAAACAGCTGAAGACACAGCTTGCCGTGCTAACCACAGACACAAGCATTCGAACAATTAATGTATTTATGATACTCGCGCAGGATAATTTAGTATTCATTTCACGTATTACATATTATCAATATATATAAATATTTCTATTCAATTTTTATTCCGTACAGTGATAAATATCGTAAAAAGTTGTAATTGCAAAAAAGATCGAAACTTTTGAAAATTGCGCAATAAGTTAGAGTCGGTAAAACATTTTGGTGTCGTGAGAGAGGAAAGGAACGACTCACGCAGTACAAATTTCGAATTGAATAAATTTGACGGCCGAATGTAATAATATCGAATAAGATTCGCAGTATGCATTTTATAAAAAATTATTATAACTGTATTGACGAAAGAAAGAAATATCTGGAATTCTAAATCAGACTGATCGGAGGTTTGAAGGTTAATCCCGTTATGCGTAAATGTACTCACATTTCGATCTATTGCCGCTCGACATGCATTTCCGCGCAGCTTTTGGTATTCCCTGACTATCGAAAAATATGGCGAGGATCACATTTTTCGTGTTTCGCGATATAAAATTGTATTTTGATACATTTTGGGAATGTATAACACGACGAAAGCAACTTGTTTTCGTTACTCGACAACGTTGGTATTGCAGTGTCGCGGAGCAACGAAATGCGCAGATGCGCCACGTCGCGAATGGACGCCGCCACGAGGCGGATTTTGGAAACTGCTGGCAATGGTAACAGTGATAATTGACGGGTTACATAACCGCAGCTATTTATCCGATTTTATCGACCGCGATTAGTAGAATTATTTACAAAAAAAAACAATTAAAATTATTGTTAAAGTAAAGTATTATTAGTAAAATTATTATTAAAAAACGGAAAATTATTTTCTTTCGCACGTTTATTGCATACAAAACAAATTTTTCTTCTTCATGACTGTGTGATATATTTTTTTTTGTTATCGTGAATCGAATTATAATGAGGAATGTCGTTAGTCAATTATCTTATCGAAAACAAAAGTATTTGAAAAAACAGTAAAAATAAAAACACTTAATTTTTTCGCGATTGTCTACAATATTCTACAACTTCATCTAAATGATGTCAATACATAGATTCTCCGCGAAATTTTATTTCAACGATGCATTATGTAAAATTATAAAAGTGACTCTTGCAATTTGTGTTTAAAATAACAGAACAAATGCTAAAATAATAAGAAATAATGCCAACGCCAATAATAATATGCAACATTTTACTTCTTTCTTAAGATATTTTTCATTATACATTTCATTATGTCATATTGATATTAATTTTTATGAATTCCTTTTTACTCAATATTTTTTATTTATTTTTTGAAATTATTTATCGCAACACAAGTACGCAATGTGGTACACATATAGAATGCGCAAATCATTGCTTCACCGATCGTATAACTAAGCCGGTTAAAAGCCCCGATTTGCCGAAACTCGTTTCCAAGACTCCGAAAAAATTTAAAAACGGTCGGAAAAGAAACTCATTGCAAATTAATAACAATTATTACTATTGTTATCATTATTATTAAAATTATTATTATTATTATTATTTCATATGAAAAAAAATACGATTGGCAACGAGGAGGTAACGTTAAAAGAAGAAAACAGAAAAAAAGAAAAAAACAAGTTCGGGGTGAAGACACTCCGAGTAGAGGCCAATGTCCTAAAGGATCAAATCATTGGATTCCTTCGATGTTCTCGCTCTCGGTGAATAAACCGGCTCGGGAAATACCGGTTCTTCGTATGTATCCCCGAGCTTGCGAGATCGCGAGCCAAGTATCGTAAAGTACAGTTACCTCTTCGTTTGCTTCACTTCACCGACTCGTACAAAGAGTTCGGACACTCACGGATTTGTCATTTTTACGTTAACTTTCGTAGTCGACGGTTCTTGAGCACTTATTTCTCGTTCTACACGAGATTCACGCGGAAGTCGTCGTCGTCATGCAGTACGTATTATATTACGGTATCGGCATCCTCGCCTGGTACGGTGAAACAGCTTTTTCCAAACCGACGACCTACGATCAACGACAAACCGGCGAATTGAACGTACAAATTCATCTCAAAGATGTTCAGGTCGTTGCACTTCTCGATTCCGAACTCCTCGAGGATTACGGGGTAACAGTTTTTATAATTATATATATATATATAAACAAAGTAATAGACAATTAATTTCATCTATCCGAAGATGTTGAAGCATATTGATTTTTATTTATCGATAAGAAGAAATACGAAATTTTCATCTGTATCGAGTTTTTTTTTTTTAAACTTGAATTTTGCATTCATTACTTTTATTGATTAGATTAATTGAATTTAAAGTTAAATAGTTACGATTTTATTTCTTTGCAGGATTACGATTACTCTTACGACTATTCAGATTTCACGATAAAGCCGATAGCAAAGCCAACGAGCAGTCCGGTGTCGACGAGTTCGGTAAAACCGTGGAATACCTGGCCAACGAATCCGGCGACTTCGTCAACGACTTCGAGCTCATCGAACATCGAAACTGATTCTTCAACATCTAAGAATCCCGAGGCGCCGACAGCAACGACGATTTCGCCGAGTCTCGATAGTCAAGAGAACGCGAATAGTACCGCTAACCCTTCCGATTCTCCATCTGCAAGCAACGAAACGACGATTAAGTTGCGTATCAACGATAAATCTGGCAATGAATTATTCAACGATGCTACAGTAGAAAAGAGTGCGGAAAAAGAGGAGAGCGTCGCAGCGACTACCGAAACGAACACTAAGAAGAAATGCCCATTGGGATATGCGATGAACAAAAAAGGTCGCTGCCGATCGATTCAAAGCCGCAGACGCTTCTCTCTTGTGCCGTAAGTCGATCAATCGAAAGACTCGTAAACTTCAAAAAATTAAAAAATTTGTTTTTCTTTAAGATACAAAATAATTTTTGACCATTTTTACGATAACGATGAATCAATGAAACTAAATTTTTATGTAATTATCTTCTTTTTTTTTATAGATTGACGATGCGTTTGGCTTCGAATATGAATCAAAAGGGTCGTTTCACCGTCAGAAAGGATTTGCCGATAAGAGTTTACAAATCCGAAGATCAATAATAAAATAATTACATTTATCTTTGTTCCGCAGTCATGTGCCATTTAATTACGAATCGAACACCCGCACGCCATTCAGTTTATTTTTTTTATTTTTATTTTTTCACCAACTCGATGTTCTATTTATAATACCGTAATATTTTAAGATTGAAGACGTGAGTCAATTACATATGCGTATAGCTGGGAGAGGATCGGTGGAATAATCTGCTCAATTGTGAAAGGAGGTCGTCGCGTATTCTCGGACCGCAGTGTCCAGCAATAAAAGTGTGACCCGCGGGCCTAACAGTATCGCGAGCGCCTTGAACTTATCGTCTCGTCATGTACTGCCGGATTTCGCACGCGAGATTATAAATTTGCGTTAGTCGTCACGACGAGATGATGAGTGACTGTACTTTGTCAACAGAACTGTTAAGCATATTGTATTTTGCGAAAATTTATCTGTAATACCTTTTTACGCATTTGTCTTTTTTCAATAAAAAATGTATTACTTAAATATAAACCCGAGTTTTTTATTTATTTTTTTTATTAATAAAAATGGAATTATACGAAAGAAATCGATTAATGAAAAAAAAAAAAAATCTGCAGGATACTTTTGTTACTGAATGATAAATTCATTAGAGTGGAATTTAGCGATTGCATAATCCGAAATTTAAACTTAATGTCGATAGTAACTTCGAAATTTAATTTATATATCAACACGATGTGAAATTTCATTTTAAACAATTGCTTTGCTCCGTTGATACTTTCATTTTGAAAAAATGTTAAAAAGAAATATTATCATTTCTTTCTATGAAATATTCTCACTGATTCCGTTAATTCCAAAAGCAAACGACGCTGAACTCAATCTCCGGGACGAATCTCTTGCGTACGGGAGTCCCAAAGAGTTTGCGGGGTCAGTAGCAGTTACGGAGCGGCCCCAGCGCCAGTCGTGTACGAGAGTCCGTTGAACGCGGTCACGAAATAAAATATCACAGCATCAGCTAAAAACTTCGCGAGTGAAGATTAAAAAAAAAGAATTCGCTATGAAGACAATACTTATTCTTCTCGTTTCGTCGATGTGCGTCCTCGCGGCACCGCGAAGGCCTCTCCAGACGTACGATCAACGACAGGACGGCAAATTAAACGTTCACGGAAAATTCGACAATTTTCTGTTCGTTCTCGGTATACCGGAAGGCTTAAGTTTCCGTTCGGCCGGCAGTCCCATAGCTGCCGATATCGCTAAGACATCGGAGTTCGAAACATCGATCGATGCGAGAGTTGCACATCCCGAAGAGTCTCAGAGTTCCGACGGTCATCGTGAGGCTGAAATTTCTTCTATTCCCGAAGCTGAAGCGGTTGCGACGAAAAAAATCGAAGACGACAAATCGAGCGATAAGATCGTTGATATCGTTAAAGAAGATCATCCCATCGAGAACGCCGAATCCGCTTCTCCGCTTCCGCCTTTAGGTTCGGATCCGAAACTGCAAGATAAGAAAACAGAAGATTTGAAAGAAAATGTGGCGAAATCTGAAGTGCACGCGAAGAGTGCGAGAAGTCTGAAAAATCGGTCGTCGGAAATTTTGTCGGTTTCGAAGTTACCACCGAAGGACAGTGGATTGGCACCATTGGAGAACAAAGTCGCGGGAAATGCTGGAAAAAATCGTGGAAACGATGTTGGATCTTTCGAAGCAGAAAGCAAACTAATCGGAGGAGGAATCGAGAATTGCGGACCCGAAAGATTTCGCAATCGCGCGGGTATATGCCAATTTCGAGTAGCCGCGTAGTTTATACATCGCAACACTCTCGATACGATCGAACAAATAATCTTCATTAATCAATCATTAATTGATCATTACTTGCATTTTTTATGTGATTATTCTTCATTATCAATGAAAATAGAATTATTTATGTAGTTCGTTAATTTATTATCACTGAGAACTTCAATGCAAATGCGTTGTAGAAACCGTATAAGTAATGGGCTATAAAAAGCGGACAAGTAGTTATTAATCCTCGAAATTTGTACGAAGGACTTATTTATATATTTTTCACGATCAATAAAGATGTATCTGTTTTTCTATTGATAATTTTAATCGCTGAGCGCAGTTTTTTGTAAAATGATAAAAATATACTTTTTCGTAAACAAATATTGCGTTTTTTTTTTTTCTTTATCAATAAAGAATGAATCATTGGAACGCAACCAGATATTTTCTGAATACCTATAGTAAAATTAACCAAATTGCGTATTTGAAGTTAAAATTGAATTTCAAATAAACTTAATATAACTAATTTAAGTTTAAATGAACTTAAAATAATTTCCATTCGATTTCGAACGTAAATTTAAACTTAATTATGATTTTGAGTTCTAAATTAAATTCAAATACGAACACAAGAAGAAATTCCGTTTTAAAATCTATTCGGATCTAAAAGTCGCATCTTTATAGATTAAAAGTAGAACGGAATTGGAGTTCTGCGTTAAATTATCGATAAACGAACGAAAAAAGAAATGAAACAGTTTCCTCGAACGATATATTATCTATGGTACCGTTAATTCTGAAAGTATATGGTATACTTGTTTACTTGCTTGTCGGGGTGAAGTGAACTTCCTTGACGAATATTTACCGTACGGGAGGCATCGACTACCAAGAGTTGCAGGGTTACTTGCGGTTACGGAGCAGCGACGCCTCCAGTCTCACGCGAGAGTCCGCTGAGCACAGCCACGGAATCGAATATCGCACTTCAGTTGAAAACTTTGCTGCGTAAAGATAAAACAGAATTCGCAATGAAGACGATACTTATACTTCTTCTCGTTGCGTTGAGCAACGTTTTCGCAGCTCCGCGAAAACCTCTCATCAGTTACGATCAACGGCAAGCCGGTAAAATGAATGTACACGGAAAATTTGACAACTTTTTGTTCTTTTTTTCTCCACCGAAAAACGTGGATCTCTTCGAAGCCGGTGGTGTTGCAGCTGATTTTGTTCTTTCATTGGGGCAGCAATTGCCATATCCATCGGGAATTACTTCGCTTCATGAAGAATCGCAGAATACCGACGGTTTTGGCGAAACCGAAGTTCCTTCCGTTCCTGAAGCCGAAACAACGAGGGATCCGGTAGTCACGACGGAGAAAATTGAAGCGGAGACTATTGCCATTCTGGAAGAAGATCATCCTACCGAGAGCGCCGCATCAGTTTCGCAGCTTTCAGATTCCGTTTTGAATCTGCAAGAAAATAAGAAAAAAGAGATCAATGAAAATTTGGCGAAATCTTCGGATCGCGGAAAGAACGCGAAAAGTCTGAAACATCGATCGTTCGATATTTCGTTGGTTTCGAAAGTACCGTCGAGGAACATTGGATCGGAACTCTTGGAGAACAAAGTTGCGGAAGTCGGTGGCAAAGATCGAGGACACCATGTTGAATCTGTCGAAACAGAGTTCAAGCTGATCGGAGATGGAATCGAAAATTGCGGACCCGACAGATTTCGTAATCAATTCGGCATATGCCAATTTCGAGAAAAATCATAATTTATATATTGCAATAATTTCGTTATTTCTCGATGGATGCAGTTAAACAAATAATCTTCATTATACAATAATTCATTAATCATTACTTTAATGCTTTTTTTCGAAATATTTACAATGTTCACAATATTTATCATGTTTTTTGGAATATTTATTTTTATTTATCTACTTTTGTAAGTTTTAATGAGAATTAAATATTTTTATTCGCTGATTTATTTCATGATTCCTATCACCATAATAAATATCCCCATTCGATTAAGGAATTGGCTATTCGCAACTATTCGGAAGTGGAATAGCTACGATTTATAAAAAAACACTGATATATAACTTTTTGCAAAATGTAGAAAAATATGACAATTTTTTCTCGAAAAAAAAAAAAAATCCTTTTTTCGAAACATTATACGACAATATTTTATATCGAAACAGTGCGTTAAATTTACGATTTTTTTTTTTTTAAGTTATTCTCCACAATACAAAACTCCACCGAGTCGTTAATTAGCTAATCGCCGTTTTCTATAAATGCATACTGTTCCTTAGCCACTGAGATTTCTGCTAATACGGATGTACATCTTATCTCCATATGACGGATACATGAGGATAGAGTTGACGCCACTTTGTTATGTGTTCATCATTGATTCCCGTGCGGTGCGAAACGTCTATTACTCTTAGTTGAGGACACTGCGATAATAAGCGTTCGAATATTTCCGCTGAGATGAGCGTACGTCCGGCCAAAAGTATCTCTTTGATCCGTTTGTTCGACAACAGCGGTTCAAGATCGGTATCGCGTAGGTTCACCTGAGCTGTGAGATCGATCTTCTCCAGTAAACGACACGAGGCAAACAGAGTACGGAATCCGTCGTTCAGGTCCGTTTGCGGTATGTGCAATGCTCGGCTTCATTAGCGTTCGTGCAAAAAAAAAAATCTCGTCATCATTTCGGAAGAATACATAAATTGCGGTAATGTGGTGTAGAACATTCTTTTTCCCACAGAATAAAACATAAAAAAAACATATTAAACTCACCTCCATCCAAAATTACATTCTCGCAGTTTAGTACATTGAGAAAAACTGTTTACTCCGATCAGTGTGAGGGTATCACATCGCCAACAATTGATGCTCTCGAGATCCGAACAACATCCGGCAAGAAAATACGCAACGAGGTCCATAGGCATGTGTCTACGTACGTGTGTGCGATCGTTTAAAGAATCACCGACATCGAGATGACGCAATTGTCGATTTTGTATAATTATTGAGCACAACGTACCGGGCGCGATCTTCGTGAAGTACAGACTGAGACGCGTTAGAGATTCCAATTTGCGCAAACATTCAAATCCATTTGTGGTTATTTTTTGGCAGTCGTCGAGACACAATTCTATAAAGAAAGTGATTACAAAAAAAAATTGCCTATTATACTTGGATTTTTTTTTGTCTCACCTTGTAAATTTTTCATCTCAGAAATTCGTTCGACAACTTTGTCATCGACGAGATCGCAGCGATTCAATCGCAGATGAGTCAATGTATTTTTACAGACATCGAATAAGTTATAAATTGCCTCCGCACTGTTGAATGACGAAGTTTTTGTTTGGTAAGGGAAACACCACGAAAGATCGAGACGCTGCAGATGGTCGGAACACATCGCGAAATCGTTCAATGCCGACGCGTTTATGCAATTCCAATACGGCTTGAGATTCAGACTTTTGTATAACAATGGATCGCGCGTTATATCGTTAAATCGTTTGTTCAATTCGGAACAACGCCACAGCGTCTTCAAGTCCAAGTATTTCAGAATTTTGTGTATTGTCTCGATCTGTAATACAAAAAATAATTCATTTTAAATTTAATTTCAATTTAATTTTAATTACAAATAATTAGTAGAAAAATAAATGTTGAAGGTATTTTTTTTACATTTAGCAAACAGCTAATACACGTTATGAAATTCTGATTTCATTTCGTGTCCGAGTTCGAGCGCAAGAAAAAAGGATTGCAATTTTAATAATTGTCCAAATGACCGCTTGAGATGCGTCGCTTCATCTCGCGTGATAATTTTTTTTTGTAATACGTTAGACTTAAGATAACGTACAGAGTGCACTCACGTCAAGAACGGCAAAATTATCGCGCATGTCGTCTGTGGATACGTCTATGAAAGGTTCCACTTGATCTTTTCCCATCGATTCGATTTCGCTTTCGTCAGTAACTTGACTGTAAAAAAAAAAAAGGTTTTAACTCTTTCAAGTCCGACGATAAATCTCGACATCGTAAAAAATGCCGAATTTTTGTAAATATGTACCTTTGGCCCGATACATTATTTTTGCGGAGTGTATTTTTTAATTTTTTGAAAAAGCCTGCAAATGCTGATATCAAACTTATGCCGTCCTGGGAATTTTCGAGACTACTTTTCGCGAGTAATTCTGACGAAAAATCATTCTTTTGCTATATCTTGGGGCCGATTAATTCTCTTTTTCCAATAAGATGAACCCCGCGGATCACAGCGTGATAGTCCAAGAGGCGGTGATTGATTTCCAATCTGATTCTCTTAGTTTTGAATCTACAGACGGATAGAGGTGGACGAAATTTTCGATTTTTTTCGTTACATTTTTCGGCTTTACCGCTCCACAATTTTTCCCATCGGGATTGACCGTCGTACGCCCAGATTTTTACGACGCTTCCGGGACTCGAGGCCTCGTAAATCGTGATTTTTAGCGGGAATAATTCTTCATCGAATTCGTATTCTGAAAACCATTTACATTGATGTATAATAAATAAAATAAATAAAATAAGTGAAATAAAAAAAAAAAATTAAAACTTTGTATCGTCAGTTGGGTACCGTTGTCAGGGACTGTTACTTTTGTAAAAATAATTTTTTCGTAAAAGAGTAAAATACTCTATATGAGTAACTGAATAAAAAAAAGCATTTTTTTTTTATCAACTTAATAATTAGATTTTAGAAATTACCCAATACATGAGTAATCGACTACCTGAATTATTGAGTTCTTCAATTATCGAGTTCTTTTTAGTACTTTTTTTTAGTAGTCTTTTTAGTAGTTAATTATATTGCGTTGAAGACAAACGCCATAAGGCAGATTGTTACTCCAATCTTCTGGAGATTTCCTGTGAGGTATTAATGTGTATTAATAACGCAACACAAAAGTAATGGCTTCCCAGTCGATAATGAACTCACCTGGCAATTCATCGCTGGCAATCGATTCGTTATTCTGCGGCATGAAATCTTCCAATTCTGATGGTTTCTTGTTGCGGCAAGAACCGTATGTTTTCTGTACAGATTATACGATTAGCAATTAAGAATAATAATAAATATCTGGGTATTTACCGTAACAAAAAGTTTGTGGTCAAGCGGATGAAAACATTCATCAAATGTACCGTGATGATTGTAGAATGTTGCCCATTCGACTCTAGTGACTGTATTTACATTGCGGGGAATATTGACATTTACCGATCGACATAATGTACCCAATGCACGAATTTCTTTAAATGCATGCTGTTGATCCACTGAAACAACATAATTGTCGTCTAACGTTAACGAACAAACTCTGGGTATCAATCCGCCGACGTTTGATGTTGGCATTAACGTCTTATCTAGGTTGGGAAACGTAATCATTTTAAGGCCGAAATAAGTACAACTTTCGTTTGTGAAACGGTGTTTTATTAAAAAATAAGTTTCAAACAGAAAAGAAAAGATGTCAAGACTCTTATTCGATATGGTTATCGCGTTTGACAACGAAATGTTTAATTATCGTCGTTCTATGTTGACATTAATGTTTTAGCGAGGTTATAAAACGTAACAATCTGAAAGCCGAAATAAATACAAGCTTCGTTTTTCAAGCGGTGTTTTATTGGACAATAAGTTTTCCCCAAAAAAATAACAGCTGACGAGATGACGAGCTCTTATTCCATACGAAATATGATTATCGCGTTTAATAACAAAATTATCAATTACCGACAGCGCTCGATGACATGATCGTAAATAGAACGGTTTTGTGGGCACACGGCACACGCAACGACGTCGTTGACAATTGATAACTGTCTTTGTTGCACGCAAAGCGGTCAGTAAACGATTTGTCCCTCCGAGCGCCGCGCTGCTAATTACCGCATCGAGAAAAAACTTGAACCGACGTTCAAAGTAATTCCTCAACCCCTAGTGGCATCCAGAGCCACCCTCAATCAAAACTACTACTACTACTACTAATTCCTCAACAAGAAGGAAAAGTCTTCTATGACTCAGTTGTTTTTCCCCGAACAAAGATTGTATATACGACGTCCGATGTTTTGTTGTAAAAAATATTTGAACGTACTTTTGAAATAACATTGTAGAGCATGTGCCAAGGCTTTTGAAGTTATATTAAGCGTCAATTCGTTGGGAAACCATTAATTTAAGTTTTATTAACGAATTAATGAAAAAAAACTACATTTTGTTTCGAGTCGGCCATATAAATATAGTTGAGGATATTAAATAACTTTATTAGACAACATTACAAATTAATCAATTCTCGTCATGAATAAAATACTAATACATAAAACAATGGAAATAGGGTTCGAAAAGATTGTTTGAAGTTAAAAGACAAACGAACGGTATATTTGTTCGTTAAAACTTTCACATATTAGTTTCGATAACGAGACGTTTGTTAAATCAATCGTTTGTACCGTTCGCCGACAGACACAGACGCGAGGACGCGCATCGTATATATAACACCAAAAAAGTTATACGATGTAGCATTTGAAATCTCTCGCATGCGCCTGGCAAACGTGTGTAGGTCGAGCTCGAAAATTTCTCTCACGGCAAGAGACAAGTTCCCGGGATAGACGAGTCGGCGGGTTGCTCGACGTTTATCGCGTACATTGTATTCCAAGCTTATACGCACGTTACGAGTTACGCGCGACAGAATGGCGGACATAAAACAGGAACACAAACCCGAAGATGGTGAAAATTATACGATGGCAAATAACACGGATCCGAAGAATATGCAGGAGTTGACACAATTCGTAAGTTTTCAGAATTTCGATAGAAATCTTTGTGTACTTATGTTTCGCGAGTCAAGCTGCGAACTTGAACTCTTCCTATGCGTAATAAGAAAAAAACAAACTTATCGCTATTCGGCGGTGCGAACTTGTCAGAATTGTTATCTTTTTCAATATAGGTACAGACGTTGCTGCAAGGAATGCAGGACAAGTTTCAATCAATGTCCGATCAAATTATCGGAAGAAATATCCTTTTTTACCATAGTTGTTTATCGCCGTTGCTAGTAGTTCATAACCTCGAAATTCTGCTGTCATTGAGATCGAGGCGCAGAGGGCGTAAACGTTATATACCTGCCGCGAGCTGCTCCAGGCGCAGCGATGTACGCCGGGTTATCAGACCTTCAGGCGCCTACGTCTCTTTTCGCTATCGAACTATTACAGGGTCGATCGAGTTTAAACACTTTTCAAGACTCGATCAATTTATCGCGTGAATTAGCAACGTCGTTCTTTATAAACTCGAAATTTTTCTCTCGTATTAAAAAAAAAAACGAAGAAAAAAAAACGAGAAGTATGAAATTAAAAATCCTTAACAAGAATTACTAGACGAAATGGGCAACAGAATAGACGATCTCGAGAAGAACATCGCCGATCTGATGACCCAAGCTGGCGTCGAGGGAACGGAGAAGTAAAAATAACCGGCCGTAAATTCAGCACAAGAGAAGATACGAAGAAAGGAAGATAATTTATGAATAAACTATTGAATTGTCCAATCTCCATTATAATATCTACAAAGAGAATATCGAATATCAGAAAGAATCCTAAGAAATAAACGTTAAACTTTTTCTCTATAAATTCTTATTTCAACGTTGATATTTATTTGTTTAATAACACTGTAAATATGACAATCATTAACCGTAAGATAGACTGTGAATAATTGAGGATGTGAGAGATTTTTGATAACTTGGAATCGCGGGAACCGTTCGAACATCCAGACGACTCTGTTGTCGTCGATAAAAACGATGCTTCGATACTTTTTTCTGAAAGACAAATTAACAAAGGGAAGGTATAGGTCGGGTTATTTCTGATTCTATTTCACATTGATTGAAGTCGCGATCTCACTGATTTCACTTGAACAGAATCCGATTCGGATTCCATCGAACTTTTATCGTATTCTTCGACTTGCACGGAGTCGGAGGAATTTTTCGATGCCCCCTTCAGCGAATTCTGAAAAATAAATCGATGTTTCTTTTTTTCTTTACTCACCGCGAGAGTTTCGCGATAATTTCTTGTACTCGAAAATTTTACCAGAGATTCGGCGGGTCCCCTGACGGTTTTTCTCAGCGACAATGGCGAGTTTACCAAACGATTGGCTAAATTCGTCAACGAATACGACTGCCTGAAAGATGTTCTTCTGACTGTGTCGAGTCTCGCGACGGAATCGGGAACGCGCATCACTTGTCGAAATTCCTGTTGAATAAATTCATTTATTTAATAATAGCGATAGCGATAGTTTTTATCGACGGATAATATGTTATACAAAATTACCCCATTCATATCTCCTCTCGCTATTTGAAAGTCCTGTGTACCACCAGGAATATTAAGAAATAATTCGACGTTTTGAACGAAATTTTTTTTTTTTTCGTTTGTATTTCCTTACCTCAAGATCCTTAGCTTCGTCGATCTCCGCCACGTCTTGATAAGCCTTTGTCAATAGTTCGACGGCTTTTGTGTGAAAGCTCAGCTCGATTCTCACGAAATCCGTGAGTACAGTTTTCAAATCGTGAAGCTTTCGTTTCTCGAACGCGTCTACCTGATCCTCGAGACCTTTTACGACTTTGGTTACTTCGAAACTCGCTTGTATCAATTCGGCTTCTGCCTGCGACTATAATAAAATGTTAAGGGCCATAATTCTTCTTATTCTCGTAAATTTACGAGACATTTTTTTTTATAGTAATATATTATTATTATTAAAAAAATTTAATAGGAATATTATTTATTATTATTTGAAAATTTGAATAATATTATTATTTGTTATTTTAATAATTTTTTTTTTTTTTCAGAAGATTTAGCGTACAATTATGATGAAAAATTAAAATACGATGTATTAAAAATTGTAGTCGATAGTTTACATTAAATTGATTTTTTTTTTTTTTTTTTCGTAGTGTATCTTTATTCGAGAAAATCTCAAAGGATACGATCATTTTTCTGTTTTGCGGATTTTTTTCGAGAAGTTTGTCCAATTGTCGTCTTCTATTGAGTTCTTTCTCGCGCGCGGTGAATGCATTTTTCACATCTTCCCTCACGTGTTTGCATATAAGTTCGTACTGTGATAGGGGTGAAATGACTTTGGAGTCGAGTCTGTGTACCTCCGCGTCGCGATAATCACCGATTACCGACAAAGTTGTTGCTAAATTAATGAGACCTCTGCTGAGCGATCTATTGATACCCTCAGCTTCGGCGTACGTCTCAATTACTTTCGATACTTCGTCATTTTTGTCGCGAAGTCTAAAGGAAAATAAAAATATACACACGTTCATTATTTCATAGACACGCCGCGTGGAAAGCTATAAAAACAATTCGATCAATAATTCACAGTGCCATAGAAACTATCGATCGTTTTACAATGTATAAGGAAAACACTCGGAAGACGTACCTCGCAGCTTTTCTCGAAAAGGCGGCAAATATTGTGCACAACTCGGCGAAATGTTTCTCCACTCCGACGATTCTTTCCTGAACGAATTTTCCCTCTTCCGAGCTGTGGTTCAACATTTTTTTTTTGGTTTTTTTCACGCGTTTTTTAAATTATTATTTTTTTTTTATACAATTTTCATCTTACCACATATTGCTCTGAGATCTCACTTGCAGCATAGCGCAACTTTAATTATTATTAATATTAGAGGTTTTTTTTTTTTTTTTTTAATTCTGAGCGAAACCTTTCCTTTCTGTCTTTCGTCGAACTATCTTTCGTAGGAAACGTCAGCCCGCGACAACGTTCGCTTTGTTATTATTCTCATATGCGAGGTAACAGTTGCCTACCGACAGGTGGTGAATCGTCCAGGTGCGCTGTCCTCCTTATAGTCTGTTTCAGCTAACTTGAGAGTCGAGCTAATCTCTCGTATATATATATATATATATATAGTTTTAACTTTTATTACATTTATTTTTTTGCGCTCCGAAATAAACGAAATTAAATTTCGAAAATCTTCGTAACGGAATAAATCGATCTTTAGAATGGAAAATCAAATGAAAACTGATCTATAATTTTTTATTTACACATAATGGTCAATCGATTTAACAAATTTGTGGAATCATGAATCTTCGGTAAAAATTGCGAAGGAGTGACCGGCACCGCTTCCCACGAGAATTGCTTCGGAATCAACGGATACCTGCACCCCTTCCGGTACCAAGACGTCCCGCGTACTTCCGTTTCCACAGTTTCCGTGTTCGTTCCATCCCCACGCGAGAACCGTACCTTCCTCTGTGATTATCCAAAAGCAATAATCATTTAATCATCGCGTCTTCTTTATAACAATAATAATAATAATTATTATAAACGTTTTCTCGTAGTTACCGGTTAACGCGATATTGTGCTCCGAGCCGATGGCTAATTGACGAATCTTCGGATTACAATTGACCCATTTAGCTATCCAACTTGAATTTTCTTCCTCCTCTCGATAACCCAACTGGCCGTACGTGTTTCTACCCCAAGAGAAAATTCTACCGTTCGCGTTCAATACGCTCGTGTGAGTCCAACCGACTCGTAGCTGCATCGTTTCTCCGAATTTATCCGTATTTATTTTTACGGGATATTCAATTTTTTTCACTATTCTTTTATCCAATCCCAATTGTCCGTGTTTATTGTCACCCCACGCGTAAATATCGCCGTTTTTCTTCAAAGCCATTGTGTAATTTTGTCCACAGACCGCCTCAGTGACTTCGCTTATATCCGCAACTGTGCAAAATATTCATTGTAGTTAAAGCGATATTTTTACCATTTAAGGTGCTAAGAACATTCATTTTGCATAATAATCATTTTTAAAAGTTATTAACAAATTGGTTTTAAAATTTTTTTTTAACGAATCACCGCAACCAAATTTTTTTTTAGCAGAAGTTAATTCGTAAATTTTTCCGAATACAAATAAAAAGTCTTCGATATTCTCGATGTTTTTCACTTTTGGTTGGAAATGTAACGATACACCCTTTTTAAGTATACTTTTGTACAATTGATATTTTTTTATTAATTAATTTTAAGTATCGTTAAAAACTGAAAAATCTCGAGATTCTGTGGAACATTCAATTTTTTTCTTTTATTATTTACATATATTTAGTGAACATTTACAGACCGTGCACCACCCCCTTATTCTCGTGTCTTACTAAAATAAAATATAATTACTTTTCGTAAAGGCGCTTAGGTTGCGGATCCCTTTATTTTCGGTATCTCGTATTCCAAGTTGAAATTTGCTACCTGATCCGGTGACGAAAACCTTGCCACCCTCCGTGACGACGGCCGAGTGTCGCAAACCCATCGCTATCCCCTTAATTCCCTCGCCAAACCCGTTTGTCTTATCGGGTTCCGTCACGCATTCACCGTTCCTTCCCAATTGTCCGTAACAATTGGAGCCCCAAACAAATACTTGACCGCTTTCCGTCAGTGCCATCGAACTATCCCACCCGCAAGAAATATCCACTATAACTTCGCCCTCGAGGCGATCTATTCTTTGAAAATTTACAATCAGTCGCGCGCCTGAATGACCGGTTTGACCCTTGTTATTCCAGCCGCAGGAATATACGCGACCCTTCTTATCCAGTATCAACGTGTGTCCCGCACCACCCGAAATCTTTTTAATGTCGCGAGGATCAAGTTCGATCGACGAGAGATCTATCTCACGAGGCAATGTCGATTGTTCCGATTGGTATCCAAGACCCAATTGCCCATGAGAGTTTGCACCCTGATAAAAAAAAATCAATTGGCAAAATACGACTAGAAAAGTCCGAAATTTAATGTACCGTTCCTCGAAGTTTTCATGCATAAACTGGTATATTACATTTATAATTGTTCATTGAATTTAATTTATCAGTTTATGTAGGAAAACTTCCAGTACCAGTACCTACGTTAAACTTTCAGTAATTTTTTTTATCTGGTCGTAAAGAACAGACGAATTTATCTAAAGTTTCACGACACTTTTTGATTTTAAAGAAGAAATTACAGTATGTTACAATTCAATCGTGAAATCAAAGGATTAAATTATTTATCTTTTACGAGAGATCAAATTAGGAGACGACCGACGATCGCGCGTGCGCAACACGTTTGTTTCACATATCTACATATATATACGTTGCCAACATGTTTGACCAGACGACACTGCGACCATGCGGTCACATGTACGTGACACATACATTGAATAAATTAGTGGATAAAATTCATTCTTACCCAAGCGTACAAACGACACTTTGACATCTCGAAAGATGAAACTTAATTCCGGTAAAGATTCAACAAGATTTTTATCTTAATCACAATCACATTCGTCACATGTTTATAATTCGATTTCGAAGCTCCGCAAGATGCTCGATTCGAATAATAGACGATTATAAGCACAACCGCGATTCTTGTCGTCGAGAACACTCGTCAAAAACTAAAAACTCAAACTAGGTATATTGCGTCAGATGAGTAGAAAAACAAGAAGTTTCCGCCTTCAGATGGTGCTGTGAACGCGCCGAAAGCCGAAATGCCGGGAATGACGTTTTCCTCCAAAAGAATAACAATACTTTAACAAACGTTTAATCGCCGGTTCTCGTTATATTTGTGGTAAAATAGCGTGCTAATAACAACAACTGTACACGAATAAGTGCTTCAAGCTTTTTTTACGATGGAGGAATACGCAATTAAATTCGACATCAAGGAGGTTAAGTCTGACCTTTTGCGGGCGATAAACGAATGCTCGCAGCGAGGATTGATGCACACAACGAAATGGCAAGTAAAAATCATTGTTTATCAACAGTATGTATTTCGCTGAAAAAAAAAAAAAAAAAAATTAAGTATATTATACATATTTATTTACGAAAAAAAAAATGTAATATAATTTTTTTTGTGTATTATAGATTCAATATATGTATCTAAAAATACAAATTTCCATGATTAACATTGCAGGCTTGCGGAGTTAAATTTTTCTCTGAAAGACGTCAAAGTCGATGTATCAAACGCTGCGCCTTCGGAACCTACAGATGAGGACGATATGTATGTTCTTGCGAAGAGTTATTTCGACCTCAAGGAGTACGATAGAGCGGCGTACTTTGTTCAAGAATGCAAAACGCCGAAAGCTCATTTCCTTCACCTTTACTCTCGTTATTTATCCGGCGAGAAGAAAAAAATGGACGATATGACGGATGTACCGCCGGATCCGTTGAAAAACGGAAATTTGAAGTTGATATGCGCCGATCTGCGCAAAGATCATGCGGCGGGAAATTTGGACGGCTTTGGTCTCTATCTGTTCGGAGTTACGCTGAAAAAATTGCAGTTGCCGCGCGAAGCCATCGATGCGCTTGTGGAGTCGACGCACAAGCAGCCTATGCACTGGGGAACTTGGCTGGAACTTGCAGCTCTCATCACAGATAGAGAAAAACTGGAAGGTCTCGCGTTACCCAATCACTGGATGAAGCATTTTTTTATGGCGCACATGTATCTGGAACTTCAACTTCTCGACGAGGGTCTCGCCCTCTATTGCGAGTTGCAGTCCATGGGATTCGAGAGAAACGGCTATGTACTCGCGCAAACCGCGATCGCCGTTCATTATCGTCGGGACGTCGATAACGCGATCGAAACATTCAAAAGAATAATAAAAGACGATCCTTACTGTTTGGATAACATGGATACTTATTCGAATCTTCTTTACGTTAAGGAATTAAAAGTCGAACTCGCACATCTCGCGCACAGGGCCACGGAAATAGATAAATATAGACTGGAGACATGTTGCATCGTTGGTAAGGGAATTTAGAAACTTTGCTGGTGAATATGCATATGGAAAACATCGAAAATCACGAAAAGTCTTTTTAAGACTTATTTTGTCGGGGAATTTGATAAATTTCTAATTTTTTTTTTGGGGGAAATATTTTTATTTGATTTAGAGACGATTTTTGATAATTTCCCCGAAATAAGGAATTTTCAAGAGAATATTTTTTTTTTCAAAATAACTTTTCGCTTCGATTTATTGAAGTCGGGATTTTCTCCCCAATTAATGCGGAACAATAATGCTAACTTACTTATTCATCTTTGCGAATTCATTTTTCTTTTCCATATCTTTCAGGTAATTACTACAGCTTGAGAGCCGATCATCAAAAGGCGGTAATGTACTTTCACAGAGCATTGAAATTGAATCCTCAATATCTATCCGGTTGGACGTTACTTGGTCACGAATTCATGGAAATGAAAAATACGAATGGAGCGATTCACAGCTATCGACAGGCTATAGGTAAAGTTGCGTATTTTACAAAAAAAAACGCCAAAAGGAGAAGACATTTTTTTTCGCTTTTTCACGAATTTTCGTTTTTTTTTTTATTTAAGAGGTAAATCGACGGGATTACAGAGCGTGGTACGGTTTGGGACAGACTTACGAGATCTTAAAAATGCCGTTTTACGGTCTTTACTACTATAAACAAGCGCAATTGTTGAGACCACACGATAGTCGAATGGTTCTCGCGCTCGGCGAAGCTTACGAAAAACAGGATAAGATTCAAGACGCTCTAAAGTGTTACTACAAGGCATGTAACGTCGGCGACATTGAAGGAATGGCTTTGATTAAACTCGCTACGTAAGTAAATTGAGAGTTTGATCAGTACATTGGAAATTATTCGGCAAATAATTCAACGAAAATCTATGAAAATTCGTAGTTTGTACGAAAATTTAAACGAAGACGATCACGCGGCGGCGGCGTACACGGATTTCGTAATGGACGAGTTTCGTAACGCTGACAGAGCAGAGCTCAGTCACGCGTACAAATTCCTCACGAATTATCATCTCCGAAGGGATCAACTGGATCAGGCGAATCATTATGCACAGAAGTGTTTGCAGTTTGACGAAACGAAAGAAGAAGCTAAAGCGCTGCTGCGCACCATTGCGCAAAAACGTGTTAAAGTGGAAGAGAATCCGATGGTTGTAAGTTACGAAAAACAAACTTCCGGCGTTTATTCTTTATATAATCTTTTTTTTTTTTAATTGATTTGTTTTTTTTTTTTTTTCATTTTTTTTTTTGAAGATCGAAGATATGAACGAAACGGATCCTGTTGGCGATAGAAGTAACACCCGCAACGACGCTACACCCGGTAGTCAATTATCACCGATGAACTTGTCGTTCACCCCGACGCAATGAGAAGAAATACTACAGATTGTAAATAATTCATCGTTTGTTCATAACATCAGTGAAAAATATATTTTTAAGCCAACAACTGGAACCAAAAAAATGTCTACTTATTTCTTTATTTTTTACACTCTTTAATTATAATTACGGATTACAGATAAACGAGATCCGGCGAAATGTTGTGCCGCCGATGATAAAAATATCCATCGGAGTGAAGCGCGTCGATGAAACAGTTGCCGGCAGTTTTTTTTTCTTTTTTTTCGGATCTCGCGTTCGGGTGGTTTGTCTGTGATTTATCGAGATATATGACAAATAACGCGAACGAGGAGACGGAGAGATATCAATCGGCGTGATCTATAGGCGTTAATCGACGATTCATGGAGAAAAATTGGGTAATTAATCATTAAAATTTGAAAAAATCTTCTTATCTTTTCTCAATATTCAATTATTATCGATTATTTTTCTCGTTTATGTCAGTTACGATCTTCACGAGATGTTCACGTTTTTCTCGATCTTTTCTATTCGCTATGATTAAAAAAAAAAAAAAGTGAAATAATTATTTCTCAAAAATGCTGCACGAGTTTAACTTTTCTCTACCGATCCTCCGCGATATTTTTCGAAAACTCGCATTTTCGCTTTCGTGATTTTGAAAAGAATTCGATTTTTAATAAATTTTTAATAGATCTCTTTTAACAAATCAATCGAAATTTAGCTTCAAAATGAAACTAATAATTTTTTCATTATTCTTGACGATAACAGGGAAATTTGGGATTTTCAACGGGTACCGTAACGAATCTTCAAAGTCCTCTTCGGCATGAGAGTTTATCGGCAATTGCTTCTGCAAGCGGTTATCCTGGAACGTCGTCTCTGGTTGGTCATACGACGAGCCCGTGGCAGCGAGTAACTTATTGCGGTGCGGCGAACGTTTCCGCTACTTCTCAGAGTCATCTTCTGTCTCCGCAGCAACATAATCAAATCCAACGTCAAGCGTCTCAGCTAAGATACTTTCAGGTACTTCACGAATTACGACTTTCCATCGACGGACATTTAAACGGCATCGTAAAATTCACGGGAACGAGGGTTTTAAATTTCTACCGAGTTTCTCCTTCGCTCGGGTGGAACCCGAGTCAGGTATTCGATGTGCGCGATTTAGCAACAGCTCTTCAATGGAACGCAAAGCTACAGCTGAGGGTTGTACTTTGCGGGTATTCGGTGGGCTTCGATGGACTTGGATAACAATGAATATATATCTGAGAGAAGTCACGTAAACGCGCGTAGGGGCGCTGAGAGGGTATCGCAGGGGCTGTGTTCCAACCGGTACTCCTTCTTCAGGGGGTTAAAACCTTCTAATCGTCATCCATTTAACGCTATACCTGAATTTTCGATTAACAGACTCTAAAATCGATCGACACAATCGTTAAAAAAAAAAAAAAAAAAATGTCACGAATAATTATTCATAGATATGATTATCTTCGCATTCACAGAAAAGTTGAACTCGAAGCCAATCGTATTTTTCACCGGCAATTCTTCTTTTTATCTCACGATTCAGGTGGAAAAAGTGAATCAATACTCCGCTCATAATCGGTACAATTCGTCCCATCATTACGCTCGTCGTTACGCTCTCGTCGCATCTTCGCCGTTATTGGCTTTGAACAGTTTAAATATATCGGATAGATCGACGTTTCATCAGTGCGAAAGTGGGGCTTACAGTAGTATCAATTATAACACAAATAAATTTCAATCTATCGACGAATCGGCGTTTCGTGTCCCGAGTCTCGAGACCATCGATGAGAGCCAAAATCGCCGTACCGATCGATCGTCCAATCAACAGAATTTTCCGCCTCCCGGTCATACCTATCGTCTAAGGTATAACACATTAACGAGGGGTAATTTTCGGATACCTGCGGATTGCCAAGTGTCACTGACCACGTGCTTTGCTCTAAGCAGCAACGGCACCAATCCCTTCGTCGTCGAAGCCGCTTTCGCCACCGCTACGTCGGCTCCGGTAGACCCGGTGTCTTCGCTACCTAAACTAATCCCCGCCTCTGTAAAATCATCCCTACCACCGTTCGTCAACGCCGTCGTTGCCGTTCCCGACATGATGAGGGAGATACGTCCTCAGTGCGCGACGATTCTCGGCAGAACGACACTGACCACCTTTCCGCTCAGTCAGGAAGAGTTTTCCTATCACGCGAGTAAACCTCGTCTCGCAATAAGAGTGGAAACTTCGATTGTCGCAAAAGTCGACAGTAATCGTGACAAAAATTGGCCGGAACTCACATTCAAGACTCGTCGAGCCGTTGCCGCGATCTTCGAATCAACTGGCGATCGCGAAATTTCTTCAAAGTCCGAAAAATCGGTTTGGAAGAAAATAACGACGATAGAGGCGAAGAATCCAAATACGACATCGCGACATCGCGAAAAATTGTCAAAGACGCGGATTCGCACGTGCGGAAACCCGGAGAAGCTAAAAACTTACGCCGACGCTGTACAGAAGACATCGTCGACGAAGTTACATCGCAACTGCAACGAGGAACAGCGGCTGAACGTCGACGCTGGTAGCTGGATAATGAATTTACGGGAGAATCGAAGACCGTCGAAGATGTGTCCGTCGTTTTTTCACACATCGACGCCGAAGATTGAACTTCGCGGCGGAAGGAAGAAACGAGAGTATCAAGAATCTTG
The DNA here is from genome assembly GCA_934046635.1 of Buathra laborator. NCBI lineage: Eukaryota > Metazoa > Arthropoda > Insecta > Hymenoptera > Ichneumonidae > Buathra > Buathra laborator. The sequence goes on along the minus strand of OW203898.1, from coordinate 14,497,746 downwards.
CGACGATGATAACGAACATTCGTCGACGTCGACAGCGTCAAACGGAAGTTACTACGGGCGATCGGCAACACCTGAGAGCTTCTCGTCGCCGGAAGTTGCCAATTCGACGAATTGGAAAGAAACATCGTCCGCGTCGTCCTCGTCGTCGTCTTCGTCGTTATCGTCGGTGCGAGGAATTGACGATGATAACAACGGCGCACGTTACGCGAACAATGAACATCGGGAGAAGAAAGTACCGTCGAGAAAAAGACTCTGTAAAATGGCGGAAATGTTTTGCTTCGGGCAATTGGAGAACGCCGCGTTCTTTCGCGCCTTCGACGAGTACAATCGTCGCAGACGAAGGATGTCGTATACGCAAAAACTCGAAGATGGACCGGAAGTCGATACGTTGTCCTTTCGCAGAGCCGTCGAAGCAGCCGAAGTAATTCGCGGCGAAGTTGCATTGGTCTCCGCAATCTCCGTGGGACTGCAGAGAGAACTTCACGACACCGATTCGACGAGATATCAAAATACCGATTATGGAAACGATTTTTCGATTATGACGCCGTATAGAATCACTGAAATGGAAGATCCGGGAGCTTTTAAGGTTCTTCAGAAGATTAAGGAGTGCGCCGATGGTAACGGGGCGATTTATACAAATTCTTGGAGACCCGAGGAACTTCACTTTCTACGACGGTGCTATCAAGATAAGAATATTTAATCGTTGTAATGATTGTGATGATGAGGCGTTTATTTTTTATTTTTTTTTTTTTGTAAATCGTACTATCTATATCGTGATTTCGTTCGACGCTTGGTGCCTCGTTCATCAAATGTAACTGTTGCCCAATAAAACAAAAAAAAACATGTGCTTTTCAATGTATTACCGTTGTGTTTACTTTTTAACGTGCGGCAGCCTTTTAAGCCTTTGAAATATTTTTCTGTCAATAAATCAATCATAAAAATGAATTAATTGTTTATTTGTAATCTTAAGTTATAATAATAGTGTATTAGAGATAATTTCGGCGAATTGCAATTTTTATTTATTGCAAATAAAAAATAAAAAAAAAATCGGGCGAAAAAATTTTGAAGTTTGAATTATGAAGATAATTTGGTTCGATGTATAGTCCTTTTTTTGGTCACAATATTCGTTAAAGATCGTTGGTACCACAGCAAACGATTGTTAAATTATTAGCGCCAATATTAATTTGTTTTTTTTTTAAGTATTCTGCTTTCGGAAATACATTGTAATTTTATTCATTAAAAAATAAACCGACCGGCGGTGATGGTTTCATCTGGAAATTAAGCGTTTTTGGAAAAATACTTTGACTTTTTCCGACTTTTTTTTCTTCTTTTTACCGACCGCGGTATTTTACGTGTCCTTAAGCCGTAGTTTCCAGAACGCGTGTGAAAGTCGATTACAGTTTTTATTATCGACCGCGGTATTTCACATATTGTTAAGGTAATGTGAAACACGCGCCCAACTCGCGCTCAGTCGATAAAATAAACTGTAATGCTGTTTTTCTCAGAGTGCGTAAACTTTAGCATTTAACGAAAATATAATGCCAATGTGCCTATTAATTCTGCCGTTGACTTGTATTTCCTTTACAAGAAAACATTTACACATTCAAGAAAAAGAAAAATTACAGTTTTTATTACCGACCGCGGCGCTTCGCGTGTCCTTATAGTATTCATAAAGCTTATCGTGTTTTTCATATTAATTTTTTTCTTTCGCAAATTCGTATTGTAAATTGTTAATTAATTTTTTATTTTTCAATATATTCCGCGATTTTTCTTATCCACATTGATATACAAGATTATTCGCTAAGGGAAGAAATACGATGGAAGAAGCATACGATTGAACCTTAAAAAAATTTTATTACTTTAAAAGCAACAAGTATATACACAGCCCATATTACATACAAAATAGTGAAAAATATCCGGTAGGATATCACTCGGCCGATATATCGAGAGATACAATGTTGTGAAAAATCGTTGTCACGGTAAAACTAAACTCGCGGGTACAAGAATATACGGGGATTGTTTGTCGGCTATCGTTTCCCTCGGCGGACTCATGAATTCCGGATACTCGTAGTAAAGATGCCTCAGGGGAGACGGTGCGCGTGGATAATTCTTGTTCGACGATTTGTTCGTTGGAAGAGCAGCGGTAACGGGAAGGAAGAAACATTTTGGATTGCCGCAATGGCATTTCACACAGGATGAGTACTGTGGCGTATCGGGGAATCCCGGTGGTCCCCTTGCAGCGATTACCGATCCATCGTCCTTCGATTCTTCCGTAGTAAAGTTTTTTCGCGATACTTCGCGACTTTTTTTCGATTTTTCCGTATTTTTCTCGCGTTGCGGCGAAGCGTACTTCGGATCTTTTCTCACCGAAGAAATCGGCGATTTTTCCGAAATCGGCGAAGCGTCATTGGAATCCTCGGCGTCCGCGACGTAATCGAGATCTTGTTCCATCCACTCGATTACACGAAGACTCGGCATATCGAAAGATTGATGAAGATGTTGATTGTACGATTCATTGATGGAATTCATTTCCACATCCTCGTCGGAATACGCGCTGTCCGTTTGATTTGAAATTTTCGGAAAATCTCGATCGATACGCTTGGCGTAACGATTGTTTCTCGCGGAGTTCGGCGAACGTTTCGGACTTCTCGGATCTTCGCGATCGGTAAATTTCTTCAATCGAAGGTTTTTCGGCTCATCGTCGTCGGTGGACGGTGTTGTTCTCTTTCTGATCGTTTCCACTTTGGCGAACGGATTGTTTCTTCTTCCGTTCGAAGGAACATCCTCGTCGTCGGAGGATAACGAGATCGAGGCTCTCGCAAATATTCGACCGATTTCACGATCGGCGGAGGACGATGAAAATTCTTGTCGATTGCTGGAATCCCGTTCTTCGCTGCACGACGACGAAGAAGCGCGATCGGCCGATTTTCTTTCCGCGATCTTTTTCAGATTATTCAACCGCAATCGGTTGCCGATCGGCGATCGATTGTGGATCGATTGCTTCGCGGTGAAACTCGATTCTTCCATAGATACGTCCATCGGCTCTTCCATCGAGGATTCATCGTCGGGGATCCGCGATGAGATTCTTTCCAAACTGTTGTTGTAAGCCTCGATGTCGATCGACATGTTCATCGACGGTGAACTTTCAGCGCTACTCCAACGCTCGTTCGACGAATCGTCGAAATATTCGTCGGCCGTTACCATCTCGTCGGAATCGTCGCTATCCCCGCGAAGGTCTTTTGCCGGTTTCTCGGGGGCTGTAGGCGACTCGGAAGACGATTTTTCTTTCGGCCCACCGGAAGTTAACGATGCCGAGGAAACTCGGCTTTTATTATTAGGTACTTCGGAAGATCCCTCCGATTCGATCGTCGCGACGCGACAATTTTTTGAGAAATTTGACGAACAAGATGAAAAACCGGAAGTCGATGATGTCGGCGATGTATTTCGCTTTTTCGAGTTCTTCTTCTCGTCATTCTTAACGGACGAAGTTTCCGTTTCCGTGGACGAAGGACTGGGCGATCCCCAAACGCAGAAATTGAAGAGATGCACCGGTAGCATTATGTAACGGATTCCATGTTCGATGAATCCTCTGATCGCTTTTTCGCCGGGTTTCGATTCTTCGGTTATCTTCGCTTCCGGCGGCGTTTTTTCATTTATTTTCGGAACCATCGCTACAGGTCTTTGAAGCTTCGGACTTTCGCGCTTCGATATGTTGTATCGCTTGTTGCAACTCGGCGATGAACGCAGCGCTTCGCGAATCGAACTCAATAAATTCTGCGAAAGATTAAATAAATATATTAATAAAAGAAATGAATTCGAATATAATGCAATTACTTTGTACACAGTAAAAAAAAAGTATCAATATTTCCTGTTCACACACGTCAGCAACATAATTCTTGCAAAATTTGATTAAAAAGTGTTTATTTCCAAGAAATTTTTATTAACACTATAAATATTTTTCGTAATTTTAGCAAACAAACGAACAAACGAAAAAATTTAGTAATTTTCAAGTAATTCATTTTTTAAAGTATAATGAAATTTTGTAAGTTTACAAACTTAACTTATTTTAATTTTCGATTAATGTGCGATTGTTGGCAATTTCTCATTTCCATATAAATTAAGTTTACCATTATTTTGTACAATGTGTCGGTACTTACGTCTCTAGGACTGCGCCTCCTGCGACAGCTACTTCTGCTGCTGCATCTGCTAACGGACTTTGTTATAGCTTTCGGCATTTTTTTCTTCTGAATTTTCGCCAACGGCTACGCTATCGAACGACTAATTTATCGGAAAAAAAAAAAACAAAATTAACGCGACGCGAAGGAGGAGGACGTTTCTCGTTGCTCGGGATTTTCACTAATAAACTCTTTATTCGAGAGACCCGAATTTATAAGACGAGGACAATTCGGTAGGGGTGAAGGAGCCGCATCCTCATTGGTCAAAAGTCTTCGCTTAATCCCTCGACGCCCCACGAAGCTTTCGGCGCTCGAATATCGGGTGCAACAAGTACCCGAAGTACGTACAATGCATCGACCTTTTTGATGACTCATCGAAATGTTAAATAAAACTATTTTACATATCTCCCGTTTTAATTATTCCTATAAAAAAAATGTATTATCTATAATCTATAATAGTATCGAATTGAAAACCATTGAATTTTTTTTTTTTGCTTCTTGATTCTCGAGCTAAATATCGGAAACGACTTCGTAATCAGAAAAAAGATAGAATCATTTTTTTAAGTCGAATAAAAAAAAAATTGGAGTACGTAATTGATGAATTGTTTTTCTCCGCGGAACACGAAAATTATAGTCGTTTCGGCGTAAAGTCGATTACAAAAATCGATAATTGCGCGCAAAAAAAAAATAACATTTTTTTCATTGTCGTTTTTGAAAATTTCTCGAGGGCTACGTGAGAGCTTCGATTGGGGAGGGGGTGGGGGTTGAAGCCGGTGCCTGTACAGGTAGAGAGGAGGTGGATCGACAGGTATACCGATATAGATTCACCGAGACTCGCATTGTCCAACACAACCGGGAAAATAAATATACCGAGAAACCTCTTTGCGCGTTTCAACAAGTGCGATCCTACGCTTGTGTATAATACTTACCGATTGTATGAATCACACAGACGCCAGAGGTTCGATATCCATTCTTCTCCCTTTTCTTTTACAATCGTAGAATAATAATCGTCAGTTTGTGGAGTGAAAAGGCTACTCGACGCGCGTTTGGAAATTCCCGAGACTCGATCGGTCTTATTATTTGAAACTCGAATTCAGACGCCCCTATTTTTAACCCCCGATTAGTTATTACCGTCTTGTAAATAATAAATAAAAAATAATAAAATAAAATTCATCACTATTTTTTTTAGAGCGGCCGAGAGACATTTGTAACAAGGTTTGCGTTATATATACAATTATCGAAAGTATTGCGGGAATCGGTTAAATAAACTTTACCGCTTATATATCATTACAATTTTCACAAACGCTATATATACATGCTGCGCGGCGTTTATACTATATTTAAACGACTCGTATATATAATATACAGGATATAAAGTAAGGTAAAAGAGAACTTAACGATCATGGAGCGGCGTACGGACACGCGACGCACGCAAGCGTGCAATGCACGCAAAGTCCCGTGCACGCACGACACGCATATACACGATTTTTCGTTACCCACAAGCGTACGATGCGGAGTTACATGGTTGAAGGTACGCGCACGCACGTACATGCCAGGCAGGCCACGCACGCACGCACGCCTATCCGTTTTAATTTAACTCCAAGGTACCTGTATGTACTGCTACGACGAACTCTGCATTCTGCGTTAGGACGCCACGGACATCGGATCTTTTTCGCATCGTCGCCGAAAATCGTTATTAAAAAATCTCCACTTTTGTGACATTTTCGGTAAGTTTTAATATTAAACGTTCAATATGATATCAAATTGACTGAAAACTATTGGATTTGCAAAAAAAAACTCTCCAATGTCTCGTGAATTATAACTATTATTGTTAATCATTATATCAATATTGTGGATCTAACTAATATAAATTAGAAGTCAGGTTTTTCTTATTAAAAACTTCCGTTTCGATATTATTTCCGGTTAGTTTTTACATAACGTCGAATTTCGAATAAAAAAACTTTTGCAGGACTGACAGTGAAGAAAAACAGTTTCAACCTGATTTCCAACATCATTATTATTTTCGTTCGATGATTCGATGCTTTGAGTGACATTAGAATAAATTAAAAACACGATTCCTATGAATCTAAAGACGCACTTGTAATATAGAAGTCGGTAAAACACGCATTAATAAAAGTGTACGAAAATATCGCGTGACTAAAAATAGAGTCTATTTGTTATTTGCATATAAGAAACAATATCGCATTATTTATTATTGCTTTTTTTTTCTTTTGCCTATAGAATAAGCACGATTTATCGCAGTTAATCTCGAGGATACAAAAGGAAGAATCGCTGGATCAAACTTTCTCGTGCCCCCGTGAATTGATATTGGCGGGTTTTTTTTTTCGTTCGATTTCGCGCGAAGAAGCCTCGCGCGCGGAAATCACACACAACACCGACGAGGTGGGGTAAAGCTGGGAGAGGTGGGCGGCCATATTGAATATTCGCGACGTCGACGACGAACTAAGTCAAAGTACACGAGAGAGCCGCGAGTATTTACTACTAGAATGTTTATGTGGGTGCGCGAATGATGCACTTTGGTGACTAGCGTGACTTCGGTAACCGAAGTTGTCGCATTAAAGATCACATCGTGCGTCGTGAGTCGCACGTTAACGCGTATACGCACTTGTGAAATATGCGTTGATTCGGAGAGATGCGTTTCTGAAGAAAAAAAACCGAAGGTAAAAGTTGCGAACGATACGATTTTGTGTCGCGCACACGCTGCTACGTACAGCGGGTGAAGCACGAGAGCGGTTGGAGTTTAGTGATAACCAACGTGAACAAAAAGGATCCGCGTATTATTTAAAAAAAAAAACGTCAACGCACGCACGCGGAAGAGTACGCAAAACATTAATCGAAATGTCAAGTCAAATATGCCTAAAGTGGAACAGCTTTCTCAACAACATTGCCACGAGCTTCGAGAGCCTGTGGGAGGAAGAGGGACTCGTTGATGTTACACTGGCCAGTGACGGACAGTGCTTGACAGCCCACAAGGTGATACTCTCCGCCAGCAGTCCATTCTTCAAAAAAGTCTTTCAGGTCGGTGTCATTCAATTAAAATCGCCTTATTCGAAGCAAAAATGATCAATTTCTCTAGTCTAACATTCACGGGAAGCGTGAAATTTATTTTTTGTTTTTTTTTCTCAACGTGTCGCGATGTTTGGTCACGAGGTTGACAGCTCGAACACAATTATTTTTTTCAACTTTCGTCAATCCCATTAAAAAGCAATTTGTCACATTGCAAAATGCGCTCCGAGAAGCTCAAAAGAACGAAATTTTTTTTTAACCTCATTACGAATGTCACATAAATGTCGTGCGAAACAGTGTATTTTCATTATTTACGGGTAAACTTCACTTTTGTTATTTCGGTGTACACGGAAAAACGCCAATTGACATTTTCGCGATCTTTTAGCAATAAACAAAAACAGAAATTTGAGGAAAAGTCGAACGTTTATATTTTTCAGACAAATCCTTGTCAGCATCCGGTGATAATACTGCAAGACGTACATTTCAGCGAATTGGAAGCTCTGCTGATATTTATTTACAAAGGAGAAGTGAACATAGAGCAAAAAAATTTGCCGGCGTTGTTGAAAGCCGCTGAAACGCTGCAGATAAGAGGATTGTCAGGCGGCGATATATTCGCCAAAGAATCGTACAAAAGATTGATAGAATTGGAACAAACGATAGGAGAAGAGGAGGAATGTGTACCGGAGGTTGACGAAGCGCCTAAAAAGAAGCAAAAAGTTAACAAAGTTCAGAATAATTCGATTTTGGAAAAAGCACTGACGCCGAGAGCATCGAGAAATGTCAGCGTCAGCGAATCGTCGTGCAGCGATCGGTGCTCCAAAGATGCGGACGGTACGCACGACGACAAGGATACCGTTCCAAATCCCGTGTATCACAGACTGGAGATGAAAGTGAGTACAATGCTGGAATTCAAATCGGTGTTTGTTAACTTATTTTTCCAATCAAAATATTATTTATTATTCGTTGCGCTGTTTATTTTATCTTCGTCAATATCTTAAAATCGAATTTTCCTTAAATTCTATTAATTTTTATGATTTACGAAATTTTACGATTTATACTTTATTTATACTTTTACATAAAAGTCATTGAACATTTGAGGAATGAAAAAATCTTGAAGAAGTTTATTGAATAGTAATGTTTTTCGGTTTTTTTGAGTATTAGTTTTGTATTTCACAGTGATACTGAGTCTTTATTAACATATCGCCGAATCGTAATTTTATTTATTATTAAACTGTATATTTTATAGTTTTCGTTCGTTTTTATAGATAGAGCCATTCGAGGTAACAGTGGAAGATTTGCAGAAGCATACAGAAGAGAAGGACGAGTTGCAGAGATTAGATACCGGACAAACGGATGGGACGCAAGGTTGGTGGTGAAATCATTAGTATTTACGATTTTATTTTTTTTTCTACAATTTTCCGATCGCATCGCATCGTTTATTCGTTTATCGCATTCATTGTCACCCAGCACCCTAAAAAATTAGCACAGACATAAAAAAAGACACGCAAATACACACACACACACACATACGCACACGAAAGAAAAAAAAAAAACTTACACCGGGCGTCTCGAAGCCGATGCACGACCAGTGTACGCTTGCCGTTTGCAGCTATGGAAGCTTTTTCTTTGGTATTTTATATATATATATGTATATATATATATATATATTTCCGTATCTTTTTATCACAAAATTTATTTAATTTTTTCGTTATCTTAAGTCTTTGCTTAAAGATCGCCTTTTATCATTTTCGCCTCGATTCGTACACGGCACCTCCTCCTCCACCTTTGGTTATTCATGCCTCACGAACGATCGATTATTATTCCGCCATCGAATTTTCCATTTTAACGCAAAAGTATCTTTGTCAATCATTTATCGTCGCAAGTGTCTAAGAAACTTTGATTAAAAGCGAGAAAAAAAAGTCAAAACAAAAAGTCAGCGTGAATGTTCGAGTGAATGCTGAGATACTTGAATTATTTATATTTCCACCTTCTCGTATCTAAAAAAAAGTACGAATATTAAAAAAAAAAACTTATTATCGGTATTTAATCGAATAGCAATGTTTATTAATCTTCATATCGTCTCTATTATTTCCACAAATTTCCAACTTTCCTTTCTACTTTTTGTTCCAAGTAGAAAAAGTTGATCGAACCCTTAAAATATTTGAATATTATACATCTCTTTTTCTTTTTAATAGTAAAAAAAAATCCGACTCTTAACAGCCGTAATTCGCTATAATCTTTCGGTTAAATAGGGCGTATGAATGGGACAGAGAGAACAAAAAAAGAAATTGGAATACGAGAAAACTGACGTAGCGATTGCGATTGATGTGTGTGGCAGGGTCTGGGAACAGCCCTGCTGAAGACATATCCGGTTTGTCTGGGTTATCCGGCCTCTCTGGATTCTCGGACGTGAAGCAACCGGTATACGCTTATCAGCATCTACCATACGCCGATCTACTGCCGAGTCCCGACATAATATCAAACTGGGCGACGTCACGTCCCATGGATCATCTAGCCTGCGACCTCATGAAGATATTATTTACCCCCGAGGAGAGAATATTGTGTAACGTAAATGGTAAAATGGGAAAGCAACAATTCGACAGTAACAAGATACATCTAATACGCGAGGTATTGTTACACTTTAGCGGCATATTACCGAACAGCGTTGAATGGGAGGAGGCGTGGAAGAACTGCGTTACGAAAATCGATACAAGCAATAGAGGCTTAAAGAGGTATCTGTTTCAGAGACGCTCGGTATACACCCAATGACTAGGGCGTTTCAGGTCAGGAGTTAAACGGAAACGTTTTCACTGGCTGGAATAATAGAAATATACATATATATATTTAAAAACAAAAAAAAAACAAAAAAAAAAAAATGATTGATATATGATGATTATCGATCTGTGTTGCGAAGAGAAAAAAAAAAAAAACACATACACCACACACAATTTTCGAAACGGGCTTCGCGCTTTAATTTGGATAAATGTATTATAGATAAGGTGCGAAGAAAAATTTCAATATTTCGCGACGCGGTATGTTTCAATTTGCAAATAATATATATATATATTAAAAAGAAAAAAAAAAAATTGATTGATATATAATTTATCGATCTGTGTTGCGAAAAAAAAAAAATAACACATACACACAATTTTCGAATCGGGCTTCGCGCTTTAATTTGGATAAATGTATTATAGATAAGGTGCGAAGAAAAATTTCAATATTTCGCGACGCGGTATGTTCGAATTTACAAATAATATATATATATATATATATGTAAGAATAAGTAATGCTGGAGCGAGAGGAGAATCTCGGTAGTACTCACGGGTCGCAGGGTTTCAACCGTAGCAAAGAGGCTAATGTTTAATAATGGAATGACGATGATGATGATGATAAAAGGAGGAAAAGAAAACAACTCTAAGTACACTAGAAAGAGTTAGTGTAGACGCGGTCGAGTTATTTATTACGCTTCCATTTGCTTTCGCAATGATGCAAATGATTATTTCTAAGACTTTCGTGAGTTTCGGGCATTGAACGAACTTTGATAGACGCGCGGGTTTTGGCGACATTATTTTTTTTATTTTCTCTTCTTCTGCGTCGAAGGAGGAAAAAAGTTTGTGAAATTTTTTTAAATTTTCATCTGTTTTTATAATTTTTTAACGGTCATTTGAGAAAAGACGGATTTTTTTGGTTACAGTACTCGAGGATTGGGCGGACGTAAATTCGTTCAATTAAATCGATATATATTTATCAGATGAGTTTACGTTAGAAAGTACAAAATATTCAATTTTCTATCGTGAAATTTATAATTTCGTGAAAAAATTTATTTCTACTGACCGTTAGAGGATTAACGAAAAATTTTAACTAAAGTTCGTTATCCATTCCAACGAACGATAATTTATCGATATACAATTTTTGTTTTTTTTTTTTTCCGCGGCGCCACGATAAAGAAATAAACATTCCTTTGATCTTCGTTGAGATCGTTAAAAAAAAATACAAAAACGCAATTTACTTTTGTTAAACGTAAAAAAATCGTAATATAGTCCGAGAATTTGGATTATAGGGAACTCACGCGTATGTTTATAAACACACAGACAAAGACACATATAAACACCGCGCGGACAACACAATTGTTAATTTAAAAAAAAAAAAAAGGATGTCTCTCGTTTCGTAAATCGCGGCATACCTGACTCTCGCCGGAGTCGCATTAGCATTACGACGAAACTATTAGTGAAAGAAACAAAAAAAACCATGAAATTTAAGATAATAATGTGCTTGTAGATTATTTAAAGAAAAAAACACTTTACGCTTATGGAGTGTAAATTTACCTATTAGAACGTAGAGACGTACGATCCAATCGTAGCTTCAATACCCCTTTTTTGTGGCAACAAAATTATGTTTTCACAATTCAGTGAAAAGAAAAGAGAATCATATTTACGAAGTATTGTCACGAGGTATGTATAGTCAAAAGATGTATTTATTAATTTTGAAAAAAAAAAAATACAAAAGTCTCCACACAATGCCACAAAAAGAGTAAAAAAAGAAAAGAAAAGAAAGAAAAAAAAAAAAAAGAAAGAAAAACGAGGTAAGATCGCCGATTCACTGTTTATCCTGAACGTTCACTCGATAATTCTGTTATTCATATTCGATGCGTTATTAGCTTACGTTGGAAAGAAAGCAAAAAAAAAAAGTATAACGATTCGTCAATTGCGATTGAAATGTGTCCTAAATAATTATAATTTCGTTTTGATTGAAAGAAACAATATGTATTGATATATAGAGTTCGGAATGACTCGACGTTGAGTGTTCAGGATTACATTATTTTCAAGACTATATTATTAGGAAAACCGAAAACAAACTAATAATATAACTATTGTAGACAAGACACCACGACTGGTCGCAAAATATATGAATATTTTACATTTTTAATCGTCTATTAATTATCCCCTCGCGAGAGGAAATGGATGGTATTCGTTTTTTTTTTTTTCTCAATTTTCCAGTCGATCGAACGATTGCAGGATCTTCGAAAGCGACGGTAACGGTAATAGCGGAAGCGCGTGATATCTGCAGTCCTCGCCGAGAGGAGATCGAGTCGAGAGCTTCGATAGACGAGAGACTCGAATTACCGGATCACGTTGATAGGGAGATGATAAGAAGATCGGAGAATATGTTGGAAGCTGATAACAATGAGGTGGAAACGCCCGACAATTATTCGGAATCGTTGAACTTTCCATCGGATGTCAATCCTGGAATATCGCATTCCGTATTTCCACCGTTCGTCAGTAATCGCGGAAATTCTGAAATTTCGGAAGAATCTCAGGCTAATAATACGATCACTGCGAAAGGAGGCACCGCTTATCCACCGTTTCCGTGTCCGTTTTGCGACAGAGCTTACACCAGCTGGGGATTTCGCAGAAGACACATCAAAGCCGTTCACACTATATCGCCGCGACTCAACTGCAAGTGGTGTTTGCAGGTGTGTTTTTTCGTTATTTTTTTTCTTTTTTTTCTTGCAATTTAACGAGTTCACCATTTAACTTTTGGAATTTTTTTTTTTTTGTGTTTCAGAGGATACAAAGATTAAGGAGGGTATATCGTTACATTTTCAGCCAAAAGGGAGGTTCCGAGAAAATTTTGAATACTTCTCAATGGGATAAAAATCTGAAAAAAATCAACAATATAGAAGAGGTGCTAAGAACATCAATTTCGCATCATTTTTTCATATTGTTTTTTCGAAATACCGATAGAACTTACTTGCAAATATCCCTGAATCGTTTTGCAATAGTTTTTTGTGTATAAATTGTTAATAACTTTTCGATATTCTTATTATGGCAAATTAATGTTCTTAGCGCCTTCATTTATGGTTCATTTTTTTCAGATTTGTAATCCATTGGAAAGTATTCGAAATTCTCTCTGAATCTCTATTTTGATTGGGAATGTAACGATGCACCCTTCGTAACTAAAGCTAATTTGATTTTACATCGGATTATTATATTTTCCAAATGAATTCGTTAAACGAAATTAAAAAAAAATGTTTATTTGGAAAAAATAACAATAATCGTCAATTTTTTCCCTTGAAAAAAAAAAATATCTGTGAATAATTTTTTTGAATTTAAATCTCGTTTAATGTTCATTTATTTTGTTTTAATTTTAATTTGAAAAAAATATTCATTGTTTGTACGTAACAACGTAATAAATTGACGTAAAATAACTTCAGGTTTTACCGACTCACGCAGCGTGGAGGAGACACGTAATATCGGCGCACAACTTATCGGCGAGCGACGCGCACAACGGCCTACTGATTCTCGAAGAAGCGCACATGGTTCTCCAAATCGCGCATCCCACACGACTCGACACTTTGGTTAACATAATCAAACAAAGTTCGCAGCAAAGTAACAATATTCGCGATGCCGATTCTCAGCCCGATTAGCGATTTCATCGAACTACGCTGCGCCATTGAAAAGCTCGTCGGTTCGGATCGATTGACCAGTTTCTCTTTTTTTTTTCAGGCTGTGAGATTCGGTTCAGTAAATTGGTCTTTTTTTTCCGGATCAAGTCTTTCCTTTCCTTCGCTTCGGCTTTTTCTCGAGAGCCAAACGTCGTTGTTTTTTGGCGGATTTTTAATACACCGCACTTTGTTAATTTATCGAATCTTTTTTGCGCGAAGAGTTTCCTTTATTTCGGCAATATCTTAAATTCCATGAAAAAACAAGAAAAAAAAAGAGCCATTTATATGCCATCAGATACAACAGCATGAATCTTAAAAGATTTAAAATAAGCATTGTATTTGCTATACGTCACTGTGATCGGTTGTTGGATACGATATTTTTTAAGTTTCAGAGTATATAATATATAAAAAAAAAAAATAACAATAAGAATATTGTGACTATTAACGGCCAGTATATAATATACGATTATGTATATCTTTGATTTTATTTACAAGAATAAATATTTTCTATTAACGAATTAAGTTGAAAATTTTTAAATCAATCTAATGCCAGTGTGCCATTCGCCTTTATTTATTTTATAAGTTACATGTAAACAACGTTTTCGTTGATAATTCATCGATACTTCTAATATTAATAATAGATTAATCTTTATCGTTTAAAGTCATTTAAATTAACGTATCAATTGATTTAACAATCAGCAATGTTATTTCGGAAGGGAAAAGAAATACAAGGATAAAGGATGTCTATAGGGTTCGTTTAGGATATCCGGGTTTCGGATCATTCGACGTTTCCGGATAACGGCATTAGCGACAATAAATTTAGAATAAAATGTAATGTCTCGTAACGCCGTTATTCGAAGTATCGAAGACTTTCGCAAAAGTGTTTCGGAGGGATTGGCAAGCTTCGCGAATTTTTTTTTTTTAAATGTCTCGATTCCGTATTTATCTCGTAATCTTCAACGGGGAATAATCTTTTCACTGATTCTCGAAGGATTTTTAAAATTTTTTTGTTAATTTGATAGATTCGCGAAGAGGAATTTTGTTGAAGCACCGTACAGTTCGCCGTCTCGTCGCACCGTCGTATTCGTCTAAACAACACATTTCTTTTTTTTCCGATATCCAAATTGATACGCATTCATAATCGCTTAACATTGATAGAACGTTTGAAGGCAGTAATGATTGTGTCACGTGTTCATTATGGATTCAGTTAAACTTTCGTATTTACCAATCGCCGTACGGCTATATCTACGTTGGTCTTTGTTTTTATTTTATTCACAAGTCGTGTACGTAGCCGTGAACCGTAATTCCCGGTGCAATTTCGACATGAGCCATTTTTGGACTATCCAACGGTTCACCACCCCAAGCGCCCTCGCGGCCGTATTTCTCCGACATCCTGACCATCTCGTTGGGACTCCATTCCGGGGAATCCACGCGACTACCGCCACTTTTATAGACGACGTTTGGTTCGTAAAGATCCTCGCGACTCGTAGCGCGATATCCCGACGATGTTCTCGGTGGCGGTGGCGATGTTGCACCACCGTAACTATCGTAGATTTGGTTACGTTTCATCGAGGCGCGGGGATGATTCGTTTTTCTCAGCATCGCCTGACGATTTCATTCAATTTTATTTAATTAACATTATTTTTTAAATGAACGGAAATCGCGCAGATTTTAATATAATTGTAGCAATCGATTTTCTTTACCTGAAAATTAAATGGTGGATCGTCTTCATCCTCGTTGTTGTTGGTTTTACGTCCCATTCGTTGCATTTCGTGAATCGGATTTACTCTGATTGTGAAAAAAATTAATCTGTTTAGTTATTTTTCATCGTTTTCGCGGTAACGCAATATTTTTCTCATCGGTGTGAAGAGCGGTTTTGATTTTTTGGCGACGCTTACCGATTACCATTTGACGACTCTCTGTTCGTTCTATCCTCGAATTCCCAATCCTGCGCGGCGTTCCTACTTGTACCTTCGTAATTATGACTGTTGTAACCTCTGCTTGATGATTGCATTGACATCGGTATCGGTGGCGGTGGAACTTTTTTCTTGGAACGTACGGATCCGGTATTGTCGTAATTATTCTTGAAAATTAATCGTAAGATTTTAAAAAATTTTAATTCTCGTAGAAAAAGCTTTGAATTCGTGAAATAAAAGGGTTTTCGAGAATTTCACGTCAGGAGACTCTAATTTATCGAAAATTTCGAGACAAGTGGTTTGGATGAAAATTTATTTAGATGCCATATGTAATTTTCTACTTTGTACCCCTTTTTTGTTAACTTACGCCGATAAATTAACCCCTCGCGTACGGGAGACGTTTTGCCGGCAAAGCAGAACGCTAAGTGCTTTTGTTCGTAACAACAATCCGAAAGGGCGTAAAACAAATGCGTTTGAACCATCGAAAAAACAACAGTTCAACGTTATTTGACAATTTTTTCCAAATTTTTTCGCGATTTTTTTATAGTTTAACGGGGCAATTAACGGTAACGACCGGCCGAAAAATTTGGACGTATTTTTACGTTCTCCGTATTTGAGGGGTTAAAAAAATTCGTTTCAATTGGAGTTACTCACTGAGCGAGGATTATGAGCGTTGGAAGACGACGGTAATTGATTACGGCTGCTGGGTGTAGGTTGATAACCGGAAGTTGGCTTTGATTTTGGTACCTCTTCCGGCGGGCATTGCACTGGGACATTCGGGTCCCTGGAAAACGGAGTGTTGATCAGACTTTGCCCCCCGCTGGCCGCCGGTTGCGCTACCCGATGCGGCGAGTTCGTCGTTTGTACTTCGACGTCTGAAATTAAATATTAAAGATAGCTGAAGGTGTCGGGCTTTCGTATGATTTGATGAATGTGTAGATTCTTCTTTGAAGTACGATACTCCGATGTTTAGCCATAAAAATCGACTTGAAAGACCTTTTTCCTTGAAAAACCAAAAATGAAAAAAAAAAAATAAAAAAATATAGAAAAAAAATAAAAACCATATTGCCTGATGTATTTTTTCGTCCGTCCGGATTAACGCGAATGTTTTTTTTTGTCATCTTATCGCGTCCTTATCGTGGCAATGCCCCGCGAGATTTTATTGCTTCGGCGATAAAGTAAAAATAACAAAAATAAAAATCCGTCAGTGTCGGCAACAAAAATCTTCATGTCGCACCTCTCGTGTGAACGTTGGCGTTGGCCCAAGGTACCGTTTGTCTCCTTAACGGCGCGTCCCAGGGCTCGTGTTCGTCGTCAGACGCCGAGGATGCCATGGATCTGTAGAACGTATTCTCAGATATAACGAAAAAACTGCCGGATACGTTTGTTTTTTAAATATTTTTTCAAATCGGCACCGATTTTTATGTAAACTTTATCTTTCTCTTTGCGGACGGCACAAAAAGCACAGAGCAGAAAAAACGCGAAACAAGTAGGAAAGATAATCGGATCGCGGACAACAGACAACAGACAAAAGTAGGGAAACGAAAAAGAAAAAAAGATACGATGTTTCTTTTCTTCGATGCGATTTTCTCGCTTTTTCTTCGAGTTCCTTTTGAGTTTTGGAGGTTTGGGGGTATAACTAAGACAGACGAGAATCGGAATAATGTGATATTGTGAAAACGATTGTCAAGTATGAAAAGCCAGACGAGGATCAAAGCAAAGGCACTTCTGATAATGAAAATGTGATGAAACTCACCCGGTTCTTCTCTTCGTTGCCGCTTTCGACGGGTCGTTCATATACGAGGTGTCGAAGTACGGCAATTCTTGATTAAAGTCGAACGGTAACTTGTGTACTTGGGGAGGTTTCGACTGGCCTAAGTAAGCTGCTTTTCTCATTCCCGGATCGATTTTTTCTAACGGCACACGTTCAATCGTCGTCTGCAATGTTGCAGCTAACGATTGATTGAATAGATGAACCTAAAGGATATTGTCAAATAAATTAACAAAACTCGATTTTTTTTTTTTTTTTTTTTTTTTTCTTGCGATATAACGTACTTGTTGCGAAAAATGCACGAGGTCTTGATATCGGGCTGCACGGTAGCGTAGGAGGACTTGAAACATGCTCTTCGATCTCCATTTGCTGCTGTAAAATTTCATAAAGTCCTTCGTCTCCTGATCCATTTCTCCTTTCAACACCGGACCCATCTCCTTCCTCACAGCATGACCCCTGTACGCTATTTTTTTTATCCACAAACAGAAGAAAGTATTCGTATAATTGAAAAATGTGAAGCGAGGGGAGTGTATCGTTACTTTTTCAACTAAAAGTGAGATTCAGAGAGAATTTCGAATACTTCGCAATGGAATAAAAATCTGAAAAAAATCAATCGTATGAAAGGTGTTAAGAACATTAATAGTGCGTAATAATAATGTCAAAAAGTTATTAACAAATTGGTTAATGAAAAAATTGTTTAACGAATCGTTTGGCAATCTAATTTTTATCTCATCATTATCGCAATAAGTATTAATCAAAATTCTGTCCGAATCTCATTTTTTCGCTGGGAATGCAACGATACACCCTCCGCAACTATGAACCCCTTAAAATGAAAATTGGTTCCAAGTCAATTTTTCCATTAAATAAATACACATATAGGATAATTATTAATGAGAATTATGATTTGTTCATTACTACCGATTGAGAGAGGGATGGGGGGGGGGGGGGGGGGGAGTGCTGTAAAAATAAATTTTCGCTGTTGTCTTCATTACCGGGAAACAAAAAAAATCTACCGGCTCCGTTCGATCGGTAAAAATTACTATCGTTCTTTGTTTTCAAGAATATTGCCGACTCTACCTTTCTGTATCATTACAGCAGCCTGATCCTCCGACATGTCCTGAGTCATCATCCTCTGTACCGACGCTTTCTTTACTGAAAAAATGTCTGTTAATGTCTAGAAAAATCGCGATAACGTTCGCGAGCCATTGAAAAAAAATTAACTATCGCGAAAAAATATCAATCGTACGTTGCGTATAGTTAATAAAAAGTCGAATGAAGGTCCGCCATTACCTACCAAGTTCTTTTTTGGTTTCTTTCGTTGTTTTCGTTGCTTTCCGCGCCAAAAAGGCTCTCAGCATGCATTGCACCTTAACGATCTTTTTCACCTGTGTCTCGTACAATCGCGATAGATACTCCTCGTTGTAATACTTGAGAAATACCTTCGTCTTTCCGATAATCCAACCCTCCATTTTCAATCGTATCAGCAACAATCGACAGTTATCTTTAGTCATTTCGACATTTTCGTCAAAATCGAAGGCCAAAAATTTGTACCTTTTGAAGCAAATGGAAATCGTCAAAATTAAAGCGGTTAAATTTTATTTCGAAGCGGAGAAAAATTGAAAAAAATAGTCTCTCGACCTTCGAAGAAATTCTTGAAAAGGTATTCTGTGGGGATATCCGCGCTGTCGCGCTCTGGCAGTATCGAGAACGGCGAGGGCTCTCATCTGTTGTCGCACTACTTCGCGATAAAATCCTCGCGGACTTCTCTCGAGATCGGATCTGATGCATCTGACGAAATGTGTGCCGCCGCTGCCACCGCCTACCGACAAATTCTTCAGGATCTCGAGACTTGTCGAGCGAAATATTGCAGCGCAGGTTCTCATCTTTCGCGTTTGGGAGTATTGTCCCCTTGAGGCTGTGTTGTATTTCTGTCGATTGATTAATAAAAAAAAAGTATAAATTAAAATTCGAAAATAGGCGGAAGGCGAAGAGCAAAATGAAATGCTTACGCGAACTTTGTGTGTTTCCTGCATGAGACAACCCCACTTACTCTTCGGGGTTTTCTTCTCAACGACCTTTGCCTCCTCGACGACGATAGTCAAATTTCCGGATCTCGTTAATTGATTGACGAACATCGATTTAACGGCATCGGAAGTCGATTGTCTCATAGTCTCGATCATCTCCGGCGGCACGAAGTCGCGATTTTTCTCCGCTATTTCGCTCGCGTCGTACACCAATTTACCCGTATAATGCGCGACGGTGAATTCGTGAGTTCCTACGGGTTTAACGTGAAGGCTTTTTCCACGTTGCTTTATCCTCTCGAGAATGAACTGAGCGTCTTGCGATTGTCTCGATGCATCGTCTATCATCAGAAAGAGACCGTCGTTTTTTCCCATCAGTTGATCGATCGCCGATTTGTTGTCGTAGAAGTGAAGCTGTTGCACCGGTATCTCTTCCTCTTCTTGTTCTTGCTGACAAATAAATAAAATCATAGAGAAAATTGAATAATCCATTTTTTTAATAGTTTTTTTTTTAATATTGTATATGTAACAAAGATTCCTTACCATTTCCCAGGCGAATATTCTCTGATTGTAATGGCACTGCAACTGTTCGTTCATCGTATTTACGAACAATTGTTCGATTCTGTTGACGACGAAACACTCGAAACCGAATATATCGAGAATACTTATACTGAATTTATCGCCGCTGTAAATAATAAGAAAGGTCTCGACACTCGTACGATAAATAGAAAAAAAAGAGTTTAAGGAGAATTTCCCATACTTCGTAGTAAACTAAAGTACGAAAAAAAATTATTTAACCAATTTTTTTTTTCTTTCCTTTATCGATAAAAAGTTACAATTTTTTTCGGATAATCAATCGATCATATTCGCAAATATCGATTGAACATTTTTCGAAAAAACCGGCGATTCGAAATTTACAGAAAATTCTAAAAAAATGCATAGGTATTGAGGAGTATTCAGCTAAATAAAAAGATCAGCTGCCGGCTGATTTATTAAACAATTTTTCATTTAACTAATTTGTTAATAACTTTTCGGGATTATCATTATGAAAAGTTACTGTTCATAGTACGATGTATATGATTGATTTTTTTCACATTTTTATTCCATTTGGAAGTATTCGTAATTCTCTCGGAATCTCACTTTTCATTGGAAATGTAACGATAGACGTTTCTCAAAGTACTCACAAAAGGGTTCGGGTGACCGTAAGCTTCTGATTAACATGATTTACAACCCAATCGACCAATCTTTGATAAATTGTATTTGCCAAAACGTCTCGTGCTTCTCTGGCTTCTTCGCACGTGTGTCTTCGACGGACAGCGGCGCCTTTTCTTATGAGACAATAATTGGTCAGCGCCCAGATGAACTTTTTCTGATCCAAACCCAAGTGATCGGCGACTAAAATCGACGGAGGCTGATATTTCATCCATTTTTTGCATAGAGAAAAGAATTTTCATTTTATTATCTTTCTTACCGGTATTTGCAATGCTGGTATTAGCAACTTCAGCTTCGCCGTTGTTACCCTCGACGAATCTGACTTCGCCGAGGATCAGAATAGCCGCGAGAGTCTTCCATATAACTTCCTGATGTTCCTCCATCTCCATTAACTTGAGAGTTTCCTTCAACTCGTTGAATTTCATACTATTCCCAGACGGATCGTTTCGGACTTTAAATGAACGCTTGTTTCCGGTACTCTTGTCGCCGATTCTCATGTAACGAAAATTTCGTCCGGCCGACAGGGAGTAGTGATGCAATTTGTTTGTTGCCTCGAGACCGTCGTAAAAGTAATAGAATATGTGAAAATTCGATTGATTCCTATAAACCATAACGTTAATAGTTAGTCAGTCAGTCAGTCAGTCGCGCAGTCACGTCCATCACCGGGAAGCGCCTGGCGTCGTGCAACCGGTTATACAGCCGCGTACCACCAGTTGCTCCGAACGCAGGCGCTTCGTTCGTAACGAATTAAAAAAAATGAACAATGCTTACCGATCTCTCGTGGAGACTCGCCATTTTTCCAACTGATAGAGCCAAAAAATCGCCCCCGAGGCTTTGCCAGTTGTACCAAATGTCGTTTGTATCTGTAGCACGCATCTCGTGGAATTTGGGTTTAGCGGAGTCGCCGCGTGACAAAATGCGTGTATAAAGTTTATCGCTCTCATTAATCGCGCGCCTACATCGGTTAAACTCTGCAATTGCGAACAATAATCCAATTATTTATTTTATTGTTGTGATAATTGTTTTTGCGTTTAAACGGGTAGTTGCTTTCGCGTGACCCTAACCTTGCCGAGGAACATCAGATGCTTTATAATGTGCATCGCGTTTGTCGTTTTTCCGGCGTAACTTTCCCCGGCTAACAAAATATGCTGAGGTTCTTCGTTGTGAAAAGCGTCCTGATAAGCACTATCGGCGACAGAATAGATGTGCGGCGCATTGTCCGATCTCGACTTACACTGGTATTTAGCGTGAGCCTTAAAAATATTTCTTTGCTTTGCTGCCACTGTTGCATATTCGCTAAATACTTGTTAAATTATCTTTTTCGTTTTTTTTTTTTTTTTTTTTTTTTTTCACGTTTTCAAAGGTAATAAAACTCACGTGCGGCCCGTAAACGTCTTGCGCTTCGTTCGGATTAAGTATCAACAAAACGTCGCCGATAAAAGTGTGAAAAAATCCTAAACGCAGTCTCGCATGCAATTCGTCGAGAACCGAGTCTTCCGTCAGTGTTTCGAGAGCTGCTAAATCTTCCGTGAACATTGGTTCCGGTGGATTCGTGTGATGGGTCTGCAGGAAAATTATTACGATCGAACGTTTCAAATGTCTATTTAACGTTCAGCGAAAGTCAACGTTTAAATTTCTAAGTACGGACCTTGAGAAATCCTTTACGAACGATGACCTCGGGCTTTCGGCCCAATTTGCCTTTCTCGCTGACGTTCGATGCCAGAGCTTTGATTTCTTGCGTCAACTATATAACGGATACAGTTATCGTGTCTTTCAGAACATTTTGCAATATGCATTAAATTCAGAGTTACCGGAAAAAAGTACATATCTCCTTTATTTAGAAACAATAAAATGAACTCACAGTGTAATCGTTCTCCGGAAGTTCCGACAGAAACGGATGTTCCATCATTTCCGCCATAAACGGTCTGTTTTCAGGATTTTTCTCCAAACACCTTAAAGTTTTACTCTCATTTAATGAAAAACGATATGAAATTTCGAATTAATCGGCGGCAATAGCTACGATTTGTATCGATCTCTTACTCGGAAATGAAGTCGTTAAAGTTCTGAGACCAGTTCGCCGGTCGATAGAGACCCGGTGGTGGATTTCTGACGATCTGAAAGAGAGCCCTCGTCGGATGCATATCCTGAAAGGGTGGTTTTCCATCGGCTAATTCTATAGCGGTTATTCCAAGTGCCCAAACGTCCGCACGACTACCGTAACCGACTTCCGGCTCTGCTTTACTCATAACAACTTCCGGCGCCATCCAACACGGCGAACCGATGCAAGTTTTTCGCTTTCCCATTTCGCCTTTTATCATTCTCGTCAATCCAAAATCAACGAGTTTCACTTCACCCTCTTTTGTTAGTAGAATATTCGCCCCTTGGACGTCGCGATGTATTACGTTGTTTTCGTGCAGATGGACCAACGCCTTTGAAAAAAGAAAAAAAAAACACCAAACTTCACTCCCTTTTGCGCATTTCATGAAAAATCTCCAACTTCCGCTGTGGCTTTTGTATTTTTTTATTTTTTATTTTTTCGACCTGATCGAATTCGCAGAGGTTCGAGATCTCTTACGCGCTGCTCACACGACTTGTGCGTAGCTAAGAGTCAACTCTTCTCTCGTATATCGTGTAGCATTTATTTCGCGTGTAATTTGCCGGCATTAAACGTCAGCATGGCCTGATTTACCGCATGAGGGACCGTGGACGACGAATCGCTACCGGGCACGTGAAACACGTATACCTACGTACCGATTTTTTAACCGAAGAGAATATACAGGGGGAGAGAACACGTCGAGATATATAGAGTAGTATAGAGCCAAACGCCCCACAGGTTAAGTCATTAATCATTTAGTGACAAACTTACCGTGGCGAGAAAAATTAAGGGACTCTAAACATCGTCTCCAACTTTTTTTACCATACATTGGATTATAACAATTTATTTTTCATATTTATCAGACTTCTTTCGAGATATATATTCAACATTTTTAAAACTTTGGCAAAAAGGGATCGGCGCGAATAAATACCTCATGTGTGGCTAAATAAAGTGCTGCGTACGCACACACACACACACATACGCGCGTCTGTATCTTCATAACGTATACGGCATATCGTTTTGCTTTCTCGCAAGATTTCCCGGTTAAGAATGCCGCTCCATTACGGCTATACGCGTTCCTTCGCCATCGGGACACCGCCTGTTTGCAGTATAATATACACGTATATATAGCATTTTTTATACTCTTATATTACGCACGCGAAGTTACACGCATGAACCAGGTACTGCGTCCACCTCTGGTCTTCACCAAGCCGTTTGCCCAATCTTTTTTTATTTTTTTTTTCTTCTTTTACAAATTCTTTTTTAATGACCGAGAGAACTATGCACCAGTATCGGACTCTCGATAAAGAAACAATTTTGTTAATTCGGTATTTTTTTTTCCTCCATTTCGCTTTCTTTTGTCTGATACCACAAATTGTCGGTTTAACGAGTTTTTAATTTTCTCTCCGTGAAAATGTCTCGTCTGCCGTTTCACAAGCCGCGTTACGTAATCGACTCGAATCGAATGCACTTGCAACTCGTGCCTCGAAGTCGAGCTTTTTCGAGGTATCATTATTTTTATCGAGAATGAAATCCATTGTAATGCCAGAGATTTTCTTTCCTCAGAGAAATAATTATTTTGCTTAAAAAAAAAGTCGAAAAAATTATTTTGACAGTAGGGAAACGATGTGTGAACTTAATTTTTTTCAAATTTTCTCCAATTTTTTAAATATTTATTTTTACGAAACTTTTTTTTTCGAAACCATATATTTTTATTTTTAAATTGCCTTTGGCAGAATTTATCCCGTGTTGTATTAATAACCCCGGGGGAGAGGAGTATTGCAATGCGCAATGAAAGACGAAAGCTCAATGAACTTCGGTGGCGGTGGCCGTGAAACAAAGGCCGGGGCGCGGAGCTCCTGTAGCCACCGTCTTCATCCTCATTCTCTTCGCCCGGGACATACCATCGGCCACAATTATGTTATAATAACGTAGCTTGGGATGCTGGAGTAGTCGTTGCTACCAGCAACAGGCACCACAACAGCGGGCTTCCACGGTACGAGATGAAGCGGGCGAAGATTTCTCTCGCGATTCACCGCGAGTAAATTCAACCACACGGGTGGTATTTATTGTCCGCGGCTACAGCCCGAGATATTATATACCTACGTGAAAGCAAAGGCCATCAGACATTCTTGCCAATTTCCCCTGTGACCGCAACCCCTTTTGCTTTACTTTAGATTATCCTATATTTTATCGTTGCTTCGTACACATGTTTTCTCGATTTTTAATAAATATGTAGAGTTTTTTTTTTCGGAGTTTTAAAGAAAAACAATATTTATTTTTTCAGAATCAATGTTTTTTTAAACTTTCTGACGATAATTGCGTGTTTCACTGCTATTTTAATTGTAATTTTTATTTATTTACGGGGAAAAAAAAATGTGTGTTTTTATTCTTACGAACTTTTTTTCTTATATTTGATATATGCAAAAAAAAAAAAAACAATTGCCTTCCGGCAGTTTTGACGCGATAAAAAATGAGAAAAAAATATACTACAGTTGCGATGATGAGAAAAAAAAGGTTATCTTGTTACCTTGATTACTTCTTTCAGTATATAAGCGATGTGTTCCTCTCGCATTTTCTTGTCGGAGGCGACGAGACCTCGGACCAGATCCATTACGGGTCCACCGTCGCATAACTGAGAAAAAAACAACAAATGATAGAGTTGAGCTGCACTTATATTTTTCATACACGAATAATGATATAGCATTTTTTTTTCTTACGCGTTATATTAGTCCTTTATTAACTTATACCATTAGCATCGCGATATCTCGCGGTGTGCAATGTCGAGCGATATAATAGAAATACCATCGTAATTGCGGAAGTAATTTCTCGAAACTTTACCAGCGGCGGAGGACGGGGATTAAAATTGAATCGTGAATCGTTTTTTTTTTTTTTATCTTTTTGTTTTTAAGGTCTCGTAGCTATTACCCGGGTCGCGCGCGATCCGAGGTCTTGGCGGTTTCTTATTCAACGCAGAGATGTGCGAAACTCTCCGTTTCCTCTATACGTATAAAGTATTTTTCTTTTACAAGCTATTATTAATTTATTATTAATGTATTTTATTTCATTCAATTTATATACTCCAACATTCCGAAAGAGCCGATAAAAGATGTTTGCGCGTCTTTAAAAAAAATCTTTTTATTATTTTTACACTATTTGTTGACATTTTTTTCGTATTTTTTCTGACAATTATTGAACAACAAAACAAAAAAAAATGATTTACAAACGAATGAAAAATGCTACAGTAGCGTTTAAAGATTTTTTTTTTTTTTTTATACCGTAATCGATCGCATGAAATACTTGCGATGGAGCGTTTTGTTGCGATACTTTGATATTTTATTTGTTTTCTTTTTCTGAATCTTTTTCACCGGTAACGTCCACTGCGGTCGTAACTCCCGATGACGTTACGCCGCGAACGGGGGATGCGGGAGGGATGGGGGGTTGGAGGGGATTCTTGTTGTGGTACAATCTCTCGGTAGTACGCAGCACGCGTACAGAGATATTACGCATTACGCGCATACGAACGTGAGGCCCTATTGTGCACACATCTCTATACAAAACGATTCGCCAACTGCGGTGGCGAGGAGGAGGGCTCCCGAGAGCTGCCAGAAGAGAGTCAGCTTCGGTAGTGTAGAGAAGCGCGCGCGCGAGCCATATAACGTCCCTCTCGCTATGCCCGTAAACGTTCGATATGAAATATCGTTAGCGATAAATCTCAGCCACATTGTCGTTACGTAGCCCCCGCGCGCTCGCATCTCCTCGTCGAGCTTCTCTCGGCATCCCGTATCTACGACAGGTACTCTCCTCGCGAGAGTCTTCCTCGTTCCTTCGACAGTTTTTTTTTCCCCGATTTGCTCTGTTCTTTGTCGTATTACGATTCCCTCGAGACTTTGAATTGACTGGCAAAGATGTTTTATTTTTTTTTACAGTTTAAAAAAAAATCGTAATGCTAATCAAATGCGATTGATTATCGGTAATAGTGTTTTGATTATGTGGAAAAATCCTCAGATCCAAATATCGACGATTCCAGAACAATTTTTATTTTTTTTAACCAGAAAGAAATTGAATATATATAATTATAATAATTTTAATATAATATTTTAAAAAATGAATCTTCCAGACGTTATTATTTTTCGGCGACGTAATTTTTTTTCTGTCATCAGTACACAAACAATTAAATTTTTTATAATTGAAATTGTCATGTAAAGAAATACCTTAATTTTGCTTCAAATTTATTGCATCTACTTTAAGTTTAACTTTATGAGATCAATGTGTCTTTACAAGATTGAGTTTCGATAAATCGATCGTGACGAAGGCGAAAACGAGGTCTCGACTTTCTCATCGCGAGGGCGAAATGGGTCTCTCGGGCGGGGGAGGAAGACACATCAGGAACCGAAAGGAGTACCTACAGGTATATAATAATAACAGAAGGTTCGGTATGGCTTACGCGCGGGGCTGCTGCTGTTCGGTGCTGTGAAATAATCGTTCGTTACGACTCCGAGATAAGTAATAATATTTTGGCGCACCGCGGAGGTCCGACCATAAATTAGGGTCCGCGACGTGCCGGGCGTCCTCCCTCCCTCCCCCTCCCTCCTCCCTCCCGCTCATACGAACGAGTTTAATGATTGTTTAATGGCCGCGCGTGTCGTAAATTATCCGTATATTCGACCGTCTCAAATGCTTGAAATTGCCTCCGGGTTCCGAGGGATACGAGCGCGAGTGAGACAAATATACCTATATATATATATTATATATATGTATACACATATATGGCCGATGTGTATCTACTGTGAGATAGATGAAGAAAGAAATCAGGCCATACGACGTACTTCGAGAATCTTTATCGAGATCCATATCGCGTTTAGTTCGATACTCGATACGGGAATTACTCATTTATTCACGCACGCGGGGGGCCAATGAGAAATTATCGTCGATTTATCGAATCGAAGCAGAATGCACACGAGTTTTCGAGAAAAAATGGCGGAAAAATTCAATCGTTGGGAATATCGATCCATTTATCATTAAAATGATTTATTTTGCAAAATATCGCGACAATCTGCAAAGGATTGTTTGATAGACTCAGATTATCAGTCGCAAATGTATCGAAACCTACACGCTGAAAAATGGTTCGTAAAAATAAGACACGGAAAGTTACCATAGGAATATTTGAAAAATAAGAATAATAAAATTGTCAGCGCTTACCTCCATGATAAACCATATCTGATCATAATCGCTCTTCTTTCCCGAACGCTTTCGATATATTCCATAAAAATCGGGAAGATTCGCGTGTCCGGCAAAGTCTCTGAAGACTCGGTACTCCTCGACCACCAATGCCTGTGTATCAGGCGTCAGTTTCTGGACTTTAACTGCGACTCTCCTGTTTCCTGGTTAAATTTTTTGTGATTTATCTTTGATCGACGATTTTAACTAAGGATTTTCAAATTGGATTTCGTGTTTTTCTTACCAGCTTGCGAGTCCGTAGCTTCGTAAACATCGCCGCAAACTCCCGAACCTATGATATCCTTCAGAATATAACGTTTTCCCGGATCTTGAATGCTGTCGAGACGCTGAAGGGTGCCTTGAGCTCCTTTGCCACCCCCACCCCCACCCCCACCCCGATAGTCAGAACCGTCGTCGCGAATTCTACGCCGCGCTCCGCCACCGCGCGACATATCGTAATCATCGTATTCCTCGTCTCGATCATTGCCGCGTCTTCCGCCGCCTCGTCTCTCGTAGTCGTCCATCGTTCACTCGGCAAACGCAAACAAATATTCCTGAAAGAATCGAGAATTTTTTTTATATATCAAATAAAATGATATTAAACAATGCCGACGCGGACGCCGAGGGAAAAGAGTCGATTGAATTTCATACGAATTCCTTTGTTTCCGTCGCGATCACTCGTAGCCGCTCTCTTTAAAATTTTAATAAAATTCTGCAAGTAATTCCCTGAATAGCGGATAACATATCGAGCCGCCAAACCCTTCACGTTCTCGTCACCTGGAATTAAGGTCCGCCACAATGAGTGGCTACTCGGTGCAGCGAGACGCGCGAAACAGAGTGCTTTATCCACGGTGCGGATCTCTCGCGAAGTTACGCGGGGGGTACACACTCGACGAGAATTCTTGACGATGAGCGTCGCGGCTCCTTCTTCTCGTATACTATATACAAAGCCAAAGTGCTAATTATATTCCTTCTCGACTATACCCATCGGATGCCGTTGGTAATCGTTAATTAGTATTCCTGAGATCTCTTGGACCCATAAAGAAAAAATAAGCGTATATACACGTGGCGAGCTTCTGGAGATTATTCCACGAACCGAGAAAGAGGAGCTTTCGAATCGTTTCAATTGGCAATCTCCTCGCATCAGTCACGCAGATGTTGCATGCTAATTATCAACAACCACTTCATTTTCTACTGCACAGTACTTCACATCCCAATCCACACTTTTATTTCTTTCGATGATAAATTGCAGTAGTAACGGACGGTGGGGCACAATGGAGCGCTGTAGCAATTCAAGGCGTTTTGTCGATATATATACAACATATTGATGCCATTATCATCCGATTGATCTTTATTTATCGATTTATATTGCCAATAATACTGCGGAAGGTTAAGATATTCCTCGTACTTGTTTTTTAACTTCCGAGAGGCGAGTGTATCTCGTTGAGGTAAACTTGTGGGGCTTTGCGCGCAAATCCGTTACTATACCAGTGGACAAGTCCATTTATAGGATCCCCCGAGGGTATTACGTAACGTATTTGGTACGTTCTCGGGTATCGGCACAAATGCGGGAGAGAAAGGGAGAAAGAGCAAAACGACGGATAAAGAAGAGAGAAGAGTAGAGAAAAATTTGCGTGTTTAACGCGCTTTCGCAAGCCTCGTAAAACAGACACCTATAGCAGAAGCTTTCGTATGAGCTTTGCTAAGAGGTGATATTAATATCGATCGATCCGCGTGTCGCGTGTTCGGCACGTATTTATCTTTGTCGAAAGGATTGTAAGAGCTTTTGGAATGCCGAAGATTAGATGATTTTGAACTCTTTGCGCATCGATGAGAAACGAGAGGTTGCCGCGGTGAAAAGCTTCGCGAACGCGCGCCTCGAGGCCGTGCAGTTGATAAGCTTCGTCGGTCGAGGCTCTTGCCACCTAATCGGATCATCGTTTCAACTTCCAAGGTACCGCACAACCAGTTCACCATAACGTTCCCTCCCGAACTCGATTTCCATTCGAAACTTTCACCATTGTGCGCATATCGCGCGAGCGGCTCCGCAGTCGAAAAATTTTCTTTTCTTATTCACGAATCTTCGTAACTTTGACGAATCTCTCGGCAAATTGCGAAGATGTAGCGATTCAAAGTCTTAATCTTCTCAGTTATTAATTAACTCAGCATTAAGAGTCGAATATCAAAGCGACAAAGGAAAATTTATTGTGGAAAATTGTCGGAAACGTACAGGGAAAGGAAAATGTTGGAATAATCTCTATACTTGTTTGGCAATTTTAGGTTATTTGAACATTTTAGCGATTTTCACAAAAAATTTTTTTTTTTTTTTTAAGCAGATTACTAGAAGTATAAAAAAAATCCCAAAAATTCCAGAATATATTTGAATTGCCACACAAATATCGAGATTATTCCCATATTTTTCTCTTCGAGAATATCGAGGGAAAACTTTCCAACATTGGATATTCCGAATGTGTCGAACCGCTTGTAAAAGCAAAAAATCGTTTTAAAAAATCGCATGCCTTCGTACTTTATTATGTAATTTGTTTTTCGTTTTGTTTCCTTTCGTTTTGCAAAAATGTGTAAAACGCATGCTTCAGAGGCATTGCGAAAATTCCTTTGCACAGAGCAAAAACGATCTCCGACTCTGATAAATTTCGTCGTCATACGAATTTGTAAAAAAAAAACGAACATTAGACCGATGTTTACGACAAGAGAAAAAAGTATGTACGCGAAGGAGGTGACGAAAGGGTTTATAGGAGATAAGGAGAGAATAGTAGCCGAAGCATCGAGCCAAACGTTGCAAAGAGACGGAGATGGGGCATCAACATCGTTAGCCAATTCATTTATTCCCGGTGGGTCGTCCTGCATAATCCGTCGATTTGTCGGCGCTCCGTATCCCGTGTAATGCAGCTTTTTGCCGCTTGTAATCGACAGAGAAGCAGAGAGAGAGAGAGAGGCAGTGGTTCACGAGAGCGTCGAGAACGACGCGTTACTGACTATATGTGAACAGGACGTAAGAAGCGTACACGTTGATGCACGATCTCTCTGTCTCTCTCCCCTGCACGCCCAACCACACGCTTTGTAGCTCTGGTTTATTCGACGTCGCGGGGCGCTAAATTATTGATGCTGGACGGCGCGGAAAGAAATTTAACAAAAATAAAAAAACGGAAACAACAGCAGGGTTGGTGGAGCAGCTAAAATCGTAACATGGACCAAAAAAATGAATTTAAAAAAAAACGCAAATTTTTTGGAGTTAACAAAAAAAAAAAAAAAATTGTTGATAAATAATGATTAACAACTGTGGGTAAAGCTGAGGACGTTGGTAATTGTCAAAAGGAATACTTCGTTCGACACAACCTGTTCTCAGAAGCCAGCAGTTCAAGTGGTGTAACGACAGATAAAACGAGAGTCACATACATTGTCTCACTGATTTAACGGCTGAATAGCAAGATTGGCCCGGGGATTCCCCTTAAATGGAAAGAGTACCCGAAACCGGGAGGTTGTTTCTGTATCGTGTATACTGTCAAGTGGCGGGGATCTCATTCGATCCTCGACTTCCTGAAATTCTGTGGGAAAGTTCGGGTGCTAACGCGGCTCGTAATTTTGCGTTACCGAGAATTCCCTTTCCCTTTAGTCGCCCGTATTTCATCTCCCCGGAAAAGATCGTGGCGAACCGCGGAGAAAATCAAGTTGAAGAGTTAGCAGTAGTATATACCGCTTGTTGGGTTCCTTCTTTCGGTATACAATCGCGACATACGATTTAATTCTTTTCTCGCTCCTCATCGATTACCGGTTCGTGATCGCACGCTTCTCTCGCTCAATCCTACACGATCCTCAATCTCGTGCCTTTCGTCACATTTTATCCTCTCGTTCTCTCGTTCCGCTTTGGCCCTCACGTGTACACGACAATACATGTGTGCGCGTGTGTGTGTGTATCTGTCACCTCATAAATTCGCCCTCTCGTCTCGTCCGAATGACGCGATGCTTCTGCTTGGTCCCCACGAGCGCGACAAGATCGATCAACGAATTCCTTGCGCAGCCTCCTATCGATATCTCGATCAACGACACGTCGTTCTTTTCGTTCCGCTGACGCATTTACGATCACGCAAGTTTAAGTCACGAACCGCAGAGAAAATAAAAACAAAAAACGTTCAAACATTCAACGTGTGCCGATTCTCGCGTTCTCATAATTGCTTTTAATAATGTCAACCAACATTCTTCTCCGGTGTACACGCTTTTTTTCCCGATTGTTTGATCCAATGCAGTGATCGATATCTCGATTGTCGAGACGCCAATCGAGTTTTCTCGTGAAATTAAGAAATAAAAAAAAAACGGATAAAATGCCTTTCTTGATAATTCATTATCGGTTGAATATCGAAGGATTCATCGGAGGTTAGCGGAGGTGAGTCCGCAGTGTAACTCGATCTCGTTTCGATCTTTCGAATCGGCTGCTTCGTCGGCTAAGGAAACGGTGACGATCATCCTTGAGAGTCAAGTTCATTGTCGCGCTCTCGATACTCCTTCTCGAGACGAGTTTGTGTGCTCTTTGCGTGTTTGTACACTCGGTGATTTATACACACTCTCTTTGACTCGGTCTCAATTCCTATCCTCACTTGCGAGAGTTCCTCTCGCGCGTCGGCTTCCTCGAAGCTCATGCAACATTTAGCTTCTCGGTATTCCGATGGACTTGAGAGTCGGTGCCTATCCTAGACCCTCGGAAGCGCGGGAAAGGGAATGGGTACAGTCGTTGGCCATCCAACGACGAACGGAGAATGTTCCTTTCTCGACAAATAGATCGAATAATATGCAATTCGAATCGAATAGAAGTTTCGATAATTCATCATTATTTTTCTCCCATCAGATACACTATTTTGTTTTTTTTTTTACGGAAGAAGCGACATGATTTTCTCATCCGTTCGAATCGCTCAACCTGCCAATCACTGCATCATCCCGCGCTGTACATTCACCTACGTAAAGAACTCCACTCGAGTACCACCGCCCCTGCTTCGCTTGCACTTTTCTCATTCTCTACAACATCATTCTTCTCCTCTCCATCCTCCATTCGCCTTCGTCCTTCGGCTCGCCAACGAGTTCTCCATGCAACTCTTTCTCGTTCGAATGCGCATTGTCGGAAATACCGATACGTCAAACGCGCGCAAAGGCCACCTCGGTTCTTCGTCCACATATCTCACGGTGTACCAGCGCGCGCGGCTTCGTCGTACTCTCGTGCCTCTCTCCCGCGAGGAACGTTTCGTCTTTCACGATATATCCTCTTCTCCCTGTTTCGTTGTATTGGCTTTTGCTTCAAACGCGATCGTTGCGCAGTGTACTATACTACACGTAACAATGTTGCGTGCATGTCAACTCCTCGGGATATGAGACGCTCCGCGAACGAACGCGCTATGGGAAAACACCGAAGAACACGTGTTCCGCCACCTCGTATACACCGTTCATCTCTTTTTCTCTATAGCAAAGCTTTACTATTGCGAAGTTACGAAAATCCGGATCGCTCATCCGTATACCTTCGCGCGATATCTTAAAACCCCGCGCCACCCTCGCGTCAAATAAAAAAAACACAACTACCCATCAAAACTTTCGCAATTTAATCATCGAGTTTCGATTGAATTCTTTTTAACAAAAATATCTATATTTTGGTTTAAAAATATGCGGAACAGATACGAGTTTAATAAATGAATTAAATTGATTATTATTTATTTTACACAAAATATTGAAAATGCGTCGCGGAAATACGAGGAAAATAAAAAAGCTGGTCTACAGCTAAAAAATGTCGTTAAGCGTTATTTTTGATTTACTTGAAAACATTTAGCGTAATTACTCTTTAGTTTCTACATTTTTACAAAAATATTACGAAAAAACGGAAATAAAATTTCATTAAAATATCGAATTGCCAAAATCTTGCGATCGATATTTCGAGTCTACTAATCAAGAGGCGCGAGATTCGGACAATGGAAAAAGGTGATCGGGACATCGGGGATCAGTTATAATAGCTGATAAAAAAAAAAAAAAAAAACTACATCATAGCTGTTGATGTACGCAACGATGGTTTTGTCTCCTTACCGAGCGTCGTGTTCGTGACGAAGATGCTTCAGAGAGAGAGACTCACCTCTAATTAAGTCGTCTGGCGGACTGGCAGAGTTTGTAACGAGCCCCGCGGCGTTCACCCTCGCAATGCGACGTAGAGCGCGCACACGGCCAAGAGAGCGGGGGTTGATGCGCGCCGCCCGCTCGAGCAACGACAACGACATCGGAGAAGTGGCGGAGAAGGAAAAAGAAGAGGAGAGAGAAAGAAAGAAAGGGAGAGAGAAATCGGCAGCACCGAGTAGAACCCCTCCGCCCACACGGATGGTGCGGGTAAGAACGAAAGGTTCTCGGTGCTTCTTCCATGATCCAATAAGGCCGACTTAATTAACTAACTGCTAACTCGCAAGCCTGTTAGCTCATTGATTTCGCTCACTCTCATGGACACTCGGCTTTTCTGCTCTCTCATCTTTCTTTCTTTCGATTCTTCATCCCTTTCTCACGTACCCCTCGGCGTACAAACCTTCTGGCCGAATCTTCTCTCTCCATCTATTGCCTACGGGTTCATTCTCGAAACTCTACAGTTTTGTTTCACTCGGGCCGGCGTTACAAACCGTTCGCGAATCCACCAACGAAGCTCCATTAGCATTCCGCGAGCTCGGATTCTACTTAATTCGTTCGTTTCTATCCCTTTGACCGAACTCTCGTTCTTTTTTCCCCCTGAACGAGAGCGCCTCCCCCCCCCCCCCCGCCTCCTGCGTCGCGATATGTAGGACGAATGGGGGAAAAAAAGAAACTCTTTTATCTTCGCAACCGCGTTGATCCAAAGCCGTGAGCTTTGCTTTCATTCGGAATTTAGATATTTTTTTCTCAATTGATTTAGTTGGCGATTGAATGGTTTTTTCACTTTTTTTTATAATAATATATTAATAATAATGTTATGTTGTTATAATTATCATAATTATTATTGATATTAGTAATAATAATAATAATATTTTATAAAAAAAGGAAAAAAAAAACATTTTTTATGCCAAAGACTCGGAACTTTCACGGAGACGTTAATGGCGAATAAAATGTATAAAAGAATAAATAAACTTTTGTTTAATAATATAATGATGATAATATTTGTTTAAAAAGGTTGAATGCGCGAAACTGTAACTCTTCGATTCGGTCCAATCTCATTGACCGGATCTATTCGACTAGTCTCTCTTCCGTCTATTCTCGTGTGTTAGTCGTAGAGTTTCGCTATAAATTAATGCGTTTTATAGCGCGCGCCCGCGCGTAAGAGTATACGTCGTCGACGTTTGCCGCGTGCGCCGCGCGTCAAAGGACGCCGCTTCTCTTCACCGAGGTTGAGTCTTCTCGGTGCGCTTGTATATATCTCGTATACTCGTTCGCAATGTTAGGATATATACCGCGCCTTCTTGTACGCGTCTGAGATTCGCGGGGCCGCGAGGGGGAGAGCCAAGCGTCGCCTCTGTAGCGCGATCTTCTCACGAGTTAAGATGACTCGCGGCTCGTACAACGCGTATATAGCTTACAACTAAGATGAACCGATGCGGATCGTTTGTGTCAGCGGATCTCTCCTTCCTGGATTTCGGGTTACGCACGATTCAACTCTCCGTCGTGCTTCTCGACAAGAAAAACTCGTGACTAGAATAATTTTCACGATTCAATGATGAGCTTTGATTTTATTCTACAATGATAACATATAGCTACACGGAAATCGTTAATATTCAGATTCGCAGCATAAGTTCGTAAACTCCGATATGAAAAATAAAAAATAAATTAATGATTTTTAAATAATAAAATATTTTATTGGTATTTTTCGTGACATTCATTGAAAAAAAATGATAAGGAAATAAAAATGATTAAGTTGAATTTAATTGATATTAAAATGAAAAATAAAAAATTCTATGATATTGTAAAAATAGGCGATAATATAAAATTTAATAAAAGTTGATTGTTTAATGATATATTAATATGAGACGAATATTAAAATTTGAATTTAAATGAAATAGTTTCATTCTACAATAATAATTTTTAATCGATATAAAAATTTCATCGATAACTCGTGATTATCGTAATTAATCAACCGAACAAAGGTATCGAGAAAAAGTAGGAACGCTTTTATGCTTTTTCTTCTCGCCGAATCAATCGTATAATTCGATTCAATGATTTATCGTAATGAAAAGTGCCGACAGTTTAACAAAGTTTATTACAAAGAAGTAGAAGATGCGAAGCAATCGTTGAATTATCGAAGGAGTTGACAATTTTTTGAGGGATTCGCGACGGAAGCGATGTCTTCGGAGTTCGTTCGGCAGCCTTCTCCTCTATGTGTCTTTACACTTGGAAAATCAAAGGGTTTCCGTCGGTGAAGCGTACAGAATCTTTCGATCTGTACAGTAGATTCAAGACGCGCGCGCGCGGAGGGTATATCTGTAAGCAACATTGGCGATGGAAGTTGGCGAGTCTCGTGGTGACTCTCGGAGAGGCGATGAATAAACATGAAGAAGGCGGCGCGTGATCAGTTCTGCGGCGTGAGATATATCCTTCCTCTCCTTGTCGTCACCGGTCGTCTCTCGTTCGTGACGCTTTGGTGGTAAGAGTCCAGCAACAGCAACAGCAGCAGCAGCAGCAGCAGCAGAAGAGGTCTTGGTCGCGCGCAATGGACGACAACGCGTCGAAAAGGAACCCAAGAAGAGCACATAGAGAGGAGGCCTCCGCGAATGAGTTACGACGTGGTACGGACACGTTGCCTCGTATACACGCGACTCAAGCATCAAGACAGCGTGACAAGAAAGAAGAAACAAAGAAAGATGATGGTGGAAAAGAGAGTCGATGCTGTATAAGAAAATACGACGAGAATATAAGAGGGAATCACGTGTATGTATGTATGCAGGCGAGATACGCCGGATGAAACGACGTTGTCGGCCACGCGACGAAAAACCTTCGACCGAATTTGGCGAACGTTCCTCTTCGTCTCCTCTCTCCTCGGCGCTCTTCGAATCAGAAGGATGTTACAAGAGCACATAATACTGGTAGACTCGTTCGAGAATCGCGTGTTTGCAGCCCGAAGAAGAGCGACGCAGAGCCTGAAGAGAGATGATCTTACGGAGAGAAAGAGATCGACGCCGTGTGAACTCGACTACTGTAAATCAGTCGACACTCGTTTTCACAGGCGTCTCTCTGATCCAACCGATCTTTTTCTTCTTCTTATTCTTTTTCTTTTCTTCGAACGTCCTTCGAACTTCCTTTTTCGCGGATCAATTTCCGTTCTATGCTTGTATTGGCGGGTAAACAATTTTTAAATAGGTACACAGAGAATTCAATAGAAATATTGTGGAGGGACCATCCGGATGTTGAGGGTAAACGAGGATCAGGGATCGAGGATCATCTTCTTTTAGGTTGGAATAGAGCTTTTGTAAACGATAGGTTGGAGGTAAGTACGTGGCTTATGATCGGTTCAATTCATTCTCGAGGACTCGGGAACTCGAAGCTCGACGAACGATCGGACACTCCAAGGATTTTATGCAGAAGAGATACAACAAAAAATCCAACATTTACACAATGTATTTTTCGATGCCTAACCGTTTTTGGAAAAAAACATTCAAAAAATCCCTACGCAGCACTCCTCTACGATTTTCACATTTGGATAAAAACGAATCCTCTGATATCGTAAAAATTAAAAGAGAGTTAAGAATCGTTTAAAAAAAAATTTGAAATTTTTTCAATTTAGCATTTTAACTAAAAGATCGAAACGTTGTTTTTTTTTTTTTTTAAACACTAATATATCGGAAAATATTTAAGTTTTATGTCGAAAAATAGTAGTTACTTTCAAAATTCTTTTTTTTTTTCGCGATCGATAATAATCGTGAAAAAAAATCTTTGCAGTTCGTAAGCTATTCGTGCCGCCGTTTCATTGTTATTCTCGTCGTCCCATCATCCCGCTGAACGTTTCGTCTTCGTGTTGTTCAGCGTCGTTCTAACGTGTAATTGGGTGCAAGTGGCTTAAAAGCCGAGAGTAGGTGACAGTGTCGTCTTCTTCTTCTTTTCGTCATCCGGTCCAAAGATTACAGTCCGTAAAATCCTCGCAGCGAGAACCCGAACCTCGCAGCGATATTGCCGAAAATCCGTCATTATTAGACTGTTCGTTCGAAGTCGGGGTTCGACCTTTCGCAATGGGATATCGTGGATATATAAAAATAGCATAAAATAAAGAATGAAAAAAAATCCACGGGGGTAAAGGAACTCTTTTATTGTACGCATTATTGTATACAGTCGTGAGCCCACGTGATATCTCTTCAACTTTCGTTCTCTTTTACGGCGCGTGTATAATTGTGTGTATGTGTGTCGCACGCCGATCATTCATCATCATCTAATAATACTGCGGTGTGTCTTTATGTACGTATCGGTTTTGTGTAAAATTCTTACCATACAGCTTAGCAAATTTCTTCGTTTCAATTATTAAATTATAAATATTAATATTCATTAAATAGTTTCGCCGCTCGTCTCCGTGTTTATATATAAATAAATTACATGCTCGCGTTTAATTTTTGATATATATAACATATGCATTGTGGATAATACCTAAAATGTTATTGTTTGTTTGTTTGTTTTTTTTTTTTTTTGTAAATTATAAATAATTAGTCATCGTCGACCTTAAATTAAAAAATAATAATAATACTCGTACCGTAGAACTTGAAATTTACTAATCATCTCTCTTCGGAATTATTAATCCATTCGCTCGTCCACTTTGCGGGTTGAAAACAAAAAAAAATTGAAAAAAAAAAAAATTATAACTCATAAACATTTCATCGTTACGAAAACTCTGCAAGTATTTCATTGTAACATTTTCATTAAAAAAAAAAAACTTTTTTTTAAAGAATATTTTGGTTTCTTAATGACCGACAAAAACGGGTTGAAAAAAATCTACGCGTAACGATAATACGATGTATTTACAGAAAAAAAAAACAGACGCTGCGCTGCTGTCTCCAAGTTATTTTTCAACATGATTTTCAAGTGGATGGGGTTTATGAAAAGTTCTACTGTACCGATGACGATAATAATACCACCAATTAAATTTAGTGCCTTTGACGACGTTATTTTCCACTGGGATTCTCGTAGTTTTTAGGTTCTACTTGTCTCTACCATTTTTTCTTTCGCACCGAGCAAATTGTCACACGGAATTTTTTTATTTTAAAATAATTTCATTCGTCATTCGCCGGCAAAGTTCGTTCTCTTCGGTGTCTCGAAAATTCTCGAGTTTTTTGTTTGTTTTTTTATTTTTTCTTTTTTTTTTTCTTTTAATAAATAATTCACTTGCACACGGTGATCCATTCCTCGACGGTGCAATTCTGACACTGAACGAAACAGCACCAGTGAAACTTGCATCGGCATCTTTCGGTGCGTCGTTGTCGAACGACGTTGTATCCGCGACCGCAGCAGAGCGAAGCGCATCCATCGCCGGTGGAACTCGTTCGATTGCATCGTCGACCCGCTGTGCCCGGTATATCCGCCATTGGATCTCTTTCGCAGAAATTCGGCGATTTTTGATAGTAAAACAGTTGTTTCGCGAGATCACGAGGTTTGCGTTTGCGTCCCTGATGCGGATTGTTGGCGCGATGATGCTGTTTCCGTTGGCGCTGCTGACGATCCGGACGTCGTCTACGCGAGCCGCGAACCCTCGTAAGCGGTGTCACACTTCCGAGATTACTTTGCGCAACAAGAATCGCGTTTCTGAAACGATCCTTAAGGGTTTTGCCGACCATACGAAAATCCGGCGCGACCTTCCAACATGTCTTCAACTCGCAGGAACCCGACATCCCGTGACACTTGCAGCGCACCTGCATGTTACTTGCGACCGCCTGCAAAAAAATTCCAAAAAAAAAAGACCCCATTCATTATTTTCATTTTTTTTTAATTTCTTATCGTTTACTACAGTTTTACGTGTTTCTCCTAATCGGACATTCAAATTTGTTATCTTTCAATTATATTCTATTTATGAAAAACATCGCGACATCCGCTTGTGACGATTTAATCAGTAGATTCTAGAAATTAACTCCGAGTGCCTGTGATTTCTCTCATCCGTGAAGGCTGACCACAGACCATATCGAAATCTGTGGCCGACCACCGCGAGTGTCTCTCGGCGGCAGCGAAAAAATCCCTCAAACACTAAACGTAGAAGAGAAGCTTCTCCGAGG
The DNA here is from genome assembly GCA_934046635.1 of Buathra laborator. Lineage (NCBI taxonomy): Eukaryota > Metazoa > Arthropoda > Insecta > Hymenoptera > Ichneumonidae > Buathra > Buathra laborator. The sequence goes on along the minus strand of OW203898.1, from coordinate 14,457,622 downwards.
GGGAAGAATAACCGAAAAACAAAAGTTCCGAATCTAACGCGTTGGGCAAACAGGTAAAGATTTGAACTTTGAGCAGATCGTTCGAAGAGCAAAGGGAGAGTTGTGTTCAGAATGAACGGAAAGGTCAGAAGAGAATGAGAATAAGAGAAGAGAAAAAAAATAGCGAAGAAGGGATACGCAGGGGTTGGATAAAGAATGAAAGAGTGAGTGAAGAAGAAGGAGAAGAAGAATAGGAAGGGGTATCCTTTAGACAAAGAGGTGTCGCGTACAAAACAGTTAATGAGTCTACGGCTGGGTGGTCCAGCCTGAGGCTCCGTCTTAATAACGTCGAGGCGAGAGAGCGAACGAACGAGCGAAGCGTGGAGAGAGATTCATGCATGTTGAAGCCCCCTTTCTCGTTTCCCCCGTCCCGGACTCACTGGGCGCTTTTTATTTTCTTTTTCTTTCTGTTTTTCTTCATACGGTATACACTACAAGGCTACACACGTGAACCAATCCCGCGCGATAGCGAAGTTGGGGGTGAAAAATTAGGCGAAAGATGCGAAACAGCCGTTGGGAGATACACACGTGAACCAATCCCACGCGATAGCGAAGTTGGGGGTGAAAAATTAGGCGAAAGATGCGAAACAGCAGTTGGGGGATGCAAATAGGAGTTTCGCTGAGAACGTCTTCTTCAAAAATTGGACCCTCAAGGAAGCGGAGGTTTAGGATTAAACTTAAGAAGTTCATTTTACTCACCAAACGTCCGGCTTGATTGTTGTGCAGATTGACGGTCGATTGTATATCGCCGGCTTTTTCTCGGGTGTCTAGGAACTGCTTGGAGAACTCCATCCCGTAGTCGAGATTGTGAGAACAACCGCCCCACTTCCATTGCGTGCCTCTAGCTTTGGCGGGCGTTCGGCCCTTGTAACTCGACGGATCGCAACCGCAGGATATCAGACGTCCCATTCCACAGGCCCGCGATACACTGTGCGCTACACCTGCGGCCGATATCGCGTAGGCGAATGCTGTTTCTCTGTAACCTTTGGGAAGAAAGATTTTTTTATAAAAATCATTATCGAATCATTCTCATTTGATCGAAAAAAAAACGAAAATTGAAAAGCTGCTCGGCAAATGGCAGGTTACAGAAGTGCAAGAAACACTTTCGATCGATCGTCTTAATTGGCAAATGGGAAATCGGTTGCGAAATCAATTGAATTTGGAGCTCTTCTCCCCAATCATTCCTCGTTGGGGGAATAATAATCGACCACTCACTCTCGGGTTTATATTCTCGAAGCACGAAGAAGAATGAATGAGAGCCGATGGTTGCTCTGGCGCATGCAGTGTCGAAGAGATCGGCAGGTCTCTCTCGTCGTCGAACCTTTCAGAGTCTGACTGGCGGTGGTGCCTCGTCAAGTTAGCAAATTGCGCGTCTCTCTCCGTGCGCACACATCGAGGATTAATCGAAAGCTGTCCAATCCGTAAGAGTCCCGCTTCGAACCCTTCACTCTTCACGGTTAGCCAAAGAGAAGATATAAACTCGATTGGACAAGAAGGGTACGACGCAGGATAATAAGACGCGCACGAGTCCGAAGACTGATATCGGCGAAGGTTTCAACGATCGTTGCTCGAGGGATCTTTGTATCGTCTGTTGGGGGAGGGGGAGGGGGGCCTCTGACGTTGAGCTTCCGTAGAAGGAGCTCTTTCTCTCTCGCTGCCCCTCGCTTGAGGACAGTTTCGATGCTGGCACTCCGACATGCTTTCCGATCGTTTGCCGACGGCTCGCGGACAGCCGTCGTTTGCGGATCGGTCTCGCGGCCTAAGAGTCGTACACAACTTTCGAGAGAAGGAGAGAGAGAGAGAGATTATTCATTCAAGCGTCCGTCAAAACAAAGCTTGAACAAGGGGACCATGTCAAGAGGCAATCGCAGGCCAGCACTACGGGCTCCTTTAAGGGGGCTATTCGATGAATCTATGTATAAGAGATGTTAGGAAAGAAGACTCAAACGCGTCATTGGCTTGCGATTCACATAAAAATGCATTCGAATCATTCGAAGGGCGAACGATGAATAAAATAACGGATGGTCAGGTGAGGTGCGGCTATTTAATTTGGCGCCTCAAAACTAACGACGGCTTCTTGGCTCTCGGATGGCAATCGATCGACGTTTCGTAATCTGTTTCTTTTTTAATGATGGATGGCAATTATGATTTTAATTGAATCACTAATGTCAGGCAGAAAAATCCTATTATTTTGATGTTTTTTATTGGAAAACATTTTTTTTTTTTAATAAAAAAAACATTAAATTATTGGATAAATTTTACTGTAATGAACGTCTGCAACGATTTTGCGGTCTATTCCGGTTGGTCAAGCGTTTTACCCCCTTTAAACTGTTTCGCGGTTAATAGGTTTTGCTGGATAAATTTTTCAATGGAACTGATAATGAGCTGAAAATCTAATATTTGATAATGTAATCGAAGACGAAGCTGATTTGGGAACGGAAGATTTTTTGGTTTCCGTCGTTTCCATCGATACGGTGAATTTTTAGGGGATTGCGTTGGTGGCTTCCAACTTACAGATGATACGACAAACGCACGCGTAAGGAGTGTTGAATGTGTTAATATCTGAGACCTCGAGGCTTCTCATTCTCCTCGTATTAACTGGCAACAAGTTACCGCGAACATCGGTCGTAGAAATCGAATCGGACTTTCCCTTTTATCTCTCTTTCTCCGTTCCCCTTTGTCGCAGTTGTCCTGTTTCTCATCCGCGAAAATTCACTCTTCCGAACGTTCGTCTCCCTTTCGCGATTGTGTACGCGAACTCTTGCAGTATTCATGAGGGAATCCACTGCTGCATTGAAACGAATTCGCGAACGCGCGAAGTCACGTGAGCCCTTAAATATTCGTGGCATTCCCCACGACATATTCCGCATATTTTTCGTAGCATATTCGAAACAACCCTTCGGATTCAACCCTTTGAGGAATTGTCAAATTTGGACGATATCATTTTTTTTTAATTATTATGTATTATGTTTTTCGATATTAGGGATTTTAATCGAAGTATTCTAAATTTTATAGCGTATATTTTGAAATTCATAAAGTAATTAAAAAAAATGTATTCTATTTATAGATATTTTACTTAATTACTCATATGCTATAATAAATGGCAACCCTTATTTTTGTTATTGGAGTAACAAACATTTCGTCTTTTTTTTTTTTCGTGTACCAAAGGTACATTTCGCGTTCATTACCGGGTTAAACGTAAGAACTGCACTGGCGTACAAATTAATTCGTAGGGCTTTTTCATTGATATAAAACAGCACAACCGTTTTATAATGCAGAACAACCGGAGACCTAAGAGACGCGACGTGTTCGCTCTCGCGACAGGAACGGGACGTTAGGGCAAACGTTCTGCAATAAATCCTCCATCCGGGTCGACTCGTTCGTTGGGCTCTGTTTCTTCGCCGGTTCCTCTGCATGTACCCTTTTCTCGTGCCTCGAAGAATCGATCCCCACATATATATAGAATGTATACCGCAAAGAACAAAGTTGCAGTACGATCTCAACGAGAATCTCGTTACAACGATTCCCGGAACTACATCGGCCTCTTCGCAATTTTTAATCGTTTGTCTTCACTATTTTTACATCGTGAATCGCCGTAAATCGATTCGATTTACAATTCGATCGAATTTTGCTTCGTTTTTTCGTAAAAAAATGTTTTTCAAAATTTTCATATCAGGACACTTAAAATCGTCTAAAACGTCGAGAAAAGTTGTTTAGAGAATTTCAGTATAATTTGTGAGTTTTCCGTGAATTTGTGACAAAATTTGAAGATTATTAAAAATCGGATTAAAAAAATGTTTGCGTTATAACTTCTGCAAATTTCGAGATAATGAACTGAAACGGGTTGATGGGATCAAACTTTTAGCTTTATTCACTGATAAAGTAAAAAAAAAAAACGTAATGATAATGTCGTGCTACAGCCGACGACGGGGGTTGGGCGGATGAAGAGCGAACGACGTTGGTGAATCGCCGCGTGGTACACGCCACACGTTGAAACATATAAATTCATTGTGTCTGCCGGCGAGAGATCTCGGTGGACCAGCAGCGGACGGATGGGTACGTGCGCCGAAAGAGGAAACATATATCGTTTGAAGGGGGGGGGGGGGGGGGCCTCGGTTGCACGCGAGAGGAACGAAGAATAAAAGAGTTGGGCTTCCGAGGCGAGATCGCGCGACTCCGTCGCGCACCTGACCTGAAATTTTAAGAAGCTCCGCGCGTGATACTCCGCGAAAGGGGTGAGAGAGAGAATCAACCAAAAGAAGAACAAGACGAGAGACATCAACCCACGATGAAAAGATTCCCTCTTATCTGAATTCCTACGAACCCTCCCCCCACCCCCCCTTCCCCTCCCCCAACCCACTTTTCAACGGCGAAATTTTTCGGATGAATAAATCAGTGCAAACGTGTGTCTCACGCGGCAAGTAGGACGCTTTTTTATCGCTCTTTCCGACTTAAGTTGTTATGTTTTTTTTTTCTTTTCCGAAAAGTAGTGAATCACCAACTCTTCCAAAATTGCATTAATAGAATCTTCACACGCAACGAAAAAAAAATTCCGAAAATTTTCATGGAACGTATGTTTTTCTTTGCGCGTGCGAATAATTTCGGGTAATTAGTAGTCGGATCGATGATTCTTACCTCTTTGAAGCAAAACGCTGCTCTGCTGTGTTCTACTGCTTGCCGTCAGCGACGAACAATTCCACCTGTGCCATGTAAACTGATGCTGACACTCCGTTATCGCCATTTGAAGACCCTTCAGAGCGGCGACGGTAACGTCGGGATTTCGATGACAGAGTTCTCTCTGTTCTTTGGTCAGACCGGGAATTCCGTTGCACACGACCGCGCTACCGCTCACCCAATCGTCCACTGAATTGCTCATCAGGCCGGCTGCTCTGTATTTTTTTTTAAATAAAAAAAAAAGAAACGAACAATTAATAATGAAATTTCACGTGACGCGATATATTTAGATGCAGCAGGTTGAGTTTCAATTTAAATTACACATAATTATCGATTTAAATTCAAATTCGTTCAATTTTCTGTGTGGAGTTTTTCCCGAAAAATAATTCGCGATCAAAAATTTTTCGAATTCAGTAACGAATAATCGAACGGAAATCGACGAGACACCCGGGTAATCTGAGAATTTTTCCCACGGGCAAACCTCTTCTCCTCGCGGTATTATTACATATATACATATGGGGCCCTCGAGTGTTCGATCGGTTTGAGTGATTTTGGTCTTTGGGAATTCGCGCGGCCTGAACTTTTGGCATTCCGCGGAACGAGGAGAAGACCCGATGTCCGATGCCGTGGAGAGAAGAGAGTCCTTTGATGGTATGCCGGGGTAGGGGTAGGACTGTACGCAAAAGTATCCTTCCACCTCTCGAAACCCCTGTAGCAGCACTCTGGCTATCAGATTCCCCGATCAGCCGTCGCGTACCACTATAATGCACGCGCATATATATCGGAGTACGCGGAATATATAGTTACGCGCACATTCAACTTCTGTCTTTCTCGATACCGGGGCTCATCGATTTAAACCACATGTCGGTAATACACGGACATGTCGGTTAATCTCCGTGTCGGCTACACCTTGCGTAAGAAAAAAAAAAAAAAAAATTGAGAGGCCATGCGATCGAACGAGAAGGACACACATCAATGGCGCCAGACACGTGGAATTCGGGGCCTCGGATCGAATTCTTGTCGCAATCTATTCGCGATTTAATGCGTGGGAGTCGTTTGGTCCCTTTGGCGCAATATAAAAGGAATTTCCTTTTTTTTCGGTTTATTGAATTTTTTTTTACGTGTCATAGTAGAGAAAAGTCCAAATATGGAGCATACGGAAGACGCGATTAAAAAAAAAAAAAAAATTCAATAGTGATGAAAAATGCCGGTCGTCCCTAAAAAATGGGGACTATACCACGTAAATTCTAAACAGCTGGAAAAATTACGAAATTTTCTTCAACTCTTTTGCCAAAACGTTTCTATGCAAACGAATATGAAAATTTTGTGTTTTTCCGCTATCGACGACGACAGAAAGAGGAGGTCGAGAAGCCGAGAGATAGCGGGCAAACAGTTATCCGGCAATTAATCGTTTCGAGTGAAGAAGATAGAAAGAAACTTGAGAGTCCTTTGAGAACTCGAGATACCGCTAAGAGTGTTCTTCTCCCGAGTCTCTCGCGGGCAACTCGGCGCGTTATCATATCCCAGACTCCAGAACAGAGCACCGGGGCGTTTTATCGGCTCTTTGAACATTCGCACCTCTTGACCCGCCCGTGCCGTCATAAAATTGCCGTAATGAGAAGCAGAAGCGCGCTCGCGCCACTGGAATAGCTTCTGCCCGCTCGTGCCGCGCGGGTCTCCCATCAGGAAGATTGAGCTGCCGAGGCGGACCCAGCTGCTCCGATATTACGGCGACCGAGTGCAACAGATTCAGTCTCTCGATTCAGACTGCGATACGAAAGCTTCTCGCGAGCGTTCTGGTTCTCTCTTTCGATAATTTATTTACACGGTGATAAAAACTAAATATCACTTTGCCCACATGATTTCTTCTTTACATCAATCGTTCTTCGTAATTAGCAACGATATTTAACAAAAAAGAAAATTTTTTGCACGTACCATCGTACAAATTGCCTTAACTCGATGGGGAGAGGGGTCTTAAAGCAAAATTAGTGTCTCACCCGCGTCATCGTTGATTTCGAAAGGACAAAAACGTGAGATCGATGCGGGGAGCGCCGAGAGAGTGGTGCGAAAGAATAAATAAACGAACGATGAATAAGAGAAAAGGAAAAAAATGGGAAGGATGTTCGGAGGTAGAAAAGAGGTTCGAGAGGAAAGAGAAACGAGAACGGGAGAGAGAGTGTGTGGGGAAAAAAAGGATCCTTGGGAGATCGTGGCGCGAGCGGATCTGTGCCTTACAGGCTTCGCGCGCCACACGGGGTTATTGAGGGTTCCCATTACCGCTACAACCTCCGTCAGGCCGCTATCTTTCGCGCTATTGATGATCTACCGAAAGCAGATTAATGATCGAAACTCGGGCAACAAATTGCCGGAGACAGAGAGACGGGCGCAGGGGGCAACTCTCGCGGGGACTCTTTCGGAACTCGAATTTGCTAACCGTTGGACGATGACCCGAGACAAAGAGCCTTTTAAATTCGAAGCATAACACCTATTCCATCTTTCTTTTCCGTACCAATGATTTTTTGCAAAAATTGATAATTTATCGTAATAGTAATAATAATAATAATAAAAGAGGCGTTGAAGGGGAATACCCCACAGTGACCAATTAGCAACAGAATTTATAGCGCGACCGTCTAAAGTTAACTCAGAGTTAAGTAAATTAAGAAGAGTGTATCGTTCATTATCAGCCAAAAAGAAAGAATTTTGGATACTTTCCAATGGAATGAAAATCGGAAAAAAATCAACCATATCATAGGGGTTAAGAACACTAATTTAATTCTATTCTATTCTATATTTTTTCCACTCCATTATTTCTCTTTCCATCATAAAAACTCCGATCTGAAATACTTGTACGAATTTTTTCAAAATGTCTCGTCGATTCTTCGATTAAAACAAAAAAGAAAAGTAAATTAACATAGTCGTTGAAATGTCTGTCTCCCCTCTGCATAGCTCTCTGCTCTTTTCTCTCGTGTCGAAGACGCCTATTCGCCATTAAAAGCGAAATTCCATTCCGCGCTTCTCTCATTTCGCTCGTTTCGCTCGAAGCTCACAGCTCCCCCGGCAGCATACTTCTCACCGCGCGTTTCCGAACGCCGTTCGTGAAGTCCGAACGCGCTCGGGAGAGGGGTAAATAAAACATTGTCCACGTTTGCCCCTTACTCCGTGCGCGCGCGCGCGCGCGAGCGAGCAATCTCCGGATTAAAACTCTTCGCCATCTTGGATTCTTCGCCGACCCCTGGGTTATTACAAAAATGCGATACATGCCCCGAGCCCCCGAGCGTTCCCGATCCGCCGCGAGGCTTGGGCCCTTTCTTTTTTTCCTCTCCGTCGCTTCGTTCTATCTCCCTTTCGGAAAAAAAAAAAAAAAAATTATCGTAATTGGATTCAATTGCGAGGCCTATAGGTACATCTATAGCGCAATTCTCCGAGCGCACATGCAGGCGAGGGGTTCCCCGTGGTTGACGCGCCCTCGCCCTCGTTTCGCAAAAGCCAACCGAGCGTTATTAACGAGCTCTCGGCCGCTTGTAGACAGAGAATGAAAAAAAAAAGAGAAAAGAAAAAAAAATAAAATAAAAAAATAAATTGAAAAATAAAAATAACATGAAGTAAATAGCGACTGATCGGATCGCTCCGATCCAAAGGGATTGGAGTCTCGTGCACCTGCTCTCGGAGCCGAGATGCATCCCCGCGCGCACACTGCGCGATTCTCGTTGTGTGTGCATAACTTTGTACGACTCCTCTCGTCTTCTTTTATACTTAAATCTCGAAGCCTAAGATTTATCACCTCATTGAACCTCCGCACACCCGAAACCCACTCGTCTCTTACTATCGGCGACCGTTAAAACACACGACTGCGATTTATTAGTGTCGATATTGCGATTTATTTATCACTTGTTGGCTAAATCTTTTTTTTTTTTTTTTCGTTTTTTTGTTTTTCCTTTTACCGATAAATTGTTTTATATCGTTGACAGCGATGATAATTTATTATCATCGATAAAATTGTTTGCGGCATTCGCGCGAGACGACGGGGATAAAGAACTTACTTTAAGGGGGAAATAATTCGAATGAGTAAAAAAAAAAATAAAAAAATGGACGATGATTATTGTAGCATTCGTGGGGTGTGCGAAGATAAATTTTAAACGGTCAGTGCTTCTTTAAATTTTTTTTTTACTTCGCGATAATCCATTCACGTGTGTACTTTGACCCCCTAGCAATGTGTGTTCACGCATGCGGCAAAAAAAAAGGGGAAAATTCAGCCTCGTTTACTAAAATCTTATCTGTATAAATACATCGTTGCTTCTTGTTGAATATATGAACGAACCGAGAAAATGTATCGATCCTGTTGCTCGCTGTTACTTTACAATTTTCTCATACAATAGTAGAAATAATAATAATTTAATAATAATAATAATAATAGGTATCAAAAACTCGGAAAAACTTGACCCACAATTTTTTTTTATCCGACAATCGGACAAATAATCTGATTTTTTAAATAAAATTTTATGTTGTATCGCGAGAAAAAAAAAAGAAAAAAAAAATTACGCGGCCATTGTCCCCCCACGCGAAGCCATAAAATGTTTCCCCGGTGGCTGTCTGAAATACCCGTCGTGTCGAATTAATTGCCGCTATTGAATTAGCACAGAAAAGTGGATAATTCGTTGGATCGCAGTGGGACGTTTGTATCTGTGTGCTATTCATTGAATCGTTGTTCATCTCGTAGTTTCGTTTCGCCTCAGTCTGCGTTCAGCAGGTTCATCCCGGCACTTCGCTCATCGTATAACAGCGGCTCTCTCTCGGCAAGGTGCGCACCACGACGGTCGGCGTCGGTTTTATTGCCTTCGTAAAGCGATCGTAAAGCGCTCGTGCGATCGTTCGACGATGGAAGCGACAACGCGATAAGCCTGAGGCCGATTCGAGATCCACAAAGGATAATATACGATATTACACTGTACAGAAGAAGACGCGAGCTTCGATTTCTTCGCGCTATGCTTCCGCTCGTACCTATGCCTCAGGTACAAACGCATTAAGGAATGAAAAAATAACAAAAATTAAATACCAAAGCGGGTGGTTCCGCTCGTATAATTTTAACATTCGCGCGCTTTTAAGAATGGTGTATCGTTACATTTTGCACATTGACTACTTCCTAATGGGATAAACATCTGAAAGAAAATCAATTTTTCATAATCATAATTCCGAAAAATTATTAGCAAATTAATTAAAAAAATTCTTTATCAAAACAACCGAACTGTTTTTTTTTTATTTTTTTTTGTAAATTTGTTATTTGTTAATTTCTCTAAACACATGTAAATTTTCGTTACATTTGTTCTAATTTTCGAAAATCCCGTTCTACGAAAAAAATTTAATCGGTATTTCCGAATATGTTCCGTCAATTGCCCTAATAAACTATAATTCGAAAAATCGTTTTTTTTTTTTCAAAATTAAATTCCTAAAAATGACTAAAAACGCATAAAAAAATAGGAAAACAATACAAATTTTACGATTATTCGTTCTTCGAATAATTATATGCACTACTCGATGGCTGTTTATTTAATGAGCCTAATAATCCGATAAAAGCTCTCGCGCTTCCATCAACGCAGTATCTCGATCACGCGGATACATAGTATATAAGATTATCGTATATACGTGTATCGAAAGTGGTAATAGTCTCGCGTAATATCTCGTATCGAACGAGTTATAGATAGAATCTCACGGGCGAACCAGTTTATCAATATCGCATCATCGAGAGGCTTGTAATTGAATGATGTCCCGACGACGCGCGCGGAGCGAAGACGAAAGGACGGCTGGGATTTAAAACTCTTTCGTGATCGGATCGAAGCGTTGGCCGCGCATACACGTTACAAATATCCTTCGCACGCGCGTCGACGTCTCGAATGACCCCTTGCCGCGGACAGAGAGACAGAGAGCGAGAGATTGTTTTACGACGTGCGTGTGCAGAGGCACATCACGAGCGAACGACGCGGAGAGAAGAAATAAAGAAATCGTGTGACGGAGAAATGGAGATATAGACCCAAATTGGCTTGTCACCGAGTTTGGAATCCTTCGTCATCGGAAGAGGCAACGATATGTCAACGTAAAGGAGAACTCCTCAACCGAAAAGACGAACGATCTCGCGAGAGTCGATTGATCGATGAAAAATCGTGTCATCACCGAGAGACCGATTTGTCTCGATGTATCGAAGCACGCAATACAGTTATTCGATAGAATAAATCATTGGATTGAAAAACAATTTAATTTTCAGTAAATAAAAAAAAAATATTTCACCCAAATTAAATTTTCTAACTCGCGTTCCATCTCTCAAAATCGAAAAAATCTCGAGACGAAAAATTAGTAGAAAAAAAAAAAAAAAAAATCGATGACTTTAAAATTCGTCATAGTCGCGGTTGGTGATTGATTGCAAAGCTTACGGGGTTTACAGTTTCTCGAGCGAGTCGAACGATTTTCCTTGCCGAAAGTTTCTCGCTGCGTAAAGAATCCGTGAATGGATATGTCCGGCAGCTTCGATTTGTGAATTCTGGAAGGTGTACAGCGCGAAGAAGTTACTCCAAAACGAACACAATGGTGTATGGCACACGAATGAAAGAAACCCGAAACGACCCTTTTCCGTGGTAGAAAATTATCCCTGCCGCGGTGGCCCGCGGTAAATGCCAATTGACGAAACGCGCCTGTCGAAAAATGCCGTTTTCTTCGAAACTCGAGATGTATAACTTCCTTGTAGGAGAGAGCTTCACGCTCGATCATCTATGAGTGAATTAACTCGCGCGAATCCGTTTTACCGTGCTTCCCGGTCACTTCGAAATAATAACATCGATGTATCGATGAAGCGAACAAGTCTCCTTTTATACTTCATCGAATAATATCGAATTCTCCGAAACGCCAAATAACGTTAGATGCGGTGCTTATACGAGTCGCAGCTGCGACTCGACCGAATGAATCGATTCGGTGACGTGCCTTTGACGGCTTTATAAACACTCAGTCGATCTTTCGCGATCATTTTTTTTCGGTTGTTGAGACTCGTCTTCGTATAAACATAACGAAGAAAATCGGATAATCTTCTTGTAAGATTATCATGGCAATAATTGATTAATTACTTTTATTAATTAAACAGTCCTTTTTTTTTCACTCGATGAAAAATAATAATATTTTTACCGCTTACCGTCGATGTTCGAAGAAAATGAGCAAAATCGCAATAGTCGGTCCTATCCTCGCGCATGATATCCTCGATGCGTTTGGGCCTTTCGGGACGCGGGTCCGGGACGGAGGCATCCTGTCATCGCCTCGACTTCGGCTCCTTCGTCGTTCTTTCCACCGCCCAATTATATTACACGATCGACACTACTTTTTTTCTTCGTTTCCCCACTTTAAAACGGCTCTACATAAAAAACATACGCGGACGAGTCCTCATCGTTCTTCTTGTCGCTCGCTGGCCACCCTTTGGTTAGTTCCAGAAGGGAACCGGGGGGGTGGTGGTGGGGAAAGGGGGGTGGGTGAGGTTGGTGTTACCAGTGCTACTCGTGTTTGTAGCTGCGGCGAGTCACCCCTTTAGCTTTTGCACACCCACCCGTACCGAAAGGACCCTCTCTCACCGCGAATAACTCTTTCTCTTCTCTCTCTCCCTTCTTCTCCTGTATTTCAATCGGCAGCTCTTTTCTTTTCTCTCTGTTTCGCCCGACCACGTCGAGGTTGAGCGGTCCCTCTGATCAGCGCGGCGTGGCACGCGTCGAGGAGACTCGGTACTTAGCCCCGGGCACCGGCGCGTTCTGCTTTGACGTTCGTCAACTTCGAGAGCTCCGCTGCGCCTCACGCCGATTCGCACACTTGCGGGAGCACTTGTTTGGTTTCTTTTTTCTTTTTTTTTCCCTCTTACGCTGCGATACAGCCGCGAATTAGCCCGATTCCTTATCACGGGATAAACGTTTTTTTTTTTTTTTTTTTTTTCGTTATCCTCTCGCGATCGGAGTCTTTCCTATAATATTTTTTTTATTCACCTCAAATTCGAAACTATCACTTTTATCTCGAATGATTATCAATAAAATGCATAAACGCGAAGGATAAATCCAATTTGAATTTCTTCGATTGGCTTTCCTCACCCGGCGAACTTCACTTGATCCGCTCTCGTCCGTGATCCGTCGACGTTTAAACGCTTCGGAAAAACTCTCTCGTACAAAGCTCGACGACAAGACTCGCGCACACAACGACTTAGCGGTACGAGGGATACAAAGGTCTCGCGTAGTTGGAAAGAAACGTCAGAACAAGAAAGAGAGAGGAGAGGCGAAAGCGTATTTTTCCCGGGGGCGGTAGCGTGAATTCGTCTCGCCGCGGTGTGTATCCGTCAGGTAAAAGGGCGGGAGAAGACTCGGTAGCGGCGGGACCACTGGACTATTGCGGCGATATGTCAGCCGAAGAATTTCGCCTTCCTTCCTTCCTTCCCCTGTTCGCGCTTGAGGCCGCGCGGCTGCTTCCTCGTCGCGGCTTCACGGCGAACGCAAACCGTGGTGCGTCTCTTGCGAGCGTCGAACTTCCGGTCTGTGGCGTATGGCGCGGCGATGCTCGCGGGCCAAGTGTCAAGACCGAAAATAAAATAAAACTCCGTTCCCCCGAGACGCGGGGCGGGAGGGGTGGAGTGGGGAGAGAGAAGATATTTCGCTTCGGAGTTTGTGTGCTCGAGAGGTTCTCTCCACCACCTTCTTCTTCCTTTCCTACTCCTTCTTTTTATTTAGCTGTCGGTGATGCTGCTTCCTCGTTCCTTCCTCCCCCTCGCGCGATCTTTTCCGCTCCTCCTCCTCCTACTTCTTCTTCTTCTTCTTCTTCTTCGGCTTCAGCTTCTTCCACCTCCTTTCCCGACGCACGCGACGCCGAGGGGATTTTGCCTATGTACACCTGGAGCCTCTTTCGTTTCTATCTTCTTCAGCGCGAGGATTAAATCCCCAGTGGTCGCTCACTTCTCGGAGGATCAACTTCGAGTGCTCGGTCGGTTTTTAATGATCACGAAGGAAATTCAACTTTTCCGAATAAAATTTTTCTCGTCAAACAATCGGCGGTTAAATAAATAAATATATAAATATAATTGAGGAACGAATCCAGAAGATCACGTTTCTCGCCGACGAATCTGTGATTGTCACTGGAGCCGTTAACGGTGATGATACCCGCGTGAGCCTTCGAGAGCCGGATAACGACTAGCAAAGACGAGGAAAGAGATAGATCTGTCAGGGAGATGACAGCTTCTGTCTATGATGAAACTCGGTACGGCTCGGCGCGGCTCGGCACGGCTCGGCACACGCGCGCGCGGGTGCCCTCCTGGCCTCTCCCGGTTCTCCTTTCTTCTTCGTTTTCATCTTGCCATCCTCGTTCGACGGTTGGTCGGTTTCCCGTGGTCGTCGTCGGCGGTGGCGGTGGCGGCGGCGAGCACTTCCCATAGGGAGAGAGAGAGAGTCAGAGAGAGGACAAGCGCGAGACGAGCTCAACGGGGCTTTATTCTATGTCGAGGGCTCGAATGGCGCTGCTCTGTGTGTGCGCGCGTTCGCCGTCCTGTTGGAAGGCGATGATGTTGCTTTGGTCCGCGAATACGACGACTACGAACGTCCGGCGGCCCCTTCGGAGGTAACCACAACCATCACCCGCCCTCCCCCACCCCCACCCTCACCACCACCACCATTCGATTCGAAATATCCACTACCATACCCGGCCATTCGCCGGTCCACCACCACCACCACCACCACCAACCATCACCACCACCACCACCCGATTCTCTTTCCTCTTACTTGGACCTCCGAGGTTCACCAACAACAGCCGACGCCGAGACTGCAGAGAGATCGTGGATATGCTTGCGTCCGACTCTAACGTCGCAAGAAAATTCGAATGGGAAACGAGGGAAACGATGAGAGAATACACGGTGTACTAAAAACGATTTCGAAAAATATTTTCCATGGAAAATTTTATCGGACAAACGCAATGATTTTTTTTTCTATTTTAATAATCCGTATTCTTCAAATAGCGCTATCGACAATTGAAGAAATAGAACTTTTCTTTTTTTTTTTCATTTAAAAATCATGTCAGTGATTTATTATGAAAAATAAATGAATTTTATGAAATTCGTGCGATTTGGCAGCGTGGATGCCTACATATATGAGAGATCCAATTTATTTTTTAATTTTTATTTATAATTTTTTTACGACAGAGCCAATGGTAATAAAAATATATTGTTTTTATGAAAAAAAAAAAAAATGTCTGAAAATAATTTTCTACAAAAAAACAGGAAAAGGATATCGAACCGATAATTTTATACCCAATTGTTTTTTTCGCATAAATTTTTATTTGTCAGAGTTTATTTTTTTTATTTTGTTTTGTTCCGAAAGGAATGGTCACCTGTTCGGACGCCAAAGTTAGTTTGTTTTTCAAGAACTTTCGGTTAATCCTTCGGCAATTGTTTGTTCAGTATCGAATTTTTCGAGGGTTAAAATTTCGAAGACGGAAAATACCTATTTTCTATTCGTGAAGGATGTACTCGGAATGCCTGAGAAGAGTGCGAAAGATTTGGGAATTCAAGTGGAGAGGTAGGAACGGCTCTCGAGGGGGGCGCGCGCGCGCGCGCTCTCTTCATCGGGGGTTGCCGTACAGACAACCCTCGTGGAACACTGAGCGGCCGAAACGAGAGAGGAAAAAGCGGTGCGACGAACCACGTGACTTGTGGGAGGAGCTTCTCCCCATCCCTTGGCATCGCTATCCACCCTCTTTCGAGTATTCAATTGGCATAATTGCAGGCTTATCTCCTTCTCTCCAGCCTCCTCGCATTCCCTACTTCGCCTGTCTCTCCGCGGCTTTCTCTAGTTTTTTCTCTATCCCCACCCCTTGGATCTTCTTCGACCTCTCGCATTCGTCACTTCTCCTCTTATTCTTTCGTTACACGATGCCCTTGGATCGCAATGATAAACTGTACGAATTCTACGTATCAGATATTTTTTTTTATAACACGAAAAAAAATTAAAATTCATTGGCGGACGAATGAATTTTACGAATCGTACTTCGAATCGCGGTATTTTTTATTTTTTTCGTCGTAAATATAAAAATAATTTTTTTTCTTCGATAACGTGATTAAAAAATTGTGTGTAAACATTTTTGTAGAGAGTGATTTATGACCAACCCTTACGATACAAGGGTACTTCCCGTCGATGAACGAAAGCTGAGTACGCGCGCACGACACAAATTATTTCATCGACCTCCGTCTTTCTCTCTCTCGATGCTACTGCAATTTGGCTGCTGGAGGCGATTAGCAATTAGCTCGTGTTTCGATGGGCTTGTGTCCCCGCGTATCGCTCGACTCACCCCCTCCGGGGCTTTTGCCCGGCACGTGCTCGTCGTCGAAGATCAAACGAAGCGACTCACATCCCCCCTCTCGACTTTTTCTCCATCAATCCCGCCAGAGGATTTAAGAATTTAAGACGAACTCTAATTTTCGGAGCTCTTGATTGCCACGTTATACATCGTTATTGCAACGCGCTAATAAAAAAAAAATTATTCCACAAAATCGTAATCATTCGAGTCAACATGGGAAATTTATTTGCGGTATTGGAAGGGAAACGAATTTTACGCTCATCTTCGTCGCGCCCATCTCTATATATGAAAAAAAAAAAAAAAAAAAAAAAAATCATCAATCATCGATCAATTTCTAACCTATACGATGAAATCTAAACGATTGCGACGCTACGATGACTTTTAGAATCGAACTTCCGCTGAATATTTCCCGACAGTTTTTTTTTTTTTTTTTTTTTTTTCCGTCAAGTCACTGAACTTTTTCTAATGATGATATTTGTCATTGAATTTAATACTCATCGATGATGCTGCATTAATTTTAAGACACAAATTGTTGGTTTTTTTAAACATTTTTTTTATTGATTCATTTTGTGAAGCGACGAGTGAAGCAACGGATGCAGAAACAGGTACTTGAAGAGATCGAAGAGAATTTAAGATTAAAAGAATAAGATAGGAGAACTTTCGGGGATAATATGTATATAACTCAAAGGTATTTTGCCACGAGAGAGTCATCTCTTATTTCGAAGCCCTCCGAACCTCCGTCATTTGGTATCTCGTCGAAGAAAGATATTGCATTACTTATCGGAGATATCGAGTGTCTCGAGAGAACCGGTGGACCATCATGATCCCCAATGGCACGCGAACAGCCCGGCGAGAAAGATACGATCGCCGCTCACTCGATCATCGTATCGCCGGTTATTAGTATAACTTATAGCGTTATCAGTAAGTCGCTTAGTCTTCGACGCTCGAGATACCCTAATTGAGTTGTTACAGATTTCAAAATTAAATAAAACGAGTCGAACTATTCGAACTCCGATCATTATTTGTTTTTTTTATAATGCATTACATTTTAAGGGGTTAAAATGTGATGAAATATTTTTTATTAGAATGTTATTTTTGAATTTTTGGTTAATTCAAAGACGAAACGATTTTCGGAAAATTATGGAAAAAAGTAAAAAAAAAAAAATGGAAGGGAATAAAAGTCGAGCTTCAAAATTCAAATATTGGTATTCTTTTCTTGACGAACATAATTTTTTTTTCGTGAGTTCGAGTGAAGATGATGAATCGTCGTCGAATTTTCACGTTTATCGCATAGCGTTCGACGTACGTGTCAGCGATAAATTATATAGACACTACGGTCTCGTAGTGACGAACTTCCGGCGAAAATTTAACAGTTCCATGAAATCTTTAACGAGAGAGTTACTCGCGGCTTATTACTTGTACAGTGAATTCGTTCGAACTCGAGATAAGATACGCGAAAAGGGAGGAAGAAAAAAAAAAGCAATGTATACAGAGATCGGTGATTCTTGGCACCGAAACGAAACGTCGTAATTTCGAGATTTTTCTTTATCGAGAGAAAGTAGAATAAGCGTAGGTGAATCTATCGTTGTTGACCGCGCTAAGACGACTATAGATTATACGTTGCGTAAACGGAAGTTTCTCGTTGGGAAAGACTATTCGTGTCGAAAAAGCGTAAAAAGAATTTTTAAAGAAGAGCCCGAGAGTCCGGGGGTAATGAAGCAATTACCATGGGCTTCCGAACGGAGCTCGAGCCAAATTTTTCGTGAGTGAGCCATTACGCCGAGATTGCAGCCGTTGCTCGGCGTCGAAACGAAAATACACGAGAAACTAATAATAATTAAGATATCCGTCTATTACTTTGGATAAATCGATGAACGTTTTTTTTTTTTTTTTTTTCATCGAATGGAAATCGATATGTCTGTAAGCCGCGTCGCGCCAATAATAATATAGACAAATTTATTGCTATCACAAATCGGATAGAGTCGAATCGAACTCGAAAAATCGGGATGAAATTCTATGAATATTTATGTCGCGTGGTTTTGCACTATTTACTTTTTCGTTCTATTAGCCACTCACGCGCGCGCCAGATCGACCCACGCCTCGTAATCATCACTCGAACGTTAGTTATAACGACAATATTTATTTTCCACCGATCGAACGGGATTCTCGATCACGTGTATTATTTATTTCATTTTTTTTTTTTTTTTCAAAGATTACCTAATCGTCACAGAGCAAAACGGATAGTTTATGTTTACAAGTTTTTTTTTTAACGGTTGAATAAATAAATTAAAGGTTTTTTTTTTTTTAATTCATTTAGGCCGTTTTGTCCCACGCTTTGCACATATTTTACTGTTTTTTCGTGTCACGCGAGATCCGCGGGAGTTCGGTACGATAAGCCGGAGTTATACGTTTATACAGTTTCGCGATTCTGCGTCTCAATTGTGCCGCTCGAGCGATCGGTCCGAATCGCGAATCGTTCTTCGAAGACCGAATACCCTGGGGACGACGAGAGAGGAAGCCGGGTAAACGTTCGCGAAGTAAGTCGCGTTGAGTCGAAAACGTTGGAAAAAGATCATTAAAGAGGAACCGTTCGGGAAGGAACGAGGCGAAGAGGTTTTCATCGTCCTCCCGTTCCGATCGTTTCCGGGAATGGAGAAGATGCGATCGACACTCGTTGATCCAGATCAACGAACGAACGAACGAATGATTCTTGTGCGCGATATCGCGTGTGTCCCACAACCGCGTTAAAAAAACCTATAGCTCCAGGGATCGAGGTGTGCAAATCGTTTGTACAGTTTTATTAGCTCGATAAAAATAGTTGTTCACGACGACAATTCTCTCTCTCCGGTCAATTCCCCGAAGAGTCCCATCTCTGAAGTACCGCAATGTGAAAAAAACTAAAAAACTGCCGTGAAAATGTCGATCGAACGATTGAGACGTCGATCGACCGTTAGAACTAAAAAAAACCAAATGGGAAAAGAAGTAAATGAGTAAAAGTCGAACCGGAAGTTGTCGTAAATGGTATTGTGGTCAGAAAATAAATGAAAGCTTGAATTGAAAAAAAAAACTTAATTTACGTTCTCGCAAACGGTCAACTCGATTGCGGAACGAAATTAGAATAAAAATCGGCGTAACATCGAACCGATTTATTCCATTTTTAAAACTTTTTCTTTATTTTTTTTATCGATCAATTTCGAGAGAAAAGCGATATATTTCGTAAAGAAATCGAGTTAATAAAAAGCTGAGGCTATTTCGCGATATAGACGAAAAATGGAAGAATATTAAAAAAAAAAACGAAATGGTAAACGGACCGGAATATTATGAAATTGTATACGCGAGATAAAATTCCGACATTCTATGGTCGAAATTATGGGATAGTCTGGTAATTCGAAGGATTCACGAGGGTATCCATAGGCTATCCGCAGTCTGGAAAGTTATGAGAGCTATGGTTGGTCCATGAACCGTCTGTAAGCATCGCCCACGGAAGTTGGAACGCTCGGAATGCTTTAATAATGCATTCCCGATGAACGAACGAAGCGCTTTCTCTCTGCTCTCGAAGCGATATTATTATTATTAATAATATACATATCGGATATGTGGCTATCCCGGTTCGCATTTCCCCGCCAAAACCTCAAACACGTCTGCTCGTATTTTACCCGTTCAAAATCTATTAAAACCCCCGCATTTCGCCAAATAATCAAATAACGATTTTTTTTTCACAAAAACAACGAATTCGCATACTATTTTTACGAGTTTATTTATTTATTTTCTTCATTTTTTAAATTTCTTCCTATTAAAAAAAAATATAAAAAACTCTACAAAACAACTTCGCGATCTGTGCATTTTATGTTATAATTCACAGAAATCCCGCGCAGACTGGCGAACAGTCTCGCGAGTCGTGCTGAGTTGAAAACTTCGAGTTGAAAATTCATAATTAACTTCGATTTCGTAATACAAAAACAAACTACACGAACACTCACAATTAAGACGCTTTTATTAGAAACGATTTAATGAATATAAAAGCCGTCGACAGGTTTCAGCTACCGATAACACGACAGGAATGATTAGTTCAGTCAATTTAGTCGGTGTGTAACGAGTGTAACGAGACTGAGTGATTATTTTATCGAGTTACCGAGACCGAGAGATCGTGTCTCAATGTTTAACCCGAGTATCTCTCGTGGGTCTAGTGTATTCGCGGCGCGAGAGACCGCCCACGAGCAATACACCGGCTCCTTCGAGAGAACGACTCTCTATCATGCACGTGCAAGATAGACAGTGCGTGTACATGCATAATAATCCTTAACACGGTGCACGGGCTATTAAGAGTAACGGTTAAGACGAGAACATACGGCGAAGCGCGGTCTAAGCTATGCAACGCAACACGACTCTTCTATCATCGTAGCCTTTTCTTCGTTTCGCAACTTTTCTTCATACCTCGGATCTTTGTCACATTGACAATGTATATATTTAAAAACCCATTTATCGTGTCTCATCGAGTCCACTTGACACGCTTCTGTCATTAGCGATATACTTCGTTCAAACATCTTAAACGTATTTTTCAACCAATCTGAAGGCCTTCAATCGATGACGAATCCGCCGTTTTTATTTTATGAGGAAAAAGAAACATTTTTTTTGCTTTGGGTCATCATTGTTGTTGATGTTGTGATTTTTTTTCAACTTTTAATCGTTTATCGATCTATTCCATGGATCGATTCTATAGATCTATGGAATAGATCGATTCTGTAGATTTATTCTACGGATCAATCCTATAGATCGATTCAATAGATCTATTCTATTGATCTATTCCATTGATCGAGTCAATAGATCTATTCCATTGATCTATTCGATAGATTTATTCTATCCACCCTATTTATTAAACCAACAGACTATCGGTCTATTGACCCTCAATTTAGGATGTAATTCAAGTCGATAGTACATTTTTTTATCGTTTGGGTTTTCCTTCGATTTTTTTTACTTCGATTGCTGGATATAAAACGTCGACTCCATGCAAGGCGTCCGGAGTCTACATTGCTTTCATCGGTTGACCGAAAATTATCGAAACGACATTATCGATCAAATTGACGAACGTCGGACAAATTTTAATTGATCGATATATGCGAGACAATTGCAAACTAAACGGATTTCTCGTTCAATCCGTTCGGCGAACACTGAGTGACGTTGACAGAGGGCAGTAGAGGAGGAGCAGTGAAAGAAGGAGGTGGTGGAAAGTGGGATTAAGAGAGCATCGAAGAAGGGATTTATCGTGAGTGAAGAGAGGGAGAGACAGAGAGAGAACAAGCAGTCACGCTCGACGACGAAGGATTCGCCAAGTCGACATCAAATTTGCATACTCGATCCTTCTCGCTCTTTCGCCCATAGATCGGTGGGAGGAGCGCGCCGTGGTTAATTCCATGACTCGCTTCTTCAACAACGTAACTTTTATAACCAATCGATACGCCCGTTTATTCCATCGGCTTTACTGGCGCGACATCGAGAATATTAGCTTTTTTATCGATTATTATTACAGTTATTATTAATTTCTGTGAAAAAATTCGGAAAATGCAAAGTTTACGAGAACCGATAGAGTTAAAGATTATTAGTTTTGTTACAATTTTGTAAATTAAAAAAAAAACCCGCGATATCTGATTTCTCTAATAATTAATGAAAAAAAAAATTACCGTAAAAAAAAAAAAATAACTTTCGTGTTTTTTTCGTCGTGCTCTTCCCTTTAATTCAATCGAAAAATCAATTTCCGTACGTTAGAGCTCGTGAAAGGGTTTGTTATATCGCTTCTGGGCGATTTTACGAAGGGGTCAGGGATCGGGATGATAGAAAAGTAGAGATCCTAATGGTAATAGCAGTGCTCTCTCGTTCATTTTCGTTCGCCTAGTGTATTATAATCCCCCTTCCCAGTTTCTATATCTAGTGGGCGACGTTCTTGTGGGAGCCGGACGAATTTATTTAATGCTCTACACCCTATCATTAGCCGATATACTCAGTCGGGACAGTGCGCGGGCTCACCGTTGTACAATGCAAAGTATACGAGGAAAAAAAAAACATATACACACGCATACATACAGAAGCCGGAGGGGGCGCGCCTCGTATCCTTTTCATCGGATGATCGCGAGACGAAGGGGTTGCGAAAGCGTCCTCTGTTTTATATACACAACGTAAAATCCAATACTTTGTCCAATCTACAGATCGGAGGTTGTCGCTCCAACCCCGCAATCATCGTGTTATTAAACCAAAATGATAATAGAAAATTCGGAAGAAAAGAAATGGAATTTTTATAGAAAAATCGTCCCACGCCTATCGCGTGAATCGAGAGACCGGCATTCGGAATAAATGATGGATGTTAATGTGTAGTACACTATTTCCGGTAATTAAATGATTTCTTCGTTCCGTGAGAATTTATACGCTTCCGGGAGTTGGATTTCCTACTCCAACTACTTTCAAGCCGCGAATAATTTATCGAACAGTTTTAGGTGCAAAAATTTCCGGTTTTTACGAGATTCGTTTCACAATCAGCCGAAAAAAAAAGTTTCAAGTAAACTATTCGCTATGGATAGAAAAGTGAATATCATTGTTATGTCTTTTTTTTTATTTCGAAAAAAAGCGCAAAAAAAAAATTTCAAATTTTTTTTTTCCATTTTTGAAATTTCTCTCAGAAATAAACACTGTTACATTGGCAGAAAGTAACGTCGGCACCGAATTTGAAACATCTTTTGTAAGCAACGCCGTCAAATTTAATTTGCGAGTGAAAAAAAAACCAATAATTCGAGGGCCTTTCCGGGAGCTACTCGGGATTTAAGAAATTATCCCGGTTTTTCCACGATTATTTCGCGCTTAAAGAACGAGAGCCTCCGCTATTGAGACGTTTCCTCGAAGTTCGAACATTAAGTATACTCGACACGGTGTATCGATATCACGGCTTTGCGCTTCGCTCAATCGAAGTGGAAAAGCCTCACCCTCTCTCTCTCTCTCTCTCTCTCGGGAAGAGATCGTTTAGATCGGACTCGCGCTCATTCGCCTCTCAATAACGTCGGGTACGTTATTGAGAGGCGAACGAGTGTATCGCTTTCATCTGCTACCGGTATACATAAAACTCAATCCAACTCAGTCTCCCGAAAATAGGCGCTCCGCTGTTTCTACAACAGTAAAGTACCACTCCAAAATCCACTCCAAAGCTATACTCCGAAATTTCGTCTCATTGTTTACTCGAGTTGTAAGAGATACTCTCTGTATGAAAAAAAAAAAAAGATCGCGGATTACAAGGATGTGCTCTCCGAAGTCGTCAGAGCGACGAAAAGCCGAAGATCCTGCGCCGCGTTGCTCTTCTTCTTTTCCCTTCTTTTTTGCTTCCTCGTCTCATCTCGCGCGGCGTTCTGTGAAAAGCCACTTGTTGCCGTGCGTTCGTGCGTAATCGATTTCGCGATGGTAAAAACTTACAAGCTCTTGATCTCACCCGGGTTAATCTGCTTTTGGGGATCAGAGACGAACCGCTCGCGCGCGCAGGAGATAAATTCTTCTGCGCTTCTTCTCGCTCGGTTCTCACAGTTTGCGATACTATTTTCCTTTTTTTTTTCTTTTACTCGTCTCATTGTGTTTACCCCGTCGCGCTCTCGCGAGTACAATATATACTTCTTACGTGCATTTATTTATTTATTTACTTATTTATTTCGTAAGAGTCATAAGAATTCATAAGAGTTTGAATTTTGTTCGTATCTTCCGCGATATATTTTGTAAACGGGGGGCTGCATACGATGTTTTCTCCCTCACAGAAGACAATTTCTTTTAACGAAAAAAAAAAAAAAAAAAAAAATCATGGTTTTCGAAAACATCGAAAAATCGAAATAAAATAAAATGTACGGACATCGTGTGTGTCTCAGTTTGGGAAAATTAAGCCGAGAATACGTGAGAAAAAAAAAAGATAAAATGGTCGGTGCGAGAATGACGATTGGGCTACTCGAGGGGGGGATCTCGTGAAGCCGAAACCCACACCCGTAGGACGTGTGTATTATGGGGATTATATATCGTCTGCCTCGCGGGTGTGAGTGGACGTTTCTCTTTGGCCACCATCCTCGGTGGCCCTACTATTGTGAATCTCGAAACGCCTGTTGGATATATATATTCATCTCTCTCTACCGTATGCGAACCAACGAGCGCAATCTGAATAAATACAAAACGGGGAGAAAAATAATAAAAATAGAATAGAGTGATACACGAGGCGTGGGTGTGGCGAAGCAGGCGGGACTAAAGCGCTCATTGCAACCTCCGAAGAAGCTGTCGGATCTCTCGCGCGCTCTCCAAAACCCACCGTTGCTACTACCAACTCCCAATTCTTCATACGTTTCTCTTCGGCCTCATTTTTTTTTTTTTTTCAAAACTTTTGGTTTTTACGAAATTTTACTTCGATTTTTCATCTTTGCTGCCGATAGATCTATCTATATTTATCGTCGGATTAATGAAAATGAGGAAACGGTGTATTTTTATCATAAAAAATTCAAGACGCGTACTGTAAAAAAAATTGAAAATTGAATGTACTGTTACTGAAAGTTTTTATTTTTTATCGGATTTTATGGGATTTAATAGTAATATTGAAGTGAATTATTAGAAGAAAATTAATGTTTACCGTTTTTTATTTACCGATTTTACCGATTTTTCATAATAATTGTACATTACATTCAATGCATTAATTTCTAAGGATTTTGTTTTACAGTGTTCTTTCTTTAGTCGAACAACCCTGTAGGGATATTACATAAAACACTCGAATAAATCATTTGCGTGTTAATAACGGACTTTTAACTTTTTAAACTACTTGGCGTCGAGACGCTACCGCGTCTCTTGATTTATTCCACAGCTTTTGAAATTTGAACGATTTTTTTAATGGAGATCCGTGAAACGGGTCGGAGCGCAAAGTTTTCATCGTGATTTATGTTCGTTCGTTAAGGATCATTTGGTAATTAGGAACATCTCGCAATTAAGTCAGCTAATCCAGTATAATTCTTTCTGCGAGAATCTCGTATTCGCGGAACTGGCATCTCGCGTTCTCAAGAGATTTATTAATTTTCTTAGAAATTTGATTCTTTACAACTTTTTTTTCGTCAGTGTATTAGAAGCGCATAAATTTGAAGCGCAGTTTTAGAAGCGCATAATTTTCTTTCTACAGTTACGATTTGTTGTAATGAAAAAGAAAAAAATCGATTATGAGATTCGAGAGCAGTTATCTCGATGCCGATATCCACAGAGGAAAATCGTATCGAGATCGAAGTATCTCTCGACACGATCTACGATGTACTCTCCCTTGTGTGCTATACTACCCGAAGCCAGTAAATACTGCATAGTAAAAGAAAAACAAACGTACTGCGAGGGATACTGTTGTCTCGCGCGATCGGACCTACCGCGTGCGCTGTGGATCGGTCCGTGGATCTCGACGGGACGATCTCTCGCGCCGCACTCCCCGCGAGGCGCGTTTCGATGCTCGCGCACACGGACCACGCTTGGGATATCCGTACTCACGCGGTTCGTTCACCGCGATCCACGATCGAGCCGCATCATCCTGTTTAATAATCGTACAATGGACGAGCGCGTTCTCCCCGGAGATACCGATCTTGCGCCCCCACGATTGAGAGACAAAGATATAGGAAGGCCTCTTAAATCCTCCTGTCTCAATATACGCTCATTCCATCTCATTCTCTTGTAATAAACGCAATTAACACTTCTTTGTTCGGCTATATACATCGCTGCGCGATTGTGTATCGATTTAACATCGTTGAAACGATTTTTTTCATTTAATCAGCAAAAATTAATTTTTTTTTTCACTTCCGCTACGAATTTAGATGATCGTTTGTACCATTTGATGAAACGAAGAGAAAAAAAAATCGATCACAAAAATGCGTATGCGATTGAGTTTTCGGAAAATTTGCAATTTTCGCTATTTTCATACAACGATATTTTTGTTTTCGAATTTAACGAATATTTTATTAATTATGAATAAATTCGTTGAAACCGCTGCAGGACGGTGAAAAATGTAGAAAAACGGGTGACAAAGGGGTAGTTCTGTTTTTTTTTATTAATCCAAAAAATCGACGAGTTCCTAAACACATTTCGGACCACGAATCCGAATAACGGAGTTATCGGCACACATTGATAATTAACAGAAATAACTTTTTTCCGCCCTTAATTTTCTCGTAAAAAACACGCGGCAACGATAGCCTTGAATGTTTTTGTTCTTAAGGGGCTTTTACTTCTTTGATTTTATAAGACTTTCGTTTTGCAACAGTCAAGAAATTAATGTACTTCAAAGTTGTGTTTGCATATCTCGGTTACCCCGGCTAATCGATCTCTGCGGCATTAGCAAAATGAGGCATAATATAGAGCCGCGACGACCTCGTAAATAATCATTTGTACGGTAGAACAGTTTCGTTACAAAACACGATCTTGATTCGGGTCTCCGTTTTGTTGCTTCGTAAGTACGCGACGCGACGCTATTATGCCTTTTGCCTTCGTCGCTACGGGCCGCCCAGGTAGACTCGTTATTACGCCGCCGCGACTGGCATAGAATATATTTTGTAATTAATTCGTTTGAAACCCGTATACAACGCGGTTATACCCGGTATAACATTCGTAATTAATTCGTTCGTGCAGTAGCTATCTAGCAAATGCTCCCCCTCTCCTCTCCCTTCCCCCGAGCGTCACGCAAATTTAACGGTCACCGAACGGACGCGGCGCTTTAAAATACATAAGCGCCAATGGATCATCAGTAGCCTAACCTCGGATAATGAATTTTATTGAGGCGGTCGCCGAATGGATTAAAAAAAAATACAGACACATTTCACAAATACAAAAAATATATTTCGACAAATGCAGCGTTTTTAAAATTTTTTTGTTCAAAGTAGAAAAAAAAAAAAAAAATTACAAGCGGTCGTAGAATTTGTGGCTAGAAATGATTATTATCATTTGTTACGTTTACAGTCGACCGCGAGCACAATTCGAAAAATCGAAAAAAAAAAAAAAAAAAATACACATTTACGAGAAGTAGTCGAATTTGTGGCTAGAAATGATTATTACCATTCACTACTTTTACAGTCCAGCGGTCGCACAATTCGGAGATTTACCAATTTTAACAAATCTCAGGTGTCTTTTTTTTTTTTTTTCTTTTTCTCTCTTCTTTTATCGATTTATTTTGTTTGTTGGATGATACGGCGAAACTACCTGTGGATATAAGCGTAGAACCGACGAGAACGCAACGGAGGTTACAGGTTATTTTTTCCTCGGTTGCCAATAATAATTCACCTGCGTGAAAGCCTTGCGAGTTCACCCCCTCGTAGTCCTTTAAGTTTTATTTTACGACGGTTGTAATAGGCGCCTTGCGAGTATTAGACGGAAACCCCGAGCTTATTCTTTTTTTTTTCGCGTTCTCATCAACCTGAGTCTCGGCTTTCGAAGATAAGGAAAGCAAAGAATCCGATTTTAAGATTTTTTCTCGTATTTTTTTTTTTTTTCTTCACCATTCGAAGCAGCGATTTTCCACGGAAAAGTGGAAAGTCCCGGAGTAAAATCGTGTTTGCGCGGGGATTATGAGCCGCGTTGGCAGTGTTATGCTCGCGCTTGTACGGTGTGTAGAAAATATATACATAGATATATAAACGAAAGAGAGATGAGAAGAGACAGAGGGCAGCGGGTCTCTCTCGAGGCATAAATCCGAGTTCGTGTCTTTCCCACGTGCCTGTAACGATTTACTTAGCTTCGAAAGGCTTCCCATCATCGTTGAACCTCAAACACCGTTTTTTCTTCGTCTTTGTCTTCAAATCTTCGACATTGATTTTAAAATACGAAACCCATTCCAATAATAATAATAATAATAATAATAATAAACAACAGAAAGAGAAAATCTTTAAAAAGCTTATCATTAATTTCCTTAAAAAAAATACCATTAGTCTCTCGAATGCTTAAGCAAAAAACTGCTACCCTTAATTTTTTTTATTACCCGTATTTCTCGAATTGGTTAAAACTCGAGTTTGGGTAATTAAAATTTGACGAAGAGATCAAACTCGCGGAAGGGTGTGATTGTAGTTAACGGGTAAACCGCGCGGTGGTGGGCATGAGACTCGTGGTGCGAAGGGGGAAAAAAAAAAAATACGAAGGTCCGTGCTGCTCGCTCGTCGGTAATTAACAATCCATTTTGTATTCGGCTCACCTGATCGTGCTCGACGTGTGCGGTCCCGTGACGTCATAATTCGGGGCTCCTTCGACGGGGGTACCGCCCCCTTAATACGGGCCCCGACACCTTCGGCACTCTCTCGCAATCCAGCACGCACTTCCCACTGCCCTTTTTACTTCGCTTCCTTTTCCCACTCGCGGCACATGCGTTTCTTTCTTTCCTTCCCATCCTCGCGGGCAGAGAATGAAGCGAGTACGAGAGATAAAAGGGTGGAAGAAGAAGAAGGGACTCAGCCGCGAGAGGTCTACTCTCGTGTTGGTGGAGTTGGACTATACACCTCGAAGGGGGATATAATGGCTCGGATGGACTTCACACGATGCCGACGCTTACCGAGCTCACCGGCCCCCTCCCCCCGCCATCCCTCTCCCACCCCTTTCCCTTCGTAGTACCTACTATAACACTAATACACGAAACCCCGAACGATGATACAGACCTCAGACAGCCAGAAACGTCACGTCGATTCTCTACAACAACATGATTCTGATAGCAATCGCAAACGACGTTTCCGATCACTCCGCAACTCACTGCGGCGGGTACACCATTTTTTTTTTTTTTTTTTTTTTTTTTCAAATTACGAGTGAAGGTTTTTTGCTTTTGACCAAAATTAGACACACTACATTGTACGCCGATGAACAACTCCGGCATCGAAGCGTTTTATACTACGACTAGTTTCGTTAGATCGGAGTTGAGCAAAAAAATCGAAAAATTATACTTTTTTTTTTTGCGTTCTAATTCAGATTCTCCCCTTAAATTCGCCAAATAATATGCTATTCTTTATAACAATAATTCGCCTTATTTTTTTTTTCACTCCAAAAAACATAATATAGAAATAATTTTACATAAACGAAAAAGCTGCATACTGAAAAAGATTATAATAAAGAATAAATAAATCTGCGGACTAAAAAAAAAAATGTCCGTTCGCAAATTTGTCACGAAGCCCCATAATTCTCGCAAAATCCGATAAACCTGCAAAAAACATCGATACACGAGTCACAAAAAGGCGTCGACAAAGTTCCTTAAGGTTCAATTCCTTCCGGTCGGATGCAGGGGTAAAATCTTTCCGGAAGGTACGACGATCGAACTATTCTCCTCCCTGAACGCCAGAGTTTCCCTATTCTCGCGGAGTGTATTATAGATGGCGGAGTAAGGTAATCGGTGTCGTGGGGGCGGTGCTGATGGGACGATCGGTGCCAATTATCCATCGTCCATTATTTCCACCTCGAGAACCTGTTAATTCTGCAGGCCACCGAGAAACGTGTTCACGATCTATCCGCGCCACGAAGTTGACCGTCTTTTACCAAAATGAACGGAAGAACTTTTCGCCAATCGTTCAGTTTCATCTTACGAATCCTCCCCCCGCGTGTGTGGGTCTCAACTCTTCATTCTCCTCCTTCGCCTTCATCCACTCATTCTCACCCCGGCCGTCGGACGATATTTGTGTTGTAATTATTCAAACTCCAAGAGCGTAAAGAAAACAAGAGGTAATAATAGTAAAAAGGAAAAGAAAAAAAAAAAAAAAAAAAAAAACATCGAAGATTTTAGGGCAGTCGAGAAGCTGCAGGGATGGGCTCGATGAGCCTCCAGCCAAACAGCTCGGACTCGGAAGGGAAAGAAGAGAAGAGTCGAAGAAGAAACGAACGAAAGGCCTGCAAGAGATACACCGGCAAGAGAGTTAAAGGAACATAAACCAATTGAGATGACACAGGAAGCAAAGAAGCCTTTCGTGTTGAGGCAATCCGAGGCTCCAATCTCGAACGTTTTTCTTTCATTGACGAAACGGAGTTGGCGTGATCGCGGTCATTGACTCCTCTAGGATGAGCGCCAGTAGCCCATCCTTTCGCCTTTGTCGTTTTCATCAAAAGGCTTGAGGTTAACTCTCGCGCATAGGGTTCCAAAGGATTGGTAACGAAGGATTGTTTTCTTTTGTCAAGCGGACAATAAAAGTGGTAACGGAGGATCTTTGCTCTCGTTGTTTGACACCCCCTTTAGGACTTCCGGAAGCGATCGAAAGTCGTCCTGTGAGACCTGCCGCGAGGCAAAAGCAGCCGCAGAACTTTTGTAACAGAAGTTCTTCTTTAATTTATCTCGGGGATATAATTGTTGGGATGGGGATGTTAAGAAAGCAATCGAAGTGTATCCGATTGTTCACGCGCGCATCTCCGGGGCGACGTTCCGGTGTGCGGTTTGCCCGCGAGAGGATATTCTCTCCTCGCGCGAGAGATAGAGAACCTTCTCTCGGTCGGGCGAGTCTCGGAGTCGCTCTCTCGGGTGCCGCGGCACCCGCGGCATAATAACAGAGTGGCGGCTCCCAGGCTAGCTGATGACTTCATTGAAGCTCTTCTCGGCGGGCCCCGCCGCGGGGGCCAACCAGGACCTCCCTGAAACCGCCTCAAATTATAACGCCGACGACGAACACCGCCGCGGACTCGAGAAGTGGCCCGGTATGAAGGGAAGAAGAAGGAGATGAAGAACTCTTCGCGGGATCTCCTTTTGATGGGAACGAGACACGTTTTAAAGCTTCTCGCGACTCAACTCATCATTCTCTCTCTCGCTCTCTCGCTCTCTCTCTCTCTCTCTCTTCGCGCTTCTACCTCATCCTCCTCGATTCGCTTCGCATTCACTGACCAAATTTAAGGGAGTCTCGTAAACGAGTGCTTTCGCAATTCTAGCGATCTTTTCGTAATTTTTTAATCACAAAAATTTATTTCAATATTGATTCTTGATAAAATTTTTGAAAGTTGCCGTTTTTCAGATGGACCTTTTTTTATGTAGTGTGTAAAAAAAAATGATTAATTTAATTTACTCGAAAATTAAAATATTTTGCAAATAAAAAAATAAAAATTATATTCAAATTACGACATTTTTCGATATATTGCAAAAATTTGTTTAAAATTTTGATACACTTTTTTTTTTGTTTATTGTACGGTTTTTTTTATTAATTTTTTTCCCCGCGCCACGTTGTTATTATTCGGACTGTTTGAATGGCAAATTTTGCAGTCGTTTTGCATGTGATCGTGCAACGACCCCATTCAAGAGTCAATCGATTTCGTTCCGGCTGATCGACCCGGACGAATCGAGAACTGTCGATACATGGTATATGTGTATAGGATGTATAGTTGTGAAAAATCAACGTAAAGGTTCCCCCCGTTCTGCAGGCACGACGCTGGCAGCATCTCGAGATTTGTCGTATATGTAGATCGCTATACTTCTCGAGTGTCCGAAGCGCCCCACGTTAACGATATATCTTATCTTGAATATCGAGTATACGAGCGTATGAAACACGTTATCCCGACTTATATAACCCTTTCGTGATCGTGAGAGTTGTGCATCGTCAAGAAATCCAACTCTCGTTTCGTGTCGGTTATTCGATAAAATTTCGCGACAAGACTTCGACGAACCGCCGACGAAGCTCTGTATAAGCATTAAAAATCTGTCGCGGCGTTTCTCGAGAGTTTTCTTTTTAGATGCAATGTTTTCTCTCGATCGGGGATGTCAATGTTGTAAAGGGGTCAATCGCAAATTCGCATCAACAGCGATATATTATTTCTTACATATATATTTCCGATAGCATAGGGGGCTCAACATCCACTATCCGTATTCCAATAGATCGAACGAAGAAACGATAATAAATCGTATTAAAAAATCTGCCAAAATTTTTTTTTCCCCCAATATAATTCCTTTGACATTCTTTATTTTAATAAACGAAATAACAAAAAATTTTATCGATGATGTATTATTTATTTTTATTTAATATACCGTCTGTTCTGTTTTGTTTTTACTAAAAAAAAAAAAAAAAAAAAAATTGTATTAACTTCGCTATTAACTGTATTTCGCTATTCAACAATGAGAACAATTCTCGGATTTTCCCTTCTTGAGATATTCGGATCGTTTGTTAGCAAAGCGAATCTACCCTCTCAGTCGTTGCGAGTTCCTCGGCGTTTTGCATACGCTTTGTTAATCTATACGGCAAAATAGAAAGTCTCCGGTCGTCGGTTTGTCGGATTTGTTAACCATTCAAACTATCCTCAGTCTATAGATATTATATAAAGACAATAAAATATATGCAGCAACGTCTCGGAAAGGGTGGGAGTGGGAGGAAAAGTGATAGAGGAATTAAAACAACTTGCAGCATACCTAAAGCTTTACAAAGTACCGAACGAGTATCTATTTAACTGCACATAACTATAAATACTATTTAGTATACATATCCTTGTAGTAAGTTCGAAGCGTTTTATACCCATCGCAACACACAGCGCGCGGATGCCGCCTAACCGCGAGAGACTATGAAATTTATGATCCAACAACCTCGTAATTACCATTGTGGAAACTCGCGAGAGTCTATACGCGAAACTTCGCTCCGAAGTATGCCTTTGGCTTCGATACGGACGAAAGGGGGGAGGGGGGGAGATAAGTGGCGTGTAATTGCTATATAGCGCGAGCATTTATTTACTTACTTTGATCGGGAGCGTGTAAACGCCATTTCAGAGGCACGGGGGGCATAGCTTCGATAACGCATAGCCGGTTGCAATCGAACCGAAAGATTCACCGTATGAAATATACTCTACTGTACTGACTGTCGGCTCTATTAACCGGCAAACATTTTTTTTTTTTTTTTTTTTTTTTTTTTTGGGAAGTCGTTTATGCAGGATTATCGGCGTATTATTGGGTCGCGATCCCTATTTCGATCTCATTGTCGCTATTACGCGATTGATTATCTTTCGCGATTTTTTATTTCGGAAAAGAGGTTTTGAATGAAAAATAAATAGGAAAGATTAACGCTGACTGTAAGACAGTCGAGTCTTGATTAGTCAGTGTGAAAGGATGCCAGCCTTGACCTTGCTACGGGACGCGTAAGAGTGTGATGGTCAGCGAGAACGGAGATGGGAAAAGATAGCGAAAAAGACAAATTTTTAACGCCGCTGAACTGCAGAGTTTCGAATCCGGCGAGATATATTTTTTTTTTTCGCAAAAAGGTACATCTATTCAGAGGCTTGTGACAAAAAAAATCTGAAAATTGTAAATTTTCAATTTTTTTTTATAAATGAGATTTCGGTTTTTTTTTTTTATAAATTTTTTTTTTTTTTATAAAAAAAAAAATTTCTATTTATTTGTCCACTTTCTCTTTCAACATTTCTCGGGCTCCGTATTTAAAAAATCTTCATCCTCGTTCCGTGTCTCTCGTTCGTTTAGTTTCTCACTTTCACGTTCGCCTCTGATCGTCGTCGTCGTCGTCATTCGTATACCTCGCGGTCTGACCAACCGCGTGTGTGCCGAACCGTGCTTCACGGCATTTATTTCGTCTCGTCGCTCACGCTCACGTTTTAGATGTATATATTCCCCGCGATAACTGTGAGAAGAGTAGCCTATGCTCCCGTGACTGCTGCTGTACCGCTAACTAATAATAATATGAGAAATACGAAGTGGAAGAGTTGCCAGAAGCCAAAGGAGGACGAAGGGGAAGAATGAAGATGAAGAAACGAGAACGGGGAGAAGCAGGTTCTCAGGAATTTACAATTCACGCGGGCGCACGGGGCGACCCGTGTCCAAGTGAAACATATAAATGGCATTTAGGAGAAGGCGTCTGCAAGGTGGTCACCCCGCGCCCCTCCGCCCCGTCTTTCTCACTCGTATATATTCGTCCTCTAACCCCGAGACTAAGAACATTTTTTTCGAGGGTCTCTGCCAAATTAGGGGTTTCCCCTAACGTCGAAATGACGGTGATGAAAAAAAAAAAAAATTCGTTGAGAAAAGGCGAGAAAGATTGTCCGCGCGCGGGGCACCCGTTCCAACCGGTGGCTCTTCGCGCGCGGTTATAATAATTCTGGGCCAATGCCCCGTTTCACCCGTATCTGTTAGATCCGTAGAGGTCTATCCTCGGGATATCCTTGAGGAAAATTATCTACTCGTGGGAAAATTAGCCCCTTTCTTCGCTTCTGTTTCGAGAAGAAAGCCAAAATAATAATAATAATAATAATAGAGAAAGCCTCGATTTTCGTAGAGCCGACGAGAGATTGTTTTTCGAAGTAAGGGGAGGAGGAAGCGGTGTGAGATCGGTCGATCGTTTTTTTTTTTTTTTTTTTTTTTTTTTTAAGGTTTTTTAAGGGAGTCGGTAAAAATTTAAAGAATTTTGTAAGATGAAAAATTAACGGTTAGCTACATTAGCGAAGTGCCACATGAAGATTGAAATCTTTCATCCCGAGGAAAATCGATTGTAGAGAGAAAAGGGAGAGCAATCGCTAGTTTCGGTAAAGAAGGGTGAATCCGGCAAATGGTATATCGTTTTCGAGTGGTAAAAAAACGTTAGGATTTTACGCGCGTGTTTTCGATCGTTCGAGAGATCGATCTTTCGGTTAAAAAAGTTGATTTCGCCATTAAGATCAACCGGAAGGTTCGATCTTAATGTCGAAACTTACGACAAAATTCAAGCGCACGAGATAAAGTTAACCCTTCGTAAAGTCTCCAGAAATGGGATTTCCCACCCTATCAACAGCCAAACCACCCAATTTATCGGTCATTTTTTCAGTGCAAAAGTTGTTACGCAACGTAAATAGGCAAAATCGTCATCCAATTTTTTGAAATTTTCACGTTTTTTGTTTTTCGATTTTTCGTAATCCTGTAGTAGAAATATTGATTTTGCGTTTCCAAAAGACAACGTTTAAGTTTCATTAAATTTTAGCGCGAAATAAAGTTTAACTAAAGTTTAACGCATTACGCGCTTTTTCGAGAATTTGCTATCCATTTTTCGATGGCAATGAATGATAACGCAAAAAAATCGGCCGATAGCCGTCTGCGAGTTGAAAAGTGGCCTCTGTCTCTCTGTCTCTCCCGGGCGCAGGATCTTCACGCCAGGAGAGTGAATATCCTCGTACGATGGATAGTAAATGGAAGAAGAAGCAGCGAGAAGCGTCCAGAGCCGGTGATCGCGCGAGTCGGCCGCCGCGCGGGAGAGCTTCGAGAGGAGCTGCATTCCCCGGTAATTAGTCTCACCCATAAATTACCTACCATTCCCCCGTCTGTGTTGGTCCACGAGAGAGTCTGTGCTCAACGCTACGCGCTTCTCCATAGCCTTCTCTTCTCCTTTCATCATTCCTTAACCCCTATCGTTCCTTCCCACTTTTTCGCTCATATGCCTCAGCCATCAACTTCGTCTCCAACCTAATTTTGTCTCTCGATTTTTTCTAACTATCGTAATAATCGTCAAATCAATCGAAGGTATGCGAGAGAATCAAAGGGGTTGAATACTTCGTTACGTTTAATCAATAAAATCTAATTTAGTCAATTTATTTTTTGTTACTGAAAAAACGAAAAAATGCAATACAAATTGTATTAAAAAAATTTATTATAATTTTTTTTTTTTTTTCTATAATTTTCGTATTTTCGTAAAAATTTTTATTTTTATTCTTAAAATGATAATAATTTTTGTCAGTGGGATTAAAAAAAGGATTAAAAAAATGTGAATTGTAAGGTCACTTTGATGAATGTTCGATGTGAAGAATTAGGATTGTTAGGAATTATGGAAAATTCTTTGGCGAGGAATCGAGATAATTTTCGACAATGAGCGCTCTATGATAGAGAAATATCTTCGGATATAGATTGGTTATTGGTTATATCGCGATCTAAAAAGAGATTCGAGAAGAGTCGATGAGAAATGAAGTTTGGGTGGAGAGTGTATTAAAGGCCTCCGTCGAGTCCTCGCTGTAGGTCCTGAGAGCCGTTCCCGCGGCGAGTTCGAACGCGAGCGGCCGAGGGGTACATTCGTGAATCCCTCTGGGAGCCGAACCGAAGCAACGACGAAGAAAGAGCACACAGGACCCCGCTGCTAAATGAGCTGTAATACGGACTCCCGCTGTTTCGGAACAGCTTCCCGCCCGGGACCCCACGAATACTACTTCTCTCTCGAAACTATACATATATATATTCCACCTTCCCAGGGATCTTCTCTTCTCCTCTCTTCTCTTTCTTCTCTTCTTTTGTTTCTTTTTTTTTCTCAATATTCTCGTAACGGAGAAGCACTCGAAAGTCTCTCAAACGGGGTGGACAAACAGTGTCGTCTCCTCGTGTTAAATAGCTATTAAATTCATCGAACCGACTCGTGTCTCACGGGGGAACGAGAAATTCGATCTATTTATAGCAATCGAAATAAATTAACATTCGCCTAATTATTATCCGAAAACTTTCGTTGGATGCTCCGTACGTTAAAACTCGAGTGTAAATTACATAACCTCTCTTTTGATTCATTTATCGACGAATTTTTTGTGTTTCTTTTAGTTTCAAGATGAAAATGATTAATCTTTTTTTTTCTCCACTGTCTCGAAATCTCTCGATGTTTTACCTTTACGCATTTATCTCTCTCTCTCTCTCAAATATCAAGTTGATGAAAAAAAAATCTCTAGCGAAGTAACTAGCGCGAGAGGAAAAGAAACACAAAGAAACGAGACTATCTCGACGGTGTAAACATCGCCACGTCAAGATTTGCTTATCAAGTTTTAACGTGGCTTCGTCGCGTTATGGAATGTCTCGTGTACGAACGAGTATATGAAAAATAAATAAAAAAATAAACATTGAGAAGAGCGGCAGGCAGACACCTATCTAGTTGCTCGCGAGCCTTTGTATCGTGCACTTGTCCTCGTCGTTTTATATAAAATTTCGTCGAAATCACATTTTATTAGATCGGGAAAGTGATGATTTTTTTGGTTATGTCTATCGAATTCGTCGGAAAATGTCGAGATGCACGATTTATAAAATGGTACAACTCACGGAGTGGTCATCGTCTACGATGCTGAAGTAGGTGGTGGTTTTCTTACCGGTGGATTGTATGTCGCGAAAGTGGTGGTGGATGGGATCTCGCAGTGGTCGAGTGTCCGTGGCGCGGCAGTGAAAGCATCAAAGACGGGCGCGCGGAAGAGAGAGAACTCGAGTCCCGACGAATGCACGGCACCGATTCACGCTACACGAGAAGATATAGGTGAGGCGAGGAAAGGGAGGGGAATATATACTCTCCCGTAGCTAAACCGCTTCTATCTCCGTCGGAGCGCGCGCTCTGAGCCGCGCGGCGGCAGCGCGACTCACCGGTGCTGCCACCGAAGGTGGGGGTAAGCCAACACTCAAAGATCACGGTGACGTAGTCGCGGTAGGAACGCTGGCGCGACGCGTTTTTGCCCCGTCGCCGGAAGGACAAATCTTTCGCCCCTAATCGTTCTCGCAAAGAACGGATTATAAACAAAAGTTGACCTACACGGAACGTCCTGTCGCGAGCTCGATCCCGCGTAGAAGGGAGAGCACTCGGTGAAACGGGAAAACTCAACGTAAACGCGAACAAAGACGTATAACCCATAAACCTGTGTCTTAACCATCAAAGTTATCTAAAACGAAACATCATATCACATTTTACCGTTCTCCGCGATCCAAAATACATGAGTTCTCGTACTATTTAACAACAAAATCGAAGAATCGATAAAAATTGCGAAAAGAAAAAACGATCGCGTAAAGTAAAATGGCGGACAACACGCGTTTTGACACGGATTATTGCTGAAAAATAATCGAAAGTGAATGTTTGCTCGCCGATCGAAACGAAAACTATTCTAAATAAAAATGTACGCCGTTCGCGATTTTCTTAATTAAATGTAAAAAAAATAACGAAAATGAAATATTTGATAATAATTAAAAGATAAATCGACGATAAAAAAGAAATTGATAGTTTCTTATCGCATTAATCGTGGAGAGTGCGAAGAGGCGGTTTTTCATCTCAATCTTACTTATTATCATTATATTATCGTAATTATAATAATAATAAAGGCTTTTTTTTTCGTGGATAATATATCCTTGGCAAGGCCGCCTCTCGCCCGCGCGCGCGATCCAAGTAATTATGTCGGCACTCCCCGTAGGCCGGGCGGTGCTGCTGTTGCTTGAACCTCCGGCGTCGCCCTCGCAGCCTCTGCTGCCGGTGCCGTTGGTGCTGTTGCCTTCGTCCCGAGACCAGCAACCTCGGATCGGCCAAGTGGAGGCACCGGCAGCCACCGAAGCCGCCAGCAGCAACATCAACGGCCGCTACAGCTCCGCGCCTCTCGCCATCAGGAAACGACTTTAGTTTCGAGACGAGGTGGTATCACGTCGGTTCATCAGAGACCCCACGGGTTAAACAAAACAAATTCAACGTGTATTTCACCCGCACGCGAATCGAACGCCGACGAAATTTCGTTTTTTTTGGGTTTTTTTTCTTCTCGTAAACGTTAAAATCGCGAAAAAAAAAGATCGAACAGTGAGAGTGAAAAATTCAGTGAGACAAAAGTTGAATGACAAACGAAATAAAGAAGAAAAAAAAAATATCGAAAGTGACGTATCACGAAAAGTGCGAGTGTTACGAATGTCGGGTGACTAAGAACTATTTCGCGGTTTTTCGTTAGTTTTTTTCTTTTTATCGTTTTTTCTCTCGAGAGAAACGATTGATAACGCGACGAATCGAAGAACAAGAAGTGACAGATTTATCCAAGTCTCGGACAACTGTTTCTCCGGTGTGTAAAAAACGGTAAAACGGAAGACCGGTAGAGGGGAGCGAGGAAAGCTGTGATCGGCAGTCTTCGGGCTCTTCGGACTGAGGGGCTGGAGGGGATGGAGATGCGCCCCGTTCTCGTGGCTATCTGCCTTCTCCTCGTCACCCCCATCACCGGATCTTTCTGGTGAGTTTTTTTACAATTATTTTCATTTCTAACCTAATTTCACGTAATTTTCGTCCAAATCCCCGCGATTTCGAGTTTCGCTCGTGTCACTCGAGAAATTTTATTTTCGCCTATAGAATATAACGAAAAACAATTGAATAAAGTGAAATATCGCGTGAAGTGTAAACCCGTCTTTACTACAACGATTAACCAAGTTTACCATTATTTACGAAAAAGAAATTCAATTTTTTTTTTTATTTTACCAATTTTCGATGTTTCGCGTATCTTTAAAAAAAAATCAATTCGACTCAAAACTTCTTTATCTTCCGTCTTTCCGGCGAAATTCCCGCGGTACTTATTTCCGAAGTTGCAACAAACGAATCTTCCAATTCTCAGACAGAAAGGAAAACACGTTGCAGCAACAAATTATCATCGAAACTTTCATACAATGAATTATCTTTGCTTACCTATTCCCCAATTCGCGCTTCTCGCGTTTCTCGTGTTTTTCTTCGTTGTCAGTGCGGAGTGTTCAAACACTTCGAAAAAATAGAGAAAAAATAAAAATAAATAATAAAAAAACTATAAAACTCGTTTTAAAGAGATACATAGACAGAGGTCAAGTTCTCCAGCGACGATCGAGGTCATTCAAAATTAGACTAACTCCCTCTCTCGTTAAAGATAAGTAAGAGGCACGGGGCCACGCGCGTTAACCGTGAATACGCGTGTCTATGTGTGTTTTTTTTTTCGGTAAAAGTACCAAACGGATGAGCGTAAGTGGACATAACCACAGTGGCGTGCGTTTAGTATTTCTCTGTGCCGCGCTCTCCGCGCTCTACCCGAATGGCCAACGCCGCCGCAAAACTCGTACACATACACACACGTGACAGCCATAAAACCGCAACTCTCAAACAAACAAAATGTCATCTGCTTTGCACAGAATCAGTTGGCGCGTACTTTACCTAGAGCCCCAGAATCTCTCGTTTTTCGTTGCTATAGGTGTTTTTCAACCCCGAAAAACACGTGTATATATATATATACATATATACATACATTTCGTACTAAAACGCATGTCTTCTCTTTGACTCGCGTTGCATCAGCATCGAAGTTACGACTACGAAACTCGAGAGCCCTACGGTTTCTCGGGAGAATAAACACACGCGCCGGCGTGAGGCGCAGACACGGATTACGAGTTTTTTTCTCCAAACATCGGGATTAATCCTGTCGAACGTAATTTGTCACGTGAAAATTATTTCATTATCGAAATATAAGATATTTCGTTTTTAATCGATATAAAATAATTTTTTTATTGAATAAAAAAAAAAAAAAATTATCGAGTTATTCTCGAAATATCGAAAGTTTCGAATGAAATAATAATAATAAAATAAAAGCGCGTGTTTTTTATTTTGATTTTTTTGTTGTTATCGTGGCAAACCGTAACGTTCGTTATTCGTTGCACGAAGAATCTCATTTATATTTCTCCGAAGCTTTTTACCATCGTCATGCGGATCGCCGGTCGCGAGATCGTAGCCTCGGACCGAGAGAGTTAAGAATTAATTACCGTGGGAATCGATCTAAGTCCGGAGTCTACTATCGATTCCCTGGAAAAGCCGTTTATATGAACGTTCATTATCGAGTCTATCGAGCGTTAATTATCGTGTACAACGTACGAGAAACTTCAAAGCTCTTTTGCGTTGTCGGGGAGATATATATATAAACGTTTAAATAGTAGTCTAATGTACGACGCGAGCGCTCGAGAGTGCGTAATACCGCGGTGATCGCGTATACGCACCTTGTCTTCGCTCCCGCGATTCCGCTTAACTCCCCCCTCTCCTCCCTTTACTCGCGAAAGTCGCGAACGGTAATTCTCTTCGGTTCGCTACAAAATGCAGCGTCGCATGTACTTTATTTCTTGCCTCTCGTACTGCGCAACAGTAAGTAACAAACTCTTTGACTCCGGCGTTAGACATTGCGCGACGGAGACTTCGCCAGAAACACGCGGTCTATCAGTCCGCACAGTGGCTTAACGTTAAGACATCTCACCAGTCGTAAATTAACTGCTCATCTAACAGCAGGTTACTCCCGTTTAGTATGCAAATGTTTGCGCCTCAACGACGAACAAGAGCGACGAGGATAAGAGAAAAAAAAAAAAAAAAACAACGTTATCAGTGACGTGGGATAACGAACGTTGACGCAAAGGGCAACAGAAACATTTTCGGCCTTTTATCATTTCTAAAAACTCGAAAAAACGATGCCAATTTCATAAAAAAATTCATTTCATCGTTTCTGCACTTACGAAAAAAAAAAAAAAAAAAAAACGGCACGATCTTTTGAATATTTTCGTCGTTCATCTACCGAGAGCGCTGCTTTTTTTCTTGTTTCATGCCGGTCTTAAGCGGACGCAAATATTGGTTTACGATTTAAAGCGAGGATTTCCGCGTTTGCTTATCCCCGTAGTCCTCTCTCACGGTTCTGGTCGAAGTCGTTCGTGGATCTCTCCGCGCGTCAGCACGTTTTTCTCGAATGCGCCCCGTTCTCATTTCGTTCCTTCCTCGATCTTTTTTTTTTTTTTTTTTTTTTCCTTACAATCTTTCTGTTCTCCCTTTTCTCGGGTTTGCGAGACTCACCGAGTGCACAATCGGTGCGAGCGGCGGTGGCAGCGCAACTCTGCTGCCCGGACACGAAGACGCGTTGTTTGATAAATATATTAGTCGAGACCTCTCTTCCTCGTCCTCCACCTCCGTCGGTTTGTTTCGATAACAGGTATTTAACGAGCTGCGCGCGGCGGCTCTCCCCGCGCCATTTCTTTCTTTTCGTACTTTTTCTCTTTTTTTTTCGTTCCTTCGTGTCACACTCGACGAAAAACTACCCGAAACCTCTCTTGGACTCTCCACTCGAGTGTACCTCACGCGCGATCTTCTTGTCTTATGCTTTCACAGTGGATACGCGTCGAGAACTTTACTAATACTATTTCCTTTCGAAATCCTCCACAGCACGGGACTACTCCAATCTCGTTAATTAATTAAAATCCTTTTGTTATGTAACCCATTAGCTGCAACCAATTTTTTCGACTCAAATTTTTTTTTTTTTTTTTTTTTTTTTTCGGGTATTTGTTTTATGCATAAATAATATATATTTTATATCAATATTATTAATAATCGCGACTAACAGGAATAATTAGTATTTATTAATAATTATTATTGTTATGAACATTTTTTATTTTTTATATTTTCACGAAAAAAAAATTGATAAAAAATGACGATTACGACGTTCAGAGGTGATACTCACCTTATACAGTCTCAACGAAACGTTTAGAAATCATCGTACGCCGATTCGTTAGTCGCTTTTTTCGTATCGCAAATACAGTAACCGAGAAGCCAAATGCGCAACGATATCCACGACACGGGGAAACGTTTGCGTTTGGACTCTCCTCTCGTTCGAGGAGAGATCTTCTCTCGTGTCCCGCGAAGGCGAAACGCGAGCGGAGGATAGCAGCAACAGCAGCAAACCCCGACGAAGAGGAGAGAGAGTCCAGAAGCAACACACGGGTGGACGGGATCCTGTCGACTTACAAATTATACGCGCTGAACGAGATTTACGGTGACGCCGCAGCGAGACCATTGTCCGTCCTCGCGTACTTCTTTAACTTTATCTTTCTTTTATTTCTTTCTTTCGTCTCCCTCTCTCACCCTCGCGAGACTCCGACCCGTCACCGTCACGACTGCGATCTCGCCACCACCGAAGATTCTTTCTCTCTTTGCTGCTGTTGCTGCTGCTGCTGTTGCTCGCTGTTGCTTCTTCCTTTGGCTTCTCTGCTTCGCCTTCTTCTCGACGTATGTAGAGGTACTTGTCTGCTACTCACATTCGTATTTACGCATGTGTGCGCGCGTATAGAAAGAACATATACCCTCCTGCCAAAGGAAGAAGCGACGAGGGCAACTGCATCTTCCTTCAGAATCCTTCGAGAGGCGAAAAAAGCCGGGAATGCCGGGCCGCGAACGAAATCGAGAATCCGGTCGCGGGCTCTCGCGACGCGAGGTAATCGCTTTGGTAGTCTTTTCTCTCCGTAGGATTCTTTCCAATTTTCGAAAGACGAATCGGAAATTTATGATTTTTTTTTTTTTTATTGATGATTTTTTTAAAATCGGAGCGATTTTTAACAGATGCTTTTGGAGTTATCGATAGTTCGAAGGATCGGAGAATTTTGGGATTTAATTATTATGCGGCTCGATTAACGATTGATGTTCGGGCATTGAATCGGTGTAAAGTATTTCGTAAAAATGAAAAAAAAAAAAAAAAAAAAAATTTTTTTTTTTTTTCATCTTAAACTTGAACTTGTCGTGTTCGTCGTTCGTATATAACGCCGATACGTGCACGCGCTCTGATAATACTATAGGCCTCACGGGTTAGCGACGTAAGGTATCTGCTACGATCGCGCGAACTCGGCCAATGAGCCGCAGTGGGCAGTCCGCGGGCACCTTAACGCTGGTTGGACCACCCGATACTCCCACCCGGTGTAACCTGATATCGCTTCTCCGCCGGGTTCTGCACATTTTCTTCCGTCTTACAAACAACCTGCGTCGCGATACCTCCGATACTCGCTGCCTGTGTACAATCGCAATGTTGAATTTTATCAATGAAAAAAAAAAAAAAAAAAAAAAAAATCGTAGCACTTTGTAACCCATTGGGCACTTCCTCGTCTCTTCCTATCGTTCACTATCATATCGAAAATTTTAATCTTACTAATAGAAAAAAAAAAAAAAAAAAAATTACGAGGATTTAGCAATATCAGCGACGCGTGTTTCATACTTTTCTTATCGATAAACGAAATCTTATCAATGAATGTTATACGATTTTTTCATCTACAAGCGAGAAGCGTATATTTCTTGTCAAATCCAATATTTAAGTGACTTTGATTCTATTATTATCATTATTATTATTTAAGTTACGAA
This sequence comes from Buathra laborator, assembly GCA_934046635.1. Classification (NCBI taxonomy): domain Eukaryota; kingdom Metazoa; phylum Arthropoda; class Insecta; order Hymenoptera; family Ichneumonidae; genus Buathra; species Buathra laborator. The sequence continues at coordinate 14,413,736 of OW203898.1, read as the reverse complement.
TTAATTCGATTTTCATTAGAAAAAATAAAGTCGTGTGAATTTAAAAAAAACACAACAGAATCTTTTTTTTTTACTCCGGATACATCGAGTTCACTGTCGAGAAACGAATTGAATATTTATTCTGAATCAGTCTATATATGTATACAGAATGGAGCCACAAATGTAATTTTGCAAGTTTACGGATCAAAGCTTTCGATAATCCACGCTTCATTGACTCGAAGATTGCCGAGGCGTTTTGGTCGGCAATATTAATATTGTTACGAGAATAGTTCGCGTTGGTGCGCGCGGTGCCCGTCGACCCGTACCGGTCGAAACGGGTCAAAATATCGCGTCAAACAAACGCCACAACTCACGAGAGCCATAATAACCAGCAGTGAGCCGGCAATGACACGGCTATCAGGCTAACGGGGTTGTGGTTAACGACGACGGATCATATACTATAGCTACGCTACCAGTAAACTATATACGTCTTTGCGTACACATAGATCCAATGGTTGTTGTGTGTATTCGCGAGCGTTCACGCTGGAAGAAGAGAAGCTGCCGCCATTCGTTTTCGCTCGCATACACCCGCAAACACTTTGCCGCTGACTTTTCTCCGCTGAAACTTTACAGCGCAGCGGACCAACTGATTTTTGCTCTTAAATCGGGTGGTACCGCTCGCGGTGGCGTAACGCGCGAACAATGAGATCAAGCAACTCGGCGCATTCTACGCTCGTTCATCTTTATTTCCTTTTTTTTCTCCTTCTTTCTCCATCCTTCTCGTTTTTACACTCCAATAGTTACTGATTGTTTTTTTTTTTTTTTTTTTCACGTTGCGATTCATGCGCATCGCGAGTGTATAACGCACCGTTAAGAAAAGTTTATTTATTACGAAGAATTCCGCAGCGTGAACCGTAGGAAGGATTTTGAGACATTTTTTTTCCATTTTGGAGTTACAGTTTTGGTCGGCAAAAGAAATAAATAAAAATATATATGGTGTGAGCTTTTTGCTTGTATCGCAGAAAGAGAACGTTTCTTCGTAAGAAAACTTTTCAAATGAATTTTTTTTTGTTTTTTATATACGAAAAAAAAAAAAAAAAAGATTTTAAGAGAATGGCGTAACGCACATCGCGCGCGCGCGCACACACACTCGACTGACCCTTGCCACCAATTTGTTCGCCGCATTCTCAGCTTATGTCAGCGAAAGTTTGAATGTTTTTTTTTTCTTTCGGCTTTGAAAGCTACCGCTCGCGTACCGTCACAGACACGAGAACTCATTTTTTTTTTGTTTTCCAAGTATACGTTTCGATGTTTTTTTTTTTTTTTAACTCGGCGCTCCTTTCGCGAATATACCGCGAATGCGCCGCATTCGGCTTCGTCGTTATGTTTATAAGATCGGGAGGTTGCGTTGGCTGCGGCATGAACGAGAGATAGGAAAAGGCGGATGTATAACTCTACTATACGCATACGACGAGAGTACAAAACGAAGCGAAAGTGTATTGTACGCGCACTTTCGCGTCTACCGAAACTCCGTGTGATCGAGTGTCTCCCACTATAGTCGTTTATTTTTTATTCCTCTCCTAACTCCGCGCGTTTTTAATCTCGACGCTCGTGCGAAATACCCTCTCGAGAAACGAAAACGAGACGGTGATTTACCGGTTAGATTAAGCGGACTATTTAACCCGTTGAGACGTCGGCGACGTTCGCTGTGTGACTTTTCACTTCCGTTCTGTTTTTCGCTCATATTATATTTTTCACACCCCCACCCCCACCCCTCCGTCTTCTTCTTTAAATTCACTATTAGAGTGATTTGTTTTGTATTTATTAAATGAGCAGTTTTTCGTCGTATTCTTGAAAAGCTCTTCAAGAGCAATATTCGTCTCGTTACCCAGTATAGCTGAATTCCCATCCAGTTACCTTTTTCCTTTGTTATTTCATCGAAAAAGTTGCGTTTTCGAAAAAAAAAAAAAAAATTGTTTCCGAAACTTTCTCCGTGAGGAATCTTCGCGAACGGTCGGGAATAATGAGGAAGCAATGCGAAAGATTTTACTTTCGCAATCCTTTTTTTCGTTTCGCATCCTCCTCTTCTACATAGTCGCGATTGTCGAGAGGCATCCGAAGAATTCGGTGGACACTCTCTCCTCGATCGCGAGGATTTCCCCTTCGGAACGTCTTCGATCTCTTATGTGCTCCTGTTCCGTTTTTCTTTTCTTCTGCGACGAGATTCTCAGCCTTTCGGCAGCCACGAGATTTTAGCTATAAGGCGTACAGAGCAGAAGTATACTTCAGAGTATATATCGCTGACGCGGGTGGGGAGCGATCAGATCGCGCGAGTGGGACTCTCGTGCGGATCGGCCAGCCGAGTGAGTCGAGAAGACAACAGAGCAACGGAATACACTCGGAGACCCCAAAGATATCGCGGGTAAAGCTGCTCGACGGAACGCACTCGTTCTCTCTCGTCACTGTCTATCCGAGCAGACAGCGTGGAGCAGCCTTCGAGCAAAGTGAGTGCGTCTAATGAGGCAATAAATAAGTCGCGACTGGCCTAACCGGCCTCTCTCCACGCTTTTCGTTTCGCGGACCACGATCACGGGGACGTGTCCATCCTCTTCTTGTGCCTCTCTCGCCTCGCCCCCCCCCCCCCCTCTCCCCCCACCCCTTCCCCCGATTCGCCAAGGTCCGCGCAATAATACCCCACTGACTATCTATTCGATTCTCTCGCGAAGCGAGTAATATCGATAGTACTTTTCGATCGATAGCCTTTTATCATGATATCCGTAATTTTTACTCCAATTTTATTTATTTACGTTAAATAAACAAATTATTCATTATTCATATTTATAACAATTTTTTGTTTAAAAAAAAAAAAAAAAAACGAATTTTTATCACTAATTTCCTTTGCCGATTGGTATTTGTACGTCTTGAGTCAACCATTCGTAGTCTTCACCGGTACACAAGCTATTTATTTATGAAACATTAATAAATTAATTAATGTACTTTATTGTTAATTTTCATACATTTTTCTTACCTTCCCGCCGGGCAGTTCTTCGGATAAAAACATTTGTTTGTGATACTAATTAATGACGAGCTTTTACGACGCGAAAGACACTCGAAGACTACGACGTCGCAACTGCAATGACGCTTAATGTGCGTAGATGGATTTTCGAGACCGTATTTAGATTCACCCGGTGCAATTACTTGATTACATTCGTTTTCGCAACAGGTGTCGTCTATGTTGGTTCCAATTCCGTGTGTATTATAATTGTCTTCTCGGCAAAGCTCGGTGACGCTTTCGAAAAAATTCGATTGCAATGAAATTCTTTATTGTCGATATATGGGTATTTTTTTTACGAAAGAAAATTTCACTTCAGATATATTTGTAACTATATGGCTAATGTGAAAAAAAAAATATTAAAAAGGTTGAAAAAAAAAAAATTTACAAAATATTGTAGTATCGAAAAAAAAAAAGTGAAATAACAATTAATTATTCACGTGTTATAAAAAATATTTATTTCATTTCGAAATATTCGCAAAGAAAACAAAAACTGTGATTGTATTCAAAGAAATGGAAGGAAATAATGTTAAAATAGCTAAAATTGAATAAAAATGGTTTATTATATTCCATTTTCCGTCGCGAGTTTCTTAATTTTCGTGAATTTCTTTTTTACTTTTAACTCTTTTACCTTCACTGCCACCGGCTACTCGGGAATAGTTCACCGCGAAGCAAATAGCCGCGAAAAACAAAACCTTTGCGATCGTCATGTTGGAGAAAAAATAATTTTTTCCAAGCGATGATACTCGTGAAAAATATCCAATGGCGTAACTATTTATAAATCGAAAAAGAACGACTATCGTTGCGGCCGGTCCAACCGTTTTATTCTTCGTTACCTTCCTTATTTCTTTTTTCCTTATTGCTTCCTCTCTGATGTCTCAAAAACCAATAGTGTCGCTCAGTTATTTCATTATATGCTAAAGTACCGCAAAGTTTTTTTATTGGTCGTTATGTTCTGTATTTCTGAATCGATAGCTTACGCATTCGAGTCTTACTACTTTGTCGTATCTTCCTTATTCCTCATTGCTTTTTCATATCTTCTTTATCTCTTATTACAACTATTTCCTCGGAGGATCTTCTGTTCTTATATAAAAAAAAAAAATTTAACAATTTTCAATATTTCCGGGAACATTTATTAAGAATTTTTCAAAATTACTCCAAAAACATTTATTCTTCGAATTATCGTTGAAATTTATCTACTTACAAAGTGATTCGTTTGCGAGACAAGGACATCGATATATACGTTCGTATTTTTCGTTATTAAGGAACCGTATTGACACTCTAAATTAGAATTTCACTCAGCAAAAAACTGAAATTTGGTTGGAGAAAATTCACCGAATTTTTTCCACTGTTTTTAGTCGTCACCATTGCTTCTTGTAGAAGCGCTTCTCGTTGTATTGCCGATAGTTCCTTTCTCTCGTTTTCCTCCGGTTGCCGACGCGTTACAGCAAAGACCGCTTATTTAGATCTCACGGTGTCGATCCGACTCTGAGGTCCCGAACTGATCGCGACATGAGAGGACAAGAGGCACGTGTCGCGAGTCCCGACCGGCTACGATTTCATGCAGCATTAGTATATTTAGCTGCAGTATAAACAAGTGATCCAAATGTTTATATCTCGAGGCCCTCGGCAATCGTGTCAATCCTCGAGGCTTTCTCTGTTAGACAGCCGGCCAATCATTCATTCACTGTTATCGAGGATGGAAAACTCTTCAACTAATTGCGACAAATTGCGACCCGATAGACGACTGTTTAGCCATAAACTTTATTAATCTCATTTTTTTATTTCTTCTTCGAGATAAATCGAAGGACAAATAAATCGTAAATAAAAGTAGCAATGAGAAATACTGACAAACGGATTATTTATTACCTTTGAGGGAATATAATAAACGATCTATATACGCCGTTATAATAGTATCGCGCGTCTGATCCACACGCAACTTTTCCACTACTCAACTCGTTTGGCTTTTTTTCTTATTAACTCCCCGAAATGATGGTGGACATCGGTTCTTTCAACATTCACGGACTATCGACTATCATTTCCCACAGTTTCTTCGACTAATTTCGCTACCAAGTGTCCGCGAAATATCACAACTTCGCGAGTACGGCACACTGCGCACCTCGACTCTCTCGGTATATCCTTTGGAATTTAATCCCCGACAACAACGTTTCGTCGTTTCGACTTGTTTCCCACTGAACAAATCGAACTCCTCTCTTTCTCCTTTCGAATTTTTTTTTTTTTTCGCTTTTTTTCGTTCGTCTTGCTTTGCTTTTCGAAACGTTTCTCCTCTTCTCGGTTGAGATACTTTTGCACCGCGCGGCGTCCCTCGAGAGGAGTATATATCTATCTCTCCACAACCCGTCGCTTGAACGGTATTATATTGCAGGGTTGACCATTAACGCGCTGGCATTCCCGAGAGTCCGTGCGTCGTACGCGAATGTACGCCGAGCTCGCGGCATTCAACGGACGCAGAACTAATGATCTTAATTAACGTTTCGTAACGACGAAGGTCGTACGAGGGAAGGATCGTCTCAGCGCCGCGCGGTCGAGTGTCGTGTGTGCGCGCAACTCTTACGAACTACGAGCTTCATACTCGTCGCTTTCGCGCGCGCATCCTCGAGCCATTTACTTCTTCTTCTTCTTCTTCTTCTCCTTCTTCTTCTTCTCCTTCAGGATCGTCGTGCATACACCGCCACTTCGCGAGTTTATATTTTTCTTGCTCCATCGGCCGCGGCCTTCGACCTCTTCCCGGTGGTTTTTGCCCTCGAGATAAACTCTCCTGCTTCGCTATCTATCTTTTGTCATGATGCACTTGTATTTTTTTTTACTTCCTTGTCGTCGGAGATGGTAATATCAAAAGCCCCTGTTACCTTTAATTTTTTTAGTCATCGGCAAGAGTGTGCAATGTTAATTATCGCGCTGTAATGATTGTGAACGCTTCACCGCTAATTCAACTTCAACTTCATCAATTTCCCATTCAGTATTCTCTGCTTGCCTTTTTTTTTAATCCATCGATAAACGAAGCTTTTCATTGCTTTAAGAGGGATGAAAGGGGTAATTAACGTCTGAAATTAATCTTTCGGTACCGAAATTGTAATCATTTTAATAATCAAAATTATTAAAATTAAATTTATTATTATTATTATTTTCTCCGAAGTTTTCAGAAAAAATAAATAAATCGAATTTCACCGCAATTATCACTTTCGAAAAATATTAATATTCTGTAAAATCCTCGAATTTCGATATATTCGATACGAAATATTCGTCACTCGGGAAATTTTTAAGGGTGGATCTCTCGCGATGCTACTCTTTAGGGACGAAGAAAAAAAAATAAAGAAACGAAGTAATAGTCCCGTTGAGTTTCCGCTACGATTATCTCCCAGTCGTGTGCGTTCACCGTCTAAAAGCTTTCATCCTTTTCTGCATGGAATTTATATATATGGTAGAAAAGATCTCTCTCTCTCTCTCTCTCGTCTTGAATCCTGTCATTCGCCTGATGGTTTCCGATGTCCAGTTCCCCGGGGTTGAAGGAGAACAGCAGCAAAAGCCAACAGAAGCAGTAATTGTCCTCAGCCTTCCTTCGTCCTGCGATTCCCTCAAAGTTTTTGCGCCATCCGCGAGATCTTCAACGGTACAAGACCCCCAACTACTATACGCAAAAAAAAAAAAAAAAAAAACGAAAAAACAATGCAACAGAACAGAAAAGCACAAGAACTCTGTTGGACGAACGGAATAAAACGGATGGTTTGGAGAAGATCCCCGATGCAGAAACCCCCCTTTCCCGCCCCGAAGAAACGAATACGCAAGAGAGATAATAAATCCTTCTTCTCCTCTCCGTGGGCCTCTCACGCTTTTCGCTGATGCGAGAGTTGCGCGTCGTTCAAACCCTATGGTCTTTTACCAGTGAATCAGATTCCAACTTCGCAACGCTCGCGCGGGGGGGCTGTTCGGGATATAAACTCTACGCTCATCTCTCGGCTACTATTATACTCTCGCGGATGATTCGCCTGTTCGGGAGGATACAACATTTGCGAGAATATAGGATACATACCGACGCGAAGAGAAGACGAAAGAAAGGGAACGGAACGAGAAGCGGAGAGTCTTAATTCTATATCCCCGCAGACGCTGCAGATATGCTCCGCGTATTTTTTATTTTTTTCTTTTTACGTTTTTTATTTTTTTTTCATCTATTTTTCATCGTCAACCAGCGAAGAAAGGCAAAGCAACATCGAGTTGAGATATTGCTCTCGGGGCTAAATAACCGACAACTTAGCGAACGTCACCACCGCGGGGATTTGCGACTACCGTAAATTATTTCGCCGCTCGAGAGAATTCATTCCCGCGGAGATGCCGAGCGTTCGCTTTTCTCTTCGCGATTTCTTCGACTGACATTGCCACCAAATTTTCGCGACTCTCGTTTCGAATTAATTTCGGCCCATTGGAAGAATGCCATTTTTTTATTTTTTTTTTCTTCATTTTTTTTTTCGCGTTATTCAGGACTGTGGGCAGCCAGGTGGTGATGGATCCGATGCTGGTGTGCAAAAAAACCCGACGCTTGAGAGGCAAACTCGCGGACATATGCCGCAAGGAACCGTCGCTACTCAAAGAAATCTCGAAGGGCGTTCAAGTCGGCACGAGGGAGTGTCAGTACCAGTTTCGTAATCGCAGGTGGAACTGCACGACCGTTCGCAGATCATTGCGAAAGATTCTTCTGCGCGGTAAGTTAAATCAAATGAATTAAAAATAAAATCAGAAAAAACGAAATTCTTTCGTAGATTTAATATTGAAAATACATTAATACGAAATCGGAGGATAATAAAATATATCCAATTGGAATAAAAAAAAAAAATCTCGTCATTCAAACGACCAAATCTCGAAATAAATTTTTTTTTTAATAATAATAATAATACGTAAATAAAATCAAAATAAACATTTTTCGCAGAAACTTATGAAATTTTTTTTCGTATCGTAAGTAAAATTAAATCGATTAAAAACAGGAAAAAATAAAAATTCTTTCGTAGATGAAATTTGAAAAATGTTTATTACGAAATCCGAAAATAATGAAATAGACGCCAATTAGCAAAAAATTTTGCCATTGAAATAAATTTAAAAAAAAAAAAAAAATGCTCTGTATCGCGACGATGTGGGTAATCGATACCTTCTTCCAATCTTTTTTTACGCTACTCGACATCCCGACGATTGTTCGAGTTATGCACTCATTGATCATCGAGAAATCCTTGAAGGTCCCAAAAGAAATTCTCAACAAAGCGCGAGACGCGTACAAGAATATTTTTCTCATCGCGCACAGAGCGTACGCCTCTTTGAGAAAACAAACCTCAGCCGACAGATTACAGGGCGCGGTGAGCTCGCGTTTGAGATCGCGCTGCAGAGAGAGTAGTTTTGGGTAAACCGGATGTCGATCGCGCCCTCCCCGTTGCGGCGACGATCTCGCAGCCCTTACAGAATTCTCCCTTTCGTAATCCCGATTCGTTATGATTAAATGCCTATAGTCGGGGTATTCTGATGAAAAGAAAAAAAACAACAAATCTACTGAAACTGGAAGGCCAGTAGCATTAGCAGGTGGGAAGCCTACAACCCTTTTCTCATAATTAAATCGCTGACCACTCTATTAGGCATCGTATTGCACTAAGCTTTCGTCTCGTCGCACGCGATTAAGAATTTCATTATTATTATCATTATTATTTTAAAAAAATATTATTATTATTATTATTATTTTATTTATCTCTTCAAGTCGCGCGACGCGGCGATCTTTTCTCGAGATACGTTCGATCGGTTGCGTGAAAAATATTTCGACGATGAAGAATAATCGATTGCCCGAGAAACATAAAGGCTTTATTTCCCAACGATTCGCGCGAGAAATAGTGTTGGTTGGGGCCTTTCTACGTATATTAAGTATAGCGAGAGGATTCCGCCCGATCAAGCAGGACATTTAAATCGAAGCGAACGTGTTCGATAGGCCGTAGTAGCTTGCGAAGGCTCCTTCTCATCTGCTGAATTCTCTCTGATCGATCGTTCGAAGGATCTCACGGCTTCTGATATACATATATTATAATATATCTTTCGAATCTTTTATTAGTAGCTGACTCGCGCGATCGGTTCGACACGGTATACGTCCCGTGAGATATTAGTGACAATATGTTTTCGTTTATCGAAGGATATTATTTCTCTGCGGTGCTTGGCGCTCGTTTCGTTATACTAATTCTTCTCCCACGAGATTTAGCGATGCGAGAAAGCTGTGCGCGGGGGCTCGCGGGCGCCCCACCGGTATTTCCTATACGATCTTATCGAATCGATCCTCGCCAGCTACGATTAATACGATCGGACAGCAGGTGGATTTACCATTGTTATTATTTTAGCTGTCCTTCTCAGTGGCACGGGCTGTAAAGCCTTCGGACTATTTTCTCGGTAGATACACTGTGGAATAATGATAGAACGATAGGACGATAGTAAGGATATTATTTCGAATCAAGTTTCAACGATTTGTTATTCCTTCGCGTTTACGAATTATTAATCAAAGAGTGTCTATCGTTACTTTTCAGCCAAAAATGAGATTCAGAGAGAATTTTGAAAAATGTCCAATTGGATAAAAATCTGAAAAAAATATGAAAAAAAAAAAAAAAAAAAAAAAAAAAAAAAAATTCCTTCGTAAATTTTTCTGAATAGAGTTTTTTTAGAGTTGTTTATAATTTTTGGAATTTTTTTTCTTTTTTCAATGCATCAAAAGACCCGTATTTTGGATACGCGTTCGTTAAAAAAATACATGTATTACACTCAATTAATTAATTAACATTTTTTTTGTAATTTACCAAAGTTCTATCTTTCGAAAAAAAAAAATGTCAAATGTATACCTAAAATGATCTCGATATTGGTCCATTAGAGTAATTCTCCTCGAACCCTGAAGAATTTCTCTTCTGGTAGCCGTAGCGCCACGGGGGTGGCGTGCCGCCGTATTAGTGTTCATTTCGAAAGACTCGAAGATGAGTAGTCCTCGTCAGAGTGGGGGGGATGAGTTTCACGGGATATCAACGTGAAATACGACCACTGTCACAGCATCGCCTCCAGAAACACCCGCCGGGGTACAAAGACGAAAAAAAAAAAAAAAAAAAAAATCCCCAAAATTTCGTCAGATTAGAATGCGTAGCCGAAGTAAAGTCGAGGCGTTTATCTTCTAAGCGTGGAGAGCGCGATTGAGACTTGTATTTTAACCTCTCGGGAATAGGTATAGTAGTATCGTGTCCGATGGGGGCACCTGGCACCCTCGAACGACCTCGACTTAGCTCACTTGTTATATTTCACGTACTTTTCTTCCATCCCCCTCACTTCCATTCTTTTCGTTTTCTCTCTCTCGTACGTCTGGCACCCTTGGAGGCTCATAAAGACGACAATGTGCGATTATGCTTCATCGAAAGATCGTAAAGTCGCGGCCGGCGGCGAGGAGCGTCTCTTGGGGTCTCTCTCTCGCCCCCTCGGGCCTCGCGGCGGGGTCCCATGGGCGCGCGAGCACGCAGAACCATGGGCACGGGCCATCATAAATAATCCGCAGGAGCCCTCTGGCAGCCCGAGCCAAGCGGAGTTCTCTCGTGTGCCAGCGCGAGCGAATGTTTCGCTCGTTGCGTTATACGACTTTTGCAGTCCCGGCGGGTATCGAGGGGACATGACGAGGTTGAGAAAAAAAAAAAAAAAAAATGAAATAAAAAAAAATCTCAATCGTGTTACAGAACTGTACTTCTCTTTGGATCTCGAAAAGCGAAACATGATACGCTCGTTGGAATTTTTATGAGTGTACAACTTGTTTAGACGCTATTTCATCGATGCGGAAATCGAGAAATGCCGAATTTTTTTCAAAGTACTTTGTTTTTCGTTCGTATATAAGAGATAATTCGAGATTTACGAAAATGGTAAAGGATCGAGAGAAACGATTAGTTTCTTTTATTATTGTTTTTTTTTTTTTCTTTTTTTTTATATTTATTTGTCGAATGTCGTTTCGGTTTTACGCAGCGCTGACGTTTCGAGGTGTATACCAGCGTCTTTCTCTCATTCGTTTGACTGGCGTAATTTCGTTACACGGCACGGTGTGTCCGGCTCGCCTACAGCGAGCGAGGACAGCTCGCCGTGGGACGCCTCAGTGAAATATACGACTTTTCGGGGCCACCCGGTGGCCACGAAACAAACGTAACGGGGCGAACCCCGGGAGCCCGTGTGTTCGAGACGAGAGGCTCCGAGAAACCAAAAATCTTACCTCCGATGCTGCCGCGGCTCTTGGCTACCGGGATAACTGCTGCGAAAGACCGGATCGGTAGGCCTTAATTTTACCGCACCTCTCTTTTTTCGCTTCCACCACTTTTCACCATTTTTCATCTCTCTCGCTTCGTTCTTCGCTACCATTTCCACATCTTGCCGTTTTCCCGTTATTCGTTACCATTTTTCTGCTTTTGGTGCTCTATGAGAAAAATACGAATTCAACTGCTCTTCCGAAAAAAAAAAAAAAAAAAAAAACATCAATGATCATCGGGATGACGGTGATTCCTGAATTTTTTCAGACAACCGAGTCTCGGCGATTCTTTTTTTTTTTACTCCTCAAAAGAATTTTTACAGAGATTAGCTTTTTCGGAGTAAAAAATGTTTGGCACCTCTGCCGTCTCTTTCGCATCTCTGTTCCTTGTCGAGCCAATGACTGCCTCTCGGACGACATCTGTACCCTTCGGTTGCTGGTATCTAGAAGCTACCATAGTGACGACAAGAATGCCTATCTTAATTCTCGATTGACGTTTATTTATCTGGCGACGTTTAATTTTTATGGTCGCGATCCGGCGATAGGGTCAGGTAGCTCCCGCTGTGTGGTCCAACAGAGTCCGAGTCACAGCGGACGCGCGACCGGGGCCTCCGTTAAACTCGTTCGAATACCCACCGATCCGTGTTGCAGTGTATCGGTATTGGTGTGACAACGGCGATGAGTTTCTGCTGCCGTTATTTCCCCATTTTTTTCCTTTTTTTTACCCTAATCGACCACTTTGACTCGAGAGTTTCCGATATAGTAGTTTCGTCCATCGGGACGAGTGGGACGAACCCTCGCAGCATCCCTCAATTAACGTGGGGGTGCTGCGTGTTCAGATAAGAGAAACACGGGCGTCAAACCTCAGTGAGAATGCTACCAGGAAACGAAAAAGGAAACCCAACAGAGATGAAAAAGAGTCTCGAGAACTTCTATTAGGAATAAGTACCGTTAAGGCATTTGTGACGTGATAATAAATCGTTCGATCGACAGAGTTCCCATTCCCGTTAAACTGAACGGAATTTTAACGTATCGATTGGTCAGTTGATTTTTTTTAAGGGCGTACATCGTACCTTAGAGTACGAAATTTTGGTCACAAATTTTCAATTTTTTCGTTCTCTAAAATTATAGACGATAAAAAATTTTTTAAAAATTCCTATTCATAGTCGCAGGTATTTGGAACTTCGTAAAAAAAAAATTGGGTGACTTATTTTTTTTTGTCATGTTTAACGGTGGGAACTCTTCAGTTCAAACGATGTTTCGAAAAAAAAAAAAAAAAAAATTACTGTTAAGAATTTTTTTTTTTTTAAGATTCAATTGGATACCATAGTTTTCTAGAAAAAGAAAAGCAAACGATTCGTTTGAACTAAACTATAGTTCGAAGATTTTTATTTTCCCGAAGCGGAAGTATTAAAAGCGAACGAGAATATTGCCGTTAGAGTAGCCGAAGCCTTCCAGACTATCACTCTGCGTTGCACGCATTAGTTAGCGCCGGCTTTTCCCCCGACAGAGAGACCAAACACTTAACACCCGGACGTTAACTCGTTCACCGGCTTGTCTCATTATCGCGCTTGTTCTTCAAACAGTTTTCTTTATTAGATCATTCAATTACACAACATGCCGCGTCGTGATTGCACACAGTGTTGTAAAAATTATTCAATAAAACCGGTGCAATTACATTCGCGTCTAAAAACTTACGAAATTTTATCTCTCACAATATTTCTCTACGACTAATAATTCTCGAGCCTTCGTAGCCTTCGGCCAAAATGCGTCGTCGCGCTGCCGCGTTGATTCCAACTTTGACCGCTCGTATTTCGCAAACTATAGACTGTACCACATTTTTCTTGAGACAAAATCTCGTCGGTTATACCTCGAGAATACGACAATTTGTTTTCTCAAAGTTGTACTGAACCGTTTACGAAAACCATTAAAAAAAGCGCTTGTCAGAGATACAGACGTGAAAATGCGGACGAAGTAATGAAGCCGATGATGGCCCGGTGGGTGTAGAGACGCGCGCGCGCTTCGTTGAATTCCATTAACCGCGGAATAACCGGGCGAAGTAGCCAAGACTTCGAAAAAACGAACCTCGGCGAGTCTCTCGCATAATACCAATATGTTATCGAGTTTATTGGAGATTACTATCGGAGTGAGATATTTGGGGTCTCGCTGAACGCAGACATGTGCATATATATAAATATATATATATACATAATATTTTTTTTTTTTTTCAAACACATATAGATATGAACGAGTATATAGTTGCTTATAAATAAATGTATATATGGTATATATAGTTTGAACGTAGAGCGGGTTGATCCAGCGAGCGTTTACGAGCCTTTGCTCCGGCGAACGGGCGGCGTTTACTGCCAAATAATTAGCCCCGATTTAGTGGCGATTTCATTTAGCTCTCCTCCCGGTCAGCCCTATTACAGATAACTGCAGTGCACCGTGGAGAAACAAGTCCACGATGCGTATACGCGAAAGAGAGCAGAGGGGGTTGAAAGTCCGAGAGACCACCGTCGTCGACCCCTTTTTTATTACGCGTAAACCGTCCTCTTTATTTCCACGAAAGTTTGACCAACCGCAGGAGCAGTCCAACTTGTGTGCTCTCTCTCCGCACACTTTTTCCGCCTTTTATTATTATTTTACCTTATTTAGTAAAATAAAAAAAAAATATCTAACATCATTTAGGCGACACGATGCATCGTTGCCGAAGCTCGTCTTGAGTTATGTTTCGATGTGTTGCGTGGGTTCGACAATTAAGTGGTATCCAACACCGCGGTCCGTCGCCTTTATAGAAAATATTTCGAAAGTGCCGCGAGGTAGAAGCGGCACTTTTAATTTAGTTAATGCGTTCTTTATCCGGAGAAATAAGAGATCGAAATTGAAGAGCGCCGAGCAATATGCAATATACTTTATTTCATCAATTTCTCCTTTTACATTGTTATAAAAATTGAGGAAATCGAAGACACGAAACTTTGATTAGTTAATTACGTAAATACGCGAAAATTTACGAAAATTTCGTGATATAATGATAACATATTATACGCATTTTTAATTTTTTTTTAATGTATACTTCGTACCGAAAGATCAACGATTGCGCTTTAAAAATTAACTCAACTTTTTCTTTTTCTATAAATTTATTAATATTTCGTGTTTTTGGTACAATTTACCGAATCGATCATTTAATTCACGTCAATTGCTCCAATTTTTTAAAAATCGAAAAATAAAAAATTTATGAATCTGTAATTGATGTTCGACCGGTTTAATTGGTCATAAAATGATAAGAAAATGTTTGGAAACGATTATCCTGCAATAAACTCGCGAATAAAGTGAACGTCCCATTGCGCCCTCTCATAAGTTACGCGAACAAAGTTCAAACTGCTGTTTACCGGCGTTGAACTTTGCCGACAGCTCCTCGCCGCAGGCTTCTTTCAACGCGGAGCATTGTCCTGTCTCTCCCGTCTCTTGACGACTACAGTGCACGAAATACACGATCGTCCGTTACTCTTGCCACTGGCCAACCATCAGGAAGGAATCTTCACGCTGAGTCCGCGACAGGGGATTGTCAATCCTCGTCACTGCCTCTCTTCGCCCGCCCCATCGACGACGTCGTGTCGCACAATATTGCGAAGGGTTTGCGCAAAATATTATTAGCACCCCCGACGGTGTTCGGGTTGCTGCTGTACCAGCATTGGGAATTTCATCTCTTTTTCTTTCTGCTCTTCTCTCATCGACGAGCCGTCCGTTGGTCCGGCAAAAACCTTTAAACTGACGCCGATGACGACCCTCGGTGAGAGTATTGCTTGCCCCCGTGCGCAACAGGGAACTCCTCGTTTAGCTGTGCGAGAGGACAGCAACCCGCTGGGTGGCCTTTCAACTCACTCGATCGTCTGTCTTTCCTTTTATTTATTTTATTTATTTTTTTTTCTTTCTTTCTGTTCTCACTTCTTTCGAGACAGAAGCTCCCCGAGTACACCCCCCTCCGGGATAACAAATTTGCATGATTTATTTACGACCCCCTCGGCTACCTTTGGCTCGCTGACAATAACACAGAAGCAATGAGAGCGGAAACAAGTGTCTGAGAGATGAAGATGCAGGATGCGGAGTTCGGTACTTCCAAAGAGTGTTCAACCTTCGATTTGACTCGACCTTTTCCTCTTTATTTCTCTCTTTCTTACCGACAATAAGGACTCCATGAGCGCTGATTATTGAGGC
Source organism: Buathra laborator (assembly GCA_934046635.1). Classification (NCBI taxonomy): domain Eukaryota; kingdom Metazoa; phylum Arthropoda; class Insecta; order Hymenoptera; family Ichneumonidae; genus Buathra; species Buathra laborator. The sequence continues at coordinate 14,398,194 of OW203898.1, read as the reverse complement.
TTTACTGTCGCTCCCTTTTTTTTTTCTTCACGCAGAGCGGTAGAATGCTGATGCGTGAAGAAGGCACTTTATTTTTTCTTTGGCGTTCCAAGAGTCGAAATTTTCGGATTTTACGAAAAGTGAAGGTCCAATTTTGTAAGAATTCACGGAAAAAGGGAAGATTTTGTTGTCAACTTGAAAACGACCCAATAAACTGATTTCATCAGATAAGATTTTTCATCGAACTGAAAATCGATTTTTATTTATTTTTTTGTTAATACATTTTTCCGAGTGGGTTAACAAATGAAAAAAAAAAAAGAGAAAAACTGAAAAAATGCAAAGTGTCCTCGAAAAATATTACGACCCTTCTAAATTAAAAAATCCCCATCTTAATCCTGCAGCTATAACTACTGAAAATATTTTCCCGCACAATTTTCGTAAATACACGCAGATGTAGTCACCATTTTTTTTTAGGTGGTGGAAAACGGGCCGAAAAAGAATAATTTTGATAAAAGATAATTTAAATTTAATTTAAGAAAATTTTTCGAAGCGACTGTACGATCAATTCTGCGAGTTTCTCTCGTTGTGAAGTTAGTCTTTATCGTACCCTCGTCGCGAATGCACAAAGGGGATTGACAACAGCAAACAGTTTAGTGTCCCGTGCGTTTATTGTATCGGTACCTGGTCTACCGTACATTTAACGTTCCAGGGGACAGGCTTTCTCGACTGCCGTTGGCTTGTGCGCGTTCGCTTTCGTTCGCGAAAAGGAAAGAAACGGAGGACAGATCTGTTACTCCGGTTAGACTTCGCTCTCGGTTACCAATGACATTTGAATGCTTCGGTGCTATGTACCCCTCTCGTCGTCGTACTCGTCTTCCGATCAGACGACGAGGGGAAAGAGATAGGAAGAATCATTGCAACGAAACCACAGCGAGAAGGAATATATTAAGCCGAACGTAAAACCAGTAGCCCTGTCGAGTAAAAATCCTTTTTTCGTTATTTTTTTTTTTCTTCGCAAATCCCCTTTTAATCAATAATGCATTATATTTATTTGTCATTTCAATCGTCAAAATAACTACAAAGTAAAAATATATACATTATTTAAATTATTTACAAAAAAAAAAAAATGTAATATAGTATTAATAATATTAATGTTATTAATTATAATACATTTTTTTTTTTTTTTTCGAAATTATCTACTCTAAAAAAATTTGGTCCCCAGTATTTTTTTTCTTCAATTTTTTTCGACAAACGTGAATTGAGCAATTGAAATATTTTGTGTCAAGTTATTAATTTTATTAAATGGTATTATTGCAGAAGTAGTTTCGTATGTTAAACTCTGTTTTTCCGCAAGATAAATAACCGGAGCTTCCATTTCGATTCCGCTCGTTCGCGTCTCGTATCGAGATAGTAACGCTTTTGCGCCGCTTGAACGCCGCGAAATGTGCGTCGCGCTCACTTCCCCATCTCACCCTCTCATTGAATATTCCCCGAGTTATTTACGGGTACCCGTCGAGATTTATACGCCGCGTCTCTCGCTCGAGCCAAAAGTCTCTTCCCTCTTGGCGTTTGCATGTGCGCGCAACCCCCTGCGCTCTCCTCCTTCTTCGAGACGTTAGCAATGCGCGACTCTCGCTATTAGCTCTTGACTCGCCGTGTGCATTTCACAGATCTCTCACTCTCTCATTCGGACACAACCCGAAGTATATTTTCTCATTCCGGGAATCACGTTCATTTTCGCTCAACGCCTCATTCTCTTGTTCCCACGACGAGACTCCGCGCATTCCGTAAAAACGTATTAAAAAAATTACTAAAAATTACTCAATTACTTCGATCGATTTTTTTTTTTTTTTTTTTTTTCATAAAATAAAATGAATGAATTGCCTTTAGATAATTCGGCTTTTTTAAATCTTCGTTAGATATCAAGAATTTATCGAAACATCGAAAAAGATCGATTAATTTCCTTCGCACCGATTCCCAAGCGTTTATAAATTCTATTCTCTCTATTTGGTGTCTTCGATATACTGTACGCATATACAGAGGGATGCGTACCTATATAGATATAAGTTTTGTTGAAACATCAAGCCTCGAGGCCTCGAGGAGGTATATTAGCTGTCGTCGTTTCTCGCGGTCTTAGCATCGCGTTTCGTTGGGAAACTTACTCGCGGTCCGTTGATGCGGTCGGGGAAGGGAGGAGGAACTCGAGAGTTGCTCCGATGCTGAACGTGCGGGCACGTTCAGCCGGAGCATCTCAGACGGACGGGGGTGTCGCGGACGAAGATTAATGCTTGGACCGTAGACGTTAAGAGCGACGACGAGGTGCCCCCGAGCAAGAGAAGCTGCACCGGCAGTAACAGCAGCAGCAGCAGCAGCAGCAGCAGCAGCCAAGGCAACCGAAGCAAAAGCAGAAGCATCTTCCCTTCGTTTCTGTTCGACTGACTGGCGTACCGTCTGGACAGACAGATAGATGTATATTTATACGAACGAACGTACGAAAAAGAGAGGCCAAGATATACGATAAAGAAAGCTAACGAAAAAGACAGAAAGAAGAAAAGAAAAAAAAGAAAAAAAAAAAAAAAAACGACGAGGAAGAATGCTTGCTGTTGGAGAAAAAGAGTGACTGCTTCGAAACGTCAACTCGAATGTAACGGCGAAAGAATCGATAGAAGAAATCGAGAAACGAGCTGCAACGGTACGAGAGTTGTCCACCGATTGTGCGCCAAAGATACAGTACCGAATAGCCGTTGGATATGTGGAAATTGCTTCCAATTGCGGGGGAGCACTTAAATCTATTTTACAATTCTGCCGCTGTGCAACGCGACGCGGCTTACGCTTCTCGTTTCGAATAAATCGATACCTACTATTCGCATTGCCGATCTATTATAGGCGACGATCGAGAATCGATACGAATCGTACTTGGCGCGTTCCGTTTAATTCCGCACAAGTGCATACGGTAGACATGTACACACACACCGATAGGGAGACGCAATGCGACACACAGCGTGATAAATTTCGCCTCGCGATACAAATCACCGCTGAAACAAATCGCGGAGATTCTCCGCGCAGAAAAGCAACGCATAGACGAGCCGGAATCGACGATACCATCTACGTGTGGCGGATTCAACAACGAACTCGAACGCTCTAAGACACGCGGTTTAGAACAATCCGTCGAGAGTCGATCGTTCGACCGATTTTTCTCGATCGGCGGCGCGTCTTTTGCATTTTACATTTCTGGGGATATTTTGCCCGATTGACTAAGTTTCGATAAATACTCGTCAATATTTATCATTTGGAGGGATCCTTTAGGATTTGATTCAATAATCATTTGGGTTGTTTTTTTTTTTTTTTTCATTTGGCGAACCGAATGAAAAAATGCGTTTTATGGGGTTTATGAAACTTCTTTTCAGTCATATGAGACGACAATTTTTTTTTTTTTTTTTTTTTTTTTTCGGACTATAATTTTGATGAAACCAGAGCCCATTTTTTCAGTCTGAATTATCGGAATCAGGGGATTTTTAACTCGAGACACCCGTTTATAGGTCATTTAAACTCGTAACTAATTGACGCAGTTTCTTCGGTTTAAGAAGTTACGTCCCCATTTGGTGCCCAATAGCTTATTTAGCTCGTGTGCGGATGCCACATATAGTCGTTTCGTCTATCGATCTTTATTGCTGCATGCAAAAAGTAAGGGTTGTTCGACAAGCGTTTAAATAATTTCTGATCCATGCTATAGACTACAGCCGTACTGTTTAATGTTACGTAGCACTATGCAATAGATCAACAGAGTTTCTACATAGATCGCGATTGCAACTACTATGTGAACGAAGTGCGTTGTAATGTGTACTACTTATAGATATACCGCATGCATCGACGCAGCGCGAACGTTCCTGAACGACGTAACCCACAATGGTCCCTGATGCATCGCCGCAATTACGCGAACGAACGCTATACCGCTTACATAATCCCACCTGAATCAATTAATCACCCCGTGATTTACGGGTGATTCGTTAATCCTTCGTACGGCAGAGCCGCGTAGTCCGCGGTTGTCGTCGTCGTCGTCGTCGTCGTCGTCGTCGTCGTCGTCGCGTGTATACGGGAGCCGAGTTTCCATAAATCAGTCGACGCGGATTCTTCGCGAGACTCAATTCAAGATCTTCTTCGAATCGTCTTCTACCTTTTAAGCTAATGCGATCTTATTAATTCTCGCTGAAATGTAGTATTCAGACTTTTTTTTTAAATTTTAGTCACGAGATCAAAGATCATTTTTGTCTCCTAAAAATAATGTAAATTTATCACCAATAATCTAATATGAATAATAATCAAAATCATATAAATATTTGTATTATTAATGTTTGATATTCTGTTTTTTTTATTATTATTAAAAATTAATTAATTAATATAAAATTATAATAATTAATTAATAATACCATTTTTTTAAATCATTTTGGTTATTTTAATAAATTTACTTTATTTTTGTGAGACAACTATTCTCTCCGCGTTTATTTCTATCGACAATTTTCCAGCTACAATATTTCGTAATACACTCTTCTAAAACGTGGGATTTTATGGGATTTTATGGATCTTAATAAAGAATGCTGTGCCGTCCGAACCCACGTATACATCGATATCGAAACTATACCTCCGAAGATGTGAATAACGCAGAGATATAAATCACTTGAGATCAATTAGACACGAGGGGATCCGGGAGCCGATGATCCCGAAGGTAACGGCGCGTTCGCGCACCCGTGGAGGTCTACTATTCTTTATTTCTTCCTCCGTTCGATCCTTCCGCCAGATGGTTACCGCTTTGGCGAACGAAAGAGAAAGAATAGGATGTCTAACGCTAAAAAACAAACGAAACTGAAATGAACAAATCAGCGTCTATTTCTTGTAAAGCATTGTCTCCGTCATGCCGATCGCGATCTCTCGATTTCCTAACCTCAAAACTTCACAACAGCCAATAGGAAGGCAGACCCGGGAAAAGTTGAAATACGCGCAGTAAAGTATCAACGAATGACCTCAGCGAATATGGCACTCTAATATGGAATCAGCGTCTATAATGGTACCTAATTCTTCAGAGTGCCGTATTCTCCATTTTTTTTTAACGGCGTCTTCCCTATTTGAAGCCGCGATCGGTAAGAGAAGTTGATATCCGACTGGACTCAAGGAGTTGTCTCCCAGTCAGTGGCTTTCTCGATTCCAGTTCGATGTTTCTCTTCTCCCCCAGCTGAACGCACCGGTGTTCGCCGAGCGGTCAGTACTGCCTACTTGCAGTTCGGGTCCTCCAGAGCACAGTCCAGAGTCGAGTTCTCGAACGCTGACCGAGCCAACAGCCCCAACGTTCGATATCAGATCGCTCGTATAAAACTATCGTATCGTTTAAATACGCACTGAAAGGTGAGGCGATGCATCAGGAGATACGCGGGCGGTGGCAGCAGCCCCACGGTCCGTCGGACTCGTCCGTCCGTCGATCCGCGCCGAAGATACCCGCCTTGGAATCCATGGGAACCACGAAGAACCATGCTTAAGCGCGGCGCCCGCGCGATCGCGCTCCTTCAACTTGCTTCGCTCGCGCCCGTGCTGCTCCCCCCTTTCCCACTCGGCATATAACCCCTTCTGTTGTAAGCTCTACCCGATGCCAACCCGTCGACAACTCTTCTCCAACCCTTTCTCACTTTAGCTCATTCATACGCACGGAGTGTCTCGTTTCGTCCTCTTCTACTTCCAGATTCTTCATCCCGCGATCTTTGGTAACGTCTCTTACGAGTTAATGCAGCATTTCTGATTTCATCTTGTTGATTTATTTTTATTAATTTAATTAACAAAAAAAAAAAAAAGAAATGAAAAAACAGAATTGGAAAGTAACTTTACTGTTTTGCCGAACCTTGATCTACTTTTATCGATTTTAATAAATCCCATCGATTCTTTTGCGAATCGCGTTCCTTCCACATGACTACATTTTATTCCGCATTTTAATCTGCGACGCGCGGAGAGTTCTACTCTCTTATCCCGCTGTAGCGAATCAAGTAAGGATATACACTTGTAACCACTCGTCGTCGTTCCTCGTTACGCGCCTTTAAGGGGAACGAAGGCAGTTAACGTAATTGCGGCCGGAATTGGCATAAAGCTTTGAGAGAGGAAACACGTTGGTGCACTCGGCGCAGTTACTGCGCGAACAGAGTTTCTCTCTTACATCGAAGGCGTCTTGGTATAAGTTTGTACCTTCTTCCGATACTTACGCGCGCCCCGTTTGCGTCTCTCCTTGCCGCGCGAGAGGCAAGGTAATCCTCGATCGCATGGACCGATATACGCGCTCTTCGCTTTCAGCGCTTTTCATCTTACGGTTTCACTCTGTTTCGCATGATCGCCCGGCATACCCCGCGTCACACAGTTGATCACTTGACGGATCTCCTTGACACGAACGCTCCGACATCGTAAGAGATTCCCAAACGATTCCTTGCCGTTGCGTGCGCTCCTTTATTTCTCCATCGTACGTGCGATTCTACCCGCCCTGTTGTTGTTGCCCCCGTCTCTCACACGAATACGGATTATTTTCCCGTAATTGGTGTGGCATTCCACCGCGTTATGAGTTAATTCCCGTCCGATCGAGACTTCGAGATATCGTGGAATCGATGCGAAACACTGTAACCCGAGAGAGGGGGAGAGATCGGTCGAAGTGCGGTTTAACGATCGGTAAGGATGACAGACGCTCTGGCGGCGCATTCGATAGAATTTTAATGTACGGAATACCTTGGAAAGGCGGCAAACATTTTACCAAGATCGGGATAATGGTCTTCAAGATAACATTTTTATGGGTTTATGTGAAAAAATCGGAAAGGCATACATTTTTAGAGGTTAAACATTGAATGAATTGCGTAAACTCGTCACGTTTGGTACCGCAACGTCATCGATCTATTTAATAAATACATCTCAATGACGATGAGGTTGTAATTGCAAATGAAACGCAGTTCGATGAATGAATGAAATAACACAGAGAGAAAGAAGATACAAGAGCCATTGAATCTTTTGCAAAGCGCCCCCCGGATGTTCCGACAGGTGAAAGAATTGTGAAGGTGTGTTTGACGACTATACAGCGGCGAATATCACGGCGCTGTTAAACTGAACAAATAGGAAGAGTGGGAGGAGTGCGCAATCTGAATTTTTTTTTTAAAGGGTGCAACTGCCGCTCGCGCTTATTGTTCGGCTAATGATGGAGTGGAAACCTGACAGGTGAAACCCAATACAGCTGGTAGTTGTAGACACTACGCTACGTCTGTATATATGGTGTGTTCATCCATCAGGGTCCCCCCCTCCCTCCCTCTCCCTCCCTCCTGCCCCGGCGCGACGTTCTCCAGACGCACCCCTGTGCCCCCGCGAATCTATGTAAACTTGTATATCTGTATACTACTGTCTCGAGCTCCATGACACTGTGGGACCCAAAATTCTCTCAAGATTCTTACGCAACCTGACCAGAGGCATTCGTTCTCAACGCTCTTCGAACGTTGTATGACATCGAAAAAATCAATGATATTTTACACAAAAAATTCGTGTAAATTTTTTTTTTTTTTTTTTTTTTATGTGAATAGTTATGTTGTAAATTCAATATCTACGAATGAAAAAAAAAAAAAAAAAAAAAAAAAAAAATTGCCGATTACATTTACGCTTCCAATTTTTTTTGCGACTGTATAATTCTATGCAAACTTTGATACTTCGTAGTTGAAAGGTTTAAAATGCTACAACTACAGTAGAAATGAGATCGCTGAAGTAACGGTGTTACTGTAATACTGGTAACGGTTGTCGATTAATCGCACGCACGATTATTACATTAACATCAACATAGCTGAATGAGATACTATTCAGCATGAACGCCTTTCGCATCATGTATATCTATGCAAAATTGACGATAATTCACGGATTTGCGTCGGCATTACAGCGAACGGTAAGCTCTATCTACTTGCGTTCGAACACATTGCTGTAGAAATCACGAAAGAGTATTAAAGGCATAATAGCAATCGAGAAGTAGCGACAGTTTTATAAATATAAAGAGACTATCATTGCAGAGAGACTCCAGTTTATTCACTTTTTATTTATTTGTTTTCCATTCTCAACCGGTATTGCTGCATCGGCATCTTTACGATTTACGACATGTTCACTTATGATACGCAGCGTAATTAGTGTTATCTGCAAGCGACCTAAATCGACGCGTGTCCGGATTATAACTGAGCATTTATGTGGTTAAGAGACTCAAACTACCGTGAAGATAGTTGGATTGATAGCGCGATCTATTCAGAGCCGTTCATTCCAATATTACGAAAGCGTTTTTCGATGTGATAACATAGTTAGCGAGGCTTCTAGATTCGCAGTGTCCTCAAAAAGCATTACGGAACCTTCTGAAAAAAAAAAAAAATGAAAAATAGGAACTTTGAATAATCAGAGTCTGATAGCTCTGATCACGTGTCGACGAATTATAACAAATCGTCAGTTTACGAAGCAATTTTGAAAAACTTCGTTCCTAATATGTAACAGGGGATGGAAAAGATATTTTGATAATTTTTTTTTTTTTTTACTGGGATTTTAGATACCCGAGAAACTGGATTTGTCAATGCAATAACAGCCGCAGGAGTAACTTATGCGGTAACGAGAGCCTGTACGATGGGAGAACTCGTCGAGTGTTCCTGCGACAAAGTCACCGCGAAGGGTGAGAATTGATGAGATATTTTTATAGATTTTTTTTTTAATCAAGAAAATCGAGAAATTGTTATTTTGATTGTTATCGCTATCGGCTCAATACGCGCAGGTCGCAAACTCGGCAAGCAAAGTGCAACTGGAAACGCTGAAAAAAACAAAAATGTCCCCATCGAGGGCGACTGGGAATGGGGCGGTTGCGGCGACAACGTTAATTTTGGATTCAAAAAGTCCAGAGATTTTATGGACTCACCTTACCGGAAGCGCAGCGACATCAAAACCCTTGTCAAGTTGCACAACAACGATGCTGGTCGTCTGGTAAGTTAAATTGTAAAAAAAAAAAAAAAAAAATGAAGATTTTGAAAAACTTAAAAAATCACTGTAACTTTGAAAATTCTTTGCCGATTCCGGCCAAATTCAATAGCGAACAACTTTGATGGCAACTCGACTTTTGTACAAAATTTCAGCTTAATCGCTCAAAATTTACGGCAGCTATTTTGAACCACAGATCGAGATTTGCAGACATTGATTTTTGAAACATTATCAACACATTTGCATGAAAATCAAAAAAGAAAACAGAATTTCACGGAAACAAAACTTTCTCCATGAAAAAGCAAAATGATCGATTATCGTTCATCGGTATCTGAAATTTTCAAATAATTCATTTAGGCGGTGAGAAACTTTATGAGAACCGAATGCAAGTGTCACGGTCTCTCGGGTTCTTGCACGGTGCGCACATGTTGGCGAAAGATGCCGTCATTTCGAGAGGTGGGAAATCATCTAAAGGATTCGTTCGACGGCGCCGCGAAGGTAATACCGAGCAACGACGGTCACAATTTCATGACTGAGGGGCCGACGATCAAGCCGCCGGGTCGTTTCGATCTCATTTACAGCGAGGATTCGCCGGATTTTTGTAAAGCCAATCGGAAAACCGGATCATTGGGTACACAGGGAAGACAGTGCAACTCCACGAGTCCGGGTGTCGAGGGATGCGAACTTCTGTGCTGCGGTCGCGGCTACGACACGAGGGTAGTCAAGGAAAAGGTTAATTGTCAATGTAGGTTCAGATGGTGTTGCGAAGTCACTTGCAATACTTGTCTCGTCAAGAGAACCGTCAACACGTGTCGCTAGTCCGGTCGTCGATACAATATTTTCCTCTTTTTTCTTCTTCTCGTTATTATATCGTTATTTTTTATCCTCGATCATCATTACGGACCGCTGGAAGACGATCGATTCTCGCTTTTCAATTCAATACGAACCAAAAAAAAAAAATCATAATTCATTTTTTATTCGGCGTTGAGAGGAGCTATTCTGGCGAAGAGTTTTTCATTCGAATGCCGGTGTTTCTTTAATCGAACTAATATTTTTACAGATATATTGGATAAATATCTGTAATTCGAAGTTTAGGAAATTGATTTTCATGTGTTTCTTATGTAAGCCGCCCGGACATAGCGTTCTTGATCTCTTCAGCTCCAAAATTTAGACGCTGAGACCGCAATAATAAAAATCTCGATTCTTCATCTCGGATCTCAATTAGTTGACTATCGATCGATTTACATTTTTTTTTTTTTTTAATTATAGTTTTTTTGTAATTTCATCGACAGCTTTCCGGTTTCTTTTTGAACTCTCGAAGGCCGTTGTTCAATTTGTGATTTACGCCTACGTTATTATTATTATTATTATTATATCTATATTAAGTAGCATATACACGATAATTATACACGATACACGATAAATTAGTCCATATTAATCGCATCTGTTTCATATTATAAATTGTGATTTAATATTCAGTCGTAATTAATTCGCGCCTACGATAATGTGGCCATACGTATTCGTGCCTCGAGCTTCTCTATGTTAATATTATTGGTGATGCGATTGGGGGGGCAGCGAGGGGAGGAGAGCAGAAGTAACTCCATCGGCGCAGGATTCTTCGCGGCAGATCTTGGCTCGCGGAATCATAATTAATTATCGATCTGAAGTTATTCTGGATCTTTCTTTTTTGATCGTCTAAAATTATGCGTTTTTTTTATTTTTTTTTTTTCTTCATTTTTTTCAATCATTTCTTTTCGTATAAAGCTTTCCATGTATCTCTGATTTCGCGCGTTTGTCGACTGTGCGACAAAGTCAAACGACACATTTTTTTTTTTTTTTTTTTTTTTTTCGTTCCTTTCTTTTATTCTTAGGCACAATAATCAATTCGGTGTATATGTAAATTCGTTTTTGTTTACGTAGATACGCCTTAATAATAATAATTAACTTTAGCGTCGATTTTAACGAAATGAAAAACATATATATATATATGCTCTCCGATTGTATTTCTTCTATTTGTACATAAGACTGAAATGATTTTATTATTATTATTATTGTTTTATCGTTTCAGACGTGATATTTAGCTTTACGTCGATGAATGTGCCTGCGATTGAGCGAAAGCAAAAAACAAATCAAATTTTTATCGAATAAAATGTGTTTATACAGCCTTCAAATTGTCGTCGAACGTCGCTTATTCAACTTGCATTTTATTTTCAGAATACGAACGTATGAAATGACTTGCATTTTTTTTAATTTTTAAATGTCGTCTATAAAAAAAAACAGATTTTTCCTGCTACTTTTTAAATTTGACCCCCGATAATTTTTTTTACAAAATCGGAACATAACCGACAAAAAAATCGCATGGAATTAGTGATGCGATTTTTTTTTTTGCTTAAAAAAATGATAAAACACATTTTTTTGCCCCCCACACGATTCAAAACGAAAAAATATCCGCAGACATTATTTCGTTCCAAAAAGTTTTTTTTTTTTTTTATACAATTTCATCGAAGTTTTTATGTTCGAAAATATAAAAACTTCGAAATTTTTTATAAATATATTTTGCGAAGAAAACTTAACAGGTGAGATTACGAAAAAAAAAAAATAAAAAAAAAACAATATAGGAAGTCTTTTGACACGTTTATCTAACGTGTAAATGTCTCTAATCCGTACAGCCCGTTGCTATACCGCGGCATTAATAGCCTTTGGAAAGAGGCAAAGACGCGTCCGTTGCTTATAAAGTTGCACGACAATCTCCGTCCATCTTTCTTCGTAGTATAAATAATAAATACTTGAAAAGATAAACGGGTACCGAAGTGGATTCCAATGTGTCTCGGGACAGTGGGGGTCACGATAAAGAGTCGTAGGAATTAGGAAGAAACACGTGGACGGGGCCTTTAAACGGCACGATTTCTCGCGTACGCTGTAAGAGCATCAAAAGCGGATACCCCTTTAACGGTTTCGTGTAGATCACAAGCTTTTACCAGTAATTTAACTTTATAGGGATGCTTCTCAATCGACGAAGCGAAGCGAGCGCGAGGAACGACGAGCGTTTAAAAGAAAAGAGGAGAAGAGAGTCGATAATACCTCTCGCGTGGTTTTGACTCGTCGCGTACGTTTCGTTCGAACGAAAGAGAATGAAGATGAGGAGAAAAGGTAGAAGGATGGAAGGATAGAGAAAAGGGGTTATAAAGAACTCCTGTCTACATCTCCTATAAAATAGTTTTACGACGAGCGAGGAATTTCGCGTGATCATAAAGCGCCAGGCGCGCGTATCGCGCGTAACCACGCATCAAACGCGCTTTCGACTATACAACCTTTCCATTCCTTTTTTTTCTTTTTTTTTTTTTCTATGTCATGTTCTTCTGATTTTACAGTCTTTCCCTTCGTTTCTTCGGTGTTCGGGGTCGATACGTCGTAAAATTATACCTTATATCGTAGGGCCGGTAGGTGGAGGGAACACGACAGACGAATAAAGGGGGAGAGACCCGAGGCTAGTTGTTTGATGAAGTAAAAAAAAAAAATTAAAAATATCGTTTTTATAGTTGAAAAAAAAATGAAAAAAAAAAAAAAAAATAGTGCATACTTGACTCCCAGATTTCGAAGTTACCGATGCAAATAGTGGGGTGAAAGATGATGAATAAACTGTACCGAAAGAAAAGGACGATAGCGGCGGTGGGGATTTTTTTGCGGGTGAAAGGGAACTGTGGGGGTTTGTCTGCTCTTATCCGCGTTCGCGCAATTAACCCCACCGCTTTTCGGGCCCACGGGGCGCGATTAGCCCATAGCCAAGAGATTGGTCTGTTTCGTCTCGACTGGGTGGTCCCGGGTTTCGGGATAATTTGGCCCTCCCGAAGTCAGAGCCTTCCGGAGGCCCCCCGATATCTTCGTCTTTTTCGTTGAGCGTCGAGGGAAAATGGCCCCCTAAAATTGGCTCTCGACTCTCGTCACGATCTTTCTCGCTCGCGATCATCGAGAAAAACACAATGAAGGGAATAAAAATTAAAATGGAGAACGTTATTTCACGGAAATCAAATTAAATCCCACAGCAATCAACAGTCACTGCAAAAATACCCATTAAAAAAAATTTAATTATATCGTAAAAAAAAATCGTTTTTTAAATAAAAAAACTTTTTCAAATCGTTCTTAAAAGTTTTAATTCGAAAAAAAAAAAAAAAAAAAAAAAAAAAAAACGGAAATGGGAAAAAAAGTATGTGACGCAGTTGGAGAAGTAAGACGTCGAGAAAGTCGTATAATAATTCAGTGAATGGTGAGTAACTGCAAGCAAACAAGTAGTATGAACTCCGAACGTGCCGGCCGCTCATGTGTGGCCGTTGCGACGCTTGCCATCGGCAGCCAGTGGGTACACACGCGAACAGCGCACTCCGCACACGTTTGCAGTTCGTGCGTTTCTGTCGCGCGTTATTAATCACACCCGCATTAACGACTTTTTGTACCTTGTCGTCTGTGTTAGACTGCGCCCCACCGTACGAGAAACACGCGAGAGTAAACTCCAAAGAGTGTCGCTCTCGTCGACTCATTGTTCCGCGTTTAATCGTTCCGAGAACTGGCTGATTGTTTGGCGTGGGAGAGTTTCAGACCAGTCTTCCAGCTGTATATACCGCGACAGGTATGTCTCCGTAAAACATTTCTTTTAAAATCGTTTTCTCTCCTTTTCGTTCCATTTTTTCAAATTATTTCGCAATTACTATTCAACTCGCTACCGATCACGCATATCGAAATAATTACGCTGATTAAACAATTTTTTTTTAAATCTTCCGCATTCTTTGTATCGACAAAAAAAATTGATAACACTTGATATCAAAATTGATAAAAATTCGCGATCGAAAATTTTGAATTATACAAAATAATGATAAACACTCGTCACCGCAGTAGAGAAGATACGCTAATTGGTATCCCATTAAAATAATATTATAGATAAAATCACCTGCGGGAAGGTTATTCCCATCGTGAAGAAAAAAAAAAAAAAAAAAAAAACGAAGGAGCAATCAATTAATTAGTTTATCTACTATCATTTTAATAGATTGAATCTTATCTCGCGATTGAAGTCTGGTAATCGATAACTCGCGTTGAATCGGTAGCGCTAATGCCCGTTGCGTATATTAGACGTAATTATTCCATCGTCAATCCCGCAGTACCTTCGTATGTGTATATGTAATTGATGATTATTACGTATGAGATCGAGCGAACGCTGCCTCGCGGTAGGTACATCACATATTTATAATATATACATATATATAGTGTATATATTCATCCCATATATACGATAACATACCAAGACATAGACATATGATATTCGAGTACGAGAAGCAAAGACGACGTAGCATAAGACATTAAGACGCCGGAGGTGGTCGCGGTTCACTCTCGTCCTGTTCTCTCTCAGTTCGGTTTATTCATCGGTATCTTGCGGCCAACGAACAGGAAGAGAGAGATCCCCTCTCCCTCCCCTTCGGACGCCAATATTAATTAAACGATCCCATAAGAACCGACAAACTGGCCGTACGTTACACACTTTACTGGTCGGTCCCCTTCCCCGTGCGAAGGACGTTAAAATGTTCCAATCTTAATTAGGTAGGTGTTTACAGGAGGATCATTCCGCGGCGTGTTGGTCTTTTCGAATGGCTTGTACACACTCGTAGCTACACCGTGTCCTACCCAACCACCACGTATGCATTATGTATATTACGAAAGATTTTTCGCTTTTCAACGAGGCGAACAACCGATCGGCTCAGCTTGCTTGACGAGATTCGAGAGCGAAAAGAAGAAACGAGCGCTCTTCCGGTTGCTGTTTTTTTTTTTTTTTTTTTTTTTTTTATACCATTGGTGAAGTTTCCGAAGCGAAAAAGGCGGAGGTTAAGAAAATGGCGGCACTTTTCTTTGGTTGAAAATTTCGAAGTTTTTTTTTTTTTTTTTCTCTACAAAGGCTTCGATTGCATTCTCAACGGAAGCGCTACAAAGAACTATAATTACCGTTTGTTTTTCCGGCGATCGATCACTCGAAGAATTCCTCGGCGAAAATAGCGAAACATCGACTCTCGACGCGGCGAGCGCGCGCTTCGAAGTTCAAACGAGGAAACGCGTTTCGGATAACTCGAGTGAGAATACCGGAATATAATGGGCGAATAGAGAGACGAGCCAAGAGAAAGAGAGAGAGAGACTCGCCGGTAAAAGCGCATCTCGTCAATTGAGGTCTCGTTAGACACGCGTTTAGAGACACTTAGACCATTCCCCGAGGGAAGTTAGATGCCAACTATATTTTTCTATGGTTATGCCGAGTTACTCCGCGTTACTCGGATAACTCTCGATATTTCTTCGACCGCGAGAGTCACTCGACCCGATACCGGAAATTCTCGGTCGAGTTGCAGCGGTACATTCGTTAATTCTCGTGTTGTTGGCATTTTTATCGGCAATTTTTTTAAATTTTCCAATGAATAAAAAAAAAAAAAAATGGTACGCCAAATACTGAAAAAATGAAGAAAAAATTATCGAAAACGCCGAAATCGTTCAGTATACATGTTTATAGAGAAAGAGAGGCATAAAGTTCTACTGTGCTATATTGAAAAAAAAAAAAAAAAAAAATTCGTAAAGTTCCGTGGAAAATGTGCATTATCACGGATACATGACTTCGACACAGATGCGTAATAATGATCGGCTAGTTGTTTCTCGCCGATTATATTTCTATACGTGGCCAATGAGAAGAAGACCTCTCGTATCTGTAATACGGCACGAAAGATCTTTGGCATCATTCTACCGCGCGCGCGCGGGGAGGGGGGGGGGGGGTGCAATAATAACTATTTACGATTTACTTTACCCCCAAACCCTTCTGACGTACGTGCGCGCATGACTCTGT
This sequence comes from Buathra laborator, assembly GCA_934046635.1. NCBI lineage: Eukaryota > Metazoa > Arthropoda > Insecta > Hymenoptera > Ichneumonidae > Buathra > Buathra laborator. The sequence goes on along the minus strand of OW203898.1, from coordinate 14,382,353 downwards.
AATATACTCGGTACTGTTATTACGGACCCGTAAATGTATAAGGATACGTTGACGGTTAATGGAGGCAGCGTAAAGCGCGAGGCATAAAGCTTATATGTATATATACCTCTTTATATCGCGGTGTATTATAATATGTATGCCGATGTGCAAAAGATGCACAAGTGGGACTAATTGGCGTTGGCGCGCGCGCGCGATCGCGAGATCACGAGATATTTAACATTATAGTTTTCTATCGGATTGCCGAGGAGAATTTCTGCGCGAACGAATGATCGTAAGTATAATGCCGTGAGGAGGGAACGAGAGAACGGCCGGTAGCCGAGGCCTTTATCGCGGATAAATGGAGAGATGTGCATCGTCACGGTTGGGCCTTCGAATCGTTAATTCGAGGCTTTCGATAGATTTCTTCTATTCCACTCGGCTTATCCATTCCGCGCGTCTCGCCGCGTTTCACGGCTTCGAATTTCATTTCGCGAATCTCTTTTTTTTTTTCTTCGAATTTAATTTACCGACGAATCGACAGAGTGAAACAATCATTTAGAAATTTGATAAATTTTTATCTTATTTTTATCTTATCTATTCACCGGAAAAACGTAACACCCGGTAATTCGTAGAGTTTGAGTTATAACCACAAGGCAATCTTCAACAATATTCCTAGTCGATTTATCTCGTATCTCGATATCTCGATCTCTATTCGTACTCAGCCGGCCGCGAGCTCTTTGAAACCCGGAAGTTGAAAACTATAGATTTCACGGTTGAAGGGACTGTGCCAACATTATAGATAGATGAAATTTCACGGACGAAGATATCTCTCGCGGGCGGCCAGTGAAACGATTTAAATGTACTAAACTATTATAATATTCTTTCCGCTTCGAATGTCTCGCGCAAACTCGAGTTACACCGGACGTACCTCAACTTTAGTTTCAACCGGCCGATAACTACCAGCGTGTCTCGGTGAATAGAGGCATAAAGACACGGTGAGCCAAACGCCGAAGAGTCTCGATATATATATGTATACAAGAGAGACGTTCGGTGCAGGTCGATAAATATGTTGCTTTGGCGCGCGCGAGAGAGGGGCGCACCAAACGGTTTGACTCGCACGTTGTATAACGTCAGAAGAGAAGAAAGAAAAAGGGAATATGGCTCTCCGCGCACTATGTTCCCAAGAGTTTCACAGTGTATATTATAGTATAGACAGAACGGAGTGAGGGGGTAAAGTACCAGTACAAGAATATGAGAGACTCCGGCTGTGAGGGGGTCAGACGAGATTTCTCGAGTAACAGAGAATAAAACAACAAAAATAATAATAACAATAATGATAAATAAACATTTTTTTCAAAATGTAGAAAAAAAAAAATAAATACGAAAAGCGACGAAGTAAGAGAGGGAGAGAGAGAGAGAGAGAGAGCGAGCGCGCGGCAGGTGAGTGGGAAGAGAAGGACATTGTACGCAGCGCACATGGGGCAATGTAGCTATACGCGCTCGTAAAGCCATGCAGGATAGCCGTGGCAGGCATATAACCCTGTTGAAGAGACCCCGAGAGACGATGGAAGAAAAACAAAAGAAAAATACGAACGATGAGGAGAAAAGACTTGAAAAGGCTGTAGTTCGACTTTACTTGCATATATGCATATCTCAATATATATATATATATACTATATTATAGCATACATATTACATACTCGAGCCAACGGTGCAACACACCGTACAATATCAGCATAAGCAGTGCAAGCTGCACTTCTCTATCCACGGGACATTCGAATTCAAATTGACGCAACTTCCTCCCGGCTAATAACGTTGATATTTTATTGATCTCGAAAAATGTTTCGATGGCATTGCGAAGTTATCGAGTACAATTATTTTATTCGATGAAAGACTTTATTCCTATTTTTTGACAATGTTGATAAAAAAAAAACACGGAAATTGTCAAAATAAGAATTTCGGAAGCATTTATATGAAATATGTTATATATTTATTAAAATAATAATAATGATAATAATTTAATGAAATTTTAGTTCGAATGGAATAAAAAAAATATATATATCGAAGGGATGATAATAATATTGTTACAGTTGACACAGAATCTCCTATAGGGTGGATGTTCGCGCGTTATATGGCGAAGCGCGCGGACATCTTCATCCGCGCCGGGGCGCCTCTGATTTATCCTTATTAATAAAACTTTAAAGCCCTGTTAACATGTGCTGTTTCGAGAGGCCCATAGAAGATTTCTCGGTGGTCGGAAGGGTTTTTTTTTTTTTTCGTTTTATTTCTTAACTGGTATCTCGCAATGGTCTTTCGAGATATCGCATCGGTATTGCTTGCGCGCGACGCTCTCGGTTTGGGGGGGCCAAGCCGATGGGGTACCGAAACCGCTACGCGATGCTCCTCTTCTCTCCTCGCTATCTTTCGTATGGTCCAATGGACACGGGGGCCAAGCGGAGCTCCGAGCACGACGACCACACATCCGCGACGCCGCTCGCGCAGCGGGTCGTCCAACGAAGAGGATTCAGAACGCGCGGGCGTCCGAACGCTGTGTTCACCGCGACGCAGCACGTACGCTTACCTCCTCTCTGATATGCCTCTCTTATACGACTATATAGCAACGGCAGCACAACGGGCAACGATATCAAGCATTATTAAAACTACATAAACACAACGGGGTCCAATGGAGAAGGGGAGATCTTGAGCACAACGAGTTATGTGCCGGACACGGTTGTGAATTAAGCGAGGGCGACGACGACGACGACGACGACGGGAATAAAGCGCGAGCGAATAAAGATCGTGTGCGTGCGAGCGAAAAATTGCATCGTTTTTTTTTTATTAATTTTGTTCCTTACTTCGCGTCGGCGGGGAATATTACGAGATTTTAGAAAAGATGAAATTTTTTTTCAAAAATATCTCGATTCATCCTTCTTGATTGCAATTACCAATAAATTGATGTTTTTTTAAATACATTTTTGATTCCGTACAATTGTCGAAAGTAAAATTCAAATTTTTTACTTCTTTTTTTTTTTTAATCACGAAAGACAAATACGTGAATAAAAACTCAAAAAATAAACACAAAAATAACGAAATCGAATTTTTCGAAATTTTCATCCAAATTTACGAGGTTCTACTTTTTTTTTTAAATATAATCTAATCAATATCCACATTATATTTTTCGGGTAGAAACGAGGCTACGCGAGGGCTCCGATATTTTAGCAACACCCACGCGCATCGCGGATTCGTTATATTATTGCCACGAATTCGTCGAGGAAAGGTTAGGGAGGAGCGCGCTCTCGGCCTCGTGGGAGGTACGAAGGTATGCGGGAGAGAGTTCCAAAACGAATTTCGTGTCTTTGCGGTTTACTCTATCTCTGCGGCGCGGGGAGTTGCATGGGTGCATTCGCGCGGCGTGTCTCTCCCTCTAAATGCTCGCATTCATAATCCCCTGTTACGTGGGCGGACGCGCGACATGAACGTGGACAACGCAAACGAGGCTTAGCGCGGGTGGTGGATCGCTGCAAGTGCAGCAACTCGCGCTCCGAGTGCCCCCTGTGACCCCATTCCCGTTGCAGCAATCCAAACACCGCGTTCAAGTTTCTTATTCTCGCAATTACTACTCTAAACTGCGTCTCGAACTGTCGGAAAAACTCCGGAAGGGAGAAGTATTGAAAAAAGTTCGTAACGATCAATAATCGACTTTACGTTCAAAGCGATTTGAGTTCAATTTTTGTCGAATAATTAAAGATTCGCAAGAAATAAATTCGTATCTGATTCGATCGTCGCGAGAATCGTCCGGAGGGTCGAGACGTGAGAAATCTGTCTCTCGCAACCCGCAAAACAATGGTGACTCGTCCGAAAAAAAAAGAATAACAACAACAACTTCATTAGGCATCGCATCGCTGGAATACTCAACGGAACCATAGCCCGTGTGCTTGTCATTGTCCGTCGGTCTGTTCTCACGTTGTCGATATATTCGTTCGCTATGAATTACAAACAACGATCGATCGATCGATCGATCGATCTGTCTATCGGCGCTCGTACTACTAAGCCCCTTCCTTTACTCGGCGCTTCTTTAATTCTCATCGGGTTTATCGGCCGATGTCGATCTCTCTGTACCACCCGTTGACGCACACATCATTACAGAGAATTCTCGAAAAAAATAATGACTATCCCATTATGAAAGTATCGTTATAAAATCCATCGTGTCTTCTTTCGATTGAAAACAACGATATTGAATTTCCGTAATGAAGTATTTACCTTAAAATCATACCGAATTTTTTCCGAATTTTTTTTTTATTATACGATTCGTTTGAAAATTTACGAGAAGACTTTGGAATCTTTGTCTGCTAACGAGAACGCAGTTTGATGTTTGAATTATGCCAAAAAAAAAAATGTTGTCGAGGGACAAAAGGATCGGTTGATTCTTTACGTACGTATCGCGACTGTTTCGCAGGACCAATGCAGTTTCGATGCGGATTTTCTCGTATTATGCGTCTGGTTCGAGAGTTCACCGATCTCGTCGATAAATGACGCCTCGTAGACGCTAAGTGAGCCGTTAGTTAGCCGCGGCAATTAGCACCGGAGTTGGTCGATGTTGGGCCGGTGACACAGCCTGGTGGATGTGTCTGGTTAGGTTGACTCGGGTTCGCGGGCGCGCGTCGTCCACGAGACGATGAAAGAGTGCGAAGATAAAATAGAAAGACGCTGAACGGCGAGAGGGACGAGAGAGAGGCGAGAATCGGCTGGCAGACGACGAGGGGGACCGACAACGTCGAATGCCTTTAGCGACCGTTAAACGATCCGTCAATAAGCCGATCAGACGTGGTCCGTGGCCCACGCGACCGGACGCGACTTACGATCCGCGAAACTTCTATGTACGCGTACACGTCTCCATACGAACCGAGAAATAATAACTCTTAAACTCTCACTGCGTTCGGAAAATAATGAAAAAAAAGAAAATGAAAACAGTTATTATCGCGAAGATGTAAAAAGGTGAAATTTCGATGTACATTGAGATTTTTCAGTAAAATGTATCATTTATGAAAAAAAAAAAAAAAAAAATTGGAGTATGAAAAATTAATATAAATAAGAGAAACGCGAGCCACGAATGAGATCGAAGGAAACTTAAAAAACAAAAATTTGACCCGCAACACGAAGATGCTGATGTCGCGGTGCCATTAAATAATCGTTATTGATTATCGAGAAATAACTCAATAACTCTCCCGGTACGAAAGTTCCTTTCTTTTATTTGTTTGCTTTTTAAGCGGTAGAAGAGAATAAGAGGCGCAGCAAATATAACACTAATGGTGGCAAAAGGGAGACAAGCAGAAGCAGCGGCACTGCGATTACCGGTGTAGGCCCCGGAGGGGGCTGAGGGCCCTACAATAAAATATCAATTTCGATAATGGGCCAAGGGGCCCGGGGTAGATGAGAGCGATTTTGACGCCTCGATCGGCTCTCCGCAACGGCCTTGCGAGAGTCGTAATTACGCGGCTCGCGGAACACGGCGGTGGGTCTCGGGCTCTCTCCCCGCTCGCCCTGGGCGAACTTTACGCACTTTTTAACTTCCCTACCACTATCATCGTTAAATATTTCTCACTTTGCTTCGTTTCTACACGATTTTCTATGTAGTAACTAATAACTACGTTACCGACGTGTTTTCGCTAATGATATATAAAAAAACAAAAAAAAGATCGCGGCTATTCGCATTGACGGAAAATATTAATAAAAACATTGAAATTTTTTAATATTATCGTAATTTTTTCGATGTATTGTCGAATTGATTTACCGTGAAGCCAATTACCGTACGTGATTGTCATTGGCTGTGTATCCTGTGGATCGTCAGGTTAGCCTTTGCCAAGGTATTTACGATGAGAGAACGGATATAGAGAGCCGATGATTCGATGAAGAGCGATCGTTCACGGTGGTCCGCCTTCCCTCCCGTGGAAATCATTCGGTAATCACCGATTCACCGCGAACGACTCACTTCTGTCTCGGGTACGTGACTTGCGAAATTCTCTCTCCCGAACGATATAACGCTGCTGAAACGAAGACGCTAGAGCCATACTACAACATAAAGACTTGTATTATTCCGGTTGGTCCGTGCGCTTACCGCGCGCGCCCGCGTGAGTATCGGCTTTCACCCTTTCGTATTGAGTTAAAGGATGAAAATAAATGTTTGAAAAAATCTTGGGATAATCTTGCGTATCGTGCGCGATCTATTCTTCGTTGTTTCATTAGCATTAATCATGACGCTGAGGGTGGTACTAACCGCGCTATAGAAGAGCTTCCACGTCCGAAGCTTCGAGTGAATAATTTCCAAGCCAATGCAACCGTAGCGAGAACTATCAATTATCATTTGCGATTATTCTCGCTTCTTCCGTTTTTCCACGGAACTCGAGCCGTGAGACGGCAGAACGGAAAATTCGAGTCCGCTTCTCCGAATTTTTATTAATTCGCCAATACCTCTGACCTTTCCAATGCAATTTTCGTGACGAACGCATTGCATACGGTTATAATCGCAAAAGACGGCGAGGCAAATCGCATTACGGTATTAAAAAAAACGAAAAAATAATTATTAGTTCTCCGAATTAATAATTATTTTTTTACGTCATTTCACAAATTTGAGATGAACAAAATAATCGAAATTTTATACATTCTACGAAACAGGCTACGAGCATAAAATAGACATTTTTTTAATTCATTTTCACAATCAATTTGATACATGATATATATATTTCTTTCGTATTTTTTCTCCGTCGGAATAACTGAAATACGCGCGTAATTAAGAGAGTCTCAACGAAGGATACCGGTCGATGGTCCATTGGTAAAAAAAACGAACAAAAATAACAAATACAACGTGTAAATACGTAATACCAACGTATGAACTTTACTCCGAAAAACTTTCGTAGTACTAAAATTTTTTTAAAAGTCTATCAATGAATCCCGAAGCTTCCAATTGGAAAATCTTCACGAAGAAAACAAGTTGCGCATCCGCGTTTGTTGAGAGACACATGAGGAGTTTAGCGGATACTTGAGAACAAAGGGTGAGGAGAAGCAACAGCGGCGAACGGCCAGCGGCCAGCGAGCAACGAACGAGAGTCAGGAAGAATGACACAGAAAGGAAGAGAGGTTGTTGTGCTCGGGTATGCTAATTTACTCTGCCGGGCACTCAAGCCACGAAGAATCTCGTCGTTCTACGTAGAATCTTCTTATTCTCTTCCTCCTGAATCTTATCCCCCCCCCCCCCCCCGCCATCCCTTCCCGGACACTGCAACGACAATTCTCGCTGTCGGAGCGGAAGAGCCGCGGGACTCTCTCGCGAATAACAGAAGATTACACGGACAGAAGAATGAGAGCCGGAGTCCAAGATTCGCCAGGTGGTCCAATCTCTTCTCGCTGATGCTCACCCACCTGGTGAAACAAGAGAGTTCCTAGTTCCTTGATATTCGCTGCTCCCGCTTCTTACGAAATCTTCGCTCACGCGAAATCTCGGTGCCCTTAATCGAGCGTAACTCCATTATTACGAATGAAATCATCCCTCAATTTCAAATTGTTTCGATCTTCGCATTTTTCGAACTTTTTTTTTTTTTTTTTTCGAATTTTTACGCGGGGGAATCGAGAGAATGAGTGTCGAATGAAGCAAAGGCTATATACATAGCAAGCAAAAGCAGCGGTTGAACGGGTTCTCTCGAGTCTCTCAGGCCGTTCGCCGATATACCGCGAGCCAGCAGGCGGTTATATCCTCAGGACTTACCAGCTTTCTCAATCTCGATCGACTTTCCGGCTCGACGAGCACGATTTGCTCTTAACACGATAAAACGCTAAATCGTTAATTACCTGCGCCGGTCCCGCGGTTGCCCATGGGGGAGGTAACCGAGAGAGCGAGAGACCCAGCCGCGAGATACATACAAGAGTGCCCCGTGAGAGAGAGGAGAGGGAAGCCCGCCAACTCCTTCGATGCCGGGAGAGCCCCGCGGTCTCCCTGAATTCTTACCATTCGCGTTGCTCGTTCTCTTATTTGCTTTAAACTTTCCGTTGGCTACCTAGGTGGCCTTCCACGGATACGCGCCGCGTCTCTCCTCCTCCGGGGGCTTCACTGTCCTCACCGTCACACGCTTTTTGTACTCTCGTTTATAATAACTTTTCGTACGGCACGGAGAGAAAGAGACGACGACGACGACGACGACGACACGCAGAGTTCTTTCCTATATAGGGAACATCACGATTCGTGGACTTTGGCGAGTCGAGTCAAGAGACATCATATTATTTTATTTCAAGTTTGATATACCGACGAAATATTTTTTATGCCATTGGTACCGGAAAAAAAAGCAAAATAATGAAAACAATTTTTATACGTGATTTTTAATACGAAGAGTAGAAAAGGATATATAAAAAAAAAAAATCGAAAAATCGTAACGTGAAAAAAAAAAACCGATCTTTTTCACCATCAGTGACGTCACTCAGAAATGTATTAATTTAATTTTTTTTTTACGGGAACCATCGTTTATAAATCGAAAGTGTGAAATTATCGTGTCAATAATGGGATATCGGAGAAAGAAAAAAAAAATAAATCAAATTGTTGGAAAATCGGATCCGGAGATTTACGGCATCCGAGATTTTCTCGATCCTTTCATCCGTTGGAATGGCTGCTCTCCGTGTGTGTTTTTCGAATTAAAGGGAATCCGATTGTTGGTTTTCACGGAGGGACACCCGTGAGCGAGTCGTAGCGCGGCCGGCTGTACGTCGATGATTCGCTTCGCCAATCACTAAAGCCACCGCGAAGATCCCGGTTGCATTTTGCTTGCGGATGACGCGCGACTCCTGGGTATCTCCCTTCGTCACGACACGACGATCTTCGTCGGGACAGAAATTCCACCTCTGTCTACTTCTCTTCGCTGCTTATCTCGCGTACCCCGTTCGAGAAATAAAGTCATTTATGGCCCCAACGTCCGTGGAAGAGAATCAGAAAAAAGTAATGAAGCTTTGGCCGGAGTCTCCTTGGGGGGCGCCGCGCGCGGTGAATAACCGTGGCGAACCCTTCAATGTTCTCCACGAGTTCCGATTATCTTGCGTATCAATTTTTTCTCCTTTTTTTTTAAACTTCCCAAAGTAAATCGATGGGGTATAAAATTTTGTTCGAAAATCGAGTCCAAGGGGTTTATTAAAAAAAAAAAAAAATAGAAAGACTAAAAACTCGATGAAAGTGAACTCCGACACTCGAGAATTTGTTTCATCGATTGGATACAAATTCTTCGTTATACTCTCCCGAACTTAACTCCCGGAGAAAAATTAGTAACCCCCCAAACTAAATGGCAAACGAGCCTTCCCCCTCTCAGAATGGGTGTCGCGAGACAACAAAAAAAAATTAAGTAAAAAGACGAAAAAAAAAAAAAAAAAACGAAACGAATACACACGACTAAAGTGAAAGAAACCTCGTGGTCGGTGCGGAACACGCGGTGGAACATGGTTCCGAGGATAGTAGTCCCTCTGGCGTTCCCACAGTCCAGTGAGGGCGGATTCCGCGGAGTCCCGAAAGAACGACGACAACGCATACACGACGATCGGGATGGCAAAATAGCAAGAGTGCGAAGGAGAGAGAGAGAGAAAGAGTTTAGTTATAAGTAGTTCTGTATAGACCGAGAATCCGCGGGGTGAGAGAAGAGATTTTGTCGAACGAAGAGCAGCGGACACGGTTAAAGGAGAGGGGGGGGGGGGGATTTTTGAGGGGGAGAATCTTATAACATGCCAAAACAGCGATAATTCGACGGTGTGGTCCGGTCTCGTCCGACGATATTCGTTCCCACGCATTTTCATTCGGGTCTAAGATACACGAGCAAAAGTGTCTTTCTTACTCTTTCGCATCGTCGTGAAAGCCCTCGAGAGTAGTCGACTACGAGGGTATGTTGGGCTCTTTGCTCTTCGCGATCGCCAAAGGATTCCTGCCATTCCGAGGGTTCGAGGCTCCCAAGGAAGGAAGGAACGAAGGGAAGGTTACTACTATCCTACCGATGTTTGGACGTTGCGAAAACCTCGGGGATTGCCCCGAGGGGTTCTTCAATCGCAAAAACGATAAATTAGTTGATTTACGCCGGTGAGACGATGTTTTTATTGAAAATTATTCGGTGAGTGTGTGCGTGTGTCGCTTTGCTTGTTGGATATAGCGCGCGCGCGATCTGGGAGCGCTATGACAGCGGCGAAGAGAAAACGTTGATGAAAAAGAGACACTGCCTCGACGAAGAGAGATATGAGAGAGTCTCTCAGAGACGATGGGAAAGAATGAGCCGTAGATATGAAGAGCGAACTCGAAGGTCGAGTTCCACAGGTCTGATCGTTGCAGACATTTCTCTTCGCCGGTTCTTTCTGTTCAGAAAACGCGCTCGACGCTCTTAAGAATCTACGACGGAATCGTTGCCTTTGAGAATGATAGCAATTCTGTCTCCGTCCGGTTAAGAGACATTTTTCGTTAGCCTCATTCACCAAGAGCTTCCTGTCTTCTTTTACTCATTTCTTGCTTATTCGATGCACGCGAACATTCTGATCTTCGTCGATCGTTGGCTCGCGTTTTTCTCGCTTGATTTTTCAACGAGTCGCGTAATTCAAATTTTTTTATACGGAGAATATTGCCGAAAAAAAAAATAATAATGATATTTAATATTATTATTATTTTATGTTTAATATTTATTTAATGAAATAAATGCTTCACCCGGAGAAACCGGCAATCAAATTTTCCCCGTCTTCGGAAGCTTTATCCGTATCTCCTTTCTCTCGTCTCTCTAATCTCTTATATTTCATTTCCGACGTTAGAGAAGACGATCTCTGTCTTACACCGAGCGCGCTGACCCTCTCTAACCGTCGAGCCCCAGAGTTTCACGTCGTCCAACCGGCATCTGATAGAGGCGACGAAAACATTAAGGGGTTATGGGGGTTGCGAGAGCATATCCTTTGCCAGTGATAATAATCAGTTAGCTACAGAATATAAACGCGGTGTATAGTCCACGGATACTATCATCCTCGGAGGCGCGCATGCTGACGCGTTATCATGTGCGACCGATGAGCGGATACGCGCGCAGCATCCCTAATGCTCCTTCGTGAGAGGCACTTGACTCCTCTGGTCCGCAATTCCCAAACGGGGATGCTGTCGACATTTTTTTAACAAAAATATCATCACTATAATTCTATTTTTCTTTCGTATCCCCGAAAATCTTCGATCGATATTAGTCTAAAAAAAGATAGAAGAAAACTACCCTCGAGAAATTGTCAGGGTAGTTACTCCTATAGTTAAAATTTAATTCACGATGGTTCATTGGCGAAAAAAAAAAATGAAAAATTCTTCCCAAATTCCGTTGCCCTTTCCTTTTTCCTTGTCTCAGTCGCGGGCGCGCGCGCGCGCGCAGGCGATACTAAAACAAATTCTTGGCTACGGGAGGCTCCCAGCATCCTGCGCGAGACAAGAATCTCGGGCAGCCGTCCACTTCTCACGGCGGTACCTTTGATCTCGCTCATCCGTGCCTCGGTGCCCGGGCGCGCGGGGGCCGCCCCTCTTCGTCGGGGCCTCATCTACTCGAACGGTGCACACACCAGAAGCAGAAGAGAGCACAGCCGGTCGCAGGACCAGAAGGAGCATCAGGAGCACACACAAGGATTTTTGCCCCACCCTCGCGCCACCAACGCCGACGACGAAGACGACCCTTTATTTTTCTCGGCCCCCTGCTTCCCCCCCTCCCCCTCCCCCTCTCGGAATCTTCCTCCCTTCGAGCCCTTCTTTACTCTACTCTCTCGCCACTCTTGATCGCCGCCTCGGCGGAGGATCTCTTTCCCTTCACTCGTTTCTTTCTTACGCTATCTCACTTAGAGGAGCGACGAAGGTACGCCAGTGAGACGGAGACCAAGTCAAAGAAAGAGACAGGAGAAGAACGAAAAAAAAAGAAAGATGAAGATGAAGATTCTTACTTAACCCCTTTTTTCTTTTTACTTCTTTCCTCTCAAACTCTCGTGGCTGCATTCAGTTTTACTATTATTACACATACCTTCACGCGCGTCCGCTCTTCTAATTTTTTGTTTTTCAGAATACGTTTGAAGCCTCGTGTTCGGGAATGAACGAAAAATCTTTTTCGGGTTTTTTTTTTTTCACTCTCTCTCTCTCTCCCTCTCCGCAGGACGGAGATTCACGCGGGTGAAGTCGATGAGTTTGGATTACAAACCGGTCGTTGAGTTAAAATAAACTTTCGTAAAGTCGAAGACAACAAATTTCTTGTGATTTTTTTTTTTTTTTTACTGTTTAGCGTTTATTTGGTGTGAATATTTTGACGAAAGGGTGAAGAAACGGGTAAACTTATTACCTTTAGTATCTCAATTGTAATATGTAAATTGTAATTATAAGATTACTATCTATGGATTGCGCCTTTTGCAATCATATAGTTTCATCAAGTGGATCAACACGAAATATCCAGATACCGTTCAGTAATGTTAATTTCTCTGTATGTGGATTGCGGAAATGAGATCGACGTGGATATCGACTCCCAATTGTACAAAACGAAAATAAAATACATCGATTTAGCGAAAGATTAGTATGGAACGAGAATTCATTGGGCGGTAGCGAAGTTTAATCTCGTATTCTCACGAAAGGGATACGAGAAGTCGGTCTTTCTAGTCGTTGCCAACAATCGATAGGGATCATCGATCGATGATAAATACTACGAGAGGAAGATCGACGAGCAATTCTTACCGCGCTGGCAGCGATCATCGAAGCTTAAAATAAATAATAAGAAAAAAAAAAAAGAAAAGAAAAAAAAACGACATCGAAGAGCGGAGAATCGAGAGAAGATCGGTAGGTGGTCCGAAGAAGTAGCCGTGCGTTGGATTGCTGTGAGAGTCGCGATGGGAAGGTTGGCAAGGGAAACCCAGGGTGTCGGGACCATTAGCGAAGAGCGAAACGAAGATCCGAGAGTGCGGATGCCTGAGAAGATCTCAGTCTTGCAGCAGAAGGATATATATATATATATAGTATAGTATAGTAAGTAGCGGGAGAGATGCTGACGTTGCTTCTGGCTGCTGTTGGTGCCTGCGGTCAGAATCCTTTTATCCTTGGCGAGGCGAGGATACCTTCTGGATTCCTGGTCGAGTTCGCGTTATCATCGCGTGCAAAGCGTTCATCGAGAACGACATAGGAGCGGAATGAAACGGAATCCAAGTAGGAAGCGAAAAATCTCGAGACGAAATATTGCGGATGCGCACGGGGCGAAGAAAGTTCGAACCCTAACCTATCATGTTGATTCTCCTCCTCGTCTTGTGCTTATAATAACAATGCGAAGGGGTCTACAAGAAATATCTCCTCGATCTGTCGAGAAAACGACATTTCCAAGTTACTTTACAATTTTTTTGTTTTTTTTACGATGTTTTTACGATGTGTGTATCGTTATTGTCGTTAACTGCGCGAATTGAAGGTTATGAAATGATCATAAAAACTGAATGTACATCTACGTCACCCGCATGTGGGGTGTTAATGCGACAGATCGAGAAATAAAGATCGAAATTTATTACGAGATCGTAAAACAAATCGGAGAACTGAGAACTCCGCGAAAAATTTAGATTTTTAAAAATTCGTCTCGCATAGGTAATAATTTATCGGGAAATCGCGAAATTTTGAGAAAATGGAGTTTTCGCTATAAATCGAAAAATAAAACAAAATCTGCGTAAAATTTTAAAAGAGATGCATAGTTACCATCGAAAGAGTTATTTTTCGACCCTAAATTGGAATAATGGGATTCGTTGACGGAAGGATATTTTTTTTTTTTGGAAATAAAGATCAACACTCAATATTACGTAAGTATAAATCATTTTCGTTTATTTATATATTTATAATTATGTATATTCATGTTTTGCTTGTCGCTTTCGCTCGTGTGTGTGTGTGTGTGCGTGTGTGCGTATATATCTATTTTATGTATAAATTATCGGCAATAGTTGAATCCTATATGCGCGAAAAAAAAAAAAAAATCATTGTTATCGTTCGCGTTTGCGTTGTTGTGTATTAATTATCTGTTATCACCGTAAATCGCGATTGGAAAATAGTAGGTTTCGAGTACCTGCACTGGGGGTGTCGGAGTAGTTTCGTTTTCTCTCCTCAAGAGTCTCGTCAATAAAATACTATACATATATATCTTCGTTTATCGTGAATCTCGCAAAAAAAAAATGAAAAGTAAATAAGAGAGAGAGAAAAGTTGTTTCAAACGAACTCATTAATTAGGACGCGCGGGATTTACGATCGACGATGATAGAAAAATAATTTAATTTTAATGCCTACAATATGTTCGCTATTTGTATCTATCACTTTCTTCATCGATTCTCATCGGTATCCTTCGCGCGTCCTTTTCACATTTTTTGTTTTTTTTTTTTTTTTTTTTTTTTCTCGTTATACACGTCGCCAAAACCGTTTATTGTTCTCATTTATTTACGCGAGAATGGCCGCTACGCCGCGTATTCGTATAATTTAATTCTAGAAATATTTACACGATGGCCTTCGAGAGATCGCCAACACGCGTCATCCTTTTCCTTCCTCTTCTTTGCGTTTATTTATTTTCTTTTTTCATTGTTTTTTTTTTTTTTTTTTTTTCTTTACTCAATATCCTCGAGTCGATGACGAATACTTGGCGTTCTCCAAATTGCCAATTAATTATTTATGTACACGTGTGAATACGCACACCGCTATAAATTCGAATAATAAATAAAAAAGAAAATAAAAATAAAAAAGACACATACGAAGTTGAAAGAAAAAAAAAATCGAAGAAACAATATTATAGCTAACCGTTCGCGGTTCTTAATTACTTATCTCTCAGCTTCATTGTCATTTTTCGTCTTCGTCTGTTTATTATAAAAATAACAATAATAATAATATTTACCGGGATAACTTCCGTAGGCTGTTATTTACAAGAAAAAAAAAAGAAAAAAAAAAAAAAAACGACAAAGAGGTAGAAGATAATGATGACGATGAAGACGGGGAAAAAAATTGAAACAAAAAAAAAGCAGAATAGCCTGCGGCTATACGAAGCTCGCGACAGTCGATGCGTTATTATTATAGTTTCTCACAGCGTTTTTTGTCTTAAGTCCCAAACGCCTTGTGTTTTTTTCTTTTTTTTTTTTTTTCATTTTTGTTATTATTTATTTTTTTTTTTCTTCACGCTACCATCATATTCTCTTACCTTCTTCGTCTTCGCCTCTCGCCTTCCCCACCCTTTCTCACGTTCTTTCAGTCTTTAATCATTAAGGCGTCCGTACCCGACGTAATAAATAGATGAAACGTATATGCGTATATATATATATATATATATATATATCGGAATATATATTTAATAATCGTTTCGGCTTAATACTGTGGCTTGTGTGTGTGTGTGGCGTGGCTGTGAGAATAACGGACCGCGCGAGGGATACGGAGCGTCGATCGGGACACTCCGTTCCACTGTCCCTTTTTTTTTTACCACCACCGTCCGGAAAACAAAACGCAAGAATATTATTGATCCGTGAAATTGCAACTCATCCAAAATTTTGCTCAAAAAAAAAATCGATTTTTAATGAAATTTGAAAAAAAGATATATTACGATCGCAACCGGTAATAATTTATTTGTAGATTAATTAAGAATCAGAATATTCAATTTTTGGTAAACGTGAAAAAAAAACAACGATCGATTTTCCTGTTATTGATATTGCAATTTTTTTTTAATGGAATCATTTGGTTTTCGGGGATCTAATTATTCCGACGTTCTTATTTCGTTCCGAAGCGTTCGGGGGACTCCGAGCGTTCTTCGCCAGGAAGAGCGTCGGATCCCCCGCCGAAATTTTTTCCCGTTTTTTTCTATTCTCCGTGAAACATTTCGGCAACTTCCGGTTTATTAAATTTTTCGTTTAAAAAAAAAAAAAAAGATAAAAATGTGACGGAAGTTGCTTAGTTTTGTTTAATTCGTAATTTTTCTTCGATCTATTTATCTATGTCTCACAGACACGTGTGAATGGTCTTTTTTGTCGTGCAAACCTGACATTTGACTTCGCAGCACCAGTGAAACGTACACGCGCACCTCTCGACGACGATGACTTCTTGCGTTTTGTAGCCTCTGCCGCAACACATGAGATCGCATCCATCGACGCCGATACTCGTGTCATTGCACTGCCTTCCGTGAGTACCGAGGATACCGAGTTTTGGATTTTTCTCGCAGAACGGCGGCGAGGGCTCGAGATATACGAGATCCTTGAGACCCGGCGGTTTGTGCTCCGGATTATACGGTTTTAGTTGGAAATTGTAACGATGACGACGCGGCAAACCCTCTCGACGGGGTCCGTGAACCGAATTGCTGCTCGCCGAATTACTCGATATCGCATTGCTGCTCGTACGCACGCGATCCGAATTGCTCACCATTACTCGCGATGCACCGTCGAAACGATCTTTCAGATTGTCACCGACAGCACGAAAATTTGGTAGCCTCATCCAACATGTTTTCACTGTACAGGAACCCGACATACCGTGACACTTGCACTCCTGACGCATCTCCGACGATACGTGCTGTAATCAGGCAATAAAAAAACATTTATCAGCTGTTGAACCGCTATAGTCGTCGCAACAGCTTTGTCGCGAAAAGGTGATGACAAGTTTTTTTTTTCAGAAAATTACTTCAATAAAATAATAAATACGTAATAAAATAATAAAAATCAAAAAATTTTAAAAGTTTAATTTATTTAAATTAATTTCTGTTTAATAATGTATTTAATTAAATTATTTAAATTGATTTTCAAAATTATTAATATTATTATTGTTATTGTGTTTGATTACTATTTATGTTCCAACTGCTCGATATTTTTTTATCGTTTTTTTTAAACAGAATTCGATCTTTTAATTATTTAATAATGTGAAACTTACCGCTCTGCCGGCTTCGTTGTTGTGCAGATTCATTTTTTCACGCAAGTTCCGCCCTCTTTCGCCAGTATCGACGAATTCCCTTGAGAATTTGAATCCATAACCAATATTGTCGGAACAACCGCCCCATTCCCAGTCTCTTACGGCGGACGGTGCTCTCGATTGATGCGTGTAATCGCAGGAACACGATTGTATGCTTCCCTCACTGCAGGCCCTCGCTATGCTGTGGGTCACCGCGGCGCTCGTGATCGCGTAAATGAACGCCGTTTCGCGACATCCTGTTTTTTTAGCAACAAACAATTGAAAAAAACAAAGATAAGTTTCCGAAAATACAAAAATCCGAAAAGATAAAAATTTATCGATCTCTTATCGTCCAGAAGACCAATTTTTTTTTTAGTCCGCGATCTTGTTAACTACCGGCGGGCGAGTAAAATGAATAAGAAAAATCACATTTTTAACGCTCGAAGTATACAACGAAATTTTTTAGGTTAACTTTAAAAGCTCAACGCAATTTTGAGCCTTCAGATCAAATTTGTCTTTGACCTCTATAATTCGATCGAAAAATATTGCACAAAGTTTGCAGTCCGAATAATTTCGCGGGAGGTAATAGAGAGCTCTCGCTCGCGGCAATCCAGACAGCGGAGAACTACGTCTCAATTCTCAAGGTGTAGGAGAGAACTACCTGAGTCTTTGGGTGCAGGTGGAGCGGAGCCGCGCCGAGTCTGACCTTAACCCGCACCTCCGACTGACCCGAGAGCAGAGAAACGGGCGTGCGCCCGTGAGTCCGTACAGCAAAGAGAGAAAAGAGTGGGGATCGAGGGCCCCGACCTTATCTGCATAAGGCGCAGGTGCCTGACGGCACCTTTGTGTTTCGAGTCGCGCGGGCCGCTTTCGCTCTCGACGGCATTGGCCCCGGTGAAGATATCAGCAGAAGCGAGAACGCCCCCCCACTCCCCCCTCCGAGACCCCCGGGGAATCAACACGGCTATCAAGTGACGCGGTAGCGTCTCGCCGCCAAGTAGTTTTAAAGAAAACTACTCAGCGCTATCGAGTCCTTACACGGCTAATATTAGCCTCCCTGAAGTTCGGTCGATTTTTATATACAGCATGATTCATAATAAATATCACATCTGTTTTTTTTGTGTTCAAGTCCCGTAAAAAAATGAATTTTTTTTTTTAATATAATGATTATAATAAACAAATATTATTATTATTATTTTATTAAAAAAAAATTATTATTATTTTTTTAAAATATATAAATCTTAGTTTTCATGGTATAATTTTGTTTATTTTTTTGGGCATTGAAGAAAAAAACAGACTTTGTATTATTATTATTGTTATTATTTCATTCACGGAGTCTAATATCTTAATTTGTTATATTTGGAACTTAAAGTTACTGACTAAAGATGAAAAAGAAGTATTATTTGAAAAATAAGCAATCGATTGGATCTATTTGAAAAACATCGAGAGTTTGCTCCACTCGTCGCTCATCACTTCGTCTATGCCTCCTCGCGCGTCTTTAGTTCTCCGCTACCTTCTCGAAGATTCAAAAAAACCTGTTTCACATACCAACATCGCAAAACTGACTCCACGTAACACGTATACGATACAGCGAGATTGAGGGGTGAGGGGTGGGGGGGCTTTCGTTTTTTATTTTCATTATTCCGTTCTCTCTCCGGCTCGTTCGATACCTGGTTGCCCGGTGCGAGCCAAGGGTCACACGTTTTGTACTAACGGAGCGCGCGAGTTTGGGAGTCGTCTCGATTAATTGCGAATTAGGGTCGAATTAAGGAGAATTGATTATCCGCCGAGCGACACGAAGGATTTATATTGGCCGATCTTCGATAATGGATTAACTATTAGTTAGGCATTCTTTCGTGAAATTCACGTGTGTTGTTTTACTCGGAATTCCAACTATAAAGTATCGTCGCGATTCGGTGATTTGCTTGAACGAAAGGAGCGTTCGGAGTGACTAATTTCTTATATTTATTGCAAAACTCGGAGAATTGTAAAAAAAAAAAAAAAAGCCGAAAATAATTTTTGAAAAATTATCTTATACTAAAATTAAAAAAAAAAAAAAAATATGATGAAAAATTTTCTTCCTAAAGAACGAGTAACTATTTTCAAGCGCGTCATCGTCTTACTTTTCTAAAAGAAAAAAAATTAATAAATTACCCCAATTCATAGATGTCTTACGAAAAAAAAAAAAAAAAGCGAGAGACTAATTTCGTGCCAAAAGGCTTGAACACGCTGTATAGCATAAATTAAGAATTTTTCGTTACCCCAAAAAGGTTTCCTAGTTGTACCGGAGATATAAATATTGTTGAATACCCAAAGGCCAATTTATCTCTTCGCGTCTCTGCATTATATACACCGAAACCACTGAGCTATTTGTCCCATTCTGTCGCGACTTCTCTCGAAAACGCGCCGAGGCATCGCCGGTATAATTGAAACATTTTTTTTTTTTTTTCTCTTTCCCCGCGACGTGACAGAAATTTCATACGACGCTTACTCGTTCGACTGTGAAAAAAGATGCCTAAAACTATTCGACGAACACCGCGGATAGTTTAAAACTACCAGCTATAATAAAGACGCTGAGAAGAAATTCCGGCGACTCGCTTTGCCCCGCTATAGTTGTGTCTTTCTGGGTCCCCTATAAGTAACCGAAACGAACGTGCGCGCATGACCTGAGAAATCGTGAAACGGTGAAAATAAGATGTCAAAAGCCGTTTTCATCTACGCGTCTTCCTTTCCTCTATAGCGTCTATTATTATTATTTTTTTTTTTATATTTCCAACCGAGAGGTCAGATCAGAAGGCGAAAGCCCATCGGTGAAAAGAGCCCACCGAACGTCGAAGATGATCGCCCGTATCCAATTTCCGAGCGGAGATTCGAATTCGTCACGAATCTTTTCCGACGCCGGAGAGATGAGGTGATCCCCCGCGTCCCCCCCTTCGCGTACCTCAGGACCTCCGGTAGTCCTCGTGGTCGCAGTGACGCCCTTTTTTTTATCTCACTCTCTCCCTCTCCGTTTAACTCGGATTCTTTCCGAAAAAGCGAGAGAAAATAGAAGGACGAAGGGAAGATTTCTTTCTTTTCCATCGACGTTGGTCACGCGACGATTTCCCTTAATCCCCACTGAACAAGTGAGACTTACAAGAGGTCCGGTGGAATACGAACGGAAGCAAAAATTCGTAAGACTCGCTACGGTGGGCCCCTCGGTGACTCTCGACTGGCAAGAAAGACCAGCAAAGATTTACACCGTTCCACCCTGTTAACCCCGAAGGCCCCTAAGGGCTCTCTTCCTCTTCTCACCCTGAGAGATTCTTCACTCGAGTGAATTTTCTGTCTCCACGGATGTTGGCTCTCTATCCGCACCGAAATTTCATTGGTTCCAGATATTATTTGTCATCATCTTGGAGAAGCGTGACCGACAGAGTTACGAACCCCTACTGTCCAAAGGTATTAAGAAACATGTCACTCGGCTGTAACGCGTAGAGCAAAAACGTGTCAAAGTTCCGGACCCTTGAATTTCGCTCTTTACCAACAACAACGAGAGACTCTAACCAGTTGTGCGCTTTTTTTCGGGGAGGTGAAAAAAAAAAAAAAATGGTTGAAAATGGTACAAAGTCATTTGGTTCCATCGACTGTTAGTACAAAGCTCTCGATGTCGGTGTCGATGTTTTATTTCGATAAGGAAAGTTTACTCAGCAACGGCAACGATATAGAATCGAGTCGCATCCCTTCTTATTGCCGCCCACCCCCTCCCCCCCAGTTAATTTTTACGATAATCAAACACAAGACATACAATTCGATACGAGAACACAAGATTTGACGATTCGAGAACGAGGCGAAGACGTAAAAGGAAGCTTGAGATAAGAACGACGCGAGATCGCGGACATCGTTATCGTCATCGACCTTAAAACTCGTGTAAAAAAAAAAAAAAAAAAAAAAAAAAAGACCGCATGGGAAAATCTCTGAAACGACACTCGATAATCCCGCATCTGTTTGTCTTTCGACTCCACCCTTTGCAGCATATTTCGTTCCTTTCTCACCTTCTTTGACACGGATAAACACGCGTATATATATACATATACTTTAGTTCTCCCGTTCTTATCGGACGACGTCAAACAACCTCGCGAAAGGAAGTGCAACGTGTAGTTACGAACGGAGCAAATAAAAAATAAAAAAAAAAAAAGGAAAAAATTCTCGGTTTCGTCCACTCGACCAGGATATACACACCGACGTAGCGCACAGTAATCACTACGCGATGTGTAACTGCTATCAGGTTCGGTACCTGTCTCGCCGAGTGTCGGTTGGGTCAACAGGTGCGCCTGCGGGACGTGTACTCCGAATGACTAGACTCGGTGACGTCATCGGATCATCGTCACACAATATTCCGACGACCTTTATAACTTAGACGAATTTTATTATTACCTTTTTTTTTTTCCTCATACTTTGTCTATGAATTGTTTTATTCTTCACGAGTCGACGCGATTTTTTTTTTTCGCTTTTCAATATTTTTTTATTGATCCAATTTTTCGTTCTGAGTAATCAGTAATTTTTTAAATATTGAACTCACATTCAAATCATAAGTAGAATGTGTTTATATATGTTTTTGGATTGAATTTGTGCGTTAGTACATTTTTTTTTGTCTGTTCAAGAAACTTGAAGCAATGAAGACGTAAAAAAAAAAAGAAAAATTAGAATTCGAAATTATCGCGGAATGCGATGTTCGCGACTACGTAACGATGATTAACGTTGAGCAATTTGAGAGGTCTGCACTCTTACAGAAACGCACACCGCGATGTCGGGGTTCGATATGTCGAATCGTCGTGTACCAGTTTGGGTAAACAAACGGTCCATATAGGCCGGTCTGAGGCATGCGGCACGTAATTCGCAAGTCTGGACGCGAGACGAGACGAATGATGGAAGCAACGAAAGAGTTCTCTCGGGTCGACGGTGAGGAAAAGTTGAGGGAGTACGAGGGAGACGAATGGAAGGGAGATAAATCGAGAGAGAGGAGATCTCGCGCTCGCGCGGGGGGAAAGGTATACGAGGACAAGAGAGTCGGAGAGTTGTTGAGGTTCTCCGTGGAAGCAAACAAGATGTAAAAATCACAGGAAACCCACTTGGTTGGCGGGTCACGTTTTCGCAAGAAATCGTGGCGTGCCGTCGACACATGTAGCCCATCATAGTCAGCGATTTATGGCGGCGTAACGCCACGATAAAAAGCCGTCTTGTACCATATAAGCTGTACGTTATGCCCGGCTTCGGTGGACAGGTATTGATTGAATTTATCCTATAAATGGACGATTATGTCGGGTAAGGATCGAACGAAAATATTCGGAGCGCGCGGCCTGTGGGCTTATCCCTCCGATACTTTTCTCTCTGTATACTTTATATAGTGTACTGTTATCGTCGTGTGCGTGTATACGTTTCGATGTCCTCGTCTCGTCTCGACATCGTACAAACTTCTTTCTCCGTCAATCTTTATCTCTCTCCGGGTTGCCGGAGCAGCCCACTTTAATGAAGACGTGATTAGAAATGGCAAACGAGTGTATTTTCCGTCTCGAACGTCCGACACACATTCGGAGAGATAGCCGCGATTATTCGAAGGAATTTTCTCAGATATATACATCGCGGCATATACGACAAAAACGTATCGTCGATAAATTTGTACAAAAAAACTATTGGCAATTATTTTATCGTCTCGAATTCGAGCTCCAAAAATTTATTTTTCGAAAAATTAAGCTGTAAATGTTCGAATTTGAAATTTCGTCTAAGAAAACAGCGATAGTAAAAAAAAAAATTATAAAATCTATCTACTTGGCACGAAAATCACGCGTGACCTTCGACCTCGCGACCGGTTTAACCGAGACAATCGGACGGGGCCTGACGTGTGTATAGCTGAGGGCAAACGGTGCGGAGGTGTAAGAGAGGCACCGAACGCGAGGACGACGAGGACCACGCGCGCTCGCGCGCGCGCGCGGTCCATCGCGAGAGTCGT
The DNA here is from genome assembly GCA_934046635.1 of Buathra laborator. Lineage (NCBI taxonomy): Eukaryota > Metazoa > Arthropoda > Insecta > Hymenoptera > Ichneumonidae > Buathra > Buathra laborator. Next base: position 14,359,461 of record OW203898.1, on the reverse strand, counting down.
TTTCTTCTGGTGGTGGAGGGAATATCTTGGGCAGCACGCGGGAGGGCCCCACTCCGAACGGACGAAACGACGACGATGAAGGAGAAGGTAAAACGGAGCTGAGAAGAGCCGAGAAACGCGAACGAAAACGGGCGGCACCGGAGAGAGCATCGTGCGCGGTAGGTGGCTAGCGGCGGCGAAATGATTACAAGCCGCGAACGCACTCACTACCAGCAATAATATTGAGTACAAACTCTCGCAAAAGTTAATCCTCGCTGGTTCATTTTAACCGAAAATTCGGCACCGACGAGTCTCGAACGACGAAAAATTTTTCGTATTTTTCTCACTTCTCGTTCCTCGCGTGTTTTTTTTTTTTTTTTTTTTTAAGTTTCGACCTTAAAAAGCCATCTTATAAGATGTTTTGCGCCGAAAATAGAAACATCGCGTGTGCAACTGGGAAAACGAGTTTTGCACTGTCACGATCATCTACGCGACGTTTATTACTACTGTATGAAAGAAGCATTTTGTCGACGCTTAGCTTCTTTTTATGTTCTATTATATGATATAAATTTTTTTTTTCTTTTTTTTCGTATAACGCGTATTAAAATTTTTATTTTTATTGCCGTTTGGAATTTTTGCGAGAAATAAAAGTTTATCGAGTTTTGTACGTTGGTATCTAATCCGGAAACGATCGTTTGAAAGTGCGAGGACCGGTATTACGATGTCGAACGATCAACAAGAAGAGACTCGTGTATGGTATATATATATGTAGTTACATATATATATGGATAGGGTGAACTCCCTTGAAACCATATCTCACGATCTCGAAATACGTCGAGTACCTACATACGCGTTACAGATCCGCGATACGGATCTCCCGTGCGGAGAGCAAGTCGGTTGGGATTAAAAAAAAAAATCAGATTAGAATCTCGAAGAGAATCCTTAGCGTGCGACTGCTCGCTCTTCTCTTCCGTCTATTGGATGGTTACGAATAATCCCTGTTAATTCGCGTAAACATTACATTTTTTTTTATTATCAATATTTATATTTTATTAATTTTTTCTTTCGTATATTCCAAGTTCACGCTAAGAAATCGGAAAAAATGACTCTACGAAAGATGCCAAAATTTTTTTCGTAATAATTTGAAGACATTGAAAGATCGATAACTCGAAACCGTAAATTGATAACCAAAAAAAACGACAGCATCGAGAGGTTAATTGTTATCCGGTCTTTTGTCTCACGAAACAAAACGGAAGTATCCAATTTTGTCAATAAAGAAACAGACTATATTTCCGCGGAACGAACGCATGCGTCAGTTTGTCAACGACGAGGAGCGTCTCCGAGTCTCGGACTTATTCAATCCCTTTTCTCCGCTTCGGACTCTTCCCCTCCCGAGCAAATTTATTCATTTATTCGAGGGGGGGAAGGGGGGGGGGGGCCTTTAAAAGGTGTGTTTTTTTTTGTTCGAACTGATAATGCACCAAAGTTGACACAAAAGCCCCGTTCGGTATCTTCGCGGATCCGTAATACGAGACGACGCGACCGGTAGCGCGAGATCGTGTTATGCGAGATTTTTCATCCCCTCTCTGGATGCGCATTGGCAAAAATTCTGTTGCGGGGTGCACGACAGCGTGTAGCCTTTTTGTTTTTTTTTACGTTTTACTAAGTGGCCATATGGGGCATTGCGACATAATGGGCCGAGAGCACATAGCCGCCGGGGTTTATACGAGGTGCGCGACGAGCGCGGCTCGAAAAAAAAAAAAGAAAGAAAAAAAAAAAAAAAAAGCTCGGCTTACAATCGCTCGGAGGAGATCTAAAAGAGCCGCAGGGGAGCTGCGGAGATTCGGTCGGCGAGAGAACGCTCGACGGTGTGCGCGAGAGCGAGAGAGGATCGGTACACGAGACGAAGGTCCATTATCAGGTTGCAAAACATACATCTGGCTGGTAGCTCCGGATCGGGGCACGCGCCCGCGGGCTCTTCTCTCTTGTATAACACTGCTACTCGAACGGGTGGCACGCCTCTTTCATCCCTAAAACCCTTTTCTCTGTATTATCCCTCTGCGAAAAAGATCGCGATCTTTTTTTTTTTTTTTTTTTTTTTTCTTCGCTCGCAATCTTCTTTCCGAACTATTGCTCGAGGCGCGAAAGAGTTAAGTTCCTTTATTAAAATTTCGAATTACGAAGTCACATTTCGTATGATTTGATTTTCTTTTCACCAATCCAGGAAATCGTTACGAAAAATAAAAAATAAATCGATTTATTTTCGCGATGCAAATTAATTTTTTTTGTATCTTTAAATAGTGAAAATAAATGTGTTATTTGTTAATAACAAGATTAAAAAAAAATGTTTAAATTGTATGCGGAGCCGAATCACACGCCTATTGAATTCGTTCGGTTAATATCAATCGTCTCGTTTAATATACATAATTCAGTTCCGCTCATTAATCGAGTCGCTGGAATTGCCGAAGCAGAGTCACGATTCACGATCGCCGTCGAGAGTGAGTTATTATCGAGAAGTCAATATTTGTACGTGACCGACGCTAAAGACAAATTCGACTCGACGAGAGCGTAGATGTTCGCGTCTGTATGCATGTATATAGTATATATATATATATAATATATGTTTATCCAAGCGGTCTGACAGAGTTTGCCGCCTCACGCCTCGTGAAACGAGTTCGTGAAATAATCGACTAATGTATAGCGAGAAGCTATCAATCGTCGCACACTCACGACCCCCTCTATCCTTTCGATCTTTCGCGTGAGGAGTGTCGCGGGTGCTACCCTCGCGGTACCGAAAAATTCGAAGCTGTTAACGATCTCTCTGCTCTTCCTATTCCTTCTTCATCTTTCAAGAAGACGTAAAACATATCTACTATAATTGTGGAGTTTACCGTGTTTACTCGATCGTCTAAACCCCGTAAGGGGTCTTTAGGTTCTGTCGAAAGACAAGGGAGAGACAGCAGGCCGCGACGACGGGCAACAAATTTGTTTGCGCGAGGAGAGACGCGATCTTTTGACGAGTCGGCTATGTCGTTTTTCCGAACAAATTTCTATCCGGAGACATTTGATTTATGTTACGATCTGTTTTTTTTTCTGCCCCTTCCATTTTTAGCCCTTTTTACGTCAATTTTTTTAAGACTACACTTTTTTTTTTTTAATAATACGAAAGAAATTTGGTATTTTTTTTGCTTACCGCGATCGACGATTTTTCCGAATAAATTTTTGCCACGAAGAAAATTCTTCGTCGAGCAGTTCCATCGTCTGTTTCGGAACTGATGCTGACACTCCATTATCGCTTGGTTAGCGCCCCTCGCAACGGCCATGAGAACACCGGGGTTTTCCCGTGCCAAGCGTCGCTGCTTTCTCCTAAGGGTTGCATAGACCGTTGGATCCATATGTATCGCCGCTGGTGACATTGGTAAAAGATTGTTCGGCTCGCCGGCTTTCGCTATGCCCCTGAAAAATGGCCGAAGCAACAAGAAAAATGGTCATTAAAATTCTCGATTTTAATCGAAAAGTTGAAACAACGAATAGATTACGAGGAAACAAAACGGAAAGTCGCGAGGGAAAAAAAAACATATTTCGAAGAAGTTTGCAATTTACCGCACGTATATCCTAATAGATTCGGAGAGTTGGGAATACGATTTTTTTGGTTTTTCTAATCGATAATATTAACAACGTGCGTTCGGGTGCGCGAATTCCTTTTTATGCAATTTTTTCATAAAAGGGGAAAATTCGAGAGGAATCGCTCACCCCGCCGACAAACTCAGCAGGGAATCGATCGTTTTCGATATGTTTTGGAAACAGTTTCGAACCTCTCGAAGAAATAGAATATCTTGTTACGTCGTTCGAAAAAATAAAAATAGATCGCGCAATTTCTCACGGTAAAGCATCGAACGGACAATCGCATTCGAAATAATTCCCATTCCTTTCCATCTGCGAAGTTGTTCTCCATGTACTTAACAATCCATTCTCTCCGTCCCCCAAGAATCTTTCCCACCTTCGCGCAAAAAAAAAGTCCCTCTGAACAAACTACCAATCTTCCCGTCTTCGTGTGTCCAACTCGTTCGAAAATTGCGGACAAAACCGATCTGGGAATCTGTTCACTTCGACTCCTCGCGAAAAGTCGTTCTCCCGTTTAATTCTCGTCTCTCCGCAACGGCGCGCATCGTACGCTTGTTTAACGGTAAAAATCGTTGCGATGTTGCGGATGCCACGATCGGAATCGACGGGGGGCACAAGTTGGTCAGGAGAGAAAGAGCTCCGTTCGATAATTAATTAATTATTTATTCAAGTCAATGCGCACACGACGATTCGCGAGACGAAGGTACACGTTTAAACGTCTCGCGGTTTAATTTTTTTTCATTTTTTTGGCTTCGCGACGCGGAGATCTCCGGCGAATTTACTCGACGATGGTTCCGTTGTGGCACGTGAGAAGGTATTTCGTTCGCGAGAATTCTTTTTCGACGTGGGGTACAGGGCATTGTTCGCCGTATATTTCTCTGGGTGACACAGGCGTAATGTTTGCTCGAAAGTCCGCGGGGCGCGTGACGCTCCGAAGTGTAGCCGAATGGATTAGTTCGAAAGAGCGAAACTGGTTCAACGGTTTCGACTGTTACTTCGTGTAATTCTATCGTTATTATTATTATTATTATTATTATTTCTTACTCATTCGACAATACCCGCGGAGAAGAGATCGAGTCAACGGTATCGCTACATTATGTTTCCGCGCTGTAAGTTTACATATTAGTATTATAGATTCGAGTTACACGCGTTACAGAATATCGTATGCGCGATGCATAATGCACGCATTGATATACATGAGGTATACGTGAACGCGGGCGCCCCCCCGGTGAACAACGGTGTAATAAAGAGCGCGCGCGCGCGCGCGTGAACGCTGACCACTGTTCACTCTATTATACTGTTACTCATCGCGTCGACTACAATAAGAGGGATATAAATCAGGTCTTCCACGGTCCTAACATAGCACGTTTATGTGTAACGACGTATACACGTTTTTTTTTTTTTTTTTTTTCGAAGATGAATTCTCGGTTTCGTATTCCGTATGGGATAGGATCGGGTGAAATATAAGATTTTGGTACCAAACCTCGTGGTTCGGTGAGAAACATCGCGCTGGGAGGGGGGGATTTTGAATGCGCGAAGGAGCGTTCGATTTATCGAAATGTTATTGCAAAAAAATTAATAACTAACAAATAAAGATTTTTTTATTCTTTTTTCTTTAACTATCCCGCGAAGTTAAATTCGGGAAAAAAAATGTGACGAGTATAGTTACAGATTTATTTCATTGCCTCTTTTACTGAGAAAATTACGTCGGGACTTCAAAAATACCTTAAAAAAACCTTCCGTTTGAAGTAATTGATGATGGAGGAGGGAAATTTTCGTTTTTTTTTAACTACCGAACGCGAGTAAATTTGAACCGAAAACTCGGTCGAGAGTCGACGAATGCAGGCAGGAGAAGTCTCCGCTAGTCTCGTAAACAGAAAAAAAAGAGCCCCCGAGAGATCGGATCTCTCGTCGTCATTTCATGGCTTCTAGAGCAAAGTATATGCACACAACCGAAGTGTCGTGGTCTATCGTGGTATAATAAACATCGCGCGCGCGCGTTCGCGGTCGCTCGTGGAACGCTTAAACTAAAAACCCGCGCGACAGCACGTTGTGACGAGCGTGTCCGCACGCTCGTGGTCGTTCTCACGTGCCCTCCCTATTCCCGTGTTTGTAACGACGTCGGGCCACGAGGAAAATACTGAACGACGATCGCGCTTACGAGAAACGCAACTCGATGATTAATCTTTTCATCATACATATATATATGTATTTTTTTTTTAATTACCAATGTCATTGTAAATTATAACAAAATCATTTTCATCGTTATTTTTAATCGATCGCAGTGACAAATTACCGATTAAAACGATTTTAATTATAATATAAAAAAATAATTATAAAAAATGGGAATTTGACGATTAAATAAAATTCAAAAAACAAAAATATGACATTGTGCATTGGGAATTTTATAATTGCTCGTTAAGATTTAAAGTCCCGCGGCGCTACGGATCGGCGGATCGGTTTGCGATAGAAATTGATAGATTGTAGAAATACGTGCGGCGTATAAATCGGCGGCCGTATTATTTATCGGAATTTAGTTCCTCGCGTGGATCGTGTGTGTTTTCGCCCGTTCGCGAAGAGCGGCGACCGCGCGGGTAACGAGACATCGACGTTTAATTTATCGCAATCGATAAATACCTAACCTACGAGTTTTGTTCGGTAACTGCGTTTGAGCGAAAGAGAGCGAAAGATCTCTGTCTCGTCTTGCCGCAGCGGAAATCCATTGCCGGCAACGTTTGCCTCGCGGTCTTCTCGATACGCACGGCACGGTCGTCGTATGCGCACCTCTAACGCTCTCGTGCGCGCGGCAGCATCGCGGTTACAGCGAGATACACCGCGCGAGAGACCTCCGCGAGACTATACCCGGTGCGCGGGTGAAAAAGACGTCGGGACTTTATCGGGCGTCGGGTTGACTTTCGCGCGCGACTGATTCACCGATACGAGATTCCCGATGTTGCGCCGCGGCCTTTCAACACAACGAACCGCACGCACGAGCCGCCGCCTCGACGAGAGTTTTCACGTCGGAAGTCGAACAATTTGATTTATCGATTAATCGTATTGAAATAATCGAAAGGGTGTTTTTTTTTTTATCGTAAACATTTTTTTAACACTGCCATTCGATGTCACGAAATTATTTAATATTCTTTAATCGTGTTATCGTAATAATAAAATAAAAAATAAAAAAATAAAATTACTCACCACCACATGGATCCTCTTCCCCGATTCTTATTCCGGCTTATGTCAGCGGGCAGCGCGGGCACCGCGACAGCCAGAGCTCCGAGCATCATCCACAGTCTCATCATACGATAATATTTAAATAATAATAATAATAACGAATAATCTCGTCGATACTCGAAGAGTTCCTCGACAAAACGTCCGCCAAACAAAACTCAAATGAAACCCTTTTTAAAAACAAAACGCTCGGGAATCTTCACCTTTTTCCAACACACTTGTCAAACACTCCGCACGTTCTCTGCCGTCACTATATACTAAATACGCGTACAGAAACGTCAAATCACCATTTTCATCCCCACCTCGTCTCCTCCCGTCGAACAACACTTCGCAACGATGCAATTTGAGAAAAAAAATTTTTGCTCCAAAAAAAATGCATCAATCGTGATGAAAAAAAAAAACAAAAAATCGTCGAAAAGTTACCCCTATCTTATCGACCAATGTAGTTTTTCAAACCGCATTTAATCGTTGTACGATTGGGAATCGAAGTTTTAGGTACAAAGTGACTCGTTAATCGACTTTTTTTTTCCTTCGATTCTCACGACACATTTCACCGAAAGTCCGAGAGACGGAGTGTTATAATGTAGTTTTGGGATTCCTTGCGGGCGACTACCCTCGGGCTTCCGATACGTCGGTGAGACTGACGTCGGTCGCCGGCTCGCCTTGGCCTCTCGCTGCCTGACTCTCCTTCTGTCTCACTTTCTTTTTTTTTTTTTCTTTCTTTCTTTTTTCTCCTTTTTTATTTTTCCCTTCCTGTCTCTCTCTTTCTTCGACTCACTTTCCGAAGATCCACCGGTGCGCCGGGGCGCGCGGTAAACTCACCCCCTCCCCCGGAAGGTAGCAACACAGGATCAACCGAGGGGCTCGTCTCGGTTCTTCCTTTCCTTTCCTTTCGCTTTTCTCTCTTACGCGCGTCGCCTGTCCGGCACTGACCAACTACAACGGGGCACACGGCTATAGCGGTACGGCTTGCAGGGTGTCGCACACGCTTTCGGTTTCTCTCGGGGGGTTTTATATTTGCCGGCCGGCGTTATTCGGGATATAACAGAGATGCAAAAGGGCCGAACGTGAACGAGGAAGAACGGTGACGGTTGTCGTCGGGGAACGAGGGTGAACGACGAAACTAACACGATGGCCGGTAGATGATGGTGGTGGTAGAGTTTGTTCGTTACGAGTATCCCTTGGGTGGTGGTTGTAGCGGTGGCCCGACGTCGATGGTGGTGGTGGAGTAGTAACCCCCGATGGACGCTGATGGTTCGCGCCGCGCGATGGTGGGAGAAAATCCGTGAACGACCCCCGCCAAAAGGGTCCTCTCTGTGTTATACCTGTGCGCCAACCCCTCGAAACCGCCCGATCCTTTGGTCCCGACGGTGGTGGACAGCAGGTGTCGCGGCGTTCTCTCCGTCGATCGACGAAAAATCAATTAAATCGATTTTCACTTTGTTTTCTTCAATTTTTTTTTATCTCGATCGCCACTTGCGATGTGAACGAATCAAATTTTTTTTTTTTATTTTTATTATTCGACGATTTTTCTTTTAGCGTTGAATAAAAAAAATTACGTTTTTTCGAGAGATCGTGATGAGGATCGGAAAATCAGTTTATTTAAGATTGAATTTTTGTTTTTTTTTTTGTAGGGGGGGAGGCTTTTTTTTTTGAGAATTTTTTTATTTTTTTTTATTATCGACGCGATTCGAGAATGAGGATTTCGTGTGTACCCTTCGACGGACAACAAGTATAGGCTTCGGCTAGCGACTGCACGCACGCGTACCTCCGCGGAAGAGCCGATCTCTCGCGGGAGCCCGCGGTGGCCCAGCGAGAGAGAAAGCCCCATCCCCCCACTGGGCTCACTTCACCCACGGACCCCCTCAAGACCGATTAAATTTTGCCCCGCCTCCTCGGACTGCCTTCTTCCTCCCTCTACTCCGTGTACTCCTTCCTCTTCTTCATCTTCTTACGACGGAGCCCCGAGCCTTCGGAACTTTTCTTATTCCTTTTCGTCTTATTCTTGTTCTTCCGGTGATCACTGCTGTTCGTCGTGCGGAATCCACACGGATCTGCGTTCGGACTTCCCCAGCGTCTCACCTGTGATTTTTCGTCTTTCTATTGCATGTTTCTCGTGACTATACAATGCCTTTTTTTTTAATTCTATATTTACACTGAGAAACATGAAAATTTATTAATATTTCATTATCCAAAGTTTAAATTTCGTCGTTCGTTTTTTTTTGTTTTTTTTCTTGATTTTGCGAATTTTGATTGCGGATCCATTTTTTGTTTCTTTTCGTTTTCACTTTCACAACGTTTATCCCATCATACGTTACTGAGCTCTTTGACGATCCCGTTGGAAAGATCAATCTTTCGAAATTGCAAAGTCATTCCCTCCTCACGATCCCATTAATCATTAAAAAAAAATCCAATTCCTCTAACATTGACCGAGAGAAGGTCTTCCGACTAAAATCGTCTCGTCAGATAGATGACACACACCGGATATGAGCGCCGTACATATAGCTTTGCGCTTTCCATCAGTTCTGAGAATTCGTTGTTGAAACCCAATGATTAAGACACTTCGAAAATTGAATCATCCATCCCCCACGTCGCGTTCGTCTCGCTAAAGCAATTTTTGATATGGGTGTACATTTCTCGGAACGATCAAGAATCGTTTTGTCTCTTAAAAAAAAAAAAAAAAAAAAAATATGACGATTCGCTCGACAACTTCTCAAGATTTTTGAGATATCACCCTCGTCTTCTCCATTGACGATGTTTTTTTTTTTTCATTCTCTTCTCAACCGTTATTCCGAAAAATTTTTGCGCAAAAAAAAAAAGATCGCTAGCAAATCGATGACATAGATATTAGCGATCGTTGGATCGTTCTCCGGAGCACGAATGAGTCCGGAGAAGCACGTGGTTTTCGAGGGGAAGTCGTGGGCGTAACTTTTGGAAGCCACACCCATCGGGGCTCCCACCAGTCGTTCGATCTCGTTCCGGCTGCGAAAGAACGGAACTTTTGTTCGTATACGTACGTTGCAGTTTTTAAAATTTTTTGCGTCTTTTTTTTTTTTATAATCTCCTGAAGCTCTTGGTCCATCGCGCAGCATCCCTCGACAGTTTTTTTTTTTATCTGTAATCCTTGTTATATCCATAGTCCGCTGAACCAAGGAGAATCGTGCAACTGCAACATCGAGTGCATATCGTCTCCAAACGGAGTGCAGCAGATGCACTCCACGACTCGAAGCGTGGATATACATCGCAGAGGAAAGGGGACGAAGGAAAAAGAAGAAAAAAAAAAGATGAAGAAAGATGTCGAAGCGAGAGGTGAGAGATATCAGGGAGAGTGAAAGAGAGATAGAGGGAACGAGAGAGATGGGATGTAAGTGCGCGCGTGCGTGTGGGAACCACACGACGGAATGCGATCGCCGTCGTCTATATAGATACATATATATATATAGAACATACGGAGGGTATGGTTGAGAAAGCACGACGACGGTTTTTTACCCTCTCGATCGAGGCGGAGGTTGAAGCAGAAGGACGAAGGTTCACCTTGCCACTCGACGAAATAAAAAGCATCGGAATGGCGAATTCCTCGAGTATTGGACATCTTTGCGATTTTCTTTTTTTTTTTCCTTCTCCATAAAAACAAAATCGCGATACTACTGTTCGCGATTCTATTATATTGCCCGTCAGCATAATATGTCGCAGTCGTCGAAATTGACGGAATTATTTTAAAAAAAAATTAATTATCGAAATAAAAACAAAAAATTAAAAGTTTCGACAATACACATTGAAGATGTGATACGATAGACCAATTAATAATTACGAGAATTACGTAATGGAGTTTTAACTGAATATCCAAATTATACAAATATTAACAACTGGATAACTATTTCAACACACATCAATGGATTTTTCGCATCAATTAAAAATTCTCGTAAAAAAAAAAAAAAAAAAAAAATTGTCTCAATTTCTTTCAGCAAACATTCTTTACAGTTTTAATATACCCTCCGTTTGCTTGTCTACAAATAAAGTTGAACGACGTTCCGACAGGATGTGAAGAGGTATGAATGACGTCGAGGGGAAGGAAGAGGGGGTCAAGGAGAAGAGTCTCTTGTATGAAAGTCGCTCACGCCGGGCGAGCAACTAATTTCGCGCAATGACGCCAATTACGTTTTTATCCGTGGGTTTGGATCCATTTATTTAAGCGGCCTGTGAGCGCAAGCGAGCGAGAGAGCGTTCTTTGCTGCAAGGAGCGCGTACCGCACCCACCGAGAATGACCGCGAAGGGATGAATCCACGCAGAAGACGAGAAAGAAACGCTATAGTGGTCTCGGGAAGAAAGAGGAAGAAGGAGATTCTCCACTGAGCAAAGAGAAAAGAATACAAAAAAAAAAGATAAAAAGACAAGTAAGATGGCGTCGAGAAGCAGTAGTATTTGCCGCGTCGAGAGTGGGTTTATTGTCAGCAAACAAAATCCAAGCCAATTACATTTGGAATGCCTTCCTCTTGCCTTCTGCTCACCGAAGAGCCGGAGCCCGTGCGAGAACTGTCCGACATCGCGAACTCGCGGCGAAGCCTTCTGCGTTAAGTTCGAAAACGCCGCGCAACACACATAAAACCGCGTACCGCGAACGCGCGAAGTTTGTTCTCCGTTTCGGCGGTAAGAAGTTTCGAAGGTTTGCGCGGCAACGATTTTTCCCCGCGACTGGTTCATGCCGTATGCCAATCGTTACGAAGTCTCAGGAGACGCGCACATACGTATAACGAGAGTAAAACGCAAAATCACAGGCGTGTTACACAGAATCGCGTAATAGACACGAACCTCGCGAGTCTGCCAGAGCCACAGACGAAGAGATAAATTACTCGGCAGTGAGCGGAGGAGATGAACAGGTAAATGCAGTCGTGTCTCCCGCGCGACCCAGAAAACACCGAGAGTTACATTGCGGATAAATTCCGCGTAATTGTGAATGCGTATGGGGACGCAGAGACAGAAACGCACTGGCGCAGCCGGAAACGCACGTTTCATTATAAAATTCCTCGGTTTGCATCGGTGATTCTCAATGCACAGCGTGATTCATACTGCGAATTATCATTTAGTAATTCGTGACTTTTAATAGATGGTTATCGATGTATTTTATTCGTTATCTCGAATTTAACTTGTGTTCGATACACTTTTTTTTTTTTTTAAACTGAAGATATCGTCTATGTATAGTATAGAAGAAAGTTCGCGGTAATAACGATGCATATATAAATAAATTTTTCAACCTGGTAATACCAGATGCTTCGGAGTTGCAGCCCGCGCAGCACACGTGGCTTTTAGAATCCCGAAGCAGATACGCGGGTCGCGATGACCTCGAAGAGATACATCAACGACTGTCGAAATTAAACTTGCGCTTCCGGTCGCTCTGAATCATATTTTATCCCAAATAACTGCGTAATTTCATCGAATGCTTCGTTGACCGATGATTTTCATTTTACTTTCATTTACACTTTTTTTTTTAAGTTTTCCGTTCTCCGGTGCGTAAATATCGTAAATCGCGCCAAGTAGGAAATTAAAAAAAATTGTTACCGTAAATAGAATAAATTATTTTGAAACAAAGAGATGGAAATAGTTGTGATATCCTAAAAAGTAGAAGGATAGGAGTGAAAGAACTCAACGATACAGCGCGGTGCTTTGTATGCCTATTTCTACGATGTATTATGTATATATGTATAGCAACAAGCAGAATAAAAATTAAAAAAAATACTGCATGTCAGAATAAATAAGAGATATATCTATACATCTAATGGCACAAACGTCTATATTTCAATAAATACTTAATTCCCATAGCGCACGAAAGGAGAATCACCCGGCAGTTAAAAAATTATTAATATTTTACTATGTCGATAGTTTCCCATTAAAATGAACGTAACTCTGCGCATAATCATAGAGTTTGTATTGCCCAATACGCCGTTGTATCGTAGAAAGTCGATGTTACTGGCATAATAGCATTAATTTCTCGTGTCTCACACGAACCATAAAGAGAAGACTGCGTTAAATTTACGTCCAGAACTTCACCTTTTCATTTAGCAATTACGAGGAAAAATTATCTTCAACTTATTATCTCAACAGTGTAGAAACTAATAGGTTTGCGTACCACGATCCTCCGGAGAAAACTGGTAACGTCTCTCAGATCTGCGGAGAGTCTTCAGCTATGTAATTCCTCCCTCCCGCAATTTACGATCCGTTGCAACAGAAATTGTTATCAATTCATCTTTCTCAACCACGTGAAACTACACGCATAGGTTTGCAGCCTGAACTTTGTTTAAAGTATACCATTTTTTTTGCTTTCTTCTGCTGCAATTGGTGCAACAGATTGTTGGAAGAAAGTCTGCCGATTTGAGAGACAGAAGTAGTAAATCATAGAGTGATTACAAGCGATCTAAAGGTTACCCGTTGCGTCAATCCGCCGATTTGTATCCGATTTTCCAAGATTAACCTAAGATGGGTTACCGAATTTGTCAACAAGCTGATCGATGGCAGAAATGGGTCTCCGAAATTTTTGCGCAAATGTCTTTATACGTCGATTTTTTTTATCGTAAGTATTGCAAAAACAAAAAAACCTAAAACACCAACGACGATGATCGGGAATGTTCGATTTTCAAAGAACGTTAATAACACGCTCTCGGAGGATCCAGAGCCCGCATAACTTCCCCGCATCAGAATCTCCCAAGCTGACCACATTCAGCGTGAGGCAATATAATAACCCGAGAGTGCCCCGGGAGCGAATGCGAAGAGTGTATGGACCACACGCGCGTTCGCAAAATGGCCTCCGGCATGTACAAAGGAATTTTCCGCAGTCTCGTGTATGGACCCGTTCCCGGGGTTTCAGCGAGAAAAGGTTTGTGCGAAGGCTGTTTTGCCGCTGGTTTACCGCTTCTGCTGCTGCTGATGCTGCTGCTGCGTAAACCCGACCAGCTTCACAGTGAAAAAAAAAGGTATAGATACGATTTACCGTGACACGGTCTCACGAGATACCGGCGAACGCGTGAGGAGAGAGCCTCTAGGCTTTCATTTCGACGTCCGTTTGGTAGCCCGCGGGGACCTTAACGCGAAGCTCACTGAAAAATTAACGGAGCAATAAAGATCGAGATCCATGAGAGTTGATATAGCTATGACGCCCAAGCTGCGTTCTTTAACTTCCACGGATCGTACGCAATTTAAAGTCATCATAAGTTTCCGTAGTGGGAGACCATCGAGTCCCGTACAATTGTTGGGAAACATCAACTTTTCGGCTCTTTTCGATTTCATCACTTTCCTTTATGTTTACTTTTGTCTGCTTTCTCATTTCGCTCTCGCGCTCTATCGGTGCTCAATTATTTCCTTCTTCGTCTTACTACCTTTTCACTTATGCATCTTTCCTTCTAATTTTTTTTTTTTTTTTTTTTTTTTTTTACATCTTTATCTTTCCAGAAGGCTAACGTGTTCTCCGGTTCTTTCTTAAAGAAAACGAAGATATAGGTGGCAGCCTCGCCGATCGTTGACAGATAAATGCGTGAACCATCGCGGGTCCAACCTATACACCAAACCGAAAACCGTAACGAATTTTATAAGCGAGTCCGTTATACTCCGCAGTAGGACCCTTCTTTCTTTTCTATATCTATCTTCATTCTCCGCTGTCTACCGCCCAGAAGTTCCTGCGTAGAAGCCACCGTGGAAGTTCCAGTAAAACGCGAAGGTAGACAAGAGACACCGTGAAAATTCCGATCGTTCCATTCATTCGATGGTGAGACAGAGAGAAGGAGAAAGAGAGAGAGAACTTTAGGCGGGGGATTACGGAAATTAATTAATTCTTATCTAATCCCCGGCGAAGAGATGAGAAAAGCCGAATGGAATTCTCAATGGGTCGGAGTTTCTGTTGGAAGCTAAGAGTACCCGATTATACCGATAGTGTAATAGAAGTGAATGAAGTTCCGAAGTAATTAACAAACGTAAGAGAGCTGTTCGGAATTCCCAATCAACCGTATAAGACTCTATCTATTGCATTTAAATTCAGATGCGTTCGGTTACTTTGTTTTAATGCGCTCCGATTCCCCGGGAAATATTATACTGCTATCGAGTCAATGAAAGTTTTAAACGTTTCGATTCATCTGATACGCGGACGAATTATCAATTTTTGATTCGCTCAATAAGATAAGCGTAAAGAAGTGACAAATTCGTAATCAGTCGCAAAAAATGCACTTCTGAAAAAATGTGTTCCGATCACATGAAAAATCTTCTAAGTACAAAAATTAAAAATTGTGTGAAAAAAGAAAAAATCTATTTCGATTCCGGTGTAATTTAGATTTCTCGTTACTGTATGGTTTTTTTTTTTAATTTTTTCATAAAATACCAGCATTTCCAATTTTTTTCGCGCCGTTCTCTCTGAGGTAAAAAAAGAGGTTCAACCGATAAATTGCGCAAGAAACGTCCGAAATGAAAAATGATTGTCAATGAAAAATAAATAAAAAAAAAGTGCACAGTGGCAGAATTTTGTTCGGCGAACAATCTCGTTAATGTTCGTTCATTCTATCAACTTGCAACTCTCGATGAATGGGCCAATCACATCAAAAGCCTAACTTTATACCGAAGCATCCCCCCCAAGAGAAGCTGATGGTTAAGCGATCAGCGTCTAAAAACCATCAGAAGCAATGGCGGTTACGTTCCATTCTCGTTCCCTCATTCATTCTCGATTCATGTTCATCGTAGCCTGTTAATTGTAATACGGTCAGTAGCGTTCCTTAACGCCCGGCTCGAGGCTTCCGCTTCTCCCGGTTGAAGTTGACTCCGATGTGGGACGAGGTGAGATCGAGAGTGAGAAGTAAAGGAGGAGATCAGTGAGGTATAGAACGCGGATAGAGCGTTGTATGAACGTGGGACAAGAAAGAGAAAGAGAGGGTGTGGAAGGTGAGATGCGGTACCTCGTAAATCTAGAGGCCCGCCAGCTCGCGTCCAGGATGCTGAATAGGTGTAAATGAAGTTGCGGCTTGTGGGCCAACCATCTCCCCGCAAGCCGGTAGTAGTAGGCATCAGGAGGATCAAGCCGCAGCAGCCGTTCTCTCGATCTTCTCATGGACCACCCCGGCATTTGTCGTGCGGCGCACGGCCCGGCCGACCAGCGAAATAAATAGTTGTATACACGGACAACGAACGAATGCGGTGGGTGCAGGGTGATGGAGAAGGGATGGCGGTCTTCTCTCATATCCTTCCATTTCTTCTTCAATTCCTCTCCCTCGTAATCGGCCGCCATCACGACAATGCGCCACACTCTGATCCTGACTTTTCTTCTCGCTCTTCCTAACCCCTCTCTAGGATTGGCTAAGTTTCGACGTTTTCTTATTTTTCTTTTCTCTTCATAGAGATCGCTTTCTCACTCGAGAGACCCGAACCCAACCACCACGCCCACCTTGGACTCGTCTAAATAGACCGTGTGTTCGTCTATGGCCTCTGTTGGGAATGCCGGTAACCGATGAAACATCAACGGCATCTCCGAGGTGGTCCTCTTTCTCGTGGATACGAAAAAAAAACACCCACCCACACACACGCACAACCGACCGCTAGAAAATTATTCATAAGGTGAAGTCGAGTCTGCCGCGTGTGAGGGATTAGCGCGATTCGTGTATTCGAGTTGTTGGATCGACGAATTTGTCATCGATCGGAAGATCGATGTTCGATCCGCTACTGTCATCCACTTTTTCATGGACGCCAAGGAAGGCTCGTGCGAGAAAATTGGAAGTAGCGAAGATAATTCAATTATCAACTTTAACTCGGTCATTCAACGTTGTTACGAAGATCGATCATGTGCGATTGTACGTCATGCTTTTCGATGTGGATGCAGTGAAAAAGGACAAGTGGCAAGGAAAATATTTGAACGATTAAAGGACTTCGTTAGGATTCTTGTTCGTGGCACGCGTCTGTGCACGTAATCCTTCGCGATCCTGTATCTTCCATTCATTTTCGGAATACTTATGGAGGATGTAACCTTTTCTTTCGTTGGCAAATTCGCCATTGGCGAAGAGGCGCACGTCGGGGAGAGCCTGTCGCTCTGGATTATCTTTCGTCAGCTGCACGCGACGATAGTGATCACAGCTCTGGCAGCAGGTGGATCTCTATGGTCGACTTGGCGAAGATTCGTTGGTTTTGAGGTAAAGCAGCTCGGAGGGCTACCTACAGGCGCGGATATCAGTACAGTAAAGTCTGTCTTGATGCGCAATGGAATACTTAAGCTTCGTAAAAAAAAAAATAGTTTTCCAACTGCTTTTACTCGATGAGTTCCATGTAAAAATGTCTCTAATTAAATGCCCGTCTTTGTTACCGGCAATCGGGAGCAAACGGAAAAATTACTCAGAAAACACTTTTTTCATAGGATGCGAAATTTAACACAAATTTGGGATACTTTTTTATTTGTCAAATTCTGCAGCGAATTGTTTTCATTGTAAATTAACTGAAAAAAAAAAAAATAGTTCTATTTTTTCTTTTTTTAAATACTTATTCTGTACCGCAGTACTCTATATATACATAGTGCAATAATTGAGAGACGTTTGATCCACTGGTCGAGGCTCTCGCGTGTCCACGCGGAAAATTGTTCAAATGCATATAATAACACGTGGGTGCGTTAGTCCGCTTCTTTGAGATACCATTTCATTCGTAATTGAACTTCTGCAATTGACAACGAACAACCATATCCTACTTGGGTGGGTAGTGAACTTTGAAACGTCCTTGCGATCCGAGTAAAGTGTTTAAAATTTGAGATATCAATATTGCTGCCGTAATTTGCGGAGCCAAATAAGATGTGGTGAATTATCAATTTTTGATTGAATTCAATTACAAATTGGAATTATCAATTTTTGATTGAATTCAATTACAAATTGGTAATTCGGTAATTTCCGGTTGAATGTAATGGTAAAAAAAATCACAAAGCAATGGACTGCTTTTTCAGATCAATAAAACTTTTCAAACTTTTTTTCGTCTTCTTTTCTTTTGATTGCATTTTTTTTGTAGTCGCCCTCCATGCATCGTATTTTTTTTTTGCTACTATCGAAGGCGCACAGTCACACCTGTTTGTCCGATGTTCGATTGGAACTTATCATTAGCATTGTCCGTAAAGGTCTGAGTCTATATAAGTCTGACAGTTCGCCTGCTGTCCCGACAAACGTATATACAGAATGGTCGGGTGGGGTATTAGACGGTTCAGTTGCCACCGGGACACCTACGAGGATTTTTCGGGGCGGGGTGCGAACACGTCGGGACTACATCAAAGGCCTCCGTGAGAGGTAATTATTGTTTCTCGATGCCCCGTGGTAGGTCTCCGAAGTAAAAGGCGGTGGCGCCTCTCAGCGCGCGCGAGTTCTAGGCGCTGCCGTTCTCACCCCCTCGACGCTTCTTCTCCTTCTTCCTCGTCCTTTCTTCCCTCACTTTTCTCCGCAGCCAACAACGATCTCAAATCTTTGCTCTCACTTCTCTACCGCATCGTCTATACTTTTGCCGAGGCGTTGGGACGCCACGAGCCGCTTCACCCTTAATTAAGAGAACTCCACGCACGGTCGCACCGCTCATTCTCCACGGTTTCTCAACGATTTTCACTTCTTTTTAACGCATTCCATGTGTCTCGATCATCCGGATGAAGGTTCCCCGCGTCATCGGGATACGCTTCGAAGTCATCATGGAGATCATTTTACCGTTCTTCAATAATCGCGGACTCTTTTATTTAATATTCCATAAAATTGGATAAAATTCTACTGATTTTCTGCGTCGGGAGTAAAATAAGCCAAAGAACCCAATTTAATTTTCGGCTTGGGGTGCGACGAAAAAATCATTTTCTATTCGCGTTTGTCGAGTAAAAGAAAATCCCGAATAAGTCTTCACATTTGCAAAGTACCTATGGAGAGCTCTGTAGAATTGGTGACTTTAGAAAAAAAATCTTCCATTCGTTTGGCGGATGCGGAACCTCCCCGAAAATTTTTACCTTCGGTCGGATGACCCGACATTACGGAAAATTTCGTGATCGCGGTAGGTCCTTCCACGCACCGTGGGCGAATTTTGTCTATTTTATTCCTCTCCCTCTTCCCTATTCCTTTCTTTCGATTCTCACCTACCCGCGCTACCTACGTTGTTCCTACCCCCTGCACGAGTCTACGTGAGCTCTGACACTTCGCGGATGAAGTGATTCGCCACGGGCACCGGCTTTCGTGGTGGTTAACACACGGCTATAGGTTAGGCTCTGCGGAATATTCAACCGCCGGTGGAACAGTTCGCGCGTACCTTTCGGCTTTCGGATGGTTGGAGGAAGTCTTCGGCGAAACTTGTAGTAAAAAAAAATAATAGAAAACGACAATCTTTACAAGATGTTTTTTTCGGTTATTACTCTCCCACGGCTTCTTCCCGCTCTTTTTACTCCCGCGCCCACCCCTTCGCTAAACCCGACGATGAAAGTTTTTATACCTCGGGATCCGTGACAAATTTGCAATTTTTTCAAATCTCAATTATTAATAATTGATTTAAAAAAAGTAAAGTTTTTTTTTTCGCACTGTGGCCATTAGCGAGTGCCACCTGAGAAAAAAAAAAAAGTTACTCCTCCGGCGGCCATATTTTTTTTATTTTTCAATATATTTTAACAACGTTTTTTTGTGAGACTCTGGATATATGTACCTGTGCAGTACATTTTTATACTGCTTTCTGCAGCTTTTGAGAGAAAAAATAGTTCATTGGGTTTCGGAGTATTTTACATTCTATTTGGTCTATCGATTTAAACAATTTAAAAAAAAATCTCACCGGGCAAATAATACCTCCGCGAAGACGGAGTTATGAAAATGGGTCTTCCAGGTGGACTTATAGAGTCGATAGATAATTTTTTTGTCATAGACGAGTTTATTCGAAATTTGTCACTCGCATTCCGCATCTCGTGTACCTGTCGCCACGACGCATCGCCGAACTAATTTATTCAAGGATAGCGCAGCGTCTTGGCCTGTTTAACTCTGCAAACGACGACACGGTGTGCCGAACGAGCGAAATCCGAGGAAACCACCCACGGTGCGTCCAAGCTACACGCCGAATTATCCCCACTGTTATGGCTAAACATTTATGTATTTATTACCGTACAAAACGGCTGAAACACAATGACGCACGGACGTGATCAATACGCATTAACGGACCGAGCGAAGAGGACAGTTGCGAGAGAACGCAAGAAGATTGAAATAAGCCGCTTCGACACGGTACCTTTCGGGGTTTCCAGCTTGCCTACTGTTACAGACGGACATTTTAGACGAGAAGCTTCCAACTATAACATCATTCTCTCTCCGGGTTCCTCAATTTTTCTTTTTATTCTTCCTTTTTTCTCGGCTCAATCAGCCGCGCCGACCTTTACAAAATTGGAGACCCACGAAATATTTTCTACGTCTGCGACTCTCGAACTCGACAACGAAATTTCCTTTTTTTTTTAGGTTAGAAAAGTCCATAGCTGATATTGATTAAAGACGAAAAAATAAATTGAAAAAAAAAAAAATATACGATCGTCAAAATTGCCAGAGAGATTTTTTAACATTTACTTTTCAGCTTCAAGCTTCTTTCTCTATGGGTATTGAGCGCTCGAGCTGCGATACTGGCGAACAGGTACGTTGGATAATTGATATTTGAGTTTTACAACTTGATAATGAGTGACGATAAAGAGCTGTTGAAATTAATGCGATAGCCGCTTTTCGCTCTGAGGTTTATTTCGGACTTTTTATTTTTATATACAGATATATATATGAATGAGTCTCTGTCTTTTGCGCGTTGGCAAGTTTTTCGACGAGAGGGATCGACGTAATTTTAACGATATACGGCCCACGAGGCAAATGATCTTCGTTATATTCTTTGCACAAGAGACGCGCGAAGGAGGGAGCGAGAGATTTAAAGAGGCATCGTAACGAGTCGACGAAGGGTAGGAACGCGGAGAGAGACCGGAGAGAGGAGAACATAATGTTTTCATTAGGTCGCGATCATTATCTGGCCAACTGGACAAACGAGCGCGAATGCTCCGGGGCTAACTTCATAGCGCACCGGAGCGCAGCGCAGCATCGAGAGAACGAAAAAAAAAAAAGAACAATGTGTAAAAGACGAAGAGAGAAGGATGGAAATATAGAAAACATTGCTGGTACATTAAGACGAATGGTCAGAGCCGTGGCGATAATTAATTACGAAATCTTTCTCCGAAGTGTGTTACTAATATTAATTAATCCGGTTCACATACAAGGCATTCCGCATCAAGTGGCCCCGATTGACCGTGTTAACAATTTTTTTATTTTTATTTTGCACACGAAAATTTCGTAAAAATTCGACATAAATCCAAATATCGCAAATTATGAAAAAATACATCGCATATGGCGGCAAAAAAATCAGAAAAATTTCAGAAATGTTTTTTTTTTTTTCACATGACGCAACATTTTGCAAAAATTAAACTTTGAGAAATAATTCGATGAAAAAATAAAAGTGGCGTATGAATTGATGAGAGCCACGCGTAGTCGCGGTATGAAGGGATCAATCGTCGCGCGCCGGTATGGAACGAGATACAAAGAATGCGAAAATAAATACGCGAAGAGAAAGATGATGAGTTTGAAGTATCGGTCGAGGCATCGGTCGAGGGAACGGAGAGATAAAAAAAGAGCAATAACTGACAATAAAATTAAACGACAGTGGAAGCCGAGTTGACCGATGGAACGCGTTAATACGCAAGATGGCAATCGATCGATGGGTCCAGAAATGACTTATCGATGCCGCTCTTGGAGGGCCATCTCCTGCCCACTTTGTGGCTGTGGCTTCTCGAGACTCTCTGGTCGCTGCGGATGGGATGGAACGCGCCGAGCCTTCCGATCGATCTGTTGGCAAGGCTCACGCGCGCATCGTTGCGGCTCTCGAAATATAATTTACGATCGTACACGGGGCAACGCGCGGGGCATCGCAAAAATCACTAACATCTCTTAAGACGCGATACTTCTTACCGATCTTTCGAGTGAACGTCAAAGCTGAGGATGGCACGCTTACTGAGTTATACTTAAGACAGAATCTTACCGCCGATCGAGGGTGTCTCAATGGTGACGTGTCAATCGCCGATTTTGCACGAAGTTCCAGTTTTTTTTTTTTTTTTTTTTTTTTTCCGGTCCTATTTATTGCGGCATATTACATTCGATCGAAATCGACGATACGACTTCGGCGTTTGATGTCTATTTCTAAATGTTTCTATTAATTAAATCGGCATCGCGTCTTATTTAACCGAATTTTCAGTTACAAAAACAACAAAATAATAAAAAATTCTTTAGATCGCGGATTTGACGAGATATAAATTTTTATCAATATTTGGTTTACAATGAGTCTCGTCACAATTCAAGTATCAAAGATTTTTCCCACGTCATTTCAATGGGCCCGACGCTCTCGTCTCTCCTCCGGCGAATATAATAAATCGTATCGAGGATTCACGAAGCGCGCACGCGAGTCGAAGAGAGACGAAAACAGAGGTAGCGTATAGCCAGTATATTAAATTAATTCGAAACGCCGTAACTCACTTTGAGACTTGCGGAGCGGTTTCGGGACCACCCGGTGTCGTCGATGGGGGCACACGCGAGGAGACTCCGACGTTGGTACGGTATTTATACATATAAAACATCCGCCTATAACATAATGCATATAATATTTCTTCAAGTACTACGAACATCCGCGAGCGCTCACACACTCGCGTGTTCTTTCCTCGCATCGTACGAGTTATTTATTCGAGAGTAAGCTATACGTAAAAAGTAACGAAAAAAAAAAAAAAAAAAAATTCGATCGTGAAAAATACAAAATACGAGAAAAAAAAAAGACGTTGGAACTTTCAGCGAAGAAAGATAAATAAGAGGAAATACAGTTGGAGGATTGGGACCATTTGGATATTTTAACAAATGGCTCTCTCGCACGGGGCGTAGATCATCGTGTCGCGATTCTCGCGTCGTTGCTATTATCTTCACGATTCCAGCGAGGATCGGATCCCGAGACCGGGGAACTGAGTTCATATATTTGTTCGGTCTAAATGCATGCTATCTCAATCGTAGGCTCCGCAGCAGCAGCAAATAACTCCGCGATACATAGTATAACGAAGGATCGCGGAGTTAATTGCTCCGATCAATTAGCCGGCACGTTTTCGCTAGAAACTAATGATCGCCATACGTTTCTTCTGTAGCGATTCATATCTATATTATAAACTGTGAGCGCACGCGCGTCTCTATAGTCGATGTATACTGTACGGCCTATAAGTTCGACGCGAATACGCGGGTTTATAATTAATGGAGGCTATTTCACCTTTTTTTTTTACGGCACAAGAAACTTTTCATAGGTTTCAAGTATTTATTTATTTATTTAACAGGTTGTTAAATAATAATTTATTTATTTAACCGGTTGTTAAATAATAATTTATTTATTTAACCGGTTGTTAAATAATAAATAATGTTTGTTAAATAATATTATATATACGATAAATAATAATACGTTGTTTTGTTTGTTGTTACGTTGCGTTTTATCGAAGTATCCGAATAGTTATGTATATTAGTTTCTCGAATGGAGCGTGAAAAATATATAGAAATAGACGAGACGAGTATAAGTCGCGGACTATTTCTGACTCTGGAATTCCCACGGCTGTCGCCGGAACCAACTATATAAGTTTCGCCGTAGCTAAATATCATCCGAGCGAAAAGCCCCCGTTGCCGCGGATGATTCACGAGCGGTGGAGATTCCGGAGAGTGCGCGCGTACGCGACGTGAAATTATTCCGAGAAGATATGGCGAAGTCGACGGACACGCGGAAGAAAACGTCTTTCTCGCGCGTTCCGAATTGAGTACGAATTCCATGAGTCGAATACCCTCCACCCCTCTCCCGGCACCGACCCGTTTTGCGGAGGTTAATCGATCATCGAGAACATCGTGACGAGAAACGCGACATCTATTATTTCTTTATCGCAATAAATTTACTCGAATAGGAAAATAAATGATTTCCATTTCATTTTCAGTCATCGAAAAGATAAAGTTGAATTATAGAAAATTTCTGCAATTTTTAGCACCAATTTTTTTTTAGCGATCTTTGCCACGTTTCTCACAAATTTCGTTGTTGCTTTCTTCGTTTTTTTATTCCATTTTCATGATTGATTCATAGCCACCTTTTATTTTTTTAATGGATGACTTCTGGAATGTTTGACTACGTTGAGAGACGCGCGAGAGTTAGCCTACCAGCTGAGAGGAACCGGATAGGTTCGGTTAATTAGTATCTTCGATATCCGAACGATGAATCAGTCTCGCGACCACTAATACTATTATACCCAAGCTATGGGCAATACAAAGAGCCATTCCTCCCCGTTCGCTCGTTTGCTCGCTTCGAAATACACGACGTGTGGTACCCATCGCGACGACCGCCGACTTTCATTCGAGCTTTGGGGGCCTCCGCGGGGACGTAGAGAATCGAGAGTAAGAATAATACCTGAGAAGGATTGAAGAAAACAAAAAAAAAAAAAAAGAAGCATTCAGTCGAATAAAGAAAGAAATGAGAGTGTAGGAAAGAGAAGAGGGCTGCGGTTCCGGTACCCGATGGGAGCTCGTGAAAGGCGGAAAGAAGATGAAGAAGAAGAGGTACGAGGAAGAGCCGTGGCTGCGGGCATTGCCCATATTGATGGTGGCGTACGCGCGCGCCCCGTCGAGCGCTAATGGATCGATCGTGGGTGGCTTCGATATACCACGATACCGATCGGGGTGATCGTATGATATCAAGAGATAAGAAGCAGACTTATCGAAGCGCAAAACATTTATTTATTTATGTTTTTAACTCCCGAGTACTCGCCACGGGCAAAAGACGCAATAATTGAGAAATTGTATTATATACCGACAACAAAAATAGCGAAATAACAAATAATTATTCACATACTGTAACCGGAATATTCCAAGTCTCGATGACGATGTATCTTCCGATTTTAACATGCAAATGATTATTTGTTATTTTACTCTTCTTAGATAATAGAATGTCTTCATTTCTTGTTTTTTTTTTATATGTTTTTTTTTTACAAAATTTTTTTTTACTACAAAACGATATTACAAAAGTGCTCCTCAGAAATATATAACCATCTGGCGGTGTGGTCCATCCGCGAAAACCAACGAGAATGAAAATAAGAGAGGATCGGCATGAAGCCAAAGGACTAAGCGATGTCGGTAACGCGTAAAAAATCGTTAATTAACCTTCTCGAGAAATAAACCTCTTTGCGAACGCCACTAAGTTCCAAAAGAGCCTTCAAGATTTCTCTTGGAGTATAAAAAAAATTGTAGTCTTGGAAAAATTGTTGTCTTGGAGTATAAAAAAAATCTTTTTTTTTTACCCAAGTTTTCTGGAATTTTGTCACGAAGTTCATGATTTCTTATCAATTCTTTATCGTCCTCGAAGTCTTCAAATTACTTTCGACATTTTTGCATTTCGAATCTTAGAAAAGAAAACTAAAATTCTACTACTTCGCGCGCCACTAATTATCGCCAGGTTTTTGGGGGGCGCTGTATACAGTCGAGGCGTGCGAAACCGGTCGCCACGGGCGGTTTTCTAGTTCCCGAAGGAGCGTGAGAAATCGCTAATAATTAAGCCGTCCCCCGTGGCCCAAGAGGTCCTGAACTCTCCCTTGAAGACTTTCGTCTTCTTTCCTTCCTTCTTCTTCTTCTTCTTCTTCTGCGGTTCGCGTCGTGACTCGTCGACACACGCCTGTGCATCTTATATATATATTTCGCGAAGCACAAGAGAGAAAAAAAAAAGTATACAATATGTGTAGAGATCTCGCGTCAGGTGGTCACGTATTCCACGGTCCGTTCCGACTGGTAATCGTGTGTATTACCACAGAGGCCCCGAAAATTTTGCAAAATAAATTAATCGTCGATAATTCAAGTAAAATTTCAGGTGTGCGATTCATCGCACGTCTCCTCTCCCGACCCATCCTATCTCGTGTAATACCTCACTCTCGAATGTTCTTCTCGTCCCTCTTTTTTTTTTTATTTTTTTTTCTCTCTTTTTACTCTTCTTTTATTCAATAATTGCTTGCGGTGAGACGGCGCAAACGGGATGGGCAAAGAAATTCGAACGATGGAAGTGAGTGGACCAGTGAAAATAAAAACACCGAAAGAGACGAACGATTGAGCGATTTCTCGAGGAATCCTTGTAAAAAAGAAAGTTCATCGAGGTGAAATGTTAAACTCGAGAATCGAGAGCCTAAATATTGTAAATTTTCACATAGTTCCCTCATTAATTTCTTTTTTTCGCAAAGCTTCTACTACGAGAAATCATTTTTCGTAATTTTTTGAAAATTTGATTTTTCTATGTTTCGAAATATTCTGAATTTGATACCGATAAACAAAATGAAAATCAATTATTTCGCCCAATCCACGAAAATACGAATGTTTAAAAAATTAACCTGTGAAAGTAGAAAAATTTCAGCGAGTTGCATGTCTTTTGCCAAATCGCCGAAATCGCTTCGTGGAGTCGCGTGAGTATTTTCAAAATTGAAACGATGGTATGCATGAACATTGAGTTACAGCAGTGTGAGTGGGTGTTACGGGATCATAGATAAATTTGTCATAGACAGGTGGACAGTCTTCGAATCCAGCGAGTGACTCTGCATCAATGCGCGGCGGTACACCATACACCATATCCTTGGTAAGCGTGGTATAGAAGTTTAACTATAGTTGTACTTAGCGCTGTGACGATGCGAGACGAGAACCAGAACGTCCCGGATGCACGCCAGTTAACCACCGGTCAAAGGGGAATCCCCGAGAGTGTTCGTAGCCGCTTTTAGCTGGCAGCGGTGCACCCTGCGTGGGACATACGAAGGGCACGCAGGTGGATGTATACATATATATATCCACGTCGGAACGTCGTACAACCCCCCCGCGGGGCCCTCTTGTATCTTTCTATGAATGCCTTCGAAAGAATCAATGAATGAAGTTGTCATCTCGTTCTCCTCCAGTGTGTCACACACAACGTTTAAGAGAAGGGACTCGAACGGACGCGGTTTTTCATTCATGAAAATAGAAACGACAGCCCACAGCCTCGATGAGAGGCTATGGTGGGCTACTGACTACTATAAAGACGAGATTGATGCATTTTTCAAGTTATTCGTTCAATTGAGTAAAAAATTGAAAAACTATTAAAAATCTCGCGAACTACCGAAGTTCTTCGGACGTTTGTTAAATTCCAAAAAAAAACAATCACTTTATTTTTCAACGAAATTGATTTTGGATTCGGAGAAAAATGTATATACTTTTTTTTTCGGAAGTTTAATGATTATGATGAGTTGGAAAAAATACGAATTAATTGAGAGTCGTGATAATGAATTGGAATAGCCGATTTTTTCGAAAAAAAAGTAGTTATAAGTAGTAGTTATCGCAGGAAATTTCAAGTTGTACGAAGTTATTATTTTTTTTTAGTGCTTCAGCAAGAAACATTCTGTATTGTAGACCGGCCGGTCTTGTATTGGGATATTACTATGTATTATAGGTATTGTTACAGTTACTATACGAATTACATTGGTACAATGAGATATTAGCTATTACTATAATTATACTAACTATTGCAATCTAAAGGAATATACTGAGGGATACTATATTTCTATTATCAGACACTATCCATTTTTCTCGGTGTTCAACGGGCGTTTGGACGTTCAACGTGGCGAAACTCGTGAAACGATCGTTCGTGCACGCGAGAGCAAACGATCGATTATTGGTAGAGGTAAATGTTCACGATCGGAGGAGCAAAGCTATCGGAGCCAAAACATTCCAGATGCGCTGTAACCAATTTGTGATCTTAGAGAGGATAGTGACAAATACACGATATTGCCATAACATATCGCCGCGGACGGTTTAGTATCGTACGAATTAATAGTCACCGGTTTCTGACTAATAGCCTCATTAATTAACGATCCGCCGGGTCGATTAGGCTAATTCAGGTTTAATTTAGTGATCGGAGGGGGCGGGATGGGGTCTCTTCGAGTGCTGAACACGAAGAGCTCAATATTACTCTACACTTACTGAGAGCGATCTCTTTGGTTATACGGGCGGAGACGAGAATCTCTTCTATTCGATCCTATATAGATTCAAACTACAGCTTATATACCATTATATATACATGTATAATGGTATATAACCTGTAGTTCCGTCAAGCAACCGAAGCTGAAAGCCCCAGCAGAGATTCGAGGGATTAGATAGCTCGGGCAGAGCGCGCGCACGAAACGTTTTACCTTATATACATGTATACATTATAATATAAATTCTCGTAATAGATGCACGAAGAACTCTTTCTAATAGTCATTTTATCCGCGGCATTATCTACATCAAACTCCTCCTCGATTATTCAGCATCTTTTCAATGTCATCAAACGCCCACTGATTTTTATTATAAAAAAATTATTTTAGCGAAATAAAAAAAAAAAAAATTCGAAAAAAATTGACAAAAAAAAAAGAATGAAATAACGTATTAGTATTTGCGCTTTTACTTTTTTTTTATATAAAAGAATTAGAGACATCGCGCAAATTCCGATCATCGAGTTGTTTCGAAGTTGCGGCGTGTCGAAGACACCGGTGTTCTGCTCCGAAGGGTTAACGCCCGTTGCACGAGCGTTTAACCACCCAAGAATTTAGATTTGAGGCCGTGAGAATGAAACGCGAGAGGAAACAAGATGAGCTAAAATTGCCAGAAGGTTTTTTTTTTTTTTTTTTTGAAGGGCACGTGTGCACTCGAGACATATTAGTCCGATCGGTAAAGACGCGACGACACTGCATGTTTCTTTTATGCCCTTTTCTTCTTATTAACCTTCTTCCTCCTTGCTGGCGTATCTCTCGGGTTCGTTTTGCGTTCCTCCGTACGGAGAGGAGGGATTCCTCTTGTCCGTTTCCCGATGCAGCAGCCGTGTCGCACCGGAACGCGCTGCACCGGTTTCCCTCCGTACCCGCGAGGAGTGTTTAAGCGGTTGTACAAATAGAATACAAAGCGGCCGTTCAAACAGCGGCTAAAAGGTTTGAGTTGTAACGCGCTCGGACGCTCCGGCACACAAGCAAACAGATCAGGACTGTCGCGAGATCCTGTACCTCTGACCGCACCCTCGAGAAATACCCTTCTTTCTTTCCTTCCTTTCCCCCGTCGCGTTCTGTAACTCCGCGCTGTCAGCGCTCATCTTCCATCGCCATTTTTATGCTACCCTTACTCGGTTTTCAGACACGTAAAAAAAAAAAAATGTCTAAGTTTTCGTTATATAATGTGTGATATATATATTTTTTTTTATAAAAAATTGGAACGGCATTTTTTTAATTTTTATTTTTTTCCTTTTTAATCCCGAGCTTTCGTTTCGTCGAATACTACGCATACATCGCATGACTAGAAACATAACGATGTATTTTATTTTTGTCCGTAAGAATAAAAGATACGCCGTTATGATTTTATTAACGCGATATATCGTTCACAAGACAGTTGGGCGACTGTGGTACGGTCTCGAAGATTCTCCGGAGTTGGTATTAAGTACGATTAAGGACTCTTACGAGTCGAAAAGGTATCGCGAGCCGCTGCCGTCGCGCACCGTTTAATTGTTTTGCCTCGAGATAATTGGGAGAGAGTGTCCTCGTCTTTCGAGGCTTTGATGCCACAGCAGTTCGTTCAGCGAGAAGCTCTTTCGCTCTCTCTGATTGCCCGTTACACGATGACTTATGCCTTTCGGGGGCCTCGTGCGCGCGCGCTCTCCTAAGTGCTCCATTGTTGTCAGCATCAGTTAAGCAGCATCTACTGGCGCACGATTACACGACAATCGAGTGGGCGCGACGACAAGGATGGAGAACAAGTGAGTGAGCGATTTTCACTCTGATATTCGCGGCAAAAAACCAGCAGGTGTAATAATATCCACGTAAGATTAACCGGTAAATAAAAAAATAGCAAATTTCAAATTAAAAAAAATCATCAAAATTACGATCAGTCGTAAGACGAAATTCTTCATTCACGAAAATAATTTTTGTTCCATCGATTTGTAGAAAATTACTATTAAAAAAAAAATAATTTTTTTCAATTACTTCTTTGTTATGAAATTCGTTAAAAAATCGATGGCAAACAATTTATTGGGACTTTCTTATTGCCACTCAAGGCACCGTTCCAACAGGATTTCGTAATCGCTAAAGGCCCCCCACAAGGGACTTATTTGTTGTCAAATCGTTGAACTGTGAGGCGAGAGATCGATGTAAAAGCCGATTGGTATTCTAAATTTCATCCATAGTTTATCCATCGTATAATACATATTACAAGATATACTAAAGATACGCACTGTGACGGTATACACTTTAACACTCCAATACTACGCATTTTTTTTTTTTTTTTTTTTTTCAAAAAATCTAAAAATAAAACAAATTGTCATAAATACATTTACTACATCACACGTCTATTCTCACATTATATTTCGGAATTGTAGAAAGTATCGGATTTTTTAAATCATTTAATTATTTCATAGGGAATAGCGATCCCGCCGGTACAAAGTTACTTCGTTAATGAATTTTATTGGACCCCCGATTTCTTCGGGAATGGGAGAATTTTAATCCTGTTAACGCCTAAGCATAAGCATCAGCTGCGGCGAGGACAAGAGACCGAACGATAGCTCGATTTCCGTGAGTAAATTAAGAGGTTGTAAACGGAGGGCTTGCGGCTTCTTCATCTTCTTCCTCCTTTTACTTTTTTTTTTCTTTTTTTTTTTTCGTCGCTTCTTGCTTTCGGGGATCTGCCCTAACCGAGGGCCCTTGCATTAGCATCGCTATCAAGAATCCATCGGGCGTGCGATTGCTTAATCCGAACTCGAGAGACGCCAAAGCGAACCCAGAAGCGAGATTGAGGCTCGTGGAAGACGCAACCAACCACTCGGGATTCTCCGTGAGAACCTAAAGAATTTGCTCCGATCATCAGTGAAGATGAGTGAAAAGAGAAAACAAAGTATCTCTTGTCTACCAGAAACATATACCGACGAATAGCCATTGATGCCATTTTTTACTTATTTTTTCTCTGTGATTCTACTCTTCG
Organism: Buathra laborator; assembly: GCA_934046635.1. Classification (NCBI taxonomy): domain Eukaryota; kingdom Metazoa; phylum Arthropoda; class Insecta; order Hymenoptera; family Ichneumonidae; genus Buathra; species Buathra laborator. The sequence goes on along the minus strand of OW203898.1, from coordinate 14,328,561 downwards.
AGTTCTTGAGTCGATGTCGCCACGTCGATTTCATAGTTGTAATTCAGATATTGTAAATATTTTTTCGATTTTTCATGAAATTAAAAACGAATTTTTGAATTTTTTCGATGTAAATAAATTGTCGATATCATTAAAAAGGATTTTTTTTGAACGACGAATAAATTTTAATCTACGCGAGAAAAATCTCAAGGAAAAGCCGTTCGTGTTAAAAATTTAAATAGAAACCCTACGGAGGGGGGATTCGTGACAAATATTTACCGGCACCCTTCCCCGAGTTTCGAACTATTTGAAAAACCCCATTCCGCTCGAACGGAGACAAGTGCTGCACAAATATTGCACCGCAAGACCCCTGAACTGGGACTGCAGTTCGAAACTTAAGGTGCTGATAACAGAGAAAATATATCTCTTTGCAGATGAACTTAAGATAGCGCGTTCGGCAAGGTAATGTTGAACAGAGATTTGCGGTTAAAAATTTGATAAAAAAAACACGTGTTAAACAGTTAATAAAGTCTTCGTTTGTACTTTTCTCACCGTCGGAGCTTCAAATCGCCGCGTCAGCGATTTTGTACGGAAATGTAACTGCGGTAATGTTTAACGAGAAAAAAAAAGATCCGCAAAGAGAAAGGTGCGTTCGTTTGTTCCTGAGCCTCACGACGAGAGACAAATATAAACGTATGCGTCATCGTAGACGTACTTACAGTTTAACTATAACTGTAAGTACCGTCTGCATGACGAAGAAATCCAAAGTGTCCATTGCACGCTTTCCTAATTTTTTTTTCCGCTCGTCACAGATAAATCCCTTAACTTTTCATCATCGAACAATCGTTTATTAACGAATCTTCGAGTTCGTAGTTACCTTCAACTTTCTTCTGCGTTCCGAACTGAGAGTTTACTTTCAATTTTCGACTCAAGTACGAGCGACAACTCTGAATTCGGCTTAAAGTCTAATCCAACCGCGCGACTATCGTCCCTTGTCCTCAACGTCATTCACAATGGCTGTGAAGTACGGTCGTCTCGTTGTTTTTCTTACGATTTTACCTCCCAAAGGCTGACAAAGAAGATTTTGCAAAATGTTTTCTCAAGATCTTCGTGGTCGAGGAGAGAAAAGACGAAGATAGAGTTCTCCTCATAGCGCCTCTGTAATTCTCGGCTTACGATGGCTTCAAGCCTCTCACCCCATTCGCTCGTGTCGGTATACTTTTCCACGAGTTCTGAACTGTAATGTACCGAAGGAAACGCGATACCGATCTTCTAGTCTTGCGGACCAAGAGTCTTAATGCCCGTAATCGGGGGGAATGCCTCTGGGATTATATCGGTTAATAAGGGTGGTGGTTTAGCTTCACAGCTTTTTCTCTCGCACTTCCCCGATCGATTCCTTGACGCCTTTAATTTTCCCCAATTATCGGCTCAAAGAGCGACGCAGACGCTGTAGATTGGATCCATCAAGATTCGAGATACTATCGAAATTATGTTTCATTTTTCACCCCCGACCTGTTGAAATTTTCGTTTTTTTCTGTTATGAAAAGTCGAGCCATCTAGCGACGATTGGATTTTATTTTCAAAGATCTTCGCGCGAATTTTTCGATCGGATACAGAGAACTGTGCTTTGTGGTTCGGTGGATATTCAGTGGGGTTCTACCGACCGTCGATTGGTCGGATTTAAATCGCTACCTGTTCCGTTGCTGCTACATTAGGGACTGTAACGTCCAGCTACAAAATCAAAACTGTTTTACCGACAGAAGATATTTCGATTGACGCGATAATAATACCGATCGCGAGTCAATGCCGAAAAAGGTAAACCAAATTCTCGGTCGCCGAAGGGTGAATTTCAATCCTACCTGTCCCGCTGCAGCTACAACGTGAGAAAACTGTTTTACCGATCGACGATATTGTATCGACGAGACTATAAAACCGATCGCGAGTCAACGCGGAAAGAGTTGAACAGATTCCAACTGTGTGAACGGCCGGAATAATAATTTACTCTCTAAACAATTCAGTGATAAAATACAATTTTTTTTGTCGTCAAAGGTAAAAATTGCAAATAGATCGCAAACTAAAAATATGTGCATAACTGGTCCATCGTCGAAATAAATAAACAGTTACATCATTGATTTTTTTGTTGTTCTTCCGTTGCAAATATGTGAATTCAAAATGCAACAAAAGTTGGAATAGAATGAAGAAAAAGTTTTCCGTGACGTGGAGGATTCGAGAAGTTTCGTCTAATCGGTTTTTCACGATTTTGGCACAATGCCCCGAGTGCAGCGAGAGAGTTTAAAAGTCGACGGTCACCAACCTCACGCGAGTGTGTACCTCCGGGAGGGTTGGTCGAAGTGCGACGGCCGCGCGAGAGTGTAGCGAGTTCAGCATCCCCGCGTCCCCGGATGCGGCGACGGTACATTGCCGTCGGCAACGCGCGGTACATACCGGAGGACGTGAACCCGCAGGATGAGAGTCCTTGGCGCGGGTCTTTAACCGGAGGCCAGACGGCGCGACGCCGCGCAAAGCCTATCCCTCGATCGCAAATCCCCGAACAAACAATCCCGCGGTTTGGAGCGAACGATAGTAGAGAAAATAAAGAAGGAACCGCGTTATTTGTTAGGAGGGAAGTTAATTTCATTTGTGGCATTTGTAAAGTGATCTCTGGTTCTTCGTCAGCTGCGTCATTTTCTTTTATCGATTGACATTAATATCTATTGATTATAATAATATATCAATTTTTCGCAAATATGCGAAAACGAGAAAATGGGACAAAATTACGAGTCCTCAGTGAAACGCATGGCGATTTTTCGCCATTGCGAGAAATTGAAGAAATGCCTACAGATTAAATTTTCCCAATTTTTTTTTTTCATAGAATCTCTCGTATCCGCAAACTCATGCCTCGAATCGTCTCCAACTCGCATCAATTTGAGTTTCGCGCGACGCAAACCTCGACAATTCTTCATTATCGTCCCGTACGAAATCTCAAAGTAAACAAGCGCCCGTTTCGCGAACGCGAGGGAGGGACACATGATCCGTGTCGACGGTGTTGGACAACCTACTTTCCCAGCAACGCGATAAATTCCGTACATAGTTACGAGTTTATTCATCCGTGAATGGGTACGAACCAATCGTAAATACATTCACGACTACGGACGACAAGTACTCTCTGCCCAGTAGAAGCGCGAAACTCGCTCTCTCTATCTCCCGGCATTTGTCGGGGTGAACAACCCCCAGAGCTGTCCGATAGATCGATCCTCATCCCCCCAGCGCAGCTTCCCTCGTTCATGGCTAGTGCTGCTGCTGCTGCTGCTGCTGCTACTGCTTCTAGTCCTTCCGTTTGCTCTGTCTTCCAACCCCGCATCATCATCCCCCTTTTTCGCATCGCTATATCCCGCCAGACCAACCGATGTCAAACTCCCACACTCTCTTCCGATTCTCTAGCGCCCATTCTCTCGGATCTACGTAGGGCTTTCCGCTCGTACGCTCGTAGTCCCACGAATCCCCCTTCTCTAAATCCTCTCAGCAGTCTCTTCACGACCAACCTCCCGAGTAATGCGAATTTTCCCAACTGGTTTTTCTCGAGAGCATCCCGTTTCGTTTTCAAAGCGCAGCGATGTCTTCATGGATCAAAAAATTATGAGCCGGAAGAATTAATGATCAACCCCTCACGTACGAAGAACGTAAATAATCGTCCAAATTTTTCGACCAGTCGTTACCTTTAATTGCCTCGTTTAACTATAGAAAATCGTGAAAAAATTCTGAAAAAAATTGTAAAATATCGTTGAACTGTTGTTATTTCAATGGTTCGAAGGGTTTCGTTTTACGCTCTCGGGGATTGTTGCTACGAGCAAACGAACTTAGCGTTCTACTTGGCCGGCAAAAAATATCGCGTACGTAAGGGGTTAATTTAGAGAGCTAATATTATTGATCAGACCTTTTTTCCTTAAAAAATAATTGTCTTAACTAATTGATAGTTCTACGAACTCATCGTTTTTTTTTTTTTTTTTTCATTGTGAGGTATTCTCCGATCGTATCGTTGATAAAACAAAAAAAATATCGTTAAATTCGACATCGAAAATATTCGTTCAGCCCGTCGTTTCCAACAGTCGCAAAATTCTGTTATTCGATATTCGAATAAATTTTTCGATTTTTACGAGATCTTATTTTGGATGAAATTTTTCTGAAGTTCTCTATGCAGCGCTACGAATAGTTTTCAGCAAAAATAAAAAAAAATGTTATCATATGATCATCTGACCTCTACGATTTTGCTAGAATTTTTTTGTCAAATGTACGGCGTAAAAAGAAAGGTGTTGAAAAAAATGTATATATAAATGCCGGAAAGTGATGAAAAAATAGATTTATCCTCGTGCAATCAATCTTCGATCATAGAAACTTTTTCTGTTGTCAAAAGCTTATACATTCTTATCTCCATCGTCGTCCAATTGAAGTACATCCCCAGTCAGCAACACGCGCGGCGGCAGCAGCATCAGAGAGGAAGCAGAGCAGAGCGGAGCATCAACGCCGACGAAGCGAGGTGTACATATAGAACACCGGCGCGGCGGCGAGCGGGGATCAATACCGAGCGTAAAAGCAGGCAGAAACGGCCAACCAGTAGAGATAGAGGCAACCGGGTTGGAGGAGAGGGTGGGTTTGGTATATATCACCGGTACGTTATACGCGCGCGCTCGTGGAATAGAAGCGTTCGGAACCACCACCTTTCTACAACCCCCCGAAGCAGTACTTTCGCGCCGCGGATACGCGTCGCACGTTTTCTCCGCACGCCTATAACGCCGCGTCCTATATCCGCGACGCGCTCTTCTGTATCTTTCACCAGACTCCCTAACATCCGATGTTATTCTAAATTGCGTGTGGAAAAAATTATGTTTCTTCTTCTACTATCCGACTAAAATTCCCATCGTTTTGCTGACCGTTTTTGAAATCGTTACACTGGGTAAAAAAAATAATAAACTTAAGTACGATCCCTATCGTCGCGCTACACGATTTTAGGCAAAGTGTTGCACGCGAGTATCGACAGTGTTTTTTTTTAACTATGAAACACATCGAAGCGTTCGTCGCAAAAAGAAATCTTTGTTTTCGGCACAACTTGTATCGTGAACGTTGAAGATAATAACAGAATATTCTTTCGAGGACTACTACAGTTTTTCTTTCTCGGTGAAAATCTTTCGTCGTGAACTACGATGAGTTTCTCCGAGTTTAATGTTTCTCTTGTATTTTTTTTTTTTTTTTCGGTAAAAATTTTAGTTTGAAAAGACAAAAATAAGTTCGCATTTCATGGAAATTATTTAGAGGACGAATTTTTGTATGTTGGAAACATCGTGTTATTATTTTTTTTTAGTGACTTTTTTTAAAAGTATTTATCGAGAATTTTTTTTAGCGAGTGGTGAAACTTGTCAATGATCCAGAAAGATCGACAAGTTATTTGATAGATTGCATTTGGCTGCTCCACGCTCCTAGACGGCGGTATATGTATACAGAGAGATGTCGGACCAAACAGTTACCTTTACTACTTGATTGCGTTAGCCGCCCCGGTCGACGTTCACTCACCCGTTCTATTCTCACCCCCTACTTCTGGTTTTGCTACCAGAACAGACAAATAGACAGTTCTCAAGTGTCGTGTCCGTAGCTACCTGACATATTTTTCTCGAGTGCCTCTGAGGGATAAGAGGCGTATGCACTCGATAAGCAGCTTTCTTTGGCATCGATATATCAATTTGCTATCATCTCTCCAACCGTCTCTCATAAATCTTTATCGAACTTTCGGAATCTCCTTTTTCACGGATATTGACGAAAATATCTATAACTTTCTAACAATCTTTTTTTATTATACCGTTTAATTTTTTTCCCGAAACTCGAAACGATATTCGTCATAATTATCGATTGGAAAAACCAAATAACGACAAAAAAGTCGTTTATTCGGTCAAATGAACCATTTCGGACTTTTTTTCCTCATCGAAATATTAATTTTAATGAAAATTATAAAATTTGAATTAACTCGAAAGTTTTTGAATGTTTTTCGAGATAAAAAAAAAAGGGCAACAAATTTGCTTTCCTTTTTTTTCAGTGCCATTTTAACGTTTTCCTTGTCGAGTTTACTTCGAATCTAATATACTCGAGAAAAGCGAATGGGAAAACATGAGGAACCATCGCTCAGCTGGTTAGGCGAGTCTCGGGTTCTCTTACAGACGAGTACATTTCCTAATTGCCTCCTCCGATAGTGGCAAAAGACAGCCATGTATGCGCGAAGTGACTCTTGTTGACGAATTATCGTCGAGATTCAGCCTTCGCGGAAACAATGCCTCGTTTGTTTCTTCGTGCGCCCGGGATCCATTAAATAAGTATAATACGCGACTAGTGCACCTATGACTCCGCAACTACTGTTCTGCTAACACACCGATCATTAAGAAAGAACCGGCTATTTAGGGAAGGAAATTAACCGGGCGGACTGAAACGAAGGGTCTAATTATCTCACCTATGTGCTTCGCTATATTTAACGTCGAATCTATACACGTTTTTTACACGGGAGTAATAATGAATATCATTTTCGTTCCATTATTCAAATTAATGTCAACGCCCCTATTTTTGGAGTACAGAAATAACTTTTTACGATAACTCGTTTTTTTTTTTTTTTTTTTTTACGATATACGGTATTTAACGGTAGCAAATCTTTTAATTTTTTTTCCAGATGACGTCTCGCGGAACGATCATGCGAGGAAAAATTAATAAATCGAATGAGCTTTAAGCTCTCGTAGCTCCGTATGCCTTAGAGTCTCGTCTTGTCCGTCGAGGGAAAGAGTTTCTTTTCGCTTTTATTACTTTGTTTCATTCTTCCTATTTGTTACTTGCGACAATTACGATCTTCCCCCCGCCCGACGAATGTGCGCTATGAAAGCCGCGTGACTCTGCGTTACTCTCACTAGCGTGAGACAAGGATAAAAACTACGATTCGGCGAACAACGCGAGTGTTCGTCCCGTGCGTTACTGACCAAGCGGAGCCATCAGAGGGTGAGTACAAAGATTGATTAAAAAAAATATATATTGACGATGTAAGAATTTTATATATTACCTGCGGAAACTCGGGATAAATTGATAAAAAAAAATTGATAAGGCATTGATACAAAAAAATGGGATCGGGCGCGACGCTCGTTGCTTCCGCACATATGACAACATTATACAACGAGATTATTATTGAATAGATGTTGATTCCGATACTTCAAAGGCAATCATCGCGTGTATTGTCGATTTCATCTCGAGTTCTTGTCGATGAAAAGTCATAGCAATGTCGTATCAAAGCTCAAGCAGCTCCATTATATACGAATATCAACCAGACTATCGCCATAATGCGTTCGTCTATATTATCGAAACGGTTAGATTTCCATTGCGTCAAAAGGGAAGGCTTTGCCATTCCTTTGTTCACATTTTCACCTGACAGACACCGGAGTTCAATCAGAAACAGTCTCGTTCAATTAAGGGATTCAATTAAGGACGCGACCCACAGAGCTCCCGAGTCTTGCCCACTCGGAACGGTCTCCGTCATTCTATATACACGTTTCATTCATCTGACGGCATAAAGCCGCGAGATTCCATCGATAGAATCACTCAATTTCAAAAATTTTAAATTTGTCTCAGTTATTTCGATTTTTTTCGTTTTTTCAAAATAGCGCTTTTTTGGTTTAAAATTATTATTTTTTCGATTATGCCGAAATTTAATAGGTATAACGGGTCGATAATCTATTTGAGTTGATATTTCTGACCCGATTTTTGACAAAATTAAAAATCGTTTAAAAAAAGACAAAATGAGTAGTGACTTCTCAGTGTATGTGATAAATTGCAGATTTTTAACTCGACACATCGTAAAATTGGAGAAATTTCCATTTTTCAGGAGACAACTACAATTTTTCGATGTTTTAGAAAATTCAGAAGTTTTTATTAAGATTCCAAAAAAAAAAAGAAATTCATCAAAAGAAATCTTCTTCTATGAAAAAGTAACTCAGGTGTGTCTCGTGAGATTCAGTCACGTTTCCGCCGACCGCACCTTCGTCGCGTATTCAGTCCCTGTGATTGTTATTGCAATCTCTCTCCCCCCAGTATCTCGAGCGCGCAATGGAAGTGCATAGACCAAGTGGGATACAGACGATAATCTTATAAATGCCTCCGTAGAGACGAGTACGCAGAATACGTGTCTATTGCACGGGTTTAAGTGTATTTTACTACCGATATACATTTACATTATTGGTGTTATTATTATTGTGTTTACGAATGAGGCCACCTGGTCGCTGCTCATTGTTGTTTCTTCTAATCTATATATATACATAGATAGATAGATATATGTTCGTCACTGAGACACCTCTTATCCTGTCCATTTATCCACAAGTGCCGCGCGGCTTAGCCGCGTGAAACGATAATACGTCGATAAAATATCAGTTACCGAGTAATGGACTTTGCATAATAAATCATTTAAATTTTCATAGCGTCCGATAGTCTCATTGATTCGATCATATTATCTTAAACCCCTTAAATTTTTTATTTAAAGCTCAAATTTCCGCTCGAACTCAACTTTCGTTCTTCAGTATCGAGAATTAACTTCGACTTCGATTACGAGCGACGAAAACGATTTTCGTTCTTCGATTTTTTTCTATTCTCAACTAATATCGACACTCAGGCTGTCGCCGATGCAAAGAAATGGGGAAAGAGGTCGATTGATTTTAGAATAACGCTTATAGAGACGACCTTGTCGGTCAGCAGTATGTCCATTGCATGCGCGTCTATCGCCGACGTCGCCGTTGTCATCGCGCGCGCTCGCTGCTAACGTCGAAACTCTATAAGTCGGCTTAACTTCTTCGTCTCTATTGCTACGTGCGGCTTCTGCTATACCTTCGACAACTCTATATAACTCGTTCTCCACTGAGAACCTACCTGACCGGACCTTTTCTATGTAACGTTTACACACTTTCACGACATTTAACTATACACTTTGCACGTATTCTCCAAGACACGTTAAACTTTTTCATTTCGATATGTGTACCATGTAACGATAGTGTAGCGGTCTGTAGAAATTGCATTTAAAAAAAATCATCTTGCGACTTCGATAACTGCAAAGTTATAAGACATTTGACATTATTATCGATAAAAATATCGATAACGATAAGAAACTCGAGGGACGCTTCTCAATTTTGGTAAAGTTAATGAAGATTCCCCTTATTTTCATAATCGGTGTGAGAAATATAAATATTAATTACAATACGAGATAAAGATAATTCGTTCATTTCACACTGCGCATTTTATTATTTATGTGTTTAAAGTTCAGAAACCGCGCATTGTGAAAGATTTCGTTGAGTTCCGAAAATCGGGAATTCATTTTTTTAAGATTCGAAAGATCGAGAAGTGAACTCGAGTTACAGGGTCGGTAAAAAAAAGGAAAAGAAATATTGCCTCTGACGCTAACTGATTTCGCAAATACAAAAACTTTCCGGGAGTTATGTCGAAGGGTTCGAGTTAATTGGGAACGCAATTATTACACTACAACGCTACACTACGACGGTGCGATTTACCCAATTCGTAACACGTTTATTGTCGTTAAAATTTTTTGAGAGGTATAGATATCGACTGTTCACTGAAAGTTAATGGTACTGAATTGAATCTAATGAAACAAATGTACGAAAAGTTTAATGTGTAAATTGGTCCATTGGATTTAACGTAAAATAGTGATGAAATAATGTAGAATTTTATGCTTACAAATTTGTTTACAGTGTTTTTATGCGAACAATTTGACCAAATCGCAAATAATTTTTTTTTACAACTATTAGATAAGCATTTCAAGTTAAATCCGTTTTCAATGCAATTTAATTTTAATTTTTCAATTATTATTTTTTCTCGTCTGATGCCGAAACAAATTAAAAAAAATAAATGTCTTTTGGAATCAGCAATAATATTTTTTTCCAATTGCTCCGTTTAAAAAACTCTTTCCGTTTTGTATTTTTCAAGTTTTAAGCAATCGGCGTCCCGTAACTTGCTATCATATCAATGGGGGACTCTTTCGCGCTTCGATGATGCCACTTGTCGTGTAGTGCGTCAATGGGAATTCGATGACGAGTGGCATGTGACGCGGTCACAATAAGTATACTTTGGAAGGCAAGAAGAAGAAGAAGAGAATAAAAATAAGATTTAACGATTGACGATTCATAGCCCGAAGGTGTATTATAGACGTATTGCTATGTATCCCCGCGGTTCCCGCGGCCGGCGAATCGAATATGTCTCTTTCGCGTCTTTGTCGGGGAGGAGACGACGTTTCATACACCTTTTCCACTCTTCGCTTCTTTCCACTCTTTCTCGCTTGAGTAAATAACGCTCGCATGGTAATAATTACCGGGTAATCTAGGTCGGTATTAACTAGCTATCACCGGTTCGATGCGGTACACACCGCTTGTTGCCTCTTCGAAGTATGTTTAACGCAATGAAGAGATTGTCAGACGAACGTTCGCGGACGCTTTATTTTCTTACAGAATTCTCTCTGCAATTCACTTGCCAAGTCAAAAGGTCGTAACCCGCTGATAGACGCATAAATCTATGCGATTTGCTTGCACTTCGTAGAAATTAAGATACCATTACGATGCCTGAACGACCGATCGCGGTGAAACCTGAGCGTCGATCGAGAACAACAAATTCTTTTCCGTGATTCCGAAACTCTGAACTTTTATCACTCACGAGTTGTGCGCAATGCGCCTGCTGCAAAATTTATCGACAGTATGTTCACGCGACATGACAATAATTCCCGCGCAATCGATAAATCGAAAGAGAAAAATTCGGCAAAAATCATCGAATCGGATTTTCGTCTCGATTTTACGATCGAACTTATGTTGGTATTTTGTGTTTCTTTGTGTTGAAGAAATCTTCACGGATTATAGATTTTAAAAACTTGCAATTATAATTTTGTAAACTTAAGTGCGTTACTGAGTTTTTTTTTTGTTTTCGCAGCAAAATTTAAAGCTTTTTTTTTCCACCGCATCGAAGCGACGAAAAGTAACGACGCGCAACAAAAAGCTCGAGACTTCGTATTGTGACGACATTGTGTCATTTAGGTGGATGTTACGGAAGTTATTCCTATGATAATTCAGCGCTATTATCAGTTAAACCAACGCGTTTAGTTGCGCAATGATCGACAAACGCGTAATGCGTGTTTTTTTTTTCTTTCGACACTCGAGAGTTCCTTCAGCCGCGTTATTCCACTATTATACGCAATTGCACCCTCTATTATGCACATTAGTGTTGTACATCAAGTGAGACAAATTCGACGTTAAAAAAATAATGACATCCGACGAGATTCGCACGATTTTGTAGATGCAGTTTTCCTAACGCGTGGCATGGATTCGCAGGGAAGATAACGTCCCTCTCTCATTCACGACAAGTGTGTCACTCGCGAGTGTCGCGACTCTTCGTTGCTTTTTTTTTCTACTTCTTCACCACGCCACTCCAGCTAAATATTCGTGGCTGTTGCATAACCTGCCGGAGGGGGCGCATGAACAATTTTTTGAAGCCCTCATTTGCGTACGACGAAATTTGAAAAGTTCTTTTTAATACGAAGGGTCTCTTCATGGCGCCGCTTTGGGAAAAATTAATGGTCATGAAAAATGTACCCTTTCACTCTCGCGATGTCTAAAATATTTTTTCATTTGTACCTCAATTTTTTATCGTTGCAAAGGAGTTTCGTGAGACGTTGAAAAAAATTATAATAATTTCCAAAATTTTCGGTAAAATAATAATAAGTTTTGGGAATTATAATTTTTATAATAATAATAAAATGTTATTATTATTATATTAATATTAATTATTAAAAATTAATATTATTATTTATTTATATTATATCAGAAAAAATAATTTCCAAAATTTTTAATAAAATTCGATTCCGTGACGTTCGATAAAAGATGATGGATGGTAAATTTTTAATTAAGAAAAACATTATCAATGGTCAGCTGACGGCTTTTACAGCACTTGCGATTAATAACATTGTCTTATCTCGTCTCTTCGTGTGATTCACGATGAAAAACCCTGAAGAGTTGACAAACACGGAGAAAACAGATATCGTGCAATCATAATTCGAAGCTTAACGCGTTGATACGAAACACGCCGACGACGGTTTGTCAATGGCATATGTCTAATATTTCCTCTGATCTTTTCATTTTTTTCCCATTCTCGTGATCTGACAAAATCCCAACGGATAATGTTGTCTCAATGATAATATTTGTCTACGCAACATCACAGGAACACAGACGTTGAACAAACTGATAGTAAATACGCGCGACGACGGGCGAACGAGAGGGAGGATAAAGATCAGTGAGTTTCAAGATGTATGTCTTTCCTAATCACTGCCCTCGTGATACACAGAAATTCTTGAAGTATGACGGCCACTCCGTATTTTATATTTTGCTCCAATATTTGCTCGTCTGTCAGGACGGAAGCGAAGTACAAAAATCGAATTCTTCACGATTTAAAAAACATATTTACGATTACGAAAAAAATTTGAAAAAACGCAACTGTTGACTTTCCGAAAATATTGGGCATTTTTCGTGATCTGATATTCGAATAATTAAAAAAATACGAAAAAATTCGAAAACTCCGATTTTTTTTTTAAATTTTATAACGAATAAACTTTTGCATTTTTATAAACTTTTTTTTTTTTTTTTTTTCATTCTCTTCTTCGCGCAATTCGTCAATTTCGCGTTTTTCATCTCCGAATTTCTCGACTCCGTTTTGCCTATTGGGCTAAACTATTGTCTCGTCCGGTCGTTTAATTTTTTTTGCTTTTCTCTCATTGCTTCGTAACATAAAAGAAACTGAATAAATTTATGTTTCTCCGACTTGCATATTGCACTCTAACAGAACTCTCTTCTCACTCCTCTCGTCTCGTTCTCCTTCTCCATCTCTTTCTTACCATTAACTCCTACTATAAGTTGAAACTTTTTTTCCTCTTGCCGTTCGCAAGTTCTCTCGTATATACCGTTGACCGCGGCGCGCTCTTATCAACGCTCTATCCGGTACTCCGCTGTACCCGCGGATACCATTGCGGTGCGTTACGTTACATCGCCGTGTGTGCATTATGCCCCTTCGCGTGCTCTCCACGCCGCGTCTACGAGTCTCTCTGACCGACGACTCTCCTCTCCTACGGTGCTGTCTCGTCCGACGCTTTCGGTACCCGTGATAGCGCTTTACTACACGCGGAGCTGACACGGTGTACACTGCGAGCTTCGAGCTCTTCGTGTTTAGAGTAAACAGTCATCGTCGAGTCGTCACCGACGCTGTACGACGTCAAATAGTTTGAGCTCCCGATAGTTAACGAGTAAACCAGTCATTTTTTATAAAAAAAAAAAAACCAAAAAAAAAACCGTTTTTAATTCGTTTTTTTTTCGAGCGGAAAAGTGATTACGTCGTTTAAAAGTCGTTGAATTTTTTTTTTTTTTTAATATTATATCGGTGAAGAGTCGAGGACCCGTTTGCAGGCGCTTGATCCGCGTGTCCAGTGCAGACGCGAGTGTCTCGAGAGCATGTGACCGCAGAATTGGAATAGTAATACGAAAGTGAATTTTTTTTTTTTTTTTTCGAGACTCAGTGGTGAGTGATTGAGAAGAAATTTGGCTAAAAGTGTTCCACACAAGATGAACCGACCAAGACACAAGTATGCATTTTTTTATTCGTTTTTTTTATTTTTAATGATCTTTTGGAGTAGAAAAATTATAGTTTGATTTTCATATCCGCGATTGAAGGGTTTTTGGTGACTGGAAAATCAATTGTTATGAATATTTTTATTTTTTGTTATCAATCTTTGTAATAAATAAATAATTATTTTTTAATTTTTTATTTTATTATTATTATCGATAAATTTTTTCAACGCCCGTTTTATGCGTTTTTTTTTTAAGTTCCTTTTGATGAACTAAAATTCGGGAATTTTTATTTAAACAATTAGTTACCATTTATCTCATTACGTTGGCTTTATGGATTTTAATATTATTTACTCGCTATTAAGTTTCTTTGCTTCCCGTGTCTGACAAGTAAACGAACAATAAATTTTCGATCGGTCCGAACGATAGCGCGTAATGCGCTTCTGTATAAATACCACCTGCGTAAACTTCCGATTGAAAAATTCGATTGAAATGCGGCATGTTGCGAGGTAACATCGATTTTCACTCTCAACAAGAAGTGCGGTTACGCCGCGGGGAGAAAACGTTGAAACTCTCGATAAATATTTCACGGGGAGAAAATGAAACGAGAGAGCGAAGTAGCCACGTATAGATAGCTTGGTGCACGTGGTGCATCGACAGCCAAGCGTTTTGAACGACCCGAGAGTTCGATTGATCGTTGGAGAGCGGCGGGCGGTTATATATAGGTATATATACGTAACACTAAAGCAATAGTAACGACTCATCCACCTGACGGATTTCTCAGTGTAAAAATTACAGTTTTTTTTCCGAACGTAATTATTAACATCAATAACGAATGTTTGCAATCAATTTTTATTCCTTCAATGAAAAAAACAACAGTTCGTGGTTTTCCGCGATCTTTTTTTAAGGCATTTTTCAATAAAATTTTTTTGTGTCTAATTAAATAATAATTTGAAATAAATGCGCGAGCGAACTCTCGACTCTCGTACAATCGTTCGTTTCATAAGATATTAAGGGGGATTAATGACAAATTTTTTATTTTTTTATTATTAAACTCGAATCCATTCAAACGCCGTAGTTGCCCCTTGAAAAACAAGTTTTATAAAGAGTTATATATAAAATTTGTATTTTTCCACGAACCTCGAGTTGGCGAACATTTTTTTTTTTCCCCTTTTCAAATTTCTCCAATTGCTCGTTCAATCGAAATAGCTAAACGATTGAACGCGGCAAAAAATTCATGCATATATCTATATCGATATTTATATTTTATCGATGCAGAGGAATACAATGCATTCGAGAGGTCCGGCGACACCGATCATTTTGCGTTTTCTCAGCGATATTGGATATATATACATATATTCGCATTTTCGCATTTTATTCATGAAAAAAAAAAAAAAAAAATTCCTCCAGTTCGCTCGCCTCGTTTCACTCGCGCGCGACAACCCCGTGAGAATCGCTTTGCATAATCGACATTGTGAAAGCTCCGTTGTATATACAGAGAATACGCTTGACGATTTGCCTAGCGAGAGACCGCGCGAGTTTCCGACATTATTGGCGTTGTCATATAGGCGTTTCGAGAGTCCGAATGATTCATTCACACGTGCATGAGAACTCGTTATATATACATAACGTTACGATTATATGCTCGTTTACGTCATTTACCTTTATTAAAATGCGTTTTTTTTATCCATTTCATTTTAAAGTCTACTCTCCCCGCGAGATGAACTCAACCGGCGTATGAAAAACCGGTTGACGCAAATCCACTTTGAATCGCTTGCGCGATATTGCACAAGGGGAACTCGTCGGAGAAAAATTTTCCAGACAATTTTCATTTTATACAGAGTGAGAATTTGTGGCCGAGCGGCGAGAATAAAGTGAAACACGAATTTATGGGATATTTTTTAAAAATTTTTTACGCAAACCTGAATTTAGACGAGAATTTGAGGTTATGATTCGAGTTTGCAGCTTATTTTGTGTTCGAAGTATTAAGAATTTTTTTTTTTTTTTGTAAATTTTCTGCGATTATCGAATGTCCTCACTGCCAAGTTGTGTCTTCGTTCGAACAAATTTATTTTTCTCCTGTTCAACTAATAACCAAACTAATTGCATCGTTCTATTCTTCGAAAGAACATTTCGCGGAACAATACATTTTTTACGTAACCGCCACATGTTTCTCACGATCTGTCTGATACAATATATTCCATAATAATATCATAATAATACGAATCCTCGTCGGGATATTCGTTTCAACGCGTTGCATTGCGTGTACACATTTGAATACGAATGTTTCTCGCGGAATCGTTCGACGAACGTGTGGTCGGAACGATGCACGTCGCGCAAGGACGCGGAGGCACCTACGCGCACTTAACCTTGGAATTTGTCTCTACCGATCGTTAAGATTTTTTTTAAATCGATGAGATATTGCCAATCGCATCTTCGTTGTTTTTATTTTTTTATTATCACCTCGTGATAATTTATCTATACTCATTAAAGTCCGCAATTTACTTCGAGTTCTTCGTGTCTACGTATGAATTTTTATCGCAAAATGAACGTAATCTTGTCGAAGTTTTCGTTTTTTTTTTTTTTTTTTTTTTCACACATTTACTTCACACGTCCTACCAATCTCCCAGCGTTATTAGATCGCCGAATGAGTCAACATACTCGGCAAAAAAGTGAAAAAAAAAAAAAAAAAAATCCGACGAACCAATCACACTGATATTTACTCATTTTCGTACAACGATGTTTTTTTGAATTTTTACGACCGGTTTGAGACGACTTAACGTGCATAAAAATTTATATATCTACAACGTTGTCGTTCCGCGACGCCGAAGATAAAAATATTACGTTTCGCCATTCCACATTAAAAAAAAAAAGAAAAAAAAATATACATATATATAGTATATGTCAACGATATTCAGACGCAAAGAAATGAAAACGGATTTGTTCACTGAAAGAATTACTGATATACTCGTTATGTTGTGCAACGAATGATAATCGTTGCTGGCGCGTAATTGGTCACACGGATGAATGAATCTTCGTCTACATTTCAAGGTCGATGCGGTTTCCTTTAGATACTCTTAAAAAAAAAAAAAATATATGCCATTGCTACGCTGAGCGATAATAGTTAGTGATTGTAATAACGACGCTAGACGTACGAACATTAAGATTTATCAAGCGTCCATAAATCTTCGTGCTTCGATCGATCAGCAGCTGGTTATGTGACGTCACAACGCAACAGGTTGCTGATCACGCGAATGTAGTCTCGGAAAGAGAAACAGGAAAGTCTATGCACTCAAACTAATAATAACAACAATTCTAATTCACGTAACTTTATTTTTTTATATAACAACATCTTTCGCGAGGTTTTTAAATGTCCTCAAACAACATTAAGACTCTTCTGGAGAAAAACGTGAAAAAATCCGAAATGTCCTGACGTAACGGCTCTTCGAAGTATTAATTTGTAAAAATATAATTTTTTTTTTTTCACCAATTCGGTTATATCGAAAAACATCATAATTCGGCGTATTTATTAAAAAAGAAATTATAAAAAAAAAATCCTATTTGTTTATTAAGCTTTTTCTGAAGTCGAGAGTATTTTTTATTTTCGTAGAATAATTATTTACCTAAAAAAAAAAAACAGCGATCTGAACCTTTGATTAATGTTTGTTGAATTTATTAAATATTTTTTGAAATTGTTTACGTTCATTTAACGAGTTTTATATGATGATCGTTTTTCGACTATATATATCGTACGTGTTAGCCGGAAGTTGATCCATCAAACTCTCGTACCAGTTGATTAAGTGTTCAACAACAAACTTTCGTAATCGTGGGTCACCGACGGAACCGTCCGATCGTGTATACGTATGTAGCTAATAAGTCGATTAGCGCTCGTGCGTTATTAACAGTGTGACAAAAGCAACGGGAGCCGAATGAAAAAGTCCTTGTGACACGACGATATCATTTTTCAATTTAAAGTAAATTGTACGATGTCGGCTCGGGTTGTGGGCTATTTATTTAGAGAGTACAACAACGGCGACCGAGAGAGTAGGTATCTCTTTTTTTTTTCACTCGTGACTTCCGATCAACGAGGTCGTAAACGTCTACATACAGACTGAGAGTTCGAACACAACGCCGCGTCGTTGTCGATGTGACGAATACTCATAACGACGAGGGCGCCTCCGTTACACTCAACGAAGACCCATTATTTACTCTCTCTAACAAGAGTGAGAAGGAAGTGCATGCAATCAGTCGGCAACAGCTGCTTCGCACGCAGAGCCCCAATGAATCACAATTTGATACTTTTGTGCCGTCGTTAGAACGCTAAATCGGCAATGTAATTGTCCATAAAGGAATTACACGATGTATCGAATTATCAGTACATAAAAAAAAATTGAAATAAATAATTCGATTACGTTGATTTTAGATCGAAAATGTGTTGAAAATCCGTTATCGCAAAAAGGCATTACACTCAAGAAATTTTCGGGCGTTTAATCGAACATATTTGAAAACATCGATTGAATATATTTCGAAAAAACGGGATTTTCGGCAATAAAAAAAATTCTAAAAAAAAATCATATGCGTTGAGAATAATTAACGAATCAAAGAAATTCGGTTACCGGATGATTCGGTAAACAATCATTTTTATAATTTAATTTGTTAATAACTTTTTCGAATTATTATTATGAAAAATTAATGGTATTAGCATTGTCGATATTGTTAATTTTTGTGGTTAACTTTGACTGAAACATAACGAACTTACGAGAGATTTCCCTATAATCGTTTAAATTACAATGAACAATGATATATCAGAATGAGGAGAGAGACAGCGAAATAGATTAGATAATCGTATCGTATCGGCCCCCCAGCTGACCCAATTCCAAGTTGGATAGTGTAATCTTTCTCCGTTTCCTATCTCCAATATTTCGTTTATCGAATTTCCCATTAAATTCCCGAAAAACGGAAGTTTTACTTACTCATTTTGATGAGAATCTCGTTCGGCCGACGGACTCTCCGACTGCCCGTTCACCGTTTCACGTACACACCACTTTCACTAACACACTTCGCACTTTTCACTGTCCGTCATCTCGTACACTCTGCACCCACGAGCCACGACTATGTCTATACGTGAGGCCGATGGCCACTCTGATTTTGATTCGATTACCACGAAACAGAGTCAATTACTCGGCATGTGCCGGGAGAAGCGAGAGAAAGATCAAGAGTACCATCCGTGACTGTGTATATATCAGTTCATAACTGGTCGCAGTTTATATCGCATTATAACATCGAGGGAGACACGGTACTTCGGAGGCGCCAATCGATAGCACAATGTTTCCATCTGTGCCGTGTGTTTACGAGTCGTTGACCGACGCGATGCTGTTCCTCAAGTAGGCGAAATGATCGAGTTATCGCGTAAACGAATATGAATACGACAAATACGAGAAAAATCTTTCGTTGATAATGTTTTTGTTTGTTTTTTTCATCGCTCATTGCGAATCGCTCTTCGACCTCTTGACGAACAATTAAACAATCAGTTGAGGTACCCCCCTCCCCCGTTGTCACGGTCAACGCGTCGACGCCGGGACATTTCATTATGTAAAGTCTCGTATTCAGCGAAGGATAATGTTGTACACCAAGAGCGCTATAGGTAATAACGCGAAGGTAATCGTTGCGATGGCAGTAATTATCCACTTGACGGCTCGTAATAGTCGTCGTTGTCCCTCGTACGAGACGTGGACTTGACATTCGCCAGGTCCAACGGCACGACTTGTTTATGAACTTCGATGTCTCCACGCTTGCATGACAACGCGATTGACGAAAATGTTAGTTTTCATTGCGCGTATGTTGCTCGCAACAATTGAATCAGACAAAATAATTAATTGTAACAATTCGACGTTAAAAAATTGAAAAGAAGACACGTAAAATTATCGGTTACTTTGTTTTCACTGACATTGTTAAACTTCACAATCAATGGCTTCGCAATCATGTGACTGACTGACGGTTTTTTTTTGTGTGCCGCATGCGCAGTGAAGCAATGGCGTCGTCGTCGGTACCGGTGAAAAGTTCAATATCTATGCCATTTACGCTTTTTGTTTACGATTTTCTTTGCAAACAAATTTATGGAAAGTACACAGTCAGACTTGCGTTAACTTCCATGAGCCAAAGGATATTAATCGATGGATTTTTTGGCAAAACATAGACAGCCGATAGAAACTATGGACGTAGATAATGGTAACGAAAAATTAACCTCGAATTTTCATTCTTTGACTTCAACAAAGTTCTACGATGGAAAAAATTATTTTATTTGGCAAATGATCGTTGATTGTCATGAATTTAGAAAGTATTATTCAAATAATATTATAAATATATCATCATTTTGTAATGTTATTATATTATTATTATTTTTAATGAAAACCCAACAAGTTGTCAAATCTTTGTGTCTTGTGACAATAAAAAAATTTCATGAATTCCTCTCGTCTTCTAGGAGTATTAATATACCTCTGCCCGTCCGTCAAAAAGACTGACAATGATGCAACAACAAAATAAATGCAACACCACGTAATTTCAATCTTATGTCAAATGTGCGATTATCAAATTCCAAATTCTTCCAACAGAAATTTTATCTCGTTGAAATATTTATATTTCTTATAAGAGGATACGTAAAATACTTATGTTCTTTTATGAATCGTCCTGCGAATGATGTGTCGAGATTTGAGGTTTTTTTTTTATTTTTATTTATGAAAACAGAAAAAAAGATTTAATTTTTACAATTTTAATTTTCTTTTTTTTTTCCTTTTTAAATTTTTTTCTAGTTTATTTATCAAATTAATCAAAAACCTAACGACATGGATAAAATTAGCAAGTCGCCTCAGACGCAATCAATAATTTGAACTTTTTCATGCGCCGTTGACGTTAACTTTCCTCTTTGTTGCTATGCAATTTGTTTCCTTTTTTTCCAATTTTTAATTATTTTTTTAATCTAACAAAACTCATGTGCTGAGGAAAAAAAAAAAAATTGCTTCTTCGTAAAATACAAAAATGTTACCTTAATTATGTATTTTTCGATTCGGAATTTTTATTCATTTATATGTCCGAGAGCTTTTTATTCATAATTCATTAAGCTCCCCTAATGAAATGAAAATGAATAATTTGTCAAGTAAAAAATGATTAATGAAGCCCCTGTTTCGCTTATTCATATATATCTTTGCTGGTGTACATTATAAAAAAAATTTTATCTTCATTACCGACCACTTATTTTCCTTTCAAGCGAACAGAACTCCCAAGAAGGAGGTAAAGTAATTTTCTCTCCAACTGTGATAAATCGATGAAAGTTTTCCACTAATTATTCACGTTTCTCTCGTTGCTCCCGTGCATTCTTACGCTCTATTTTCGTTTCTTAAACCTGATTATCTTTTCAGACAAACGAAAAAACCTCGAAGACTTATCATCAAAAATGAACGAGTCACCGTCTGGTTGCGTCGATGGATCGATATTTTTTCATAAAATTTTCGCCGAGATACAATTTCTCGTTTCTCGCGAATCTTTATAGATTCGGGTTTCCGCTGAGATATTCAATTCTGTCCTCGAGATCGAAGCGTTCGGATATATACATGTGAAATTCTCCTTACCAAGGAGTGCCGACGTAATTAAAAAAACAAAAAGACGATCGATATCTCGAAGCGCGCGCGTGAGAACTACTCTTGCTAGTCGTCTTATCGTCACGCGCTCCGCATGCCATCGCGAGTTGTCGATTATAAAATCCTTATCGAGGTTGAATCATCTCGTGGAGGACGCGGGGGGCCGACCTTTGAGACATATGCGAAACGATGCATGCGAATGTCTCTTCGAATCATATAAAATCGTTTACAAGAGACGAAATATAAAATCCATAAACGATTTTAGAATGCAGCGCTTTACGATTGCGAAACGATGCCGACGATTTTTTATTGTTGTGTCCCACATGTCGGAGTAATATTATTACGACACCTCCGCATGACGATCTTAAAGATTAAAAAAACATCTCACACTCCCCGCAGAGCCATTATTTTTACATATTAATTATCGATTAAAAAGCTTCGATTATATTTCGATTATACATCGATATCGAAATAACAGGGAAATCTAAAGCCAAATAAATTTCACCGTCGAGTAAATTGCGATTATTGCAATTCAGTTGAATCGTTTGCTCGTCTAGAAAATCGTCGTTTACGCAAATTTATCGTATCTGTTATCATTGATTGGGGAAATGAAACAAATAACGAGATCGCGACAGAGATGAGAGTTGAATCAATAGCGTAGAAGTGATTTAATGGATTTAACACGATTCGCACGGTTTTTTGTGTCGTCGCTCATTGTTTTTTGCGCGGCAAGCTTCGATCTGAATTGTCTCGGTGCCGATCGGCACGAAAGGGCGACGTTTCTCGTATACCTCGAGCGATAGTTCGATTACTCAACTGTTTCTCCGACGGTTAATCCATTAGATTGTTGAGACAACGTCGCAGACGGTACGTCTCCGACGTCGTCGAGCGGCGCCAACGGAGACAGAATCTCGATAACGATAATATCATCGCGAAATATTCGTCAGATCGCGAAGAGAGAAAACGGAGGCGTGAAAAATTGTTGTCACATTATTTCACAACATAATCGAATCTCTGCCGGAAGTTACTCGATAAAAGAAAAACACGTGTATACATTCAATTTCTTTCTGACGCAAAAAAAAAAATCAAAAATTTTATCGAATCATTTTATTTTTTTAATCTTATCGAAAATTCTCAGAATTGTGTCTCCGATATCTCGCTAATCGAATCTTAATGTTAGATGTTTATCGTTCAATAAACACAGAAATCTTGATTAAAAAGTAATATATCTAATTTCAATTTCTCGTTAAAAATAAGAAAAAATATATTTTTATGTTTGTTTTTTCAAGAAAATTTTAATTTTCTACGAAAGCGAACGAGTTATCGCAATTTTATTGATTGAATGCGAATGCAGCGAACTTTTTTGCATTGGTTCCGCGATTAATTAATAGATATCCTTAATGAAACGAAGTTAACAGAACTTGTTATTAGGTCGGATTAAAGTGGATCGAGAATACAAGTCTCGAGCTTCGAAGCGTTTGGATTTATTTGCCATTTTTCTATTTCCACTCCTTTGTCGTTCAAACTTCCTTAACGAGAGGAGGTTTAATTTATTTATTCGCAGAAGTTGTTAACGACGATTTACGTTCCGATGTAATCCACTACAGTGACGCCAATTATTACTCCGAACTCGCGGCTGTGCGACGCTTCGCGGTTCGCTACTCGCGTGAAACATATAATCATATAGTGTGCGCTGCACTTTGTAACGTACTTACGAGTTCCATTGTGCTGTAACGAGATTCTCGTGTAAAGCCGTTATTACGTGTACTCGCGGTAACGACGGACACGGAGAATGGGGAAAAGTTGAATATCCCGGAGAACGGATGTTCCATTAAGTTGGAGCGGACATTTCAGACCGTAGTGCGGGAGAAAGTGGAAGCGAACATTACCCATTCGATTTCGCGGGTAAAAGGACAACCGCTCCGGAGAAACGCTTCCACAAGATTCCACGATATTATTATTGTCAGCTATTCATTAATTATAGGAAAATCATAAATGATATTTAATGAATAATGAGTGTTTTTTTTTTTTTTTTTACAGACCGTGGATGCAGCCGGGGGTCGGAGGTGGAGGTGGCGGAGGCCACGCGGTTGGTGCACCAAACCCAACGGGGGATGATGAGGCGCCGAAAGATCCGGGTGCCCGGATCACCCATCAGTCCTACACGGAGAAAGATTTCGAAGGTAAAATGAAAGCAAAGACAGTAAAATATTTAAAATGTAAAAAAAAAAAATCGGAGAAAAATCGGTGTTTTTTTTATACACAGATAAAGACAATTTTTCGACTCTGTTGTTTGAAAATATTCGTCGCAGAATCACAAAAATTAATAAATAAAAAAAAACATATAAATCGTAAAACTTCGCTAATACGCTTAATTCGCTTTATTGGACCGACAAAAAATACTTTATTACCGCCAAATGTAATTTACCAAAGTTTGGAACAATATTTCCGCATCGTACTGATAATAACATTAAAATGAAAGCTTAGTTTCTCGTTGTTACTTTAGCGGGACAAATGATGAATGAATATTGTAGCAAAAATTCTGAAAATTGTAAATTTTCACTTTGCTTCATAATTAATTTTTTTTACATACAATACTTCTACCACGAGAAATAATTTTTTGTAATTTTTTTGCTTTTCCACAGAAGCTTCGTGAGTAAAATAAATTAATGAGGAATAATGTGAAAATGTATAATTTTACAAATTTACAAAATTTTCATAAAAACGAAACTTTCTCTATACGTGGAATCGCAAAAGAGAGATTTTTTTTTGTTTTTTTTCAACGATATCGAATTTTTTTTTACGTTACATTTTTTCGTTAGTGATAATAATATATCTCACCCGATGTCGAATCGTTAGTTGGCGATTCGCGTGACAACGTCTTTTAGTTAATATCTCGAACATCAACGTTGGCGGTTTGCTATAGGTCAGCGGGAATATAACGCTACTCGGGGCTTCGTTGCTGTGCCCACAGTCGTCGTTGTTGTTCCGCGTGCAAGCGATTCTCTCGCGCCACCGGATGATCGAAGCTATAGGGGTTACCGCACACGGAGAGGCTTCGAAAATCGTTAACACTTTGACCTAAACGCGATATATCGGCCGTGCGCCGGTGGCACGCTGACCTCGGCATCGTTAATTGTGAATAGTCGATGCGAGGCCGAGGCTGAGAAATCGGTTTCCTTCCAACAGCCGAGACGACGCCGCCCCGACATCGCGCGCGGGGCCCTTGAAACGAAAGCCGTCGACGAACTTCTCTCGTTATCGGATAACGCTTACCGAAGCCATAATCGATCTATGCTTCGAATTTACTCGCCAGTTGAGACTAAACCCCTTTATGCTCGACGCGTTAATCAAAAAAAAAATCACACAATACGATTTCCCGCGATTCGCCAAATTTTATTAGGATCTATTTGAAAAATTTTATCCACGCATTTTGTTTTCTCGATCGCGCGATGCACATTCACGGACGATACTTACTTTCATTTTCAAAAATCCGCTCGAATGATTTTCAGAACTCAATTTTTCCGAAACTTAGAGACTAAAAATTAATTATAAAACAAAGAGATTTAATTTTATGATTATTCACGATAATAAAAAAAAAATCCAAGCGATACATCGTGAAATAATCGACACAAAATGTGTAATACATTTCCAATGTGTGTTGAAATTTTAAATAACCTTTTGCAGAATGACGAAAAATGTGATAATTTTAATATAATTTTTTTTTCAGTTTAATTTTTTTTTTTTAAATTTGTAAGAGTATTTTAATTTCCGTTTAATGTACGATAGTTGTTAATTTCTTATATGCCGATATTAAATTTGCATATTGCAATTTTTTTACGATGTAAATAAAATATTGCGAAATTGAAAATTCGATTATATGAAATGTATGTGTAATTTCAGGACACAGGGCAACAACGATGTACGTGGGGGTGCATGTGCCCGGCGAGCGAAAACATCGCAGCAGACATCACAAACATCATCACTCGAATCGTCAATCGTACGCGGGCAGCAAGGAGGAAGCCGACAATGACCGACCGAGTAAGTGGAATTTCCTACGGAAAAGAAACGCTGGCGATCGGTGCGACCCGTTCAATTTCACGAATTCCGTTTCACGGTCATCGCCGATCAAAGTTTTACGGAGAGTACGACGTTCTCCAAAGGACTTTGCCATTGGAATGACTTTGATAAAAGTTTAGGTTTCGTTCGAAGAAAATCGAAACTTCGTTTCGCTCGACGACTACGTGCTTCGAATCTTTTCGTCGCACACTAAAACGCGCGAACTCATCGACGATAGCGAAAAAATCCGAGAGTTCGATCGCTCCTCCCGATGTCTGTATTAGTCTTTCAACAATAAAGTTTATCGTACGGTGACGAAGAGAGAAACGGAGAGACTATTCCTCCGCTCGGCGCTCATTTCGCTCGTTGTTAATAATTTGTCCTCCGACCGAAATAATCGACGGTCATCAAAACCGAGTAAATTACTTACGATAAACTTCAAAGTCGTTCGCGCGCGTAGTTTCCCCCCTTCGCTGCGGTAAAACAGCGTTTAATACGACATGTAATTGTCGAGTCGCTATCAAGCGCGGCCCACGCGTTTAATAAACATTCCGGATACGTCGATGAACGTGTATTCCTCGTTAACGCGCAGATGTAATTCCAACATTCGGTAAACTGACACCGTCTACCGTTTCCCCGTCTACGCAGCGGAAAAATCGTGGAAAATCACGAATTTCGCAAAGTAAGATGAAACTTTGGAAACTTAATGATTACCGTTCGAAAAAAAGAGAAGACTTTGATAAAAAAAAAAAAAAAAAAATTCTTCCAAAGGGCGACGATTATTCTAACAATTTTTGTTGTATTCTTATAAAAACTGTTTTTTAATTTACCAATAGAATCTCATAATGATCGATAGGCCAAGGAAAGCTTTGATATGAAGAAAAATCGATTGCTCCATCGGGCGGAGAAAATGTATAAAATTTCGGGGAAAAACAAACTTCGTAAACCGGTGGCATGTTTACCTGACCGATTTCCTCTGAGATACCGAGAGAGGGATCGAGAAGATGTGGCAACGCGCCAACGCCACTTTGCCGTCGGCTATTTGTTCCGAAAACCACCGAACATTCCTGTGAAGTCGGTGTCACTCGGTTACCTTTACGGTGTCTAACCGCATACCGATATCGCGCGGCGTCGGAAACCGGTGAAATTAACCCACTCAATCGCAAACATCGAAGGCATCCAACGAGAACGGGAACTTCAACCTAATTGCAAAGATGAACATTATAATCAATCCTCGCGTTACATCGCAAATTACACCACCGCAGAATTTGCATACTGAATTTTCGAAATTAAAAAGGATATATCGTTACATTCGCAGCCAAAAGTGAGATTTAGGGAGAATTTGAAAAAATATTAGTTTAACAAATCAGTAGGCAACTGAAATTTTTTTTTGGCAAAAGTTAATTTTCTTTTTATTCTGACTACATAGAGATTTTTTTTTAAATTATTACTATTTTTTGAAAAATCCGTTTTATAAAAGATGTTTGATCGGTATTTGCAAATATGTTCGACGAATTACCCGGAAATTTCTTGAGTGTAATGCGTAGACTTTTTGCGAACTCGTATGCAAAATCCGTGACTTTTCTTCCGCAAAAAAAAATCATTTCAAAAATTCGAAAAGCTTCGAAATTTTCTTTAATGTATTCAGAGAAGTAATTTTTTTCTTAATATGTTAATAATTTTTTGCCATTATTATTTTGCAAAATAAATGTATTCAACACCTTCGGGAACTATTCGAAATTCTCTCCGAATCTCACTTTCGTCAGTAAATATAACAATACACCCTTTTTTGATGGATACGAAAACATCGAATTACAAACAACGTATCATTATTGCATTGAGATGAAGCAGAAACGATTAAACTAAAAAAACAATTCCAGGAAACTAATTATAGCAAAAAACCAAAAACTCGTTAAATTTTCTTTTTTTTTTAAATTTCTGACTGTATAAAAAAAACTATATCGGTTTGATTTTGCGTTCTTCGCGGACGTTTTGGCGCTAAGGCGTTCTTCTATCATTTTTTATTGGTCTTACCGCGCGCTGCGCGCTTCTGTAAACTTTTTATCCACCGAACTTAACAAATCGAATAAATCGATACCAATACAAATATCGTAACATCACCCATTTCAATAAATCACACAATGCTCATTAACGAGTGTATTTAACGGTCGACAACATAGATTTTCTTTAGGATGTAGCAATAGCGAGCTTTTTCGTTGAATTTGCAGGACAATTGGTGATGGCACGGAGGGGTCGCGTCGCTAGCATCTGCGACCCCGACGGCGAGACTATATGTAAGCCGATCACCATTATAAACGTTTTACACTCCAATATGCATCTGCCTAACAAAAAAAAAAAAAATCATCGAAACCATTCAATGGAAAATAAAAGTTCCAAAAAATATCGAGCACTCTATGCATAGTTGCGCTGAAACCACTTTATCCGTCACGATAAAATATTTTTACACGTACCAAAACACAAAAAAAAAAAAAAAACAACGCAGTTCCGCAGAATTTTTCATGCGACATTCGACTTTGTGTCTTGATATCGATTACCATATATTTTCATACCACGATTTTGTCAATGTAGTCCTTTCGTTATATCGTCACAACTGCGATCGCCGTTATGCTATGCAGTGACACAGAGCGATTGATGTGTAACATAATAACGTTACATGCATTGAATAAACCATAGCATGCGATTGTTGGATGTTCGATCTCCCATTTCTCCGCCACATACATATATATATGTATATAGATATGCATATATTTCTCTCTCACGATTAACAGTTTCATGCAATATCGCTGAGTCTATAAATGGCCAATGTTGCGTTCGCATTCACCACTAGTCGACACGAACAAACTTCACGATACACAATTGTCACACGAGCGCGAATACGCGATTGATTTTCTTTATTATTTCCCAGATTTTCATGGCTGGCTGTAGGTTCACATAAATGCGTTATGCATATTAATGTGTTATGTATATATTATTCGTCAATGTTTTGTCTCTATTGCTATCTTCACGACATTTTCTGGATTAAATAGTATGCCAGCGAATTATCCCTGCAAAATGCGTTTTAAAATCGAAAAAAAAAAAAAATTACCATCTCAATTTTTTTTTACTCATTCAGCTCCAACTTTTATATTTCCTGCTAAAACATCAATTTGTTTCACACCACTAATTAAAAATTCGTGGTATGAAATAAATTGCGTATTTTTATAAGAATTTTTACTGAAATTCGTACAAAAAATACGCTTCGATGAAATAACGATCGACAATTCGATCATTTCGTATTAAAAACTGCATGCAGTTCGGAATAATAGAAAAAAAAATAGTTACAAAAATGGTTTCGCAAAGGCGAATGTTTTTTTTAATTATATTTGAAAAAATTTGTTTCCAAACTATCGTTAAGAAACAACAGCGAAACTCTTTGTTCGATGAAGCAACACTACTTTTGTAGCTTATCCGTTGCTTTTGGAAGCTATTCGAAGGGGTTAATCTATTCGGAAGAAATAGCCACAGGGGTGATTCGCCAGCATGTAGAATTTACATCACCATAGCCTCAAAGTTTTATCTTTATCTTTGCCCGGCGATTATTATCGATCGAAGCGACTGCGCAATCCTTTTACTATTTCTATCGCGATGTTTTTTTTCTTCATTTCCTCTATCGAAAATTTTCAGTCACACCACCCGCCCAGAGAGTGCAATTTATTCTTGGCGAGGAAGTTGGCGACGATGCACACGAGTCGCATCCCCTTTTCTCCGAAATGGAGGAACTCGTCAGGGACGGCGACGAAATGGAATGGAAGGAAACGGCAAGGTATGTCCATCCATCGTCATGGGATGATCCTTCGAAGAACCAACTATTCGAGTCTTTTGCGTTATTTGATCATCCTATTCGACTTTGTTGAATCTCAACCGGTGGTATTTGATTTCTCAATGTTTGCCTTTGGAATTAAGGTGGATAAAATTTGAAGAGGACGTCGAGGAGGGCGGTAATAGATGGAGCAAACCTCACGTCGCAACTTTGTCGCTACACTCGCTATTCGAACTCCGAAGCTTACTGCTCAACGGGACCGTTATGCTCGACATGGAGGCAAATACTCTCGAGCAAATAGCTGATCTTGTGCTCGATAGCATGATCGGCAAGGGTGTCCTGCCGATGGAAGCACGAGACAAGGTCAGAAGGCTTTATTGATTTTACTCGACACCGCGTAATTTCGAAGTCTCGTCGCTTACAGCCAAAAAACTTTGAATAGGTATTGTCCATTTTCGCGGTGTTTCCCATTGATCTCTTTTACTCCCAAAGCTTCTACTATGAGAAAAGTCTTGTAATTTGTTTGATCTCTCGTAGAGAAGATGCCAGTAAAAGAAATTCATGAGAAAGCAATGTGAAAATTTACAATTTTCGGGTTTTTTTTGTTTGTTTTTATTTCTGTAAGATATAGAAAATAAAAATATCCAAATTTCCTAATCGAAATTTCGGGGACATCGAAAAAATGTTATTTCACGAAAACAAAGTTTTCTCTGGAAAGATTCGAAAGTATTTTAACATAAAAGAAAAAAGTATTTTTTGTTTTTTTTTTTTTTTCAAGAATTGTTTGAAGAAGCAACCAGTGATGTGCTCTGAGTTTTGCATTGATGATTCTTAACTTTTTCTTCTGTTTCTTCACTCGCAATTGCAACAGGTGAGAGAAGCTTTGCTGGTGAGACATCGGCACCAACACGAGAGGCGCAAAGACAACAACATGTCGAGATTACCAATAATCCGATCATTAGCCGACATCGGGAGAAATCATTCGTCATCGAAGAGTGAGTAAACATTTTTATTCGATAAAACAAAATAATTTGAACGATAAACGTTTCGATGATATACTCGACAGGCGCGTTCAACGAGGACGCAAAAATAAATAGTTCTATTTTTATTAATTTAAAATTTTCTTTATGACTAATAAAAGAATAAAAAAACGAGTTACCTAAGTGGAGACGCATGCGCGCGATTTTCAACCAGTCGCGACGAAAGACAATCTTTACAAAAAAAAAAAAGTAAATTCTATCCGCCGCCACTTCACCGATATCGAAAGTTTGACTGCGAACCCCAACGAAGCGAAAATACTTGTTTAACCACATTACCGTCGATCCTCATTACCAAACTCCTTCGAGATTCATTTTTATTTGTTCTTCGTGTTTCCGGACCCTTCTTCCCTTCGATGTGACGATTCCAATCGCCTTGTACTATGGATCTTTGTTAACCCGAAACTCTTACGGTTCTGTACCCTTCGGATGTTCATTCATTTTACTTCCTTACGTTTTTTTTTTTTTATTTCACTTTTTCTTTCACTTTATTTTCGTAAAAGCGATTATCCCCTTTTATTTGAATTTCTTTTATCGTTGTTTTTATTTTGTTTTCTTTTTTACAACGTTTACAACGTTATTTTTATTAATTTTATTTTAATCTCAGTTTATTTTTTTTAAGTTACAAGACTTTTGCAGAGAACTAATTTAGAGGACACGGGCGCCGTGTGCCTCGGAAAATTTTCAGATTGTGACTGTTCTTGTGGTATGCAACTGTTGTTGACGTCAGATTTGCAGGAGCGTCCAGCCGGCGAGAGCGGTGACGCTTACGCGCCCAGTTCGGTGGCTCGAAGTACGAGTTGTCCGGATCAAAATACCGCCCTCATCTGCAAAGAGTCCAAAGACCTTAAAGGTCCTTACCTCCTGGTGCCAGGTACCGAAAAAATTAAGCCAGTCAGCGCTTCGCGTCGGAACCCGGACTCGTATCGTCGTTTCCGCGATCACGTTTCAAGGGTTTCATTGTGCTTTTGTACTAAAAACAGAATTCTGAGCTCTGAATAGAGCCAAAAAAAAAAATAGCAAAATTTTCGATTTCACGGATCGCTGTTCGCGTATTGCGAATATTAACGATTGATTTTTTTTTATCTGTAATTTACTCGATGAGATTCACACGTTCACTGTAAAGAATTTTTTTTATTTAATTTACCGGAACTGAAAGCTTTTTTGCATAAATAATTTAATTAAATTTAATGTACAATTTTAATGAAAATTATGATGATTAATGAGTACACGGGATTACGGGATATTAAAAACCGTAAAGATACGTTACTTTTTATAATTTGCTTTAAATTCACTCTAAAAGTACATTAATTTTTTGTTACTATTGTGCATTAAATCTGATTTACCATTTTATGCGTAAAAAAAATCAGTATCAGTGCGTTAAATTTGCAATTTTTTTTACAGTGTAAGCGAAGTATTTATTTGGTTTTTATCCAAAGTTCATACAAAAATGTATTCATTTCAATTATTCAGCGCTACAATAATCGACTATATTATAACTTATAGTTCAAAATATATACGTATACCTTTGCGGTTAGTAAAAAACTGACGATGGGTCCCAAAGGAAACATTTGGAGATCGAAACGTTTTTGGTTTAAATTCACAATCAACCGAAACAGCGATCCGATTAATCGCGTCTTCATTGTGAATAATAATCATCGCCGGTAACACCGTAATAGCTCGTCGCTCGGTTGCTTCCACGCTAACTAACTCGACTAACCTTAATTTACCTCGCAGCTCAAGGCTTCTACCAATTATCCATTAGTTCGCTCGGTCATTGTCAATGTTACCATCGCGAGATCGTTAGGCTACAATGACTTATACGGTTTAGTAGACGCCGCGAGCCTCGAGTTCACGTTAAAAAAAAAACTCATCTTGCAACTTAAAGAATCAATTTTTCCGTTAGTCGCAAAGAATGCGACGTGTGCTTCTCGACTTAGGTACGCAGGGTGAGGGACAGACGATTTAAATGGAAGGGATTTATCGACCCTGAAAAGTTAATTTCTCGTTCGCATTTCTCGTCGTCGTTTTACGAAGCGCCTTGACCAATATAATTTGTTGTTTCGTCAGCTGAATTCAGCATACCTCATGTAATAGGATTCACGACGTGGTTCGCCATGTGTCGTCTCAAAGGTCAGAGGCTCACGCTGCTCTTATCGATGGATTTTCGATATTTTTAATTTTTCTCATTTCCTTTTCTTTTTCATTTTATATATCTATCGATTCTTTTTGTTTTCTAATCTCGATACACCACCTATTTTATTGATTACCTGTCCGCTATTCACTTTCCTTCTTCTACACGAGTCCCGTCGACAGCGCTATTCTGTACGTTTGGAGATAATTATCGCCGGAGAATTGTATCCATTGAGAGTTCGTTTTTGTACTCAAAGCCATAAATTCGTTAATTCAATTCCTCTATGGAATGTCCTCGAAAAATATATCGCGGTATTAAAAAAAAAAAAAGAAATTCAGAATAGAATTCAAAAAGTACAGAATAGACGGAACCTTTGCCAATGATTACCGGTGTCTCTCTCGTAGATCTCAAACTATTGCAAAATTTCTTCACGATTTATCCGCATTAAAAAGAAAATAACAACACCGTATCAAACTGTATATTTCTCTACGTCTGTTTATATTTTTTACGATATCTCGATGTTTAGATTAGCCGAGCGCACAGCCGTCGAGCCTTCCATCGGGATTAATTTTTTACGATTGAAGAAAGATATTGGTTATCAATGATTTCTTTCCCATGTGACGAAAAAAGAAAAAATCACTCTATAGTCTTGCGATTTCATAATTTACTAACTCGTTGCCTCGTA
Organism: Buathra laborator; assembly: GCA_934046635.1. NCBI lineage: Eukaryota > Metazoa > Arthropoda > Insecta > Hymenoptera > Ichneumonidae > Buathra > Buathra laborator. The sequence goes on along the minus strand of OW203898.1, from coordinate 14,295,543 downwards.
TGAACCCTTCGCGTACGCAGTATTTTGGCGGTTCAAATGATAACGAAAAATTGAAAAAAAAAAAAAAAAAAAAAAACAGATTACAGACAATCTATAAAATGTGTTTTCCTCCATTTCTCGGAGAAAAATTAATTGCAAAAATTGGTATATTTATTTTGTTCACAAGTAGTACGCGAGGGGTTCGTCCACTGTATATGCTGTAACTTACACTCTAATGATCTGCAGCTTGAAAAAAAAACTGAATTTTTTTTTTACATCGCACGCTATGATCTCTATGTTCCTCTGTAAATAAGACGATATCGTTGTGTGTTGTTTCTTGTTTCTTGCTTCACAAAAAAAAAAAATGAAAAAAAAAAAAAAAAAAAAAAAAAACGAAAAAACTATCGTAGTGGAGGAATCGAATTCGGCACCTGCGATCGCTACATCCGGTGGCGCCGGACTCAATCCCGGCGGTGGTCGCTTCCTCGCTATTCCTGGCAACCCTGGTAATGGAACAGCTTTTTTTTTGCTTGTAAACACTCTTACAATATTGTTAACATAGTATAGTAGAAATAGCTTCGCTGTAACAGTGCAGAGACGGTGATATCTTTTTTTTTTGTCGCACAAAGGGCACACGATGTAATTTCAAACCTTTTCGTAATTTCCATCGGTATACTATATTACACGGCGCAAAAATTAGTTCCAAGGAAAGACTAAAATTTAAACGATATACATTTTTTTTAGGAGAGTTAAAAGTTAATTTTTTCTTTTTTTTTTTACAATTTTGTTATTAACTTTTTAATATAATTATTATAATACCAAAATATTCCGAATCTCACCTTTCGCTGCGAACGCGACGATACCTCCTTCTTAATCGTCAAAACATCGATTTGTTTTTCATAAAGATGTATATATCGTTGAATATCGTCGCACAACTTTAATTTTAAAATTTCGCGAATTTGAAAAGAAAGACAATTCTTAAAAATGTTATGTTTTAGTCTCTCCTTGAGTAATGCGAGAAACTAAATGGGTAGACGTGAATCGTGAGAAACTGAATGAGTAGAGCGAACTATATTCGTTGCCGTTTATTCTGCGTACAATTTTCCTTGAAAAATTACGTGACGCAGAACATTAAATTATCTCGAAGGTGACACGCGATTCAATGAGTCTTTCGGAAGTTGGTCGTTGCGGTAAATTCGTGTTGTATGTCGGTCTTGACATTAATAGCGTCTCCGTTGGGACGTACGCGACGTTAAAGTGAGAGTCGTCGCGAAGAGCGTGTCTGCACAATATTGGGCTACTCTACTGGATTCAATAGCGTCTCACGGGCGACTCCCCCAATCGATGCACTACTCCGAAGCTTCGAGCGGCTTTAGGGCGCTTGAGTCGCGCGAATATTGAGGAAATGTTATTATATTCGGTTTTCGAACAATTGTTTCGACTATAAGTCGAATTGATAATTCGATTTGTTAAGCTTTCGATTTCCCGAAAGATCGCGACAACTTTAACGAAATTTCATTTTTTCTCACTTTCGATCGACACGAGTCTTCTACAAAGCTTTAGAATAATTGTGAATAATAAAAAAAAAAAACGAAAAAAAGGATTGAGCGATAGTGCGAAGTGTGCCAAATGCAGTAGGCAGTAAGCTAGATAAATTGCAGGCCAGGAACCGGGGAGTAACGGTATGGATAGGAGTCCGAGCAGTGTATCCATCAGCAGGAATCACAGTTCTTCCGGATTGGAGAACGGCGACGGCAATCACAAGGTACGATAAAATAGCCGAAATGAAAATTAATGTGTTCCATTAATCGGGTAGTTTCGCATTTGCCGTGTAACACACACCGGTCTCTACTGTTGCTCTCTCGTCGCGTTCATGACAATTGCTCGCGATTGATGCGAATGAAAATGTACCCGACGCGACAAGAGTGACGGAGGAACGTTTTTCTCGCATCCCGTGGCGAGAACAATTGTTACGAATTGCCTGAGGAAAAGGGTCACCGAGGCGCGAACGCTGCAAACGCTTAATCTATCGAAAGCTCGGAGAGAACAAGTATCTCATTTAACTTTCGACATTTAACTTTGCAGAGCAATACACAATTCATGAGGAAGATACCGGCCGGCGCTGAAGCGAGTAATATACTCGTTGGCGAAGTCGACTTCTTGGACAAACCTCTGTCGGCGTTCATTCGCCTCAGTCAAGCCGGCATGATGGGCGATTTGACGGAAGTTCCTGTACCCACGAGATTTATATTCGTTCTTCTCGGACCAACGGTAAAAAAAAATCGTAAATCGTTAAATACATTTTTTTAATTATTTTCTATTCTGTTTGTTATTCTCTTAAGGACGCTGTATCGTTACATTCCCAACCACAAGTGGGATTTAGAGAGAATTTCGAAAACATTTCGAGGGGATAAAAAAAAGTTATAAATTATTTTTAAAATTTTTTTTGAATGGCTGAAAAGTGATGAATATTGAATACGAATTCGCAAAAACAATATGCATTACACTCAAGAAAATTACGGGTAATTTATCGAACATATTCGCAAATACCGATTAAACGTTTTTCAATAAATGAGATTTTCGAAACTTACGTTTTTTTTTTCTAATTTATATGTATTCAAAAAAATTTACGGATCAACTGCTGGTAAAAAAAAAAAAATTGCGTGCCGCGCGATTTGTTAATCAATTTTTTTTAAACTCCTTTGGCAATAACTTTTTATGTGAAATGAATGTTCTTAGTACCATTAATATGATTGATTTTTTTCGGAGTCTCCGAAAATTATTTTTAGTTGGGAACGTAACGATACGCCTCCTTAATTGACGGCGAATCGACGATCAAAAATACTCATGAAATCTCTCTCCTGACAATCCCATCGGGACGGCGATGTAAAAAGCTATTCGGGGAATAGTCCAATCGCGTGGATGTCCCTGGATTCTCGTTTTGGGATTTTTCTCGCGGTCTGGCAGACGTTTGATGCCTATATCTTTTACCCTCGAGGTACTTTTCCCGCTTTATTGTATTTTCTCGTCGCGGATCTCTCTCTCTCTCCTTCTCGACACATGGTACCGTATTCGCGACACGCGCCGCTAAAGTTATTCTATTGGAATGGGAAACAACACGAGAGTTCGGTTGAGAAAAACGAGAAGGTGAGAAGCCTCGATGACGTCTTAAGAAAGTAAGATCGTTGAGGTGACGACCATAAGGAACAGCATGACTGCTAAAGAAAGAAAAAAACGTAAATCCCAACAGTATAACTTTATCTTCGTTGCTTCAGCTTTTTCGTTCTTCCTCTGTGCTTCGTGTTTAAGCTTTAGTTCACGAGGCTCTCACACGGTTTTATCACGAATCTACCCGCGCACACCGCACCCCTTATCGTCTCCATCTGTGGCGCGTGAACAAGGGGTGCGAAAGCTATAACGCGAGCGGAAGAACGAGAAAAGTAGCTGATTTATAAATCTTTTTGTACGGCAAAAAAGAGAAAATACGGTTCACTGGATTCGCAAAGGGCGTGGCAAGCTTTCGAGCGAAAAAAATATATATATAACTTGCTTTTCTTACGAACATTTCACTCAGAACCGTCGCTTAGCTTCATAAAACAAAAAAAAAATGCTTTGATTTGACTTCTCAGCAGTTTTCATTCGAAAGCAAAACTAAAACTATGTTTTCTGCTATCGATAGTATATTTAAAAAAAAAGGAATCTCGATAAACAATTCTTTTTCTACCCTTGAAAACAATCATTGGAATTGTTGTTCTTTCATTCTTCGGGTCCTCGACATTGAACAGATTTTATCTTGGGGATTAGTTTCCTGTCGTGAAATACAACAAATATATTTTGTCGAGACCCATCATCGTAGCGAAGGGACGACGACGGTAGCGTACAACTTCCATCGTCCCCTGAATCTAATTTTCGCTATACGTAGGCGCGAGAAATCCCCAAGGGTTGCGAAAGCTATAACTTCGCGCTATAAAGAAGACCTCGAAACCCTAGTCGCTCTTTCTGTCTCCCGCAGTTATACATTCTCCCAGAGTGCTATAAAAATATACGAGTCAAAAGGACGAAGAAAGTACTTGCGTTACGCAAAGTTTAACGTTTAGTAGTTTCCCTCCAAGCGATCGCGATTAATCACGTGCAATCTTATGCCTTTGAAAATATTTTTAGCGATCCATCAACTGTTTTTTTTTTAGCTATAAGGTATTTAATAATTGCTGAGGGTAGAATTTTAAAAAATATATATTTTTTAATGATTCATTTGTTGATTCTTAATTTTAGGGCGGTATCTCAGGCTTCCACGAGATCGGTCGCGCAATGGCAACGCTGATGTCGGACGAAGTCTTCCACGACGTGGCATATAAGGCCAAAAATCGTAATCATCTCTTAGCCGGCGTTGACGAGTTTCTCGACGCTGTTACGGTATTACCACCGGGCGAATGGGATCCCACCATCAGGATAGAACCTCCGGCAGCGATTCCTTCGCAGGTGCATTGAAAAAAACATATCAAATTGCTCGCTTTCTTATTTTTTAAGTCCTCGAATAACTATGATGTATATTGCGAAATTTATTCGCGATAAATGTATGAAAAAAGGAAATCTAAATAATCACTTTGAGTTGAAAAAATGCTTTAGAATGCTGTAGAGCAGCTTTCGGGAGGACATATCGTTACATTTCCAACCAAAAGTAAAATTTCGAAAGAATTTCGAATACTTTCCAATCAAATAAAAATCTGAATAATAATGCTAAAAATTGTTAACAAATTAGTTGAAAAAATCTTTTTAACAACTTATTTTTAGCTGAAAATGTAACATTTTTTTAAAGATACAGTAGGGACTTTTTTTCAAATCTCTCGAGAAATTTTTCTTATCAGAGACAATTTTCACGAAAAAAACGTATTTTTCATCATAAGTGCTCTATTTTTTGTTCTGTAACGCAAGTTTCGGAAAAGTTGGAACTGCTTGCTGTAAGTGGGATTCCGTGATCTCATATCGTTAGATTTATGTCCTCAGGACACGAGAAAAAGGCCAAAGGAGGAAAAACCGAAGGAAGATATTGACGAGGAGGCGGACGAGCAGAAGCTTCGCGAGGAATCGGGTCTCTCAAGGACCGGTCGACTGTTCGGCGGTCTCATCAACGATATCAAACGAAAAGCTCCATTCTATCTATCCGACTTCAAAGACGCCCTCGCGCTGCAGTGCATAGCCTCCTTCATATTTCTATACTTCGCGTGTCTCTCGCCTATAATCACATTTGGCGGTCTCTTGAGTGAGGCAACTGGCAAAAATATGGCAGCGATGGAATCGCTCGTGTCCGGCTTTGTGTGTGGCATCGGCTACGGGTTCTTCTCGGGTCAACCCCTCACGATTCTCGGATCTACGGGACCCGTTCTTGTATTCGAGACGATCGTTTACAAATTTTGCGAGTGAGTTGAAAAACAAAAAAAGAAAAAGAAATTCATTTTTTCAATCAAAATCTATTTTTTTCGTTAAATTAAAGTAGAAATTTCGTTACAACAATTATTTTTTTATAAATGTATTTAAAAAAAAAAGTAAATTTATTTTTGAATACTTAACACCTCTGTCGACGTTTCAAAGTTCCGAACTTTCTTCGTGTCTCAAAAAATCGTGCATTTTGCATATGAAGTCGACGATGTTATCGTTAATCTTTCCGCGAATCAGTATTCTTCTTTTCTTTTCACAGAGAAACGAATTGGGATTACATGTCCTTCCGGTTCTGGATTGGATCTTGGATAGCGATGATCCTCTTGTTTCTCGTAGCGATCGACGCGAGCGCTTTCGTCTGTTACATAACTCGATTTACGGAGGAAAACTTTGCCACGTTGATCGCCTTTATCTTCATCTACAAGGTACAAAATTGACCTTTCGTAAGCCGAAGGGAAAAATTCTGAAACTTCGGGAGAGCGGAGGGACTTCTACGTGGCCAATGCCTTTATCCCCAATTTGCGCTCGTAATCTCATTTCAATAAAGGGTTAACGTCGGGATTCTTGGATATAACACAACTCCTCGGTTGCTCCGATTTCACTGATCCTTTCCCGTAGTCGAAGACGCGTCTCTCTTTTTTTTTTCCTTTCTTCCCTTTCGTTTTTTCTGCCTCTCGTGTTCGCGTACCAATTCGTTAACCCCGATACCTCAATTATTTCCTCTTTCTGATCAACTTGGCTGTTCCCGTTCCCACAAACCTTATTCCACACGCCTCACCTCGACGAGGATATCGCGAGTCTCAAAGTAATTGGATTCCGCTTACCTCCTACACTTCTATCTCAACGCCCACAGCTTCGTGAAAAGTCTCTCCTTTATTCTACATCGTTGTGCAATCATTACGTAAACTTATTTGTCATCGTGATCGGTTTTTACAAACCTACTTTTCCGGTGTAGCGAAGCTTTGAGGATAAAACTCTTTAAAAATTATACTTGGAAAAAAAAAAAAAAAATTCTTCGTCAAATTTTTCTTGTATGGTATTTTTTTTTAATTCGCAACTGTATGCATACAAATTCGATGTAATTTTTCCATTTTTACAATTCGAAAGATCGAGTCAATAATACATTTCATTCGATACATCGAAGATTCGAAGATGAGAAGAAAACTTCGCCTGCCGAACTCCGCAAGCGATTTCGTCAGCACGCGACGGCCGAAGTTAACGAGCGCGAGACGCGTGAATTTTCTATAAAATAATTGATTCTGAACGTGGATTTGATCGTTTGGCAGCTGATACGTCCGTTTCTATGATTGATAAACATTGTGGATGTTTAATCTTTGATGTTTGATATTTTCCAGGCAGTGGAGAACGTTCTATCAATTGGGAAAAAGTTTCCACTCAATACCCATGGAAACGAGTCGTTGAGTTACGATTGCTGGTGCAAACCACCGAACAATTCATTCACAACATTACCAAATAGTTATGCGGACGTCAATTGGACCTCATTGGATGTTATTTCTTGTCAGGTGAGAACAATAATAAAAAAAAAAATGTTCGTAGAGCGGAGACGGGATCCGGTCGATGAACGGTTCTCGTGTTTTCGTTATATTTCTTTCGATTCCGTTCGTTCCGCCCGCTAGTAGTTAACGTGATGGACGAACGTTCCTCACAATGATTCTCGATAATCTTGCACTGCGGGGGCAAAAAACCTAATTTACGAATCCCCTTATCTATCACGAGGAACAAATGTCTTCGGATAGATTAGAGACCTCGGGAAACCTAAACGACCAGACTACAGCCTCCAACCAAAGAAACTACTGGAATAAATCTCGTATTTCGGAACTGTTTTGAAACGCCGCATAAGAAAAGTATTTTCCACGATCCATTATTTTTTTTTTTTTGCAAAATTAACCAATTTCGATATATTTGGTACAAAGTTTACGGCAGTTCTCGCGGTAACGTCCTTTTTGCTACACATAAACACACCGCAAAAAAAAGTTCCTTTATGATGATAAAAAAATTATAATTATAATCTAAATTTTGCAAAATTAATTTCAATTTATGCATCGGAAGTTCTTTTTATTTATTTCAGAAACCATTTACTCATTGTTTCTTAGGTTTAAATAGTAATCGATACAAATGTTTTGTTTAACAGAAATACAATGGGACACTTTACGGTGATGGATGTTCGACGCCCCATTACGTACCCGACGTCTTTCTCATGTCAATTATTCTATTCATGGGCACATTTTTACTGTCCGTTGAGCTCAAGGACTTCAAGAACGCGCTGTTCTTTCCCTCGAAGGTAAAGACTTCAATAAAAAATTTTAAAAAAAGGAAAAGGATACGTTGTCCTATGTTTTGCATATGTATTGCCAATGCATTGATAATCGATTTGCTCCCACAGATACGACAAGTCGTGAGCGATTTCGCTGTTATCATAGCGATATTCTCGATGTCGGCACTCGATCATTACGTCGGCATTGCCACGCCGAAGCTCGAGGTTCCCGCCGAATTCAAGCCGACATTAGACGGACGCGGCTGGATTATCTGGCCGTTTCAGCGCAATCCATGGTGGAGCGCTCTTGTGGCCTTTTTGCCCGCATTACTGGGCACGATATTGATCTTCATGGATCAACAGATCACCGCTGTGATCGTAAACAGAAAGGAAAATAAGCTGAAGGTACTCTCGCGATTTTGCAAAAAAAAAAAAAAAATTCCCGAGGAAATTTGATTCTTTTTTCTCCGAAGGGGAATAATTTCGATAACAATGCATCGTATCGCTTTGGCAGATGCAATACCACTTTAAGAAAACTGTGCCTTTAAATTCTCAGCTGAAATAAAGATTCAGAGAGAATTTTGAATACTTCCCAATGGGATGGAAATTTCGAAAAAATCAATCATATAGAAAGCGCTAAGAAAATTGTTTTTTTTTATTGAAAAATTGCAGAAAGGATGTGGATATCATCTCGATCTCTTCGTTTTGGCAATACTAATTGAGATCTGTTCGGTGATGGGACTTCCGTGGTTCGTCGCGGCAACGGTACTCTCGATAAATCACGTCAATTCGTTGAAATTGGAATCGGAATGCGCGGCACCCGGTGAGAAGCCACAATTTCTCGGTGTTCGAGAACAACGGGTAACGCACATCTTGATATTCCTCATGATCGGTTGTTCGGTACTGTTGACACCGATGCTGAGGCACATACCAATGCCGGTGCTCTTTGGAGTTTTTCTCTACATGGGCGTTGCCTCACTGAAAGGCCTTCAATTCTTCGACAGAATACTCATAATGCTTATGCCCGTCAAATACCAACCCGACTACATGTTCCTTCGACAGGTAAAAAACAAAATTTTCAGTCTAAACATTAAATTTAAATTCTATTTACCAAGAGTTATACTTAAATCAAAGATTTCAATATATTTTCAAGAAAAAAAACGAACTTTTCTTCGCAAATAATTATTCCTAATCGTCAATTTTTTTTTTTTTTTTTTTTTTTTTTTTTTTTCAGGTACCACTGAAGAGAGTCCACATGTTTACCGTCTTTCAACTTGCGTGTCTGGCATGTCTCTGGACGATCAAGTCGTTCAGCAGCACGTCGATCCTCTTTCCACTTATGGTAATGAAAACTTACAATTTTTTTTGTTTTTTTTTTTTTTTTTTCGGCTTTTATTTTGACGCGATTATTGTGAAATTTTAGCTCGTCGTTATGATTGGGATTCGAAAATCTCTGGATCTCGTCTTCACCCAACGCGAGCTGAAGATACTGGACGACGTGATGCCGGAGCCCAGCAAGAAGCACGCCGACGATCTTCGCCAGTTGGAGAGTGGCGAGGTTAGCACCGTCACGCGAATACTGAGGGCAATAGTGTGCCGGAAATAACCCGCGAGAAGTGACTCCGGGTCAGACGATTGTCCCGTTGTCACTATAACGCTCTGCGACTACGAAAAGGCGACGCTCTACGACGGAATGACGCCGGATCTATGAAATTCCTCTCCCCTTTTCCGTCTTATCTTCCCGTACAAGTCAGTACTCTCCAATTGAAAATGAATACCACAAATTTATTTAAATCAGAGAAACGAACAAACTAACGATAAATATGAAATTACCGAACAACGAATAGCCGAAAAACGAACTATTAGATTTTTATTGTCAAACTTTCACGTAAAAAAAAAAAAAGATACTTTTGTATAGAAAATGATTGACTATCGGTCGCCGCGAGTATCCGGTGGTTTGGCAACAGTATTTCGATTTCTTTATCGCGAAAAATGAAATCCAGAGATTTGAAAAAAATTATTTCAATTGACAAACATCATTGAGAGATTTCGCAAGCGTCACCGATCAGTATTAATACGTCGAGATAATAAGTTAAAAGACTCGGCAAGAAATCTTCGAGAAACTTTTTTTCTCTTTTTTTTCCCCCCAAATACAGTAAAATCTCTTTTAACAAAAAAACAAAAAAAAAAAAAATCATTGCGGGCGATTTGGAGACCCAAAAAAAAAAAGTCAGTGAAATTGAAATTTTTTAACGTAAATAATAATAGGATCTTTGGAGGAAGAAAATACCCTCCGAAATTGTTAAAAAAATAGTTCGGAATTGACGAATTAACAAAGAAAAAAAAAAAAAAAAGGTGAACTTAGAGAAACAAATTTCGTATTGATTTGCGTTTAAACTGCGTAAACACTTAGCGATCCAACCGAGTAAATTAGTACCGAAAATTTTATGATTAAAAACAATTTTAAAAAAAGAAGTAAAAATTCCCAAATAGCACAAACGTCCAATTTCGTTGGAGACGGTCAACGATTAAAAAAAACAAATTGGAAATTAATTTTGGGTGCAAAATTTTCGTGACACGGCTTGTCGACGGGTTATTATAAAATTACTCCTCGAATCGTGTGGGTTAATCGTGTAGAGGAAATTCGTTAACGTCGACGGCGTCATTGTTGGCCAACGATCACCTTTTTGCACCTCACAGCACGCCTGTTGTTATAACTATTATTATTATTATTATTATTATTATATTTCACCATCCAATTATCGCTCCATCTCTCTCTATGCTCTATGTTGTTATATTATACGAAATTAATACTATATATATATGTTCTTCTATCTGTTTCCAATTGTTTTTTCGTTTTCTTGTGTAAATACACTCCGTGCGTTTTCGTCACCGAATTTTCACCTGATATATATTTATTATTTGTCTTATCGTATATATAAGCATATAATATCGGCAGATGAAAATAAGACGCAGACAATACACACGCACACCGGATTCAAGCGATATATATATATGTATACATATATGTATGCATAATATCGTCAATAAGCGTTTTTTTTCTGTTTCCATGAGAAATTCATCGATAGTAAACGTACAGAAATTTGCTAAAAAATTTATTCTGTGAAAAAAAAAGGTTGGAAAAACTATCATCATTATTTGATGTATAGATACATATATGTATATTATATATTATTATACACGATATTCACGCACTGAAAGCGCGAACTTCCAACCCCCGCGACCGGAGGAGAACACACACGTGATTATTTTCGAGGTATGGCCGACCTTGGATTTTCCAAACTCTCACGAATTTATAGCGGAGCAGAGATTAACTCTGATAATTAGTTTGTTATAAATGGAGCGATGAAAAAAAAAAAAAAAAAAATTAGATCAAAGACCAATTTTGCGGAAAGAGTCATAGAGAGCTTTGCTTACGCTTATTTTTATTTTTAATGAGAATCCGATGAGTTTTTACGCGCGAAGGGAATTAGTTGCGATGCGCTGCATTTTTTTTTCTTTTTCGATCTTTCGTTTTATTTCTTTTTCGATGACTCGGGCGCTTTGTTTCGATTGTTTGTGGAAACGAAATTCAAAGTTTTTGTGACTTAAATACGTTTTTTTTTAGAAATTCAAGAATTTAAATATATATATAATTGTGGAGGTTTCGTTCTTTCAAACATTTCGATGGGGAGCGCCGCGAGTCCATTGTTTTAATCATAAGTGAGCAAAAAATAATAATAATAACGATTGTAGAGGTGTGTGTGTGCGAAACGTAATTAAAAATCCCGCAGGAACCGAGCGACACAATCGGCTTTCCGTCAACGGGGAACCTTCAGATATCACTGGCGAATGGAAACATAATGAAGATACCGTTGACGAGTATAAACATCAGCGAGGAAGTAAACAAAACCGGAATTTGGAAGCAGGTCAACGACGGAAACACCAATAACGAAAATAAACAACAGTATCAGCATCAGCATCAGCAGAAACAACCAAAGATGATTAAGTACGATAAAAAAAAGAATTAAAACAATAATCATCATATCGTCGTTCCATATCATCCGAATTATCGTCACTGACCATCGCAATCGTCATCGACCGTTTCTCACCTCATCATCTTCGATCTTCGATTATTCGTAGCACTTCATCCGCACATCTATGCACCTAAAAACTCGCACTGTAGTCCTCGAGAATGTTTTTTTTTCTCTCGCTTATTCATGCTGCTGCAGCGCAGACGAAACTCAATGTTTTCATAAATTCAGAGAAAAAAAGTTCCGCGATCTTTTGGACGTTCAAAATTCTACGAATATTCTCTTTTGGAACCTTTTTTTTTTTGCATAAGATCGCGTTGCTCGTGAAAATTACGTGTTATTCAAGGGGAAAATTTCTCAAGTTTTGAACGTTTACGATCGTAGCACTGTTTTTCGCTGTGATTTTCGACATTTTTTGTAGATCTCGCAATGTTTAATCGTTATTCGTCGATCGATAGATTCTTCACTAATGTAATTTGTGAATTTTCGTTTTGTTTTTTTTTTTTTGTTTGTTCTCTCGGGATCGGGTGCGGTAACAGCGTGGCGAAGTCGAAGAAGCATTCTAAGAAGGACGGCGCATTGCTACTGTCCGACGAGACGACCCGCTTGACGACGATGACCGAGGAGGACGACGAGGATGACAGTGGAATATCGATCAAGGTGACAAGCGTGAATGACTCTAGAGTGTAATCGAGAGGAGAGGAGATAGAGAGAAAGAGAGAAAAATAAAAAGTAGTCGATTTCTGATCGACGGGTGTGAGGTTATGAGACGGGAGGCTACGCGGCGGATCCAGGATTTTCGACTAATCGACCCTAATGTGTACCACTATCGCACTACCGTAGACACACTCCCGATCTACAATGTGAAAAACAAAAAAAAAACAAAAAAACAATAACAAACATTGTAGCGACGACCAAAACTGTGTAAAACAAGAGAACCCCGGAAGCGACGATACAAGATACCGAGATAAGAGAAAAAATAATCGAACGAGCCGAGAAACGGCATGAGACCATTTAACCCACGTTAACCAACCCGACCTTCTTATTCAGTGAGTAAATGGTATTCAGTCCTACGGAAAAAAATCCAGCGCTTGCTTTATTTTTCCATATAAAAAGGTATTCATTCTCGAGACATCGATGCTTTCCCTTCATTTGAAATAATTTTTAAAAAATCATCGAGAAGATTTGCTCGTCGCGATTTTCTTCGTATTGAAAAAAAAAAAAGAATAATTTAAAATGTTCGAAGCGTAGTATTCGTCGTTTACGAAAAATCTTTTTATCAATCGCGTCGATCGAATCTTTTTAAAGGTATTTATGAGTTTTCATTGAAAAATTAATATTGTACATAACCTCATTATTAGCACGTTTCGTATAATTGTGAATTTCGATCTATCGTACAGTAGAGAAAAAAAATTCATTTATCACGTTCCCGCATTGAACAATGTATCGAAAATATTTGCTTCGTCTACTTTTTGGCTCTGCAATCAAGCATGGCGCCCACCCAGCCGATGTAGAGCTCAATTCCGAATGATACATGAGAACGAATTTATCAGCGCACATCCCCACGCCACTCCCTTTGGCCAATCGACACTGTCGACGACATTTTTTTTTTTTTTCAATCAGTAGACAATTTTATATTAAATTAATCTTAATCCCCATTCCCCTCGCAAGCTCCTCGACGGGATAAAAAAATTTATTTATTTTCAAATCTATTTGTCGCAAAGACGAAGTTTAATCGGTCTTAAAAAAAAAAAAAAAAAAAAAACCACGAAGAGAGTCGAAAGAATCGCCAAGATTTTTTTTGGTATTCCATCGTTTTCAGGTTGATTTGATACGCTCGAAGGATTCATGCTGCGGCGGATCGTTCAAGCCGAACGGAACCACATCCGCCGAGACTTCAGTTTGAAACGATCGATTTGTCGGGGGCATTCGCGATGCAGCAAGTTTGTAGAAAAATACGCGGCTCGTCGCTCAAAAGAAATGCACCGATCGCTACGATTTATCGAGATTTATCGCCAAAGAAGCCGGAGGCCAACGGTCGATAACGAAAATCCGCCTGCGGATGAGCGTAAGGACCCAAAGCCACTTCCTACCTCGAGGATATCGCGTAATAATATATAATAATGATACCAAAATAAAAGGAAAAACAAGAGATTAAAAAAAAAAAAAGAAAAAAAAAAAACGGAAAAAAATAATGATTTATTTTTTTCGTGTCCGTGTTTAACCGTATAGAGTACGACGTATCGTTGAATGTGCGTATGTGTGTACAATAATTGTATGAATTTTGAAATTGTACTGTAAACTTTGAGTTGTATAGATTTTTAATGGGGCCACGTAATTACGAAGAAAACCCCGCGCGCGAGTGTAATTACGGTGACGATATCAATGCAGTCCTTTGAAAAAAAATTTAAAAAAAAAACCACAGACTCGAATTTTGAGGTAATGGTTTTTTTAAATGTTTTAAACAAATAGTAAATGAGGCAGCGCACTGAAACGCCGAGGTCGGCCGGACCTCGAATAAATTGTCGCATACACGAAAAAAAAAAAAAAAAAATTACAATTGAGAAAAATGTATGTTGTTAAATGCCTCTTGAAACCCAAAAGTCTTTCACGACTTTCTTGACGCGACGAAGAAAACATATATCATTTTTCTCTTCTGCCCGTCTGTCTTTCCAAAAATCGTTCCGGTTATTATCTCCTTTTTTAATTTTACTTTTTCTTAAAAAAAAAAAAAAAAAAGATTCTATGATTTACATCGGTGCGTTTGGAAACGACGATCGAATGTTGGATACGGGAAAAGTTGACCCGCTTTTTTCATTCTGCTTCCCCTTTTTTTTTTTGCTATCGGACAGCGCGAATTTAACGCTTTTTTGACACAATCGCCGCGTCGTCCGACGTAATCGCGTCGAATAGAAATTCGTGCGAAATCCGTAATTGAAAAACGTGTGGAAAAAATATAATTGAAAAAAAAAAAATAGAGTTTCGGAGAATGGCGAACGATAGAGAATTTCTTGGGATTTTCCTTTTCTTTTTGTTTTTTTTTTTTTTTTTCGATGCCCCGAACGATCGAAAGTATTACAAACGATCCCAATGAAATGGATTAAAACAATAATAAATTTTTTTTTTATCGAATACCTATATCGGCGCATAATGCGCGAGTTGCCAATTTTTAACGCGTTTAATACCAATTTACGAGGGTTCGGACTCGCGTCACGATAAGGGCGCTATTTATACTATGAAATACTATCGTGTAATTATTATTAATTACTAATAATATGGACGTGAAAGAAAAAAAAAACACAAAAAGTTGCCAATAACGTTTGTTAAAGCTGTTAAAGATGTCGCTTGTTGAAGTAGTTTTTTAATCGTTAGCGACTTTTTTTGCATCCTGAGGTTCAAAAAATTCTATCGTATCGAGAAAAAAAAAAAATGGACCGATGGGCAATTACTAAATTGCGCGACATTAGTAGTATTTTTTGGTTGTAATTAGCTAACGAATAATTTATTACGACGTGAGTTGAAAGTTGTAATTATTTTTCGTTTCAAAGTTCCGCCTACTGTTTTGGAGTCGAGCGCCAATCGGAAAGCCTATTAGTTCGATTCCTTTAGTTTGTAACGCAATATACAGCTGTCGAATCGCTGCGTCGCGTTAGAATTACACACTGTGGCGCACTTACGAAAAATCTGCGAAATTACTGTGTAATGAATTTGTTATTATTTATTTGGTAATATCGAAATGTGTAACGGCGTGTAAATAATGATAAGTAAAAAAATTCGTGTCTAGAATAGCCTCGATATGTTGCTAATAAAGATGATTAATATAAAACAAAAATAACGTTTTATCGTCTGATGTCTATTTTTTCGAAGAGTCGGCGGCAGCGGCGTTTTCACTACCCTATCGCGTCGAAAATGCTTGATAATTACATTTCTGAATTTTTTTCAGAAACTTTTATTGGCTTTTGATATCCCGTTCGGCGTGTAATGCACCGTTGAAACTTTCGGCTTGTAGTTGAATTATTATCGTCAGATATGTAGCAACCATTCCAACAATCTAAAAACAAAAGACACCAAAGCATTCTATTGTCTCTGATATATCGATCTACAAAAAACCGACGTTGAAACTTTGACATTCAATAGAATGTGGAAATTGACATTTGAAACTTCCGACTTACCGACTGCACGAGAGTACCGTCCAACGGGAAAAATTTGTAAGCCGTAAACTCAATATCCTTGTGCAATAGATCGAAGCAAAACATCTTTAGCTACAAAAATGAAGTACAATATTTTTTTTTTCGTATTTTCGGAGGTTGCATCGTTACATTTTGAGGCAAATGGAGATTCAGTGAGAATTTTGAATACTTCTCAATGGGATAAAAATCTAAAAAATCAACTATATAGAAGGTATTAAGAACAATAATTTTGCATAATAATAATCTCGAAGAGTTATTAATAAATGCGGAAAAAAAATTATTTGACGAATAACCTTGAATAATTCGTAATTTTTTCAAAATACATATATATATTTTTTAGAATTATCATTATAGAAAATACATTTTTTTATCACCATCTATATGGCGGAAAATGTTCAGATATTTATCTCATTGAGAATCATTCAAAATTCTCTCTGAATCTCACGTTTCGCTATAAATGTAACGATCCTTGTTACATCCTTAATATTAACGATTCAAGACGCTATCTCACCTCGATTTTGTCGCGAGTACTGGTAGTTGGTCGTGCAAGTAAATCGGGTATTACATCGGCCGTTCTTTTCATCTGCAAATGATACGCCGCAACAGTGGTAATTTGATAAAAAATATTAAAAAAAGAAATCGGAAGGACCGATTCGATCAATAATCAGCAAAAGACGTCGATTACTTGATAGTTTTATCATTGAAAAAGAATAAAAAACTGTTTTACCTCGGATGTCACCCCATTGACTCCATTGACGATCATAACGATCGGTGTCATCAGTACGACAAGCCACAAAATCGAATTGAAGACCATCATGGATGTGTGTTCCTCCGCTTTAATAACGAACGGCACGAACAAATAATAAGCACTATACAGACACAAAAAACTCATGAAACCGATGCTCAGCAACATCGGCAACGAACAAAAATTCGCTAAACCGCATGAAATTTCGTACAGAGACGTGTGAGCTCTTCGAAGACTAACGATTTTTGGAACTTGCAACTCCTCGACCGTCGCGCGTTCGACCAAAAAATAACGAAGCGGAAAAACGATCGAATTTATCGCGCAATCGCGAAAAATCATGTTGAGATATCGAAATCGTGATTCGATCGTTTTCAACGCGAGAAAATATTGAAAGTGAAACCAATTTGTTATTACACAGGGACCGACGAAACAGAACCACGTTACTAACGGGGCGTGAAAGGCCAGATGTTCGGTGAGCAATAAAATAATTAACACGAGAGCCTTCGTCGCGAGTAAAATAACGCAATTCTTCGAATCGTAGTTATTTCGGTAGGCAGAGTTTTTCTTTCCGTTTACACGTTCCAATGTGCCGTCTACTTGGGTCAAACGATTAATGAGAATCACAAGATCGGTCTGTTTTATAATGCACATCGACCATATGACAACGACGACCGTGTTGCCGCATATCGCTAAAAAGAATTCGAACATCGAGGTGACCTTTGATTTGCCGGGATAAGTCGCGTCGGATTGATTTGGCTCGGCGAAGAACCACCACATGTACAGTTGAACTAATATCAGAGTACCGTTGTAGAATCTTCCGGTGCGGGAATTGGTGACGCGCGGATGAGTGTACACTTGCCAATTACACTTCGAGGCTTTCGTCACGACATCGGGATTTCTTAAGGACAGCGGTGCCATACCAAATATTTTGAATGATAAAAGGATGATTTTGGAAAACAGATATTTTTTTGAAGAAACTTTCATTCTTACGACGAATGAAAGAAAAAAATTGATAATAATTCACTGCACTTTATCCGCACTGTCTCGTAATTAAAAAAAATTAAAGTTAACTGTATTCGTTGTTTACTGCTTTTCTTTCGAATTTTTTACTCCCAGTCTGTTGGATAAAGGAATGATAATACGATCGAGACGTAACTGAAAATACTCGTAAAACACGTTGTTTTAAAAGAAAAAAGTTGATGATAAAAGAAAAAAATAAATAGAAATACTCGTGAATTGGAGTGGTTCCGCGCAATGCGATAAATTAATAGTAATCACGTGAAAGGCATTGGTTATTGCTGCTTCGCGTGTCGGACTGGGGGAATGAAAAATTATGAAAAAGTATAGTTTTCATCATTTATTTATTTATTTATGAGAGTCCATTCGTTTGTTGTTATAACCTAATCTTCCGAAGTGTCGGATTTCGTTGTGGTAATATTGCGAGTTTCGTAGTGAGAGGTTTTCCGGTAATTTGCCAATTGAAATTGAATTAGAATGATGAGATAAGTGGCGACCATGCTGAATATCTGAAGATAAGCGAAGAAAAATTTGATTGTTATTTTTTTTGTCGCGCGTGCGATGTGACACGCGGTGGATTGATTGATTGGCGTTAAAATGACTCACGGAGTGCACGAGCCTGTAGTCCAATGGGAAGAGACCGCACGCGGTAAACTGAGTTTTCCGGTGCAGAAGTTCGATCGCAAATTGTTTTAGCTGAAAGACATCAACGGCAATATCGTACGAAAAATCGGTGTAAAAATTAAATTCAATCTCATTTGCACTGATACCTCGAAACCATCTTGTCGACTGGTCGTCGAACGAGACATAAGCCTTCGAATTACGTCTGCGGTATTTTTTATCTGTGAATAAAGTCATCGTTAACAATTAATTCGGATATGTGACATGTTTTTTCGCATTTTTTTTGCATTCGTTGCGTTCTCAACCAACAGTGAGGATTCAGAGAGAATCTTTTCTAATTTTCTAACCTTCAATTTTTCGAAAAAATGCGTAGTCTTTTTGCGAAAACGTATCGTATATTAATTTGTATTGTCGAACCTCTTTATCGATATTGGTAACGGCCGAAGCTAGAAAAGTGATCGGTAGCATGCGGGTCGTCAGCCAAAAAACTGAATTAACGAACATCCAATGCGTATGGTCTTCCGATACTATAATGAACGGTATAATCAGATAGTAAGCGGTGTAGATGAACGCATAACTCGCAAATGCGATCGTGATAAGAATCGGTAATGAATAAAAATCCGATACTTCCAACGTAATTTCGTACAAATTCGTATGCGCGCGTCTTACAGTCCTGATAACAGTTACGAATGTTCGCTCAATCGGTGAGTTTCTTCCGATTAACGATTCTCGTTCGATTACCACGGACGAAATAATAGATTTTTCGAGAAGCTCACGATTCAAAGATCGGAAACGTTTCCCGATGAATTTCGCGACAAACGCGTACTGCATGACGAACCAACTGAGAACGAAGCTCGGCATTATGATATTGACCCACAGTAGTACCGGATCGGGATATGCCAGTCGCTCGGTCACCAGTAATCCCGTCCACGCGAAAATATTTCCAAAAACAACTAAAAAATAAAACCCGCGACAGGAACAATCGCCGTTCGAAGAAACCGTCGAATCGTCGAAACACAACAAACAATTGAAAAGTTTAACGATAGTCTTTTGCCGGAATGCCAGCATAAGCCAAACGACGAAAAGCACCGCATTACCGAACACTATTTCGGCGTCTTCGATGATCGTCGTGAGTTCTGTTTTATTGGGATAATCGATATCGTGAGAGAGGGGTAACGAAACGAATAAAACACAAATTTGCAAAACGATTAGAAAAACGTTATAAATAGCACCAATATGGGACAAGAAAAATTTTATCGATTTTTTCGATTTTTTTGCCAACTCCGGGACTGTGGATGTTTTCACGCTGAACGCTGCTAAACCGAGAGCTTTGAAAAATCCCACCATTAACTTCGTCGCTATAAACTCGTAATCCAATCCACTACGTGAGATCCAAGCCATCGCTGGGGTTGTATACGCTTTGAATTATGGTGATAGGCGCCCGTCAGCGAAAGGTCATCGGCTATACGAGCGAAACGGTTAATTCTTATGGGTTTGTAGACGAGGATCGGTATATTTGAAATATGCGGGGATTAGCGCCGCGCTCGTGGAAACGCGCCTTGCAGACTGATACTTCTCCGATACTCTCTGAGTCATGAACAGAAAAAAAAAATCAAAAATAGAATATCAGTTCGTTAATTACCTCGAGGCATCGTTCTTTATATATTATTGAATTAATCTTCAGAGATAATAAAGTAAGATTAATAACGAAAATGTTGGATCCCCGAGGCGATCGTATAATTTATGGATAATAATAGACCAAACTATCGAGGAGAGATAGTGCAAGGTGATCGATCACACTCGTCACGATCATGCGGAGACGCGCGAATAGAATATCTTTATGCCGATCGAGTTGAACAAAGTATTCTTTCCCGTGGATGCTCTTTGCGCGAGTCGATAATTCCTTCGTGTTCAACAGACATTAATTATCCTGTCGCGTGCGCTAAATGAAGATCGATTTATGTCGAGCGCGTTGTACATGCATTAAAAAAATAATAAATGTTCCGTCGTCCTTAATAATTGAAAGAGGTTTATAACAAAAGGAAAGATCTCGTAAATTTTTTTTTTTCTATTTCGATTGTTCCTAAATTTATATATATTGATTGCGAGATAAAGAATAATGGGTTTTCATGGCGAAGATCGATCGAAATGAATATCGATTAGTGTCGAGCGCGTGGTACATGCATTTAAAAAAAATCTGTGGTCCTTAATAATTGGAGGGAAATTACAGTAAAAGGAGAGAATGCAAGTAAATTTTTGTTTAATATCGATTGTCGATCAATTATAATATTTTGATTGAGATGAAGAGTTATGGATTTTTCATGGTTTTAAAAAAAGTCCGATCAGACGCCGTTGTGACCGGTAGGATATGATTTGAAATTTGTACTCTTGGAAATCTCGTGCTGAGTAGCCGTCGTACTACGCCCCATCTGATGCTGAACGAGTATTATGAGATACGTGGTCACCATACTTAGTATCTGAGAAGCATAAAAATCGTTAAATCACTTCCGGATGGTGACTTTCGGTGCGCCGAATTGCATCCACTCACCGAATGCACGAGGGTGTAGTCCAACGAGAATAAACCGCATGCCGCGAAACGAACCTTTCGATGCATCAATTCCAACGCGAATTGTTTCATCTATAAAAAGTTTTCGCTGCATAATCCTTCGGTAAACGAATAACTATTGGAAAACATCGAGAATTTTCAGTGTCATTCGATGAATACCTCGACTCTGTCAATTTCGTTGAGTTGCGGACGTATGAGAAGCTTGTTGACGATATCGGCCGTTTTTTTCATCTGCGAATCACAGTAGCATTTCGTGAAGGGTTGTTGAGGCATTGTGATGGGTGCCGTTAGATAAGCAACTAAATAATTAGAATTAAGCGTTTTTTTTTCACCACCATTATACACATCGTATACAACAAACCTCCGCATTGAAGTCGGTAATCTTCGAAGCCAACATGACGATCGGTAACATCGAACCGATTATCCATAGTACCGAATTTGCGATTACGGAGCCGGAATATTTTTCGATCGTTAGAACAAATGGTATTATGAAATAGTAAGCATTGTAGATGAAGACGTAACAGAAATGCGCAATCGAGAGAAGAATCGGCAGCGAATAAAATTGCGATACTTCTGTTGCGATTTCGTAAAGATTCGCGTGAAGTCGTCGTGCAGTAATGATTTTCCGTGTTGCGCAACAGCTCCAGGATAGTTCACCCGCGGCTAACAATCGAGGATACGCGTAATTAAAGGACGAAAATTCGGAATTATCGAGAATATCGCGATTTACGTATCTCAAACGATTGTAAATTAATTTAATAACGAAGATGTACTGTGTTACGAACAATGCGATAATCATACTCGGCCAGTCTATCCTGAATGAGCTTATCAACGGCGGTTTAAATGATATCGCCGCAGTTGTATGCAGTCCAATCCAAACGACGATATTCGTCAGCATTACAAGGATAAAGAAATTGCGACACGAAGAGTAAATTTTATTGGCATTATTGGTGACAATCGCAACGTCCACGTTAGACAAACGATTCAACAATCTCGTAGTCGTTTTTTGTCGAAAAGCATGCATCAGATAGATCGTTAGTAGTGTAAAATTCCCGACTACGGAGGAGGATACTTCGAAGGATACCGTTAGCGCGGATTTGTTGGGATATTCGTCCGAATATGCGTTAGGTAACGCCACGAATAATGCGCAAAATTCCACAGCTATGAGAAGCAAATTGTATAGACAACCGAGACGCGACGGTGAGAACTGATTTGGCGCGAAGTTTCTCAATTTTCCTCCCTTCGTTGACTTCGATACTGGCGATCGTTGCACGACGAACGGCGCCAAGCCGAGCGCTTTAAAAATCTTTAGCATTAGCCTCGCGGCGATGTACTCGTAATCTGTATTCATTTTTTAAGACGAAAGTTACTTTTATATCCGTATTAATTTTCCAGCGGCTCGTCGGAACGACACTTTAACAGAGCGCTGGAAAGGTACTGCGAGATAAACTGATTCTGTTGAATAATTACGCGCGCTCACGGTATAAAGCGGTGGATATTGACTTTTAAATTATAATTAGTCTATAAATGTAACTAAACAACATGGCCGTCATGAGATCGCTAAGTGCAACACGCAATGCATATCGTATGCTTCAATCTTATACAACGAAGTATAAGTAGCGCCGGCCTCGGGGACGCCACTCGATGCATATTAACGTACCTTGATGTACGACGTTTACTGCTTTATAGGGGAACGTCTTCCGATTCTTGTCAAAATATGAGATAATTCTTACAAATTGTGGATCAACAATATTCTGTTGTTAACTATCCGGTGCATTATTATTTACATTACTTTGAAAGACACTTTTAAATTTTTTTATTTAAACTTCGATAAAATCTGAGAAAACTTTTCAGCAAAAAGAAAATACGAAATTTAACACTCAACGGTGTCGAGAAAAAAAAAAAATTCATTTCAGTCGGGAAGTTTTCCGGGTTTTGTGAAATTATTTTTTTTATGTATTTATAAAAGTCTTGTTGGTTGGAATTGAATATCCGGAATGATTCGATTCGATATTCGGACTATTGGTAATCCGATGCTGGATACTGTGCGCATTGGTGTCCATTTGATGTTGAATAATGATAATGAGATACGTGGTGACCATGCTGAGTATCTGAAAAGAGTTCAAGATCGTTCGGTGAATAATTGAAAATCGATCGATGAACCTTGACGACTCAACGCATGTCGATCGATGAACGTTGACGATTCAACACATATCGATCGACGAACTTTAACAACTCAATGCATATCGATCGATGGACGAAGCTGACTCACCGAGTGCACAAGAGTGCAGTCCAACGAGAACAATCTGCAGGCAGTAAACCGAACGCTTCGATGCATCAGCGCGAGCGCGAATTCTTTGAGCTGAAAAGTCTTAAGCTATATATCATCTTATATATATTTTGAGAAACTGATTGTTTGTTTGTTTGTCCCATCTTCCCAGACATCCCACATGGACACCCCTCACAGAGAAGCCGAACGCACTTCGTTTGCTCGCATTATCTAGTTAGTGTCCGATAAATGGTTGAAAAAAATAATTATCCGAACCGGTGAATCGGTACCTCAATTCTCTCATCTTCTTTGATACTTGTGGAAATAAGAAGCTTCTTGACGATATCGGCAGTCCGTTTTATCTGCAAATCGAACGTAAATTTTCGTAGTTTGTTGGCAAATCTTTGGATAAAAAGACACTAAAATTCGTTGAGACAATAAAAATTGTAGTGCATCGAAATAACTGAAGCCTCAAATTAGGATCACATTTTTTGTGTCAAATTATAATTTATGAACCTCTGCGGTGAAATTGGTGATGCCCAATGCTAATATAACGATCGGTTGCATCGAACCGATCATTAAGAACACCGAATGAGCAATCATTGTGCCCGACGGTGGTTCAACCATAACGACGCATGGTACGACGACGAAGTAAGCGCTGTAGACGAAGATGAAACAGAAGTGTGAAATTGCGAACAGTATCGGCAGAGAATAAAAGTTTGATACTTCCGTAGCGATCTCGTATAGATTTGTGTGCACTCGTCGGAGTGTTGTGATCTTCAGTGTCGGCGATTCGTTTGCCGATACTTCACTTGTGATTAATAATCGATTTGCGGGATCGAGAAGAGCGCGATTAACGGCTCTCAAACGCTTATAAAGCAATTCAATTACAAAAATGTATTGCGTTATGAACCAAGTGATAATCATGCTTGGCGTGTTGACCCTGAAGTAGCTGATCAGCGGGTAATTATAAGTTATCCCTCTCGTCGAAAGTATTCCGATCCAGACAACGATATTGGTCAGGAAAATAAGAAAAAAAAATTGACTACTCGAACTGCAACGGCGATTGCCATTCCGATCGACAATGGTACCTTCGACGCTTAATAAACGATTCAACAGTCGCACCGTCGTTTTTTGTTGAAATCCGAGTATCAGATAAATCGCAAATAGGGTAGAATTTCCGAGAACACACGTTGTTATACCGATATGTACGGTCATTTTCGATTTATAAGGATATTTGTCCAGACGTGCTAAAGGTATCGCCGAGTAGAGTATGCGACATTGTGCGGCTATGAGAAGCATATTGTAAAGGCACCCGAGACGCGATGGTAAAAAACGAATCGGCGCGTAATTTTGCCAATTTTCGTAATTCGATAACTTCGATCTCGTTGGAATTTCCACAGCGAAAGGGGCCAAACCCAACAGTTTGAAGATTAAAAGCATAAGCTTCGCAGCGATGTACTCGAAATTTGTATACATTTTTCATGCAAGTCACTTTTATATTCGCAAATTCACTGATGACTCGTCGGAACTGCACTTCAAACGAATGAAACTAAAGAAACTGCGATGCAAATTCATTTCATTGAAATAATTACGTTTAAACACGATATCCCCGGGTGGGTATTTATTTTTAAGTGCCTATTTAATTACGTGTATGGAAGAGAATCAAAGAGAAACTTTATGTTCGTTATGATATCGTCAATTGCACGCAATGCATAATGCGACATATCGTACATCGCATCTTACAATATTTGATATTCTCGGCATGGAATATATCGTAGATATATAGCTATTATAGTGTTTGAAAAAAGGATTAATTTCTTGTTTAGTTGTTCATCCAGATTATTGCACTCTTTCTTGAAATAGTTATTTTCCATACAAGGGCGAGAAAAAAGAAAAAACATCGACCTTTCGCGCCCGTGTATCGAACTCAATTTTATGACATTTTTGCGCACTAGTCGCACGAATGCGGCAGAAGAGCGGATAATAGTATTGTGCGATACGAGTGCGAGAAAGTAGACTTTACGGCGAAGGCGAGTGCGAGTGCGGCGACTGCACAACCGCCGTCGGAAGTCCGCTTTGTCGTACAAGTATCGCACGATACTGTTTGCAACAAGGGCAGGAGGAGTGCTATTGTCTGCCGATTGTGGCGCCACCACAGCGTGCGAGAAGTAAAATCGGGCTGATGTGCGCATGCGCCGCGACATTACACTACGGCTTGTTATAAAGCGCCACTTACGCCACTCTCGGCAGGAATGAGAAATAGCACTTCTCATGTACGCGTTACAAAAAAATGATTTTTACATAGGCAAAGGAAATATACGGAACCGGTCTTAAATTTTTGCACTTTTTTTATTCGACATTCGTCCTATTTATGAATCCGATGATTGTTATACGTCGCGTTGCCTCTCCATCTGATGTTGAACGAGAATTATAAGATACGTCGTCACCATGCTAGATATCTGTAGAGTCAACATTTATTCGATGATTTATTGCAATCAGATTAACGAACGTATTCGGTTCAACGAAATGCTCGTCGATCGAAAGTTCAAAAGTCAACTGACCGAGTGCAAGAGGGTACAGTCCAATGAGAACAATTTACAGGCGGTGAAATGAACCTTCCGATGCATGAGTTCGACAGCGAATTGTTTGAGCTAAAAAAAAAAAACAAATAATTGAGCTATTATCACGTGACGGTCATTGGCAAAATAATTGCGTTGCCAGTCAATCGATACCTCGAGTCTGTCATCACCCTTGACGTTCGAAAGGATCAGTAACTTGTTCACGATATCAGCAGTCCGTTTCATCTGCGAATTAAACATAAAACGTCGTAATTTTTACAGGCATTCAGTGTCTTCAAAATTTAAGCGCAAGAAATCTTTTCTTTCACCAAAATGCAATAAAACAAAATTGACTTCTATTCTATTACAACAGCAGCTTTTCGCGGCAGTTCGCAACCGGTATCTCCTCCATTTGATTGCGTCATAGCTACCTTAATGGAAGAACACAATTCTTGCGATGAAATTATGTTTTACTAACTTCCACGGTGAAGCTAGTAATCCCCAAAGCCAATATGACGATCGGTAAAATTGCAGCGGCAATGAAGATGACTAGATTGACAAGCACCATCAGCATTGATTGGTCCACTGCGGTTATGAAGTGTATGACGAAAAAGTAAGCACTATAGATTAAAATAGCACAGAAGTGGGCAATCGCGAAAAGTATCGGTACGGAAAAAAACTCCGATAATTCCGTTGCGATTCCGTACAATTCCATGTGGACACGCCGGAGAGTCATAATCTTTGGTGTCGGTGATTCGATCGATGATACTTCTCTCATGACGAATAAACACTGTGTATGATCCGCCCAAGTTACGAAGCAGTCGAGAAGAATCCGATTTAAGGTTCTCAAACGATTATAGATTAATTTAACAACAAAAACATACTGAATTATGAACCAAGCGATAATCATACTCGGCCATTTTATCCTAAACAAAGCGATCCTCGAGACAGATTCCACGCTGAATGACAATATTTTTGTCCAGAGAAGAGCGTTAGTCAGAAATACAAGAAAAAAATAATACGGACTCGACTCGCAAGTGTTATTGCCATTATTACCGACAATCGGACCATTTACGCCCAACAAACGATTCAACAGTCGCGTAGTTGTATTTTGTCGAAATCCGAGTATAATATAGATCGCGAATACGGTCGCATTTCCAAGCACAGTAGTGGATACTCCAATAGTCACGGTTATGGCGGATTTATAAGGATACTCTTCCAAGAGACTCAAAGGTAGAGCCGAGTAAAGTATACGCAATTGTATGGCTATGAGAAGCAAATTATAAAGGCGACCGAGACGCGACGGTGAAAAATGAATTGTTGCGAGATCCTGCCACGTTTCGTGTTTCGACAATTTCGATACCGATGAACTTTTCACGGAAAACGGCGCTAAGCCCAAAATTTTGAAGAACATCAGCGTGAGCTTCGTAGCGATGTACGAGTAATAAAAATTCATTTTTTCAGGATGTTTAATAACAATAACTTCACCCAGAGCTCCACGGAACTAGACACTTGATACGAATGGTAGAAAGGGAAGGAAAAAAACTGACTATTAAAAATTAAGCTTACTGAGGTCATAGGGGGGTTGATTATTAATTTACGATGGGATTAAAGATACTCGGTATGTATGTCACGCGAGCAATGCATATCGTGTAATTCATCTTAAAATACATCGATAACGATACTCGTCTATATGGTAAAACCTCATTTATCCGGACTATTATAGGGAAAGGGCGTAAAAATGTAAGTTTAATATTTCGATTGATTCCATTTGGCTAATCGTGCCATTTGGCTATTGCCGATCTTTTTGATGTTGGATCAGAATAATGAGGTATGTGGTCACCATGCTTAGTATCTGAAAAACGTTAAAAAAACGACCGGATTATGTATATCAATCGTATCGATATGTTTCTGCGTATCGAAAACCCTTGTCGAACAATAAATAGATATAGAATAGTAGAAGCCAACGCACCGAGTGCACGAGAGTACAGTCCAACGAGAAGAAACCGAAGGCAGTGAATCGTACTTCCCGATGCATGAGTTCAAACGTAAATTGCTTGAGCTGTAATCATGATTCATATTTTGACAAAACATTGCAATTTATAATATTGATAAAAATGCAGAATTCGCTGATACCTGGACTTTGTCATCTCGATTGATATTCCGACGTCCGAAAAGTTTCTTGGCGATGTCGACGGTCTTTTTCATCTAATAACCCAAACATACATCGGAGTATAAACTTTTCACTGATAAACTGCAATTTCACGATTAACGATATAAAAAAAAAGTACGTAACCTTAATTATTTAATCAATTACTTAATGAATGAAAAATGATTCATAAAAAAAGTTCTTTAAAATACTATTCAGTTCACTAAACTGAGGAAACGAAAAATCCATCATCAAATACGTTTACGAGAGTACATCTGCCTGAAAAATCTGAAAGAAACAGTGGAACCTCTCTTATCGGACACTCTTATAGCATACGAGGGGCGATTGATTAATTTGGAGGCGGCTGCGCATGCGCGAGTGTGGGGAGAGGGGAGTGGTAGAGGCAGCAGCCGGTCGGCTGCCGCCGATTCTAGCATTCTATCTCGTCATTGGTACTTTACGTAGCGTACATTGTCCCGTATTAACTACGCTATGAGAGGTTCCACTGTAGATAAATTTTGAGTATGAAAAAAAAAAAAAAAAATGGCAAAAAATATTTTAAACGAGCATATATAGTCGCTGGAAGAGCGACTATTAACTTGAATTAGTAGTAGTAGTAGTAGTAGTAAAAGTCATTTATTAACAGCCCATGGTATATACATTTTACAAACAAGTTTGACGATAACCGCTTTCTATATATATTGACTACTGCCAATAACTTGAATTATTAACTCAAATAACTCGTTTCGTATTTGTATTTAAGATTCATCGTTTCCACTGGAGAGTGTATACCGCCAAAAAAACAAGTTACCGTCCTATTTTTTTTTTTATTTGCAATACCTGTTAACATTTTTTTTTTGTAAGATCTTCATGAGATGTATCTTTCGATAAAAAAAATCATCCGCTCCCCCCCCCCCCCCCCCCCCACAAAAATCCACCCCCTTACAGACAGAACCTACAGAAAAACATCGAAATCTACAAAAAATTGCGCCGTTCTACTTGAAATAATATTTCTATGAACCTCTGCATTCAAGTTAGTAATTCCCGAGGCCAGTAGAACGATCGGTAACATCGAACCAGCCATGGCGAACAGAGAATTGACAACCATCACGACCGAGTACGCTTCAGTCATGACGACGAATTGTACGATCAGAAAGTAAGCACTGTAGATAAAGAGCGAACAGAAGTGCGCGATCGCCAAGAGTATCGGTAAAGAATAAAATTCCGATACTTCCTTCGCGATCTCATATAAATTTCCATTGACTCTTCGAAAGTTCAGAATCTTCGATCCTTGTAAATCACTCGTATACACTTCACTCGCGACGAATAAGCGTGGCGTATTGTCCGATGGCAAAACAACGAAGAGATCGGCAAGAATTTGGTTGATAGCTTTGATGCGATTGTAGATCAATTTTATCAAAATGATGTACTGAGTTGTGAACCAAGTGATGATTATGTCCGGAAAGTGAACCCTGAAGAAGCTAATAATGGGAAACTTGTAAGCCATATATTCCGTCGACTGCAGTCCCACCATGACGAAGAAATTCGTCAGAAAAACAAGAAAAATAAAGTTACGACTCGACTCGCATTTACGATTGCCGCAACGATTGACCATCGTACGATCCGAGGTCAACAAACGATTCAATTGTCTCACAGCTGTTCTCTGTCGAAAACCGAGTATCAGATAGATCGTCAATGCTGCAGAATGACTGAGAACACTAACGCACACCTCGATCGCCACGGTAATGCTTGTTTTTCCAGGATATTCATCGGAGAATACGACAGGCATCGCCACGGATAGTATGCGCAACTGTACGGCTATGATAAATATATTGTAAAGACAGCCGAGACGCGACGGTGAAAATTGGATTTTTGAAGAATTTCGTCGGTTTCCCTGTTTCGATAACTTTAATCCTGGCGATGTTTGCACGGCGAAAGGTCTCAGACCCAACACTCCGAAGAATATCAGCAGAAACTTTGTTGCGATGTATTCGTAATCAAAAATCATGTTTCTTTTTTTGTTTTGTTTTTTAATAATGTAAATGTTCGATGTCAGTCTTGTAAAAACATGATACACCGAGCGAACAATGGAATAAGACTGCGAGGTTAATTAAGAATGCTCGGTCCATTAGCAAATTACTTTTATTCGTTGCATATGTCCCTGAAGAACCATTTATATTTATTGCTACGAACAGGAAACGAAAAGTGTACGGCATGTTCACGTCGGTAGATCGCGCAGTGCACGCGATGCATATCATAAACTGCATCTTGCAGCTGCGTCGATATTCCCGGACTCGGAGGTGCCTATGATTGATACTTTGCATGGATAGATAACAGTAGCATCGTCGTATTCTTATCGAAAAATCGTCGCAGCTTGACATTCAAATTTGGATTTGCATTATGAGATACGCGGCGACCATGTTGAATATCTAATCAAAATCAAAAAGAATGTTCAACTTTTTTTAAAATGATTTCGTCGAGTGGTTTTTAAAAAATTAAAACCACTCGATGCTTCAAAGCCGACTCACCGAATGCACGAAAGGTGCAGACCAACAGGAAGAGATCGCAGGCAGTAAAATTAAGTTTACGGTGCAGTAGTTCGATCGCAAATTGCTCGAGCTGAAAGTTCTATGGGGAAAAAATTGTACGATGTTCTGTTGGAATGCAACTGACGTGCAGTACAAATTGATAAATACCTCCATCGTGTCGTCTCGGATGGTATTGGCACGAGTTGATTATCGCGAAGTGACGATAATCAACAAATGATTTACCTATAATTGAGGTGATCTAAAAATTCATGAAGTTAGTTTCGCATTCGTAACATTCGATACCGAATGCTGCCTATCGTTCCAGGAAGACGTCATTTGGAATTGAAATAAGATGATGAGATACGTGACGACCATACTGAATATCTGAAGAGTGAAAAATTAAAAGAAAAAATTATATTTCTGCTTTACCGCGGTCGCGACCACTCGCGGTGATTGGAGCGAAAAGAAGCGAAAGCAATATCGATCGTAAGATCGAATCGACTCACCGAGTGCACAAGGGTACAATCCAACGGGAAGAGTCCACAGGCGGTAAATTGTACTTCTCGATGTAACAGTTCAAGAGAAAATGCTTTCAACTGTAACAATAAAAATTGAAAATACAAATTTCACGTGCATTCAGTGTAAAAAAAAATAATACATTTATTGCACTCGTATTGGAAGTTTTTATGAATAAACTGGAACAGTAGATTTAATATACAATAGTAATGAAAAATAAATGTTCTTCCACAATAAAATTAAAGTAAAATAATTGTATAGTTAAATTAAAGAAAATTTAAAAGTAAATTATTTCTTTTTTATATATCGTCAATTTTTCGTCAAAATTTTACATTAAATTTTTTTTTACATGTTGGTATCCATGGAATTTGCATTACAAGCGGTGGTGCATTTTATCACCTGCAATTTGTCTTCTCGGCTGAGGATCGATTTAGCGAGAAGCTCGTGAACAGCATGGGCGGTCTTACCTAACTGTAAACAATAGAAAAACAATACTTCTATGATATATAAACAAATATGCAGCATTGACTAACAAAAATTCATTTTTTTTAACACATATACAAAAAGTGCCCTTTTCCGTGCTTCTAAAATGGGCGGGAAAACACGTTTTTTAGGAAAGCATGAAATAATATTTTATAATTTCGCAGTCATTGGGTGGATAAGTGGGCAGTACCTGGGCAGTAGTTCTGTTGATACCCAGCGCAAGCAATGTGATGGGTAGCATTCGTCCGGTCACGCAAAAAATTGCATTGACGATCATCAACGTCGTATCGTCTTCAATTGACAACACAACCGGCATTATACCGTAATAGGAATTGTAAATTATCGAGTAGCAGTTTAGCGCGATCGTCAAAACCATCGGTAGTGAATAAAATTCCGCTATTTCGCACGAAACTTCGTAGAGTTCGGTATGCGCGCGTCTAAACGTCAAGAATGTATGAAAGCCATAATTATCCACTGAGACACCATCAAGGAATAACGATTGGATCGGTCGGACGATCGAGGATTTAGAAATATCAACGAGCGCACGATTCAAGGCACCAATTTTCTTCTCGATCAGTTTGACCATTACGACGTACTGAATGATGAACCAATTAACGATGATACCAGGAACGAGTTCGTTCAACCAGCTGAGAAGATTCGAATCGTAACATTGTTTTTCGCTCACCATCGCTCCAATCCACACCGATGTGTTCGTTAAAAAAATTAAAACAACGTAATTTCGACACGATTCCGTCGACGTGACAATCATAGCATCGATGTTCATTAAACGATTGAGAATCTTGACCATCGTCCGTTGTTTCAAAGTCGTAAACAGCCATACGAAAAGAGTAACGATGTGACCGAATATCGCCTGAGTCAACTCGATAGTGTCAGTCAATTTGGATTTGTAGGGATACGCGTTTTCATACACCATTGGCAACGATACAAAACTGAGGCCAAAGAACGATACGATCAACAATACGTTGTAAAGATTGCTGAAGTTGGAGTGATCAAAATTTATGAATGTCGAAGCTTTGGGAATGTTTTTTGAAATTTTTCGTTTCCGATTTGTACGGACAATTGACAAAGGCGCGAGACCCATGAGCTTGAAAATGAAAAATATTATTTTATCGCCAAAACACTGGTTATTCAGATTAGACTGTGGGGCATTTTTTGGTCCGATCGACTGCGATTCCATGCTGGAATATTCGACGGGAACTCGATGCAACCTCGAGGAGATTCTTCCGACGACTGTCAATCACGATACAGCAGTGTCGGCGTTACTGTGAGTTGTAGTATTATAAGTTTAATCGATGTGAAACAATCTCCTCGCGGCGTATGAGAGTTCACGATCGTTAACAGCAATGGTGGAAAGATCATGAATAATTTTCATGAGTGATGTACCTGTGATCTTGCATGGAACTCTCGTCAGCTGCACACGCGAGACTCACGGCCAGCTTTATCGAAATATCGATTTTATTTTATGGCAGACCATTTTTTACGTGGACATACGTGTTTAAAGCAGATTTGCAGGTACAGTATAACACGATTTATAAAAAAAAAAAAATACCGACGTAATCGATGTTTAATCGCACTGTCACCTTTTATTGATAACAACGACACGGGCGTTGGTTTAATTAATGTGATCATCTAAAGTACACATTAAGATACTTCAGCGAATTTCTTCAGTTTTTTTGCCCTTCTTTCACTATTCGGGGAAATTACGAAAAAAATCTGAGAAAATTGTTATAATTACAAATGCAAAATATTTATTTATTGCTTCCATTTATTAGTAAAGCATTTAAAACTGCGGATGAATTCTATCATTTGTAAAAATTGACTTCAACTTTCGGCAGAATTTGATTGGACATTCGTACAATTGTGAATTTGATTCTGATCAGCCCGCGGTCCGTGTCCCATTTGATGTTGAATAAGAATTATGAGATACGTTGTTGACATGCTCAGGATCTACAGAGTTTTAAAGATCAGTTGATGATTCATTGCAATTCTACCGATAATCTTGCGGTGCAAAGCATTGATGCTTATCGATCAACAGAGCCTTCTCACCGATTGCAGGAGGCTACAATCCAACGAGAAGAGTCCCCAGGCAGTAAAATTAACTTCTCGATGCATCAGATCGAACGCGAATTGTTTCAGCTGAAACAAATTGGTGAACTACTCTAGCAATGTCATAGAGATTGAAGAAAAATGCAATGGGTTTCGATGAATACCTCATATCCGACGGCCTCGTTGATGTTCGAACATATCATAAGATGGTTGACGATGTCGGCGGTTTTTGTCATCTGCAAATCAACGACAAATCTTCATAGATTTGTTAACCATCCGACTTACAAAAGTCCAAGATTTGAATCACAGTCCGAATCAGAGGATTAGCATTCAAACTGCAGCTACAGAAAAAATCGAGGACTTGGAGGAGTTGAAGGCTTTTTATCAACCTCTGTGGTGAAGCTGTTGATTCCCATAGACAATATGACGATCGGTAGCACTGAACTGATCGCGGAGAGCGCTGCAGTGATCATTATCATGTCCGCGCCTGGTTGAGACGTCATTAGGAGTGGTAGGATAAAAGTGTAACAGGTGAAGATGAAGACAACACAAAGATGTGCAATCGCGAGAAGAATCGGTAGTGAATAAAAATCCGATACTTCCGTTGCGATCTCGTATAGATCTGCGTGAACTCGACGAAGAGTCATGATTTTCCCGACGTGTGAATCATTCAAAGTCACTTCTCTCGCGACGAATAATCTGTGCGCATTATTCGTCGATGAACCCGGCAATTGATCGAGAAGACCACGATTGACGGCTCTCAAACGATTATGAATTACTTTGACGATAAGAATGTACTGAGATATTAACCAAGTGATAATTATACTCGGCCAGAAAATCCTGAATATGCTGATCACGGGAAAATTATATGCCATCTCTCTGGTCATTATGACTCCCGTCCAGATGAAAATATTTGTCAAAAAAATACCGATAAAGAAGATACGACTCGATTCGCAAGGGCGGCAACCAAAAATCGTGCTGTCCATGCTTAACAAACGGTTCAAGACATTCACAGCGGCTTTTTGCCGAAATCCAACAATTAGATAGATGAGAAATAACGCTGAATTGCCAAATGCAGCTGTGCCCACCACGATAGTGACGGTCACAGTAGTGTTGTCTGGAAATTTAACCGTATATGCGTTGGGTATCGCCCAAAGGAGAATGCAAAATTTTACGGCTATCAGGAGCAAATTATAAAGACAACCGAGACGCGATGGTGAACATTGAATTCGCGCGAAATTCGGCCGATTTTTGTTTTTCGATAACTTCGATATTGGCAATCGTTGCACTGCGAAAGGCGCCAAGCCTAATACTTTGAAGACAATCAGCACGAACTTCGTGCCAATGTAATCGCGATCGAAATTCATGCTTTTCCAGGTTGCTGAATACTCATTAATTCGGTTAACAGATCGTCAAAACTGCGTACACTTCAAACGAAGGATGGAAAGGACTGAGGCGCAAACTGTATTCATTAAAGAGCGTTGCTTACTCGTGGTACACGTGGTGGAAAAACGTATATTTATTTATTAATAGGGGAAAGTTTTACATCTTATCGCGAGATGCACGCAATAATTGCATTGAGTAAACGCGGTGAACGCGAACAGATCCAAGTTTAATATACTCATCGTGCTAATCGACTATATTCATACCGAACCAACGAGGGAGTAAAGTAACATCGATCGTTGTCAGTTTTTTTTTTTTTTTTTTAACTGGCAACAACGCACACGCGCGCAACAACTGCGCGCGCATTTATTATCTCAGTACTATTGAAATGGATGTGATCCCTTATTGGCTACGAAAAATGGCTTCACGATTTCGATACAATATCGATATATATCGCAATATCTTTTTTTTTAAGGATTTTTTAACAGGATTTAGATAAAAATTGTGCCGAATTGTGTTTCATTTGAAATTGGATAAAAGTAACGAGAGAAATGAAAACTTATTCCGGAAAAAAAATCACGTGAAAATGCTTTGCTAAATTCGTAAAAAACTACGATATGCAACTGTAGAAATCTTAGTCGACTATTCAACGTGCTGTTAATAAAAATATTCTTAGTTTTACCCCAAATATCGGGGTATGAATAACGAACGAAATGGCAACTTACGAGTAATATGTAATTTCACGAAGGTTGCTGAGTAGCAGTGGTAACATTTGGGACATTAACATACGCCGAATGGTCCCGAAAACTTGCCATTTGAATTTGAAAAAGGATAACGAGATAGGTGATTACCATGCTGAATATCTGGAAAAAATACAAAAATCCAAAGATACATATAGAAAAAATTAATGAGACAACGTAATCAGAGAATTAGAAAAATGGAAATTAGGGATTAAATTCAATAAAAAAGAAAAATAAAGGGAAAATTAGCAGACGGCCAACGGCATAGACCCACAGCCTACTCACAGAGTGCACGAGTGTACAATCCAACGGGAAGAACCCGTAGGCTGTGAACTGTAGTTCGCGGTGTAGAATTTCAAGCGAAAACCCTTTCAGCTGCAAAAAAAAAAAAATTGAAAAATAAAAAAAAATACCAATAACAATGAAAAATCGTATCCATGTTACCTGAGACCTGTCTTCTCGACTGATGGTCGATCTTGCGAGCAGCTTGTGAACAGTATGCGCGATCATTTTCATCTGCACACGATAAAAAATATAGATACATTCAATGAATGATTATAAATATTTAATCATCAGATTTACCAAATGGTAATTAAATGAATGAATGTCATTTTCTAGTCTTAAACGCAATAATAATTTCTGTTTTTCAAACCGTCTGCGTGTACTTAAAAAAATCATAGATACCTGCGCAGTAGTCCTATCGATACCCAGAGCGAGCATAACGATCGGTAGCATAATCGCAATCACCCAAGAAAGCGAATTAACAATCATCAAAGTCGGATCATCATCCGTTTCTAATACAAATGGCATCATAAAATAGTAAGCGTTGTAGATTAATGAATAGCAGCTTATCGCGACCATCAGAACCATCGGTAGCGAATAAAATTCCGCTGCTTCGCACGCAATCTTGTAAAGTTCCGTGTGAGCGCGTCGGAGGTTCGAAATTTGAAAAAAATCAAAATGATCCATCGTCACGCCAGCAACGACTGACGACCGGATTGATTGCGCGATCGAAGATCGCGAACCATCGAGAAGTGCACGATTTAGGGCATCGAGTCTTTTCTCGATTAGTTTCACCGTAACGGCGTACTGAATTATAAACCAATTGACGATAATACCGGGTACGATGTCGTTCGTCCAACTGATCAGATCCGAATCATAGCATTGCTGATTGCTCACGATCACTCCTATCCACACCAATGTATTCGTCGCAAACAGTATTATAACGTAATTTCGAATTGGTTTCGTCATAGCGACAATGGTAACGTCGACGTTCATCAAACGATTTAGAAACTTTACCATAATCTTTTGTTTCACGCAAGTCAACAGCCACATGAAGACGACGATTGAGTTGCCGAATATTGCTTGAGTCATCTCGATCGTGACTGTCAACCGGGTCTTGTATGGATAATCATTTTCGTAGACCAAAGGTAAAGCAGCGAAATTTACGCCGATGACGACAACGATTAAAAATATGTTGTAAACATTACCGATATCAGAATGGACGAAATTTATGAGCGTTAAAGCTTCGTTAATGTTCTTCGTCACTTTTTGTTCTTCGCGTCTTCGGATAATTGAAAAAGGCGTGAGACCCATAATCTTGAATATCGATAGTACCGTTTTGTGGGCAAAATACTCGTAATTCCAATGACACTGTGGGAAATTTTTCGTTACGATCGACTGCGATTTCATCCTTGGAACATTTGAAGAGAAGCTCTCGATGGCGCCTCGCGGAGATTCTTTGACTGACTGTCAATGCTGATACAATAGTGTGGGTGTTAATGTGCAGCGAGGCGGGTAAGTTTAATCGACGTGGGACATCTATCGTAACGTAGCGTTTGAACGTTCTCAGTCGGTGATGGCAATGCGGGAAAATCAGCATGAATAATATTTATGAACGATGTATACTACTCTTCATTTTGCATGAAACTCTTGTTGGTTTTACACGCGACGCCACAGCCAACTTTATCGATAATATCGACATATGTATATATATATTTTTTTTTTATGACTTTCGCGAAGGTTATGACGCTACATTTGACGATTTTCGTCACTTGTTTCGAGACTCGGAATTTCGGAAATAATTCTACTAAAAATAATTTTTAAAAAGCCGCTAGTATTATACGGAAGTATTTAATTTCTCATTAATAACATTCTGTAAGATTGATTATACATCTTTTAACTATTTTGCCAATTGAAATTGCAGGAGAATAACGAGGTACATGGCAACCATGCTGAATATCTGAAAAGTTAAAAGATTATAATATAAATATTTAAAAAAAATATACAAATACAAATATAATAAAAATATTTTTAGCAAAATAAATTTAGTTATCTGCGTGGTTTGCTGAGAAGACGTCGACTCACCGAGTGTACGAGGGTACAATCTAACGTGAATAATCCAGACGCGTCGAATGTAACGTTTCGTTGTACCAATTCAAGCGAAAACTCTTCAAGCTGCAGGAGAAAGCTTAAGAATTAAAAAAAATGATAAATCCTCATAATTTGTACAGTATAACAATACGCGGATCGTCGATCACCTGGGATTTGTCTTCGCGGCTAGTGATTGATCCCGTTAGTAACTTATGAACAACATCGGCTGTTTTTTTTATCTGAAAAACAAAAGAAAAATCCACCAAACTCTTCTCAAATCTCCATTGTCCTTTCGATACATAATCTATCGAAAAAAAAATGAATCATAACAACCTGATCGGCAATTCTGTCGACGCCCGCAGCAAGCAACGTGATCGGTAGAACCATAGTGGCGATCCAAGTCAGGGCATTGAACATTATTAAAGGCCTATTGCCGGTGGTCTTCAATAAAAACACCATCACGCTATAGTAACAATTGTAAACAATCAGATAGCATCCGAATGTTATTGCGAAGGTTATCGGTAGCGAATAAAAATTGGCAAAGTCGCGCGCAATCTCGTATAGTAAGAAATGAGCTCTTCGGAATTCTATGATTTTTGGCACATTATGATTCTCCGACGTTAGGCTTTCCAGAATTATTGACGATCGAATCGGATGAACGATCGACGATCCGGCGTTTTCGGACAACGCGCGATTTAAGTTTGTGAATCGTATCTCAATGAGTTTGATCGTTATGACGTACTGAATCATCAACCAATTGATGATCGTGGCGGGCACGACGTCATTAAACATGCCAAGTATCGGTATATTGTAGCATTGTCGATTGGTGATGATCACCCCGATCCATACCAACCAATTGCCGACGAACAGACAAAAAAAATAGTATCGGTTTGATGTAGTGGCGCGACCATCGTGTAAGCCGAAAATCGTACGATCGATCGTCAACAAACGATTCAAAAGGTTCACCATTGTCGTCTGTTTCATGCAATACAACATCCACATAACGAGTACCGCGGTGGTGCCAGAAATTGCACCGATCAACTCGAACATCACTGTCAAATTTGTCTTGTAAGGATAATCGTTGTCGTACACGAGTGGTATTGACAAACAATTCATGCCGATTAGAAAAGCAATAAGAAATACGTTGTAAAAACAACCGGAAATGGAATAAGCGAATTGAATGGATTTCGATGTTTTCGATGCATTCTTCAATATTTTTGCCGGTTGCACAGTTTGCACGACGGTGAGAGGAGCCAAACCTAACAGTTTGAAGAACACAAGTATAGATTTTGTACAGAAATTTTTGTAATCGAGATCATTCGCTGCAGAATTCCCGGCTGTCCGGGTAGAAAATTTCATCTCTTGATATTCGATTTTTGTTTTATTTTTTATTTTTTTTCTGCTCAGGAGAACTCGATGTGCCGTCAACCGAATTCTCTTACCGACTGCGAAATGTCGTTAAAAGAAAACTACAGGACACTTGTCGAGCTGTAAATGGAAAGTACAATCGACATAACAGATCTCTCGGAGGCATTCGAGAGCTCACGGTGAGATACGAAAAACGTGGGCTTGTTGCATGAATAATTTCTGCAAGTGAAACATATTTATAAATGTTCCGAAGCAGAAGTGTCACGCGACACGCATATGCATCTTCATCGTCATTCCATCGGTTTCAGCTGAGAGAACCGTTTGTCATTTCGTCCAATAGTCGTAATTGTGGAGGCGTTTTTTTTTTTTTTTTATGACTAATTAATTTTAACATTTAAGTACCCCGAAATAATCATCATTGAAAATCGTTACAAATTATATATGTTAATAGGCAACACGAACCCGATTATTTTTTTTATTTATTTTAAAACCAAACAGAACGAGTTTCTCCAAAATGCATCGAAGATTTTTCCATATTTTATATATAGATACTTTTTTACGTGAATTTTTAAAAGTACTTCATTTGTTATAATTATTAATTTTCTGCGCAATCGAAAGTCTTTTTTTCTCCTTACTAGCAGCTTGGAACTGAAACATGATGATTAGATAGGTGGCGAGCGTGCTGAATATCTGTAGTGAATAAAAAAAATGTCCCACTTATAGTATCGAAGCATTTAAATAAATTTAAAGCCACCGATTTCATACGGGAATCAATTTACCGAATGTACGAGGGTACAGTTCAACGTGAATAGTCCGTTGGCGGTAAATTCGACGTGTCGTTGCAGCAGTTCCAGCGAGAACTCTTCGAGCTGAAAGAAATAAGGATAAAAGAGAAAAGTCGTATCGCAAAGAACGAAGCAATTCCTACAGCGACGAAACTAGAGTTTTGCCGATAATCACCTCAAGCTTTTCCTGTTTACCGATGTTCGGTCGAACGAGGAGCTTGTGAACGATGTCGGTAGTCTTTTTCATCTACGAAATACAAACGACAATGATGGAAAAAGCAGTAATTGATTTTCTTTCCAAAATTTCGAAATAAAATCGATGAAAATAATCGTAATAAACCTGACAGAGTATCCTGTCGACGCCAGCGCTGAGCATCATGATCGGTAACATCAACGTCGCTACCCGAGACAATGAATAGACGATCATGATAACCGGATCCTCGTCGACTTCGAGTACAAACGGCATCACGGCATAGTAAGCGTTGTAGACGATCGAGTAGCAACTTATAGCGATAGTCGGAAGTATCGGTAGCGAATAAAATTCCGCAACCTCATTCGATATCTCGTACAGCACCGCGTGAGATCTTCGGAATGTTACGATGATCGAAGAATAAAGATGATTTATTGTTACATTTTCAACGACGAACGACGCGATCGGTATAACGTTCGACGATCTCGCGTTATCGAGTAGCGCACGATTGAGGGCCCGATAACGTACCTCGATGAGTTTGATTGTGACGATGTAAGAGATCGTGAACCAACTGACTATCAAACTGGGAACGATAGTGTTGAACCAATTAATCGGTGGTATTTTGTAGTACAGAGTATCGATTACGAATATCGTGATGTGGATCGTTATGTTCGATACAATTAGAAAAAAAAAGTAACACGGCGCGGATTCGATGTTTCGTCCACCGGAAAGATCGAACAACGTACAATCGACGTTCGTCAAACGATTCAGAAGATTCACCGTTGTTCTTTGTTTCACGCAAAGCAGCAACCAAATACCGAGGATAATCACATTACTGATGAAATTTTGAATAACAATAAACTCGACGCTCAGGGGAGTTTTGCAATCATTCTCGCTCCTCCGATGATAAATCATTGACAAAATGTTTATACCGACGGCGAAAACAATGAGAAACACGTTGTAGAGAGAACCCACTTTGGAATATACGAATTTCGTCGATTTCAGAGTTTGGCAAATTTTGTTCTTCAGAACTTTTGGTCTGTGGTGCTGACGGGCTATCGTCAGTGGTGCGATACCCATGAGTTTGAACATCATGTGCATCAATCTTGCGCACAAATACTCGTAATCCATGTCGTTCGATGATAAAACCTTTTTGAAAGACGAATCGTTGTTCATGTCTCGATGTTTTTTCTGTGCACTCGCGGTACGACGCATACGTGAAGAAATTTCTTTCGTTACTGCGGATATTTAAACTGTAATTGCAATCAACAATGCGTATCTGAAGAGCCCATTTCAGACCGTTGACGAGATCGGTTAAAACGGCAACGAATTCATGAATAATTTCTTTGGTATGAGATTTGTAAGATATCGCTAAAGCGAATTAGTCACGCGTCACGCACACACAATATCGTCGACATATATATGTCATGAACTCGATCAATTTTCTCAGAGGACGATGATCGATCGATCACTC
This sequence comes from Buathra laborator, assembly GCA_934046635.1. Classification (NCBI taxonomy): domain Eukaryota; kingdom Metazoa; phylum Arthropoda; class Insecta; order Hymenoptera; family Ichneumonidae; genus Buathra; species Buathra laborator. The sequence continues at coordinate 14,253,794 of OW203898.1, read as the reverse complement.
CACGACGTTGCATAATTTTCCCTTAAACAGTCGCGCGGAGTGCACTTATTGCATAAGATACGATTGACCACTTAATTTTTTTTTTTCTTCGCTCGTATTCCTTTTTGTTCTCGTACTCGATTAATCAGGTTGAAATGGAAAGTATCTCTCGGGAAGGGAGCATCCAATTCATTTTAACATTGACGATAAAGGAATTACATAAACATAAACAACTGTGTCATATCGATCGGCACTCGTCGCTTTCTCCCAACCGGGCAGATGCCTCAGTCTCCATTTTCTCCATCCCATATCGCGGGTCGCCATTTAATCAATTCGAAAAAAAATATGATTAAGCGCTTCTTGCAAATGGCCCGATCGATCTCGAAGGATAGTTAAAATGCATCCCCATGGGGTTGATGCACATCGATCGTCCGTGTAATCATCGTCATGGTAACATGAATCGCTAACACAAACGACTAGAAAAAAAAAAAAAAAAAAAAAAAACAGAACTTACTGACTAACCGACGAACAGTGTAAAATGTAATGAGTTTAGAACGAGTGTGTCAGTCGTGCGAAGACGACCTACAAGACAGTTCAGTTCCCAAATTCGTGCCCTCGAAGGCAAAGAGACACCGTAAAAAAAAAAAAAAATTGTTATTTCATATCCAAAAAAACAGAAAAGCAATTCCCAGAGAAACGACTGCGAAGAAAAATCTCTGGTGACAACTGTTACGAGGCGAAAAGATAAAAAAAAAAACCCTGAAAAATCGGTTCAAGATCCATGGGAATATCGGGACCGGTAGCATCTCAAAAACGCTTGAAAAAATGGCGTCTTTTTCGCGCAACGGATTTCATCTCCCTGATGTGGCCGTGTTTCGAGTTATCGCGAATTCACGGTCTTTTTCCCTACAAAATCATGTCGGGATCGACGATTGTATCATCGAAACCCGGTTATATATATTCGACACTCATGATGATCGTCAACATCGGTGTGACGATATTGATTTTATATCAGATGGACATCTCGGGTACTCTGGAATACGACAGCGTGCCGGGTTCGCTACAAGGGAATTGTTACCTCCTTCTCGGCTGGTCGGTGGCGATGGTGTCGTACATAAACAGCGCGAAAAGAATGCGATTGTTGAGCGATCTCGCCGAGGTATCGGCGCGATTACCGGCCTCGTCGTTCGTCGGAATAACAAAACTCATTCACGCTAAGGATATCGTGGGTTTCTTGTTTCTCATCGGTCAAGCGCCGAATATATATTCGACGAACATTCCCCTGGTGGTCAACAAACTTCTCGACATGTACACCACTCTGGTCGTCTATCTTATGGACACTCTTTACGTCGATTCCGTTTGCGTACTGCGCGCGTGTTTCGAAAAAATAAACGACAATCTTCTTGCGCTCAAAGATAGCATAGAAAAGGAAGAACCGCATTTGCTTCGTCGCGTCTATCACGAGCAAAAAAATCCATTGATACTGTTGGAAATTCGCGCAATGAAGAAACAGCACAACGACGTTAGCGAAGTCGTTCAACGATTGAACTCGACTTTCAGCCTTCAAATCGTCGCTACGGTCACTCTTACCTTTGCGGAAATAACGTTTTCGCTGTACTTCTACATACTACAATTGATCGGCGCAAAGGAGATCAATCTCGAGAAACAAATATGGTACTCGTACTTTATCACTTCGGTGACCTACTATGCGGTCAAATTGGCGTCGATCGTCTGGGCATGTGAGACCGCCAAGGGACAAGCCATGAGAACCGGAATAATCGTTCACGAAGTCCTAATCGATACGACCGACAAACAAGTCAAGGAAGAGGTAAGCAATAAAAAAAACACTCAATTAACCAGTTTTCTTATGTTCCGCTCAATTACGCCTAAACACCGTCCACTTAACGATAAATTCTGCAAAAAATCGTGTTGATAGATTTTTTTTTATTATCGATCTTTTTAGTCGTTCGATTAAAAATTGCTTTCGTACGGAGACCGAGTTTGCCGGACGAGTGAAAGCTGCGGTGGCTGAAAGGCGAGATAAACTTCGCTCGCGATGCTTTCAGCGCGATTTGACGCGGGAGTGACCGCGTCCTCGGTATAGTCGACCAATAAAGTTCTCCCGTACCGATCAATTATATTCGCTGACTAAATTTTCATCGGCTTTCTTTTCTACGCGACGGAAACTTTACTGGAAGATCGTACAAGTTAGGGAAAAAAAATGATATACCGAACATTCTCTTCTCATCGATTTGCGCGAACTTTCGCTCACATCCTTTCTCCTTTGTAACGTTGCAGCTTCAGCTGTTTTCTCTTCAATTGCTACATCGCGACAACACTTTCCAAGCCAAAGGACTATCGTTGGATGCCACTCTCATCACTGCGGTATGATAATCGATGTTTCCCCCCCCCCCCCCCGCCCTTTTTTGTCGTAAAACGGTTGAAACCGATTTATCGAACTGTTACATTAACTATCGATTGATTTTAAGCTTAAAACTCCATACGGAATTCGGACTTATGATATAAATGAAGTAAAAAAAAAAAAATTGTCGTAGATCGTCGGTGGAATCACAACTTACCTTCTCATACTCATCCAGTTTCTCGTGTCGTCGAAGTCCTGCGGATCTGTTATGAATAAGCCAACGCCAGAGCCTTAAGGTCCTTCCGAATGTCCGATACATGTTATTAAAAAAAGAAAAAAAAGAATATACCAAATGAGAAATTAAGAATATAAGAACGAAGATTAGTTTCATTAAAGAAGGTAAAGAAGAGTATATAGCGATTAAAGATCCATAGGATATAATGGATAAACAGGAAAGCGGCGAAGAAGAATTTATGGCAACAGACGGGATCGACATATCCGTTCGTTCAACTACTTAATTCAGCGGGTGGTCGGTAAGTAGGATTACGGTAAAAGTCGATCCCATCCTGTCGGATGAGATCGAACGATGAGTTTCAACCCCTCTCCAGTGCTATCAACACGGATTTAATTAACTTCGAACAGCGATAGCGTAAAGTTGCGCAACTCGATATCCCGTTGTATATAAATATAAATTTACGTTCCGCAACGTCACACGCCCGACAATTTAATTCCCAATTAAATTAAATTAGACCAATATTTTCTTTGGGGAATAAACTACTGTCGTTTGAAACTTAGAAAAAACAACGATTATTAACGCCTCGATTTACATAATAAATTTTAGATCGATAACTCAAAACGTTATCTAGTTACGAAGGATTCAATTTTCAGGCGCTAATACACGCATACGTCCGAATATTATTTCGAAATACGATTTTTTAAAAGTTTTGGAACATTCTGAATACATTTTTATTAAAATGTCGATGTTTTTTTTTTTTTTCGTGAAAATGAAATCCAGAAGATTGGTGAACAAATACGTAAAGTGAACGTATATAATTCCGTAATATATTTATTTATTTATTTTGCTCCCGAGGTAACAGTATTATTTTTCTCTTTTCTCGCATTTCTTTCAATTCCCATCTTTCCCAAGATTTTTGTAGCAATCTGCGTCATTGAGTCATATATTGCGTCGGGAGGCCCTCGTGTCTCAGGTCAGAGCGAAGGTGAAGGGCTGAAAATAACGACAAGGTTCGCCGGCAGCGTAGACGGCTGAACTTCGTAATTCTATTACTGTTGTTATACATACGCCGAGAGGAGAACTACAGGACGAGATCACCACTGCATGATACATCGTAAAGCGCGCGTAATTAGCAATGAATATACATGTAGCAATTTCCCTTACAGCTACGTCTGCACGTTACATTTACACAAAGTAGATAAGCAGATAGTAACGCCCTCTCGAATATCGTATCATTAATAATGTATGTGAAGGCGCGCGATCAAGTAAGAAATAATAATAATTGCGTCGATTGCGAGAGATCAGAAACGTACATTACTCGATTCCGAAAGAAAATTACTTGAAACTTAATATTACATCGCTGAAAAAATATAACGAGAAATTCGTGAATTTTAATGTAACTTCATTTCGTAATATTGAGAATGATTTGTAAATCTACAGAATACGGTATTGTAATTACCGATTAATGTACGATAATTGTCCATTTTTTATATCCCATTGCATCAAATTTACCATTATATTTTATAGTTTATCGGATATGTATAAAAAAAAATTAAAAAATACGTAAATAGCATGTAAAGTCGTGCGATTCCGCCGATCGCCAGTTTGATATTTTTCCACAGATATGCAATATGCGAATAGAGTAAAACGATAACTGAAATACGATCGTAATTAATTGGTCAATTTCGATGAAATCTCAACCATGTGAAAGTGGAAACATGTAATTATCGAGTGAAAAGTATAGTCATAGTATAAACTGAAAACATAACCCCAAATATAGTACTCAACTTGCCGCTAACAAGGGACAAATTTTTTTAAATAAAAAAAAAAAAAAAATCCAGTTTCTACAATGTCGCGAAAATTTGCCGTGGAATATGCATTACTTTTTTCATTTGCGTCACCGATTGCTGTCTCAATTCTCGTTTGTTCGTCGAACTGCTTGGATAATACTACGCTATTCAGGGACAAGTATGTCGAGTCTGTCGCGTTGAAAAGTCTCGTGTGTAACCCACGTACGTAATAAATTCGACGGGCGTCATTCGCAATTTAGAGTTCAGTAATAAATTTCACTTGGTCGGAATATACGGACGGTATATGTATAAGCTTCGGGTAGTGTCGAAGGATCGCGCGGTGACAATTCGCGTAATAGTTAGAAACCGACGATAACACGTGTAGTCGTTATCATCGTCCTACGTGTTATTATGTATGTATGTACACGTTGCCGCGACGAAAATCGCAATGACGTATTTTGTATTAATAATCATGCGACATACGCCGTTATGATTTTTCGTCGTGACGATATAAGTAACCAGTAGGCAGATGACTAGTTATTCAGCTCGTTGGATAAATAGCGTTTCGAGTCTCTGACACTCTGACGACGCAGTCGGCTTCGCATATCTACGCAGTGACATTGTAACAAAACTCGAGTATAATCTACGACGTTCCTTTGCTTATCGGATGTCCATAGATCGACGAACGGACAGATGTGTCTAGATAATGATTGAAAAACGAAAAAAAACGAAAAAATAAAAATACTACGTTCGTTTCCCGGAAGCTGACGATACCGCGGCATAACGGTAAAAACATTATTACGGCTGTTGCGCGCCGATAAAGAATCTTGCAGTCGGATGAAAGAAAAAAACAGTTGAAATTCTTTGATTCAACGTCTCCGGTTGATTAGAGATTTTTTTTCCCTTATTTTCATTTCTCGATGTATTTTATATTTTTTATTATATTTTTCATTTAATTTTTCTTCATCTTACCTTTGTCTTTAAAAATAGACTTTTTTATGTCAAGAAAGTATAAACCTTAAACTGTACGGTACTCAAATGAGACAATAGTTTGGTTTGATGAATTATTACGAGACATTCGGTCGATATTGAGGTCAACGCCTTTCAACAGCGTAACGTATGTTTGTAGCTTTAGCAAAGTCTCAAAATCATTAAAAAAAACTTTATAAAGAAGTATTAAATTATTACGAATTTAATACAATGTTTTCAAGTCCTTCGATTCAAAAAGATTTCGCATATATGCAGCAACGTACGCGAACGTAAAGTATTGTATTTATATATATCCCCCCCCCCCACTTCTCTGTTTCATCTACTCGGAATAACAAGATAAAAATAAAAATAAAAAATTACCCAACACGGACTAAATTTCGAGCTGAAAATAAACGTTGTACGTCTATAGGCGTTTTACTCCTGCGCACTTAATCCCGAATATCGCACAAGTAGAAAAAATCAGTTTGGTCGGACGTCACGCACAGCTGACGGTACTGACGCCGCCGTGCGACGTCAGCGCCGCGCGCGCGCCACGGCAGTCCACAACTGTCTCTCGCCTCCGTAGCCGTACACTAACCGCTAAAAAGTATACGTAAACTCGCATCTGGCTATTTACTACTATATCGTCAGTGCCGGTGCGCGCGCGCGTTTACTCTCGACCACTCGTTCTCGGCAACTCAGACCTCATACATACACTCATCACAATACACGTATACGAATATATATATATACATACCGCACGGGGACGCCGGAGTATTCGCCGGTGCTGCTCCCACTGCAACGTCTCGTCGAACAGTACAGTCAGGGTCGAGTCTTCAGTCAGTAGTGCGTCGACCGTCGCGCGCGCTTCACTTATCATAAATGTGTGTAACGCTCTGTCGGTTACCTCTTATCTGAAACAAGTGCAAACACGATGTATTTTTTTGTCACTCGTTTATCTTTCGTCGCGTCTCGCCAATGCCTCGAAGTGATACATCGCAGGCGAGCGCGAATAACACGAAATTCCCGACAAATTAGCCTGTTCGCTTGATCGATGAGAATAAAAACTCCGAGTTACAAGAATCCAGACAATTAAGATAACACGAGAAGAAGGAAAGAAGAAAAAAACAAAAAATACAAAATATACACTCGAAAACAAAACTAGCGTAATCTCGAATAATCGCGAAGTTAAAAATATGACGAAACAAATTACGACATTAAAACTACGATACAGTGAAATTTTAATTCAGTAAATTAAATATTTTTGCTGTGGAACTTTGACGATTGATTCTTGAATATTAGAACTTTCCAAGTTTTTTTTTTCTTTAATGTTTGACGTGCCGCGTTAAGTTTGATTTCGTCGAAAAAAAAAAAAAAATTTGACAAGTCATTTCGAGTGCGTTATCGAAAAACATCGATACCGAGCGATTTTTTTATTCGTTTAATAGACGAGATGAAGTGTCGAAAACAGTGACGCGCCGTTTTGTTTATTGATTATTAACGAAATTGATCGAGTGAATCGTCGAGTGTTCACCGGGATTTTGTGTGTACGCTGCAAAGTGTTGTGCAAGAATTGAGTTTTCGTTGCTTACGCGAAAAAAAAAAAACCGCGTCGCACAGTGTTTACATATTCCGCCTATCGACGCGCCGTTTATTTCGTTCCAAGGTATCTTTTTTCGGCGTCTGCCCCGATGAAAAACAACTGTTGAAGGTGCGGTTGGGAAAATCGTTACCAGGGGCCAAGGTTACCGAGGAAACTATTCTCCGGGGACGCGGAAGGGTAGCCGAGGAGGTGGGAAGAAGTTATTACACGTTTCGGCAGTGGGTCATGAGGTGAGTCCCTTATTACGCGCTTTTCAGAAGCTCCGCTCCAAAAGTGAGATTAAGAGAAAATTTCGAACACTTCCCAATGAGATAAAATCTGAATAAAATAAACCATAAAAAAGGCGTTAAGAACATTCATTTTGCATAATAATAATTCCCACAATTCATTCACAAATTACGCAAAATAAAAAAATTATTTAACAAATTAACCGGCAACAAAATTTTTTTTTAACTGAATTTGATTCGTTTTTTTTCTAATACGTATAAATGTATAACCGAACGGATTGATTTTCGTTTCGTAGAAGAAGGATTCAAAAATGCAAATTTTTTTTTTGAAAATGCAAAAATTCAGTCGTTAAATAACAAATTTACGCTTTGGACAAATCGAAGTATTTTTGTTTTAATCTCCTTGAAATATTTTTTCGCGCTATGTTCATAACGTGTTCCGTCACTTATTTTTGAACAACCGGAAAGAAACAATTCTAACAGTTACTGTTCGAACTGTCGTAAACAAATTAGCGCTAAAGATGGAAACGTAGGCCTTCAATTATAACGCAACAGTGGAGCTTTAATGTGACTGCGTTTCCGTAACAATTTCGAATAAACAGGAAAAATATAATTCCGCAGTTATTATTTGAATTACGGCCAACAAATACGCGCAACAAAGATATCAAACTTCGCGTACACGACGACAACATATTTTTTTCCATACATTCATTTCTTTATTCGATGTTTTTTTTTTTTTCGTTCCCTCTTCGCAACTTCCGGTCGATTGGATACTTTATCGAATTTTTTTTATAGTAATATATTTCGTAATCAATTTCGGTGAAAGATCTCACGGGGCGGGAGGGGGGATACTTACGGTAAATCGACGAAAACGAACGACAAAGAATTTCTCGCTGCGCGCGAATGAGGAAACGATTTCTATGTTAATCCGATGGCATTCCGTTTGCTCGAGAATACATTTTCCTCAAGGATGAATAACTAGGGTTCCGTTGACGCCATCGATTGGCGATTTTTTTTTATCTTCTCGCGAAACTTTGTTGTCGTAGGCTTACCAGAGTCTTCGTTGATTAATACGGAGAGAGTTTTTCTCCCTCTTCCCTCTTCCACTTCGCTGCACGCGCGCGCGCGGGGCGGGAGAGGGGGGAGGGGATTACGCGAGTTCGAGGATCGCTCGTGTGTTACACCCGAGAGCCTAAATTAGTCGACGCCGCGACACCGCCGGTGCCGGTTCTTGTTGTTCGATGACGCCGGCGCGCACTCGATTGCGCAATTCCCGAAAAACCGCTGCGATGACTCTGTTTCCTCTCTCTGCCCCTCTACACGCCCCTTTTACTGTTTTATGCCGTTCGGAAAGTGGTAAACACAGAGAAATTCTGGCCAACAGCAATTCGGCAAACGATTTGCACTTATAAATCGCGTTATTATTATAAATCTATTATTATAATTTTCATTTTTTACTTTCTACGCTTCTTGTATTTTTGCTACTGTACGTTCGATCGGAAAATTAACTATTACGTACTGTAGACTTTTGTATCGCCGGAGATCACTCGAATTAGAAAATAAATCAAAAGTTTCTTCGGTCGATTTAACTTGTCGAGAACATTGGTAAACAGATATTTAGAATTCTCGCCAGCGATGAGAATCTGAAAACACATTTATTTGTCTCAACGCTTTTTGCTAAAGTAGTTGAGTGTAACATACTATTATCTTTTTATTTGCGAAGTTTTCACAGCGCTCTTCGTCTTTCGGAGTATTTGATTCATCACGGATTGGTTAAGGAGGGGGTATTGTTATTATATTCTCAGCCAAAAGTTAGATTCACAGAAAATTTTGAATTCTTCCCAATGGGATAAAAATCTGAGAAAAAAAAAATCATTTTTCGATTTTTTCGGATTTTTTTTTTTTTTTCATTTTCGTAATTTTTACTTTTTTACTTTTTGTTTTTGAGGAAAAAAGAAATCGAAATTTGACTCCGTTTTCGAACCATCAGGTAAACGCCCTTAAGCAATCCTCGATGAATCAGACAAAAATTCAATTTTGAATTTTTTTTTTGCTTCTCTCCATTAAAAAAAATTTTTTTTCTTCGCCAAAAACAATTGTCTCAAAAGTTTAAACACCTCGAAACAACATGATTGTCCACATTATAATTTTTACTTTTCGACACTTGTACCGACCTTCGTATAATTTCATTGCGAATAAACTTATGGATTCTCGACGAATGTCATCCATTTGATCAAATAATCGTTCTGTATACCCAGCCGACCATTGACGGTGTAACTAAAGCGATGCGAAATATTTACGTACGAAATATAATGTATACGAGTTCTACGTTCGTTCGAGTCGTCATCGGCAGTGGGCAAGCAGAACCGGAGCCGCCGCCGTAACAGCAGCAGGCGTTGGCGACACGGTTCTCCGACCTTCCTGATAACCCGTCCCGTTTCCTTCCCTTCCCTCGCTTCCTCTTTTCCCTCCTTTCATGAATCTTTCGTGCGCCATTCATCATCATCCAGGCGTCTCTTAGCCTCTATGTCGATCTATGTCGCGTCGGTCACTGCTGCATCTAATTTTATCTAATTCTCTCTTCCCGCTGTCCAGAAATTCAATTTCTCATATCTCTGCTAAACCGTGAACATCAACACCTTTTCAACACCTCAACCTTTTCACAATTTTTACCGGAAGCTTAATACACGATTCAAATTTTTTTTTAGCGATTTAGCGAATTTAATTATATATTTTTTTTAGATAAAATTTAGTTGAAAAATTTAAAAAAATATATATATTTCGTAATAAACTACGAGTACCAATCTCATCATATTTTAACGTAACCTTAATACATGTAATTCTTTTTTTTTTATTTTATCTAAATTACTCGGCGATGTGAATTATATATTTTTCGTAAGTTAAAATTTCGTTGAAATAATATTTTTTTAAATGATATATTTTGCAATAAACTACAGTATTGATCACTAGAATCTGCAACCTTCTACCACCTGCGGCACGATTCTCCGCGCTCATGTTTACAGCTATAATGTATTTTTCATGATAAATAAGCCGCAAGGCTTCCCGGTGTTCGAACGGATAGAATGATACGATAAAAGCCGATAGGATAGGCCGATGCATAAAACTATGTATAGGACACACACACAGACACACAGCCGCGTGACTAAAATCAGAAAGTTAAATTTTCTGTTGTAAAAGTCATAGGGGATACGCCTTTACGTTTTTTTTTAACCTACGAGAGGATACATTTATCCTCCGGCGATGTACGCGCGATCGTCTGCAAAGTTCGATCTCCCGACAACTCGATAGTAGAGATCAGGTTTGCAGAATTTCCAACCAGAGGCTAGCGGAACGTTGTTTCTCGTATCTCATGGACGGTACACGTGCCTATTGGTTGTTTTTGCAGAATAGAGCGATCTTATTCGCAGCCGCGAGATTGATCGGCAAGTTCCCCCCACAGCCGCGCGGCTGTCGGAGGAAATCCCGATGTTCGCGTATACGTCTCAATCAATCTATCGTATCGCGAGAACGCGGATAGCAAAGAGATTTACAAAGCTTCGCGATCTTGCGCCAAGAGTCGTAAAACTCGTCTTTATAGTTTCCGCGCGATTATTATTACACACACCTTATAATGTTGCATATCCGTAAGTTATGATTCATTCGTTGAGAATATTTCTCGGCAAATATTGCAAAGATCTTGTTTTCGATTAGCATGCGATATAAACACGTATAAGATTAATTAATAAAATAACGAAAATTATTTATATTCGTCGTGGTATTCGTTGACTTTTTTTTTTTTCGTTTTTCTTTTTTTTTTTTCCTCAATTCTCGTTTACCGGTTTGAATAATAAGATCTTCCAAGTTGAAACGTTCGACATCCCGAGAAATGCGAACGGCCTTCGCGTCTTTATCTTAAACGACTTTCGATTGCTCCCTCCTTACCAGGTGGAATAAGCAATGAGTTAATGAGTCGTTATAACGATCGCGTATATATATATATGCATGAATGCAGATTGGGCGTCGAGGCGAATATGCCACGATGTAAAGAAACTAAGAAAACGAAAGTAGTCGAGACCGGGGTGAGTCGAAACACATGCTGTAAAAAAGAAATATAAAAAACTCGCGAAAATGGCACTTTGTGAAATTAAAGTTTATATTATGGTAAGTGATTCCTCAAAGCGTCATATTCAATCCGTGAAATCTTCATTTTTTGATTCTCGAGAGTCCGGCAAAGCAAAAAGACGGGAGTTCTGCGTTTAACGGAAATTAGCAATTTTTTTATTCGGTATGTTCTCGAAAACGATTGAAAATTACTTAACACAATTTGGGGAATTTGTGATGAACGGACATTGTATTTTTTAATAGGAATTCAAATCAATTGAGTATTGGTAGAAATAAAAGCATTTAATGAAATAGTCCTTTGAAAATAACGAAAATGGCGTTTTTTTTTCTGCGATACATTTTTTCGACTCCCGACTGCTTACTAGTCGATCTGTTGAAATCATTTTTTTTTTTTTCAAAAAGGATGAAATAAAAATAATTTTACAAAAATTAAAAAACTTCCGACTCAAAAAAGAGTATTATAAAGAAATTGTATTAACGAATTTCACATTACGAGAACCTAAAACGGTGAAGCCGAACGTGTCAAGTTGCCCCGGTCGCCGTTTATCACACACCACATCCTCCGATTGAAGTGAAATAATTAAAATTGTTCCAGTTTCGTTATTTTTACCTTACGAAAGATATCATTTGATACAATATAAAAAAAAAATAAAAAGAAAAATCGGTATTTATAGCGTTGTGTTAAGATCTCGAGAAATGAGATTAATATTTAGCCGTTACTTCATGCACCGATCTCCTTTTCCACAAGTACTGATAAAGTTTCATACTTCACGACGGATTATCTCACGGTGCGTTGAACAGCACACGCCGGAAGGGAAGATGGGGAGAGGGGGGAGGCGGAGAGAATTCAGAGTTTATATTGCCTCGCGTACGCAAGACGATGATTGCTTTCTTGAAGCACAGAAATTTTACTGCGTAAAAATAACGCGGTAGGCATACAATTTCACTGCGACGCGAAGCACTCCAGATAAATTCTCGAGGCTGCAATAATATTGATGCTGCTGGGTTCAAAATCCTCAGCCACTCAACCCTCGAGTAAAAAAAAAAAAAAGTTCGAAAGTATTCAGTTTTTCAATATTTAAATATTCCGTATGTAGTTCAGTATTTTTGTTGCAGAATAAAAATGGTACAATAATAAATACTCTTTTTACGATACGATACGACTACAATTTATTAGTATCGAAGAGAAATTTTCCAAAACTCTGATTAAATAGTAAAACAATCGTTAGCGTGTCTAACAGCAGCTACTTTTTTCCAATATTTTTCTTACTTATCTCTTTCTGTTATCTCGTTTATGTTTTCCTTTCACGGTTCTTTGGCCGCGATAAGGAGAAAAGAAATCCTCTTCTTAAAAGATTCGTCTGGCTTTCCGTACGGAGAAAAATTATTGGTTTGCACAACAAGAAATTTGCTGTAGTAGCAAATTTTGTGATTTTTTGTACTTGTAATTTCGTAAAAAAAAAAAAATTTTTTTTTTTTTTCGAATTTATTTTTTTAATTTCTTACGCGTCATTTTTTCTCGGAATCGTTTCGAACTTTCGATGTTTCCGAAACATAAATTTACGAATTGACCAATCGATCATTTGGAACCAATTGATTTTAATGGAAGACGACCTCCTGCGCGCTTCGTGACTCGATAAAAAAAAATTGAGGAATAAAACAGATCTAAATGGAACAAACACAGGCGCTCTCTCACATTTATCTAATCGGAAGTCGGACTCTCGACAGGGCAATAAAACTTGGTAGCCTGCATGGCCGGAAATAACTGAAGTTCCCGCTTCGCGACCTCTTTCTTTTTTTTATTTTTTCGTTAACCGTCAGTCTTTGGTATTGCATGCTATAACTCTGTCTCGGCTTCTATGAGATACTCTCTTACATTTGATCGTTTATACAATCGCGCATTTGTATGTTGGCTTTCTCCTAACCCCGCGTCTCCTTCGCGAGGGAGCGAGACGGAAGCCCAAAAATTCACGGCGCGTGTTATTGCTCATCGTGTTTTCTGCCGAACTCATGATATAATCGCGGATACGCGAGAGGCACGAGTGACTCAATGACTTTACGTCGCTGACGGGGCGCCACACATATCGCTTTGCAGTTGCATTTGGTATTTCCCGATCGAATCGCGTTGAAGACTCATAAAAACGGATTATTATCCGATCAGTCAGATTAAATGTTTCGTCATCAATTTCTGCGTAAATAACTGTTCTTACTGTTCGATTGAAAAAACTAACATAAATTATAGTTTAACATTTCGAAACGTATTTTACGCAAAATCATCTCTAATAATAAAAATATTAAAAAAAATTAAAAAAAGATAAAGCGGCTGCGAAACATTTTTTTTTTAATGTTGAACTAAAGGCTGAATGGCATTGTTAAGTAAACAAAGTATAGAAAGTATGACAAAAAAAACGATAATAAACATTCGTATTCTTGTCTCAAGTGGATTCCGGTAAAATTGAAGACAAAATAATTCAAGTTTTAAAAGAGGATTCCACCCACGCGTAGGATTGGAAAACGAGTCCGTCGGTTTGTCTATTTGCGCGATAGAGCCGGACTACGATAGCGGGATGTATAAACACCGCACTAAGCACGTGTTCCTACTACCAGAACGTTATAATACGCAAATGCTACTGCGACGTAAATCGTATCAACGAACCGTATTGGTAAAACTCGTGAAACCGCCGACGTTGGTTTGTGGCTTCAGAACTCGAGAGTCCGAAAGAAAGACGAAACGATGCGCGCAAAAAAAAACGAAAGAGAGTCGGAGTTGCAGTTAGTAGTTTCGAGAGGAAGATAGGAGACAATAAATACGAGCCATTTGGGTAGTCGTGGCGATCGCGTTGCGTCATCGCGAGGCTTGGATCTCAGCCCACAAACGGCGAACGACGACGTCGAGGTTTTCCGCGACCACTGTCGCGACGCATTGGGATATGCCCTCGAAGCGAGCCGCGGAATCAGCTGATCGCAATCGTCAAACTAACGTCGACGGCACTGAACCAACTGAAATTGCCGCTATTGGCTTGACGATATGCGTTTTAGTACATTGCGTGGGACAAACAAGAGTGGGAGATGGGAGAGGTCATTACTGAATTTTCTCGATGTTTTGGCTGAACGTAAATCAATTTTTTCCGGCACTATTCGCGAGGTAACGATAGTTCTCCCAGAAAATTCATCTTTATTGGCGAATAACACATTCCGCGTGTTCTAACTCGTTTCTATAGCGTCTGACGGATTTTTTTCAAGAGACATTATTTGTAGAGCACATGATACCGAACAAAAAAGTTCTTATGTATCGTGATCGAACGAACGCGCGTTTTCAAGTAAATCAATACTTAAGCTTTCAACTATCGAATATCCGCAGTCAAGGCATCGCTCCCAGATGATGGTTGTTCTATTTTCAAAACAATCGGTGAACCGTTTGTCTAACGGTATAAACACACGAAATCTTATTTATAGAGCACAACATTCTTTACATAAAAGGTCTCTATCATTTACTTTCTAAACACAGTCAATTCGTAGAAAATTTATGATTTTCTTCAATGACAAAATTTGCCAAAATGCGTTTGTTCGGAAAAGTCTCGATCTATGCCGCATTTCCGTCTTTGGCACTTACTCCGAATTGTCAGTGATCTTTGAGCTTCTCTACGCCATTTTCCACGCTCTCACTTCCGAAACACCTGGCAAATTCTGACTGAAATCGCGTCATTAAAGCTATAATCGTTAAATGACGAACGCACGTGTTGTCTTTCCACCGATGCATTCAACTTATATTTGCTAATCGACAAATACAACGTGACTCAGCTTAACGTTACATAGCTACTTGTGCGACATTTCTTGCGTGTAGTAGATAAGCGACTGTAGTAGAACAATTCACACAGCACGGTTAATCGAGCCGCGTAAACAGGTCCACGAGACTGCAAGCGATCGCGAACGATCGACGTGGTTGGAAGGCCCCGACATTCTCGCGCCACGTCGTGTGGCAGTTAATTAAGATTTCTCAAGGACTTACTCGTCAGCCAGAATGGGAAAGAGTCGATATGATGCGCGAGACAAAAAGTTTCTCGTCGTCTGATACGGTGGATGACAAACTCTTATTTTTAAATAAAATTGATTCATCATCAGTTAGACGAAAAAATTACGAAAAAATAAATAAAAAGTAGAGATAAAAAGATTTTACCGATTAATTCATTCGAACATTTGCCTATTATTATTATTTCGATCTATTTGCTGCGAAAAAAAAAAATTCCACAAATTTTTATACGTTATCTATAGAATTTGAAAAATGCATCAATAAAATTGTGTTGACATGCCGACGGCTATCTCGAGAGATTATTGAATCATCGATATATTTTTCGAAAAGCCGATACGTAACTCTGACCAAAGCGCTAGTGACGCGATCGCCGCGTCAATTCGAGTTGTATACTCGACGCACAGATAAAAAGAATTTCTTAAAATATTGATAAAACAAAAAATCGTTGCTGTTGCGGAGAAATATGTTGTCGAATACAGCGTATGATCGTTGGTTATTCGTCTGTATTCGAGATACAAATTGTTCGACAAGATTTACTGTTTTGATATAAAAAATTGGAGTCGTCTGATACAGCCGTATCATGTTAGGGGATTAATTTTCGTAGAGTTGTAATATAGCGGTATATAGTATTTCATTGACGCGCCTATGCATTACGGTATCGAATGGTTGAGTTAATTGAGTTCGCGGGGTGGAGATTGCAAATATTGTATCCGCACATTGATAGTGATAATATAAAAATAACCAACGTATTGTTATTTTGTATCAAAATTCATCCCCTCCCCCATCATTAGCTTTCTTTTTTTTTTCAATTAAATTTTTTCTCTTCTGCATTTTGTTCCGGCACCGCCACAGCCCCGACGTGTCTCGTACGATCCCAAGCGAATGGAGAGCCAAACCGCAAAGTTATATGCGCTCGTAAAATATCCACTGACTGGGATTGCACGTGAAAACGATGCAGAAGAGAAAAAAGAACAGACGAGATAGGTATTGCGTTGCCTACAAGGACGCGGAAAGTTGCTTGCAACGGCTGTCCGAGTTCATTCCACTCACACCCACCCCTTTCGTCGTGGTCCTTCCTCTTTCCTTTTTTTACTCCACTCGCCGGAGAAGTAATTATCTTCCCCAAGGTTGGCCCTTGGCTTCGCGAGGCTCGGCATATTTATATATATCTGCTCTCGCGCGTGGTATGCCATATAGACTCGGCGCTCTGCCATTCTTCTCCGAGACACAGGCGCGCCTTTGAACAAATTCATTTATCGACTATTCGACTGCGAAAGCATCATTGAAATTTTTTATAATTTTTTTTTATTAACAAAACGAAATTAAAACACCGGGACACAACCAATAAATCATCCATAAATCCATAAAAAAATTTTTAAAAAACATTCTTTAAACAAATGTATATGTATACAGAAAAATTGACGGTGTAATTTCTGCAAAAAAAAGTTAGGTTACCCGATCATTCGTTATGCAATTTTCATTTTAATTAATATCTCAATAACTTTTTACATTATTATTTTGCAAAATTAATGTTCCAAACACCTTCTCAATGGTTGATTTTTTTTTTTAGATTTTTCTTCCATTTTTTTTTTTCACATTAAAAAATTGCGTTGAATCTCACTATTGGATGGAAATGTAACGGTATACACCTCTCTTAATAGTCACGAGACGATGGCTAATACCAAGTGATATATTGAAAGATCGATGATTACACGTAAGAAACGAACCGATCGTGGATCGTAGTCAGGCGCGCGAGCAGTCGGCTTGAACGCCGTCGATTATCTTTAATATCTGCGGCGCCGTTTACGCGCGACAGGTGTTTACGCAGTGTCTGTGGTCTTTCGTATTTTTTTCATATATATGTATACTGTATACATATATATGGCGATATAGTTTCTTCTGAATGGCGACGGCTCGTCTTGTCTCCGTTATCGCGAGTGGTCGGCTTTCTCGCTCTCTACGGATAGCCCTCGAAGCAGCCAACGAGCACACGTACTGTTCGCGAGCAATCGTTTGTATTTACGTCAGCGGGCGTATGTCGCGTAACGAGATGATGAAAAAGTCGAGTCAGTGGGTGCAATACACATGACTCGCACAGGCGGCGTAGTAGCGTAGTACTCACTCGTTTAAGCTCCATAGATAAGTAGCAGAGATAGTCGCCAATTTCCGTCGTTACTCATCGAAATTCAACTCACAGCAATTCATTAACTGTAATAAACTCATCTCATCGAATTTCGAAAAAGTTCATCGAAAAGGTTCTTTTTTTTCTCAACAAAAACTTTGCTATCAGCTTAAGACATATTGAATCTTTTGTTTCCTGAAAGGGGGTTATCTACTTACTGAAAGAGGGTTCGACAATCGAGTCATTGTTTTTCTCGAATATTATCAAAGATAACAATATAATTTATTGCACTCAAAGACATATCCATTGAAAGTTTTACAAAAAAAAACATTGGCAGCAGTTATTGAAAAAAGAAAAAAAAAAAAAATCGAGAATTATTTTAGATTTTTTTAAAATAAATTTGATTCTTCGTAATTAATCTTAATTAAAAAATAAAAATCTTAACCCGGTAAATAGATCGATATTAATATCGATTTTGTTTTACGATTGAACACTAATATTTTACTATTACATTTGGCATTACTTGTTCATCGTATTTAGTGCACTTAATCGCCGAAAACATTGCGATGTCGCGCACGCGTTGTTGTGCTCGTTGAACCGGACGTGCAGATTATATATACGGGAGCCACGCGTTGCCGACGGGTTTGGTTGCACTTTTCAACGATCGTAGTATTCTCCTTCCGCACTTTGGAATTCTAAACTTGCCAACGATGACTTGGCGCGTTCTGTTCGAAGAAACGCGCGGAGGGGAGGCGGTGGGGGGGGGGGGGGTCAGTTAAAGTCCGGATCTTCGAAACGCACCGCAGGAACTTTGCTCGAGGGAATCCTCTCTATTTCTGTACAGCTTTTTTTATCGTCTGCGTTTTGTTTTTTATTCCACTTTTTTTTTCTTTTCTTTTTACTCGTAGCATTCCAAAAGTTTGTCGGCTTCGGTAAAATATCAACACATCGAGACTCGACCAATTTCATTATACACGTAGGTACGCAGACGTCGTTGTACATTGTACTCGAGGAGGAAACGCGACGTCGAAGGTTCGACGCAATAACCTCGAAAGAAAAAAAAATGTAAAAATAAGGCTCACGTACTCACATCGCTAACCGCGCAGCGAAAGATGCTCCGTATGTCTCACTTTTATTTATTTTTATTTTTTTGCCGCGTAAGCATAATTGAATAAAGCAGATGCGATAGAGGAAACAAAAATGTTTTCCCCAAAAAGTATTGACAAATCTAAATTTATGAGCGTATAGTGTCATATTTAACAGTTTGAACTATATATATATATATATTTTTTTTTTTTTTTTACAAACGCAAAAACACAACCAAACTTCGTTTGTAAAGAATTCACGATGAATTCATTTTTCCTTACGAAGATTAACGGTGAGTTGTGCATAATAAAAAAAAAAGTATAAGGATGTCTTCTTCTCTACAAAATAGTAAAAAAAATTCGATGTATAGTGTCAAAAAAAAAAAAAAAAAAAATAATAACAAGCTAAATACTCCATAATTGCGTCGCAATGACTTTTTAATAATCCATACATTTGTTTTCCTGTTTTCTCGTCTCGCGCAAAGCCTCGTACGAGGAAAATCTTTTTGTCTGGAGAAATCGTGCGATTCAATAAGATGTTATCGTCTTCTCATTTCTAAATTCATATCAATTTCCTCGTTCCATTATGCTGCTTTCAATTGATAAATAAACTCCCCGGATGGCGTTTAAGAACACGGCGCTGGAATAGATCGCGGCTCGATGATGAGTCGTAACGATCTTATACATCGTGCACCGAGAATATTTTAGTTTTCATTATTTTTATTTTTTTTTCTTTATTTTCTTTTTTTCTTTGCCGTATATATAGCTGTATCTGGCGTTCGCGTCGCGTTGGCGATTGCGCGAGAATCACGCGAGTGATCTCGCGAGTGATCTCGGCCTCTGGCGTCGCGGGCAAAGTGTGTACTCCCGGTTCGCTGCGCCGGTGTAAATCTCTCTGGTCTGCGATTATGACACGCTTACAGCGCCCATGCAGTGATACGACTATAACTGAGTGTAAGTACATGCGCTGCATTCCGGTCTGACGACGAGACGCGCATCACTGCATCGCTGTGCAGTTTTCTCCGTGCGGAGTCTCGTCTAGTAGTTGTAACGCTACCTACCGCACGGTACTAAACTTACACACGTGAACACCGACGGTATACCAGCGGAGATATTTAGTTATATATCGCAAACCGTGAGCCGCGAGTTATATTAATAGGTTTCTCTCTCTCATCCTTTATTTGCTCAAATAGCGCGTTTGCTCGACCGCGACGCTACGCCGTCGTTCATCAGAACTTAATCCGCTCCGTCGTTAAGTATGAAGGTTTTTGCACGTTGGTCGCGAAAGGAAAATACTCAGAATGAAAATACACTCCTTGACGTTTGACGAAGATTATTGACGATACGAAGCTTCAACATTTGTTATTTTACTCCGAAGAAAATGATGAGTTGGGAGAACGAATGGTCAGTTGTGGCAACAAATTTTTCGGTTAAAAATTAAGTAATAGAGTCATTGTGGTGAAAATATTGCAGTATTCTACGATTTTTACATATTGTAATATGCGCAACAATTTCGATGACTTCGAATGATTTTCTTACTTAAAAAAAAAAAAAAAATGTAAGATTTTTAACATTTTTGAAATCTATTTGAATTATTTTCGTTTTCTTTTTTCTAAAAAAGTTGTCCCAACCAACTTTTCGTTTTGGCAAATAACTTTTTTGTGATCGTAATGATCGCTCGATGGAACCTGAAATCGTTCGCGAAAAAAAAAACTCCACCAAAATTCTAGACGAGGCAATTTTTTTTCGCGCTATTGTTGACCATTTGCAATCGCATGAGAATTTCATAGTTGCGAAAAATAGATTTATCGTAATCGTATTCGAACTCTCGCTGCGTACGAGGTATCAGACTTTTGCCGCACGGGACACGTGTGCTTCTCGTGTGAATGGAAGTTACGCGCGATCTCGTGCGGCTCATCCCGTTGCACACTGAATGGAGAGCGTGTGCGTCGGAGTATTATAGTACGACGGAGTTATGCGCTCTTCTGAAATACCGCGGAGCGATGAGGATCATATAAAGACGCGATGCGGTTGCGTTAAATCATTCTCTCGCGTCTCCTCATTTCCGCATAAGACACGTATAAACAATTTCATAGGCGTAAATGTGTAGATGCAGATTTATTTTTTCTATAACATTATCAGCTTCAGGGCGAATGTATTACTCGCCGCGACGGTACACGTGCCCCGACTGCACCATTCACTCCCACTTTTTTTTTTTTTTTGTTATTTCCTCTTTGCCTCCGACGAGGCTACACTCGAGCCGTGCGCGACGAGTCTGGCGGCAAAATTTTGCAGCTCTCTCTCCTCCACGCCTCGTGTCCCTCTCGTGCGAGTCGACTGCATGTGCCTCCGCTCCGAAGACGGAATACGCTTGTACGTCTATTTGCGATGGCGCTTAATACACACACGCGGTTACGCAGCGGTGCGGCGTTAGTATTGAGTAGTACGTGCGTCAATAATTATCCCTGGAACGCCCGTAAAGTTGTTTGTGCCGCGCGAGTTACAAGTTCTCTGGCTTCGTCTCTTGTTCGCCTCATTCGCTTTTACGTACGTGTATACGGATACTATAAATATATGCACACACGCGGTAATAGGAGTACGAGAATTGCATGAGCGCGACTGCACGTGCGCGTGGCTAGAGGACTACTTTGAAAACAACTCGAAAAGTTTACTCGACGATCACGGAATGAAATCTTCAAAACTGATTTTTTTTTATTTTTTTTTTTTTTAGTATATGCATTTTTCTTGCATTGTTTTCACTTAGGTAAAAGAAATTCATGAGGAAAGAATGCAAAAATGTACTATTTTCAAGGTTTTTATTTCATTTATATGCATCGTCTTCGCTGAACAGCGTCCCGGACAATCATCTCGAAATAGAAAAAAAAAACACGTCATTCTTTCATTTAGGATATATTTTCCGTTTTTCATTATATTCTGACAATTTTTTATTCATAAGTCTCTCAATAAATGTACTTTTCCGTACGAAAAATTAAATTTTTTTTTCTCCAATAATTTTTGATAAATAAAAAACCATAAATTTTGACTCGACTTTCGTATCGTCGTCTCGTTACCTCGCTGTTATCTTCTCGTTGCGCGATTTAGTTGCTGTGATCCGAAAAACTCGTTGTATCACGTAGGAGAGGAAAATTCGCGATGTGTAGAAGAGGTTACGTGCGGAAAAACGAGATCGCGCGGTCGCCGGCATCGTGCTTGAGATCTTCTGTCAGAGCTCAACAAATGAACAAACGCACACACAGCCTGCAAACTTGCGTTGGATTCTTCGAGTGAACGGGTTTAGTACAGAAGAAACGCGCAACAGAAGTGTCGTCTTACCGCCCGCCCCCTCCCGCCGTGACATTACGCTATTATTAAAATGACCGACTGCTTCGTATAAATAAAGCCGCCTTCGCTCGCAAAACGCTCTCCTCAGTCTTCCCGACCCGTGTGCTATTCTCCGTAACTCTGCAACTCTATATATCTATATTTCTCATGTCTCCAACAGTCATTATATCGTCGTCAGAAAAAGGAACAGTGAGCACCGATGCTTTTACATCTAAATACGAAATTCGCCGGTCCTTCTTCTTCGTCCTCATCAGCGAGCGGCGAGTAACTTTGAGACGCGTCTCTGCCCTCACTAATGGACGTTGTTTCGACGCATTAATCAAAATAATAAATCACATTTTTTTTTTTTCATAAACGGAAAAAAAAAATGTTTACGTCTCAAAGTCCGCGCCGTAATATAAATTAATTATATTTTTTAAAAGAATTTTTTTTTTTGCTGCATTTTGGTATTATTCGCGATGTTTTAAGGTCAAGGATTCCAAGAGTTCAACGGCTTGATTAGTATTGAAAAATTCTATAGAAATTATTCATCTTTTGGCAGCAATTTTTTCAAGCGATTTGTGGGATTTTTTTTTTTGCTGCGTTTTGTTATTATTTGCATTGTATTAAAATCAAAGTCTGGGAAAGATCAATATCTCGATTAGCATTGAAACATTCTAGAGAAATGATGCATTTTTTGGTAGCTGTTTTCCGAAGCGAGTTGCGTTCGTTTTAGTAGGTACATCGTGTTTGACGGCTCGCGAATAGCACGATTTTCCTTTTCAAACAAGCCTATCGAATCCCACGTGCGAGCGATATGAAAATTCAATGCAAACTCAGGGTTACTTAGCGGGACGCTATTGTAACTGTGCGGAGCACAAACACATACACACAGAGACGACTATAGACTTTTTACGCAGTTCTAGGAATGTCTGTCGCGCGCGCTGGTGCGATATCGCATTGTCCAGCAACGCGATTCGCCAACGTGGCTTTGCTTGCTATCGATCCCCCCCGATACATAGTATGTACTCGAGAGTTATTGCAAACAAATGTGACGTCAATGAAGAAGGCACCATCGCACAATCATTTCTCGTTATTGGCGATGGAATTGCTACTTGTTTGCACGCGCTACTCTGGCGCGTGCGAACTTCGCAACAATGTACAGTAGAAGACTTCCGAATCAATCGTAACTGTGCCCCACGTGTTTATCTTCGCGATATCAGACGTCATTTTATACTCGAGAAAAACAGTTTAAACGACAATGTTCATTCTATTTTTCAAAGATTCTCTATCCTATGAATAATGCTGAAAAGGGTTTTAGCGATAAGGAATACGCCCTCCGGACGATAATCGGACTGTACGATAAAATGCGAGGCAATAGGAATATCAATCGACGTCGCGCAGTTATATTAACCATCTGCAGTCATCTTCCAACATAAAATCAATCTTCACCGTTGACATTTAATTTTTATTTCTCATAAGCTTTCCCGGAGACTGAGATTACAAAGTATAACACACTTTGACGCGATAAAAGATATAAAAAAAAACATCGCACTCAGCAATTCCATTCCGATGTACTCTTTGTTTCTCGCTTTCCAGATGAGGGTCGCATTATAAATTGCGTACACAACGTGTACTTACCGTCAAATGTGAAAGCAAAGAGGAAATATGATATATACACAAAGGATAAGAAAAATAAATACATGACATTTTCAACACGATGGGATTTTGTATAAATTCATATATTAAAGTTCAGATTTTTTTTGACATCGAAACATAAAAAACAATGCATTGAATAAAATTGAATAAAAAAAAAAAAATTGCACGATTTTGGTAATAATTAATTCAATTATCAACCAATTATTTAATTATTACGATTTATTGAATTATTATCGATTAATACGTTCGTAGAGAAAAATGTGATCCACTGAGATTCAATGAGCACAATGCAGTAATTATTTTGCTCAATAGTTAGTACGTAAAAAAGAAATTGCATTTAAAAAATCTTAATATATAGTGAGCGATTGCGCATTGAGGGTTATTTCGCATACGCGTATTGATAGGAGGAGAGTACTATAATTCAGTAGAAAAACAACGCCATCAACTGCGAATCACGCTGATAGTTTATCACTGACGTGAGCGCAGTGAGCTCGTCGTACATATGTATGTTTATATAGAGGAGGAAGAAGAGGAAAATACGAAGACTTCGTTTCCTCGAATAATAGGGATAAAAACACACGATAACTACATTTCCATGGTATACACTCTTCCAAGTTTCATTCCATTTCTCGTCGTATCCACATTGGAGTCCCGAGTTTTAACCAATTCTAGAATCGTGAGACTTTTCAGTCCGTCGATTTCACACGCCCTACTCGGAAATTATTCCAACACTAAATATGGTGCATATCCAACCATTCGGGGTGTTAAACTGATGCGTCCAGACCTATAAGTCACTGCGTCTGCATAACACCTTTCCGATGTTTCACAATTTTTTTTTGGTCATCAGAACGTTATTATTTATTATTTATTATTTATTATTTATTATTTATTATTTATTATTTATTATTTATTATTTATTATTTATTATTTATTATTTATTATTTATTATTTATTATTTATTATTTATTATTTATTATTTATTATTTATTATTTATTATTTATTATTTATTATTTATTATTTATTATTTATTATTTATTATTTATTATTTATTATTTATTATTTATTATTTATTATTTATTATTTATTATTTATTATTTATTATTTATTATTTATTATTTATTATTTATTATTTATTATTTATTATTTATTATTTATTATTTATTATTTATTATTTATTATTTATACGGGGAATGCGCTTTGTTGAGACAAAGGGGGTTGAGAAGTACGCAGCTCATTACAGACTGCTCTCAAGCGGGAAGAAAGAAAGGGCAAAGAACTGTCTACGAACGTGTCGCCGTGTATGCATCTCATTGCACCGGCGTTATGCTCGACTTGTAACCGTATACGCCATATACGATGCACGCAATGTGCTTATTTCGAATTCAGTTATCAGTCGTTCCGTTCCATCCTTCTATCCTTCGTTCTTTCATTGCCCTCCCCCATTTTTTTTTATTTCGCGCGCGATATGCCATCAGCCGGGTGCTTGACGCCACAGTGAAACGCAACGCAGCGTAGAATGTTTTATTCACATCGCGATAAAGAGGTTCAGGGGTCGAGCGACTTTACCGCCTCGGCAACCTCTAAATTGCCGCAATCGTTTTATGGGTTTGGTGTACCGACTTGAGAGATATGGGGTCATTGAGAATGTGGAATAATAACGAGAGCAACGAGAAAAGATGGAAGCTCTCTCGGCAAAGCTTCATCCGCGCGCGTAAATGCCACAATTCCCGATGGAAATGATCAATTCCGGCTGCTTTTCGAAATTATTCGAAAAAAATGTTTTTAAAAACATTGTTCTTTTCTTTCCTCGTAGATGTGGCTTTGTTTTAATGAGAAAAAAAATTACTCGTAATTTTTTATAAAAACGCGTTTAAAATATTCCGCAACGTAGAAAAATACGTGAAAAATTCTAACCTCTAAAATTTACGAAAGCTTTGAGTCATCAAGCTGAAATTCATCATTTATACATTCAGAGGCCAATGTTACTACCAAATTTCGATGAAATATGTGAGGAAGCAATGTCCAAATATGATTTGCATCTCCTTTTTTCTATTTCCGCGCGACTGAAGTTCTGCAACTTCGAAAAGCATAACACGACGATGATTCCTTCGATACATTGAATTTTCCGCAAAGAATAAATGAATCGAATTACACGAACAGAAAAAAGAAAATCAAGTTTAAACTATCAACGAATGAATCAGTAGCCATGTTGACATCATTCCTTCCACTTCGCGGAACTCATGACTTGTTAAAGTTACAATGTTCGTAGCATTCATTAAACTCGATTGTCATCGTAGGACGATGTATATTCGTCATCCTTATATGTTGTTTCCCTGAGAGTTGAAAACAACATTAGAGAGCGCATGACGATGCGCGTGAAACCTGTCGGATGATCATCTGAGAAACGATGCATCATCAATTAAACGACTTTTTTTAAATGACTACACGCGGAGAAAAAAAAAGAAATAATCTCATATCCTCGACCTCCCGTCAACGAGAGACGATCACCCAACCGACTAATTAGCCAAACTCATCGCGATGCTTTTGAAGCGATCATAATTACAAAAAAAAAAAAGAATAACATGTTGTGTCGCTGTCCATATGTACATACATAACGCGACGCGACGCGTGTCTCAGCATTTTTTTGTTCGATCATTGACCGTCGCGTTGCACGTTCGATAATAATGTTATACAAGATTTTGTTTTTTCGTTCGATAGTAAACTTTTTTTTTTCTTACGTTAATTATAATTCGATTTCATTAATTACCATTTTTGCATCCAAAGAGTTTGAGAAAAAAAAAATCGTCTCTTCACGAGAAACAAAGAAATTCAACGAAAAAGTTAAAAAACAGCGAAACACAAGAAAAGACAATAAAAAACATTGGCATCAATGATTTTTGGTTTTTGGACGTGACTTAAAAAAAAATGGGACTTTGGGAAAATCCTTAAGAGAATTGTGGGTTAGGAAATTCCATCAACGCGACGATACTCCGAAAATAGGATATTCTTTACTCGATTCGCTTCTCGTACTCATTTGCGAACTCCAACCATTGCGACAAAACGCCTGAGAAAATAATTCTTATTCGCGCGTCATCACACATCGGTGGACTCGTCAGCGCGTTCGTATTTTTCACCTGTCGTAACTTTGCGAGTAAAAATATTGCCGCTTTTTCTTTTTTTACAAACATATGCAGCGATCGTTATTTCTGTCGTTGGTGTTTCGAAAAATCATCGAATTTGCCGATTCGAGTGCGACGTACATTTTCGTAAAGTTTTAGAATATATCGAAAGGAACCAAAGACGAAGACCGATGTAGTCTGCGTGGGCGAACGAATTCGGCGCGTGTCGTTCGGGTGCAAAGAAATTTCTATGTCGTAAACACAGCGATCAATCGCAGTATCAATTTCTCTGGACAGAAAAAAAGGGTGGGGGGCTGTGGAGTTGGATTTATCAACCAATCGCATCAATAAAGTCCGTGGGAAGTTATTTTTCTGACCTTCAAAGAAATAAAGTCTAAAAACACGGGACAAGGATCAAACCAATTGTGGTTAAAGTAATTTTTTTTCCAAATATTACCGAAGCCGTTACCGTAGTCAATTCCGTGTGAAAAGACCAGACACTTTGTCCCATTGAGTGAGAGAAATAAGCAGAAAAAACCAGTTTTTATTTTTGCCGTCTTAAACACCGAGACTCCGAGTACCGAGTGAAGACACCGAGTAATGAGACTCAATTCTTCTTTTTCTTTTTGTTCGTCATCGTCGTGGTGGGCGTAATGAAATGTTAAAAAAAAACTCAAGGTTACGCCGTCCATTGAATCAGAATAAAATACATTAATTACAAATTCACTCACCTCGTGAAAGAAGAAAAGCCCGATAACAATAACAACAAAAATCAGTTAAATTTTGGCTGCGATATTTCACGTCCGATAATTTGCCAGAATAAAGTTTTTACTGTACTACGAGTCAACAGAGTCTAATCGAGTGACCGGAAGGTAATCCCTTCAACATTTATCGTACGTAAAAAAAAAAAAAAATCTCGCCGATCCTTAAAAGATCCAATATATCGAGATAGTGTCGAATTCCCGTCCCTCTGTCACGTTAATTGAAGAAAATTAAGTTACGAAGCTCGTCGGATTCGATTAGTGCTGTGGGAAGATAAAGTAGATACGTCGTCGTCCAGAAACTGCGTTCAAACTCTGGACGGCGTAAATACCTTTGATTTGCGTTTATCATAGACAGCCAATAGGCTCTAGTAGCATTAAATCAATGATGAATATATACATATATATATATGTAAAATATGTATACGAGTAGCGGCAATAATCTTCCGGTCGACCCACTCAGTTGGGAAGAAATTAATGTTGCCTGAGTGTTAAGGAAGGTCAGTGGCGGGTCAAGTTCACGTTACGAGTATGAAATTCTTTTTGTTATCTTGGAACATTTATAATCGTAATGTATCCTTTTTTTAATTCATTATTATACTGCTATTGAACGAATATTGGAGTTATCTGCGCGCGCAAGTTTACCAAACCAAATTTCCGGTGTCGGTACATTAAACTTTAAGTTCTTTTTGCGGTGCAATTAAGCTACAGGTACATTTCAGGGATTCGTGAAAAAAAAAAAAAAAAAATTATATAGAAATTGCATAATAACGGTATCAAATCGAATTCAATGAAATAATTACGAAGCTCAAGGCTTCGTGCTCTATCGCCGGTAGACACCGTCACGTATTTCCTCGGTCCCTCATTGACGAGGGATAGACACGCGCGTTGAGAGTACCGCGATCAAGACAAGGTTGAGGAACTGATCATTTCGCAAAGTGGAAGCCGGATTGACCTCAATGCAATCTCGCACGATCGGCAACGGAAATAACGGTTTACAGTTTCGTGCGAATGGCATACGGAAATTGTACAGGATGCTTCACAGAGGAAATCAATATTTCGAGAAGAAAATCGAAACGGGACATCAAACTTCGATACAAAATCGATGTACTCGATATTTCTCAATTTTTTTGTAATGCAATATTTTCGAGTTTGGATGATTTTTCGGCTCAAAAAATGTAAGAACCCGTTTTTTTTTTTTTTTTTTTTTTTTTTAACACTACGAAAATTCGTGATATTCTTGGATCGTCTTGTAACGCGTGTAGCTACGGCCAATGTGGTCAATTATTCAATCCCACTGAGGAATTACCGTGCAGATCAGAGGGATACAACCGCGATGCAGCAAAATAGAGAAGATGAATGTGCAACACGCGGATGCCTCAGCTCCGATTCGCTGGTCGTGGCGTGAGAGAAACACGCCGCACAGAGCGCGCGGAGGAATATCAAAGCGTTATACCACGAAATGAAATCTGACCTCGACAAATCGCTTATATGAGCAATTCGCTCGAAGGAAGAAATGCCGATGGGAAGGGGTTTAAAGTGGTCCGTGGATTATTTCGTACGAACGATGAACCGGTGGTGCGCCTGTGGTGCCGGAGAACCGCAGTAATTATCGTCCCGGTCGGGTTCAACCCGTTTACTATTAAATTTCTGTGTCTCGAGTACGCGAGGGGGGGGGGGGGGGGGGGGGAGAACTATTGGAATTGCCATCGTGGCAATCACCATGAAAAAAAAAATATAATAATAATAATAAGTAATATAATGTCAACGGCTATTGATAATTAATCATTCATTACGTAATTAATTACTAATTAAGAAATTATTTAATGCCGAAAAGAGAGATACCCGAATCTTGTTGTTTTTCATTTCGACAATCCCCTCGAAAACCATGCGAGCAAAGGAGGAAACGAGGTGATACTGGATCCACCGCTAGCGACACGCAATACACGACGATAATGTAATTGATAAACAGGTTTAAAAATAACGAGACTTGCCCCCGTCACCGTTCGACGAACGCAAGTGAAATTATCCACGCGAAAGCATTACACTCTCGCGGTCATTATCCGCGTCGCCTTAAACGTGTACTGTTTTTTTTTTTTTTTTCTTTCGAGGTAATCTCACACTAATGTGTTATTTAAAGTGATTATCAGCTCGTCGCTTTGTCAAATACTCCATTAACAGGTTACTCCTCCTACTATCGAGATGCAGTAGTGTTTGCAGCAACATAAGTAATGCAAATTTATTGTTGGCTTGTTATTACAACATTTCCTACTAAATTTGACTAATTATTCCACTAAAAATAGCCGAAAATTTAACTATGGATACTTTCTTCAAAAAATAACTCTTTTGTAAAAAAAAAAAAAAAATTGATTTATTTTATTTACTTTTATCGATGAAAAAATGCACAATAATCAATAGTCATCGTCAACGTTTTAGTAGAGTTTTATTTTTCACGTTAGTTTTCTGTACCGATTTCAAACGTTAACTTGTTAATATCGGATGCTAGTCGTAACTAAATTTTTTCGGCATCTGGCTTTACAAAAATTGCGATATTTGAGGAAAATATATATCCATGAAGGTTTATCGTAAAAAATAAACTTCTATTTTGGGCTTAAACTGGTTTGGAATATTTGTGTTTTGCGAGTTATCGAAGAAAAAAAAAAGTTTTGATCTGTGTGATCTGTGAACTTGGAATGCGGCTCGTTCGCGAATTCCATAGATTGGACGTCAAGCCAGGGGGTGATTGACTCGCGGACCGGATTCGCGCATTTCTTCGGGGACGTTCAACTCTTCCGATAGATGCGATTAATGACCTCTCTATCCCCTCCACGCAAAGTCACTGATTCTTCGGCGTCTTCGGTTTTTCCCAGTCAACGTATTTTTGACGCTTTAATCTTATTACACCGACTTTTGTCTTCGAACTTTGTATGTTACCTTTACTTTAATCGCACGTAAAAGAGTGACGCGTTATCACGTGTTTTAGATGTAGTGAATCGTTGCGATAAATTATGCGCGTGGGAAGAAAAATCGAGAAAAAAAAGGGGGTTAACCATGCAAACTTCCGGTGACTGCAGTTTTACCAATGAGGAGAACCAATTAGTTATGATTGAGTTATCGTGTCTGATAGAGATTCAGCAAATTACATTTTCTTTCTCAAATTTTCATTCTCAATTAATTCATTCGTGCGCTTTTGCGTTAAGAATTTTCATCGTCTGAAAATTGTTAAAAAAAAAAACGTCGATTTTAGATTCCTAAATACATATTTGCCGAATACACGTGGCTGCATGCGCGCCAGCGTGAGGCGTGATGCAATAACGCGCCGTAGTCGAACGTTAATACATTATCTTTCGCGTATCGTAAAGAAAATTATAGACACTAAATTAAAGGTAAAAAACACAATTAGTCACTTGGGAAAAAAAATATATATATATATTTACAGTCGCAAACGCTATCAAAATTCTTTTTTGAAATTCACGGTTGCATCGAACAAAATTAGTTGATAAACAAATATTGCTTAAAGTGTCGAAAAACCGGATCGAATCTGGATTTTCCCGTAAAAATAAAGAAATATTGTTTAAAGTGCCGTAAAACCGGATTTTATCCGGTTTTTCCTGGAAAAAAAATAAAAAATAGTTTAAAGTGCCGTAAAACCGGATGAATTCCGGTTTGTCAAAGAAAAAAAAAATAATGGCAGAAAAAGAAATCAGTTTCCAGTTGCGCAGCCTTGAGCTTAAACTTGATCAGTGAAAGTGAGCGCATGCGAAGTTCCATCGGGGCGCTCGTGACCATGACCCGAGCCTCGCGTAATTCGTTCCCAGGGAAATCCGTTCCAAATTACGAACCGAGATACATACTGATGAAATTAAATATATTAACGAAATTATTTCAATTAATTATTTTATATTTTTTTTGTTTCCCCGATGGAACATTAATAATCAGTAATTAATCAGATCTTTTAAACGTTTTTTTTTAAATTATGTTCCCTGTGCCCTTGTAACGATCATTGTCCATTTTATTGGACCAAAAATGTCTAATAGTCCGATCAATTAATGTGTTATAATGAACAAAAATTTAATGATCTGTTTCGAAGGTGGAGGCAAAGATGCGGAGACCCGGATCCATACTCGGCTTGCTGGTCATCCTGGCGATCCTCCAACTCGCCGATTCGAATCGTTGCCTCACGATGCGCGAAGGTAAAATCTATATAATACCATTATTATAACAGCCCATAGACAGTTGTAGTTCTCCCTCCGATGATCCATCGATGGTACCTCGAGAACTTCCTCTAAGTTACAGCCCATTATGACTATACTATTGTCCTATATACATATTTTCCACTCAATTGCATGCTTCAGAGGTGAATCCAAAGCGTATCGTTTCGATGCACGGCCAGTCGTTGAACATACCGCTCGAGTTAACACGAAGAACGACACAGAGGCTGGCAACGAGAATCATGAAGATTTTCTTGGTCGAAGTACTCGGTTATCCGGGCGTCACGCTTGTTGAGAAAGACGACTATTTCGATGCCGAAATTGTCTTTCACAGGATGTCAGACAAACCGACGCCAGCCGGCTACAGAGCGTAAGATAATACTTATCTTCATTTGTATTGTCTACTTTATATACCCTTATTAAAAAAAAAAAAAAAAAAAAAGCATTGACGTTTTGTCATTCGAAGCCAAAAGTAAGATTCAAAGAGAATTTCAAGTACTTCTCAATCAGATAAAAATCGAAAAGAATTGACCATAAAGAAGGTACTAAGAATATTTATTTTGCATAATAATAATACCAACAACAAATTTACAAAAAAGATTAAATGCCGAATGAATCATCTGGCAACCCAATTTTTTTTTAGCAGAAATTGATCGGTTAATGTTTTCTCAATTTTTTTCAAATTAGAAATTATTCGAAATTCTCGCTGAATCCAAACTTTTGGTTGGGAATGTAACGATACAGAAACTTTAAAATCGAACCCGAATATTCTAATTATCGATTGACAAAACTTCCAGAATCCCCGGTACAATGGTAAATATGGAAGTTTGGATACCGACGCAACAGGACACAATGCCCCTGTTGAATGAGTATCAGGTGAAAGAATGCGGTTCCGTAACGACTCCCGGTCGGTTTGGTTGGTTTGTGCCGGAAAGACTGAGTGCGCCGGACGAAAGTTGGCGAACGTTCGTGCGACAAGATACAGCGGCGAGATTCGACGTCGACGAGGCTAATCTTCGAAAAATCCAAGAATCCACAATAGATCCATCGAACGGTGGATACATCTGTCGCAAGACATTCTGCGATCATGGAATGTACATTCCGGAACAGTGTCAAGCGTTGCGACACAAGAGTCAACCGTGTGCTCTTTTGCTCGCCGGTGATCCGGACACAACGGAATTCGTAAAGGATCACATAGACGAGCTAAAGCTCTACGTAAAGGTCGCTTGGGTGGGCGACAATCTCAATACACTAATGAAATCATTGACGAAAGAGTACATGCTGCTTGCGAGAAACAGCGAGACTTCCACGGTGGCCCCTCGATCACTGGTAGTTCTTCATTGGACGCCGAGCAGCGTTATTCCCAGTGAAAGAGAATTCGTCGCTTTAGAATTTCCGCGAACATGCGGTAGTCAATTGATGGAAGTGGGATGCAGATACGAATCCAATCGTCTGGTTAAACTTGCCTGGTCGAGACTTGAGACAATAGCTAAATTTGCATGGCAAGCGATCAATCGGGCAAATTTCAACACGACAATGTATGAGAATCTTATAGATCGTTACAACAAACAGATCAAACAAAATTACACGGAGGACGCCATTGCCTGCGAGTGGTTGCAGGATAATTTGAATTATACAGTGACGAAATGGATGCCGGGCAATTCAGGAAAGAATGCCCTGACGATAGGTGGAATATTTCCGATGTCCGGAACTCTCGAGGCGGCTTCATCGGTCGCCGTTGCTGCTGCTATGGCGCGGGATTCCATAAACGGTAACAACACGGTACTCAGAGATTACAATGTGACGTTGGGAGCGAGTGATGGACAGTGCAAATCCGACATGGTAATGAAAGCGTTTATCGACTACATAGCGCATCATGACTACAAGCAATTGATCGGTATACTGGGACCGGCTTGTTCGGAAACTGTTGAGCCTCTGATCGGCGTGTCGAAACACTACAAGACCGTCATAATAAGTTACAGCGCCGAAGGCTCGACTTTCAACGACCGTACAAGATATCCGTATTTCTTTCGTACTATCGGTGAAAATCGGCAGTACAAACACGTCTATTTGAAACTGTTGATGAGCTTTGGATGGAAAAGAGTAGCTTCGCTCACTGAAGATGGACAAAAGTACACTGAATACATATCCCACACGCAGGATCTTTTGAGGAACAATGGAATCAATTTTATCGCCAACATCAAGTTTCCGAGGGAAAGGGAGAGAAGCGAAATGACTCAGGTAAAGAGAACTTTATAGGTAAAAACATGTTTACAGAAACTTTTAAGAACTATCGTCTTAAAAGCGTGAAATGCGATGTTTTTCCAGTCTTTAGGCATAATAACAATGGTGAATCGTTAAGGATCTTTCTTGAAAAACATAAAATAAGAAAATTGCAAATTCTCGAGATGATTATTCATAGAACTACTATTTTTTTTCAGTATCTGCAAGATCTGAAGCAGAAACGAGCGAGAATCATAATAGCCGACGTGTATGACGTAGTGGCTCGCCAGGTGATGTGCGAAGCATACAAATTGGAGATGACTGCCTCTCAGGTAAAAACATTATCGATGAATTCCATTTGCCAACCTTCTTTATCAGCGAATTTCTTCGATCTTAAAGTTGATCTCTCAATCTTGAATGGGATTTTTTTTATTCAGGGCTATGTCTGGTTTTTGAATTTGTGGCTTCGTCCGGATTGGTACAACACTGATTATTACAACACTCAAGGTGAAAGCGTTCCTTGCACCACCGTCGAAATGGCCAGAGCTATAAATGGTCATCTTGGCTTGTCGCACGCTTATTTCGCTCCCGACAACGCGATAATGCAAGAAGGAATAACCGTTCGTCAGTGGCGCGACAAATACGAACGTATCTGCAAAATTAAGGATCAGCCACCGTCGAATTTTGCCGGATATGCATACGACGCCATGTGGACATACGCTTACGCTATGGATCTTCTTCTCAAAGAGAATCAAAGCTATGTCTTCGATTTGCACTCTTATCACACCGTCAATAGACTGAGTGACATCATAGCTGCGACGGACTTCAACGGGGTAAGAATTTCCGAGAAACATGAAATTATTACAATCGGTGGAAAATGAACGCCTAACGAACAAATGAGACTACGAACCCTAAGTCCGTATTCTCTTCGATCGCGTAAACTTCGCTTATTGCGCAAATAAGTAATGTGAAATGATGTTCTCGATCAGGTATCCGGTAGAATAAAATTCGTTGGCGGTCCGTCTCGCGTTTCCGTGATCACGATAGTCCAGTATATCGACAACACGACACGTACCGTCGGAAATTTTTATCCAAACATATCGGAAGCAAACAACGAAGTGGTCGGCGGAACTTTGGAACTTAACAAAACGGCTATAGTATGGCTGTCGAATGTTTTACCCGATGACGGCACCGAAGAGCCGGTCAAATGCGTGCTGTCGGGACTCGCTGATCTTCTCGACGTCAATTGCGACGTCGCTATCGTTATCGTCAATATCATTGGATTTGGACTTTTAGGAGCCGTTCTCATCACTGCATTCATCATCGTTAAGAGAAAGTAAGTAAAAAAAAATGAAGGTCCCTTTTTTTTTAATCGGTTTTGCACATTTATTAAAATAAATGTATTGATATAGAAAAAAAATTAATCAATAAGTTTATTACGATAATAACTGATGTATTTTGTTGTTCAGATACGACGAAAAGGTGCGTCAGCATGAGAAAGTTATGGAGTCCTTTGGCTTGGATCCTCGACAGACAACCTCCGGTTTAGACAAATGGGAGATACCGCGTGATCGCGTTGTGCTAAACAGAAAATTGGGTGAAGGTGCATTCGGCACGGTTTACGGTGGCGAAGCTTTCTTCCCGGAGAAAGGTTGGCTAGCCGTTGCCGTCAAAACCCTAAAAGGCGGCAGTTCCACCGAAGAGAAACTCGATTTTCTCAGCGAAGTCGAGGTGATGAAGAGATTCGAACACAAGAATATAATAAAGCTTCTCGGTGTTTGCATAAAGTGTCCGCCTGTACTGACTGTTATGGAATTCATGCTGTACGGCGATCTTAAAACTTATCTACTCGCCCGACGGCATTTGGTCAATGATCAGAGTTACGAAGACTCGGACGAGATATCGAACAAAAAACTCACCGGTATGGCGCTCGACGTCGCGCGAGCGCTGAGTTATCTCGCACAATTGAAATACGTTCACAGGTAAGAGAGTGAAAGAAAGAGTTATGAAGATTTTCCTCATTTTGTTTACAATTTTCAACGAAAAATGGACCATATTTAATGAATTTACTTTGAATTTCGCAGAGATGTCGCTTCGAGAAATTGCCTCATAAACGCCGCGAGAGTCGTCAAACTCGGTGATTTCGGAATGACGAGACCAATGTACGAAAATGACTATTACAGGTTTAATCGAAAAGGTCAGTAAGAAATTTCAAAATTAAAATAATATAGATAAATGGCGGCTATTGGAAAAATAGCTGATTCGGAATTGCAAAATCGAAAAAAAAAAATGTTTCGGAAGACATATTTTCATATATTTTTCATTGTATGTTTCAGCAGGAATGCTACCAGTTAGATGGATGGCACCGGAGTCTCTTGGTCTCGGAATCTTCACTCCGGCATCGGACGTCTGGTCCTACGGGGTTCTTCTTTATGAAATCATAACATTCGGCAGTTTTCCGTTCCAAGGCATGAGCAACAATGAAGTTTTGGCTTACGTTAAGGCTGGTAACTGTCTGGTTGTTCCCAAAGGCGTCAAAGCGCAATTGTAAGTTGATTTTACCCCCGGGAAGCAATCCCAGTAAATCGTATTGTTTATCATTTTTAAAAATTCTCCATATTTGTATTTGTTTCGTGATCGATGCAGGGAAGGATTGATACGTTCCTGTTGGACTGTGGATCATACGAAAAGGCCGACAGCGCCGGAAATCGTCGATTTCCTTGCGACAAATCCTCGCGTCCTGTGTCCCTGTCTCGACGTTCCTCTGGCGAGTGTGCAACTTGAGAATACCGGACAAATGGACTTTCAACTACCGGAGAGTATTCGAAAGTTCTCCATGTCGTTATCCTGGCCGTTGCAGCAACAGCGTCCGCAAAACGCTTCGCCTCTCGCTGCGCTTAACGGCGCGATACCCACGACGACACCGCTCGTCGATATAAATCTTGATAACGAGATAAACGGCAACTTGGACGTTCTTTTGGGTGTACGAAACGGTGATCAGGACATATCTCTTCCTCTTTTGCCGATTTCAGACTCGCGTTACGTGAAATTACAGAAAAATTCACCAACGTCTCCAACGAGTCGTGAGAACTTTCCTAAGTACGTGAATATTCAGCCCGGTGATTCGACGTTATCAACGACGACGGTGACAGACGAATCGAGTAGCATACAGATGGAGGAGCAAAGCTCGATGCTTGACGATCGTACGGGAAAACAACCCGAAGACGATTCGTTTCTCTGACGTCGGAGTTAGTGAACAAAACTCGAATAGGACTCGAGTAGTTTCACACACATAGACAAACTCCGCGTCGGGAGATGTTCCCCCGAATGGATTCAAAGCTAAACGAGAGCTTCCGGCGTCGATGCTTATTACATCGTTGAGGAGTTTTGCGTAGAAAAGGTAACACTCCGGACAAAGTGACTCAAGCAGCACGTTTATTCGTCCAAAGCCCGCAGAAGGGGAACGGCAACAAGATGATTTGAAACTCATCTTGGAATAAATCGCACCGGATTTAGGGCCGCGAGTGTCGTATTTTTTTTTTTTTTTTGTTTTAAATGAAAAAGTCTATCTATAGATTTTTCTGAAGACCGACCGTCGCTCGCGCGAGTAGAGGGAGGAATGAGACTGCTAATAAAGGGATTTTGCACAAAAAAAAATTAAAATCCCGCAAAGGAGAGTCAAGAAGACCGACTATGCTGAAAAGTGTACATCGCACGCTGACACGCGCCCGTTCTCGCTAAAAAATACGAATATTCTTTCCATAATTATACATTTGTTTTGTTTTTTTTTTTTTCAAAGCCCATTAAGAGGCTTATAGACTGAATCATCGTCTCACATTCGAGAATTCAAAGATTTTAATCGAATAATTACGAGAACTTCCATTGAATTCCACATTCAGACCTCCTGTCTTGACGAAGGAGTTCACAGCTGAGCTGCAATACAAGTTCGAGACAATTCGGACCATGACGTACGAACTTTTGATCGCAAATATATATATTTTGTATGTGTAGAGAGAAAAAAAAATTGTGGAAATACAATGTAAACTCGGTACATGCAATCGCGATTCTCGATGACAAAAAAAAAATACAAAAAAAAGACGAAAAGAATAACAACGTTCCGTACTATCGTACAATTGCTCATACGAATAGCTGAATATCTACACGCTACGCATATACCACAATTGTTTTCCGCAGACAGAGAGAATTTATTATTTAAAAATTCTTTCTATAGTTTTTCAATGAAAGACAAAGAATAACGGCGCTTTCGGGACGGAAGCATTGCTTGCCACTCGTCATGGCTGTGATTACATGCCGAAATCTTCGTAAGGTCTAGTCAAGGACTCCTTGGACCATTCGCGCAAACTAAACTAGAAAAACCAAGGAGATTGGAGGATTTCTTTTTTTTTTTTTTCTTCATTTTCTAAAAATGATACTATTTATTTTTATATTATATTTCGTTCGTCGGCTTGAATGGTATGAAATTCCAATGAAGCAGATAAAACTACGCGTTATTCTAGTTGATTCTTTTAGCACGTAATTTTGAATATGGAAAGACACTGTTATATATTTATATTTATCGATAAAATTTTTTTTTTTTTTTTTTTTTTTTAGGTCGATAGACGAAACTCTTTTTTCTTTTCTTTTCTCCTACGCACTACTAGTCCAGCTTTCGTTAATCTCGTCACCCACGAATATTTTTCTCGATCAATAAATCGAATTAAGATTATGATGGATAAATAAAATGTAATTATTTGTAGAAATAAGAGAGCACACGCGCGGACGCATGCTATATGTATATTCCCAACAGGATATAGAAGTGCGATGCGCGCACAGTAATTCTTAATTGAATTTTTCCAGTAAATCGATACCGATTTGTTTTTAACGTTTAAAATGTAAGTGCAATCAGCGTAAAAAGCTTTGATTAAGAAAAAAAAAAACACAAAAAACAATGTAAGATACCGCGGATCAGAAGCGGACAGGATACATGTTACAAAAAATGTATATAACAGCCGAGTTCCTTATTATTTTAAGATTTATTGCGATGAAGGAAGGCTTTTTTTGTATCATTTTCAAAAAACACGTGACGAATAAACGTTTTCGTTGATAAAGATTTTTATTTTATTTTACAATTGCGATTAAAAACTGTTTGCAATAATACTTTTATAATTTGTTGAAGAAATGTGGTAAAGACTCAGTCGGTAACAAATCGCCTTTCGTATTTTTTCCGAAATGATTGCCGTGATAACCGGAAGCAATTTAGGTTTTTCGTAGTCACTAAATAGATGCGCATGAAAATCTAATTTGCTTTTGATTAAACAATCAAAAGAAAACAGGGAAGGCGATTGGTTACCATCGAAGCATTTCGGAGCAACCGTACTACGTGCCTTCAAAGCAATTCTCGGATCAAGCGTTGACCGATCGAGTGAAACATCTATGCCGGATAACATTCCGCTAACCATCAGCTGAGAGCAGTTATCCAACTGCGGGAATATCTGCTATATCTACTGTCGGTAAGTCAGTTTGCAGCATATTAATTACATCAAAAAGACTGCATGGTTCTTCTAGTATTCGAAGGATGTCGCCACTATGGTCTTTTCTTGGTGAATATTACAATAATTTAAACTGTTCCGTCACAATTTTCATTATTAATAATTTTGTAACTCGTTCACTCGTAATTTAATTTCGTTGCAAAATTGCTCTAAATCCATTAATTTACATCGCGTTCACTATAATAACTTTCCCGTACCGACACATTAAATTTACATTTTTTTTACAGCGTCGATGTTAGAATCACAATTTTTCTTTACAGAAATCCACCAAATTACAAAACTAATCTTACAAAGATTTAACGCGTAAGAATTTTGTTATTGACGATCCAAAGGAAACGAGATATTTTCCTATCGCATAAATAATATTACGCGGTATCCTCTATATTTCCGCGTTCTCCAGTAGATTTTTTCATTTTTTTTTCAAAATTATTCCAACGTCCCACGCATCATTTATAAGCGAAGTCCGATTCCATGTAAACGCAACACTTCACGTATGAATACTTGGCAGCATATTCCCGGAGTTTGAATCCCACAGTAATGAGATCGCTTTCTTCTTCCTCCTCAACGGTTCCGCATAATAATAGTTATCCAACCCGAGTAATTTATTTAATCGATAAACATCGCAACAATGTTACGACGACAGTGTGTGTCGGGTAATCGTCTTTCGTACCCCGACGATAAAATATACCATTCGAGGGTGGGTGCGGGGATATTTTCCTTGGACTCGACAATGACCGCGTAACGAGCCGATAATTTCGCCTACCGTACGAGGGCCCGAGCCGATGAGCCGTTTATACATTCGACATCTTAACGCTAAAAGGACTTATCAGTTGTTGCTTACACAACGCTTTTGCGCCCTTAAGAAATTGGATCAACGGATATACACGTTTTGTAAGCGCGCGTGTGACTACACGGGCGTCGGTGTTCTCCCGGTGTTTACGTAGTCATTACGTTAGCCAGGCTTCGTCTCTAGGCCAGTGAAATGGATGAAGATAACATCTTTACCTTATAGCGAACGCAGCTGCAGGGGGTCCGGAGTGAGCATTTCGCGTCGTATGTATAAACGTTGCGCACATACACAGTTAAATGTTTAAGCTTTTGTATGATACATCGAAAGTCTCGTATGTAAGTAGGAAACACGTATATGCCGGGGATACACTGTTTCTGCTGCCGCTTCGTAACAGGTAGTAACTACTTGGAAGTAGTAAGTGTACGTTGTACACAGACTCTTGTCTATATGTGTTTCTTCCACGGGGGCCATGGTAAAACCCCGCTGTTCTCGTTCACGGGTCATTATAATGTTGAACGATTCGTAAGAACGAGTCTGGGTTACGAACGGTTGGCCTGTTGTGTATATCGCGGCACGGGGGGCTACAACCGCCTGGGCGCGCACCAGCCTATGCTAGGAAACTCGGTTAAAAGATAGTTAAACGAACTCGCGCGCGAAATAACTTACAGACTTGTATATTCAAAGTAGCAGGAGGGCAGATATAAAACGCGTGAGGATTGGCTCGAGGTATGCTATGGGCTTCGTTAATAATATATCCGTGCGAAAGATCATATATCAGGTGGGCAATATAACGAGGCGTACACGCGATGAGGTTTGAAGAGCGAATAGTAAATTTAGAAGGAAGCAGGAAAAGCTCGAGAATTATGAGTTTCCGGAAGTCATTTTCCGCGATTTTTTTTTTTTTTTATAATTTCAATAATTTTAATGACGACGAAGTTGTATTAAAGAATAAACACCTAAATATATGATTAATTTTTCAAATTTGCAATTAGAAACAAAAAATTCGCGGCGTTTCTGTTCGTATGTGTAAAAAAAAAAAAATCATCTTTGGTTGTTTCGTGTTGTAATTTTTTTTTTACAAAATAAAATAACAATAAAAGAAAATGGTTTCAGAATATTATAGAATAAAAAAAAATGCCTGAGAGAAAGGAACGAAAGTTCGATAACTCGTATAGTTCGCACGAATCTTCGTGCTTTCATAGCACGGTGAATTTTGCTAATTCTCTTATAGCCGTAGTTATTGTCGTACGCGGAAGGAATCTTCCAGACCGAGCTGGTCGTTCCGACGGACAATTCGAGTCTCGCATGGAAGAGATGCTATCCGCACGGTGTGGTTCGTGCGGAGCCGTCGCGTTGCGTGTTTCCATTCAGCGAATTTTAATACATACCTATGAAGTTCAGACGATAATAATTTCTAAACATAAACTCTACGAATCAATATCGCGGAATTATATTGGAAAAATCTATCGATCGACAGTGTTCGTTATTAATATACTTTTATAGCTTTTTTTACTCTCATTTCAATATTTCTGCATCTCGTTTTACGCGATGTTTCGTGGAATTTGCTGATTAAACTTAGTCTCGAGACTACGAGACGAGTTCACAACGTGTTATATTCGGACAGAGCAGCGGCGTGTTCTTCATTAGTCCAAGAAATTAGTTTTACACGTGACGCCTGTACTTCTTTAGCGTTTTGAATATACGTAACGTCGTATAACACGGACGCTTGAAACGCGACGCTGTGTTTATCCGTGCCGGGAGGGCCCGGAATCCTCAGCGAGATCTTTTAGCCGAGCTAAACTCTCGCGAGTACGAGAGTCTCTCGGGACTCACGACTGTGTGGTACAGAGAGCTCGGCGCGGGGGGCCGTAGGTCGCGGATTTATGAGCGGCCGCCTTTTATGCGCTGTTTGAAGAAGAGCCGAGATGGTCGAGACTTGATTATTTCCTAGTCTCTCAAGCGCTCGCGAGAGAGAGGGAGAGACTTTACGTTTCAATTTAGCTTCTTTGGTGATCTCTAACCGACCCTTATCCCTCGCGTGTACGTACGTATGTACGAAATATTTTCTCGTATAATAATGATAGATAAACAGATCGAGATAAACGATTCTTATTAAATCAATTTGATTTTCTCTTCCATACAGTACAAAGAAGCTTAATGTGACCAAATTGGAACAAACATCACAAATCAGTTGCATGGGGTCATCTACCGCTAAAATTAAGATCTATCGAGATAAAAAGTTCAACAAGGATAGAGTATTACCGATCGGTGATCTCTATGAAATTCGATGAGAATCGATCGTACAATCAAAATTTTGTACGATTTTGAATTTTTCAAATTTTAGTAGAAATTCCTATATTTTCGATATATCTTTGAAATTCGTAATATTTATGAAAATTTCTGAACACTGGTACGATAAAATAATTTTATCACCAAAAAAAAAAAACTATTAAAATAATAACTCTAATAACCCGCAACAGTAATAATAATATTTTTATAATAATTTTCGTTGTATATTCGACGCGTGATGAATATCCGAAAGCATACATTTTTATTAAGATGCATAAATATAAATGCTATACGTGTGCATTATCATTAATTCGAACGATAATAAACACAACAATTGTTCACGATTCGCGTTGGTCGAATGAGAGACAATAACAGGCAATGGGTAACGATCGAATCACCGATTGTGTAATTGTAATTAAGGCAATTCTGTAATCGCGAGTATCGAACGTAATTAATGAAACGAATCGTGAGCTGACGCGCGCGCGCTATCCGCGACTATGTTTCGAGGTTAGGGCGTGTATCAGATTTTCGATCGATGGGATATTACACGCTGTTGGTATCGGAATATGCGCACAACAGTGTATCGGCAATACCGTAGTCGAGATTTGTACACACGAAAGCGTATTGGACGGATCGACTGCGTTCGCCGGTGGGCCGCCGAGGCACCCGTGAGTAGGCGCAATTTGCTTTATTGCTTCTGCAATAATTCCGGATCACCTAATTAGAGACGCCCGTTCGCTTCTGGTTTACATCGTGATCAGCAGGAAGCGAAATCTCTCTCCACACAGTGCTGCGCAGAACGAGACTCGTTCCTTCGAGACGTGAATACTATGCATTGGTTACAATAATTCGTAAGTTGTTTCGATCGTAAAAACAGCAAAAATTTTCGTAACGATTTTTTTTTAAATTTGTGACATAAAAAACCAGCAGTTTTGCGTTTTATCGGTTATTCAGCTTTTGAAACATTAAATTATAAAACTATTATTATTATCATAAAATAATTAAAATATTTTTATCCCCATTTCTATCATTGAGGATTATAATTTTTATGTCTATTATTTAATGGAGCGTAATTGTTGAATGTGAAGGTGAAAAAGTACGGTAACTTGCGTCACACGCGATTCAATATCGACGGACAACATACTATTATATTCGCTCGCTCCCGCCGCGGTTCATTGTTACGAACTATCTACAATGCGAAATGATATAAATTATAAATATGCAATGCATGTATGAAAGATAAGATATCGCAGATTAAAGTTTCGAATCGATATATCCGA
Organism: Buathra laborator; assembly: GCA_934046635.1. NCBI lineage: Eukaryota > Metazoa > Arthropoda > Insecta > Hymenoptera > Ichneumonidae > Buathra > Buathra laborator. Next base: position 14,210,067 of record OW203898.1, on the reverse strand, counting down.
CTGCCAGGTGCGGACCTGCACAGCAAACACGCGGAACTTTTTTTTTCTTCTATTTTCGCACATTTTTTTCTTTACACACGACAGCATTCAATTTATCTCGATGAAATATTGAAAAATATGATTATTATTATTATTTTATTTAAAAATATTTTTCACCATTTTGTTTTTTTTTTTTTCGTATCGTCGAAAAATTTCATGTAAAAAAAAAATACATCGAAACCAAGAAGTCAGCAACTTCGGCTGCTGGTAGCGAATAAGAAAAAAATCGTCCGAATGGATTACTCTCGAGACGGTATCAAACGCGAAGGAAACTATGCTCAGTTCGAAGTACCGCACAACGCGAGTCTGGACCATAAACCAAACGATAGAGAGACACACACGGTACTCCTCTCCCCGTGAAGAAACAATGGACCAGCCGTAGCCACGGATCGTAAACAATTCTCTTATCAGCAAGTCGTTAGCACTGAATAATAATTTTCAAGTATCCCCTCCCCTCCCGCGCGCCCCTCCCGCCCCTTGTGTCTGGGGCGGCCTTTGCCGGGCTATAGCTACCGTCGGATTGTCTCGCTTAACACTCATACTGAACTTTACGCTTACGAACGGGTGTGCATACGTTTTCGTTTATGGATAATACACGCCGAGAGGGGCTCCGGTGTATACGGTTTGTATCTGAAACCCGACAGAGGTACGTCCGGTTGGCTATCGGGGCCTCACGGCGACGTGAATACAAGGCGGGAGCACCACTCACCGAATAATATCTATAATGGGATCGGTTACATTTGATTTCGGGCTCTCTGTCTCTCGAAATCACTTTGCCCGGTAACGTAGCCTAGTATACCGACCCCGAGGAACAGAATTCAAGTTTTTACGAACAGAAACGCCCACGTGGGCTTTATCCACCTATAAATACCTAAATAGCCGCTTGCATACTTATTGTATTCCGATTGCTTTGGTTACAAGACGAAGAAAAAAAATGCCGCGTAAAAAAAAAAAAAAAAAAAAAATAGTCGAAGAGACAAAGTCCGGAGAGTCATTGAGTCAAAGAGATACGTGGAGAATCGACTAGAAATTTAATTAACATTATCTCGGTGTGTATATATAAATGATAATCGGACGAAGAAGATTGATATTGCCGTTCAGACTCACCGAAGATTATTAACTAATGCATAGGATAAGCGTGTCAGAAGTACCCTCTCGGTACATTATAAAATACCTTAGACGCACTTGATGCGTGGGCTCTCGTGAGGTTCCGTGCAAAGCTGCGCGCACGCATGGATGCGACGTTGCGGCTTGCGGCAACAGGTGTCTCACGGCTCGTATATAAAGAATGAATTATTCTTATTACTCGTAAAAGATCTATGAGACTTGAGCGGTGAATAATCGTTTCAATGAACTAAGAGTTGAGTGTAATGACGGAAAAAAATAACTTTTTTTCTAATTACGAATTGAATTTTCGTATGAAATGGTAAATTTCGAGTAAAGTTGCATTTTTTTTTTTTTTTTCGTGCACCGAATTGTTGTATTATTAACTCGCGCCTTCGATCAACGGGAAAAGGGCTGCGATGAAAAAATAATTTCATTATCGATCGAATTATTGATAAGCAATAAAGAAATCGTTTGCGATATTGCAGTTCAACTACTGCTGAAGTTTCTTTAAAATTTCGAATGTAATATAATATGAATGAAGACAATCTCCGGTAGATAATGAGATAAGTTTCTGAATGGCCAACGAGAACTTTATTTTCATTCTTTAACGAGAGAGGCTCGATGCACATGCAGAAGTTCAGACTATGAAAGTGTTTTCTCTCTACGCATTCGCTTCATTGTTTCTCACACCTTTCCATTCGCTCTCGAACGCCAAGGATTACGAGGATGAAACAAGAATAGATGAGAGAAGATTTGCGAAGGTGGTCGGGGTGTCGGGGGACCGTAAACCTTACACCGTAAACTACTCATCACGAATCGGAGAGAGAGAGAGGGAGGAAGAGAGCGAAAGGTAAAGAAGGGCAAAGAATACGCGTGGGCAGTGTTTGCGTCTCGCGGGTCCTCGGGGGTGTCCCATTGTCGTTATGAAAATTACAGCGTAGTCCGTCGTTGTGCGGTGAATCCGACGAGAAAAAAAAAAAAAAAACCCCTTTGCAAACGAGACACCAAATGCAATGAGCAAAGAGCGCAGCAGTAGTTCCCGCCGTCCCGATTCTCTTCCGCGATGAGAAACTATATACATACTATAAACATAATACAGAGATAGATAACGTGGGTAACGTTTGAGGCGCACGTGACACCGGTGTATTCTGTAGGTTCGCAGTCACGTAAGCGTCGCAGATAGAAGCTTGGCGCGCAGGACCACGCGCGAGATAGTAAGTATTCGAAGAAGATGAAACTCCGCGAAGATGAGAGCTCGAACTCCTCTTATTACCGTCCGAGCGCGTGCCACACGGACACTTCGCGATCGTTATATAAGCAGACCTGCTAAGTTCGAGTTAATAATAATAATGATAACAATAATAATTTTAAACAAATTTTTTCAAAATAATGAAAAATTTGGTAATTTTAATGTATTTTTAAAAAGTTATTTTTAATAAATGTTTCGTAAATTTACAGGTTACGAATTATTATTATTCGCGTACATTAGATTTACAATGATTTTTTACGGTGTATAATGAGAATAGACTGGTTGACCTAAGACCATGCGAGTGCGAAAATGGACGCTTTACTTCCGTGATGTGAGATGATTGTTGAAGTTGAATTACAGGCCGGTAATTACAATGCGTCTCTCCCACATAGAATATTCTCGTCGACACTCATCTAAACGACGCGCGGAGCCCGAACTTCGCATAGTCGTATAAACCCCGCGTCACAATATGTCAGTCCCCGTCGTCGCTTGTCCCGCAATGCGGGAAGTCGTCACCGAGCGAACACCGAGGCCTTCGAGGCAAAGTATAATCCCGGCGCGCTCCGCAGCCCACTGTCTCCGATCCTAATTAAGAAAACTTAATGGCGCCGGTTATACCTCCATACAGTTCTCGATGGGCACAAGAACAAGCTGCGCATTCGTTAGCAGAGGGGAGGGAAGTGATAGAGGCTGAACCAACCTATACGCAGTGGAGAACACAAACGATATGAAACGTCTAGGTAGCCGGAAGTCGAGGATTAGTAGCAGACGAAAAAGACGCCCTGATGACAGTACATTGAACCACAGAAGCGAAGAGGAAAACAAAAACAACGACAAAGGATCAACTTAGAAATGTCTAAGATAGAAAAATTGGCACTTGTTATAATACTAAAATTTTCTTTCCACTCCACGCTATGGAACGTTCATTAAAAATCGTTTTAAGTTTTTTTCAGCCAAAAATAAACAAATAAATCAATTTCATCACAATATTCCTACAGGGATTCGAATTTCGAAAGAAAAAAAGGCATCGGAAGAAAAAGCTTTGTTTTGATGGAATTTTAGTTTTTTTTCGATATTTTGATAAAAATGTGTTGAGAATGTTCCAAAATGTCGAAAAATCGTATTAAGAAAAAAATTTAGTGAAAATGGGTCAAACCATTAAAATTTTATCCGATTGTAATTTTTTTCAAAAATGTCGCCTCACACGAAAATCGGACATTTTTTAGGTTATATTTCTCTGATTGGATTGAATAGAAAAAAGATACAAATCAAATTTGCATGTTACTCCGTTATTTTTATTTCATTGATGTTACAAAGCTTCCCGTATGAGGAATCTAAAAATTTGTTGAGTGACTTTCCCATAAATTTCATTCGCATTTAAAATTATTGAAGATCAACGCGATAATGCGTTTTTTTTTTTTTTTTTTCAAAGTCACTTCCACGTCAAGCTTAGAGTATATTTTATATCGCTGCACGCAACTAGAAGCTATGAGGGCACCTGTCGATTATACATGTCCTGCTGAGGAAAGATGGAAAACACGCAACTATTATCCGCATGTCGCCGGTTGCCCTTGACTCATACTGCGCAGGGATCGTCAATTGCAGTCGCCACATCAACGTTGCATAAACATGGCACAGCATATTGTCATCGTTGCATCGACGACAGCTCACATCAAAGTTTCGCAGTACAAAAAAATTCCGACTGATTACTTACGGATACTCGACAAATTACGCTGTGCAATGCAGCCAAGTGTATCAGCCGTTTTTTTCGTAATGGTAATCGCGAAAGCATCCGCGTCAAATATTATCGTACGAACTTCTAATTCGCATCAACCCTTGGAACTTATCAACGCGGTGGTGAGAACGCTTTTTTTAAATCTTTATTTGCAATATTACGAAGGAAAAGGCGAGGAATGCATGAAAACTATCAAACGCCTTCCAGGTGAACATTGTAAAGACATGTTATGGCGAAACGGAAAACACTGTCGGAATTGTCGGCAGGTCGGGCACAACTCTCCTCAAAGCCTTATGGTCCGAACCCGCCATGTCAGTAATTTTGATCGACGACATTACGAAGTTTTCGAACGACATGCGACAATTCCCAACAATACAAGTTTTCGTGATCGAAATGTTAACTTGGTTGGAATTGCAAAAAAAAGGGATAAGTCTGTACCGTTTGGGATGGTGGAATCCGAAAGCATCTTATCTCATATTCGACGGATCATCGGAATCGAAGAAATTTGGACGTTGCGCAGCCGACAAAGATGATTTTGTTGGACGTATGACTAACATGTTGAACGTGAAAGTTTTGTGCCTTCGGTATACGAGGGAAATCGATATTTTCGGTTATAGTTCTTTTGCCTATAAACCGACATCGCCTTGGGAGTTGCATCGAAATTTGCAAATCGTGAGACCCGTCAAAACTCGTGTATTTGTGTTTAGGCGTTCGTATCAAGACGATGATAAATTGTGTGTAAATCCGAACTTTAAGAAGACAAAAAATAGTACGGAAAACTCCGACTTTGTCATTAGTTCGGGAGAATCCGATTAAAAACCAAAGGAAGGAAGGATTGCCGTGTGAAACACGTGTAGAATAATTATTCCAGATAAGAAGCGTCAGAGAAGATAGGAGTCATTATGGGATCATTCTAGTGTGACGGGACAAAAAATACATGATTTTCACGATTTTTTTTTCAATGGATAAAATACGGTAATCAGTCTGATATTTTCATGTCAAATCAAAGCACTCATGAAGAACAGAAAAAAATTTTCAAACGTTTGTAAAAATGTTGATTCCATTTTTTTTTGGGCGGTTGAAAATGACTTGTAAAAAAATTGTCTCCTGACTCCGTACACTCCTGTAATCGTAAATATTGTTTAAAACAAAATTTGAAAAAAGATTATTAATTAGTATGAAAGCCGCTATCGCGCTATGGAGAATTTTTTTTTTCGATCACAATTGACAAAATGGCGGCGTTTTGAAAAAAAAAAAGTATCGAATATCGCCTTTTTTTTTCGAGTTTTTCGTTAAAAAAAATATAAAGATTTAAAAATAAAAAAAGCTCCCATAGTAAGATAAAGAATAATGTGAAGAATGTTGTGTTAAAGTTTGAAATGGATAGCTTAAAAACTCTTTCTTGTGGAGTGTAAACCGTGTACACCGAGTGTAAAAACGTCCCAGAACGTCCCTTAACTGTTACTTCACAATTTTTTGTGAATACAGTTCCTTCATTATAATCCTTCAGTCGGCAGTATTTAGATTTTTGGAACATTTTTTTAATTACATCCGTTTTAAAGAAAAATATTGTCCCGTTATTTTGCTCTCGCAGCCATGAAATACATGAAGTGACGTCTACGTCTAGTCTTCGAAAGAAAAGTTTTGTCAATTTCGTAATTTTTTGCATTTCATCAATTTCAGTCCGAAATATACACGATTTGCCGTTAGTAAACGACCCGAGTTAGCGAATGTAATCACAATGCAAATATTAAATAAATGGATATCATTGTAAGTAAATGAATCGATGTATTTTTTTTTTTTTTTTTTTTTTCATATAATCGTATATTTCAATAAGAGTTACTGACGCAATTGTGATTGGTACTTAATTTTCAACACTACGTTTTCCGGGATCGATACATTTGTTTTGGAGTATAAAAAAATTGTTATACGCGTAACAACCGAAAAAAACGGAAACTATTAAAATTTTTATGATCAGTCGAAAAATTACATTTAAACATACCAAGTGCAAGAGGAAAGTGTTACAAACACACAAGTTATACGCACACATACAAGTATCAAGGAGGGATTAGCATATTGTGATCAAAGGCACGTGGGCCACGTAGGGTAAAGCTATAATGAGTGCCGGTTATGCATACGATATCTCTGGCTCTCGCCAGTGACACCTTCTTCTTCTTCTTCATTTCTCGCCTTCCTCCCCGAGTGTGGAGTCGGCCGAAGTGTGAATCATCGGCCAGCAAGTCGAGAGAACTAGCGTTACGAAGATAAGCGAGAGCGCAAAAGCGCATTCTCTTTTTTTCCGCAGGAAGACGACGACGACGACGACGACAACGACGAGGTGGTATACACGATACGATGCACAATAGATCGTGGGGACGTCGGAATAGTGTGCGTTTCGTTCAGCACCCAGTTATTATAGAAATAAATTATCGTTCTATGTTTTCTTTCTATTCACACGAGACTTTCCGATTTTTTTTTCTTTTCAACTTTTATCAATCGACAATCGTCGTGGGAGAGAAAAGGTTCTTTTCGCGGTCACTTGAATTAATTGCAGACAATAATTCTCGCGTAAATTCATATATATCAACTAAGTATATTGAAAATACTTAAAAATCGATCAATTTTGGAACTTTGGTAAGAAAAATATTTCTATAAATGTTTTTGTACAAAAGGTACTTTTTTTTTCTAACCGAATATTTTTCAAAATATCGATTGATGAAATATACATGGAGGGAAGGATATGATACAATTTATCAAATATCTAGGAAAAATATCGTAAGCCACGTAAACCACCATTGGCCGAAAAGTATGCGAACTATGCGAAAAAAGTAAATATATAAAATATGGTAAAAAAATACGCGTACGTATGGTATGGTATGATAAAATATGCTAAAAATTGCCATAATATCGAACATTTTCGTGATAGATGGCGCCACAATCGAATCTTACCAGGTGACATGGCAATTTCTAGCAGATCTTTTTCTCTGTGTACACAAGAATTCGAGAAATCGTTGACGAAAAAGAATAAACGAATTCCAAAGGATTTACGATGTTTATTAAAGTGGAGTTTGCAAACTGTGAGAGAGTCGGTACATTTGGTCGATCAATCGGGTGCAACGAGCGGTTGAACTGGCACTCGGCTCGACAGGTGTCGGATCGTGCTGTCTATACAAGCGTCGGGACCCGGTGCAACGAGACGGACAAGCTAAGGATAGAGAGGAATAGTGTGGCATGCGATGCCATTGGTGGTGAATAAGGTACAGAAACTCGCGCGCGCAGTACCGAAAAGGTCACCGATATCTCTCGAGGTCCGGGTGCTGTGTCGGGGTTATCCGGGATTGGTATCGGACAGTGAGCCGTGACGACGCCACCGCCGGAGCACCGGAGTAGCAAAACCACCAACTCGACTTGTTTCGCACCTCGTTTCACGTAGTTTTCTAACGTTTATTATATCTACCTGTTTCACGTATATCTCTGGTTGCCTATCCATGTTTTTTGACGATATTTCACTCGTTTAAAAAAAAAAATTCGATCTATTCTAATGTTATATGTCTGCGAACGAAATTTTAATAAAGTAGAAAATGTCATAGACGACAAAGTAACGGTGTCGTATCTTTCCAGGCGTCAAGTTTGTCCCAAATATTCACAAACCTTATCAACGATCTTAAGAAAGTGATTGTATGTACGGACCTTTCACTTAAATTTATTTTAATTTCGAATGTTATCTGATCTGTTATGCCTGTTGTAAAAAATTCTCTAAGAGAGCGAAAGTTTTATCAAACTTAAAAATTTTAAGTTTTTATAAAAAATGTTGTATTTATATATCTGTAAAAGGAGAAATCTGTAAATAAACAATCAATCCATTAAATAATTTAAAAAATTGATTTCATTAGCTCTCATCATTTTTTGAAAAAAAAAAAAAAAAAAACAATCAAATGTTTAATTCGGCTTTCGGACCGCCGGGTAAGTATACCCCCTTAACCTGTTATGTTAAAAAAAAAAGATAATTCTTTTTTAAACACACCCTTCGAGACTATTTGCCAATCGCTTAGATCGCAGGTATAAATCATATCGCGCAAACGGAGACTCAGACGCAGTACATTCGTCAGTGCAATTCAGAGTTTAGATAAGGTCGATGGTGGTTGACGATTAGAGTTATAACGAGTGATTCGTCGTGACGAAATCCACGGGCACTAAGACGTAAATACGCACACGCGCATTGACCCGCGAGAGATCTATCGATCCAACGATCTATTTAATAATTTCGAACCGGATCGTTTCTCTCGCGAGTCGCACGCGAAAAACCGATCAAAGCTTTTCATACATTCGTCTTTCTCTCTTCCGTAACGACGTTTTAACTAGCGATAGATACACGCGCATGCCTCGGCAAAAGTTGCACACGACGAGGTGAGAGAGATCACCGGTGTTGCTTGGCCGGTAAACACCGCGGCGCAACGTACGCGCGCGCGCGAGAGCGCGTACGTGGAGTATGAATGAATGTGGCGCCAAGAGAATGGAGTGCGTCTGATCCGCGGGCCTACGCACAGCACGCGTGTAACCCCCTCATATCTTTCATATAAACGCAAACTCGTGCGAGTTGTTGGCAATACATGTAATACGTATATGAGGATTCGTGATCTCGCGGACAGAAGAGAACGAACGATTTGCGGTCGTATGTGATACCAATCCTTGAGACTACGACTGACTGTGCTTACAGGTCGTGAAACAGAACTCTACCGTCTCGCCACCACTTTCGTGGTGAGCGGTGACTAATTTCGCTCCTCCGCAGCTCGGTACTTATCTGCTTCGCGCGCATTGTTCTCCATTCGTTACGGGACTCCCTCGGAACTTGAAGAGTCACGGAAATAAGATGAACATTACGGAAATCGTTCGTCAATTTTTTTTTAGTTATTCGTTCCATTTTTCGTGCAGAATGTATTATGGTAATTGATAACATAAGTTTTTTTTTTTTTTACTGCAATCGGAGCTTTATATTCGGCGATAACGAAGTGTAATGCCTTTTTTTTTAACTCGTATTTTATGTTTTTAAATAATCCATTTCGGTCAATTTTTTACGGGGTACGAATTAAAAAGTGAAATGTTTCGATTCATAGGAAAAATGAGAAGTTAGAATGACTGTATATTTTTAAAAAACATTAAATACGATCGAAGACTAAGAGACTTGTGTTAATTAGCTTCATAGAAAGACTCTCTCTTCTTCGAATATTATTATACTACAATGGATATCGTGTAAGAGAAGCAACGAAACGTGCGTGACAATGTACAATGAATCAGATACCTCGGACGTGTCACATCAAAGTTGCACGACCGCATGACTAGTCTCAGTTTGCACTCTGCAAAAGAGATATCGATATTATATACCGGTTAGCATTTCGAGGAACGTGCGCGCGTGAACGGCGCTTAAAACCCTCACGGAGATCGGTACTCCCGGTGGCGTGACGCCGATTGATTTAACATGTCGCCTCCGTTACCGATTTATCTCCACCGTGTGACTCGACAGTACAATACCGTGCTTTGTAATCGCAATGTTGAGCCCAAAAAAAAAAAAAAAACACCTCACAAATTTAGTCAATCTTATCGATAATCGAAAAAAATACAGCTAAATAATCTTACAATTTTTTTCATGTAAAAATAACATTTTTTTTCAAATGCAAATTTACTAATTCCGACAAAATTTTTTTCAAAAATCAATATTAATGTTATGTTAATAAATGAATTATTAATTAATTTCGAGTCTGTGAGTGGTACGACCCGGTGAATCATTTTTTTGGGGAAAAAAAAACTGTTCGATCGCCTAATCGAACTTTTTTGATTTCTGATTTTTGATGAGGTATTTAATTTTTGAATAGGATTTTTTTTAGACAAATTTTCGAAAATTTTAAAAAGTTTCTTATAACAGTCTATAATTCCGATAATAATATTGGATAATTTAAAAAATAGTGAATCGAGTTGTTCGAAACATTGAGCGCTATAAATGTAAAGTACAGACGATGCATACCTGCTTCCTGCGTAAAATTGACGAGAGTAAATGAAGATAAAAACATATATTTAGCATATATTTCTAACTCCGAAACCAGAGCCTTGTGCAATTATAACAGGTCGATGTGCTCGAAACAGTGGTAACTCGGAAGCGCGGAAGAAGCTAAGAGCAATTAGAGGGGCGGTCTGCACGTCGGGTGGGCCGTAGGAAATTGAACCGCCTACGCAATATTAACGCGCGCAACAGCGAACTCTCCAGGAGTCACTTTCCACGCTTGAACTCTGTACAATTTCAATACTGTAACAGAGAACACAAGGAGTAACTATGGGACAAGACTCCTCCGTGCGTAATACGAAACACGCGTGTCCATACGCATGTATATGTAATCCACGTATTTCATTACGTTATCCGAACGGCAACGGCGAAGGAGAAGACGGTTCCAATGCTCATTCGGTGCGTATGAATCTCTTCGGAGACTTCACAGTCATCCGTTGGATTCTTCGGTTACTCGCGAGGAGTGCGAAGGAGAGTTTGAAAAAAAAAAAAAACAGAAAAAAAAACGAACAGAATGTATATACCGGTGTTTCTCTTCAAGTACTGTTGCGGTATACGTTATTTATGTGACGTTCCATTACGAACTCTTAATTGTTTGACTAATGTGCAGCTAAGTGCGCGCACGAGGTTCTCCGCCACTGCGACCGCCGACGAGCTGAGCTCCGCGGAGCTTCTTCCTCTCATTCTTCTTCTTATTATTTTTTTCGGCTTTCTCCGTTCCATCACAGGCGCGTTGAATCCTTTCTCTTTCTTTCTCTCGCAAGTTTCGTTGCGGTTTGCGCGCGCAAACTTCTGACGATCTTCCAGTTAAACATTCCGTAGGATCACGAGGAATAGCAGGTTCACTTACAACTTGGATAACTCCAGCCTTGTAAAATCTCTACCGATGCGATCCTAGATGACTCGGCGGAATCTTTCTCCCACATCTAACTAAATACCTGTCTAAGCTATTCTCTGGCGAGACAAAAGATTCCTGAGAGTCTCATTTTAACACTGTATTTCTGCAAGACATGCCGCGGTGTTTATCGGAGGCTCCGGGACTTGAAAATCGATTTTTGAAAAACGAGATTTCGATGGTAATTTAGAAGAGTGGAGGATTTTCGGTGGTTGTTTTTTTAAATGAGAATTAGGTGTTGGGCGATGATGATCCTCGGGTAATAATTAGGAGGTGATATGTATCGATGGCCGTTTTTGGTTCGGAAGAATTATTGAGTTTAATGAGAGTCGATGATGAGGTCAAATTCAAGTTAAATTTATGAAAATTTTGTGTTTTCTTCGAATTTCTTTTATAATTAATCCCGATGATAATACGTTTGTCACTACGACTATATATTGTTTATTTGTGACACACAAATAAATTTCGGCGAAACTAACTATCAAACCTCCTTAAGAAAATGCGTCTTAGTCAGCGACGAGTGTTTTCACACCTGTCTGCGACGCTTCGCAATATTCAGGGACGTTTGCCCGCAGGAAAGTCGATGCCGCAGGTTAAATATTGATCTTGGCGTTGAAAGTTGGAAGAGGAAATTTTTACTTTGTAAATTCTTCAACGTTTCTTCGAACTCGAGGAATATAGAAGCGAATGGAGACGATGTTAAAGAGGAAGATGCTGATGGGAAAGAAGCTGAAAGTACTTTAAACAGCACCTGCCATTTCTTTCCGATGAGTTCGCAAATAATTTTTGATTTTTTTTTAATGGCTCCCTACGAAATGGCGTTTGCGTATTGGGAGCTCAGTGAAGATCGAATCTTAGATTAAACTTCGAGATCGAAACTTACTGACGACTTGAACGTTCAAATTCAAACTCACTGATGGAGATTCACCTCGAGATAGAAGTTGGGTAAGAAAAAAAAACGATTTGCTGGTCTTACAATCCGTCGATAATCTTCCCGTGGCTATCGATTGCCTTTCGAACTTTCGCCCGAGTGGGTGGACGGACTTATTCGTGATCGGTTTTCCCTGGTCGTTTCGGTCTCGCGATCCCTTTCTATTTCAGCTCCCGTTCGGCGTCTCTTTCAATTCTTTATCAACCTCCTTATCCCCAGTTCATCTCCATTTATCTTCGTCTCCAGGCGTGTCTGTTCACGGTGATGTTTCACGCTCTCCCACTGCGCACTTTCCGAGATTTCACGTCGCGCCTCGAGTCCTCTCACTACGTTGAACGGTGCGAAGAGATTTTGCGCAATTCGTTGTCTGTCTTTCCTAGGCGCGCGTATATACTCGGGCGCTGTCCGGGAACTGTTCGCGTCGACAGGTGGGGCCGTGTAGGAAGCTCGTTGTTGTTTATGGCAATACCGAGACTGCATGGAGGCCTCACCCATTATACAAGTCGCATGATGCATTCATTCCAAATGTTGCGCTCTATCCGGTCGTAATTTCACTTACATCAGGGAAAGAAATTCATCGTTTTTTGGATGAAAATTAACAAAAAAATGGGCCGATTCCCTCATTAAAAACATGAAAAGCACCTTTCTGTCTTCCATACTTGAAGGAGAGATTTTTTTATCGTTTATCGTTAATCTGTATGCCGTAAATTTCGTAAAAAAATATTACGTTCGGAGTAAAAAAATCATAAAAAATACATTTTCACTCCGAATGAAAAGTTATTCCGAGAAAAAAAAAAATTAATTTAGAACGACGGAAACTCTAATGCGAAAATTATATCCGGTATTAATGAATGAAAATAACTAATATATTAAGTTTGTTTGTTGTATCGGAGAAGCAGACACCGAGTCTCAACGATTGCCGTTCATATAATCGGTAGTGTTTATACGGTTTGTCTTTGAAGGCGTATCGAGTACCTAAACGATATTGCAATAATAAATACCCTTTGATTACCTCTCGGGATACATGACAAACAGACGTCTCGTGTTCCCCCGTAACTATCTATGAACAAGTATAACACAAATATACTCCGCGCACTTAATACTCGCGTATACGAATCTCCCGTATAGATGTATACCGTGTAGAAATGCTGTATTCTATTTTTTTCCCCAATTTATTTAACATTTTCCAGCATAATATTTTTTATTTAAAAAAAAAAATATCTTGAATATATTTTTTTTATTTCTGATTTTTCACACTGTATAGAAATTTAATTAGAATTAAAAATCAAAAATAAAAACATCGCGAATAATCGAATATATCGAATTATCATTTTTAAAATTTAGTCTTCCGATTAGTCTTTTAAAAAATTCTAACGTCTCGTATTGTAACTTTACGGAAAAAAAAATCAGAAGTGACCATAAGATCGAGATCGTTGTGTTAACATCGTCGTCGACATATGCGGTGTCGTTCGTTGCCCGAGGCATCGCGCAGTGTAACTCTCGATGTATCGGATTACCCGTCGCGCGTGCTTCTCCTCGCGAATTATTACCGACACGTGCACGTATTGCCAGTTGGAGGACATAGTCGCGACACGAGATTCAGCGATGAAGCCAGTTGACGCGCATACACGTAAGCCGTGCAGAAAAAAAAAGAAGAAATGTATTCATACATACGATTGTAAGTTCGATGATCTGTTTCTATCCTCTTTCTTCGACTTTCGGTTTCGCTCCATTCCCTATCATTATTTATCTGCATCTCGTAGCTATCTCTTTTGCTCGGGATCGACACTCGGGACGATCTGCTAGTGGGGATCGGACGATTGGATCGAATGTCCATGCAAAAGCATTCCTGGACACCGACACCTCTCGTTTCATCCTTCATTATCGTCTCTATGTATCTTCGCTGATCTGCTTCCTCTCGCGCGTCTTTTGGTATTCGAGGACATAACGATATATCCATTCGAACGATACAATACGAGTTTTGTATAAAATTGTGTTTTTTTTTTTTTTGTTTCGTTTCAACATTTTTCATTAATGTTTGTCTCTCTCTACCTGCTGCGTCAATGACTGAACGCGACTCGTTCGTAAAATCGAAATCGAAGAAGACGCGGGTGTAGGTATCGCAGATTAAATTCCGAACACAAGGAATTCCATCGTGCGCGCGCGATGATAGCGAGCCTGATATGTTAGTCAGCCTCAACGCGGACGAAGAAGCGAAAATGATTACGCAGTGAACATTTTATCGCCCTTGGGGCGTGTAGACAAATTCTCGTATGACATGCACCAATGTCAACGCCACCGTCTGACGATTATCATTCCCTTGAAATATTACGCAATGTTTGAGCTCATCAAGGCCATCGAAATAGACAATAAGGATTTTAGTGTAAAAAAGAATTCCATTAAATGTAATTTATTTACAACAAAATGTCGTCCCCGTTTTCCAGTTTTTTTTAACCGAATCCGAATTTTTTTTGTTATCGAAAATAAAAATCGTCGTAAATAAAAAATATAATAATAATATTTATTATAGTATAAAATTATTTTTATATATTTGTTATATTTTTTTAATACGATCATTTATCATTTTATAATGAAACGAAGGAATAAATATTCGTTTTTTGAAATAATTTTTTTTGTCGATTTAAATAATAAAATAAATATTTTAATAAATATTGATGTTTTTTTAAATGAATTCAAATGTATTTTTTCACTTTTAAATTTGAATCTTATTACCCGAAACATCGAAATGCATAATTCACCAATCGTTCGGTGAGACAAATCTCCGCGCATCGACACGTATACCAACTTGTCCTTCGTTAACTGTATCGAATTTTCTCTCGAACCTTGAACGCACCTCTCGAAGTATTTGCCGACGAGAGGAGATTTGCCGAGGGTTCGATTTACCGAGAGGGCCTACGTAGCATAATACTGCGCAGACACACAATCCACACCTACATCAGGCTGAACAGTGTGTATAGTATAATAGTGGACGTCGTCGGTCCTCCGCACGCCCGAGATTAGATTACTGTACGCTCTGGAACCCGCGCGGAAAGCTCCCGACGTTAGTCATTCCGCCGTTGAATTTTCTATCTTCGTTCGGCGCACCTCGGGTATAACGCGAGAGACGGTATCACCGATTCACCTACGCAAGCTGCGCCGCGCGTTTACGTACCGTATACAATCCGAGAGGAAGTAAGATAGAAGAAGGTATATGTATATATACCGAAAGCGAGTCACGGGCGTATATTTTACGAGTCCGCCGATAGATCGCTACCGAGAGGAACACAAATGCGATTTCGCAACTTATTCACTGCCTCCGTTCGCGAAACGGACTTCATTCGACGGATACAGAACAGAATAACTATGTTTTGCTTTTGTTTTTCTTTAAAAAATAGATTCCAAAATGCAGTTCCCAAACTTAGAAGATTTAACAATACGAGTTTAAACTTAACCTCGAACTTTAGAAATTCGTAAAAATTCAATTTAAATTAAATTTAATAATAAATTTCATCGTCGACAATAACATGTTTCCATCTTTATAGATCTCATAATTTTTTTTTTTTTTCAAATTTTTATCTCGGTAAGAAAATAAATTAAGAGCAAAATCTGCCATTAAATAATAAAATTATAAATGTCATATGATAAAAGAAAAAAAAATGTGCGCAGTCGAAGGTTCCGAGATGACTATGCGAATAAAAAGAAATTATGTTTAATGATTCGATCGAATGGATGAACAGAGTTTGAATCGATGCTAATATACAGCTCGGCCGATGCTGCACCTGCGTCCAGCAGGTATAATCCGCAGGCAGCGCGTGCCAGTGGCACGGCGTCCGAGACGAACGACGCGCGATGATGAACCGCATCGATCGCAAGACGATCGAGGAAGCTTAGGAGGAAGGGATTTCTTCGTTTCGTATTATAGGCATCCGCTCGATCGAAGGATCGCAGGGTGCACAATGGGCACGACATGAGTCGTCGGATCGGTCCTCGATTGTGTCTCTCCGGGACGCGTGGGCGCGGCTATAACGGTATGCGAAAGCCGCTGCCGTTGTTGCGACCGCGATGCTGCGCCGCTGCGCACAATCGACGAGCGAGAAAGCGAGATACAGAGGAAAGATTTCTTCTCGTAGAGAAGAGAAGAAAAAAGAAGAAAAAAAAAAAAACGAAAACGTGGCACCTCACGTTTATGTGTTTATGTGCATATGCATAGAAGGAAATACATCGCGGTGAAAGTTGGAAAGAGTTGGATGAATGAATGAACGAATGTAGAAGCAAGAGATAGATGGTATATACGTAGCTATATATATATTTATAATATACGTATATATGTATATAGAGGAACCACAGGGAGGATCGACGATTTGAATATCGACGCTGAGGAATAATGGAGACGGATTTCGAGGCGTGGGCGCAGCAGTCAGCGCTTCGTGTCTCTCCGATCGTACGAAAGTGCTTCGTCGAACTGCACCTTGCGATGGAATATAGTTTTCTCGGGGATAGAACAATATAGAGGCACATCGAAAAATAAAAACTGAAGGCGTCGGTGACGAAAAAACTGTGTTTTATGAGAAATTGTGAAGCACCCTTTTTTTTTATCGAATGCAATTGAGTCTAAGAAATCGAAGATGCGCCACACGTGCATTTGCTTCCTCGGTTCACTGCGACTGAATAACCGCAATTGCTTAATCGGCGATGTCGCGACCCCGACGCTACGTTGCCATGGATGTATCGTCGTATACGTTACTAAGCTTATAAAGCTTGTACTTGTCGACGGGAGAGCAGTATTCCATTTGGGAGTGAAAGGATCGGCCTCGTTGAGTAATCTTATTTTTTTTTCTATTCGCAAATCCTGGAATGTTGTTCACGAAAAATCGAGGATGTTTTATCACGTTTTTGTTTCTTCGGCTGCACAACGAAAGCTTCGCGTCGATGGAATGTAAATCTGGAAATGATTTGGGAATTCGGTCGGCTGTGACGATTCCGGTATCGTACGAAATAAAATTGATTCCTCAGATATTCGAGGATTATTTCACGCTCAACGGCGAATCCGGAATCTTCACGAGGGTTTTGAAAAAAACACCGAACGTTACCATACGCAGCGAGAGACTCCGCGTTGACGAGGACCATGCGAGACTTGTCGATGCAAACGGAGTCACGTGCGAAACGACGGAGCACGCGTACGCGGATTCGACGAGCTTTCTCGTCATAGAATTCGATCTGCCGATCGAACCCGGGAATTGCACGTTGGGTTTACAGTACGCTGGCAATATTACAGATGGAATTTACAATTCTTCGTATGTGAACGAGAAAGGTGAAAAAAAGTACGTGAATAGAAAAAACATTGGGAATTTATATTAGTAGTCGTAAAAAAAAAAATTTTACCAAAAATGCAAAAAAAAAAAACTGCAAAAATATGTTCAGATCTGAATATAAAGAATTGCAAGAAAAGTTCAATTTATTTAATATAATTGAGTGACGAAGGAAAAAAATGAGTCACTTTTGATTTACCAAATATTTCAACAAATAATAATTTATATTTATATAAAAAAGGTTTATGTTTACTGTTAGGACAAGAGTTATAAAAGATATAAACCTGATACCATATTGTACAAATATTGTAAAAGGGGTTCTGCCGTTAAATATATAATAATAAATAAATATATTTCGTATTTATTCCGTGATTAAAATTGTAATTCTTTCTACAATTCTTTTTACTGGAATCTGAGAGTTTCTTTACACGACTAAACTACATTGATGAATAAATCAATTACGCGGTATTTTTAATACATTTATATCACGGATAAAATAATGAAATACTTGTTTTGTAGCTTAAATCGAAGGAAAACCTCCCCCTCCCCCGTTCCCAACCCCCTTTGCACCGATGTATGGATAGAGTTACAACAAACATTTCAAACATACAAACACTTCAAACATTTCTCAAGTGAAATTCGAGAACTTACATATAATCAGAATATTTTTACCTCGATTTTTACGCAGATGGTTCATCGCCTCGAAGTTGTTTGAAGCGAAGCCTCGAACAATTTTTCCATGTTGGGACGGCTTTGATATCAAAGCAACTATCAACTTATCCATAAAGCATCATCCCAACATCACTGCAAACACGGCATCAAGTGGCACGTTGCCGATAAAAGCTTAATGCGATGATAAGCGGCGAATGAATTATGAAAAAAAACCGCAGCGACTTTAAACTTCTTCTTTCTCCTTCTCTCATCGCTTGAGCTAATATACCGATATTTGTAAAAAAAAAATAATGTGTTAACTTTCCGCGATTGTAAATGAAACACAACAGTATGACATACGTATCGACTACACCAGCTTACAGCTGGTCCTGCAGTAGCGATGTGCGCGCCGCCAGACACTGTTCAGTGAACTAATGTAGATGGTGGTGATGCGGAACAGGACGCTTTATCGTAGATCGCCGTTCAATTGACGACCTTGATATCTCAGCATCGGGTGGATACGTTTAGTCGCAATTTACTGACAAATTTGCAAGATTGTCACTGAATTATGCTATAATACAGTCTCCAAAAAAAACTGATCTGATTCTTAGTTTCCGAGATATGCCGATCGGATATTTTAGATTTTGTATTTTGGATTATGTATACACGGATGTCAGGCTCCATGCATACATACTTATTATTGAAAATTAATTATATCTTACAAATAAATAGCATCCTGAAAAACCGTTAACCTTTTGACCTTTGGCCTTTGACCTTTAACCTTTGAGTTTCTGCGATTCATTGGCTCCACCGATTGTCTCAATATGCAAAGGGATGCCTCATAACCAAGCGGGATGTCGTTGCAGCGGTCAATTGCCATGAGCGTACTTAACCGCGTTATGTATTCATTTGGTTCAATCCAAGACGCCAAGAAGAGAATGCATTTTTTGACAATCACTTCCAAGTATAATAATGAAGAAGCGAAAGGATGTCTCTTAACCATAAAGCATATTGCGCCAATTAAAAAAATGTACAAACCTTCTTGTTATGCTGATTAGTGTTCGTGTTATAAAATCAGTGAAAGATATTATCAAAGTATGTAGAAAATTCGTTGTGATTGCCTTTGACAATAAATATAAACATTGTAACTAAGGATTTTCGTAATGGAATTGTTCTCTGCTAAATCAGATTTGATTACAATTTGAATGATCTGCAAATACTGTCTGACGCAGCAAACCACAATTGAGTCCCAGGAGTTCTAGGTACGTCAAATGTCCACTAGCCACGTCGGTCCATTGCCACTGAATTCCCCCCAATTGGTTAATCGGCGTCACTACGACGGAGATATCACGTTGTTAATGTATGTACCCTACGTCATGCGTTACAAGGCTTATAAAGGCCTGTAATTCGCAACGGGAGGCCAGTCTTCCATTTGGTACCGAAACCATCAACTTCCTGCTGCGCTGAGGAACCTTCCCATTTTTGTTTGTTGGTTTTACATGAAGTGTAAAATGTTACGCGCAAAAAATCACGGATGCTTCGTTCTCTTTATTCTTCTTCTGTTGCACACCGAAAGCTTCGCGACAACCGAAAACAGATCCGACAATCATTTGACTACTCCGCTAACAGTTGCGATACCAGTTTCGTACGACATAAAATTGTTTCCTCAGACGGTTGAGGGCAATTGCATATTTAACGGTGAATCGACAATCCTCTTAAAAGTTCTCGAGGAAACAACGAACGTGACTCTTCGCAGCCATGAGAACATGACGATTGACAAGGATTTTACTAGTCTGTTCGATGCAAATGGAGTCTCCCGCAAGGCGAAGAATCATACGGGGAAACATACAACGCCTGACGACTACTTTCTTGTTATTGAATTCGATGAACCCATCGCACCAGCGAATTATACGCTGAAACTCAAGTTTGATGGCAGTCATTGTACGGAAGGAATGTACAATGTTACCTACATGACCGAAAATGACAAAGCAAGGTACGTTAAATGTACTATTAATCCACACCGTAGCTACATAAAAAAAATTCTAATCCAATGAAGTTTTTACTGATGCGTATAGCAACCAAAACTTTTTGTTGATGAGTATTTTGGATCCAATCTTCAACAGAATTGGATTGTCGATAAATAATA
This sequence comes from Buathra laborator, assembly GCA_934046635.1. Lineage (NCBI taxonomy): Eukaryota > Metazoa > Arthropoda > Insecta > Hymenoptera > Ichneumonidae > Buathra > Buathra laborator. Next base: position 14,189,950 of record OW203898.1, on the reverse strand, counting down.
CTCGCATTATTTACGCAGATGGTTAACCGCCTCAAGTTTTTATCCACGGAACGCCCACAAAGTGTTCCCATGTTTGGACGATTTCGATTTCAAAGCAAATTTCAACTTGTCCATAAAACACGATCTAAACGTAACTGCAATTACGAATATGCCGATTCGGGACAAAATCGTCGATGTTGATGGAAAAATTTGGACAAACTTTGAAAGCACACCGGCCGTGTCTGCCTATCAATTGAATTTCGTCGTGTCCGATTTTCAATGTATGCGAAGCGAGAATAAAAAATGGGGCTTTTGTGGAAGAAAAGAATTCTTACCATATCTGAGGAATCCACTCGATGTTACCGAGCGGACGATAGGATTTTTGGAAAAATACATGGATACCGAGTACATTTGGCCGAAATTGGATCAATTAACAATGCCAGCCAAAGAAATAACAGACATGGGCGTGGAACCTTGGAAATCCGTAAAATATGTGTAATGCATCAATTTATTTTAACGATTAAAAAAACTACGATTCATATTGAACGTTGTTGTAATACGAACTCGTGATTTTTTGAATCTTTCAAAAGGGAACCCGAATTCAAACAAGATAACATGCTCATTGCGATGGAAGCTGGCGCTGTGCGTGTAGCACAGGAAATCATTGGTGAATGGATCGGCAGATCGTCGCATTTAGATCCGACGAAGAGTTCATGGATTATAGAAGGCTTATCAAACTATCTCGGGCATTACGTTGTCGACAAGGTAACCATCAATCTTTGGTAGATACTTCAGCCACTCATAGCCCTGATGAGGTCCATAAAAATTCTCATCGCACCCTGACAAGACCTTCGCGTAGCCTTTTTCCAGGGTGTGATGTACCGCTTTAAGATTTCTTCTAAAGCCACTAATCAAAATGGAATTTATATCCTAAAATGGCTATTATAGAACGCATGTCACTTTGCAGTTGTTTCCCGATTGGAGAGAAATGGATGTGTTCTTCATGGCGAACCTGCAAAACAAAGGATTCTGGATCGACAGATATAATTCATCTGGACCACTTGAGTCATTTCCCGATGATCCAAATGCCCGTTCTCGTCAATGCCCGATGTTTCAACCTTTCGTACGAAGTTCGTAGCATTAAGTTTACCGAATCCATTTTTCTAAATTTTTTCAATGCTCAGATTCTAACAGTTTGTATAATTGGATTTTAGGCGGAAATTTGTTTTACATGTTGTCGAATATTTTAACCGAGAATACATTTAAAGATGGTGTTCGCAACTTTGTGAAACAAAGGTAAGAAGTATTCACTCAATGAAGTCAAGTAGAATTTTAAAAAATGCGCGGGTTTCTCATCGATTTTTTTTCTTTGTGTCTACGAAGTCAAAACCATGCCAACTCAGACGATCTATGGAAGGCATTCCAATTGGCTTACGACGAAAATAACAAGGAATCGAGTGGCAATCTATCGATAAGTGAAATCATGAAAACGTGGGTTCAACAAATAGGATATCCAATTGTGAATGTAACGAGAGATTACGAAACCGGCAGAGTGACAATAACCCAACAAGGAATCATTAAAAATCTCGAGTACAATCGGTATTGGATCCCAATCAACTTCGCGACTAAGACTAATCCAAATTTCGATAAAACGACGGCGACTCATTGGCTTAAACCCGATAACGAGAGCTTAATTATCGACGGAATTGACAAGGATGATTGGATTATTGTGAATATTCAACAAACAGGTGAACAAATGTTACATTTCTTTCGTTTATCTTGTAATTTCTCAAATTTTTCACAGTTTAAAACAAAATGCGCGCACAATAAATGTATTTTTTTTTAATTTAGGTTACTATCGCGTCGATTACGATGAAACCAATTGGAAGCGTCTAATCGATTACATGAACACCGAAAATTATATAAAGATTCATCCTCGTAATCGTGCACAATTGATCGACGATTTGGTCACAATGGTGGGCTTGAACCGTCACAATTACACGACGTTGCTGGATCTCGTTAAGTATCTCGTTCGGGAGGATGATTATATGCCGTGGCATCCGACTATTCACGCGATAGACAAAGTGAGGATGCCAATTCATGGTTGGAATATTGAGGAAAGTTTTAAAGTAAGTTGGCTGCGATAGCAGTGACACTTTCTACAATTTTTTCGTTACATGATCCTCCTTCGAATGTCACGTTTACATCTATACTAATAAATCTACCGAACGAAACTGCGGCTGCGGAGGAGAATAACGACCACTGAAGAGTTGTATTGCGGTGAAACTTGTTATTAGGTAGAAATGTAGGAGAGTAGGGATGTTAGGAATAGGGATGTAGGGATGTAGGGATGTTAGGAATAGGGATGTAGGGATGTAGGGGTGTTAGGTGAAGGGATGTAGGGATGAGTTCATCAAATATCTAAAACCCGTTAATTTGTTTCCAGACCTTCTATCTCGGATTGATGGGAAAAATTCTTCAAAAAATCGATTTTCAAGATGGCGGCAAGTACAACGGATTGATAAACGCCGAATTAGGCATCGATAAAAACAACGACGATGCTATGGTTCGTGTGATAATTGAACGACTCTACTATACTTGACGACTCCAGTTTTTGCACGGAGAATGTTGATGTTTTTTTTTCCTTGTGGGGGAAACTTGGTTTTCTTTAAAAAATAAGAAAGCAATATAAAGGTTCTGCTTTACATTATTTAAAATTTTTTATTTTTTTAAGGTATCGGTACCGACAATCAAGGAATATCAGGAGACACTGAACAAAGATGAAACTTTCTTCTCGCGTCGCTTTGCGAATAGTTTGAAATATACGGCTTGCAGTCTCGGACATCCGTTGTGCACGGAGTCAGAGAGCAAGCAAGCGCGGGCCTTCTATGGTCATTACGCATACAATGAAATCCCGTGAGTTGAACAATTTTTTTTTTATCAATCTATTAAAAATCCCAACTTGTTAAGCAGCGAATAGTTCGCGGCATTAAATCAATGAAAACCTTTGTGCTTAATCGCGAAGTCCCAGGAATCGTAATCGTTTCTCGTTGAACAAAAAAAAAAATACATTTCTTTAGTTTCACACCGGGAATGCTCTACTTGATAGACTGCGACACGGTAAAGGACCGTACCGAAGGCAACGACACGCAGCAAGTGGATGTTCTCATCTGCTCGCGCAACGAAACTGGGCTCCGTAGGTTCGTGGATGCAACCCTTTACGGTGAATCGAAATCGCCGGCGGAAGATGTGTTCAAGGCTCTGAAATTTTTTATATTCCAATCGAAGAATACTCCGAACAACAGCGTCGACTATGTTCTCCAAAATGCCGACGTTATAGAAAAATAGTGAGCGCTTAACCCGTTTTCTCATTATCTTTTTTCAACAAGTATTTGACGTTCTATAGCATCATTCGCACGTCGCAAGTTAGCATTATTTTCTATCATATTATTAATTACTTTAATGCCAACAGCTTTGAAAACAATACAAAGAGTGGAGAGTGCCAAGCGTACATGCCTACGCTATTGCACGCAAGTCTTCAGGTATCCTACACTACAGAGCAACTTAACAAGGTAACGACTCGAAAATAAAAACGGTTTCGTTCTTTTATTCGGAGAATTAAAAAAAAAAAAAAAACCAATATGAATTGCAGGTTATTGAATTGGTAAAGAAGGGTGAGCATCTGAAGGTCGCACAAAATGCAATTGACGAACAAACGAAGAGTATACGGTGGAGAGAGAATGTCCATGAAATGGTCGCAAAATGGTTCCGAGACAATGGCGTCGCCGTTCCGGATGATGCAAAAACTTCGGATGATCCGTGATCACGATTTTTCAACAATTTACGATGATCCGCGTTTATCGATTATCGAATTCATGTAATATCAAGAAAAAATCCCGTTTCAATATACACGTAAGACATCGGATTACATAAACATAATAAAAAAACATGTTATCATAGGATGATCTTTGAAACGACGAATGGTTAACTACATTTTTTAAGAGTCAATACTCGAGTTTGAAAATTCTTGTTTTTTTTTTTTTTTTTTTTTTTTTTTAATCGACATTTCACGATAATGCGCATATTTTTGTTTTTTTTTTCACTTTGAAGCAAAGTGTTGCGTTTATAGACGAGTTGAAAAGAGTAATGAACGATTGTTCGAATAATTCGTATATTTACGTTATCTTCGCACTGTCAGAAAATACCACGGAAAAGAGCCCAAAGACTTCCGGTGTTACGAGTGCCAGCAGGCAGTAAATTAGCATTAGCCGAGCGAACGAAGTCAGCGAGTCTCGTGTATATGTACGAGAATCGAGAGAGACGGGAGAATCCGTGGCGACTTCGAAAATCCATTCACTCGTCGGGGCACTCTTACGGGCGCCCGATGGAAGTCTGAGCTCTCCTGCGAGCGCGCGCGTGGCGCAAGGGTTCATTCAAGCTCTGTGTGTGACGCCCACGTATGTACCTATTTGCATAGAACGCTGAGTTACACGTACCTCGTGCGAGCTGCGCGTTGTAAGAGTCAAAGCCGTCGAGGTCTTGCGGGGTGAGCGCAGCCACACAGTCGCAAAACTCGATCCTCTAACGTTTGTTATACGTGTATGTAATACGTATGTATGAATACACGAAGTCGAGTCTCTGGTCGTATCGAGCATCGATCAACTTTGCGCCGATACCGAAACTTCGCAAAAGCACACGCGATTCTGCGACCCGTCAAAACAGAGTCAATAAATCTTTCACTGTCATCGAAACATTTTTTTTTTTTTTACAACTTAAGGTCACTTCTCTAGAAAGATTGTATAGCGAAATGTAAACCGGAAATTGCGAGAAACTTCATTTTTTTTCATATAAATTTGAATTTTGAGGTTATTGATGTGAAAACGTCCTCATCGAGACTCGTAAGTGCAAATTTCGTCAAAAAACGTTACGGCCCTTTAAAAAAAAAATTCAGTCTTCAAAAAGCGTTACGACCATTTTGGAAAAAAATTGAAAAAATGGAAAATATCCTCAAAAATCCTGCAAATTCTGCAAATCCCGTGAGTGGACGCCGAGTGCACGTCGTGTAATCGCAACTTTTTATTTTGCATTCGCAGTTAATGCGAGAGACGTACTAGAAAAAAAATGATAAATACGGAGAACTGTAATACATAACTTCGACTTGAAGATCGGACTTGGAAAATGTTGAACTTTTCTTATTCAGCACTCGATAACTATGGACTCTTAGTATTACGCATACGTTTGGAATGTACGAGTGAAGATTCTAAAAAAAAAAAAAAAAATGGTATAACTCTGAACTCTGAAAGTTGCGTTGACCCTGCAAAGTAGTGATCATGCGCTGACTATATCACCGGTTCGGTAAGCGCGTAGTGGGTGCGCTGACATCTATTTGCTTGGGTGCTTCGCGAAGGTATCGAAAGAATTCATTGATCGACGACAACATCGAGGGAATCGTCACTGGTACCATTATAGTATTGTAGTAACCAATAGCCTTGTGGGATTCGAGTAATAGATCGAGAATCGACCATCGTATAACTTCTTCTACTATTGAACGTTTGTTATTCTCCTCTAAACCGAGACGATAGAGGAGAGGGAGGGAGCCAAAGGAGAGATGTCTACGAACCGGAAGTGCCTGATAGATTTGCGATCGTAAGAGCTGCACGCTTACAACGACACAGAACTGATCGTCGTCGTCGTCGTCGTCGTACCTGCCTGATCGTTTCCTATTTGCCATTGGAGACTTTATCGAGCCATCTCTCGTCACAAATCACCAGCTCCACGCTTTTATCCTCTCGCCAAACATTTTCTCTTCTCTTTCTTTCCTTCGTCGACGTTACGGTCGCCAATATGCCTCTCGCTTTCCCGCGAATATATATTTCATCTCATCCTTCTCGCTCTATAGTGAATCGATTCTCGCGCGGAAGGCAGTCCAAGTATCCACTGTGTATATGTATCTATATAGATATATTTATTTATATATCTATATGTATATACTCGACCGAGATTTATAAGACGGCATCGTGGCAGACGGTGTCGCAACGCTTTGCCAGCGCCAGACCAACGTCGGGGAGGCCTTACCTCGGAGTAGCAGCCGCGAAGACGTCTATAAAGATCGCGGAGGGGAGTAATGCGAATCACTTAAGAAAAATGTTGACTTTTTTTTTTACTTCAAACATTTAAGGGTCAGTAGAAACACAGTTTAACGCTAAATAAGAATTTTTAGATTGATGTTGCAAGAAAAAAAATGATTTTTAGTAATGGAGTATATTTGGATGCTGCGAACTTCGTTTCAGATATTTGACGTGTTCATCATATGTATTTTTTTTGTTGTCTTGAGATCCCAATATAATTTCAGACACAAAAGTAATTGTCTTCGAATAATGTATGATTTATTATTCTTTTAATTTTAATTTATTGATATTGATAATGTTTATTATTGTTTTGACAATGAATTATCAAGCGAATTAAATTCCGAAGATATACGAGTTTCTCGGCTTAAAATTCATATCTGAAAGATCGTTTGCTTTAATATATTATTGTAATAATTAATTGAAGAATATTTCATTATTATAGCGGGAAAATTACTCCCGCGTCTGCACGATCGACGGAGAAAGAGTTTAAAGAAAGACGGACTGATCGTCGGAGGCCGGTGGGCGGAGCTACCGGTGTCCGCGATCCTCGACCATTGGTTCACCGTAGTACAACACTCGCAAACGCGTTCGAGTGAGCAACGCAAAGATTTCATGCGCGAACCAAGATAAACAGAGACGGATAGTCTCGCGCGTCAGACACTCTGATAATTATGCTGGTGCGATAAATTAGCCGGGTGTCGCGCACGAGCGTGAAACCTGTCCCCGGCGGCTCTCGCGCGCGCTGTCTCGTCGAGGAGCTCTCTTTCTATCGTTCGCCGACTCCTATGTTCACGGTACCGCGCGCGGTGATTTCGCACTGATCCGGCCCTCGATCTTGCCGGCGGCCAATCGCCGATGAACGCAACGGGCGAAACCGCGCCGAAGATCGAGGATCGATAATTGGTCTGGTAGCGTCGAAAATCAATTTATGCATTTTTAATGACGGCGTTCGGTTTGCCAAAAGATTTTTTTTTATCTTCTTTCACGACATTATTATTCATGGATATTATTTGGTAAGTCGGACGTGTGCTGCTTTCCTTTTTTGGCGAACGCGGAAATATCGTGAAATTTTTTTTTTTTTTTTTCGATCATTTAAATGAGACGAGAAATAGAAAGAAGCAGGTAAAAGAATTGTACCGTTCTTTAAAAATTAAAAAATTAAAATGTTGCACTGATATATTAAAGAGTACATAATTTACCGAATGTGCCATTTAGCATATATTTGAAATGTCTTTTCAACCATAAGTGACCCAATTTAATAAATGCATAGATGCGCCGGGATATCCCAAAGAAAAGGGAATAAAGTACCGTTGCAGCTTCGCGCAACGGAACATTGGTGTCCCATTGATAATCTATCCAAATATAATGCACTCATGAATGTAATAAAGAATTTTCAATAAGGGCAGAGAATCTACGATATAATACCCGACGAGAAGAGGTACGGAAGAGATTTTTTCCATCGATGTTTTTTTTTTTTATTGTCAGATATTACAAAGATCGTGAATGGTTTCGATTGATCCTGTGTCGATCACCGGCAAAGAGGGAACGAAGGCGAGAAAAAAAATGAGAAAACGGTACGCCAGCGAATACTCCCACTCGAGATCCGTTCCGAACAGACCGGAAGCACGTGGCCCCTCGAAAAAAAAGAGGGACCTTATTAATATATGTTTTTCTTCTTCCCCGATGTATCGAGAACTCGAACGAATTTTCACGGCGATATGGGAGGAACAGACAGGAACGATGAGATTGAGGGCGTATAATATATTTTTTTTTTTACAAATCGTAAACTAGAACAGGAAGTTACGGGGCACCTTAGGCTTAGCGGGACTCCTTACGGTCCTATGCGTCAACGAAACGGAAGATATGAGAAAAAAATGGATAAAGGATGAATGTGGGTCGGGAGATTCTTGAGGAAAACAAAAAATGCTGCTCCATTTTTTCGTTTTCTTTTTTTTTCATTCTACTTCATGCGATCATATTTACGACGAGTCCCGACAAGTGTTCGTAAATTTTTAAAAAGTTGCTCTGTGTCAAGAACATCGAAAAATGATGAATTTTTTTCATCTCCCAAATATCGGGCAAATAAATTGCATTCTTTCTTAACCTGCAAATATGATAGAAAAATGTTTCGCGTAATTTCAGAATCTTTTATTCGTGTCTCTGCAACGTCTATATCCGCCATTAATGCGATAAAAAAAAGAAAAAATAATTCGAAACTATCCAAGCAGCTCTCATCAAGAGCCTATAAATTCTCGAACTTTGTAGCGGCGAATGCAGCAGTGAGAAACAAATTAGTGGAATGCAATTCACTGAGACACATCCGGGTAGAGGTGGAGAGGGAACAGAGGGGGAGGAGGGGGGAACGACCCCCTCAGGATGAGTAATGGGAGCCCCGGTAACCCGTAGTGCGATATATATTTCACGTGATCTCGACAAAGCGGAGCCAACAAGTGTAACGCGTGTACCGTGAATGCCTCATGCCTGGCGGTCTTGTATCAACTACAACTATAATACACATACACACATATACAGGATGATTCATAATATATTTATTATCTTTCTGTGTCAATGTAAATATCGAATCTGTTTTTTTTTTTCTTCAATTTGGACAAAAAATGTATAAAATTTTACGATGAAAGCTGACATCGGCATTTTTTAAAATATAGCAATAATAATAATAACTAAAAAAAATATAATATTAATAAAGTTATTAATAATAACTTTAATATTGTAGCAAAATTTTATTTATTTTTTTATGGGAATTGAAGAAAAAAAAACAACAGATTCGATCTTTATTATGAATCGTGCTGTATATGTATGTATATATATCTACCTATATGCGAGAACTGTAAGTCAGAACTCCCATAGCAATTGGAGAACGTGAATGACTGTTCGAAAAACCGCGGCGGCTTGGCAATAGCATAATAGACGGTTAATGATCGTTGCTGAGCATACATTGCAGTTCACAATTACCGCGCGCGTATCGAAAGGAGTGACGGGGGAGGGTGGGAGGTCGGGGGATGGACGGTAGAAAATTATTACAAGAATGAAATAAAGAAGTGAAGAATAAAAAAAAAGAAAAAAATAGCCGCGATATTGACTAAACGAAGGATGAAAGGATGGAGGAGCTCCACTTCGTTTTCAACGATGCCGCGCCGCGCGTGCGCGCCTTCTGTGGCAGCGAGATAATCGGGACGATTTCTTGCGAGCCGTTCGGATTCGAATAGCCGGTCTGTACGGATGATACGGCAAGCCTAACCAGCACCGGTGTTATGCCTCTTGGTATTCGATGATTTATTATTTCGTCCCGGCGCCGGACAGGTGGACCGCCGCGAGTTTCCATCGCGGATGGATATAATAGCTATGAGTTCGCGCGCGCGCGAGAATCTCTACCTACGTCCTTGTATGCGCGAGATCGCTGTTATGTATATCATTGAGCGCGTGAGTCGAAGGAATCTCTGTAGTCTATACCATAGGAAGTGTATGAAGAGAGAATACTGTTTGAGAACTCTTTCAGTTTGTTAACTGTGAACCGAGCCGTGGCCCATATAACATGACTTTTTAGGACGGAAATGAAAGGATAAAAGAAGTGTTAAATAACAGATTAATTGATCGTAAAGTAAGGAGGTCGAGTATTGGCAAAAATCGTGCGGACTATTCAATAAAAATTAAAAAAAACTGTCCGCATGGAAATTACGTATATACTGAGTGAGATATATATATTTTTTTTACCGCAAGATGGATAATTGATACATCATTTTTTTTAGACATACATCTCATTTATTTGAGATATGTATATTTCACTTCGCAAAAAAAATAATAATTAATTGTGATAATTGACACGCATAACTTCTGTGATTCAAAGGGTTAATTGTTGTATTTTTTTATAGTACGTAAACACGTGTCTCCATCGTATTCAATTTTTAAGTAATCCGATTACTGAAAAGAAAAAAAAATTCTAAAACTTTTTTTTTTTTACCAATTATCGGACGATTTAAACTGAAAAAATTTATTAATTTATCTGAACCCTCGTCGCTTCGTTCGCATTGATTTCAAATTTCCGAGAGGTAAAATGACCATTTGGTGCATTCTTCCCGCGCCAATTCGAAAGTTCAACGAGTCCGCCAGAGCGCTTGCTAAGTAATGAGTTAATTACGAGCACGTGCACGTTTATGCGTTCTCTATTTAACGCGAACGCACCGACGCGCTGGTGGCGAGGTGCCGGTACGCCCGTAATGAGAGGCATTTCTTACCTGCCGGACTACTCTCACGGCTCTTTGTACAAAGCCGCGTTCTCGTCTCGGCCTCTCGCTATTACATATCCTTTGACCAACAAAACTGCACACACCAAACGCGAGGATCGTAATAATGATTATCACAAAGTTTATGAAGTTTAAGCTCTCGAGACGTTGCTACGGGAATTTAAACAATAAAATAAAAAAATAACAAGGACAGAGCCAATCCTACTAATGGGCAAAACTTGCACGAGTTCGCGTTCGATATTTTAGCAACGATTAATTGCGTAAATAATCGGATTTTATTTTTTTCTCTGATTCATCAAAGAAACCGCAATGTACGCAATGTACGTCCCTCTGGGAATTTTTGTTGATTTTTATTTTTTTTATTATTATTTTTCGTCTTTATTCTTATATTCGTTTGCGAAGTCGAATGCTCGACGTTCGATCTAAATCTACAAGGATAAACGGGCTAATGGAAGAAAAAAAACATTTCTTTCGAACCCGATGATTGATAGCTCGAAGCTACGGCATACGGACACAGGTAGAGCGGAATAAATTCACGAGAAGAAGAGTCAATTCGTCGGTGAAATCAATTTGCACTCCGATTGTTTCGTAGTACGAGCCGCACGCGCAGTGCCATAATACACGGCGCGGAGAGTATCGCGTTTTATTCGACCGTCATTACGTTAATTCCTGTCCCAAGGCGTGTGGGTGGCAGATGGGTTTCTCGCTACAGCAAGAAGCTAACCGTTTCGAAAGCCATTCGTGCCGATTGAGCAAATCTACGAATTAATCGACAGTGAAATGAAGAAGAATGAAACGAGAAGGTGAAGCGAATGCGGGACTCCTGATTGATTCGAATCGATCGTTTGTGCCTCGGGACTCGAAGCGATTACCTTCCTTCGAACGGCCGAAAGAGGAAAAGAGCTCGTGACCCACGTTAACCCCGAACTGCGTTCATACTCCGGCGCGGTTTGTATTGTTAATGATGCCGAAGGAAAGTTTCCGTCTCGTTAAGCGTTCCTTATAACACAATAACGTGTACCGAAAAAAAAAAAAAAATTACCTTTTTTATAAAAAAAATTAGCAAAATGTGTAAAATTTTTTTTTTTGTTCCTCAAAGTATATTTTTTTCAATGATGTAAAGTGTTAATTACATTCTCATCGTAGTTTTATCGACAAAAAAAATGGAGCAACTTTCTCTTAGCAACCGTTATCACTTTATCGTAAAGTGTCGAATTGTTATGAATTTGTTAAAATCTATAGGAACGCGTGCGAGATAAATTGTAAGTTGAAAATCGCGTTTTTTTCGTGATTCAAAAGTTCAATCGTGCGGATCAATGAATGTATTTATATTCTTTTTTTTTCGAGATTGTAGTTTTTCAATTTTATCATTTTTCTCGGGTTTTTAATGCCCCCCGCGCTGGCTGTTCAGGTTGAGTTCATTTAGTCAGTGGCGGTTAACCTCGCTCCGAATTCAACGTCTCGAGAGGCCCGGTATGCGAGAGCAGAGAGCAAAGTGCCGCGCGGGTGTTCTCCAACCGCGTGTAGAGCAGCGCGCGCGCGCGCGCGCGTAGCACCCCTATCGCGCAATCGATAGATCCTAATTACGACGGAATATGTATTAAACGCCTGTTGGGGATTTAGCCGTGACAGGTCGACCTTTCGCGTGAGCCCATTCAACTGGGAATGTATAAACAGCGCGCCCGCGCACACAACACGCGCAATAATTAAATCCCGGACCGGGTTAGTAGAACCGCGTTGTGCGATATCTCTCTCGCATGGGGAGAGAACGCGAACTTCAGGGATATAAACGCTCGCAGAATACACTGTGTGCGCGAACGGTTTTATCGCGTTGGGGAATCTATGAGCCCCGATACGAGAATTCGATAAGCCACGAACGATCGAGTATCTTTGCTCTCAAAGCGAATCTCACTTCTCAGGACTTCGGGAGAACGACGATTTATCGAGTTCTTCGCGAATCGTTGAAAGATCAAACGGTGTTGAACGCGCGTTTATCTATCGAGAGCATTAATCTATTTCCTTTAGGAAATCAAGAGAAACTAAGTAAAAACCTAAGTTCAATTTTATTATTGCACTCCTTTTTTAATCGGACGTTTATTCATTTCTGTAGAATTCTTATTATACATTGACTTCCAAGGAAGCGCTTTCGGCGTATCCAAGGAACTTAAAAAAAAAAAATTAAGGGTTATGTTTGCTCGACATTGCAATTTCGATACGACATTTTTCGTCCTCAAATTTTGGATCTCCATGTCAATTCGAGGCGAAGAAAAAAATAGGAGATTAAATTTAATTATATGGATAGAATTTTATATATTTTTTTTTATTCAATTTGATATGTTAATAAAATAAAAAAATATTTTTATCGCCGTTTATCCGTTGTTCCTGTAGAAATCAATTTCGGGCTTTCGACGAAAGTGCGAAGATTTAAAAAACAGTCGTCAATTCTTCGATCTTTGGTGTAAACTAAACTCAGAACGTTTACGCGAGTCTAATTACGGGTTGCGCGTTGCTTCTGCCGTTCCAAGGGCGAATTTTTTATAGTGTGAAGAAAAAACGTGCGTAAAAGTCGAAAATATCGTTTTAGGAGGAGAAACGAGTGTCCTAAGCGCAAGAAAGCGTCGACGAGGGTCGATGATTTTAGGCGCGTGTTGCCGAAGTCATAAATCCGGGACCCATTTACGGGACAGATGCGTCGATAACCGAAACGGAACGTAGTCTTTTTCCCCCACTCGTCTCTTTTTTTTCCTCTCTTTCTCTTTCCTTTCTCGCATCAACCCCTTCGTTTCTTTGGCGCGCGAGCGACCCACACACTCGATACATAAAAGCGTGACGCGCGAGGCGGCTGCGGCACCGAATAACCAATTATTAAATCCCTCAAACCGGTGCCGTTGGCAAAGAACCCGTCCGTTGCTCGTTCGAGTTCGTCGAGGATCGAGAGAAAGTCATCCGCTTCACCAAAAATCCTTTCGAAGAAAAGAGTTGCGTCGGGGGAGTTTCGTGCGACGGGGCAAAGCAAAAGGAAAGAATGAAAACGTTCTCGACGTTCGGAGAGATTCGAAACGATCGTTTTTCGGCTGCTATGGGGGCCAAGAAATTTCCTCGTATAGCGCGTTGCCATCGGATATTATGTGTATATTAGTCGAATTGGAATGAGCATAAAGACGAGTCGCTTACAAACCATGGAAGTGGATAGTTATAGACGTGTACGATGGCCACTATAATTAATAGTCATCATCTCTCGGAGAACTCTGCAATTTCCCACTTTGATGCAGTCACGCCGAGACGATTAGAGAGTCCTGGGCGCACCTGCGCGACTCCCACGTGGAGAAAGAGGCCCGCGCTTCTCTGTCTCTTTCCGTGAACGAGCTGATGCACGATTCTTCTTCGATACTAATCGAGAATCGTTCCCCCCCACGAGCGCGAAACGTCGTTTCATCCTTAATCTATATGTGTTTCAACGAGGAAAATTTTACGCGGCAAGTTCTAATTATCGTTTCGTCATTTTTTTCTGATAATTATACCTTTTTTTTTTCTTTTTTTTTATAACAGAGAAAAACAAAGAAACAAACATAAAATTGTTCTGTACTCGGATTTCCGTGCAGCGTGAAGAAAATTCATGAATCGAAGCGATTCAAATTATTTTTTAGAATTCTTCAAAATTTGCAAAAAAAAGTGAGCCGATTTTTTTTTTTTTCGATTCGAGACTATATACGATGTATTTTTTCCCGCCGATCGCAAATTTGTGATTTTTTCCCTTCCTTAATACTCAATTTGATAAATAAATGGCCCGGTAAAGTGAAAGGTATTGTGCAATTTTTTTTTTTGTCGTAATGACAGACGAAAAATCGGTAAGTTCGCCACCTGCCAGTGATGATCTCTTTGGTAAGAGACTTAATGTACCGCGTCTTAAATGAAATAAGAAAACTCTAATGACTCGGCAGCGCGACTCGCAGCTTTATTTACAGTCATACCTTCGTCCGTATAGTATTCCTGCGCACCTTTAGCTCGGCTTCATAATGCTCGATGCAAACGCGGCATGTGATAGTACATTAGCAGGTTAATAATTTCTTGTACAGAGTACAGCGTACTGCGGGAACATATAAGACGGCGTATTACGACTTAAAGGACTCAAACGAAATCGTAGCAAAAACTGTACCGAAGATGTTGCTGCTGCTGCTGCTGCTACACCAGCATCTCTAACGTGTACAGACGCTGTTGGAACGTTACGAGAGGCTAACGGGCCGTCAGCTCCACCCCTCATTCTCACTCACTACGCGCCTTAACTCTTGACGCTTCTTCGTTTCTTATTATTATAATTTCTTTCCTCTTTCGAGTAGCACACTGACTGCTTTCTTATATTGTTCAAGCGGCATAAGGATTGCGTGCGCGCGCCGCGAGAGAGGCGAAGCTAATAACATCGCTCGTCAAGCACTCGCTCTCGGCAAACACGCAATTACGAGGCGATACTCGCGTTAATTCAGCTACCGAGTTTACGAACGAATGAAACTGCTACTCGATACATTTATCCTTAATTATTGAAATTTTATATTAATGATCATCTCAAATTTCAGGTATCGAAGAAAAAAAATTCAATCAAATGTTTAAGTGATTAATTTATTTTAAAAAATGCATTTCATTATTTTCCTCGAAATAGTGGGTTATTATTTGAAATAAAGTTTGCGTGTCGATTCCTACATATCGATTCTGCACGGTATTCTCTTTGCTTTAGAGTAAAAAATTAACTAACTACTCTACGATTTTGCGATAAAATCTTCTACATCTTGTATATACTTCACTATATACTTCATTTACATGGGGGATGAGAGAAAAAAAGATATTCCGAATGACGTCAAGTTGTAAAATTCTTTGGAGTCGTCTCGAGAGATAAAATAACTTTGGAGAATTCGCAACCACGAGACGGCGGGAATACGTCTTCCTTTGAAGGATCACAATCACGAACTCTCGTTGATCCTTACCAAAACAATACGTGTGATCAAGACGAACAGTGATACATCAATGGCCTATTCTGAAGAGTACTTGCGACACTAATTTGCGATAGTCTCGAGCTTCGCATAAGCTTTAACCATATGTCGAATAGATATGCGCTATACGGACGAAGATATGCGAAATATTGGCATAAGATCGGTACCAGAGTTCCGTACGGTTTTCCCACGTGTCACTGCGTTACGCAATAGAACCCCACGGAGTCTCGGGAGCAGAAATTCTACGTACGTAGATATTGATTCATCGATTCATCGGAAACGCAAAGTCGTATCCGATATCGTTTCGCAGGTTAAATAACGGAAGATACGCCCTTCTGTTTCCGTGCAATCGTGACACTTGTGTACATAACGTACGTAGATAGATGTAGGCGAACCGTGAACGTTCGATCCGTTCTTTCATCGGCTACGTATACACGGCGCAAAAAGATCGAAACCTATCGAATGATCCTCACTCGAGATTCGCCAAGCTACGGTCGGGCAACTTGGTGCCCTCCTCTTGCGAGTAGCTAAAGCCAATATATCGACGATATATACATATATGCGAATACTTTGGCGTGAGATGTATTATGCTGAAACCATTTATCGAATGGCGAACCGTGCACACGTTTCGGTGACCTTTACGTCGACACGGCAACCCGTGGGTCACTGACGATAGTTGCATAACCGCGCAGGTGACACGAACGATACTATATATTTTATAGATAAACATTATCTCTGTGAACTTTGACTTTCAAAGTGAAAAATCATTGAAAAATAAATAATGACGATATTGTTCGAAGATTGAATTGTAAATAAAGAAAATATTATGTATTCGGTATTTTTAAAAATTTAATACCGAAGAGTTTGTTCTCGTAATGAATTTCCATTGAAACTTTTTTCGTTTACGAATCTCGTCGTTCGTTAAAGTGACGTGAAAAGACTCAGTCGATAATAAAAACGCTAATGAACGCCATTTCAAAATTATAGGCATTTAGGCAAATTTGAAATTGGGTTTCTCCGCGGAATAGATAGATGCGGGGAAAGACAATTTTCTTTTCTTTTAAATGTTTATGGTTTCAAAATCGCATTCATTACAGTTTTTGTTATCAACAGGGCGCGCGGTGGCTGCGCAGAAGGGTTTTCTACATCACTTTAAATTTATTTTCCGTCGACTTTCCACGCCTTAAAGTTAAATGTAAAAGGCCAGTGAAATGAAATTGGATCGTTGAATTTTCTCGACGAAACGCGTCGGAAGATTGTAGAATAGATTACTCACGTCAAAGGCTCTTATATTTAACTTCACCTGTGCAGCTAAGAACATCCATCCAAAACGCCTCCATATTCACCGCGTTGACGAGTGTAGAAGGTCCGTAACATTCGCTTACTATAATATATGTATCAATACGCCTCAATATGTCAGCAATATGCCAATCACCGACTTATGCAATATCATCGACGAAGCAAAGTTGAAGATTTTCTCTCGGCAGATAGAATAATCGAAGGGGGGATCACTTACGTCGGTTGTTGCACGCATGTGCATCGATCGGCAGGTTCTCTCGCATCGATTCTTGTACCTATAATAATATGTACCGTACAACACACGTTTATATCCTATATATGTACAATATGTATATATATATATTGTACATAATACATAAACCGACGGGGGAGGGAGAGAGCGAGTCGGAGGATCATCGATGCGTGGGCAGGGAGTACACCTATCTGCATGAAATGTCGCATAATCGAAGAACCGAACGTTCTCGCGATGGAGAACCTCCTTCTCTTCTTCGTATTCTTCCTTCTCCACCTCGTCGCAGCCTCTTCATACAAGAGATTTTTTTCTGTTTATTTATATTACTTTTATTTAACTCTACTATACGTGGCATTCCGTGTCAAACGAATCACCGAACTTTTTACCGATTTATTTTTATCTTACCGATAAAAAAAATTATCTAACAAATTGTGATTCTCGAAATTTTGACTCCGTTTCAAAAATAATTCTTATAGTTACTGAAAATATTTGAAAAAAATGTAAATTAATGAAAAAAATCGAAAAGCCTTCATTTTTGGTGATTAGATTTTTCAAATCTGATCGGTAAATATCGAATGATAAAAAAAATTGAAAGAAAATCATATTATTTTTTTCTCTATTAAAAAAAATAATTAATCGATATTCCGGATATTTCGAATTACTTATAAAAATATCCGAAGATTTTTTAATGAATTATGAAAAAGCTGTGGATGTTTGAAAATTATAAAAAAAAAAAGTTTGGAGATCGATTTGACGCGAAATAGCCTCATGCGGTCTCGGGCTCTGTAACGCACACATGATCACTCGTCCCGATGACGCGGAAGAGAGATCGAGGAAACGATCTCCCCGCATCACGGTATACCATAACGTACGATATATATACACCGGTATACAATCGAAGCATCGTCGCGCGATGAAATTGACCAATTCGGAAGAATTTTCTGCCGGTGTTTCTTCGAGATGCGGTCTATTTCACGGTACAGGAGAATACGGCGGTGTGGTGGAAGATCGAGGCACCTAAAGATATCTACGTGTCTTGTCTCGCGCTGACGCGCATTTCCGCAATGAACGCGCCGGGGCTCTGTACATGTTGAATCTATGCGACGACGAGGAGAGCCTCCCTCTCGATTCCCTCATTCCTTTTCTAAAGCCATTGAGCACGAATCCTGAGAGCTCTGGCTGTACAGTCGTGTGGCTCGTACGACCGCACGGAACGTTTCTTATACTCAGTATATATTATTCGTAAAAGAAATTTTTTCGATCGTTCGGTCGCGCGCGCAGTCTCCGTTGGCCGTTGTGTGCACTAACGCCCACTCGTCTTTTCACCGCCGCGATAATATCCGGACGATGAAAAGTTTTTGAAGTTGAAGAGATATATGAAGGAAGAAGAATAATAAGAGGAACGAGAAGGACACGAGTCAGCGGGAGTACCGTAGTCCTCCATGGAAATGGCTTCCTTGTTGGCTGATTTTTTACGCGAAGCCATTAGTATGTTATTTTGATTCGAGCGTAAAGTTCGCGTGATATCGATGGCAGATTTTATATGAATATAATTAGGAAGATTCGTCAGCGGAAATCGTGATTTCTGAGATACGAAGATGTATTTTTTAATGGCAAAGTTTAAAGTTCAACAACATTTAGATGTACGCATTTAAATCTGATAGATCGATTATTTCGAAAGAATGAAAAATTATGAGAATCAAATATTTTGTTTTTTCTTCAATCGAAACGGGAACATCTTTCCTATTTCCTGAATGCAACACAAGGACAGTACATTCGTTGTTTGATTCGTAAAAATAAACGTTGCCGCGGCTCCAGCAACAAGGATGACCGCGTAGGCGAAGAGCTCTAAGGATTAAATTATGTCGGGCGTTGCAATGTGTTTTCTCGTTCGGATTGTTGGCGCGCGCGCGTTCTCTCGCGCAGTGCGCCTGTAATTGCACTCAAGTGCAAAACCCCCGCTCGTTGCGCGGTCTTCGAAACATTATATACATACGGCATTCAGCAATGGAGAACCTTTACGCTCGAGTGGAGAACTCTACGTGACACGCGAACAAATCTATTCATCCAACCGTTCCTCTACATTTCTATGGTTTTTCCGTGAGTTTACCATCCCGCGCGGCACCCACATATCCGACAATTTCGTCATTTTTTCGCGCATATCATTTTCGATTTTGCTTCCCTGCGACGATAAAGTGGTTTTCTTTTTTAAGTTTTTTTTTTTTTTCGTGTTTTTTTTTTTTCGGTTTGTCGTATAACAACGTACCACAGTGGAGAGCTCGTTGGACCACCCACTTTGAAAACCAGGTCGCCGTTATGTTGCACTACGTGTGCATACAGTATATTAGTATATTATTCACTGTAGGTCTGTAAAACTTTGTGACTTTCGCGTGCTATCCGTGGGAGCTCGTAGGCTGGTCCAGGCTCGGTGCTCGACGCTCTTTGCAACATGCGATGCATAATGTTAAACTCCGATCTTCCGGGGGAAGGTGTGAGACATACGACACGAGAAACACTCGATAGGAGTAATCAACGTCCAGAAAAATAAATATAGTAATCTTTGTTTTTTAATTTGAAAAAAAAAAAAAAAAAAAAAAATTTGGCATCTAAAAGTTTCATTCGAGTAAAAAAAAAAAACAAAAGAAATTTCAAGAGAAATGGTCAAATTATCATACGAAAAAAAATACTCAAAAAATCAAATAAAAATTTCTGTAATAAACAAAAAAGAATTTTTTTTGTAATAAACGAAAAAATAATGAATTTAAATCTATAAATTATTTTAACGGACTTATTCAGTCTCGTGACGCCGGATTGGAGTCGATTTATAGTCGAAGACGAGTCGATCGAAAGGGTGCGAAATATATGACGACGAACGATAGTCAGTAATCGTGAAAATTATAGTCGAACGGTGTGAGAAATTTCAATCGAATGATTGGGCAGCCGGCGCCGTTACCGAACGGCGTTTGAGGGTTGTGATACAATAACAACACATACGCACTTGCCACCCGGTTTGCCATACGTTACCATAACGCCGAAGCGTTATAAACCGATGCGAGAGGCGCACGCGAGAGCTGAGGGCCAAAGAAATGTAATATAGGATATTCATATACACATCTGTATGGATAAAACAACTATAAGAATCAAGTGTGTGCGTAAATAATACGCGCACGCATTACCGTAGACGCCAAGTTGGCGCAACGTAAAGGTAACCGGAGAAGAAGAATAAGAAGAAAGATGATATACAGCAACGAGAGTTGCTATCCTCGTGGAGCCAAAGCTGAGGAGGTTCTCTCAGTCTCTCTGCGGGAGAACGCCTCGAGACAATAGTCGTTGCACGGTGCCCTCGTAATGGCGTGAGCACTGCAAGGAACCTCTGGCAACGAGCTGCTTCGAGCAACTAAAATCCATTCGTTGTATTCGAGTTTCTTGCATATGGAAGACCGGGGCGATTTGACACATATCGAACATTTTTTTTAAATTTAAATTTCCAATTTTTATTCTTGATCTACAAAACAATTTTTCGCTCGAAACACAATTAAATACGATGTTTATTTTTATATAAAAAAATGTGTGCAGCCAAATCCTTTCTCCGCTCCGAAACTGCGGAAATGCAACTTCGCAATGTGTCGAATAGCCCCGGTCTCCGTTAAGATAAGTCAACGCGCCTGTAGGACCGACTCATGGACCATTGTCTAAAGCAATAACAGCGACGAGTTTCTCGTTTTTTTTGCATGTAGTACTATTTTCGCTTGATATACAATACGTTATAACGGGGAATATATATTTAAAAATCAGAGATTGGATATGAATCGAACATATATTGCTGAAAAGCGGGCGCGCGGGATGAAGAAGTATAATCGCGAAGAGTGCGTCGTTGGTAGTCTAATAAAAAAAAAATAAAAAAAATCTCTAAAATAATTTTTCGTAAAATCGACAAAAAATTTCGTAATTCTTAAAATTGGTGAATTTTCGAATTGAAATTTTTCAATTTTACGCGATTTGATTGATATGTGTATTTTTTTTTTAATTTTGTTCGTGTGTTGTATGCATCGCGAAGAAATGGAAGACATAGGCCGCGATAAGCTCATTTATTATAAAAGTATTATTACCGCCATTATTTTTCTTTTTTTTTCATTATAACGACTCAATTTGAGAGCTCGTTATCGACATGAGGAACGGTGATCTCTCTTCGTTTGGCCTCTGCGTTAACCCGGTCACTTTCACTTTCACGTAACGTCGACACGTTGCCGAATAAACGATCTTGTTGTTTGCATACAGCAAACATTGAAAATATGTAATATAAATATCGAACAATTGGCTAATATATGTCGAGACGTCGACATCACGATTTCCGCCCTCCGATCGAAAAATTCATTTTACAATCCACAACGAACCTACAGGAAAGCCAACAGCCCCGCGAGACTCGAACTACTAATCATTAATTGCAGAAGTAATTTTTCTCCGAATGTCGCTTTTAATTTTATCATATCACAAAAAAATGTCTTTTATTCATTTAATCAGAGTCTGCAGTTTTTTTTGTCGGCTCGATGTGCCGAAAAACTAAAGTGCCGATTATCGATAATCGATTACGCAGATTAATGGAATTTAAAAAAAATAATAATAATTCAATAATTATAAATATTATTATTATTATTATTATTTAATATTATTGATAATATAATCATTTTTTTTTATAATTTCAAATTTCGTCGGGGTAGTAAAATTTTCATATCGTATCCCGAGAATTCGCGATCAGTCGATTGGCATTTGCGAGTGAAATAATAAGCATCGTGTACGTGTTGTGCGTTTGTAAAACGTTTGCATAATCTGTATTCTACGATCTATGGTGAGGTTAGGTGCCCCAACGCTACGGTGAGGCCGAGCGAGTACCGCAATGCCCTAGAGTCCTTAACCTTCGATCGGGCGAGCGGTGCTTTACCGGCTTCGGTTGTTCTCGACGCGATTACCCTGTGGCTTCGAGTGCCGAGCGGTAATGAGAGCAAGAATCCACGATCCTAGAGCAAACGAGTGGAAATGAGAAAGAGGCAAAGAGTTTTTCGAGCTGTAAAACCGACGCGGCCAATTCGCTCAGACTCGATCGCTCTTCTCGCGTCTTTTTCCCACTTGTTGCCCTCGCGAGTGAAGAACGAACGAAACTATATGGTTAATATAGTTGCGGAGTTACGATGATAGATGATAGGATGGTGGCACAATTAATCATCGAATGGCCGAGCGATATTTGCACGCGGATAGATCCGGAGGAGGGCGCGAGGGAGGGGGCGATGCGAATCAATGTCTGTCGATCATCGCCTAGCCGATGCGGACGCACGTTCGACGATAGGATAGTATTAATTGTTCAGCAACTACGAATGTATCTATATTTCATTATGTCCCCTTCCATGATAATAGAGTGTTTTTCCATATGGTGATCGAAAAAAAAAAATGTATTGACGAAAAAAAAGGTATTACCAATTCCATGTGATTATTTGTTGGTAAAACGGAAATTTTTTTTTTTTTTTTTTTTTTAATTCAGAAAAACGATGTATTACCAGAACACCGGTACAAACAATCGATCATATGGGAATTTCGATAAAAAATTCTTTATCGATAAGAAAAAAAATGCAAAATGCTTTTCGAGCTGAAATTTTCGAATAGTTCATTTTTTTAAAACTCTTTTTCGTTCGCTAGGTTCACTCTGAGCGCTAATATTTTATAGCTTTTTTTCCGCTGCATCTTTCTCAACGCGACTCATCTTCAAACAACCCACGGATAATCTCGTAGGCGTAACACCTAGACGCCTAACGCGCGCGTTCTTACAAGGTGCGAACTTGCCCCACGGTGTTTTGCACCTGGTAGAAAATTCGTAGAGAAGCTATAAGCTCAGCTATATAGCCTATAATCCACGTGTTACTCTCGGCACGGGTTGGAAGTTGGAACCCTGTTATCATGGCAAAACCGACATATTTTTTTACGACTCAATCATAACGCCAACAACGTTCTATGAAATTTTTAAACTATACCTTCGATAAAAATTTGTAAACAATTTTAGCATTTTTTTTTTAAGCCAAATACGACGAAATTTAATGAGCGACGTTTTTATTGGCGAAGAATTAATTTAAAAAATCTTTTTTCAAATTTTTTTTGTTAATAAACAATTCCTTGCTCTCGAAATATTTATATATTATTTATCATTATTATTACATATTTTTAAAAAATGTTATTGTTTATAATGGAGTTGAAAAAAACATATAGTGATCTACAGCGTAAATAATGTCCATGAAACCTTGAAAATCGAACATTTTTTAAATTTCCCGAATTTTAGGGTTGCTGCGATTTGCCCCAAAATTTGAGTTGCGCAATTGTCCCATTTTGCCTCACCTTTTCCTACAACGGAGTACTCGCCTAAGTGGCCGAGCGAGATTATCGGTGGTTGGATTTGCTCCCACGTTTAAGATTTTCCCCGCGTGCACTGCACTGACTCGCGAGGTTTTCTGAATGGGTGTTGGAATAATGGGAATGGGTGACTCGATTTTGTTGTGTCTCTCGAGTACTACGTGACGCATTTCTGTTGCACGGTGCAGTCTACGCTTTTCTGTATTATAAACCATATATTCTCTCCGAGAGATATACGGCAACGACAAACGACTGCGACGACCAACGATCGAAAGGTCATAATCTTGCGCGATGCCAGACGCACGCGTTTCCTACGTAGAGAGAACATTATACTCGTATAACGTTTGGTATCGCGTATGAAGCCGTGTAACACGAAAAACTATAGATGTATGCGTTTTTGCAGCTTCGGTTGAATTAATCACGATCGGCCGCAATGAATGCGAGACACAGACCCCACGTGCTCGTGACTCCGAGACGCGTACATAACACGGCTCTCTTGTACTATATACTCTATGATAATAAATGTACGGACACTTCCTTCCCACCGCCGGGACTCGATGCGTGCCGCACTATGTAATTAACTAATTCAATAAACACCGTGGCCGGTGACAGGAGGTTACACCTACGCCCGAGACTTCACACGGCTGGGCGCAAAACGGATCTTCTCATCTTTTATTATTACAAGTGCGGCATTTTAATTTTTTTCAATTTTTTTTTTATGTTTCTTTCATTCCTTTAATTGCAGCTCGCGATAATCTATTGCATACCGGATAAGTAATTTTTTTTTTTTTTTTTTTCGTAAATTATCGATCGAAAGGTAATTTTTGATAATTATAAAAATTTGTGAGAAATAAATATTTCGGAGTATGGATTTTCGTTCGAAAATAAAATTAGAGAAAGAGGTAGGGATCGACATGGCAAGAGGTGAGCGGATAGTTCACTCGTTGCATATCGATATATCGGTTGTACATTGATAATTGATACTATTGCGATCCGCGGCAAATTAAACAAGTCAAAGACCAAAGACCACACCAATTTTAAATAACGATCGTGGGCAACGTTGTTGAGAGGCTCTCGTCGGTTGGGGAATTATATTGGCGCGCGGCAATCCAACGATTATCCAATGACAATAATTAAGGCTTCGTAACAGTTGCTTTCGTTGGTATTGCCGGTCTGCTACCGATCCCATGCCGACTCGGGGAGTTAACTAGTTGAATTGCGAAAGTGGGTCAACGGGTCGAGTAAATAATCCGTTGTATATCTGCTCGCTTCTGGCGTTGCCATTGGAGAAACATATATATATACAAATCGATAGATTTACTAATATTTGAGCGCAAGAAGAATTTTCACTTTGGAGTCTCCGATGAATTTCGTATCCAAATTTTTATCATTCAGAAATTATAAATCAATTCGTAAACAATTAACTCTCGAGTGCCGAATTATTCATGGAATTTCATTATCGAAAAAAAAAAATAGATTTTCTATCGTAAAAAAATAAAAAAACAAAAAATGTACACTGTTCTGTATCCCATTTTTATTTAAAACAAAATCCTGTTTATGGAATTTTGAAACCTTTTTTGACGATCGAAACGAAAGCTTTGGGGTTAAGATAATTTTTTTTGTAATCAAGTTATTTAATTCCTCGTTAAGATATTTCTTAATGAACAACTATTTCTCTCGAATTAGTATCTCTAATTTTCGCTAAATTTCGTATCGATAAATTTGAATTATAGAAGAAAAATTCTTTTCTCGATCTGAATTCTCGTATTATACGCATATTATTAGTACATTCACCGCTTATTACCGCGTGTGCTTTGCGCAGTTCATTTTCTCTCGGTTAAGATACAGTCATCAAATTATTGAAAACGTAGTCGGTATCAAAGTACTCGGATCTCTTTAGTTTCTATCGCGTGTCCGCGTATATCTATATATAATTTCCAGCATATAGAAGTCACCGCGAAGTTGTGACTGCAACGATAGAACGCGCGAAGCGAAGCGGTGAGTGCTTATCAAGTCATTAAAGTCCCTCCCGTTACCGTATTCACCGTGGGGCCTCGCGACTCGCGGAGATACTCTCGTGAGTTTGTTTAATCTGGATGCACAACACTCTCTATTTCAATTCTCGCTTATCCCCCCCCTCGTTAATGTATGCCTCGAGTGCATACATTATATTCAAACATACGCCGTACAATTCTATCGGGAGATATACTCGCTATATAATAATATAAAATATATATATATACCATATATAAATCCTAGTTGCGGCATTAGTAATCTCGTGGGCGGAGGGTTCAATAAAGCGTATCGACGGATTTGCGGACTCCGTAAAAAAAAAAAAAAAAAAAAAAAAAAAACGATTAGCGAGAGAAAAAAAATTCGATAAAAATTGGAAATAAAAAAAAATGGAGATTTTATTCTCACGGCCGAAATATCTCGATTCTTGTTACGCCACCACCGCGATATTTGCTCCTGCGGTTTCGCCGCGAGTTCGTCGGTTGTACGCGATACACACAGAAACGCTGTAGCGTTTCTTACGTGTCCGATACAGATGGATGCAGGCAACTTTTGTGTATTGTGCGGTATCTACGCGGGCGAAAACCAGACGGTGGATAAGACGCGCGCGCTCTTGGTCCATACGAGACAAAAGGCGGCCATTGCATATACATACATATACAGTGTAACAGAGCGCCGAAGCGATCCGGTGCCACGATAGCGCCGGTTAGATTTATGTAAACTGGTCCGCGGGCGCGTGCAACACGCGGTACAGTTTCTGCACCATGTCGAGAGAGTCTCTCGATCCACCCGATTCAAGAACGACGAACGACGAGAGGATCACGCCGCGCGGTGAAGACTCGAGATCGGCGAGGATCGCGGGGCACAAGGGCGACACTGATCGTTCAGTCACTGAATTCAGCAAATTGCCGACAGTACTCGCGGTAACAATTATTTTTTTATAAAAAAAAGCCTTAAAAATCGTAAAAAAAAAAAAATCAGTAACTTTATAATGCGTGAATTAACGATTTCTTACGATGTTCAATGGAATTGTCATTCGATGGATAAATGTTTGCCGGGTTAATAAATTTGACGCGTTTGCTTCGATGAATTTATTACGATATTTTTCACGGATCGTTAATAATATCACTGATCGATAAATCGATAAATCGATAAATCGATAAATCGATAAATCGATAAATCGAAACATGAAATAAAAAAGTTAAGTCTATTCGATTTTTTTTTTTCTACGGAATATTGTTGTTTGGTTAACCGATTTTTTTTATATTCCGATAATCGACGCTCTACTTTACTGCTGTTTTTGTTTTTAAAATTTGTTCAACTTTCTCCCACTCCGCTAATAACAATACGATACAGCGGTACCACGTTCTACCGCTCGTCCGGTCTTTCATCTCGGATCAGCAGAGCTCAGTGAACCGAGATATATATACAGTACAGATCCCAACGTAGTTAGACGCAGTATAGAGACGACGATGACAGGAACATTTCTTCGCTATGGTGTTGCAAGCCACGATGAATATAAAGACTCACTTGTTTGTCTGCGCTCGTTCAATCTCCTCTTCGATTGTACACGAATGACAACGCCCTCATTATTCCCTCGTTTTCGTTCGACGACTCTATCAAATCTTTGTATACGGTGCGCACCAGTGCCTAACATAACTCTTGATCTCCTTCTCGTATCTCTCGTACCATCGATGATTTTTCAATCACTCAATAGACAACGATCTTTTTTTATCACGTGAATATATTTACGAAGGCAATAACGACGGTGAATTTATTGCTAAAGGAAACGCTTTCGGAGCCGAAATTTTGGAGTTCGAATAAAAATAAAAATAAAAAAAACCGTAAAAAGCCGAATTTTCATGAACATTTGCCGAGAATTTCGTTCGAGAAACCCGCTAAAGGACGCCAAAAGTTTCTCCATAATGCGTTGCGTACACCATCGCGATGTTTTCAATTCGCCTGTTCCTTTGCTCAGCGGTGAATCGCGCTAAATCGATGCTGCCGGAAGTCCGCGTGGGCCGGCCCCGTTATTTATCGAGTCGATCGGGCAACGCGCGAGGCTCTCTCGCGAGACTAATTGATTAGTCGACGCGCTAGTTCTCGTGCTGTAAGAGTCGAGAGAAGATCTGCGTCGATAAAGCTGCGCGCGTACGAGTTCGCACTCGCTTTGGTTTACGAGCGTTTATCTCGATGATAGTTCGACTTGCGGTATAAACGCATACTGAACCTTATTTGTAGGGGAAACAATTCTCTCCAAGAAAAGTCCTTGTAATTTTATTTTTTTTTTCCATCTATTAGTCCTCGAAATTTTTTTTTTTTCGATTTATAAATCTTTCGATTTTTTTTTCATTCTTTTTTCAATCGTTTCATAAAAAAACAATATTTTTCTGAATTACTTCGAGGAAAACTAATAATCTAAAAAAAAAAATCAGCAACGATATTTTCCGCGAACGCAGTACATTGCAGAATAAAATCAACTTTAAAGGGACATGCCGCAGCGAGGGGTTAATAAAGTATTATAAATGCACGCACGGGAGATATAGCTTCGCGTGTATCGAGCGTTGTATTCAAACTTATTGCTTTTCCAGTATACAGTAGGTGGTAGTAGGTACGAGAGCGATACAGTATCCGAGAGAGTAGTGCGCGCGGGGTGCGTGCATTCGCGCGGTCGAACGCGTACGGTTCGCGCGCCCGTAGACGCCCGGAGGTCCCTATTGTGCCCGGCCTCTTCTAATCTCGATCGAACTTCTTGCACTTTTTTTTTTTATTATTATTATTTTTTTTATATATCATTTCGCTGGTGTGCGAGCACAAGGCCCATGCCGCGGCTTGTGGAGTACGCGCGCGCGAGCGCGCGGCGGTTCGTTACGTGCACCATGGAGTCCGCGAGCTCGCATAATGACCGCTTTTGTCCGAGGCCCCCGGTATAAAATTCAAGCCCCGGTACATGAGAGAGAGTTAACAACACTCGGAACTATACGTGTACCAACGTTTAAACCCATAAGATAAAACGAAAGAGATGGAAAGAGAGAACGAGTGGAAAAGATCCCCATACGTAACGGCGCGTTTCTCGTGAGCGTGCGATCGACAGGTTCGCCGCGCGGTAAACAGGTACAAATATATAGATATAACAATAATACATAGTATTTATATGTACGGTAAGGCAACACTTATGTACAATAAGAATGACTGATTCAGGGCGTACAATTATTATTATACATAGCGTTGTATGTATTAAAGGAGCACCGATGGTAGATCGTAGGTTTCTATACGCATCGAAGGTAAAAGGTACTTCGCATAACTACGAGGCGTTTCCTGGCCACGTACGTGCCTCCGAGATGTACAGCTAAAGTTATAGTTTTTAATCATACCGACCAAGATTATCAATGCCAGATGCGCGCATCGATAAGATCGACAATGCGGAGATGAAAAATTATCTGTAATTCTTTTATTTATATCTATTTTTTTATTTTATTTTTTCGATTTGTCGATGAAAATTTTTTTTCACGGTAACACGGAACGATTTGACGCATTTTTTTTCTCAGAATTATTATTTTTGAACGCATACTTTTTTTTTTGAGATATCGAATTATCTGTAACGCGTTAATTTTTTTTCGATATCTCGATAAACGTTTTCGTTATTTTTTTTTACTCGGTATGTTTATTTAAATCGCGGTATTGCGCATTTTTTTTTCTTTGTATAATGGTAATAAAGCGACGAAATAATAATAAATGAAAGAGTATTAAGTAAATTTCTACGAGTATACGATGTTACGAAAAGATTTATAGTAGCGGACAAGCGAAAGAGGCTTTTCATGATAGTTGTTGCACGGGGCGGTGATCGTTGGACGCGTGGAACGCTGCTGCTGCTGCTAGTGGCGCCGCGAACTATAGGAAGGCGGAAAGCTCTCGGACTCTCCTCCGCGCATAGATCTCTCGCCTTCCGGCGAACGGGTTCCCAGATTAACCCACACGCACACACACACACACACACGCACGAGTTAGTTTCTCGCGTTCGATCGATCTTTTGCGAAAGCCCCTCGAGCATCGTAATATTACCTGAGCGCAACAAGCTTCTGGCTCTGTTCGTCACGACTCTGCCCCGGAGATTTGTGTCTCTCTTCGCGGGTGAGTGTAACGCCTCTTATCGAGACTCGATCGTCTCTCGTTCGAACTACGAAACACCTGAAAGCGAATCGCTATTCGAACGCATTTCATTTTATTCTTTGGCTCTTTCACCACCACGAAAGATTTTCCTCATTTCTCTCGAAACTGATAAAAATCGATTTTTTAAATACGATCGCTAACCAGACGCTCGATCTCTGGGAAAAATAACCTCGAATGCACGGGATGCGAAATAAAAAAAAAAAATTCTTTTAAAAATTAAAAAACTGCTGACAAAAAATGCAAATATTTAATAAATATGCAATTCATTTTTTATTTATTTTTTTATTTTTTTATGCAAATATTGAATTATTCGCATGTTATACTCGGATCATTTTCATACGCAATGACGAAGAAATCTTCCGACTATAATATGCGAATATTTTTATTTCACTATCATTTATTGATAAATTTTTTTTATTATACTCCATTTTCCGTCGGGTGTTTTCCAATTTTGGTAAATTTTTTTTTTTTTTTTTTTTCAATTTTCGACATCCACGTAATCGCAATTGACTCTTACGACATTAGTCTCATTTTCATGGCGGATATCTCGTCGAGTTTAAAGCATAGCTACACGCGCCACGATTGTAGCGGGTTACAGCGCGTTCTGCTATCGGTCTGTGGATCGCATATCGCACCAACGGTCCCCGGTGGCACGTACAACGAACCTTACTCTCGTTTTCATTCCCGATCGTCTAGCAACAGTTGCTACATTCGTACGAAAGAGAATCGTAACATATAACAGAGTTACGTGTGTTCGTCGTGAAGTTAAACGGGTATTGGTAAACTGGTAGCAAAGATCGTCGAGGCAACAGGTCGATCTTGCGTCTCCGCCAGAGTCCCCTCCCGTCCCGAAAGAGACTCGCCGACAAGGGTTCGACACGACAGGACGACAAAGATCTACGAAAAAAAAAAAAAAAAAAAAAAAAAAAACCGCTGTGTTTCCTATCGTATATCTCCATCTCGGAACGTTACTACAGTAACGTATATACCTATCGTTACTGTACATTACGGTTTGCTATCTACTGCAGAGAAAAGACAATGAAACATGAAGAAACAATGAAACATCGAAAGATGTCGATCGATCCGTTGATCACATCTCGATACAAATTCCATTAGTCGAACGGACACGAGACACCGTTGTCGCGTACCTATACGATTAACGAAAATAAATATCTACCTGTCGCAAACGCGTATTTGGCTTCTCCGTGGTGTACCAGTGAAAGATATAGAAAGTTCGTAACGAAAAGTTTATAACTCATAACGCGGTGGCAGCGACAGTTACGATCGGCAAAGCCGGGGCGATAGATATCGGCGGATTGTAGATAATCGTGAAACGAAACTTTGATCAATTCGCTTCGGGGTTGAAGGATATGTCGCGCGCATGCGCGCGCGCGCGGATAACAACGCGAGTTCGAAGAATATACCACTCGGTCACCGTGCGCGCTTTGGACACGTGTGCGGATCGTAATATTTTACCATTAATTATTATTCTAATCACATTATCGTGTCGATTTGTCGGTTCGACCGTTAACTACCGAGAGTGTGTTAAGGCGTTGCGCAAATCGCTGGAACAGAACAGTTCATGCTTCGTGATATCTCGAGACCGCAGGGGGTGCGTGTCTCTCGAGGATGAAAGTTGTAGGTGTACGCAGACGAGGTTTATGATAATACCTGATTATTTACAAGGGAGACCGGGGCTATTTGAAACGTTTCGATGTTTATACATTACAAGGGCATTCAATTATTGCAACGACTGAAAATAATATTTCTATATTTTTTGCGCGCTAAAGGGGATGCAAAACTTCGCTCTACCCGATTCCAGTCGGTAACAAAAACTATAATTAATTTTATTCCAATGGTGCGGAACTTTTGTAAAAAAGAAGACAGCGTTCATAATTTGCATTCATCCAAAAATGTTTTTGATTCTCGAAAAAAAAAAAACAATGAATTACAGTTTTTGATACCGACTGAGGCTGTTTGTATCGTTTTAACACGAATCTAATTCGATTTTTGGATAAAAAAAACAAGCGGAACATCGATAATCGTAGAAAAACGATTTTCACAATTTTACGCTAGAAATTTAGTTTTACGAAGTATTTTAAGAACGAAGTATTTTTCCGTTTGGCATACATCGAAGGGCACTTTTTATGCATCTATTAAAAAAGATCGCGACAACCCTTTTCGATTTTATGATTTTTCTCCACAACCCGACATTTAAATGCAATATTTAAAATCCGAGTGTGTCAACTCACCCCGGTCTCCCCACGCCACGAGCAAAAGCGTGATTGGCTCTCCATGGACTCTGCGGTAAGAAATTTTTCCCACTGTAAAATTATCGTGACTCGGTTGCAGAACACATTAGTATCACATTTCGGTTCGCTCCGACACTTGTTGTTATTCTAATCCGGTTAATTATTATTCTAATCGCGTTAGAGTATCAGTAACCATTTGTCGGCGCGGCGGTTTGACCAGCGCTAATTTTTCATTTTTTTTTTCGCTTCCTACCTACCTGTTAGCTTACACGACTCGTTACTTTTGATATTGCACCGTTACGTGTGTGAATGAAGCATTGATATTAGATATTGCGTAAATCGTCGTGTCTCTTAGTACGCGAGGGCGTCGATAATCCGTGAGAAAGAGTTGCGGGATGATTTTTTTCTTTCTATACGTTGCGTTGCTTTATACGCGCAAATGGCGAATAATCGATCCGCGCGAATTGAAAAAAAAGTTTCGACACGCGTCCACAACTCGTGGGATTAGATTTATGTCGGTAACGCTGAACATGGCGCTAATCAGCGGAGAATTTAGCGCGGAAGCCGCGATCGGCTCGTGAGTTTCCTATTAAACTTATTATATTCCGTAAATTGCGAGACGGTGTTGCGGCGCGACCAAGTTAGTCGACAGTCTCGACTATAGATAGAGAATATACGTATTAGAGATGGTGGAACAGTGTCTGGCTTCGTAAGCAAATAGTATACGGAAAATTCAAACTCGATTGGAATGCCTTTGCGAACTGCCGAGTTCAGGGCTACTCTACAGCGATAGTACACGATAGCGTGTGGCAGCGCTGTATGAATTCTCATGGCGGAACTCGTGAACGAACGGTTTAACGCACTTACACCTGCAGATAGCCGCGAAAGCGGGGTGAATGTGTCAAATTTAAAAAAAAAGTACGTTCCGCGTGCGGAGTAACTGTTTGCGGACTGAATGAAAGAAAAAAAAAAAAAAAAAAAAACCGAAATTTTATCTATTAAGACGCGTTTTTTTTTGTAGCGAACATTTGATTATGCAACGTGAAAATAAATTTTGATCCGAATGAAAATAAAAATTCTTACAGAATCGCTTACTACTTCGTTGTCGTCTAAATGAACGGCCAATGCAATTGTAACGGACACTATCACTTCACAAATAACACGGCACTCAATTGATCACGGAACCAACGACTTTTTATTTGCGAACGTTTTTATTTTAGTTATTCGCGTAATGTACCGCGAGTTTGACAGCACCATGCCGCCATGATGGTTTGACGCCATTTTTATGTTTACCACGATTTCGATGGAATACGATCGATTATGAAAAACGAGAATTCAACTGTTCTCATGTCAAAAGATATCATTGTCCCGAACTACACTTGGATCTCGAACTTACCGAGAGAGTTTACGAATTGTCGGTGTCGGATGTGCTCGCGAATGTTTTTTTCCAAACGAAAACATTGTCAATAAAAGCTGCGAGACCACGGCCGCGCGTGCACGCCTCGGGGCTTTCTTTCAACACGTACGCGCCTAACGGTTTAGGCGCATGGGGTCGCGACACTCTGTCTCCCGGTCCCGCGCGCAAGCGCCAGCTGATAGTACGGGGCAACGTCAAGTCCCAACGGTTTTTTCTCTCACCTCGCGTCTTTGTTTTCGGCTATGAAAAAGAAAACTACGCGGCATCGCGTGTTTATATATAAGTATCTTTGTCTCCCGTATAAACCTGTATATTAAACTATGCGATAAACTTTGAAATAATGTTTTTCGCGATTCGCTCGCGATCGATATTCTTTGACATGTGGCCGTTACGGCGGTCTTTCGGGTCCCGGTCCGGTGAACGCTCGGCGTCCTCGGCGATCTTTCGCGATTAAATGAGAAACGATGTATTGCAGTGTTTCAAGTGTGTTATCGTCTCTGTGTTGTGAAATGTGCAGAGTGACAAGATTTGCAACATCGTACGATTGGATGAGCTGTTCATATTCAGACGGCATCGAAGTAGTAAGTTTGCCTCTACCTGTACATTTTTTTTCCGAAATTAAATAAAAAAATGTATAATAATAATGATAATTACTACCAACACTAATAATAATCATTATTATTTAATAATATTATTGTTAACTAAAAAATTTCTCGAGTTTGAAATCGAACTTGACAACGTAAAAATGAGTCCGAAATTTCAACAAAATGGAGCAAATCGAAACGACAAAATTTTTCGCAAAAGTTCCGAAGATATAAAAACGTTTTTCACTTGATTCTGTGAAATGAGCGCGAAGCCGAAAGGCTTAAAAGTCAAAGCAACAAACGAGTTCTCGTTTGCGTACCCCCGTTGTTATGTTGCGGAGTACCTGTATCGTTCTTACATCGTGTGTATGTATACATGCATATGGAGAGCTACGACAGCGTTATTCGCATATAGCGTGGTAGTTTCTTTCGTTTTGGCGCGTAACCCAATATTTTCTCGTCATATTAAAGCACCGGCGCTCGTCGAGATAGCGGCCATTATTCTCCATCTTACGACACGCACCGCGCGCGCCTTCTACACGGCAGTCTGGTGTTCGCTCTCGAACCGACCACTGTGGTGTTGTTCGCTGAAGAGTCCGAGCGAACTACCTCCGGGGCCACCCGTGTTATACCTCTTTCTCGAGTTATATCTTTTATATACACACACGTATATAGATTTAATATATATATATATACGGAAATATGCGCAAGCCGCGTTCCACCTTAGCGTTATACTATTCCTTCTTCTTGTTCTTCACTTTTCCCACCTCTCTATCTCCCGATGCGTGGCGTGGCTCGCGCGCCGCCCGTACCAAACTATGTGTTTCCGCTCTGAAGGAGCCTGGAACGCTCGGCACGCATGTTATTAGGCATCGTTTCTCGATTCTAGATTCTCTACACTACCCCCCGTTACCTAAGAATCCCTTCGTCGAAATACATACCTTGTACTCACTTTTGCGCGATCTTTTTTCATTTTATTACAAAAGCGATAATTTTTTTTTTTTTTTAATATTAATCGTCTGTTGTCGATTTTTATTTTTTCATTTTAATACTCTAATGGCGAATACTTTTTTTTTAAATTTTAACCCTCTGTTGGAATTTTTTTTTTTACAAATATAATTAATTTAAATCATAAACAGAAAGGGATACATTATTTTTTTCTTCATCCCTTAATTTTTGCGATTTACTACCGGTACGACAAAATTATCGGCCAGTTAGCGATAACGAGATTCGACACGCGACTCACCCTGCAGCTTAGAGTTTCGTCCGGTGGAGCCCCTCTCGCGATCCCATCGAGGATTTGCAAACCGTTTGGAATATTATCCGAGGGGGTCTCTCGGTCGTACAAAATAATGTGTGACGTTAACACTGAGCATACGAAAAAAACATAAAAAAGCGATTTATACCCGGCGGCTATGCCCAATTTATATCGAATTCATAACGAAGCTCTCGCACGCCCGCCCGCGCGTAACGAGCTCTCCGGGCGCAACGAAAATTTATCGAGTCACTCGGACTCGTAGTGCGTCGAAATAAAAAAAAATCGGAAAAAAACCTTTATATATGTGTATACTATACATCGAAAAAAAAAAAAAAAAAAAAAAAAAAATGCTTAAACTCCAAGAGTTTATTATTGCGAGTGTGAGACGAGTTACGCAACGCACGTGTAAACGATTTGGAAAAAAAAAAAAAGACGCACCCCGGCGGACCACGAATACAGGTACGCGATGATTCTCGATGGTAAAGTTTCTTGGAAATCGCGACGAAGTATAACGTATATAAAGTATAGTTATGTAGTATAGGTAGTGTGTTATACTGTAGGGGAATCTGTAATCTACGATCGTCTCTAAGTGGCGCGAGCAGTGGCTCACGGACAAACGTAGGAACGAAACGATATCACACACGAACCCGAGAGAGTGCTGCGCGGAGCCTCACGGCGTTTACTGCACTTTCTGCCGATGCTGCTTTTGCTGTTGCTGCTGTGCGCGCACTTGCAGTCATCGACGATCGTAAATCACGCGGAGGAGGCGACAGCCGCAATTAACAAATGCGATATAGTGCGATATACGTTCTCTTAGGTATTTCTGTATATAAAACATATAATGTAACGGTTCGTGCATTTAATCCGCGAATTACTGGAATAATTCCGAAATTATTGAAAAAAAAAATGAAAAAAAAAAAAAATCGATCGTTCAATCGATTTATTCAAATAAAAAAACGCTAATTTTCTACAGTACAATTGTTTTCAATAATTTTTCAAAATAAATTTAGATGACGATATAATTTCGTAACATGTATTGCGTCAATTTATCTTTAAAAAAAAAATGACGTCGTGTATGCAAAATATATCTTGTTTACAATAATAGTTATGTTTTGGTTCCGTTCGCGAGAAACCCGCGAGAGTTCGTGTCACGATCGCAAAGTTGGGTGTGCACTTTTGTATTACATTCGTAACAATATCGATCGATCGATCTCCGATAGTCGAGAAAAAAAAAAAAAAAGAAAAGAATAAAAAAAAAAATATATCGATCGCAAGAATACATGGTGAGCATACGAGAGGATAATTTAGTAACGGCCGTGAGCTCATTTCGCGAACAGCGAGATCTCACTGAGATCGATATTATTTGCAAGAAAAAAAAAATCAACTCGTATACGTATATATAAAGTCGAAGCGGGATTACAAGAGGCAAAGACCACCTACAATAACGCGATGTCGATTGGAGTATCGCAAATAGATGGAATTATTTTTCATACTTTCACGTAAAGTGATTGTTTGGCGCACACACGGGGTATATAAATGGACGAGGCTTACGGGGTCCAACGGGGTCTGCTCCCTCGAGCATGAAAGGCCCGGTAATTAAATTTATATATCGCATCGAATAAGCTGCCGTTCTTACGTATGTTATCCCGTTTTGCCTATTCGCTTGTCTCGTTATACCTTCACGACCCGCGAGTTCTCGTAACCCTGTACTCCCATAGACGGTAAATATTCAAATAACTCTTGAATCGTAACGGATTGCGATGTACTTTTGCTCAATCACTCCAAAGTCCGAAGAATATACTCGTTGCGGATGGGGCATTAACCCCCTTAAAATTCGACATCGCAGTCCCTAATAAGAGCTGAAATTTTGTCAGTTCGAATTTTTCAAAATAATTCGAGTGAAAAAAAAAAAAATCGAAATGAATTTTTCAAAAATCCAATTATCGAATATATCACTAAAAAGATCGAGTAATTTATAAAAAACGAAAAAAAAAAAAAAAAATTTACGCGCTCACAAAAAAATGTTTCGTGTCCGCGCGCTGCGAATGCGCATTCGAGGCGTGTGCGCTAACGCGATAGAAATGCACGCGTATCCGGTAAAGCGAATTATAACTCGTTAATGCAGCGGGCATAACTACTTAAGGGGAAAAAGCATTGCCAAGCAAATCACAATGGTTTACACGCGTAGTTAATAGATTGTGTCAAATTGCTCTTACGCTATATATAGCTGCGGCATTAACCAGATAGATTCCGGAGTGTCCTATTCGCGGGAGGGATACAGAGAAACCGCGTGAGTTTCGAGCGAACTATCGGGTAACTCGCGTCCGGTGTCTCTCTCGATTTCTTCGGTACTTATAGTACATATGTACGACTAAATGCAACGGGAATAACGCGAGAGGGTATATCACCCGCAATCAGAAAAGTCGATCGGTAATTGAATAAATTACCGAGAGTCGGCAGTCGTCGTTAAATCGGATATATATACGTTTATATGTTATATATGGCAACGCGAGAGGCGATAGAATACACTGTACCGCGTTATATCCGCTAATATGCGCGCTCGCGAGTATATATAAAACTTTTCCCGTGGCCTATGCCCCGCTGACCAACGAACCTCCCTATACACACGTTTATATATTTCGCTAAAGTTTAAAGATACATCGATACGGAGTGATAAATTATTTTTCTCACACCTCGCCAATTATTTCGTGTGGCTTCGATGGTTAAAAAAAATGAAATAAAATAAAGAAAAAAAAATAAAAAAAAATTAGAAGGAACGATAGAGAGCGCGAGTCGAGATTTCGCGCGCCTGGGAAAATTTTCATTCGGTTGCCCAAGTGTGTCGGGAGATCGAACAGTGGCTGTGTATATCGATAGAAATTCCTGATCGAATCGAATCTTTGACCTTTCGTCGAGGTGGACGCAAATACTTTTTTTTTTCTTTTTATTCTTCAGTGTTGATTTCTGTATGTGTCCGATAGTTAAATAAACTCGATAAAACGTTGATATGGTTCAATAATAGGTGGTCGCGCGAGGGTGTGCGATTAGAGCGAAAGGGGACGAGGTCGGCACGTATTTGCGGCGTCAATGTTTAAAAAAAAATTGTACGTTATTAGGATAATGTTCTCTCGTTATTTCGCCGATTATCCTGTGCAGCGATTCCGGCGAGGCGATTAATTAGTCAATGGTGCAAAGTTCATTGGTGTAAAAAAAATTTGCGCGAATCGCAAATTCCGCGATCTGCGTGATCGTCGCGGAAAGTACGCGAATATTGCGATTTTTAAAAAAAAGTGAATTCGTTCAAATTTTTCAAACAAAGATAAATAGCATCTCAAATTAAAAAAAACAAGAGAAAAAAATATCTAAAATAAATTTTACAAAAAAAAAAAATTGTAAAGATATATTGAAAAATAAATGAAAAGATATGTTCCGCGAAAAAGTGACTTTTTTTTCTCGAGACGACGAATTTAAAATGAAATAAAATGAAATAAAGTTATTCAAGTTAACAGAAATGAGAAAATGAATTAACAACAAAATTTGACTGGAATTTCGAAGCGTCAGGTAGATATGTACCCTCTTGAAGCTCAACCTGCGCGGAGACGATGGCGGGTATACTCTCTTGCGTGTCCGTCGAATACGCGATATAAACTCAACGCTCTCGGATACCGATCTGAGACACGCATTGCTCGCTTATCGTTACGCGGTTTCTCGTAGTACTGTCGGTATAAGTGGAGGAGCGTCTCGTAACTGCTTGTGCGACACACACACACGCGGAAGATAACTGCGACTCGATAAATAAAACGGCTTCGCACTCGCGAGTTCGCGGTGCGTGCCGTCTCGACGCCACACGTCTCGTTCATCGTGTAATAAACACACAGACGCACCATCGATGCGTTTGCAAATCCATGCGTATACAGATAAATCTTTGATGGCGCATAGTTATACATACATAAATGTGTGTGTGTGTCGTTGCGGATGCATTCGAGAATCGAGTGCGCGCAGCGAGCACGTGAGCTCCCGGCGTGAACCTGTGCGGCTGCAATAGCCCACAGCACGACGAGAGTTAACTATACGAAGCTAAACGCAAAGGAGAGGCAAGAAGAACCGCTGAGCCGAGAAGTGTTCGTGATTCTAAACTTCTCGGCACCGAGCAGAGGGAGAACTTGCGTCGGAGAGAGCGAAGTCGCTTCTCTATCCAACGATGAAATCTATAGGCGCGATAATGCATTCCGCGGAAAGGCGCGAGCGTTTGTGAACTCAAACGGCGCACGAAAACCAGCGACGCGTGTAGTATATATATACATATGGTGAGGAAAAAATAATAAGGAATGAGGAATAAGGAATCGGGAAAAGGAATCGCTGGGGGGTGGCGGCTCGATTCCCTTATTCCAGCGCTTTATTTCATTTTATTTATTTACCATTTTGTCTTTTTTTTTTTACGAGAGGCTTTATTATGCGGTAACGGAGTCTCGCAGCGTGTGCGCAATGGGTATTGATGCTTTACATAGTTATGTATACGTACGTATAGCAAGGACGACGCCGTGTGCTTGCAACTGCGTAGTTGATAAATTTAAAGTACGTGGATTGTAGCTTCGCCGAGGGACGGCGAAACTTTGTCACGTGAGTGATGAAACCTTCGGATATTGAAATTTTTTTTTTCCGATTTTTATCGGGAGCTATATAGACGTTATTTATTCATAAAACGTATAGGGAGATTAAGAATTGATTTTATTTTTCGATATGATAAAAAAAATGAATTATTCCGAGGTATTGGCATTTTTTTTTATTACGAAACAAAAAGGAGATTGACAATTAATTTTTTTTTTTT
Source organism: Buathra laborator (assembly GCA_934046635.1). NCBI lineage: Eukaryota > Metazoa > Arthropoda > Insecta > Hymenoptera > Ichneumonidae > Buathra > Buathra laborator. The sequence goes on along the minus strand of OW203898.1, from coordinate 14,150,153 downwards.
TTCATATGATCGGGAAAAATATTTACTCTGAGGCTTTTGCATTTTTTTTGTTACGAAAAAAAAAAGATATATATGTATATATAGATTTGATTAATAGTGCGAGAATCGTAATGATCCGACGATTGCACGGGTGAAATATCGTTATTGATAAATCTATGTGCTCGAAGTATATCCGAGAATACCAAGGAAACTACATTGACGAGAATTTAGATACATTCGCGTGTGCTTCGTAAGTACATTCGCGAAGGGGGCGTACGCGGCTGTCCACGAATCAATTAAGCCGTCGGCGAGATTGTGATTGGACGGTAGGCTAATCGAGACCACTGGTCTCGATTAGCGGTGCCCGATCGCTCGAGGATTGAAATCAGCAAGACGACGATATAGCCCTCCGGGGCAACTGCGAAGTCTCCCGGATTTGATGTCCAATGCCTCGGGCGGCAAGTCTGTGCTTATTGAATTTTCGTTACAAGAACGACATATCTATCACTACAAATCGACACAACTCTCTTCTCACCTTTCTTTTCTCTTTGATTCGAGAGTCAAAACAAATCTATGCTAAAGAAACTTTGTCCGACTTCTATTTTCTAAGTTGTTGATACGCCTTTTGAAATTATTTTTATAGATAAAACAAAAAAAAATTGAAAAAATCGAAGACAAATGTCTTTAAGAGACTCGATTCAGCTAAATTATAGCGATTTTCACCAAAATATTTTTTTCATCAGTCGACACAAAAATAAAAAAATTCTATCGCGTCAGAAAATTTTCGAAAACTTTTTATACCGATCGAAAAAAGAAAAATTTCAGTCGATTTACACAAATTGCCTGTTGATTCATCGTGTGCTGAAAAAAAATGTATAATGAAACGAAAAAAAAAAAAAAAAAAATCGATACCGATTTCTCGTTATCCAAGCCAATTATTCTTCAACAAGATTCGTTTTCCATCGCGGAATCTCGTTTGCGATTCACCTGCCTTGAACTGTCCATTACCCGGCGTCGATTTGCTCTGTAGAATTCCATCGTTTCTCTCGATTTTCTCCCGCGTGAAATTGCATCTCTCGTACCTACACCATCGTATGCCTTCCTCGTGTTCTCAAACTCCCCCTTTCCGCAGTTATCGCCTGTATACCCGAGCTGTATCCGTGCAGATCGAGACGCGAGAGACTCGTCTCGATTCTCTTGGTGCACTCTATCCATGCAGACGACTAGAGGCAAGTGGAGCCCCATAGCGTATATACGGACCTCGAACGAGCGAGCTGCGTCGATCACTTCTCGGGAGAGTAGAGATCTGTAGCGAGATCGTGGTACGATCTCTACGTGCGCGAAGTGGCGAGTACCCGTTAAAGGCTCCGGACAAATAGCCGTTCTCCTCACACTAATACACTTTCACCCGCACTCGCCCCGTCGACTTACACAGTAGAAGTCCGTAGAGTCATTATCGCCTCTCGAGTTTCCAATCCCACTGAACACTCGTACGATCGTTATTGCACACGCGTTAAAATCCTACGAGGAGAAAGATTTCTTTGCCTCTCAAGAGAGTTACGTATGTGAGATATCATCGTGCGCTATGCGCGTGTAGTCGCGTATTCTACGATGAATAATTGTCTATAAATTCTTTATCAATGTGCTATACGAGAATGTATACACTTGACGTGCAAAAATGTAATACACGCAGCGCGATGTATTACATTTTTGCGATTTTAGAGACAAGGGAAAGGGATTCGCGCGCTTTATCATTCCGGTTGCCGCATGCGGTTTCGATGCGTTTTATTTCATCTTCCGGTCGCGTCTCCCGTTGAATCGCAACTGCTATTGTATAGTAGAGGGGAAGATACGCAAATTTCAGCTCAGAATACGCGCAATTACAGCGAATGCAACACGTTTTCGCGAGTTGACAATTTCTTTTTCCTGTGTACAAGTAAATGAAACGGATTGCCTGGAAATTGCGACGAGAAATTGGAGTTGTAACGAGAAGTCGCTTACTGTAACACCGTACACTCCATTGGACACATATTGACTCAATTCGTACGGAAGTTTAAGCTAATTTTCCGTATGCCTTTGCGATATTATTAGTTATAAGATAATAACATGCGGTAGTTAAAGTTGCATGCCGCATTGTCTCTCGTAATAATCGTACGAAAGTAACGGCGATTCGCCAGACGTTCGGGTTTCAGCCGTGGAGAACGCTTTCGCCAGTCAATGGTTTTTCTAACGTTGAATCCGGTGCGCAGCGGATCGAGCTAATGAACAGGTAAAAGCGAAAAGGAGATCGAAGGAGACGTCTCGAGAGAGAAGCCTTTCGTGCAGTTATCCTATATGTTAGCATAGAATTCCAGTGTTGTTTAAGCTGCGTGTGTGTTCGTGTGCACCGATCGATCACGAGACTCTCGACGATCCTTGCGAAACTCCTACGAATGTCTTTGCTGGCAAACGTAGTACTACAAGGCATCTACTCAGCATGTCTGCTGTACGCACTTCTCTCAAGATAATAGTCAAAGACCGTCCGTGGCTCGTTAACTTTGAGAAAGTGTATTATCGTATAGGAAATCGAGGTTTTGTAGCCATTATGTGTATCGGCATTGTTTGCGAACGAGTTGTCCGAAGGAATGACAATAAGCGACAAACATCTTTTAAGAAGCGTCACTTCTATACTTCTTTTTATTTTTTGTTTAATTTTTCACTCATTGGAAGCGAAATACACGTCTCAAAAATACAATAAACAACTTTCACCCGACGGTTGAGTAGCCGAATACATTTTTTTTAAATTCGTTTTAATGAAAATTCAGCTGCGAAATTCATTAAAAAAGACAAATTTTCAGTTCAAATTTTTTTCTTGAGAAGGGTGTCTCGTGATATTTCCGGCGAAAAGTGAGGTTATGGGAGACAATCCTCGTTCCCTCCCTCCTTGCAATCCTCGTTTCGAATGCGCACAATCCTTTTTTTCTCACATAATTTAACTAAGCGAGAAATTTCAATTGGTTACACTGCCGCAAGATGCACGAGACTCATGCATCACAGTTTAGATAAGAACTGTTTAGCACTCGAAATGATGTGAAACACTCGTCTGCCATCGACATTGACAAATGATATTACCCGCCAACACCCCTGGATATTTCGAAAGAGAGGAAAAGTCTATATAGATTCGTACAGAGGGGTGAATTCGACACCGAATGCGTGCTTCTCAGCAAGATATTTCGATCTATTCGATACGGTTGTATCATTCGTTCGTTTTATTAGTAACGAAACTTCTCTGTGACGACTCATCGTCAGGTGAAAAAATTCCACGCCCCCTCTTAACAAAGACAAAACCTTCGCCCTCTGTCACGTTTTTTTCTGTTCTCGAAGCTTTTATCTTCCCCTATTCTCAACTACACACGACCACTGTTACTCGCCTTTCGTACGTCTAATCTCAATGTCGACAAATACCTAATTGGTATTTTTCAGCTATTCATAGAAATAAAAAGAAATTTGAGAAAAACGATCCGGGTACGCGATAGCCTTCTCCCTCTTTCCTTCAATTATCATCAACGAATGAATTTCGGATTCTCGGAAAGAAATTCCGTGAGTCTTTCGGGAGTCATCCATCACAGGTCTTTCAGTCGTTTTAGGGCGCTGATACTTTGGTCGAAGATTAGACCGCGTAGATTCTTGGATTTCACCTCTACTGTAGTACTGTTGTCACGGCGTTCCAGCCAATTTCGTTCAATGAAACGATACGGGTCGTCCAGGGGGAGGAAAAGGGGGATCCGACGTCTCGATAGCTATCGAATAATTCTCGTGGTTAGTCAGCGAGGACTTTGGGACTTTAGCTTGATGCGTGGACCGCGCGCGGGGCACCTGGGATCATGCGGGTCTCCGACCAATTCGGACTTTGAACGAATAATGCAACGTGGGAGCCTTCTAAACTCGCGCCCCCACACGAATTAATTGATATATATCTATACGTTTGAATTTACCGAATACACGTAACGTAGATTACAATGACGACCCGCGTACCTGCTACATGCAGGTAGACGATAGAAAAATAAAAAAAAAGGTAAACGTTAATTTCGTTGGAATGTTTTTTGAAACTCGAGGGTCGTTCTCGTGGTTTCCGGGTCTAATATACCTTCAATTTTGTAATCAAAAAGAAATATATCGAACGAAAAAATTGTAAAAAGTATTTTTGAAAATTTTCGTAATAAATAAACAACCGCTTTACTCATTGGTATTAGATACAGATGAAACGTTCGATCTCATCGTAAATTAGAGTTCGAAAAAAAAAAAAAAAATGGGAGGTAAGGGTTGAAATTCGGAGTTTAACTGGCTTAACAAGCCCCGAATTTGTGATATCGTTCAAACACGACACCAACAATTCTCGCGTATCCATCAATGCCTTTTGAAGCAAAGTAGGGGTGTGCGCGCGGCACGGAGCCTATTCCCCTAGGAAAATCATCCCGACGGCCACCAGCGTGGAAACACTGACAATGAATCAAGTATACAGAGTCTGTATACAGAAGCATGTAAGAGTGTATAGGAAAAGTATGCGAGGAGTTTTCGGCAGAGGGATGGACGACAATATGCCGCGTGCCAATATAATCGACCCCCGGTCGCACACACGAGAGCTCGTCGCAGCATCCGCAACCCCCCCTACGATAGCGCGCCGGTCCCACGATGCCGGGGGTCACGTGCCTCGGGCATCCAACCATCGCGTCGAACCTGCAACGGGCACCGGCTATACACCATCGTCCAAGTGTACTCCAATCTACTCCGTGTGATTTTTGCGAAACTTCAACCCTCCCCCCGCCTTAGCAGCCTCTACTTATCTATCCCCCGCCTCATCTCCCGCTCTCATGGACCCTCGAATCATCGATGTGGGGGACTCTGAGATTTCTATTCTATGCGAATGACTCTCTTTCTCTACGTGCCGCACGCTGCTCGATTAATTTTCTGAATAAATAGCGCTTATAGTGCGTATCAATGATCCGTGAGGGATGATGGTATCGTCGAAACGAAAAACCGCGTTTTCTTAAATTTTATTAAAAAAAAATTCATTTTTTCTAATTTTTTTTTCTTATTTTTATAATTTATTTGTTGTATAGATTTTCGGGATTTTTTTTTTTTTTCAATCCCTGATATCTCGAGAACAATTAACCCTATCGACAATTTAAAAAAACGGGAATATACGATATTTTAAAGAAAGCATTTATTTTGATTGAAATTAGTAATTTCAATCCGCATGCTGCAAAATCGTCGAAAATACTTTATTTTGGCGGGAAGGCCATTCAATATCGTCATCAAAAAAATGTCGCCAAATTTTATGAGTGAATCATAATTTTTAAGTATTTTTTTTTATCATGTTATCCCTTTTTTATTTTTTTTTATTCGTACTTTTTGACTCCCCGAAAGCGACACGCAAAATATTCGACGCGATAATTCACCGAAAGAAGATACCGAAAGAGTCGGGCGACCGTAACAATTCGTACTTCCGGCGTGTGCCGAGAGTGCGAGTAAGCGAGGAGAATTGACTGCAATTCATTCGCACGATAGATCCGTGTAACTCTCGCAACGGGTCGAGAAAATAACGTTCGTGGGGAGATTTCGTTCGCGCGCGTGTGTAACTTGGGGTCCGAGGAGAGGAACAACGAGCTTCCGATTGAAACGAGTGGCTCGATGCTCCGGCGTACAGCATCAATGTTACTTACGCGCGAGATAAAAATTTCTATCTCCGTCACACTCCCCCTCCCGGAGCTTCGACACGCCTTTGTATAATTCCACCGGCAATGCCGTACGTCGCACAGATTCGCACGAGAGCCTCATCGTGACCGATTCATTCTGTACTCTCTCGGTCTATACATGCCGGATGTGCGTCATAGAGGATTTCTAGACGATTGACCTAAGTGGCGAGTGGGCTCTTCGAGCAAAAACACTCTCGACGCCATCGGACACGATATAACGCTCCTGACAATCACGTGTCTCGGCTACTTTGGTCAATGATTTATTATCCCGATCCTTTCGAATATTCGAAGTTGCGATGTTCAAATTTCATTTTGCGAAAAAAAAAAAAAAAAATGAGAGTTAAATTTTTTAATTTAATATTTCATTTGCAAATTGCGTTGATTTAGCTGAAATAACATTAGGGATGTTTGTAAAACGTTTTTTTCCGTGACATCATAAAATACTCGTCTTTGCGACAGATCGATGCATTTTTTCAGATTTTTTTTTCTTCCTTTTTATATCGAGAAAATGGCATTGGTCTGTATATTTATTTCGGAGTATAAATTCATTTTTAATTTTTTTCGTTGACAAAGTGGTTGTAAAATTTTAATAAGGTAATAAAACAGATATTCTAGAAGTGTTCGGTGGTCTCGTGGGACATTTGGAATTGCGGTAACCCGAGATCGACTAATTAAACGAGAATAGAACGGAGCTTCCCTCGGAGAAGTCTCCGGGGATCTGCTTGGGGTTTGATTTCATAGGGTGGGTCGCGATCGTTTTCGTTGTCGCGAAGCATATGTGCTTACGGACTCTTTCAACAATGCGAGGGCGATGTGGTACCGCGCGTTCGAGAACAGAAGGATGGGATAATGAGGTCACCGGATTCACGAGATAGAGCGATCATCTGTGGGAAAGATATACAGTGAGTTTCACCGCTACTGACAAACTTTATTATAACGCAACTCCCACGTGATTTGAGTGTCTGATTCCTCATCTCGTGTTTGACTAACACTTCGATTTATCAGTAGTAAATTAAAAAAAAAACAATTCCCGAATTACCTATCAGTTTAGAAACAAATCATCAATCAATTTTATCGACAAAACGGTTCGAAGAACAAATTTCAAAAAATCATCACAAATTCGTTGTATCAGAAACGCTCTCCGGTATAAAAAAAACATCAATCTGATTTATGTCTGAAATAAAAAAAAAACGCGTCCCGATATTCCGGTCACGTGTGACGTGACGCGTGCGGATAAACAACAATACCCTCGAAATATCGTTGACGCCTCTTCTCCGCGCTCCTTCTCATAATTTTTGGTCCGTGTCATTGACGAGATAAAACACACTTGAGATGATCGTGACGCTAGCATAACGAAATTGATATCTTTCGACTGGGATCATCATACGGAGCGCCGTATAATGGTCTGAAGCGATACAACGAAGTGGGGAAATAAAATGTCGTGCAGCAGGAGAGGAAAAGGATATACAGAAATGATTCAAATCGCTGGAAACAATCGAAATGTCCGCGGCAGAGACTTTCGCACGCAGTGCTGCTGCTGCTGCCACACACCGCACGATGCCTCGTAACAATTACGTAATGCGATGCACCCCGAGTTATAGAGCGACTGGTCCAGTCGTGATGCCAGAACCTGCAGAGGGGCGTTCACACACGCGACCTAACTGGCATAATGCCGGAATGAAAGAACTAACGAATTATAGGAGAGAGAAGAGTGGAGAGTGGTGCTTGGTACTTACGGCTCTCGCACGCATCGACTGTACCCATGGGAACCGGTAATGAGATGGTGGTCACGGTTTCCCACCCGCTCTCGTTTCGTCGACGATGAAATAGACCGGTAGCAGCGAGGGTGGCACTGATGATGGCCCGATATACGAGGGTGCGGCATCATCAGCCAGAATCCCCCGTTCTTCGGCTCACTGTATACTGCTACTCTTCTACCCCCCATTTCTGAATTCTCTCAACTAAACGTGTATTCGAATAGACGGGATATAATAATAAATTCAGCGCAAAATTAATAATAATAATAAGAATTTATTTATTTATTAAACTATTATTATTATTTTGAATTTTTTTTTATTATAATTCTTCGTAAAGTCCCTGTTAACCGCGATTTCGACATTTTTTTATAAAAATTTATAATCATTTTTATAGGTTACAATCTTTTTTTAAACATTTTGTTTGTTATTAAGTTTATTAGATAATCTGAGAGTAACAATCGCCGAAATTTAGCGATCATTTTCTTTATACGATATTTTTAATAGATTTTTGTTATGGAGCCTCAAAATTCGTCTCGGATATCCGAGAGGCATCGATAGAACGGTGTATTAGTTATTACGAGGGTGGGATGACACTGCGTGTGACTGTGTGTATACGAGAGGGTTTAGGGGGGGGAGGGGGTAGTGTGGACATTACCCCGCATAGGAACCGCGCCATCGCCGCGTCGAGTCGTTTCGGGTTCTCCCCCGTGGCTTTTGTCAACAGGGACAATATGTTCTCGACGTGGTGGAAAGAGAAAAAAAATCGGGAGTGGACCTGTGGGAACCGATTTGGTAATCGTGTTTCGGTACTTCGACGTAACTGTATGTGTACAGTTGAGTCTCACTGTTATAGCCAAATCATATCGAGGGTAAAAACTCGAGCGAATCCCCTCATCAAACGGGTCGAAGGTCACGAAAATTGGCTACAGCCTCACCGTGACGCCGTGGGTAGTGCATCAAAAAACGCCGTACAGCAATGAAGAGAATGAATGTCACGTGTCGACCTTTCGAGTAGCTCTTTCAGCCGAACAAACTACCATCGATTTTAAATTCTTGTTCGATCTTCGAAAAAAAAAAAAAAAAAAACGATTTTTTTTCGCTTACCGCGTCGATATAATTGAACTCCTCGGATAAAATAATAATTTTTCAAAATGAATGCGACTGCACGAGCGAAAGTTCTACTCATATTCGATTCAATAACAAATAAAAAGGAAAAAAAATTATGCGTGATCTCTTCTCGGGTCAGCGGAATGCTCTCTCCGCGCCGTTCGACAGAAGCAAACGCGGCGACTACTGTACCGAAACCTACGCACATAGCAAACTGCCAACCCACGTACCAACGCGTCGTACGCATTAATTTTTAATTAATACGACTTCATTAGAGGGAAAATTCTATCGTCTACCTTCGTGTATATATTATATAACTCGATGACAGTAGCGCCGCACGCGTCCCGTCGAAGGCAAACGCCTCTCGGTGTCGTTTGAATATGTACTCCGTCGCCCAACGATCTCTCGTCTAATGGTCTATCCCCAGAGGCAATACCTTCGATCTAGTAGAGCTGAATGCCATGCCGATAGATAGTACACGTTATTAGCCGATCGTTAGCCGATCTTACGGCGCCGGGTAACTATTATACTTTACACTGTTGTAAAGTCTACCGCCGCGGATTATTTGTACACGCGAAACATGCGTGTCCGATAGGCACGGCTCTAATTAATCTGATAATATGACCCAGTTAGTGTCGAACGCAGTTCTGTTCAGTTCTGTCGATCCATTACATCGCTCTCGATCTCTTACCGATTTTATTTATATTATTTGTTTCGTTTTCTTCATTTGTTTCATTTGTTTCATTTGTTTCATTTGTTTCATTTGTTTCATTTGTTTCATTTGTTTCATTTGTTTCATTTGTTTCATTTGTTTCATTTGCTTAATTTGCTTAATTTGTTTCATTTGCTTCATTTATTTAATTTGTTACATTTGTTTCGTTTGCTTCATTTATTTCATTTATTTCATTTGTTTAATTTGTTTAATTATTTTCATTTGTTTCATTTGTTTTATTTGTATTATTTGTTTTATTTATTTTATTCGATCTTCGCTGCTGCCCTTTAAGTGAGAATTCGAGCTTAAGTTCGCGTTCACGACTATAAATTCGATCCTAAGCTTTACACATGTCGATGCAAAAAAGGAACCGGTATAAAATAGCCTCTGGCCTCTTACGCATCGACGACCCTCCATGGTCGAGTTCGAATTCTACATAATATGTTTTCTCTGTTTCACTTCTTCCTCTTGCTTTTTATTGCTTCTCGTTTGTGATTTCTTTTTCTCGTTTTTTTTTCTCTCCTCACAACGTCGGCGAGAAAACGAATACTCGTTCGTATATCGCCACGGGTGTATCTCTCGCGCGTACCGGTAACGAGCGCGAATGCACCGATGGTGATCGAGCGCGTGCGAGAGTGCGTTAAACCCCTTCCGGCGACTTCTTCGACGAGGGACTACAATTTTCAACGGGTGTATATACTCCCGGTGCTATATGCCCCTCCCCCTCCCCCTCCTCTCCCCCCGCGAGTGCTGCGTGTGCACTCGAGAGCTTCAAGAGCGAAGCTCTGCATCTAAGAAAAGACGCGCGGGGGTTTCGCTAACGAGCTGAATTAATTTATACAACGTTGAAACGGTCTTAAGGCTAAACCTGGTTTTCGCACAGTTCGAACTGACGTGTGGAAACGCTGCATTATTGTTATTTATTATTTTGGGAAAATAAATAAAAGTATATATTTTTCATAGCAAAAAGTTTGAATTTACATTTTTATCGAATGTCGAAATCGTAACTAAGAATTATCAATTTTCAAGGGTTCCAAAACGCAATAAAATCTTATTTTATTTTTTATTTATTTAAGTTACTGGACTTTTTACTCAACATTTTAACAATTCAGAAATATTAGATTGTTCGGTAGAGTGTATATAAAAAATAATATCGAAGTCTATCAGTAAATAAAATACTATAATAATAATATTAGAAAAAAAGAATTTTTTTTTTAACTATCTATTTATTAAAAAAAAATATATTGACAAAGATAATTGGATACCGGATACAAATCTATACGATTTGTATCCGATAATCGAAGTTCCGAGAAATATATTTCATCGAAAAAAAATCGCGTGCGGATCTGGGAACGAAAATTGTCTCACCGTGAACGTTCGACGAGAAGTTAAATCTCTTTTATTCTCACATTCCCTTCTTCACTTGGCAACAATGAATCGATTATGTATGAAGCGCTTAGTTTCCGGTTGGAGGGTGAGAGTCAGTGGGGAAGTGGGACACGAGTGAAGAGCGTGGGTAGCGAGAGACCGGGAGGAATAAAATGCGAAAAATCTGCTCCGCGATGACCGATCAAAGTTCCCACACGCAGGGGGTAGAATGTCGAATCGATGAGTTTTCCCACAGGTGAAGCCATCTCTGGATCCCCCCTTTACCCCCGACGCGTCAGCGCGATTCGCATCCCCCGTGGACCACGGGGGCATATGCTTTGCTCAATGCGTATACCATACCCCCCTCTCAACGTATTCATCGGCTGTTTCGATCTCTCACCCCTCGTATACGTCCACTGTACCGTAATATAAATCGAGGACTTTGGTAATGCGTATATACAAGCTGTGCAAGCTGAGCTATGCGCATAACTCACTGCACTGGAAACTCGAACAGCGAGTGCCGAATAAGTTATACGTTAAATACTTAATTTGGTACTTTTATCGATCTTTTTATCCAATTTATTGAACAGCAGTTGTATTCAATACATTTTCAAAATATTTTTAAAATTTAAATAGATAGTGCATTTTTAGTGAAAACGTTCACTATTCTTTAGTCTGTTATCTCTTTTTTTGAAGAAATTTTTTTTCATCCATAAAGATAATTAATTCATTGTAATAGGGGGTTAATTCTTGCAACGGGGGTTTCTTTTTTCCAATAGTAATAATGTGTAACTGCTTAAAAAAAATATTTTCACGATATATGATAGTTAAACCGACCGTCCGAAAGTAATAACTAGTCAAAGGTAACGGACGTATATTTACGTCACTGATATAGGAGGGGTTAAGCAGTAACTATCGAAAATATATTATCTTGAATGCCAATTTTTGTCTTTTTTTTTCGGCAGTCGGTCTTTCGGGATCGATACTTTTGTCGACAATAATGCCATTCTCGCGCGCATAGATTGCCCGTGTCGTTAGCTTGCAGCCTCTCTTTTCCGATCCTTTCCCCGGGTCACGTGTACGCGCTGGTGCCGGTTGGGCTGCGCGGGGCGCGCAGTCAACTGTCATCCGCAGCACGCGATAGTCGTGTGTCCATTGTACTGGATTTCCAGCCAGTGCACAGTGTACATACTCTGCGTTCATGCGCCACGAGGCAGCTTACCCGTTGAAAATTACCGTCCTATCTTCCATTCCAGACCGGTGTTTCCGTCCTTTTTCATCCGGCGACATCATAAATCTTTGCTGTTGCAACTTCGTTGATCCCAAAATGCCTTCCCAAAATTTAAAAGCAAATTTCGTCAATGATTGCATCGGTATTAACGCTCGACTATCCAATGAACTCAGATATTAATCCGCTCCAAAAAAAAAAATAGTCATTTACGATTCCCAAAAAAGCTAAAAAAATTTTGAAATGGAGTTCATTCTGTGAGATACCGCGTAGCATTCGGAACTAACGGTTCAGATTCGCGAAAGCGCCCGGACGATTCGTATATACGAGAGGACACAGAAGAGAGTGGAAAAACAAATTGCCTCGCTAAGTGGGTAGGAAAGTTGTAACAGAGGTGGGTTTCGCCAAGAGAGGCCACAGCGATGTAGTGGGCAGCGGAGAGGAGAGATCCACGTAAGAAATGCAGAAGCGATGCATCACGAAAGAGCTCCACGACGTTGGGTAAACCGGCCGCGCTGACGCTGCGGACGCGACACACGACGAGCCTTTTCACTGACGTGTTATGCGTCTGTCTTTCCCGTCGACGTACATCAACCGGCTGCCTTGTCAGCAACTCTCCCCTTTCTCATCCTTCGTTCCTTCGCTGCTTTTTCAGACACGTTGTTATTTCTCTTCGATTTCTTCGATTCCCTTTTCCATCGTAGAACAAACGAACGAACGAGGATTTTATCCGCGAGTCACAGCGCGAGAAAACGCTCGTGAGTCGTGGTGTCTCCCTATCGAATTAAAAGTGCGAATCGATACGTTCTTTCTTCGCAAATACTTCGAACACATCGACAGAAACTGTGTGTACCTTCGAGGACCTTACCTTTTGCCTCTTTTCTTTCTCACTCTTGAATTTATCGCACTTCCCCGATCGGTAGGCACTGCGAGCCAACAGCACAGCTTATTCTCGACGAATCTTACGCGCTTGAGAGAGCGAGAGGAATTACCGTCGAGTTCCCTTCCGGGTTCGCCAGTCGTCGTTGTCCATCCGACCTGAGCTCTCGACCCCTCTCGCGTTGCAAAACAACCGAACTTACGACACTTGCCGAGACAGAGAGAAATTGATCACACGAAACGGAGTCAAATGAAAATAATGACGATAACACGCGAGAGGAGACAATGTATTTATTCTTTTAAAACAGTTTAACGCGTAACAATTGGTTGGAGAGAATTGAACGTACAACAGATCGCAAGTAAACTAATATTTTTTATTGTATAGAAAAAATTACAAACCTTTGAATACGGCATGAAAAAAAACGTAAAAAGGATCGATTTAAACTTAAAAAAAAAAGTTATTCCAATTCGAATTTAAGTTTAAATTGTACGAATTTTTTTTAATTGAGGCTTTAGCATCACTTGACCCTTTTATTAGGCCGATGAGTTTTCTTTCGGCTCCAAAAAAAAAAAAAAAAAATGAAACTGGATCTCGAAAAGGTATCGTTGCGGCGGCGTCGAGAGATCTCTCGCCGCATGAACACAGGGGATGCAGATCCTTATGAATTATACGTCGCTTCTCGCAGACGCACAAATCTCGTCCGGCATTTTTTTTTTTTTTTTCAGGTTCCGCTCTATCACTCCCTTTGCCCCCTCTTTCATCTTTCGTTTCATGGTTTCGCTTCCACGAGGCGCACATTAGTCGGACGACTAATCTTGACCGCCCGTACCGGTGGGTAATTACCGCGGAATGAATCACTCCGCGCGCGCCACACGGCCGGGCCTCTCGCCTGTGAGTCTTTAAACCGCGTGTGCTGCCACTGCGGCGGCAGCCGCGTGGTGTTCCTTTCCAGTATATGGCGCCCTGTACACCATGTCCGGCTATCACTAAATCAACCACTTCATTCTTTTTGCCAGCCTACCGTTCATCCTTCTTCTTCTTCTTTCGTAGCCGCGGTTACAACCCTTTTCCGAGACCCTGTCGCTTCTCGAATGACGTTCTATCCTGTATTTATCGTATAATTAATTTTAAAAATCCCGAGTACTCTACTCTAAATTCAAATGATGTATCGATTCGACGCACCGTTTGCAAATGAAAATTACAAATACGGTTAATAGATAAATATTAAATTGGCAATTATTTACAATTGCAGAAATGCTTGGCGACAACGAAACAGAAGGTCCCCGCAGTATGAGTCGAGAATCAGAGAGATCAGCGGCAATTGCTGACTCTCTACAGCATCCCGATCGCCGTAAGAGTATATGGTACCTTTGCGTACGGTAGGTAGGCATTGCTATTTGTCGAGATCGTATCTGGATGGGTGTAGCGAGTTATTACAGCCAGAAGAGCAGTTTCCCCCTCGATGGAAGGTCTACATAGCGCACTCCAACAACCAGTGGATACGGTAGGATTCGTGAGCAGCGCAACTCCTTCACCGTCTTCCCTTTCATTCTTCCTCCTCATCTTCTTCTTCCTTCTGGCGGCTTATATTCTTCTCGAGTTTCCGTCCCAATGTTTCTTCCTGACTTATTCATCAATGCTTACCTTCTGCAGCATCTTCTTCTGATTCTCTCAAAGCTTTTATCGCTTCAGTCCCTATGAATAAACAATTTCTCTAACGCCCGCCGCAAGTTCGATCGGCGCACCGAACACTCGATCTCGAGTGCGAGTAGTCATCAGCGTTTATATACACAACAACAACGAAAAACTGATGTATCGTGCGTGGGAGTGTACAAAATCCAGCATGGGAATCGCTTTCGCGTTAAAATGACGAAATCGTTCCATATCGAATGCATAATCCGACTTTAATATGGATATATTCGATTCTTATGAATAACGTGCTTTCGCATCGTGAATTTCGTTTGTGATTCTCGAATGCTGATATAGCGTTGAGGGAATATAACTCGTAGAAGGTTTTCAAGTGGAGACAACACACGTGTGTGTCCCACACACACACTAACGCACTGACACACGGGAGGAACAAACAGAAGAAGATAAGAAATAAAAGTAGGTATACATATTCGAACTATAAAGCAAATAGGTAAATGTATAAGCTGCCAGGGGAGTCGTACGAAGCGAGCGACGTGCCGACTATCTCGCGAGAACGTTATACGCCTCGCGACTATCCTCTCTGGCGCCACGGTGAGTGCAGACCGGGAGCGAGAGAAAGAGAACGCGATCCCGTGTGCCGTTGTTGCGAATAGAAATGCTGCCTGTTGCTTCTGGCCGTGCGATCGCCCCGGTAATGCCGATAATTCACCCGTAGTGCTCGGCAGAGCGAGAGCGCCTTTTGCCCGAGCAAAAGTAACACGCCTCAACCCCTCTTGCGTCTCTTTCGCGATCCTTTGCCTTCTCAATGGAAACGACAAGAGACGCCAAGACAAGAAGGCACGACTACGGACAATAATATTACCGCGAGAATGAATGGCCACTGTTCTCTCGTAGGACTGTGCGTTAATGCTATAAGCTATTTTACAACGAGGGTATCGCGCGATTCGCCCGGAAACTAGCGAAATCGTTGCGATGGTATAACGGAGTTACGCAATTTTTTCGAGGAAAAACTTTACTGAAAAAACCCTGAAAATTGTAAAGTTTCACATCTTTTTTAGTAAAAAAAAAGATTTCGTGTTAAGTAAAAAAAAAAAATCTTTTTAAAAAATCGTCAGGGAGACGGTACCCCTTTAATAAATTCCGACTTGTTATGAATCAAATTTTTCACGCTTCCGGCCCTTTTTTCTCTATTTTCGACGATAAATATCAAGAAAAAAAAAGTTTTACAAAAAACCAGTAACAAACAACAAGTAATGACTCTGTGAAAACGATGTATTACAGAATAAGTCACATAGACTTCGACTATAAAGTTTATTATTCGTCATTGCGGCCTATAAATTTTAATAGATCGAAATATAGACAATCGAAGATCTCCAAACGAGAGCGAGCGAGCGGGGGAGGGAAAATAGTTAACGATTATATTTGATCGATCTCTGACCGTATTCATGCGCACTTGGATACACATGAGTGAGTATATTATACCGAGTATAATAATAGACGTAGGTTGGGGCGCAAGCTGAAGTTTGCGCCAATGGTATATACCGCCGATTATCGATACCACGGACGGCGTTATTTATTACTCCCCGTACTCTATGTGTATGTATACCTACGTTACGATACGTGCATTCGCGAAACGTGACGGCGCGGGACACCCTCGTAAAGTGCTTCCAGTTTCTGAGTCAGTGGCGATTTTTCAGCCGAAACTCTTCGAGAATGTCGATAGCACACGGGCTCTCTATGTGGTGCGGTGCGCGGCACTCACCGCGGCGCGACGACGAGATGTGTGTAACGTGGAGGAAAACTATCGGTTAGAATAGAGAATAGTTGCTTTACCACCAGAACCGCGGCAGCTCGTGTGTGTCTACCCTCGTAGATCTTCAGCCGCGATACGTTTACAGTACAATAACTCTCGTTAATATTACTCGGATACGATGCAATTACGTTTTCGCCTATCCTCAACTATATTCAACGATGTCGTTTGATAAAATCATCGATTCGAACCTTCATACACACAATACCTTACAGTTATATTCCGTTAGCGTTTTTCAGCTTGCGGAGAGAATTAAGAAAAATAAATCGCGTCGGAAATCGACAAAAGGAAATTTACAAAAACTAAAAAAATTACGACTGAAAAATGAGTATTGCAAAAAAATTGTCCAATAAAAAAAGATAAAAAATCTGAAGATCCGAAGATCTGAAATTTGAAGATTGTCTTTAGATAAAAAATTGTCCAATTTTTATCTGAAATGACCCGTTTTTCACTTTTCGACACGTTAAAAAATGTTATCACTCCAAAGCATCTGTAGCTAATTTTCGTTTGCATTGATAAATAAACCAACACCCGTCACATAGCGCCATCGATATGCATAGTAAGTACTATCGGTATGGTGAAGTCGGAAAGCAAGAATAAAACGCCGCGACCAAGAGACACGTCGAGCATAAACGACCCGAGTGACTTATGGTGTTGGCGTGCACCGATCTCGAGCAGAACCGTCGAAGTTTTGCGCGGCTCTCGCCTTTATGCCCCGACTAACGAAGCACATTTAGTAATTGTTTCGTTTCATTCGTAACACATACAGCGTTACCGGCAAACACCGCGAATGGGTTTCGGTACTTATCGCGCGGGGGAGGCGGGAGGGGGGGGGGATAAAACGCGCGTCGTTATTGCTACGACATTGTAAAACACTTTTCCATTGATAGCGGGGACCTTTTAACTGCGCTGCCGAATGGACACCGTTCTTTCCTCTTATCCGCCGAACGCGCTCGCTGGTTTGAGTTCTCGCGGCTCAGTTGAGATTTTCACGGCGTGCGCCGTGACTCCATTTGGTTCGCAACGACTATGAGTTAGAAGTCTGTATGGGTGTATGTGCCTCTCTCTGAATCTCTCTCGTCGCAGAAACCGAACAACGGTTCAGAGAGAGAAAGATGAAAACTCTCTCGAGCCCATTGTTCCACGGGCGACCGGTTGGCCCCGAGAGACCGGCGCATAGGCAGACTTGAATTTATAATGCTATTAATTGGCAACGTTTCCGCCCTTATATTTCAATCTGTTTCACCTCCACCCGGTACACCAGATACAACGAGAGACGTTGCGCGTTGCTCGTTGTTGTTGACTTGTGCCGCGCGTACGAAACTACTACCGCGCAACAACTCGAACTGTATATAGATTTTTTTTTTTTCTGGACTTTGGTTGGACTGACGCAACTCTCACTATCGATACTCGATATCGAAAGAGAGAGTTTTAATCCTTTTTTTTTTTATCGACGATATTTTTGATTACATACTTAAGATTGTGTACATTCCAAGTTATTTAATAATAAACAAAGTTGTAGTTGAAGCTGAAGAAATTACTTCGAATTTCATAGGATTCGTGTAGATTTCTTATTAAAATTCACTTTCGTCTGTTCTCCGTTACGCAAGATCCGAGAAAATTACTCCTCGATATCTCGAAGCCTCGGGACTAAACCTTTCGATGCCCTATTTTTTTTTAATATTATTTTATAAATATAGTTGTTTTTTTTTCTTCTCTGGAGCTCGAGTCCCGAAAAATCGACGAAACTGGAGCGATTCGGATAGTTCCTTTCGCGATTTATCTTGCAGTGAGTGTATTAAGGTAAAAATTAAAAAAACGCGCGTTGCAGACGGGTGTGTAAGTGTACATTCGACGAATACGAATGCCGGGGTGAAGGAGTTCGATTAACGTTAACGGCCAAGATCGATCTACTTGACTAAGATTGATTTCTCCCCCACAAAGAGTTTGGTGCGGTAGAGAGATCTCTCAAGAGAGAGAGACGCTACTGCGCACCAACGTTCGATTACCTAGCCGAGTGGCCGTAATTATACAAAGTTAATGGGCTCTCGAGCCTCGTCTGGCAGGAGCGCGAGGTAATTAAATATCTGCTATGTAGCTATGTAAGTTTTATACACACGATTCCATGGTGTTGAACTATGCGCGGGATATTGGAATAGCACTGCTCGCGCGAACGCCAGTCCGATGGGATTATATTATCATATATGCCGCGAATTTTTTTTTTTTTTTTTTTTCCCCCCGATATCTCAAGCATGTTGTTCATAGCAGTTTGAATATTAATAAAACAAAAAAAGAACGCTATATGACGTGCAAATATTGATTTTTTTTTGCGTGCGCGGGAGTGGCGAGGCAGGAGATTGATTGAAATAGTGTGCCAGGGATGTCATTAAAATCGTTAATAATCAAGTACCGTTTACTTAAACTGACCCGCGACAATGATCCTTAGTAATGTTTCAAAATAAGCAATCTCGTCGATGTCGAGATTTAGTTATAGCTGTGTAATAACTGTAATTTCCATACTCTTTCAATGTTTTGCACTATTTTATCTGTAATGTTTTCTTTTTTTTTGAGGTTTCGTAAAAATTGTTGAGATAATAACGAGTTTTTAAGGTTAGAGGTTTCTCGTATTTGAAACGTTATTAATACATTTTTTGCTTGTTTACCCGTTTTTTTTTTTTTTTATTGAAAAATTGTATTCTGTTCGGAACCATCGGACAGATGATATTTTTTTTTCTGCAACAATCCGCAGAAAAAAATGAATTATTGGTAAAATAGCGAATATCTTTGAAATTAAACAGAAGCATCGAGAAAAATAGTGAAACTTTCGATGGTAAGCGTTGCTAATTGATGGAAAGAAGTGCGTCTATGGATTATCATATTATCTTCGTACTTTATCGCCCGAAGCGATTTCGAGCTCTAGTATTGAGCCTTCGGAGTGTTTGTCCGGGAGTATTTAGGCCCGTTACCAGCGTAGACGGGAGGGGCCCTCGCGAGGATCGTTAAGTAATTCACTGTCCGACGGCGCGTGCTCGGGCTTCTCGAAATTAACACGTCCTTGTCCCGGGCACCGGGAGTGGCAAACTTTTTATTTTTTAATTCTTTATCTCTTTTCATCTCTCTTTCGCCTTTCGCTTGGTAGCGCTCGGGGATCTGGTAGGCAGAGAGTTCGTCGTCGTCGTCGTCGTCGGACCTCGTTATGGCGAAAAGAACGTGGCGCCCGCGGATCGATCCGTAATTGGCACGTAATTGGCGTAATTATCGAACGTTCACGATCGATCCACGTTCCTCCTTTGCCTCGTACACACCGCGAATTACACTCGTTAGTTATTACTTATTGTATGACTGACGATCGCGAGAGAAATTGAGATGACAAAAATTGATGTTCTCGAATACCATAACATATACGATAAAATAGTAATCACAAAATACGATACAATACAACGAAAATATGCATAAAAATAACTAAAAGTATCAGAATAAACACATCGACATTCGTAAATATGAGAAAATAATTAATAAACTTATTTTTTTTTCTCATGGATATTGAAACAAATAAATATTCATCTATCAATGTTTATACTCATGCGTTAAGCGAAATCTCGATTAAATTTCTATCGTGTCGAAACGCCTCGAAGCATCGCGCAGCCTCTTCACCGATGATTCCCCGACTCCCGCAACTGCATGTCCAATCAATTATTCTCCTGCCACACATTGCCCTCTCGCGCTTTTGTTTCTGCGAGATCGCAATAAGCGAGAACACGAGTCAAGCTTTCCGGCCGCATGAGGATATAGCGTAACAATACTCATAGCAGACGACTCACGACCACAAAGCGTTCACCTCGCAGAGAGGGTGGGTGGACGCGCCGAGATCGTCCGAATGCAGCGTGACGCCGCGTAATTAATTATAATAATTAGCGGCTCTCTCTCCCTCTCTCGTGTTGTTCTGCAAATCTCTTCAGGGCTCACCGGACCTGTGAGCCAAAGAGAGAGAGAGAGAGAGAGAGACCGGTCGACACATGGAAAACACGCGGTAAGAAA
The DNA here is from genome assembly GCA_934046635.1 of Buathra laborator. NCBI lineage: Eukaryota > Metazoa > Arthropoda > Insecta > Hymenoptera > Ichneumonidae > Buathra > Buathra laborator. The sequence goes on along the minus strand of OW203898.1, from coordinate 14,129,889 downwards.
GACCAAACGACGCGAGGTATGAGAAAATCGAGAAGGCAAGAAGATCATGAAAGCCGTGTGTATCGTAAAAAAAAAAAGACGAAACAAAGCGCGATATATCGATGGTTAAAGAACAGAAGGTCCCAACGCGAGTACTTTAACATGTTAAATTGTCTTACGATATTCTGTTACTAAAGCAGTAAATATATAACTCTTCGATTTAAGAGAGAGAGAGAGAGAGAGAGAGAGAGAGAGAGAGAGAGAGAGAGAGAGAGCGAAAGAAGAGGATAGAAGGAAAGTCTGTACCTAATGTGTCTGCACAGGCGGCGTGACGGAGAGCTCTCTAATTGGAGATTTCCATTGTAGTTAACCAGCTCTCCAGTGCGCCCTGTGTGTCTGTATATATATGTGTCTCTGGTACCTATAAATGCAACGTATACCCGCAGCCGGAAACCGTAAACACTAATTTTTATCTTTGCTCCCTCGATTCGCGTTTGCCACACGGTTTTATAATAGTCCTGTATATAAGTCGTCTTGCAAGTTCCACTCTCGGGACCAATATACATAGTCTCATTCGAGATCGATATGTGTTCACCGATAGCGTAAGAGGCGCGACGCGCAAAAACGTTTTATAGTCGGTACTCCGGAACAACGAAAATGCTATTTCGGTATTTCTTGCGATGTAATTATTTCGTTTTCAGTTCGGAAGTCGAAAATATACGAATTGGAAAGTGTGATTACGAAAATTATCCGAAAATTATCCGAAAGCTAACAGAAAAAAAGTTCAGAAACGGTGTTTAAGGATCACATTTTTTTTTTTAAATTTCGAAAAAAAAATTTCTCAAATTTCATCGAAATATTAATTTGAAGATCGAAATTGCGATAAAAAATTCGGGAGAAAGATGAGTAAACGCTCGTGGGAGTGTTCGACGTAGTTATCGCGGCGATATTCCTACCCCCCTTTCCCCTCGATGATTAATCAAGATGCCACCTTGCCGCACCAATGATCCGTGGCTGGCTTCGCGCTCGATTATACAGATAATAATTGCCGGTGCGTGTTACCAGCACCGGTGAGAGTATTGTGGCTCGCGGGGGAGTGTATCGCATTATAACGCGGTTTCCGTGCTGACTTAGCGTGGTATTAGTATCAGCGGCTCTCTGCACTTACGGTCCATCGAGTCGAGTGTATTAGATCGCCGAGTCAACAGCACAAGCCGCCAGCTGCTGCGTAACTTATGGAGGACGTTGAGCGCTCGAACATCCTCCGGGCTCTCCGTTTTGCTCTCTGAGTATATATAACCAGTACCAATGTGCTCTGTTATGCGCGGAAGAACGCGTATCGAGCACTTACGCACGCACGTGCGACCAAATACTCACACTCGCGGTACTTATATATTCTTCGTTTTTTTTCCCTTATTCCTTTCTCGATGCTTACGTTCCTCTTTCGCGTTGATTCTAATCTCGAGAAGGTAACGCCGAGAAGGCACACCCCATGCCTCGGGGGCGCTGTTGCATCGACACGCGAACGTGCGCAAGTGTAGTAGTAATGTTAAGGGATATTAAAAAAAATCTCTTGGCGAAGTTTTTTTTTTTTTTTTTTCAAATGTACATTATATTTATTTTTTTTTCTTCATTTTATTCGATAATAAAAAAATATCGCTGTGAAAAAAAGTTTATTCGATTACCTTTTCCGGACTCGAGTCCAGAATAATCGATCATCCTAATCGCGTTTCCCGCGGATCAAATACTGCCCCTCAGACTCAGAGTCCGCAACTGTTGTTAATCCTTCGTCGCGTTGGGTGTCTATGTAATCACGACGCATAAACCGGACGGCTGGTATACTAATATACAATGTGCGTGCGTGTCTCGGGTTCTCTCTCCTCGGCGAGAAACGCATTGTTCGATAATACTCCGGCGCGTTACAGGGCGGCTTTTAAATCCTTCGCGGAGTCTCTCTTCGCTCTCTCGCGATTATTTTTCATATAGGGGATATATAGAGAGAGATATAATACATTCCCAGACGGACGACGCTGTGGGGCTGGCGCCCGCCTCTATCACCCACCGACCGAGCGTTATAGGACTTTTGCCACGCAGGAGACTCGCTCTCTGCCAGCAACCAACGATGTCTCGACTGCCCGAGAGAGCTTCGATCTGAGACTTATCAGCGACAGACCGGCAGTGCAAAATCGCATTGTCACAGTCAATTCTAACATTCGATTCTCTCACAATACGTTCGAACGATTTTTTAAACATTTTAATTTTTTTTCGTGAAAATCTTTTTCGTTGATTTCTCTGGACGGCGCACAGCCGTACGACATTAGATTAGGAAGTAAGTTTTGCCGCAATCGATGCGTGTCGCTAGAGCTTTTGTATATCGATGTCCTAAGACTGAAACACCGTATGGACCATAGGATTATAGACGATGTTTTCATTTCATTTGTACTTCCGACTGTTTCTCGGGCAAACGGTGGGAATGAAAATAAAAAAATAAAAAATGAATGGCGGAAATGAAAAAAAAATAAAAAAATTGTGAAAGAACGAATAATTCGCGTATTACAGTCGGGCGATTTTGGGAGATTTTTTTTTTGTTAATCTAATTTATTTTTTAAACGATTTTTTGAATTTTTAAATAGTTATTTTTCAACAAATCGATATGCATGAATTTATTTGTTTAGCGAAGAATTGAAAAAATGTAAAAAAGAAAATTAATCACTAGCTATCAGAGTTCAAATGCGGCGTTATCGTTTCGTCTTTTCGTGCGATCGCTGATCGATTGTTTTCAACAACATCGCAACAATAATGACCGCTAGTGTCCCGACGTGGGCGTTACATTGTTTTTATACGTTTATACTTTCAAACTTCGGCCACAGTTTGCAAACGAAGAGACCGTGAACTTTTGCTTGCGAGACACTATCTCGCGGAAATCCCATTCTCGCCCTTTCGCACGGGGGTGGAGACCGCGGGCGCGCGCGAGAGTTCATAGGCGTTAAGTTTTCAATCCGCCGTTCGAATCGTGGACTCGTGAGGCTTGTTGCGTCACGAATTCGCACGCACAATGGACTAACAGTTTGTTGCGACACGTGCGATATTGAGACCACGTTATATTTCTAGATCGTCGGGTCGATATTCGAAAGCTATACAAATAAGTACAACCCGTTCAATTCTTTCGTAATAAATATTCAACAAACACGTAAAACGCACATAACGTAAAAAAAAATTATACTTATAATAATTTTTAACCCTCGAATTCGCAATTTCCCTCGTTCTCCAGTATTTGATATTTATTTATTTTTAATTTGATTATTTCTCCATTTAATTAACGCGTGCGTTCGAAAAAGTTGTCGAAATTATCTAAATTAAATTAATGACAATAAATTAAATTAAATTGACTAAATTTAAAAAAATTATATTTATAATCATTTTATCCCTCGCGTTAGCAAATTTCCGCGTTCTCTAATACGTATTAGATATTTATTAATTTTTTTTTATGTAATTATTTCTGCATTATTATTAACGCGTGCGTTCGAAAAAGTTGCGCGTGTTTTCTGTTTCTCCCTATATATTTCCGTCCAGAATAGATTGCAACTTCGCTGCACAGACCGAAACGAGAAAGCCGGGGTTACTAGTTCCTCGCGGGATTAACGAGCAATTTGCTGTGGCCACGAGGCGCTCGGGGTACACGCCTGCCGCGCGCACGTAGAGACGGTACCTAACGAATGATAATAATGGTAACTAATGGTCCTCCGCACAGTCCGCGCCGGGCCGCCTTACTTCTCGCAGCTATATTAAAATTACGACGGGGAAAAGGATACATAACGGAGTCTCGTGAGCATCGAGAGCATCGAGAGCCCCTCTTCTGAGACACGCTTCTCATTGAAGGAAAAAAAAATACAAAATAAACAAATTAATAAAGCAATAAATAATAAAGTCATTCTGCCCTTTTCTTTTCACAATATTTCCGAGGAAAAAAAAAAAAAAAAAAAAACATCGTTAAACAAGCCACGCGACTTCTGCATTCACCGCAAAGTTATCTCCTCGTCCTTATTAAACCTCGAAGCATCGGGGCGGAGGCCGTAGACTGTACCGCGCCCCTGTACCGCGTCCGCTCCCGTAATAAAGTTAGGTATTTATACACCGGGCGTACACTGTAATTGGCCGAGCAAAACTCATGGGATATAACCTCAGTAGCGGCATCGCTGGTGTATCGGAGGGCTTATATACAAGTAAATATATAGAGGTGGCCGGAGTCGATCTCTCGCCCGGTAGGCGAGATGCATACCTACAAGTGTAATCCATTAAGATGCGCCCACTTTGTTTCCTGTCGGTACGAAACGATCCTGTGTCCTGAGCGCGAGGACGAGGATTCACCGACGTCCTCGTACTATTATTGCGCGTGTACTTACGGCAGTGAAGAAGAGACCAAAGGAGAGGCTTCGGGCTGATTCTCTTGCCTGATCTCCTCGCTGTGTGTTCGAAACATCTTCACGATGTTCGAAACGATACAGCTGGCAGTGCTGTACAGTTCGCTGAGCTACCGTTTCACAAGATCGGCAACAAGCAAACGCAGAAGCTATTTCGCACGCGTTTCTTGTTGCTTCTGCTCGTTTTTTTTTTTTTTTTTTTTCTTTCTTTCGTTCGTATCTCAAGAGCTACTCGCCAGCTTGTTGCCTCCGCCCGTACGCAGCGAGATTCTCGCGAGTAACGAGCATCGCTCGATGCGTGTAGCTGGAAGATATAGTAGTTTGTGCGCTCCAACAGTAGTAACAGTATACTAAATGCTCGATATAAAGGTGTACGTATTAGATCGACCGATCCGCGGCGTATTGCCTCGAGGATATTCGATCCTGAGTTGCATCGCGGGCAAAGGATACCGTACGACGTCATGGAGAGTATACGGTGGATGCGTAAATCAGGTGGCGCCGCCATGTTACCCGTAAACTCGCAAAGAGAAATTCACGGGAGGAGACCATTTTTTTTTTCACTTAAAAACAATTCGCATTGAGTTTGTCCAACGAAGACATTGATCCGGATCTTTGCAATCAATGTTAATCTGGTATTTCAATGAAATCAAAATTTGATGGACTTTTGCGACTTTTTTTTCAGTTTTTTTTTTATCGCGTTTTATTGGTACATTCGGAAGCGAAGGATTTCAAATCAATTACAAAATAACACGCATTACTGAGAAAAGAGGATGGAAAAAATGTTATAAAAAAATTGACATTTTGTTTTTAATTTATAAGCTGTAATCATCAGTTTGGAGTAATTTTGGGAATTTTTTCACAATTTTTCAAACATATTTTGTCACCGTTAGAAAATAACGAAAAAAAATGAAAAATATTTTCGACACGTTTTTGCTCTACGAGCGATGTAATCCAAATTTGGTACTAATTTCACAAAGTTCTTAAAAAAGATAAAGCGCAGCGCTTTCACGAAGTAGCGTTTGGAAAGCGGCGTTGAGAGAAAATGTATATCTAGAGTCGCAGCCGAATTTCATCTTACGTAACACGAACATCTCGAACTTTGCCATACGAAGCTGTAAATTATATCGACACGAAGAAAGTAGCGAGGAAAAAAAAACGGAGAGAGAAGAGAAAGCGAAGAAGAAGAAGAATAGGCGTGGATCCCATTGTAACGCGTGGGTTAAAGAGAAGCGCGCTTCGTGTCTCATCGTTCCTTTGGTTTGCATGTGTGACTGCAAACGCGTGGCGCGAAGTTCAACCTACGTACGTTGCGGAGTGGATGCACACACTTCGGGGTGCAACTGAGCGCAACGAGAGCGCGCGCGCGCGCGGTAACGGAGGCGCGAGTCACGGCAAATCGACGGCTGGGTATGCACCCGTGGATTGCCCGGGCATGAAGTCCCGCGCGACGTCGACGACGGTGGCGACTTGGCTTGTATAGCAGCCGAGAACGCGGCGTGTTGGCTCAATGTGTCACTGGCAAAGACTCGTCCGCGGAGTCGTTTCGCTTGCGCGTTTATAACTTACATGCTCTCGGGTGCTGTGTGCTTCGCGAGAGCTGCCGGAGTTTCGCAAGCGGCTGTCTGGTACACTCAGACAGCGACTCGCCGTAATCAATTGTTTCTGCTCTGGCGTCCAGTCACCTCGACTCTCAGCTGACTTGCTTGGGTGTCTCTCGGATCTTACGTATGTGTATATGCATTAAGCAGCGCGATATACAAGCAGTTAACCATAGACAATTTCCATTCACTGTTCGAACGACGCAGAGCGATCTCTTACACATTCCGCGTATGTTGCATTCTTTTCTCGATCTTTTCATTGTGGTGCTTCAATGAAAATAAAATAATGGAAAGAAAAAAAAAAGTTTGCGGATGTCAGTCGGTAGTGCGGTAAAAACTGAACAGATTTTGTCTTTGGAAAATCTTTCTACAAGGCATAGATCTCCAATTACGAGAGCTTAAAGCTTTGAGCCAATGAGGCCGCTGCAAAAGCTGCAACTTCATGCGACAGCTTCATTGGCTGCGCTTCGTCACTGAATATCTCCGGAACTACGGATTCTAGACAAAAATTTCAAAGGACAATATTTCATCAATATTCGATCTCTGATACGAAGCCACAGATTTTTTTTATCATTCTTCTTATCTCAATATTTCGCTGAGAAAAATTCGTATTTAATAACTTTGAAAAATAAAATGAACAAATTAGCGCCTTCATCTAGGAGTTCGATTCGATCGAATTTCCATACAATCGGAACGAAAAAAAATGGGTTTTCAATGAGACGTTGGTGCATCTTAATGGAACGAGTGGGTTGAGAAGATAATATTACAAGTAACTCACGAAGCTTCGTATGATGTACTACAGAAAATAATTAGAGCATTCGTCGGTGTAGTCGGGGGATGACTTGCGCTCGGAGCGGATACGAAAATTTTACGAGATCGAGAACGCGCGCGCGGCGTATATAGATGGAATAAATATATAGGTGAGGTTATGAGCGAAAGAGGGCAACGCCCAATGAATGGCGCAGGCGGCTCTCTTGCGCGAGGTCCGGACGCGGCGCAATGCATGTATCACGATATAGTATATCGAAGATCGGGGTATAAGTATCTCTACTAATATACGTGATATTACTGGTACTATGTATACCCATGTGCTCGGTTACTTGGACACATAAGAAAGAGCGCGCGGTGCACGGGGGCTTTCACGAAGAAATATCCGGCGACGTGGCCGAAGACGAAGGTTGGTCAGGAAAAAAAAAAAAAAACGCAGGAAAAGACGACGCGCCGGTTCGTATTAACTGTAACTCGTAAGCAGTGCATGCGAACTCGGTTCATGCATATGGCGCATGCAAGTAGGTAGGTAGGCTATATACCTCCCGAGCAGCAGCAACAGCACGCGGCGCACTCGTCTTCTGCGGTCTCTTCTTGGACGACGCTCTTCTCAGAGCGTTGGTCCATTTTCTTTGCCGCTTTGACTACACGTAGATTATATTACCATTATTACCCTGCACCCGCGCGCGTGCATTAACATGAGGGAGATGTTATTTAAATAAAGTCCAGTAGAACGATAAGAACAAGAAGAAACCACAGCGAAGAGAAGCCTTCGCGGAACACCCATGAAGCGAAAGATGTAGATCTTTCGCCTCGAACTGGAAGCCATATAGGAAGCTTATAATATCTCCTTCGCAAATCAGATTGCTTTCCTCGCGCTATCTAACGATTGTAAATTCACCCGAAGGATCAGGAAGCTATATAGGATACGGAGTGTAACACACTCCTTGTGCGTGCGCGCGTCTCAACGATACGCGATGGAGAAATAACAAATAAATCTATTTTCAAACGGAAAAATCTATCCTCGATCAGATTTTCATCAAATTTATCGCAACCCTGTATTCATCGAGTTATCACTCGAAACCATTATTTTTCATCTCGTTTTAAATCGGTAAATTGATATGGAACATGCGAGAAACATGTTTGACGAGGTGCTATATTGCCGATTGGAAAATACTAAATGAATTAGAGGTTAGCGAAGCTTACTGATATGGATGTTGCGGCCTCTTCATGGGTTTAATCTCTATCTTACGAATCAATTATAATGTAAGTAGAGCATTCATTTTGGTCCATCAACGCGCAGGCAGCGAGAGGAACGAAGTTTCACTCTCATCGTTCGCGATACTTCGCCGTCGAGTTTGCGACTAAAGTTTCAGCACGGAGTGTGGAACGCTCGGTGCATTTTGCAGGTTAAGCCGCTGCCGCCCTCGCGCGAAGCAGGTTCTCTGCGTTTCTTTTTTGGAAGATTAAGGTGGAGAACGCGTAGCAGGTTTACGGGCAGTCGACTAACGTAAGTTGAAAGGTAGCGAGTGCCACGACTCGGTCGAACGTAACGAAAGTAACCACGCGCCATAAAATACCCACGCATTGCAAAAAAAAAAAATACACATTCCGGAAGCCAAGATTCGGTAGCTTTAGTGGGATATTCGGGGCGTGGATAAGGAAGGAAGCTATACGCAGCTGGGAAACAGAGCAGAAACCTTGCGCAGGTAAGAAAATGATATTATTTTTCGACAGATAGTTCACGTCTTCGCCGCACTTTGCCTCCGATGATTTTTGGCGGTACTGGGATCTCGAGACTTTTCCTGATAATTGCTTACGGAGAATTTAAATCTTAGATTCACGATTTTTTTTTTTTTAGAGTAGTAAAAATAAAATTATTGGCAATTGGCGAAAATAAAAATCGATTTACGTTACGCTGATTTTTAATTATGCCGTTAATTATTCGTTATTCATTATTTACTTTTTTCTTGAATTTCACATAAAATTTTAAAATAATTTGCATCGGGATGGGAAAGAAAAGTATCTCACGGTCTCGAGAAAACATTTTTCACAGTCACCACTGTGAGAGTGTTTTCGGAAAATCATTGTGAAAAAAACTCACAATCGAGGATCGAATGAGAATATAATGGGGTTTCGTACAGATCGCATCGCGAGATAATGATCGTGCGTACATCGTAGAATGGTGTTATGATTGATTTATCGTAAGAAAATTATTGACTTACAAATTATTGTGATCTTGGTGCTCCGATCTTGCGGGTTATGCGTACTACGCTGGCCGAGTCGTATACAAAGGCAAACCGATATATCGGTAGGAACGATCGACCGACGGTCAGCACAGTGGCTCGGGAACATATCGAGAGTCAGGGAGAGAGTGAGATGAGATCTCCTCGAGAGATTCGATTGCGAGGCTAGACGGTAGATCTCGTAATTGGGTTGTGCTCGTGGTGTCTTTTGCTGTGTCCGATTGGGCAATGATGAATGATGCGTACGCCTCTATAACGCCTCGATAATAGGAATCAAAGCAAACAAGTTTCTTTTTTCAGATTTTTTTTCGGAACAAGAGACGTGTTTTTAAAAATCTTTTATCCAAACTATGTATAAGTATATACTTTGAGCAAATTTCCCGTAAAATAAAAATCGCAATATCTAAATGGTGTCTGAGGAAAGTTTCAACTGAAGTATTGGAGCGGATTGTTTCGTTTTTTTTTTTTTTTCGCGAGATAACGAAGAGTATATGGAATGAGCCGCCAGAGCGTCGCCAGATCCACATCGAGCCGATGTGTCGTACGAAGGTACGAGGTATATGTTACATGCGATAGCCTATAGGTAACGTGGGGGAGTCAATGGCGGTCAATGGCACGAGCTGTTGCTCGGGAGCCTCGAGGGAGATCAGGTCCACACACCGGGAGCAACATCTCACCGGCTGCTGTGGCGCATAGCGGCCGCCCTCCCGGCACCTGGACCGGACTTGACTCGTTGTTCAATCCTTGAGGCGCGCGAACATACATACATATATGTATAATACATATAAAGATTTCATAGCTATAGATACGCTGTACACAATACCGTTAACTCGCCTTCATCGTTGAAGCTTCTGACTACGTAATCCAAGCGCTGATAAGATTCGAAAGACGAATCTTATCTAATGCATTCGGATATACGGCGCGTAGTGTTACGGTTAAATAAGCAATAACCAAAAAAATGTTACAGCGCTGAACCCCGTCGAGGCGAAACGAAGTGGCGCCTAAGATTATCAAAAATCGCCATTCAATCACTTATTGAACAATTTTTCTTCCTAACTTTTTTTCTCGAGTGGCTGTTGCTTAATTTTAATTTTCTTAGCGTGTTTTTTTTTTTTACGAGAGAATGTTGATCGGCGTCTCGAGATACGAAGTATATATTCCATTTAAAGAAGAAGCTTAAAACAAATGAGTGACACGACGTTTTCGAAGCGTAACAGAAAACTCCGTAGTTGCAATGGCGTCGCTGGCTTCGGGTAGAGTGACGAAGTGCTGCCATCAGCAAAGTGGCGATAGGCCCACAATAACACGAGTAATTTTTCACTCAGAACCGAGTGAAAGGGTTCTTCGAATGCTTTCGATTTGTTCGAAAGAGAAAAGAGGCCTCTCTACCTCTCTCTCTTTCTCTCCGTTCTTCGCTTCGACGAAAAACGATGATAATAGAATTTCGTGTCGTGCCGAGCGAAGAGACTCTGATGGCAGAGCCGAGTAGCAGCGGCTACAGCAGTCAGCCAGCAGCCAGTTTATCGGTGTCTCGTAATCGATTCATCTGGTACTTGTGTTGAAACTTCTGTCGGGGCTCTCCGGCGCACATGGATTCATAAATTCGTGCCTTGTGATGTACGGAAAAAAATTAATGTACGAGAATGTGTACGCCGGCTGTAAGAAGTATGTATACCGTATATATATGCGTAGTACGAGACTCCAACGATGGGGAAAGTTTGACGCAGGGCCCGTGGCTCGCGGGAGTACGTCAGAGCGTTTTACAGGGTCCTGCCGCTGAGTTTCGTGTGCATTACTGATTTTATCGTCGAATCAGAGATGAAACCCGCTATCACGATAAAGTTTTGTCCGTTTTCCATTCGCCGCTGATTCAACGTCGGTCAATTGTATTTCCACTCGACGATCGGACGCGATTACGAATTCCCGCGGCAAACATCGCGATACCCGCAGTGAATACTATTAATGATCACTGTCTGCATCCTCTGACGGATTGTGACATTGGAAGTCATTTCTCTCGCCTCGATTGAATTTTAGTGTCACGGAATTGTCGGATTGAATTCAGTGTCGTGTTTGCATCGATTCAATATTTTTCGATTTTTTTTTTTACGAGATTTACATAAGAAAAAAACATTGCAATCACGGATCGATCGATAATCATTGCGGAACGCCTGACGGCATCTCATGCCATTTTTTTTACGCATCACATTAAACAAAAATGATTAATTAATCGAGTCTAATGATTATTTTATGGCAAAACGACGTCGGAGGTTTCTTGACGATTGGTAATTTTTATTAAAATGAATTAATGATAATCAATATTTATAATAATTATTTTATTATTAAATTTCTTCGCTGCAATAAACGATAAATAAATTAATATCTAAAGAGTTACTGACGAATTACCGACGAACCCTTCACGTCCATTAATCGTCTCAATTTACCAGTATTTCAATATTTTTCTTCAATATCCCTCCAAAAAATTTAAATCTCAAAATAAACGCAACGATTATCCACCGCTCGAGGACCATTAAACACTCGAGCAACAGCCCTTCCAACTCTCCTCTGTATGTTAATTCAATGGTAATTTTTCCCCACAAAGGTAAGGGAATTAAAAGCCAAAATGAAGATCCCGTTGATCATACAACATTCAAACTTTTATTCCCTCTCCGCTCTGCCGTTCTACACGTTAAAAAAAAAAAAAAGATTCTAAGAGATGCCGTGCAGCTGGTGGATATGCGATGGCACGCTTCCGAGAGCTTCTTCGGCACAGTCGCGACTGACGATGCAAAAAATATTTCGATGTCGATGCTACTACCCGAAGGAAACGTATACCTTTCATTCTCGCATCCCGAAATCATTGTCCCGCGAACTTTTCAACCGCGAGGGGTTTAGATATTAGAGAAGAAAATGAATACAGAGACCAGCGCGCGCGAGACATGTGATTCCTGCACCTGAAGCCCCCTTCGCAGTCGCGCGACCCATGCCTACGACTATAAACTCCGCCATTTTTACTCTTATTTTTTTTTCAATAGTCTATGTTGACGCTATCCCGTTGCTCCGACAGCCTCCCCGATCTACAGAGCTAAGATCCTTCCTTGATTCGAAGAAGTCCTCGCGCGCCTCAAGGAAAATCTCGGTATAGCATATATATCCCTCCGATCTTTTCATTCTAAAAGGACCTTTCGCTTTTTGCGTCTGTGTGCCGGATTCGTCTGTGGAACCTTACGGCCGAAGAATAAAAAATATGGTATATATATATACCCCTCTACCTGTGCGGAGATCCGAGAGGATTCCGGTAGCCCCAGCGCGTTGTCGTCAAAGACGCAACCCTGGTATGGACCAACATCCATACACACGTAAGAATCAGTTAGAAGAAGGAGATCCCCATTCAAGTTCATAGCTTTTCGTCTCTCGTGCGCTCGCGCTGCATGCAGGCATTTCGTGAACAGCGAGGAGGAACATACGACAATGAGATCGAGGAACCGAGAATAAGGAGAGAAGGTACCTGTACCACCCGGAGTCGCTTCGCTCACGGCGAGACTCTCGTTTCTGCTCTCCAACTCACCTATACACGCGGTATTATGTCGCTAGCGCTAAGGTAAAAGGTTAGTGCGACTGAAAGATTCGGCAAGGAGGCAGGGAACACCTGCGCTTTGAAGACTTTTCGATTCTTATGGCTTCGGTACTCCTACTTATCCTTAGCTTGATTCACGTTCACTACGTATGTGGGTCGATTTTTGTTCATAGAAGTAAATTTTTATAATTTTCCGAAGCGTAGAAAAATCAGCTTTTAGTATGTTAAAAAAAAAAATCTTTTAACGGTAACCGGAAATTCACCCAACGGTAACCTTCCGCGTCACGAGGAAAGCATAAAAAGGGGCAACTTTTTTTTTTCACGTTTGAAAAATCTACGATCTATAAAAAAAAACGTGTAAATCTCTTTCGTACATAGTACCATATACCGGTGCATGGGTGTTGTCCATGACGAAAGCGGTAGCGTCAACGAGGAACGCCCATAGCGTCGGTCGGTGCGGTGACATTAACTAAATCTGAACAAACACACCCCGGTGAAGAAGCGGATAGGAACACTATGTGGGCCTCGGGCAGCTGGAGAAACCTTCTACTGTCCCCGGGCGCGCGATCTATGTATGAACTTTTAGCTCCCCCGGTAAAACTTCGTAAAAAAATAACAAAAAAACGTAAAAAAAAAAAATTAAAGACGAAATTCCAGAGGTGCAGGTCGAAAAACGGTACACGAGGGTAGATTGTGTTTTAAACGGAAAATCTCCAATGAGAGAGACGAGAGCCTCGCGTGCTCGATCTTTTTTTTTTTTTTATGAATCTCGATGAAAATCTTCGGGTAACCAATGCTGATATTGTCAGAGCCAAAGTAGTCCCAGGAAAACCTGATCTCGAACCCGAACTCGATATCCACGCGGAAGCGGTATCGTGTCCGCGCCGTTTTATAAATCCAAATAGACCGGTACAGAATCTCTCTCTTGCTTACAATACAGAGCCATACAGGAAGATCTACTGTACTGGAATTAAACTGGTTTCTCTATATGTATATATATGGTTATCATTGAGAGACAAGAGGATACACATATACGTAACAACGAGTTTTCGAATTTATGTTTCGTGTATATTAAAAAACAAAAAAAGTGTCGCCAAATGATATTATCGGGGCAAACGGGGTTTGATCGATTTCGATATATCGAATCTCCATCCGATCGTTCTTATTTTTTTTTATCGTTTTTCCTCGAGATTTCAGTCGGAGCAATTTAATCGACTATTTATGTCTTAATATAATCGCTCACTAAAGAGTGTATACAGGGAATATCTTTTTTTTTCAGCATCTATTGACGATTTTTTCTTGTAAGACAAAACAATAGCAACACTCAGTATACACACCTTCAAATAAAAAAAAATCTTATTATTTCGTACGGTTAAAATGAAAAAAAAAATGTATTGAGTTTTAAACGCGTTTCGAACCTTTTTTAAAATATTTATCGATTTAATTGCCTGATTAAAATATCACGAAGGAATATTTTATTATTTCACGACACTACTGTCTCCAGTTTAACGAGTGATGAAAATTCTTGAAATTTTACCCGCAAACGCAAACATTTTATGAAAAATAATACTCGAATATACGCTTTAGCATTTCAGCTCTCTGAGCAAAAAAAAAAAACGTAGGAAACGGAAAAATAAAAATATCATGAAGATAGAAGATAAACACAGAGAGGACGGTATATGCAAAATTTAAACCGCAGTGTACATCGCGCGAGGTATCGGATTGCCGTTGCGAAGCCGATATACTCGGGGCACGAGCTTCTCGTCTCTTGTCCGGCTATATCTGCTTCTCTTCTCGTTTGACGCTACGTCAGCGGCAACGCGCAGGACGGTACGACGTGAACGAGAACGTCTCCGTGCGCGGATGACGCTAATACTATCGGCCGTAGTCCATCAGGATTATAAAAGCGCGCGACGGCCGCGTCTCTTTTCTCTGCGGTGCTCTTGTTGCGTAATATTGTAACTCGCGTTGCGGAAAGAGAAAAAAAAAACAAGTTACCGGCAAATGAAGTGCGCGGCGTGATATTCAGGATGGACGAAACGGCGTCGACGCGCCGCCACCGCCGCGCGCCGGTTCTCGAACGCCTTGATCTTTGAGGCGGAGTTCACGGTCAACAAGATCAACTGCATGCCCCTGCTGATCGAGTGCTAAAGCCACGGATAGCTAGTTTGCAAGATCGTTGAGCATTGCCGCGCAAAACGTTTTGTACCGATTACCGACGTGAGGGATTCCTCTCTCTCCCTCTCTCTCTCTCTCGTCATGCTTGGCCTCGATGGACATCGCAGATCGATCGATTTCTCAATCGGGATATCTACCGACAAAGAAATCCCAAAGATATCGAATAGGGAATTCAATTTTTTCGCATCCACCAAACCTTCTAATCGTCATTACACACGACAGCTTTGCCAAGTGAGAAATGATAATGATAATTTTTAAATAAAAAATTCAGAAAAAAAAAAAATTGTAATCTAAACAATTCATTAAATTTAAGTACAATTCAAATTTTTGTTATACATTAATCGTACAAAAATTGAAAAATATATTGATTAACTATTATTATTATCACAATTAAATGATTGCATATATTTTTTTGAACGGTATTCCAATTTAGTATTAATGCATATCGTCGAAACTTATTCTCATCGAAGGGTTCACTGTAGTTACCGATGGTAAATTATTCGAAAAGAATGACAAATAATTAATGAAACTCTCATATTTATTCCTTCGTTGTCGGGTTCATTCATGAAGATTAACGGGGAACGAAGTTGGGGAGAGGGAGGGGGGGGGGGCTCGAGGGCGAAAGATGAACGAGGGGAGAGAGAGAAAATTTCATCACCACATAGCGGCACTGCTCGCTCGCGCGAGCGACTAGAAAGAGCAGACCAGGTGCTCGATCGGGGCGCGTGTCCAGGTTGTGGGGCCCAAGGGGGCAGGTGGGCCCCCTGCGCATTGTCAATCTCTGCTTCTCCTGCCTTTCTGTACCTACTATATATCCATATAGTATACATACATATAGATTTTCCTATATATGTATATATGTACCCTTATATGTATACCTTCCGAATGAAGAGCGTCTGCGTGTGTTCCGCTCGGCGAGATTTTTTTTTTATTTCCCCCTCTTTTTTTTCAACTTCATTCTTTCGTTCCGTCTTCGTTTTATGCCCGCTTCGCGCGATACTCGCTTTACCTGTATGCGCGAGTTCGCTGACGAGAACCTCGCAGGACCCGAAGAACCGGAGGGGAGGGATGTATCGCCCGGTAACATAATGAGGATGTATGGCGGCGCATTCGAGGGTTGACGGAACTCTCTCTCTCTCTCACATGTTCTATTTCGTGTATTCTTCGTCCCTTTTTATTTTTTTCTCTTTCTCCTTTCTTTCTTTCGTACGTAGTTGCGAGATCGTATATATTGGTACAGTGTGCACAGGAGTACGGAGCGGGGGGAGGGGTATAACAGTGCGCACGTATACAAGAACCAGAAGCAACCTCGACTCACCTAGTCGAACTCGAAGTCTATTGTATGCGCGAAAGGCAGGTGATGAGAACGGTTGAACCAGGCGCGACTCTACGCGACGGTTCTCAATTCACAGAGATTCTATTTTACTTCGTGTTCCGTGTCCTGCCGCTCTAAGATATCGCGCAGCATCTCCGCTGTGATAAATTCCGATATTTAGAGATAAATCACAAAAAAATAACCTCCGTTATTTTTTTTTTGCGCTCTTTCGTCCGTAATTTCTTTAATTATATGGACTGGTGGTTTCGATTACTCTTATTCAACTATGCAGACCTCGTGATTACACGTCTCATGCTGCAGCGCTATCTTCTTACTAATAAAATAGTTACGTATATACATAATTTTTTTGGTAAAATTTTTATTTGTACATCGATTCCATGCTGCCGAAGTGAATGAAAGAAGACAATGAATAATTTTAAAAAATTTAATTTGAGTTTTATATTTCGATAAAATTTCGAATACGAGATCCACCGAATGATTTTGTAATCGATAAACCGCGATTTAAAGTTCAATTGAACATCTCGATATCTTGAGGTCGAAATTACGATCGAAAACGCGCGCCTATGGGATGATAATTGAAATTTCGATTTATCGATCGTTTTTTTCTTTATAAATTCATTGAGAACCATCGTCGGGTGAGCGGTATGTCTGAATATGGGAGTTGCACCATTGCTGTATGGTACGCAGCGTGCAAAATCCCCTCGGAATGGGGGGGTTAAGAGCATAGAGGGGACACAGAGAGAGCACCCGCGTTCTCTGCGTAGCATAGAGCATCGATACTCGAGGAGGGCACGTGCCATCAGCTGTCTCCGCTGGACCACAGCTGGCGAGAAGGTGCATCGGTACACAATGGGTATAGGTACGCGCGCGATATCCACAGCGTACAGAGAGGGAGTTACAGCGGAGATCTCCTTCTCGGCATCATCAGTAGCAGCAAATCGTCTTTTGCGGCTTTCCTGGGCCTTCGAGAGACAGAGAGAAAGACAGAGAGAGAGAGAGAAAGGGATGCTGCAGTTGCGCATGTCGATGCACCACAACGCCGGCGACATTGTACATCTCAATGTCCGGTGCGTAAGCGTACCAAAGACGTACACCGTTCAACAAGAAACTCGGCATGGCTCTGCCGCGTTTCTCTTTAAAAGGATTTAAACGATAATGCCACCGGAAGCGTAACAGAACTTTTAAGCTTTTAAGATTTTAAAATAAACAAAACTTTTTCTCGAAAATAAATATTTTTATTATTTAACAAACGAAAAAATATAATGTCGATTTTCCGATTCTACCTAAATTAATAAATAAATATAGAATGTAATAATAATCAATTTTTACCATTTTTATAATTTTTTTTTTTTTTTTTCGTGTCATAATATCCAACACTCTCACTATCGGCGGCGGGGGTTGTTGTGGCAAAATCGCGAGATAAACTGTATTATCTCCAAACCGGGTTACACGTATGATCAGCGGGAGTCTAGATGAAGCCGGACATCATATAGTATATATAGAGTACAGACGTACGCGCGTACCATGCGGTCTCTCTGGTAGGTACAGAGCGTGGAGAACAAGAGCAACGAACACGCATTTGAGATCCGTTGAGTTTAATCTCATTGGCCACGGGGGCTGCAGCAGCAGCAGCGGCAGCAGAGATCGGACGTTATACCTCGCGTTGTACGCGGTAGCGTATATGTATATCACTGATCCGTTGAGTTGATCTCGCCGGTAGTTCCCCATACCCATTGGTATACGCGGTACCAGAGAGCTTCCGCAAGAAACAAACCACCGTACCGCCGCCATTGTCCGCGGGACAAGTCAGATTTACTGCGTTTTCTCGGATTTACGATTTTCGTCGCGGCTATCGTAACTCCTGAACCGAGGAGAGAGAAAAAGAGAATCAGCGCGTGTGTACAACAGCGAAGAAAACAGTACAGTCGCGAAGGAACAGGCGTACGGAACACCAAACGCGTTCTCTGTGTCCACAAGTATAAAAACGCGGTGGGCGGCTTATATTCTATACTTCGTGGATGTAATGCATTGTACTAGTGTATTATTACTATACATCCTCGCATGGGGATCACCTTTGTCAGAGGTACCAACACCGTATTTATATCATCTCGCGCTTTTGCTTTGTTACCAAAGCTTCCACACACGCGATCCGTGTGACTAATAATTTTCATCGTTTTTCACAGCTGTGTATATACATATTGTACGTGTAACCGGGGTGTAAATACAGAGACGACAGGCTGACTAAATTGGGACGGAGAAAGGTTTTGATTCAGTGCGCCGCGAAGACTAATAGCTTGTGTCGCTTTAGCACTTACAACTCCGATTTTTATCGTAAATTATCGACATTTTGGTGACATTAATTTTCATTACTTTTCGTGATCCGGAAATTGCGCGCGAATGAATGCTTCACACAAAAAATTCATAAAAATATCGCATTAGAATTTTTTTCGAATTTTTGCAACAGAAGTTTATGAATTTTTTTTTTTTTCGATGTATTTCGATGGCAAATGAAATTTTTTCGAAATTCATTATGAACGTAACATGTTTTTCGCGTTTCTATCAATTTCGCTACTGCAATACGGTCGGTGGGATGGAATTGGGATGACGTCCGAAGTAGCGAGTACGTGCTTCTCGTCGTTGTTAACAATCTCGTGAGTGCCGGATGACCCGGCACGCTTGACCACGATCGATCATAAATGTAGAGTATATATATCTCTCGCAGAGCCTGTAGTACTTTTGCTCTCGACGCGCCTCTCCATCATAATCCCGAACGTGAATCGTTTGCCTAACAGGTCGCCAACACCTCTCTAATCGCTCGTAGATCGCCTTTGTACACCGGTAACCCATATCGAGTGAGACCCATTCACGTCAAACGACGATTCAATTTGCCACGTACATGCCATTGCATATATAACTATGTTAGTGTAGCATGTAACTCAGGATGAAGGCCGCGAAAGAGAGTTCCGACGCAAATATACAGGTCAACCCTTTGACCTCCGTCGGGCTATCAAGAAACTCTACCATGTTCCACTGAGCATAACAACGTATCGCTATAGTAACCTCGATAAGTAACCATGGAAACATCCTTAATACAGTACGAGAGACTTCTCGTGGTTAACGACTCAATTCTCCGCGACTTTTCTATCATTTTCACGCGATTTACCATTTCTTCATCATTCTTACGATAGTCTATAAAAAAATCGTCGATAGTTTTATAAATCGCGATCTATAGTAACCCTTTAGCGATTATTCGCGCTGCTTGAGATTTTTTCGAAACGTTAAATACGGCTGTAAGACTCTCCTCGAGACGTTTCCTTCCGCTCTCGTATCCCCTTAATATCCCTATGGCAACCAAGACCGTCGGGGCAGCGCTGACGATTATGCACAATGAGTCCGCGGTTGTACACTGTGAGTTAATACGCGACGACAGCTACGTGCATGTGTATTATACAATGAAATTTACGCATACAAACATAAAAGCGTCACAGCGCGCGACCAGCCAGTGGGAGACTTTGAGTAATTGCAAAATCTTCGAGTGCTCGAGAGTGTCCAGGTGCTCGTACCCTCCGACGATAATAATAATGAGTTCAAGCCTCGCGAAGGGCCACATTATGCGAAATGAATTCGCGAGGGAACGGGCAGCAGAAATTACGAGATCGAGATCTGGATACTTTGGTACTTTGCTCGCTCGTTGCTTTATTTATATGCTCCGCGTAACTATACGGGTTATTTCTTTTTCTCTATTCAGTAACTCTCTCGGTAATTCATCGGTTATAACGCACAGCAGAGATGTAAAAAAAAAAAAACGAAAAGAAACCGCCGAACGCACTCGTTACCTGTCAGCTACCTTGGAGCCGACGATGCCGGTGCGCCTCGAGACGAATAACCGGTGGAATTTTCGTTAGAAAAGGGGGTCGCGCGATCAACGAAAGACTTTAGGGTTGAATTCGACCGGGTCTAAGGCACTCGAGGCACGTTCGCTTCATGCAACAAGTATAATCTTGCCGTTGTATCGTGAGAACTACCCGTAGTTCGTAATTTTTGCCAATTAAGCTCTTGACATACATTAGATGCATTTTATACACTTAAATAAATATATTTCGAATTTTTTTCCCTTGTAACGGTCGAGGACAAGAGACTTTTTTACCAAATTTCAAAGTAGTAATTGATTACTGCTACTATTAGATTTTTTTTTAATCGGCGGTCATAATTTACTGTTAATATTGCAGTAATAGAAAATTGTTTTCGGTTGTAAATAGTTGTAAATAATAGTTAATTTTTATATCAATACATTTCTTTCAGAATACAGTGATCTCAAAAATATCACTTATCTAGAATTTTCGAAATTTTTTATACGATTTTTCTGCGATATTACTATTATCAATTGATACAAATCAATGTCAGAACTCTTTAACCCTTTTTACAAAAGTTGATAATGAATCGCAAAGATCAATCGCTCGATCATCGTCTTTATTTTTCCTGCTTTCTCTGCCGCCTGCGCAATGTAACACGATATTCGAACCGGAAATGCGTATTGTGATTTCCCGTTTTGTCGTCGCTTTAAGACAACGTTCGCGTGCCACAAGAGTTCCCGAAGGGTTAGGAAACGTATACGATCGAAGGGTACAAAGCTTCAATGAGGATACAGAGGGTACAGGGTGTGATTGTTGTACACCGTGCGCGATCGACCTCTGGATTCCGATCACTAGGGGCGTATGACATTTGCTCACCCGGGCAGATGCACTGTACAATAATGTGATCCTTGCATAGCTCAATGTCTACCGCCGGAGTTAGGTCCATACGAGAAATACAATTGAAGGCACCTTTAGCGTATCCGATCAGAAACTACAACCGAAGCCGTACCGAGGGTTGATGAATCGCATCCAGCAAAGGAAGCACATGCCTTCAGTGCCCTTCGGTCGGTGGCGCACATGTCCCCCCCTCCCAATATTCTCGCACATGCCAACGACGTGGGGTCGTATATGTACCGATGCTAACGCAGTACCTATGCATCACAATGCCGATAATAACCCATCGGCATGGCACACACCAACCCAAAACTCACCCTCCTCGATCCGAACACCAACCAACAGGGCGAGGGACCCCCTCATAATACCGTTTTCGTTCGAGCCGAAAAGAGCGAGTCGCCACGGCAGATTCCAGCAGATGCTTCTGGTGAAGAGCGCAAGAGTGAAAACCCGAAAGGGACTTATGAGCGTATAAGGACCGACGAGGGATAGAAAGAACTAGAGGAGGACAGAAGCTGCGCAGAAATAGTGAACATGTTTCTGTCCTCTTTCTTCCTTTACATTTTATCCCCGAGGCTCTTCTCACTCTAGTTTTGTCTATGTTGAGAGAGAAGGAGAGAGAACCAGAGAGATGTGTTCACAATGAAAGATCCGTGGGGGCAGGTGTGGGCATCCCCTTTTCAACTCCTGCAGTCGCGTGCCCCACACGAGCGGGGGCGGAGTCCCGAGTTTTATTTTTCGCGCGCACGCCTGTACGGCATCCAAGGGATGTTGTTGGAAGAAGGGAGAAAAATAAGAGACGTCTAGAGATGCTGGGGGAGATCTTTCTCTACCCCGAAGTTTCTTCCTAAGACGCCGTCTCGAAGGGTACCCCTACTTGGGGAGGAAATATCTTGTACGTATGCGTAGTGCTCTCCGATTACCGGAACTCGACTATTTCTTTGGGAGGGTTAGTTCGCCGCATTAAACTACCACGGAGTATCTCGAGAAGAGGCCCCATTGCCATAAACGTACGAAGTCAAAAGGGCGATATTTGGATGTCTGAACGGTTTTCGGAGTTAACGGAAAATCAAGTAGGGAGTCGCCCACTTTTTTGTGGTTATAGATGGGAATAAAGCAAGTCGTGTGCACACACATAGTTCAGATTTAGCCCTTGTAGGGTTCATATTTGCGTGTCCATATTCATGATAGGAAAAAAAAGCAATGTTGGTCGCTGTGGTTCAATCCCAACTGAATTTACATCGGCAGTGTGTCATCTTTCAGCGCAAACTTCGTTGGTAGGCCTGTATCCTAAGCCACATGCATACATAATGACACAAATGACGCGTGGTGAAGCATCAAAAGTCCACTTGGCCTCGAAATTCAAGCTATTAAACAAGAGTCTGCGCAGTTTTCATCAGCGCAGAACCCCATTCGAATCCCAACGGTCATCCGGAGCCAACAACCCGAGCGATGGATGTAATACCGCTACACTCACACATGGAGAAGATCCAAAGGGACATGTGTGCCCGTCTCGATGGGATGAAAGGGAGAAGCTGCAAACACACACATACATATAAAGCGGTATTTCCTGCAGGCAGACGAAGAGACGCGTGCGCCTTTTTACCCTCCCCTCTGAACTCGCCCTTTCTCTTTTCAAACCATCCCTTCAATGTGCAACAGAGGTGGAGAACAGATTTGAAAAACGTACGCGTGCCACCAAAAGTTGCAAGCTGAAAGTAAAAAGAGTCGGGAACAACGTTGCTTTTTCGCTTCACTCTTTTTTCCTTCTCGCCTGTGGGCTGCGACACAAAAGTGTCAAGGTGCAAGGCAAACAGCGATGGAAAATGCGAATGGAGGAAAAAAAGGGTTGGCCAGAAGAGTAGCATGCGAAAGCGGATGGGGTTGTTTATTATTGGAAGCAAACGGGTTCTCCTTGCGGAGAGGTGAAATCATGCCTGAGGCCATGGTCAACCGGGATGAAAAATTCATCGTCACTCTTTTTTTGTTGGCTTCGCAGAGGCGACAAGAACAAATCGCACCTGGTGTAATATCGGGCGGTTGGTCTAATGAAAGAAAGAATTTAAATACAGATAGTCGTATACCGAAAAATCGTGGTACTAAACTGAAACAAAAAAAAAGACAAGACACCGTTGAACTGTATTCGCCGAGCTATGAATAAAGTAGTAACCGCAAAGGTTTATTTGTTCAGCGGTGAAAGATCGAGCATCGTAGAGCTTCCTGCGGTCAAGTGCCACAGCTCACGGTATTCGAGTACTTTGCTAATAAGGCGCTCGGATGTCTCGAACGGTTTTCCGAAATGGCAGAACCGAAGAAACCCCAAGCCGGTGCTTGGGGTATCGGGTGTCAGATCCAGCATAGAGAGATCTCGAGTGGTCAGCCACGTAGTCTTCTCGAGGCTCTTTTTCTCTCTGGTTTTCAGCGGACAGAATGATATTCCTTCAAGATGTTCTTTGCAACCGCCGAATTTCGAAGAAAAATTCAAAGATAATTAAATTTATTATAGAATATGCTGGATAAATTTTCCCTCCCTCCTCCCACCCCCCTTTTTGCATCAATTCAATAAGATTTGAATTTTTAATAAAAATAAAATAGAATCTTATGGCAAGCATTTCAAATGGAATTTTTACATTTTTCCGATATTTTTTTAAGCACAAAATCAGTATGCGTTGAACGCAGATGATTGAATTATTCAGTGACCGTTTAGGGTTTCAAACGAGTTTGCGCAATATGCAAATGGGAATCAAAGGAAGGCGTTGAATGAATTCAGACAACGAACTCCGGGCAATCTGCAGGGTTGAGTACGAAGGTACGTTGAATCGAGATCGAGAGATCCTGAAAAATCCAACGTGCAGTCTACAAGAACAAAGAGAATCCTCGGGCAGTAAGAGAGTGGAAGTAAAAGAAACTAGTGGAGGCAGATACTCATTCGTAGCCCGGTCCGTACGAAAGAGGGAGGCTCGGATGTCAGCATCCGGTTGGTCACTTCCGGCACGCGCCGGTAGACACGTGTCCCGGAGCGTGGCCCCAAAGTGCTCGAGGATGTATAGCATAGAGAAGACAGAAGCTGCTTGCCGCTCGGTGAACGAAGAGACGCGAAGCCTGCTGGGACCCCCTCGAACTTCTATATTTTCCTTACGCGCGCCTCTTGTCAAGGGGATCACGAAAAATTAGGGAACGTCCACTTTATGGCGTACGCCGGGTAGATTTAGAAATAGTACGTAGACCCGTGTGCAAACGATATAAGTGGGAAGTGTCAGTCGAAAAACTTACTGCCGGACGAGTATCGGGGAGAGGGCGGGTTACGAGACGCGTGGACACTTCCGGATCCTCTTATACGGAACAACAAAGAAATTTAACTAACATTCAGCGACGAATTAATTCAGCTTTTTCCTCGAATTGTGACTTTTTTTACATTTTTTTTTTAAACTGTAAAAAATAAAATACATTTCCATACCTAAATTTGTCGATTATGGGTGATACAAAAAACAGAAAATTATTTAAAAAATCAAAAGTTGGAAAAATATTATATTGTTCATTTTTACAACACTCCAAGAAAATACCAACATCCTGCACGAGCTTAGAAGCGATCAAGGTGACGCATACAATTTTATACACAAACCGAATTTCTTAAAGCCCCATAGGGGATGCCAAGAGTACACTTGTGCATCGTTCGGCAAGGCGTTTGCGCAAGGCATTCCGCACTTGCCGCTCGAAATCCATAAGGATCCCTCTTGGCGAAGTAGGTTCTGTGTGTCGTGCGCGTGAATGCGCTCCAGAGCCAAAGTCCTGGTCTGAATAGAGCTCGCTGCTCGCCAGCGACCCAGCAAAGACTCCAACAAAGGAGGTCGGCGGCATTGGCCCTGGGGTCGAAGAAACCGACAAAGAGCCGGTAGTTCTTTTGTCGCTAACGCGAGCGAGCGACGATTCTGGTACGGGATGAACTTCAGGAGAGTCGAGCTGACGCGCAGGAACGGATTCCCTGATCCTAGACACTTTGGCGACGTTGAGATACACGAGAAACGAAGTACGATTTCGTTTATGTTAAGATCCGAGTCTGAAGAACGGTTTTTCTCGAAGACGCAAGCCAGAAAGTGGAAAATGAGAGGTGTGTGGACAGGTGAGCCAGTCCTGGCGAAGATGCATTGATTCTTCGTCGCATCACTCTACGATTTTTGCATCTGTCTTCAAATATAGAGGGTGCGCACCAACCTCTGTGGTTGTCGCCATAGCTTCGCGCTTGATCGTGGCAGTAGTTTCCGAGAAGCGTGCCACCCAGTCCCCATTTGGATTCACTGTTAGACGTCTTTCGTCGTTTCTTCATTCTTCATCTATTTTTTCCTTCTTACGCATCCCTCCCCTTTGATGGCACGCACCTACGAGCAATAAGCCGAAGCTAAAAGTGTCTAAAGAAAACTGACATAGGGTGACGACGCGATTTTGGAGACTGCGCTACGTCCACAGTGAGATTGGACGACGCTTTATTCTTCGTTTCCTTACTTCTTCTGCCAGAGTTTAAATCGCTTAGATCGTTGAATCAAAGAAAACCACACGTGAATGGTTCAATTTTGCAAATCAATCCTCTTTGTTTTGTACTGATGCGTTTCTTTTCGGTTGGGGATCGGAGGAAAACGTGTAGAAATTCGCGTAAAGGGTTGTAATTAGGACATTAGGGGTTCCACGAGACGCGTGCCGGTGCCTAGGTAGGTACACACTCTACATACACCGTACGCGGTTACAACTAAACCTATAGGTCGCGAGGGGGTCGTGCATCTGCTCCGCATCTGCGGACAGATGCGTCGCTTTTAGAAAAGGTCCGCGCTGATGCTCGATGTGGTTTGCTGCTGCTGTTGCTCGTCGTCGTCGTCTCTTGCCAGGCAGATCGAGGGCTGCTGCATGCCCGGAAATGAAATTCTAAACACCCTCTCACTGACTCGCCTCTTCTTTTCTCTTTTCTTCTGCTATGTTCCTCTTTTTCGTCTGGCTCTCCAGCGATGCAACCCCCCCTGGCAACCAGTCAGCCGACTCCCCGTTACTCCCCGTTCGCGATTGAAGAATCTTTTCAGTTCATTCATAAAGCACTGTCTTTTCTTGAATTACACAATTGGCCCTGTGCCTCGCGTCTTTCGCGATACGACGATCTCGACCACCCCGGACATGGCGGGCGGTTCTGTTACCACCTTCGAAAAGTCGCCACCTCCCAGGAAGCCTTACTATCCATTATGCTTACTTTGTACAATTGTTATATGATTTTTTTTTTTTTTTTTTCATTCTATTTTTGATGTCACCCTTCGCAGCTTTCGATCCAAGGCGTAAAAGACGAGAAGACAATCCCCCTCATTGGATCTTTTATAATAAAGGGGGTGGTTACCGGGTGATCTTAAATTCGCAAGCGAGGACCCCACATTCGACGGTTTCTTCGCACCTGGTTAACGAAATCTTGAGACGCGAAGGAGAATTCGCATCCGGCCAGAAGTTCAATTTTTTTCTTCTTCTTTTTCGTTTAACGAAGCAGACGTATAAATCTCTTTCATATCGGTACTTCCTCGAGTGGCAGTTATGAAAAGCAACGAAGAAGCAATGGTTGGCCTCTGGGTAGTAGTTAACAAAGATCCTATGGTTCGATTAGGTCTTTGAATCGATTAGGAGTGTGAGTAAGGCAGACCCAGAGATCGATAATGATCGGGTAAATTAATGAAGGGCGTGAAAACGGGGGAGTTTTCCCCTTAAACTAGCCGGTTGAGGTCAAAGCGAGGGGGTCAGCAGGTAATTAAACCGTAGAGAACCGATGTTTTTTTGGGGCGAGTCGGCAACCACACCCCTCTGGACGAAACAGGCTTCCAATGCGACCACTTTGATGACTCGATACTGACCATTCTTTGTTTATGAGATATTTATGGATCCACAAACTTCGAGTTCGAATTAAATTCCTAGGTCATCGCACCCGAAAAATAACGAAAACGAATAAAAAATCTTTTTTAAATCACATATAACAATATCAAAGCTGCCGGCGTTTTTTAAATTAAAAATATTAAAAATAAAAGAATATTAACAACAATCATAATAATAATATTTTATTATATTTTTTTCGGACAATTTTTTTCGTGTTATACATGTATTTCCGGGTTATAAAACCGTTCATCAAAAATATACTGCACATAATTTACCTTAATTATTTCAATATCGGCTTTTAAATGAAAATGTTACGGAAAGTTTCATTGGCTAATGGGGAATGGCGTGAGGGTTAAATGCATATCGCTTCATTTTTATCCTGTTATTTCGGTAGAAAAGACTGCAACGACGTTATGCATAGGGTTCGCGCGAGTTTCACCCTCTCTTAAGAAGAATGGCAGTCCCATGTGATTTGTTGCTCGCTACCGCTTGCGTTAATAGTACAGTTCGAAATTCTTTGAGCTCAGCATCAACAAGGCGCCACGTCGTAGGTTATTCTTCTCTTTCGCCAGATATCTTTGAACTTTCTTGCCGCAAAGTCACGCAGCTTTGGGGAATAGAATTCAAAAATAGATCCAGACGTATCGTTTCTTGTTTGTCGGGTCGGAAAATTCTGAAACGGCAACCCCTTTAGCTCACGATTGTTCGAACGAAAGAAAAACAATGTGAACGAGCGAGAAGCGGTGAAAGAAAAGCGTTGAAAGTCACGAAGCGTTGAATCACTTTACACCGCGAGAAAAGGCAAAACCGAAGGCGTTTACGAAGCCACCAGTACATTTCATCGGCGCGAAGAGCATCCGCGACCGCTAAACACACAATCTTGTCAGTCGAACGAGGATAGAGAGCGAAAAGAGGAAATCGAAGAAAGTCGAAGCAGCAGAAAGGGGAAGCAGATGTTGGGTGTAAGTACCGAATAGCTTCAAAAACACATGCTGTTTTGGCCACGTGGTCGACCTATGGTCACGGATCTCTCTACCCTATCGCTTACTGGAAGCGTTAACACGCGCCCTGACCCCCCTTTGACTTCAATCCTATCCCTCGAACTCACTTTCTTCTTCGTAGCTTTCACTTGGTTATTCGTGTTTACACGCTGCACACCTTTAATCTTTATCTTTCCTTCTGCCTTTTACTTTCGTTCTTTCGTCTACTGTTGGTCTCAATTGATCGGAGAGATTGGGCCTTCAAAATTCATTGATATGTATTAACTATTAGTACGTAAATTTTACGTAAAAATAATACAAACGCTCTGATTCTGGGTGAACCAAAGATCGAAATGACCTTTCGATTTAAAAAAACGCGCGGGATAATACAAACAATATAAAATCCTAACGACTGTGGCACAAGATTGTGAAAATATGAAGTCTGAAATTATTTGTAGAATGACTATTATCGCCATTAGCCTTACGTAGCCAATCAATGTAAATTCTGTACGATCGTTCACTTTCTATCCTCGCACGCGTCGACTATCGATTAAATCTCGTTTATCGACAACGCTAGTGGTGCTCCAAGGGCCAAGAACGTGATGCATCATTGATCCTAATAAGCCGAAATGCTGAAATAGCCTTGTGATTCCCCTCTCGGTTCCGATCGTATTATATTTTCGGCTCGCGCATGATACAATCGACATTTCGAAGAGAAAATAGAGGGGTCCGCAGGTGAGCTATCGCGCGCAAAGTGTCGGCTCACGCTATACATATAACTACATGTTACAACGTATTCGGATAATGAAACTGACCTTTTTTTTATCCAATTTCTACTGCAAGGAGTGTCTGGAAATCGTTGGTAAAAATTTGTCAGTTTCACCGTACGAAAGTACGAAATGCGAGAGTGCCATATACATCGGAGGGTTGCACGCCACACAAAGATGCGTCAACCTTCGTGACTGGATAACGACGCGTCATCCTCTCCAACACCCAAAATGTTATCAATCTCAAAATATCTAATACATTTTTTTTTTTTTTTCTAATTACATTTTTCAATACGATTACAGAATTTTATAAATTTTATATGATAAAATAAAAGGACTTTAATAGCATGAAAAGCAATTGTGATGCATCGTCAGGGCGATCGGTAAATCAACGCGGACAGCTGTTCGAAGGACAGGTGATGTCAATAGATATCGTTGTTCAAAGTTAGTCGATTGTACACATTAGTCAAAGGTGCAATCGAGAAGTTAAGTAAAATTTGGGGGGAGAGGAGAAGTTAAGAGATGAAAAATCGTAACCGTGTTTAGGTTATACTTCGGATCGGTGGTTGGTATCGTAAAATGTGTATGTATTGCGAGAGATCAGAAGGCGCGCGCGAAATCAATAAGCAATTTGATTGAATCTGCACGAGGCTCGAACGGATACCGCGCGGTGGCCTCCTGACCCTCAGGCAATATTGGAATCGATCGCTACACGCTGACTGTATATATGCTATAGATATTGATTCACGCCTTCGACCTCAATCGCAGTTAACTGCCGTGTGATCTAACCGGCTACGTAACACCACCTAAGCAGAACAAACCGGCACCTTGACCACACAGAACTGACCAATTTCGTGATCAAAATCAACGGGATTATCGGTTCCGTGGGTCACTTTGAATTCAAAGTTACGGCTATTATAGCCTGTTAAATTATCGTCTATGGAGCAACGGGATAATTATATCGATGTCAGCTGGTCCCCTCGCTTCTTTTTTTCTAAACTTTTTTTTTTTCATCCAATCTATCGATCGCCAATTATCATCGAATTAGCCTTCGATATCTGATTTTTTTATTCGTTAGTTTATAAAATTTATCTCAAAACAATCAAAATATTAAGAGTTCGAAAAAAAATCGTCAGAAATCGAGTGAAAAAAATCGTTTCGTTGAATTTTAAAAAAAATGGCGCGTAGTTTCGCTGTAAAAAAAAATTGTATGGAATCTTATATGAATTTTATAATTTCTTTTAGAATTGTTGACTTCGGCAATATATTCCCAATTTAATAATTTTTAGCGATGCTAACTAAAGTATTTATGTTGATAATAATAGCAGTTATTATTGATAAAAGTGCGTGTTTTAGTTTTAAAATACCTGATGCAAATTTTTCTCTAGAGATAAGTCTTTTTTTCGTTGGGTGAACCTCGAGAGCGTAACAAACAGATTTACGTCATTATCTTGACGATAAATAGAGACTAATCCGTAAGCACGACAAACTACGATAGGAGAGCCGAAAACGATAACTCGATGCACCATAACATTTTTTTTTTTTTTTTTTCATTTTCGTGGAATGCTATAGGAAGAGGGATGGGAGAGGGTGGGGAGGGGGGAAGACGTGCCTCAGTTTAAGGGTATGTCGCGTTGTGATAACGACCAAACAAAAACCGGGTCGCGATAGCAAGACCGCGACAGGTCGGACCCAAAACTCGGGCAAACAAACGATTGTACGGCCACGTAGACGAATGGAGGCTCGAGAGAGAGAGAGAGAGAGCTAGAGATCTCGTTCCGTCTTGCGAAGGACATGTGGACCGGGCGAAAACACTGATCCTCTCAATATACACATATTTTTTCGAACACGGCGAAGACACAGAGATAAAAGAAAAACTTCGAAACGTGACTCACTGCCACAGATACTAATCTTCGAACGAAACTAAGATAAACTAAAGTAAAATTTTACCATAATTAAATAAACGGCTACAAGAGGACATCCTGGAAGTTTACGGTGCATCTACTTTTAGAAAAAAAATAATAATAAATACTTTTATTGCTTTCTTTGATGCGCGAAAAACCTGAAACAAGTTTTCTCCGCGTATATTTTTATTTCGATTGAAATAAAAATAACAAAAATTACGATTTTATCTCACGAATTTTTTTTTTAATCTTTGATAGCTTTAGTTGCATTGTCATGACGATTTTCTTTTCTATTTCAAGAACCGAATCCTAATTTATTAGAAAAATTATTCATTTTTTTTTTACGATTCTAAGAATACGATCCAAATTTATTCGAAAAATTCGAGACGTCGCACGTCTACTGGGCGATTAGTTAAATTAGCACCGGATAATAGTTAGAGGAACGTCGTCAAGGGAGGTCCAACTGGAAGCTGGCAAGGTGGTCAGCACTCCGCCGATAAGGGTCCATAACGTTGAACATGGATGGCAAAACTCTCGTGGAAACGCGTCGATTAAGCACAGAGGCAAATATTAAAGTTGCGGTTTAAAAACGCAACGAGAAAATTTCTCTCGTCGTTTATCTCGTTTGTATTTAATATACCGTGGGATTAAGAGGGTAAAAATAAAGAAATAGACAGCAGGGGGGACCGTGAGCGGTTGCTTGCGGTTTTTCTCGTACACGTATACGGCATATTGGTTGCTGCGTGTGCGCGCCACTTTATTTTTCCCAATTTTTTTTTTTTTTTTTCATCCCCGACGCACACGAGACCCCAGAGGATTATAATGCGGTTAATCTTGCGGTTAGCGAGTAAACGACGACGATGACGCGCGCGAGCGCGCGGTACTCTACAGTCCCAAAGCATAAAAGAACGAACGATAGACAAAGAAAGATGTACAAGTATACAAGACCTACCAAGTGGACTCATCTTTTTTTTTTCTTTTTCTGTAGCACGTGAGACCAGAAGAGGAAAAACGAAGCGAGGAAACGAGGCGATTGGGTTCGTAACACCAATACACTATAATACTGTATAAAATTCGTGGATTAAAGATCCCGAACGTTAACCCTATGTCTCAGCATGTATAATATTTTCATCCTAAAAAATATCGCGTAAAACAATAATCAATAATTCGAACAATTTTTAGTAACTAATAGCATTTTTTTAGACTATTAAAATTAAAATTATTGAAAAAAAAACCTCCCTTACGACTTAAAACTCAATCCATTAAAAAAAAAAAATAAAAAGTAAAAAAAAATATTTTTTCTACCTGCCGTATATTTTCATATCGTCTCTCCTGTCCAGAAATTCAATATCTCCGGTGCGAGTTCACCATATTTTATCTATTATCGAGGATAGATAGTGTTCCTCGTGTTAAAACCGCGTAAAGTCCTCGTCGGGAAGTGGTGTGTAGCAGGGTATAGGCGAGCAACGCCTTTGCTTGTGACAGAAAACTCTCCCTATCTTTTAACCACCGATATTCGTGGCGTATACCACTCGAAAAGTATTTTTAGTTATAAGGAATATATACACCTATGGGATCTGTTCGATATTTGCGTTTGCCACAAGGTGCGCCGACGACGTCGTCGAGAATCGGGCGACTTTACCGTCGATGCATAGACGAGAGAACGATGTCACCTGCCAAATTGGCAAACAATCTCTTATCGAACACCGTTTCCAGAGCACAGGCGTGTCGCGGGAGCGCGTCGATCGTCGACGTGGCATTATAAAAATATGAATTTATCGTCGAAACTCGATTATTTCTTATTCCTCGCGAATAAAATGTCCATACATCGCTAAAATTACATTTTTAAATTCCTATAATTTGAATAAATTTGTAATAGTTGAGTCTAAGACTCGAAGTATTGTTAATCCGGTTCACTAAAAAAGTCACGAAATTGGCGAGGATTTGCCGTTATGGCGTTTATCTTAACGAAAAACGAGGGTCGTGAGAGAATTCGGTAACGGCGGTAAAACCAATAAAATAATATAAATAGACACAACGATAAGCGACTTTTTTGGTTACGATACAGTTGTGTGTATCGATATTCGTTAAATACACGTGTGTGACATTTTTTTCTTTTTTTTTTTTTTTCGTGTCCAATATAGTATCATATAATTTTCGATTCCGGCAGATATTACACAGTGAATTCTTTGTGTTATGGAGGGAAAAAAAGCAGCGTTTGCGCTATTCCCCGAGACCGGGAACAGTAGTATTTTTGTGCCGTACAAAAGAATCGTTTCTCTCGCATGTATGTCAACGAGTGATGATAGAAGGTATCATTGAGATATCGATTGAATCGAACGGCTGCCGATGCCGATTTCATGGTGAGTTATGTCGTAGAAAATATTTGGACGCGGCGCTCGTCCTCCAACCACGTGCTGCGTAATAAACGTCCTTTTGTACTGATCCCCCAAAAAAGGCAACGGGTTGAACGACATTTCGATGGAGTTTGACGACCCCGCGAAATGTGTACTCGAACTCTTCCGTATCGAATCGAATGAATCCAAAATTACAGTAATTCCGTTATTACCTCGAAAATAATATACTAACATTATTTTTGCGCAATTCGATGATAATAGTGGAGAAATGATTTATTGACATAATTTTAGAGATATGAGATCATTCCACAAATTAGAAACTTTGGATTAACTCTGTTATTGTTGTACTGTTCGCCGAATCAGCGGGCTATTTTTCAAACGCAATACTCATTTTCGCTATCGTTTTCATTACATTTTTGATAAAAATAAATAATCAACATTTTCAGTGAAAACGTGTTTACAATGTTCCAAAACATCGAAAAATCATATTTAGAAAAAAAAAAAAAATTTAATTTCGAAACTCCCGACCGAAACAATGGTCAATCTGGAAAAAAATTTAAGTTCCTTTACCGACTAGGAAAACGGCTTTCATGCATTCCAGGGAAAGCGAAAAAAATAATTCCATACGCCATTACTATTGGTTGCTCGAGGCTCGTTTTGTTTGCCCAAATTCGGCACCGTGCCATCTTCATATCATGATGAGTTCGAGATAGAAAAAAAACGAGATTGCGTGATTGAAAAAAAAAAACAAAATTGCGAGATCGAAAAAAAAAAAACGAAATTGCGAGATCGAAAAAAAAAAAAAAAAAAAAAAAAAACATGAGGGAAGGCAGCGTCTAATCAACGTCTCGTTTGTTCACGAGCAACGAGCTCAATCTTCAACTTGGCATGAGCCGGGAGATTCGCCGTCGCGTTGCGAGAATTTGCCGTGATGCGAGAAGGATTCTCCACGATCGAACTGGCGCGTTGTGTATGCGGCCGCGTCTCGTTTATAAGTACGCATATCGGTATACCAGGTAGAGGGTCTATGTACAGCGCGGAGCGGTAGGAACAGCAGCACAACACCGTAGAACTCCGAAGAGCCTCCGCCAAAGGAGGATGATGGATCGCCGGCATTAGATCGGACGTTGCCGAGGCTCTTTCACTTGACTCACGAGAGCTGACTAGCCGCGAGCCAAGCCGCGACTTAATAACGCCATTGAGTGGAGGCAGTAGACCTCTCTTCCTATCTCTTTCTCTCCCCGCTTTCCTCATCTGCTTCGTGGCGATTTACGAAGTTCCCGTAGGTACCGATATATCTCTAAACTCGTCGATGTATGGGCTTCGCATGTCCCGAAGTGCAGACGCACGTTTATCCCAATTTTTCGATCGTCTTCGCGATATGAAAAGGTTACTATTTTTTTGCTTTCCTTCCAACTTTTCCCCAAAGCGAAGGACAATCGGATCTTTATTACAGATTTTATTAGAAATTTGGTAGATTTATTGAAAAGTCTGGTATCGGAAAATTTTCGGAGTAAAAATGGTGCACAATCCGTGGCAAGCGCGAGAATGAAAGATATATCGATTGGTCTATCGATTCACGAGGGTGCGGCAGAGGGAACATTAAAGAAACTTTGGCTGTCGGAGAAATAGGCCTCGTGAGTGTAACCACGGAAAATCATGCTCTCCGTCGTTCGTAGGGAGCACCTGGCGCACATCGACCCCCGCAGAACGCGCGAGAGCAGATGCTCGAACCTTCTCCGGGGGCTGATCGACTCGCGCATAAGTCGTGGTCTCTCCTTCTTCCGATATCGCCCCCTTAGCTGTTTTCACGGCTCCGAGGCTCGCGCGCACACATTGCTTCCGATCGTTCGACGAAGAGAATCGGGGGAAATCGACGATGCCAAAGTTAGGGAGCCTCGAACTTTTCGTCTCAGACGTCGAACGTTCCAAACGACCGTTTCGTCTCGACCCCCTCACGGTTTCTCGAACGCGAAACATCGAGTAAATTCCATTGAACCGGAAGATGAAATTTTCTCCCATAGGAACAAGAAATGTATATCCTATAAAAACCAACAACGTTCGCCTATTTCAATAGAATTTGTAGGACTTTGAAGAGATTTTATAACACCGGAACAATGTTGATGCGGGACGAAATCTTCGTAGTAAGAAAAAAAAAAGAATGAGAAGGGAGAGATCGAGAGTCGTAACTAATAAGGTCCGTTTGATTTGAAACATTGATTCGGGTATTTCTTGGGAGATGATAAAGGATTTTACGATCGAAATGATGTATTTTCTCTTTCCGATAGTATGTTTTTTTTTTTTTTTCTGGCGTTTACTTCTTCATCGTGTGCGAGTATAATGATGGGAGGGGTTCGTGCGGTCGACGTTAGTTTTAACAACACCGAGAGTTTCACACGTGAATCCAACGGTCCCGCGCGGGAACGCTCCTCGGGGTGACCAACCTGTACCGCAACCAACGGTCATTCCCACAGTAAGTTGTACTGTACTGTACTGTACAGCGCTCTAGCATTTATATATACAGCATAGTCACCTGTTGTACGTCACGTTGAAGACACTCGCGAGTCTCTATTGTTGACGATCCTTTAATGCGCGTCATTCGTTCCGAAGTGAAATCGGGTTCTCGACGTCTCTGCCACTGTCTGCGCTGCGGACACGTTGTTTTCATCCCTAGCAACCGGTCCAACATTTAGTATACGAGAATTCAAGTTCCGTAAGCAATTTTTTTTTGTTATCACCCTTTCGCCAAACGGCACCTTGCAACCCGAGAAGAAAGAAAAGTTGACAAAGTGAATTAATCATTATTTTGAATTTTTTTGCGAACGAATATTAACTGTTTGACTTTGAAAGATAATTTTTCTTTTTTGCTTCTTGTTAACTTGGTTTTCTCATTTTAATATGTTAGTAGAAAAAAAAAATTTAAGAGGGTGTGTTGTTGTCACGAGCCAAAAGCGCGATAAAAAAACGGAATTGTCGAAAATTTGAAAAAATTCTAAAAAAAATGCATGTACTCAGAAAAATTAACAAATATTTTTTTTTTAATAATTTTTTAATAACTTTTTGGAATTATTACTATGAAAAAGCAATGTTCTCAGCGCCTTCTACATGATTGATTTTTTTCAAATTTTTTTTTATTCGGAATTATTCCCAATTTTCTCTGTATCTCACGTTCGTTCAGAGAATGTAACGATTCACCCCCTCAATTGGCTTTTCATTAGAGAAGTTCCGTAATAAATAAGTAACAATATCGCCCAACCTTATCAAAGGTAGCATCAGTCTCGTTTTAGCACACTTTACTATCAACTTGAGATACTTTTGTTCTTATCAAGTTCCGGTTTAACTCCGATCGGATAAAGTACACTAACACACACACACAAACACCCACATATGTTATATTGTACCCAATAATCAAAGAAGGAATAAATAACGCTATAAAATCTCGGATAACGATTGTGTGGATAGTTACACATCGTATCTCGTCTATATGTATATTCACGCATGAGTTCTTACACTTTCAGTAATGCATGAATCTAATATTGACAGAATATATATATTTTTATTATCAACCCTTTCCCTTGGACGTTACTCCCGTTATATTCACGGCAGCTTGCCCCCAGCTAGTTTCTCTCCCCCTCGTCTTCGTCATCGTCGTCGCGGTCAAGCGCAATTTTCTTCGTTCGATGAAACTCCCCACCCTTCACCTCAGCATGGCTCGCCGCATGCAATAATCGGCATCGATTTATCTCTTATATGGTATATCCTTTACGGGGTCCATACATATGCATGTATACATGTGTAATCTCGAGCTGCTTGGCAACAAGTCAATAATATTCGCGAATTGCAGTATGCCGCGGTTCGAGGCGCCCGGCACTCGCCGCGCGCGATCTTACAACGAGATCTCTTGCGCACTGCCGACGTATAAATACAAACGCGGTACGTATACGTACGTATATACAGGGGGGGTACCTGAACCTGAACAGGCAAGAAGTCAGGCTTGGGCATTAATACGCGGCGATAATTGTACGCTCGCACTTCTCTCGATCCGCGTGCGCGCGGGCGCGCGTACGGTTCTCTATACAGCACCTCTCGATGTACGATCGATTGGGGCGTCGGCTTTACGGGGCTACGCGAGAGATCGATCCGCGCCGATCACGCGTGACTGCCTGCGGTTCGGCGCACGCTGTATATTCTCTCGTTCTCGTACGTGCCGCGCTGATCAGGGTGTCCACCTCGCGCCCGGATTCGCGAAACTCAATTTCCTGCTTTAGAGTCTCATATATATATGTATATGTAGCGAGCAATGTTAAATCGCGCCGATGCAATGTAACGAGCCAAGAAAATAACAAATTCGAGGTGAATTTAATAATCAATCTGGTGATCTCCGATCGGGATAGCGAGAGCATAATCGCACTACAAGGTGCAACACACAGCAACGTAATTATTATTCGAGAAAATCGTTGTTTTTTTTTAGTTTCGTATTTGCACGCCGCTTCGAACTTTGAGTCAATAAAGCGAAACATGTGTTTATTCGTAGAAATCGATAGTACGATCTATACACCGATTATAAATAATCTCGCAGTATGATAAATAATTTTTTATGAATTTTTTTTTTTTCGGGTCATTACTGATTTAATGTATTGATAACTGAGGTAAAAAAAATGTAGTGTTCACAATTTTAATGGAGAATTGGGTGAAAATGTGTTAATACGATTTCGTGATTTTTCGACATGTATATAGATATAAATTATACATTAAATTATTATTATTATTATTTACAAATAATAAAAAAATTATTAATTTGTAAATAATTGAAATATTATTAATGTATTGTCTTATTGCATTTTATAAAATTTTCTTCATTGTTTATGCCGCGCAGACGTTCTAAATATAATGCGATAACGATCCCGAAGACATTCTGGTTTTTCGTAAACACCAATGAAAGTTTGGCAAAAAGATTATTATGATGATGATTTTCTTATCAATTCAATTATTTATAAATCTTAATAATAATAAACTAACTAAACGACTAAGGGATGGAAAAGAGAAATGGCCGACGATTCTTTATTTTCTCGCCCCCGCGGCTTGTGTAACTCAACGAAGTTGTCGTCGAGAGTTTCCCCGAGCGTGCGACGCTTCTATTCTCTTGTCATCTCCCGGCCTATCCGGTGCCACTCACGGGCGAGAGATCGTAGCAAAAGCTTCGAGTGCATATTTAACAGGGGGACTACAAGAGCGCGGACCCGGTTGTGATGTCTCCGTCTTCTCGTGTCCACCTCGTGAGTAAACCGTTGGGGGGAAGAGGGAGGAAACATTTTCGCAACGATATAATTTCACCGGGTCTCGCGACGCATGCCGCGCGCACTGTTGTTGTACCTTTTACATACCTATCTACCCGCTCGTTCGAGGTACTATAAAAGATAAACTATGTTATAGCCGTAGCTTGCCGTGGCAACGTTATATGGCCCGAGTGTACGCAACAATAAGCCCGAGCGCATTCGCATGATCGCGCGAGCGTTCGGAGCTAACGGCCATTGTCTACCGGTCTCGCGGACGCGGTTACGGAGAAAGTGTGACCCTAATAGCGCCCGAGTAATGATTAGAGGGAATCGGGAGGTCCAATCAGCACGCGTCGTCGCACCCACGATCCCGAGACGACCGGGTGGTTCGACCGCGTCTTCGCGCAAAACCGTACGTCATCGGGAGACATTATCAATGAGGAAGTATGTGACGATTCTCTCACAAATACACAGATTTAGCAAAAAATCCCAAAGTAAGCAGAGATTTAGACGGTAGCAACATAATATCATTCATTTAATCGATAAGCGAATACTGAGATACGAACTTAAAATTTTCATGGAAATCATCCGAAGGAATCTTGCGAATAAAATCATTAGAATGTTTACATTCGAAATGTTCCGTTATCAATAAATAACCGTCTTTCCCGTTGATAAAAAAAAAAAATTTCATTTCCACTGGTCGCCACTTCTCTATTTAACAAAAATGAAAAAAATCATAATAAAAATAATAACAATATTAATTATTGTTAAAAATTTATTTATAATAAATCTATAAACGAAACGAGGGTTTGGAAGTCACATTTGATCCATTGGTTCTTTCTGAATCTCGTGATAAAGTAAAAGGAAAAAACGACGAATCGTTCTGCAGGGCTTTACGATGTATCGCGTATCATGTCCAGTATATGTCGAGTATAGGAGGCACAGGTACTTAATACGCACTCCGATGCGGGCGCGACCTGAAATTCGTTTCTTAAACCGAGAGACCTTGATTTACGGCCTCTATCTGGAGGCATTAGTCTTTGGACAAGAACGGGGGGTTGGGTTCCCCGATATCATCTGCGTGAAAAAAAAATGCTGCCGTCAATGTTGTCCGGCACTACCGTGCTACACGTCGCGGTTTCTCACTCTCTCGCGTCGCTGTATCGTCTCGTTTATTCTTCACGCAGGAAGGGACGGCACGGTTTCACCGGCTATAAACGACCGAACGAAAGAATTAAAAAGAAAGAAAATAACAGGCCGCGTACACATGTGCCGAGTAATCCTCAAACTCACCAAGCTGTTTTTTTTTTTTTTTGGGACCTTCGATGTCCGGAGTTTGAGTGCTCGTGCATAAAAGCCTGTTAAATTTCTATTTTTTTTTGTGCGCACGTGGAGCAACAGGTAACGCGCCTCAGATCGATCGTCGTTGCGTTACGAAAAAATTTAACAAGATCCTTAAGCTATGGTTGTTATGGGGTCTCTGAGACCCAATGATAAAAAATGGAAAAAAAAAATGTTTTTCCAATTAAATAGAATATCTATATATATATTCTTGGGTTTTAATCAAGAAAATGCGTTTTAAATTCTTTCGTGTTTAGGTTAGGAGCAGCGAGATCGAAATTTTCCTTTGATCCGCACCGCTTGTACGTATCTCTCAAACGAGGCACATGCACGTGCGGCGATATTATTAAGTTACAATGTAAAATATATATTCTCGATATAATTAAATAAAATTCAATTGATAATAGTCCGCAGTGTATTGATATATATATATATATATATATAATCGTGGGGTGGTGGAAGTGAACCGTGCGGGAGGGTATTGGGAATGGATTACGATCGTAAAACCCGCGCGAAATAATCGGTGGGTCACGATCTTTAGAATCGCCGGAGATCGCGAACGCGCCTCTCTCGCGCGAGGAGAGAAAATAAAAATTCGAATTACTCGCGAGAAGCACGGCTCGGATGCTCGATGTCACGCGATGCCGCGAGGAGTCGAGAAAATTGATGTAAAATTCATACGTATGCTTAGTAATTTAAAAAAAAACGTTATTTTCAACAAAATACATTTTCATCTTGTCATCTCTTTATTCCAAAATTGACAAAAAAAAAAAAAGCCACAGACTTGACTCGTATTAGACTGCAAAACGTAAAGGAGTAAAAACCCTCTGAATTTTCTACAGCGGCTCCGAATTAAAAAAATGTCAAACTATAACAATTCTTTAAGTTTTTCGAGTTCTTTTTTTTTTATTCAATGTCCCGGATGTCCTTCTCGCCTCTGGTCATTATATTTTTAAGTCTAAATGCATAGAAAACTTTTTAATGCGGAGCCGCGACAAGAAGCGCTCCGCGCGTCTTCGCGTCCAGCTGAGCCCATCGTCCGGTTACGTGCTTCTCCGGTCATGGAACGTCTTAAAATCTCACACTCTCTCGTATGGCGGCGGTGAAAAAAATAAATAAAAAGTTTTGAAGAAATTGTTTTTCTTTTCTTTTTTTCGCCTTTACATTTTTTTCCTCGCGTCGCTCGTGATAATATAGCCGGCCTATCCTTTCGGCGTACCTGACGCGTTGGATTTTAGTCTTCGGTCTTCATTCCTACGGGAATTCAAGCCGCGCTTGCGCGAGCAGAGCGCGCGTACCTTCGGAGATCTATACGAACCGAAGGGAAAAGGTGGAGCGCACAACTCGACACGTCGACGCTGATTATGAACGCACGCGTTGGTAAGCTTCCTTCGCGTTCACATCGAGCCGACACACTGGCCACGTTAGTTGTATATTACAAGAGAGAACCGCACCGTATTAAACACAAGGAGGGCAACAGAATATTCTATCCTCGTCTAAGTCTCGCGGTTGTGTTACACTCGCGTTCGGGGGTTCGTTCAACCCTAAAACTCTGCCCTTATGCATACAACTATGACGCAACCGTCAACAGATCCGATTGCGTGTAAATCCGAAGTATATATATATTTTTTTTAACATTATTATTATTCAACAATAATGTTAAATAAATTATATCAATCAATAATAATAATGATAATTATACCAATAACGCAACATAAAGTTGCGTAATCAGATTAAAAAAATTTTAACGGCGATAACGATACATCGAGATTTCCTTTGACTTCTCGTTTTCTATTCTTCAATTTTTTTCTGAATTTTGTCGTTAAAACAAAAAAAATCGTTAAAATTTCGTTTGTCTCTCGTGTCTCGTGTCCGAGGCATCGCGTCTCCGTGACCAGAAGGCAACGATCGCGTTACCGGAGATACGAACGCGCGAGCAACTCTATAGCTATGGTATTAGTGGTCTCTGCGTTGGTATATTACACACAACAGCGGGGTATTACACGCACCCACGTAGCCTCGGGGCGAGCGTTCAACATTGTTATCAAGAATGGAGGCTGTACCGCGCGAGCTGCGTACCTGCACACCCGCGTCAACCTCCTATATACTCCATTACATCGTTCGACTGGAATCAGAAGGATCTACAACCCCTGTAGTGACGTATTAGACATGCGCCCTTTTGATTTTCGTTACTCGATACACTCTGCCAGTATCGCTTATAACTCGCTACAGTTAAGTTCGTATCTGTACCAAGTAGTCCAGCGGGCCAAGACTGTCGCAATCGGGCAGCACCTCGACACAACGGTGAAAGTGTATCACGCTTGCGCGCCTAATGCGAAGCTGCACGCCATCCGGACAACCCACCGAACTAATTCAATTAAAATCCCGAGAACTATCGCAATATTTTCCCCCCCGAAATTAAATCGTCCAAATCGATTCCCGTTGAGTCGACACTTGAATTATTTTTTTATCCACTCGAGAAACGAAAAATAAAAGTGTTTATCATTCTCTCGACGATTGAATCGAACGAAACGATGCAGACAAACCAGTGGTTGGGGTGTCCTCGATCGAATAAATCCGCTGAAGAGTTCGAAGTATTATCGAACGCGGATCCACCGCAGTTATTTATACATCCGACTCGCGATCGAAGACACGTATTAGGTTGTACTTGTTATAGTATATATACAAATATATATGTATATCTCGTGGGAGAGATGTATATGACGAGTTGGTACAGCTCGTCGACGTCGATTTGCTCGATCGAGCGGAAGAAAACGCGATCGTGGAACGTTCGCGGTTCTTCGTTGTGGCTCTTCTAAGCCCCACCCCCCCTCTCCCGTCGTCACTTGGACGGGATGTTTGCGTTATCGTTTGTGATGGGATCGAGAGACGGCAGGCGAAGCTCCAGAGTGGAATACGGAGAATTTTTTTTTTTTTTTTTTTTTTAAGAGCCACACGCGACCGTAAACGAGGCTCCGATCAAGAAACTAACGGGACGAATCGACGAATAAACTAATGCGTCAGTTGAGAAATTATACGAAATTTATAGAAAATTTTTAAGAGCTCTGGAATTTAACGCGCATTAGACATTCGAATTTTTTAAATTGGCGGCACGGCAATTATGGGTAATAAAGAAGGTTTTCTTTTTTTTTTTATAAGTGAAAAAAAATCGTATCACTAATCCCATGTGATGGTTCGTTGGTTATAGTGTTCGGATCATAAAAAAACATCGAATATCAAAGATTGTAAGAGTAGTGTCATTTTTTTTTTTTTTTCTTGTACAAAGTCAATATTTTGACCGATTCGACGCTTTCGG
This sequence comes from Buathra laborator, assembly GCA_934046635.1. Lineage (NCBI taxonomy): Eukaryota > Metazoa > Arthropoda > Insecta > Hymenoptera > Ichneumonidae > Buathra > Buathra laborator. The sequence continues at coordinate 14,087,208 of OW203898.1, read as the reverse complement.
TAAAATGTAGACAAAGCTGTAAAAATTGTGGATTGGTCAAGCTGCCGTTACGGTCAGTCCGAAGTATAAAGATAGATCAGAGGCGTGCACGCGTTTGAAGCCTACAAGAGATAGAGATCGGAGCAGTGTATGCGTGCGGTCCTTTCGCGAGACGAGAGTAGAAACGAAAAACTGGGTCAACGCCGCGGGATATGCGACTCTGTTGATAATCCGGGGATTCCCCTAATATTCAATACAATGGCTTTCGTACGAGAGACACAACGACGCTCTCGAGAAGACAAGGCGTTAGGAAGGGTATAAAAGTCAGAGGGTTGACGAATCGGTGTTTTTTTTTGTCTCCACTCTCTGGTATACTTTCGTTCGCGCGAACCCTGTGCCGGTAATGGCCGATCAGATAAAATTCTTCGGAGCCCATCGTACACACTACGGCCGGTGGTCTCTTCACAGATTTTTATCTCTCGTTCACACGCTCTATCGCACTCTCGGACTATTTTTTTTTTATTTCTCTTCTTTTCTATGTCTTAAACTTGACGTCATTATAAACCCCGTCTCGGCGTTTCTCGGCGTCTAAATGACAATGATAGGGTGCATTTTTTTATTTATTTTTTCTTCCTATTCGAGATTAAGGTATGGAAAACTTTATCGAGAAAATCTTTTTTATCATATTTTCTCAATATCATTTCTCAGATACTTTTTTATCTGCACGTTTTGATTAATAATTAAAACGATTTCATAGCGTCTCGATGTTTTGAATAAACGTCGATGCGGCGCACTTCGGGTCCGATTTCACGGTGAACCGAATTTTTTTTTTTTTTTCGTCGGTTTTCTCGCGAAGGAGCGAGAGAGGGCGCGTGTGCAAAAGCGGTTGGTCATCTGGTCCAGAGACGGCATTATAGCGAGTCGGATCATCGGGGGTATGAGTTTGGGCGCCGTGGTCACCTGCCCGCCCCTAAGCGCAGACCCCCGATGGGCACGCGCGTCCTATGATCGTACACTGGAAAATCGGTCTCCAGTTGCCTACGATGGCCATATGTTCGCTTTCCCGGAAAAACGATCTACGCGAACTTATCTCTCCACGCCGGATTGACGAGAGCAACGGGACGTTTGCGGCGCTCTCTCGGCACGCAGCAAACTCTTGCGGTTTTTCTATTCTCTTCTCTCTATTCTCTTTTCTGATGGCTCTTTTTTTTCACGATCTTATTTTCTACCGAAATCTCCAAGATTCCAAACAGATAGATGAACGAAGAGGATTCTGTTTTCAACGTCGTTAAAGTAACTCAATAACAAAACGAAAGAAAAAAAACATAGCCTCCGTCTCAGACGGTAACTGTAAGAATTTTTTCCAACATCTTCGTAAACACGGGTAATAGAAAAAAACTTGAGTTCTCACTTATCTGAATTGGAATTGAGTTTTATTTTTCAATTCGTTTGTGTAAAAAATGAGAATATTTTTCGAACAAATTTGTAACCTAAAGAAAATTAAAATAAAAAATATATTAACCAAAAAAAAAAATTTGTTCAACAAAGTTAATTTTATTTAGTTATTTTTCGATTATTCAATGATATTCCGTCGTCAAACTTTGAATTGCGACAATCGAGAGAAAAAAAAACTTAGGGTAGCGGAACGAAAGTGAACGGAAGTATTGCTCGGTCTGTTGATCCCTCCGGATCTCCGGACGGGGCTATTTCCTCCTTTGCCCAACGTCGAAAACTCCCTTTGAAGTATCATTGCGTAGGTACCGGTATAAAGTGAACTATCCACACCGATCAGCTGTCCCTCAGGGTTCCTTCCTCTCGCGACGAGCAGATGTCTTTGTCCTGTATGCAACGCTCAAAACTTAGTCTCCCCTCTCCCTCCTGTGATCTTCGCTCATGTGCAGTTACGTACTGTATCCAAGTCTCGACGCTCCTTTGGCCCGCAACGAGTATTTCCCCGATTATTTTTTATTTTTTCGTTCCCGCCGCTACGCAGGTGAATGGCCTGCGAGGTAAGCGCGGTGAACCTCCAGCTTCGCGCGACGACACATGCAGCAAAGCAGGTAGGAACTTGCATAGAGGGGTGGATCACAAACCCCAGACGCATCTCTACGCGATTTCTTTTCTTTTCTCCACGGGAATCTTCTCCTCTCGAGCGGATCGAAGACGCGCGCGCCTAGCCGAGGGGTGCGATAGACTATGCACCGCTTTACCATCCCCTCCCGGTAATTCTCTCGTCGCTAGAAGACCGTTTATACACAGAATACCAAGAACCAACGGGCTCGAACCTGACGAAAAATTTTCGTTACATCGAGAAGCTCCCCGGATTGCACTCGAGCCTCGAATGCGCACGGAGGGTCGAAGCATTTTTTTTTTATCTCGAAAGACTCGTTGCAGGTAGCAGCTATTTTGTTCACACGAGTAACGCGTCCTGAAGGTTAGGAAAAAATATACTCGGATTGTTTGAGGGAGAAAAATACATTACAATGTCTCAGACCACCGGGTTTGAGACTGGAGATCACTGGCGAAAAAAAAAATTTATTAAATTAATTCACCCCTTTCGCAAAGATGGGGATGCGAAAATATGTGCGAATTTTGCATTTATGATTTTTACTCTGCAACATATACGAAGCAAATCAAAACTTCGGATTGGAAAAGCTAATACCAATTACGATATTCATCGACGGGGGGCAGGAGTTTCATCGCGCGATGCAGAGGCAACGTTGCGAAAAAAAAAATTACAGCAGGTTCATTCGGGGGTTTTTGATGCTGGTGCTGCTGTTACGCACAAAGGAAGTCGTCGTTGTCGTCGGGGATGAAACGCTAGTCTCGGGTATCCCTGACCGAGTAAGAAAAAAAAATATAAGAAAAAGCGAGACAGAGCGATTGGGCACTAAGAAGCTGCAGTGATTCTTTGAAAGTTCTCCTCTCGTCCCGAGTTTCTACAAAAGGTCCTTGCGCTACGGTATATCTGTATGTATACAGAGGTACCCGGCGCGTTCCCTTAGGCGCGTCTATACAACGTAAAAAAAAAGACGAAAAAACTGGTGTACCGGTGCACGAGGGCACCACCAGCAGCATTCATTCACGATCCCCGGAATATCCGCGGCATTGTCGTTAGCCTCTCCTCACTGAAATTCAGGAGAGAGCAAAAAAAAAAATGAATTCCAAAAAATATTCATCCCCGGAAGCTTTTTTAAAAAATTGTGAAATAGTAGGGTAGAAAAAAAAAGTTTGTCGATCGACTTTTCGACACGATGAACTGAGAAACACGGAGAAAAATACTTACGGCAAATAGAGAAACCGGAGACTGAATACTCCGAATATACTGAGCGCCGAGTAGCTCTTTAAAATCCTTAGAATATAAGTCGAACGTACGCCGCCGGTGACAGACTGGCATCTTATTTTTCTTTTTATCAATTTTAGTTTTCTGTATTAAATTTTTTTTTTTTTACACTAAAATTATCGTAGGCAAACTATAATTTCATAGCGCTTTACACAAGAAAATCTTTTCAAATTAACCATTAGAAAAAAAATGGTTTTATTTGTGTATTCTACGAAGGCATCGCTAAATTTTCTTTCAAGGACTTTCCTTGCTTTGGAATTGAACTTTACGAGTCGCATCTCTTATTTTCTCTTCCGTATAATCCTCATTCTTATTACCGCTGGTTACAACCTTCGTTGGTACTCCACCTGTGCCCCATCGCATCTTCGCGACACCCAAAGGTATCCGTTTCCCCGATGAATGACTGGGCAACGAAAACGTTGCAAGCGAAATTCAGTACCAGAAAGAGCACTACGAGGCGAGAACTTGGTGGCCTTAAATACGTTTTAAAGACTGTCCCCGAGAAGTCTCGCGCGCGAAGAAACTCCGTAAGACCCCTGCAAGGAGATGCGTTACACCCCTCGGTGAAAATTCGTCACGGACACTCTACAGGATTTTTCGTACTCTCTTCGCTTCTTCGTCAAAGCAGAAGAAGAAGCCCTCCGGTCCCCAACGGACTGCGATGGCTTTTCAGAAAATGTTCAATGAGACCGTACCGGAAAAATCGTTCTGCGGTTTTTGTGTTCGTACTATTCGCCTCCATTTCAACCGCGCAAGCCTCACGCCCAGAAAAAATATATACACACACCTGGCGGATCGTAAAAATAGAAAAACAAAATTTGAGGACGAATCGGTAAAAAAAAAAAGCAATTAACAATTTTTTTTTTGTTAATCGGGATTCTTACATACAAATTTTTTTAAACCCTCACATACGGGTGACGTCAATATTAAGCACCCGGCATTGTCGACCAGTTATTCCGTTAAACCGTTCGTTTAATTATAAAAACGCGTGAAAAAATTCTTCAAAAAATGATGAAGTAGTATTGAATTGTCGTTTTTTAAGAATCCAAAGAATTTTTTTTTTATCCTTTCGCATTATTATTACGAACAAACTAAACTGAAGGGTTAATATTAAATCTCTGAAACTGTGGTACATCGAGATTTCTCGCAAGATATTGTCAACGAATATTTTTAGTTACAAAGGACTGAAAAAAATGAGATGGTTGGACATAGCTGCGAGAAATAACAAATACAAAAAACCACTCGGAAAAACAGCGCAAGAGGTAACAGTTTAAAGGAGATGATGCAGACGGTGAGTCCCGTGCGCTGCGGTGTTTACAAAAGGATTCACCGGCGTTCAGGTAGTTGGTGTACACGTAACGCACAGGGACAATGGGTTGTCCTGAGAAGGAAAGATATAGTAAGAAAGAAAAACCGGTGAGCAACGGGCTCACCGAAAGAACGTTGTCTGCAGTAGGGGAAGCGTTGTCGCCTTGTTACTCAGGCACTTTGTTTGCAACCTGATTATCGCTCGTCTTATCAACAAGAAGCATTCAACGTTCGAATCATTGATCGAAAACACGAAATTCATTTTAGATTTTGCATCGAAAAAAAAAAATCGAAAAACGAACATTTTATTATTAATTATTACAAAAAGACATTTTTAAGCAGAAATATAGATAAACAAATAACCGTTTATCTAACGCAAATCTCAGGGCTAATCTATCGCGTTTGTCTTTCGTCTCAATCGCCGTTGCGAAAACAGCGGAAAATCTATAATATTTATCTTACCGACGAACATTTAAGATATTTGTCACACATCGTGTCCACCACGAGAGATAAAAGCCATAGCGACAAACATTTATCGGGAGTGAAATGTTTGACAAACAGAATTACGACACGTTTACCTTTTTGCGTACACAACAGAATCCAACACTTTTGAATGCGGGCCGATGGGGGGAAGAACATGAACTTTGGAGTACTTTGACGCCGAAGCAATGACGAACGCAACCAGCAAAATGGTGCGGGGTGTGTTTTTGAGTCCACTGAAAGGACAAATGCTTGAGCAATGAAAACCTGCGATAGGTAATTCCTTAGGTCGGTGTATACTTATGCACATTGCCGTAGAGATAAGCGCAACGATGGGGATCTTAGTTTGACAATGAAGAAGATTGGAGAGGTTAGGGATTGTCCTTTCGAGAGATAAGCCACAGGATCGTTCGATAGTCGATGGTTCGTCAGATCTGTTTGATGAATCGTCGAAAATTCTAAAGTAGTACTTTAGTTACTGAATAAACGTCGTGAATCAGCCGAAATTGTTACGAAAGCGCTATGAGTAACAGGAACTTGTTTTTCTCGACGAGGGTCGCGATTGTACCTGCATCGTGAATTTTTAATTATCTCGGTTTGTGGCATTGACCAGCGGCACCGGAAACAGGCGGGTGGTCATCGCAATGCCGACTCTGACGATTATTAAATTTTCTGCCTGACCGCGGGGAGTCTTAACAGTCGCGGAGAGTCCAACGACCAAAGCTCCGAGAGCCCCGGACCTCGCTAGTCTCACGAAACTCAAACTGACTCATCGCCGATGAGTCTCGTGACTATCAACAAACATGGGGTTTATACCCGATGAGAGTTCTCGCTGACTTTGCCGAACGAGAAGAGCGCCGATCGAGCGATTTGATTATTCACAGTTTACAGATCTCGATTCGACGAAATAAAATTCTCGAATCGACACGCACGTGGGACTGAGAGTCGATCGCGATCGCAGTTCCCGGGGCACTTGAAAAGAAGAAAACGCCGCTCGGCGCCCGTGGGAGCGTCTGCGATTGGCTTATAAGTACTTTAATTTGATTCTTTTGTAATACGAGAAACTTTTATTAGAACACCGATTAATCGGAGAAACAAGCGTTGGATTTATTTTTATCGAGTGTGGGAATCGATAAAAAAATGAGAATTATTTCAATTTTAATTAGAAAATCAATAAAAAATCGGAAAATTAAAACTTTATTTTTATTTTCCTCATTAATTTGCTTTAGTGTATGCGGGGGAAAAAACGAAATATACGATCTATAATTTGATTTCTTCGATCTTTTTCGTCGTGTTGTGGATTAGATATCGCAGAAATCCGATAAATTAGACACTTATATAGTTAGGGCGCGAGACAACGGTTACCCGACGAATGATCTACCTGCGAGATATTTTATTCCGCGTATTTACCGTTCACGAATATATTTGGGACTTCTTCGATGTTATGTATATCGAAGTATAAAGCATCAGACCTGCTTGCCCAACCCGGTTTTTCCGGTGTCCCGAGCAACCGCGGTTCCGGTCTAACCTTAAATTTTTTTCTTTTTTTTTTTTCGTCTAATATAGTTCAAGCGTGAGGAAGAGATATAGAAGGGGTGCGAATAAGAGTCCGTATATAGCGAAGCAGAAGGGTGTTTCGTCCTTTCGTACCTTCGCTTTTTTTAATCCATATACATGTACCGTGCACTTAATTCTTCCGCACCTCGGCCACACGAAAAGTGGCTCCGGCCCGTTTAATGTATTACGGCGAAAAGACAGGGCGCGTTCGCCGTTGTTTGAACGGCGACCGATGTAGTGTGTTATACACCTGGTTAAAAAAAGTGGAGGGGGGGGGGGGGGGGGGGAACCCAGTATGATTATTTTCTGGGCGCACCGAAGAATCTCAACGCGAAATACCAGTTGCACGCGATCGCGATAAAAAATGTAAACTACAGATCGGCAGGTAAAACGATGAAATTTAGTTCGCGATCACAAAATTTCAAACACTCTATACAAGTATATAAAATACTAACTCAGTCTTTTAATAATTAACGTATTCCCCCAAGTAATAAATTAGAAAAAATCGTATTTTTTTATATTTTAAAATCGATGTTCTATCATTTTTCTTATTTCCGAATAAACAATTTTCGTATTTATTAAATTTTATTATTATTGAACTTGAAGCCTTAACTCAGCAAGAAGTTCGAGGCACAGTCAGTGTCTGAGGTTCTTGTTGAAAGAGGGTTGCTAAAGGGGAGTATGGAGGGGGTTCGTTTTTTCCTCCCCTTCTGGCAACCTCCGTGGCAATCCCCCCGGGAGTGCGCACATGCCTTTCGGTAGCCGGCGGCGGTATCGTCGTCGGGGCCCCGAAAAATGGGTCCACGACTAGTCTCGGTGGGGCCCAGTCGCATATGGTGTGTGGCATAAAACATCCAGCGGTAATAGCCAGGTGTTTCGGAAAGGTGAGGTACCTATGTGCGTCGGCTCTCTCCCCTCCTTTTGCACCGTGTGTTGGCCTCTCGAGGCGGCACAAAAAATAAACCAGCTTCCTTCCGATGGGGGCTACTACTGGCGGGGGCTATACCAACTAATACACACACGCATGATGATGAAGGAGGCAACCCATTGGGGTCCTATGGCTACGCCGTTAATGTCGCTCTTTCCTGTTCCCTTTTACCCTTTTACCGATCTCTTACAACTCGTTATAATTACATCGAGACATTTATTACTCAACGCTAAACCCTACTATCATCGCCCGAGTACTTCTCGTCCGGACGAGTTTTTTTCACTTCACTTTAACATCCGTACGTTAAAGTTTATTCACTAAAATGATTAATTTAAAAAAATTATCGGTTTCTTAGCGCAGCGATTCGTAAAATTATTACGAAATTGCATTATAATTAAATTATAATTAAATTAATATTAAAAATAATAAAATATGATCGATACAAAAATATAATATTATAATGAATTTATTATATTACATTATAATTATAATTGAATCATTATTTTTGAAATTTTTCAATTTCTAATATTCGACCCGAAAAAAAAAATACAATCGTCATTATCGAAGAAATGCAGGCGAAACTGCATACTTTGCGAGTAAATGAAGAAAATCGAGATAAAAGCATAGCACACGGTACGTTGTCTGTACGTTGGCCTGAATCAAGGCAACGTGCCGCAGCCATATCCTTTCGCTGCTTTCTCGCATCCTTTTCCAACTTCGTCCGCTTCCTCGTCTTCTTCATTCTGGTTGCTTCCTCGGGATTTCCCCCCACGCGATTCGCGAGTCGCGTGGCTCTCTCGCGAACGGAACGTGCTGAACTCTGTGTGTTGAAGTGGATAGGAAATCATCATTGATACGGCCGAAAGCGAATAAGAGAGAGCGAGAGACGCCGTATCGACGATCTTCGATCGAGTCTCGCGAGAATACCGTTAGTCTCACGGTGAGCGATTGCACGTGGGGCCACGGTAACGCACCGGGTCACGTACACAGCAAGTAAATCTCATTCTCTTCGTCTTCCTCTTCTTCCGCTACGTTGATACTTCCTTATGCATCGAGAAACATGCTTCTCGTGAAATTTTACGAGTCCGACCCGGTAGGATACGTACAAACGGACTTAGCGCGGCATACACCCCTCCTGGGATTCCCCGACATACCTGACAACTTTTCGATAGTTTCAACGAGAACGTCTAATCGCTTCGCTGGACGGATAGCACGTGTTGCACAGCTCTTCCGACCGGCGGAAGGCCAGCAAGATTTTATCGCGTTTCATACACGTGTCAACATTGAATTTCATTAAGATTTTGAATGTTTATTAAAAAAAAAAAAAAAAAACCAATACATTTTTTTAAATCCTTAAAGTTTATACGAAATCGATAATCAATGATTTTGCTTCGGAATATCGAAACACCTAAAAAAGTGGTGCAAACTAATTCATTAGGCATCTTTGCCATTGTGAACATTGCTGTAATGATGATGGGTCTTTCTTTTGGTTAATATTGTCGAATTCCATTGGGATGAATATCGGCTTTGGAGGTTATAGAGAGCGCGGGCGAGCAAAAGGGAATAATATCGGTGGGGTCCATCACGCACGCGTGCCCGCCGTGCACGCGAGTCTCCTCGATTGTACCCGACTCGTTTGGATGAGTGTGCGTGCGTGTGTGTGTGGGTTCCAGCACGCGTGGGCGATGCTGCGGCACGCGACACGACCGTTACGTTCGAAACTCGCACCGGAGGGGTGCGTGCTAAGGAAGGGAGATCGACGAGGGGATAGACAGTGTGTAGCATCCATGTGTGTGTGTGTGTTGAAGCGAGCTAACGAGTGAGAGGGAAGAATCGTTTGAATGAGAGAAGGGGGAAGCTCTCGAGGGGGGTGGGGGGAAACGGTGTAGAGCGAGAAAGATATACTTCTGAATTTCCAAAGGGGGGAACTACGCCGGATTGCAACGCTCGCACAAACGTCACCCGGTCGACATAAAAGAATTTTTCCTTTCATACGTTTTTCTTCGTATTTTCTCGTCTCCGAAAAACCTTCCATTTTTCCAAATATTCTATCTCTTTCCATACGATTTTTTTTTTCTTCGCCGAGGTGTGTACCAATAATTGAATTTTGAATATCATTTGTATTCATTTTTGTACGATATCTTCGAATTCAAAGTTAATCGAGAAAATGAATTTCGAACTTCGTGATCTGATGATTTGCGGCTTCACTCTATTCGACTGAATCGTCTTTCCGATTTCTAAAAATTTCCGAGAAATCGACGTTTAAATATTTTTATGAAAATCAGCGTTCGTAATCTCGACTTTTGATGAACTTTTCCTGTTGTCTTTTTATTCGAGCGAAATTTCGAGATCAAATTGATTCGCTTCCCGAAGGAATGATTTTGGCCATTGATATATGACGAAAACTATCGAAGCGGCGCGAATCTGTGTAAAATAAAGGACGGAAGATGGAGAGAAGGTGGGGAGGTTAGGAGTAAGCATCTGCCTGTGGATGTGAACAACGCGTATGTCTCGGGTGCGAGGACATACGAGCCCCGGAACAATCGGTCACACTCACGAATGCAATTTTACGTGTACAGAAAAGAAGAGAAGAAGTCGGTGAGCGCGCGCGGCCCGATGCCCGTCCGTGGTGATCGGTGAACAGGTAAGGGGCCACTACACGGTGAATCTGTTGCCGCTGCTTGGGCTCCTCTCTCGCCTTGGTGGTGGTAGCACAACCAGTGGAAAATACATACGGTTAGTGGGGTGGAGGGGAGTCCTCCGCGCACATAGCAAAGGCATAGCGGTGAACCTTAGTTGTATCCACTAAGGGGGAAAGACAGATGCCTGCATCGTGATTGGACGATGGCCCGCGACCGTCCGTCCCCCATTGGAGTTGAGCGCGGGGCCCGTGGGGCCAGCATTGGCCTGGCAGCACGTGCGGGCCACCTGCGGCCCCACGGTGGGGGCGACTGCTTATAAAAGGACCGTACATATCCCCCTGCCAGTCAGAGACCGGCTTGCAGCCGAATCCGAGACATCGTGAACGCAGTCAGCTTGTATCTCAAACTGACTCTCGTAACGCGAAGTATCGAGACACGTATAAAAAAAAAACGAGAAACACAACGTTTTGTACGTAACATAAAAAAAAAATTCGATGTGTGAAAAAAAAGTGCAGTGACGATCGAAAAATCTTCAGCAAAAATCTGGATTATTACTGAAGATTATTTCGTTTTTTTTTGTTTTTGACAACAAAAAAATTTATCGAGGTGATCAAAGTGCCGAAACATTGCGATAAGAGTGAATTTCGAACGGTTGTGAAAACTCTCCCAAGACTTGGATTACCGGGAGAGCGTAGCACCGCTCGTCGCGTCTTATTTTTCTTTTCGATTGAATATCGAAAATTTATTCATCATGCTCGTCGAGGAGACACCGAGAAGCTTCGTTAAGAAGAACAACAGCTACAGTCACTGTCCGCTCAAGAAGCGGCCGGTGCACGTCATGCTGTACGACGAGGTCCCTGAGGCCGTCAAAGGTAAAGATCTTTCATTAAAAAAAAAAATTCTATTAAACTTTTCCAACTCTTTAAAAACAAAAAAAAAAAAATTTCAAAAAAATGTTCCACTTTTTCCAAAACTTGAAAAAAAGGAAAAATCTCTAACGTATCCTTCCTTTTTTTTGTCTTACAGAAGAGATAATCGATGTGGTGACCGACGATATCCCAGAGCCAGAAAATCTCTCGACAAAACCCGAAGATTTAAGCAAAGCGGCAAAGAAACTTTGCGTCGCATCGCCGTCGAGATCGCCGTCGCCAGTTGCCATGTCGCCGGAGATTCATCTTCGTTCGCCGATCCATCACCAACAGCAGCAACAACAACAACAGCCACAACAGCAACAACAACAGCCGCATCATCCGCAAATCGCAGTGCCAGTGCATCCCCAGCATCAGCACAGTTCTTATCCATCAAAGCCCCAAACTCCGCCGTTGGGTGTAACAGCCGCAGTTTATCCGATAGTGAAGAAAGAACGCGTTGAGGTCATCCAGCACGACGGTGCCGCGTCCTCGACGTCCGCGATAGCGCCCTCGGCGCCGCTGCACTTCATGGCCGCGAAATCGCCTTTGGAGCCCTTGAATCTAAACACTCCGGTAGAACCAGTTCCGCATTACGCGACACCCGCCTGGGCTCGTGCAGCTCCGCTATATCCGCCTCACTATCTTCCATATCCGGCCGCATATCGTTTCCCACATCATCATCCAGGCGCGGAACTCTATCCGGCTTATCCCCTGCCGGCTTATCCTCATTCGTCGCCGGAGCACACATCCGTCTCGCCACCGCCGCACGCGGCATTAACTTGTCCGACGATTCAGCGACCGATTGCCCGAAGTTACAATCATCACTGGGCAACGGCATCGAGTCCGGATCATTGCGGTCTTTCGCCAACCAGCTCTCTGGGTTACGGTTCCCTGCGATCACCGCCACCAGTTACACCGGAGGATCTCTCCTCACCCGGCAGCGACAGTGGAAGATCATCCGCCGGCAGCACATCCGCCGGAACAACGATAATCGGCATGAAAATCGATCCTACCGGTGTTCATCCAAATCCAATGGAAAGCACCCATTCCGCATCCTCCACATCTTCCTCCTCTTCGACAACTTCGCCCCGCTATCAGTGTCCCGATTGCGGAAAATCATATTCAACATACTCCGGCCTTTCGAAACATCAACAGTTTCACTGCGCCGCCGCCGAAGGACAAACCAAGAAATCTTTCTCGTGCAAATACTGCGAAAAGGTATACGTCAGCATGGGTGCCCTCAAGATGCACATCAGAACTCACACCCTACCGTGCAAGTGCCATCTTTGTGGCAAAGCCTTCTCGAGACCGTGGCTACTTCAGGGACACATCAGAACTCACACCGGCGAAAAACCATTCAGTTGTCAACACTGCAATCGCGCATTTGCCGATCGCAGCAATCTACGAGCGCATCTTCAGACGCACAGCGACGTTAAGAAATACTCGTGCACATCGTGCAGCAAAACGTTCAGCAGAATGTCGCTGCTGACGAAGCATCAGGAGGGCGGCTGTCCCGGTATCAATGTACCTATGGGTTACGGATGCTGAGATGTTGGACTTTTTTTTCTTCTTCTGGTTCCTAAAGATATACGGAAAACAAAAACGAAAAAACAACGGGGGACAACGATCGAAATTCGAGTGCCTTAAGAGACAAAGATTGAGTGCGACGGGAGTACAAAAAAAAAATCGAAAATGTGTAAATATGTAAATTAGTTTTTTTTTTTTTTTCGTATATATTGACTATGAACGAAATAATTTCGAAAAATGAGAGAAAAACGTAGACGGGGTGAACGGAGAGAGAGAGAGTTTTATAGTTTTATATATATGCGGGGGACGAGATCGAACTAATCGGAGTTTTATTTAAAGCAAAATATTTGTACTTAGGTTTATAGTCGAGAAATGGAAACGAGAAACTGGAAAAAAATCGATTTTTCACTATTCGTTTCTTCATACGATTTTTTTTTTTTTTTGTTCGTTCTTTTAAGCGTTTTCTTTTCTCTACCGCTCGACGCGGTTCCGTGAAACTGCCGTGCCATTATCACAAATTCCAATTCGCGTTTTCGTCTTAATTCTTCTGATTTTTTTGTATTTAAAAAAGAAAAATCAATTATCGTTATTTTTTTTCTTTTTTTTTTCGTGTATCATAACGATCTGCGAAGATGATCGAAATTATTTCTTAATAATTTATGTTTCTTAGGTATTAAGGATTTTTCTTTTATATAGTCCATTCGTGAATCCAACACCGTGCACCAAAGTGTCTCGCGAAACCAGCACGGTTTACAAGTTTTTTTTCTCTTCTGATTTCAACTTTTTTTCATTCGTTTGTAAATAACTATCGCGCGCGCACGAATATTATATCTAGACGCTAGATATCGATAACTTAAGTATTAAAGATGTGTGAGAATCGCAATTGTCGCCGATAATCACCATCTTACCCCCCAATTTCTTTCGTTCGTCCGTCAAATGAAGAAAAAATAATGTTTTTTTTTTGCGTTTATGATTTAAGTTACTCGATGAAACTAGTCACTGTATTATATTATATATATTATATATATCTACGAAGGTGCGAAAGAGAGAGATAAAGAAAGGCGTGAAAAGACGAGAAATTTTTTAAAATAAACAAAGTAGACTCGAAACGAGTCCCTTTATCGAAAAAATATGATTCATCATCATTTTTTTTTTCATCGATTCCCCCTCAAATCAATCCTCTCTCTTTCAATATAAAAAAAAAAAAAAAATTAAACAATATAGATGTCTAAACAAGCAGAAAATCTGCTATCGAGGCGAAGACACGTCCGACTCTGAGGGGGATGACGATAATACATATTATATTTTTCTTTCTTTCATCTAAGAATTTTTGTAAAGACAAATCTTTTTCTTTTTTTTCATTATTATTCTAAATACGAAGAGCATAGATATCGCCTATATATAGAGAATACTATTTTATACGAAATAAATAACGAATCAAACCATAAACAAAAAAACTCATATCTCATTATTCAACGAAATTACCTCAAACTCCTTTTTCCTAAAAAAAAAAATCATCGTCCATGAAATTTATTATATAATTCATTTTCACGATTGAAAATGTTGTGCGAAAAAAAAAAAAACTGCTAACGCATTTATTGGAGTTAAAAATTCAATTCACTCTTCGCTTTTCCATTCATTTTCGTCGGCGCAATGAACGCTTCGTACAGCTTGCCGAGCAACGCATGTGTTGCAGTAGTACAACGCGTAGTACAATTACACAAAGCTCTTTAGCGCCCGAGCAAACAACATATGGCGAATACGCGAAACGAGCGCGCGACTTGCGCCCCTGACGTTCGGTCACCGTACACAGTTCGATTCATTGCCTCGCAATGGGCTACCTGCTGCACATATAGCCCGTATCGAGAGTCCCACGCGCTCTCGCCTCGTTGCTTCGACTCGACGCGAAACGATTCAATCGCCTTTGGTAATGCTGCTCCTGTTCTGGCTGCTGGCGCTGGTGCTGCTATTGCTCTTGTGCGACTGTTCGTTCGTTCGAACTTTCGTCTCCGCAGAATAACGTCCCATATGGGACAATCGAGAAACTATTGCATCGCCGGATTAGCCGGTTAACGAGATCAAATAACAAGGAAAGCCGAGAATCACCCTTCTGGTCCATTCGATGAGAATGAAATATTCGATAAATTCTTCTCACAATATCCACGATGCTGCGACATATTCGTCGTATCAATCTTTGTTATTTTTTTTTTCAATTTCATCAACAAATTAATTAATTTTTTTTCATTTTTTATTTTTTTCAAGACAAAAACACAATTATTTTATATTTTTAATTATTCAAGATTATGGACGATTTTTTTTTAAATGATATCTCATCGGAAATTTGCAGAATAATCATTTTTTTTCGACAGAATTCTAATATTTATATCGATTTTTTAGAAATATTTTTCGCTTCATTTTGAATGACTCTTACGAGATTTTACGATTTTTTTTTCTTTTGTTTTTGTTTTTTTTTTTTTTCCAAAAACAAGTAAGTTGTACCTGTAACGAATCCATTGGCAGGTGGATATCGTTGCAAGTATAATAACGATTAGCGCGGAGGCGGTAACCGAGTACCGTATTTCCTTCTCGTCCCTTGCAATATTACGACCACTACCAGTAATGCTTACCGTGCACTACTCTACCTTCTCCCGAGCAAATTCATTGTATTCCGAGGCTTAACGAGGTGTAACCAAAAGCCAAGGCTCCTTAATCGCGGGGATTCCTTTACCTTCCTTCGTTTTACTTTCATCCATATATTTCTATCCTCCAATGTTTCTTCGTGTCATTCTACTGTGCGTTTGTACACCAGTATACAAATCGAGGCAACGGTTCTCGGGGACGAGACGGATTCGCCCTTTTCATTCATTCCCGCGGACAGGTGCCAGAAGAATTTTTCAATTTTCACCAAATTTTCTCGTCACATCTTCGTCCTCTTCTTCGATATCCCAGCTGTAACCGGTATATTGTCGTCTATGTCTATTTGGAAGAACCTGACCACCGACACCGAGACGGTCTCTGTACCTACTACTGTGTCGTCGTCATTCTCGTCTCCGAAATGAGACGAAAGTGAAAAGCAAGAAAGAACCCGGAGAATAATGTAGAAAAGAAGAAAAAAAAAAAAGGAACGAAGAGAGAATGAACGCGAAGTAAACTCTGTGTTCTCCTGTACGTATTCTTGGCTCACTTGCGCGCGTACTCTTTTCTTCAATGCTTTTACGAGCGTCTCCACGATCGGAACAGGTGCAGGTGCTGGTACTCTGGGACACAGAGGGATTTAAAGCGACCCATTCTTTATACACGCTGTACAACGAAACGCGTATACTATATATATACACTTTGAGACACGAGAGGAGCGTTTCTTGCTTCGAGGTTCGGTGTTATATCTACGCGAGAAGGGAACCTGTCCCCAGTGACAAAGGACCGGTAGTAATACTCACCGGAGTTCTCGCAAAAACTCACCGAAAGGGGCAACGTAGGACCAACTATGCATTTCCTTCGAGACTGGTTTCTTCTTTGAGACTATAGAGTCCTCTCCTCTACAAGACTTTCGTTGCGATCATCGGTTTTTTTGAAATACCAAAATTATCGCGATTTTTGGGAAATTAAATTCGTAATTTAATTGCGATTATTTTTTAATAATTTTACCAACATATCGCAATTTTTGTGAAATTTAATTGGTAATTTATTTTCAATTTTTTTTTAAATTTGTTAATTTACGATCGATTAGACGAATTATAAGGTATTTTTGAAATACGACAAATTTCGAACTCATCGATTTATATTGGGTGCGAGACGTAGACGTGGCATTGAGAATCTTTCGTCTCGTACAATCCTCTCGGTCTTCTTCGTTCGCTTCTCAACGTGGCAAAACCAGTCGCTCGGTGATCGCGTGGTGACCGCCTCCCGCGCTCGATCTCTCTCGACTCTCTTGGCGGATATACATGCGCGGGCGCGGGTGCACGGCACTGCACCGTATACATGTATGCGCTCACCGTTGAATGCATAACTCTATTTACATACTTGACCTCGGGTTGGGTATGAGGTACCTATATCCGTATGTATCGGCTGTACTCAACTTTCGAACAAACCTTTTGTCGGAGTTCTATCATAATTAGTGCCCGAGGGGGGTAAGTATCGGGCGATAGAGAGAGAGTGAGTATAAGCGCGCGCAGGGGGCAAAGCCATCAGAAATCGAATAGACACAGTAGAAATTGGCTGGCAGTCGCATGAATAGTACTGTCGGTAGTATGATCTGAATATAAATGACTTTACGAGTGAAATATTCCCACGGCTATGTAGACGCGAATGATGGAAAACAAAGCGTGTGAGACGCAACGCGCCGAAGCCCGTGACCCCCTCGGGACCGTGAATGCGATGCGGCTTCGTTTCGCATTCATGCTTCAGTTTCAATAATGAAAGATCGACGCGGAGAGACGAGAGTCGAGAGAAGAAGCTGAAACGGCGTGCAAGAGCAAAGGTACACCTGACCAACGAGAAACAACGCGAGAGGCTTTTCAAACGCTTCCCGGAAGAACGCGCAGTCCTCTTTTTCTTCTTCTTGTAAGTCGTCCTCCCTCCATCCTTAATTGTTCCACGGTGGTACGTGCCCCATTGTTGCAATACCGATAGCTAGATCGCTCGTACTTCGGCTACCGGACTCTCGCACCATTTCGCGCGCCAGGTGTACGTGCGCTCGGGGCATATCGAGTAGCGGTATCGATCGATCTTACAGTCATTGGCCACTTTGGAGTAAAGGTAGAAAAATGAAAAAAAAAAAAAAATGTACTCTTCCAAATTTTTTCCGCGTCTTTAACCTCATTGTATCGTTTATTATGCTGTATTTATAAACATTTCTCTCGAATTTTTTTTTTACATCAGAATATGTTCTTTTTGTCTTCAAATTCATTTTTTTTTGCCATTTTTTTAAATTTTCATTATATAAAATTAAAATACAGCATAAAATGGGAAAAGCGAAAACAATGAAAAAAAAATAAAAATTTACGAAAAATAATCGTTGTATTGAGAATTAATGATCCGTTAAAGGATGCATCAAATAATCGTTGGCCAATGACTGTGCCGCATTCTCGTGCACAGGTGAGATGATACTCGATATTGAAGGAGAGTCGCGGGACGAGACGATAGTCTTGCTGACGCTGATTCGCCGTGACCGATCTCGGCGTAGCGTACACCGTGAGCTCGCAAAGTGAGAAAAAAAGAAAAATAACGAGATAGAGCGAGAAGCGAGCTTTGGTCACGCCTCGTCATCCCGATTCACTGGTCAATCGGGCTGACGGTGAATGGGACAAAAAAATGTTCAAACGCGAAGCTCGTAACAATCGGAGCTGCGCGTTGGTAATTTACACAGTGAAACGATACGCCGAACGCAGTTTGCGTATCGTTTGTGTGCGATTACGGAGGAATTTGTTGTGCAATTTATTATGCGTTTTACAGGTATTTTCACAGAATCGTGTAACATAGCGTGACTAATGACTTATTCAGCCTGAAGAGCTAATTTAATATGAAAGTAAAACACCTTTCGACAATCAGTTGATAATAAGAAAAAAATGACTGTATGCCAATGACTGTGTTTACAGCTCTTGACTGACATTAAGATTTTTTTTCGTGCACTACATCGGTTAAAGAATCGTTTAAAACATTCAATCCTTTTTTTCCACGCAACCATTAATTTCATGGAAATAATAGACAAATGATCATTTTCTAAATTGAACGGGAGATATGTCCCGTCAGTAGCGAAGGGGTTAACTGTTCCACACTATCATATAGCGGTTTAATAAGACGATTTATAGCAGGTACATTATATCAGCGATATCGCTAAGTCCGGTGCCTTATTGGCACGAGATCTTTCACTGCTGTATGTTAAAGTGTCTTTTGTGTTTGTGTGCGAATGCGCGTATAGGAATCATAGAACAGAAATAGTGAGTGGCGAGAGAGGTTATACACAGTCGCGTTTATAACGAGAGTGGCGAATAACTGATATGTCCAGCCTTCGTTCCAGGTATCGATAGTCGATCTTTCGATCGGTCTCTCTCTCTCTCTCGTCGTATATACGCGCGCGGAGGCCTCGGGCCCACTTCGAACGGCAATTTCGCACTGGCGAACACCAGAAAGACCAGCCAGTGAATTCATAGACACCGAGAGATTTGCGATCGAAACTATCGCTAAAGGGAAATTATTTGCATTAAAAAAAAACAGCTAAAAAGAAACGTATAATACTTATCGTCGCACATTACGAGATATATCTATGTATAGTATATTATTACCTCGTACCCGTCAAAATTGTCGCGACGTCTTGGCGCCGCGAACGCAAAATTCATCGGACTTGGCGCCAGATATACAAAATATGCTCTCACCTCGCGCGAACTCCCCGAGTGCGCACTTTGCGGTTTTTCCACGAATCGATATTGTAATCGAGACTCCGAGTCTTCTTCTGGATTTTTTTTTTTCTCGATCCACTGCCCCGTTCTTACCCACTGTTCACGTACATTTGCATTTAAATATACGATAATTCAGGTAACATTATTAATGCCAATGCTACTACGGACTTTTTATTTTTTCGAAAGAACGCGCGAGCGCACGCGCGTGTGACACCAAAATTTCACTGGATGAATAACAGTTCCGAGAATCGCACGGGATTTTTTCGTATGTTTGAACAATTATTTATCGTCCGCGGTTGAGAATTTCAGCAATACATCGATACCGTAACGCGTACGAGTTGTTAATACAATATTTTTTTACTCCGAAAAAGATACATTTTTTTTTACATTTTACAGAATTTTTTTTAATTTCTTATATTTCGGCATTTTTTTAAAGTTACAAGAGTTCTTAAGAGTACCCAAAATTCACATGTATAACAAGATAAAAAGAAATGCAATTTTTATCGTCCAAATTAACCTTAAATTGCTGCAATATCGTTAAAATAAAAAGGCTATAAAGATATACGACAGAATAATCAATTTCTTATCGTTAATTTTCAGCTGAAAATTACTCAATAATCGTTTTTACCGTGTAAATAATTACAAAGTTTCATACTTTAAATTTTACCAACTGCGACGCTCCACTGTATATTTCTCTGCGGATCTCCAATCGCCATCGAGTTCTGCGCTTCTACGTGAGAACACTTCACCCAAACATTATCGTTTGCGCTCAGCGTCACAGTCTTGGAGTGTCTTCTCCGATAGGGCCCCCCTAAGCGTTTCGTCGTTATATCTCGCAGTTTTGAGAGTCTCGTGAGTGCTGCCGCTTTAAAAACATCGAGGAGAAAAAAAAAAAAAGAAAGCGTAGAACTGGACAGAGCTCCAGAGTTCTCCAGTTCCATGCGATTCCACTTGTCCACTCGAATGGCAGCATCCCATATCCAAGCATACGACGAAAACATGATACTCCAAACTTATATTTTTCTGCTCGCAAGCATATCACAAAGTTGAGGTCTTTTGATATTTCGAGACGAAAGAAAAAAAAGAGAGCGGGTGGCTCATTAGCCACGCCGAGGACCTTATAGCGCGCGTTCCCTAACACCGTTGCGCGGCCCACACGATCGTAGAACTCGAGTGACCATAGGAGGAACGAGCGAAACAATCTCTGCTGGTCGACACTGGCGTTTCGGCAAGCAACAGAAGGAACAACCTGTTGCCCCAAAAACTTATACTTCGGTATCCTCTTTAAGGCAGCGTGCACAACAGATGGCTCGCGGCTCCGTATAGAAGGAACGCGAACCGAACTGCTCTCAGCAGGTTACACCTGCCTCGCCGTCTCCGTTCTCTTTCTCATTCTTTTCCTCCACCACTTTCTTTCGATGTCTCGTGTTCTCTTTTCGTTACTGTGTTTTTTTTTTCTTCCTCTTTTCGGCGATCGGTTCGCGCAGATTTCGATACGCCACTTAAACTTCTCATTTGCTAAATGCCTCTCGGATGCTTCGGTTTCGGCCTCTCACTCTGTGCTTTTCTCCTCGAGACTGAGAGCGGACCACAGTGGATTCCAACACTTACAATTTCTGCGTGGGTCTGAATGAATGATAAATTTGAAGATTTCTGCCCGATGATGACGTGGGTCACGAGAGATCGACAGAAGGAGATTCGGCGGAGTGCTACGACTAAACTGTCGTTAGTGGATTGAAAGAAACTCGCCGACATTTCTCAACTATCCCTGATACGCTTGTGTTATGACATTTTTTTTTTTTTTTTTTTTCGTTCGTAAAGAAGATTTTTTACGACAAATAATAATCATCGAAATTCAAAAAAAAAAATTATTCATTTTTTATTTTTTAGGGATAATATGACTTTTTAAAAAAAGTTAAACTATAGAAAAAAATAAAGCTTTTTTTATTTTTTCCAAATTTGTAATGAAAAAAAAACAGAAGATTATATCTTTTTTTTCAACAATAAAATAAAAACAATTTTTTTTCACACGATAAACCGTTTACCGTTAAATATCTTACAGTTCGAATGCATGTAAATGTACAAAGAGTCGAAGGGGTGAGAACGAGGAAGTGGACGAGGAAAGATAAGTGCCGAGAGATTCGTTGAGTAGTTGTTCAACTTTCGTTGTAAATAAGTCCAAATAATCCGAGAGTCTCGTGCAGAGGGGGCCCTCTATCTAAATTGTCGAGTGAGTCGAGAAAGAAGCCTATGGATTTATACGAGCGTAAAAATCGCCATTAGTGTACTTTTCTCGCGAGTTTCTTGCTTAATGATCGCTTAACGGCTTCACCGGGGTGAAGAACCACAAGAGAAGCTCGAGCTCTTTCTCCCGTCCCCGTCGTTTGCCAACGCGCGATACGATCGGGTTATACCTCCCTGTAGCGTAGCTTCTTCGCGTCCTATGCTTCCGAGAGACCCTTATCGCCGACGACCTTAAATAAAAGAAGGCACGCGCCAAGATCTCGCTGTCTTTTTTTTCCGCTTACACACACGTGTGTTGTAACTGATGGAGATTCGACTTTGCGATATCAATAACGAGTCTGAAATAAATAGAAAAAAAAAAAAACAAACAAAAAAGCTAAAAAATTTTCGCGAATCAACTACAATCCCATCGAGATTATTTATTTAAAATTCTTTGCTATAAAAATAATAAAAAGTCCGTAATTGTTGAAAAATCATTAATTTCAATTGCAATTTCTTCATTAATTTCAAAATCATTAATTTCATTGCAATTTCTTCATTAATTTTCTCGTAACAATTTTTTTAAATTATTATAAACGATGGGACGAGAAATAAAATATTGTAAATTATTTCTCAATGAAGTAGTTAAGAAAAAATCGTTCCTCGTAAATATATATGATTTAAAGCATTTTTTTTGGCGATGAATTGAAAATGCACGAGATAACGATCCCGGAACTAATAGATACGTGATAGTAATTGAAAATCGCAATCGCGAAAAATTTTCCACGCGGACCGTACGCGAGAACGCGAAGCGTCCGAGTTACAAAAACCTGCTATGTGAGAGATTTTAATAGCGTGAGAGGGGCGTCACGCGGGGTTAACGACACCCTTGCCTGTCACGTGTGACAAATGCACCTGCATCCATCACCGGTTGGAACGAGCCGCGGGCAATGAGCTCACAAGGGGCCACGAGAACTAATTAATTCCGACGCTGATTAATCCCCAGAAATTGTGGGTTACCAACTCGAACATCTTTTTGATCCCCAAGCATCGCGAGTCTCACGTTGAAGAAAGGAACGCGGAGACATAACGAAGAAAATTCACGGTAGATGAATCAAACGAGAAAAAAAAAGTGAGTGGGAAATCGTAAAACAAAACAAAAAAATTCCTACGGGCCGCGGGGTGTGCAGCAACCCTTGAGAAAGATACCTGTAGCTTCGCATTTCTCAAACTCACCCCTTTCTGTCCTCCCGATACCTGTTGGCCCCAAAGGCGGCTTCTTTGCTCCGAACTCCTTGAAAAACTGGAGCAACAGATGGTCAACGCCCCATCCAATATATACCGCCACTGAAAGACACCGACACCTCTTCGAGAATTCCTCTTCCCGGATACGCGTAAGATTTCGGTGTGAGCGAGTGAACGAAAAAAACAGTTCAGAGCAGATGATAAATCGGAGTCTAATTCCGGTGGAAAATTAAATAAAATTAATACGATGAATCATCGAAGTTTCGAGAACGAGGATCGAAAAAAAGAGATCGAAGACACCACTAGTTAAATTAGTAAACAAAAAAAAAAGATGGGAAAAAAAATTCGAATAATTCTTGAGTAAAAATTCCACATCGTCGATTATTTTAAATTTCAAATTTGAAAAAATCGTTTTTTTTTTTTTCTTTCGTCATGAGAAACCTCCTTAAGTACGTAAATAAGTGACGAGTTTCGGAGAACAATTCTCACGAGAAGATTCCCACACTATCGATACATTTTTGTTTGTCGTCCCCTCGAGTACCTATGCCAGAGTTCAAATTCTTTTCGAGGTTTTTCTCATCGATGCATCGCCCAAAGGCACTTGTCTCGCCGGAATGCAGTCTACAAGTTGAACTTGTCTTCGAGAAAAAGTCGCGAGAGTCGAACAGTTTCTTCTCTTGCGAGCGAATATAACTCAAGTCCTTAGCGACTTTGAGGTTATCTTCGGTTCTGAACACGAAAAAAGCGTATTTTTCCACTGAAATAATATACTAAGGGCGGAGGGTTGAAGCATTGCTGCATGGCATTGGTTTTGCTCGGGTTTGGTGCCCGTTGCTGCTTTAGCCATGTGGTAGCAGAGCGCTAAGCGAAGGACACGAACCAGACTCACCCTCTCGAGGGAACATCAGCCACTTTACCACTTTACCTGATACCCAGAGGCACGAGGCGAAAGTGGATTCTTTCTTTCTCGCGTCGCTATGTATCTCCAAACCTCACTTGTGTTCCTTTCATTCCGACAAGTCCGGGAATTTCTTAATAAAAATTCAAGAAATTTCGAACTCTTTCGGACTGTAACGAATCTTCGACAATAATACAGAGAGATTTTTATCTCGCGTGCTTTTCTGTGTCTACACGGCGTCGATGATTGGATTCGTGAGAAAAAAAAAAAACGACTCGTATTAAAGGATGAAACCGTCCGTAACTAAAGAGTCGAGGAACGAAAATACGTGTGTTTTCTTTTAAATCTTTTCTCTATCGTGTTAAAACAAGAAGAATGACTAGAATATTGAATTAATCAATTATTCACGGATTTACGAGCTGTAAAGTCGAACTTATCGGACACCATTTATCAAAGACCCTTCTTGTTTTTTTTTATTTTTTTTTTCGTGAGTTTCTTGTTAAAAATTAAAACAGAATTTTATCGATTTCATCGAAACGATAGTATTTTTTTTTTTTTATTTGTATATTATTTGCATTTAGTAGTGATTTTTTTCTTCAAGTATTAACTTAATTTTAAAGTCATTTTGTGCTCCAAATTTTGTCGAGCGAATAAAAGTTTCGTTAGTCACGCGTTTATATACGCCGTATCTCTTTCGTCGAGTTGCCGGAGGTCTTTTTCCGTGTCAACCGGGCGTCACGGGTTCCTGCGCGGAAGAGCCCTGGTTCGCGTTGTTCACACACGTGACACGTGTGGCTGCTGCTCACGAGCGCAACGAAACTCGAAGAGTAAAACAGAGAGCCTGGCGTGGCACCGCGAAGACCCACGAGAACCCCTGAAAGGACCACCTACGCGTTTCACCCGAGTGCCACACCTCGGATAATGACGCGAAACAAATCGAGCGTGTGCGGCGCGTTTTGCCGATTCTCCCAGCACCTGATGATGACCGGTGTTGGTCCGCTCGTTTCTTTTTTTTTTTTGCGTCTCCCTACGTCGTCGTTCCTCATCGCTGCGACGCCCCGGACAAGACAGTGGGAAAATTCATCGACCGACATCCCCGATATTCGGATCATTTGTTTCTTCGACTCCCAAAAATAAGTTACTTCAAATTTTACCAACGATCGATTGAAAATAAAAATATCTCTATTTATGATATTGCGAATCCACGATTTTTTAGAAACACGATTGATGGTACTTTTCTCATTTAAAAAATTTTTTTACTACCGCATTTTTTTTTTTTTTTTTTTACGATATAATTCGAATACTTTGCAGCTGTGGTCTACTCTTCACCAAGTGTATACTTGTTCCGAGTAACAAGTATAAATATACAAAGATCGGTTCGATCCGGTAATGGACGAGGGACAAAGGACCGTCAAGAGGATCCTAGAGTTCTCGACCTAAAGCCTTCGATAATTAAAACGAAGTCACGGTGATACTCGTCGGTCTGTTCTCGGACTGGTCGTCGTCGTCGTGCCGGTCTCAATCTTGTCAACGATCGATTTATACGACGGCTTTGGCTCATATGAAGCTCGATGCCCGAGCGGAGGAGCGCCTAGAGATAGATAGATACTCCCATAGCCCTGCTGTATAAAATAACCCGGTGCTCATTGGACAGCAATTAAGATGATACTGTGGCTAATCTCGCCTCGATCTAAAACCTTCCAATCGATATCGTCATCGGCAACTCCGACGAATACAGAGTCCTCGGAGTCAACCGTACATCGCTGGCTAAGAACGTCCAAATTACAGACTCGGGAATCTGTGGTCGAATGACTCTTTAAATTTTTCTCCGTTGAAGATTTTTTTTTTTTTTTCTCGAACAACCATCGGGCGACTAAAGTGGTGTTCTAACCTATGTAATACAGATCTTTCTTCAAGGCAAACGAATCCGAGTAATGAACAATTAACCAATGAGTCAATTACCAAAAAAAAATGATATCGTTATTATTATTAATAACAGAATAATAATAGCATTTTTATACTTGGATTATCGTAATATTTTATTTTGCCATACGATCGAACGAAAACATATTTTATCATATTTTACAGAAATTAATAATAATAATTATTATCATTATTGTTATAAAAATTAATACGCAAAATTGCGAAATTAAAAAAAAAAAAAAGAATTTTTCGTACGTAAGTAATTTTACACAAATTGATCTTACGAGAGTCTTTCTCGAGTCTCAGAGTGAAAAACTAAAAGTCAGCGGAATATTTTCGTCGATAAATATACCCTGCACCTGCGAAAAGGTATACTTGACTCTCTTTGACTTTTCGGTTTCTCGAGACTATGTTAAATATTTATTCAAGCGCCCGAGTAGCGTTTTCACGAAGTTAACCCCCCTTCCTCCCTATTCTACTATTCAAGAATTCGCGCACACGGAACTTCGGCTACTACTTCAGCATCGACGCACCTGTTCACCGGGGGGCGGCTTACTTTGTCAAAAAAAAAGCCTACGGGAAAAAAAAACCCCAAAGACACCAACCACTGCGGGGCTCGGAATGTATTTATTTATTTAAAAATTGTTTTGCTTCGATATTCAGCGCCTTTCGTAATTTCCCCGAGAAGAAGCTCTTGCTGAACGCGATCTGTACAGTCCCCCCTCCCCTTCCTCCCTCTCGTAATCCCGTTGATTGCGCGACGACGAGGGAGTTCTCGTGAACGCAGTACACGAGAGTGGCGACGTCGACGATTGGCCAGACGTTCGCCACGCGGAAATTACCCGCCGATACATGTGTGCGTTTCCACCGCACATGCGTAGTAACGCTCTACGGCGTTGTGAAAGAAATGAACGAGACGCAGACGCGCGCGTGTTCTTGCGGTGACGCCCAGCAAGTGGGTTAACGCTGACAATTACCCGTGTCTCCACACGAACCGACCGGGGGGGATTGCGTGTGCAGCCCAAAGGCCCGTCCCACTATATGCGCTCAAGTGGCGCGATTCTCCCTACAATTCTGTTAGTCTCTTCTTCACGCGCGCAGATTTCAAAATTCCTTAATTTTCTTCCGTTCGAAGTTCGACTTTTTTGCATGCATACAGTTTTTTATTTAATTATTTTTTGCATTTATTTATTTTAATTATATTTTTTATATTTGAAAAAAAAAATTGACAACGAAACTACGGATGACATAACCAAAAAAAACATTACGTTTTTATACCAACTAATTGTTCTCTTAACTTATCCATTTTTTTCATTACTCCAAAATGCCCCAAGCAATCCCCTCACAGCCTCACGGTTATTGAACGATCAATGAATCAGTATAAGAGCAACAGCATTGACAAGAG
Source organism: Buathra laborator (assembly GCA_934046635.1). Classification (NCBI taxonomy): domain Eukaryota; kingdom Metazoa; phylum Arthropoda; class Insecta; order Hymenoptera; family Ichneumonidae; genus Buathra; species Buathra laborator. The sequence continues at coordinate 14,060,444 of OW203898.1, read as the reverse complement.
TATTATATCGACACCGTGAAAGATATACTCGTATCGTCGTTGCGCGCGCACCGTCTCACGTTATAGTAAACCAGCTTTAGGGATCGAAGCGTTCAACTTCGAAACGAGATACTTCGCTGCAGCGATCTCCGGCCTGTCCATCGTTGAATTATGGCGAGGTACGTTAATTTATGTTGGCCGATAGGACGCACGTGGCGCGTTCGTCGCGCGAGTGACCCGGTACATAGTTAACAGGGTGTACAATACAGACACGGAGCGCCTCCCCCCCTATCGCTGCCTACAACAGTCGAGGGCAGTAGTATTTCTTACGAAGTATAGAAGTTACTAATGATTCATTGATCTCGCTGGTAACGCCGACGCCCTGGCGCACCCACGATTGTTGGCTACCGTATTTTCTTCACCCAGGGCGATTATTGCGAAGGTGTGTGGCTTCGCGCGCGCCAGAGATCCCGAGCGCTGCTTGTCCAGCTGACAACCCGACAACCCTGTCCCGCAGTGTGTTGTACTTCGTGTTCCCGACGCCGTTGTAGTACCGTCAATCGTATATTAAACGTAATTCGACGATCGGGTAGAAAATGAAAAAATAAATAATTTTGAAATTTTTTGAATTTTTCAATCGATAAGAGAAAAAAAATTCGAAAGAAAAAAATATTATGCACAACACGTGTACTCACAAAATTTTACGTGAAACGATTTTTAGTATTTTTCACCTCAGAATTGGGATTCGAGTTTAAAAGGGTTGTAACGATTTTTGAGGACATTTCCATTTTTCACTTTTTTCCAAAAGGATCGTAACGCTTTTTGAGGACATTTGCATTTAAGAATCTTGGTAACGATGTTTTCACAAAAGAAAGTAATTCGCGTCTTTGAGTTTTTTTGAGGTTAATGATACTAATATACGCGATGCAACACCGCCTGAAATGACAAGGAGAAGCTTGAAAGCGGTAATAAGTCGATGTGCTGTTTATAGCCGGAAGGCTTTGAATCTTATTAGACGTTACGGTTGCATAACCGGGGGGAGGGCATTTGATCGAAGCGATCGAAGAACAGTTCGCGGAGGTGGACGACTCGTAGTAGAAGAAGAAGAATAAGAGGAATAAGAAGAATAGAATGAGGATGAGGAGTCTCTACGGAGGACGAGAAGTAAGAAGGCGCGCAGGTTGACCTGGCAAGGGGCCTCGGACGCCGTGTGGTCCGGTCGTGACCCAACCTGTCGAGATCGAAGGGGGCCTTAGGTGTTCGCGCGCCTTGGCGCACACTGGACCGAGCGCGCGCGGACGTAGAAGAGAATTCGAGAGAGTCGAACGGCCGGTCCGTGCGGCATATCTTGCTCACCTCACCGAGAGATTACCGATCGTTAGTCACTTCCCTTCGAGACCTCTCCGAGGCCCGGCGAGTCCTCCTCCCCCCCTCTCCTCCCCCTTCGGACCGAACGAAACGAACGCGGACGCTATATCCAACTCGCCATTAGGCGTCACGACGTTCCTATACTTTTATCTCATCAACCACTTCTTTATTTCATTCTTTTTTATCGGAGCGCTCTCTACTACTCTTTTTTTTCGGCCTCGCCTCGGTGTTATGCTTTTCTCGAACGTAAAAATTGATTTTTTTTTTTTTTTTCGACAAATTAATTAGAGATGAAAAATTACGATGTCTAATTGCACATTGATGAATAAACTTTCTAAACAACTGCGGATTCTTTGATTCTAACGGAAACTTCTGTATACTAATTGATTTTTTTATTAATGTTATTTCAACTTGGAATTGCATTACTTATTGCGATAATAATGTCGAGATATCTATCGATATCTCTAACCTAAAAAAAGAAACGTTTTTTTTTTCTTTTATTCTGTCGCTTGTTCGTTTGCTTATGTAGCGTACACGGGACCGCGGGGGAGAGCCGAGTTGGAGTTGACTGCGGACGAACGTTATACACGCCGAAGCGAGAGCGTGATAACGGTACCGGCTGTTAAACGCTACGTTATTCCGTCAAATGAAATCCCCGTGACCCGGGCTCTCGCGCGGGGTCCCGCGTATTCTTCTTTATCCCTTTCGTACACCTCTTGCCCCTTCCCCTTCGCCGAACCTACCGACTCTGTCCCTTTTCTCAATCTCCTTTTTTTTTTCTTGAGTTTTGTCCTTTTCTGTTCCCATCTCTGTTCACTTCACTCCTCCGCTGTCACACGCGCTGTCGCTCCGTCTCATTTTTCTTTTATTCTCTTTTAGTTTTTTTTTTTCCTGCCTTTCTTCTTCATCGTTTGTCGCTTCACTTTTTTTCTCTCCATCTTCGCGACTCTCTCGTGTATACGCGCGCGCGCGCTCACCTTATAACATTACAATTGCTAATTCCCCGTTGCGGTTGGGTCGCGGCACTCCGTGCGCAGTAAAGTTCGGCCGTCGTAAACGCGCCAAGAGCGACTATCATCTCTGCCGTTTGGTCCACCGAACGGAGTTCGGGCGGAAGATGAGAAAAAAAAAAACATGGTAAAGCGAAAAAAAAATGAATGCGTTCATAATACTTTCGGAATTTTAGTTGGGAAACAATCGAGGAACAAATACGAAGGGCCAAGAAAAGCCGAACTAAATTTTTATTTTTATTAATCAATTTATTTTCGATCGATGTTAAGCATACATATTGAGAACTTTTTTTTAAAGGGGGGAGGGGGAGGGAAAGTTTACAACACGGAAAACCAATAAAGTTTGGATAGTTCGTAGCGTAATTTTCGCGCAAGTAGCACAGCGGCGTCTCCCCTTAAAAAAAAGAAGCGCGAGTCTTTCCTCCTTCAAGTATTTACTGTTTTTTTTTTTTTTTTTTTCGCCGTTGCATCGTGTGCGCTGCAGCAAGGCGGATTGTGGGTCGAGTTAATAAGCCGCGCATTGTGATTTTTAATATCGCTACACGCGCACGGGTCCCGCGGTTCTGGTTGTTTTTTTTTTTTTTTTTTTTTTCCACTCACCGCCTCTCTCTGTATATCGCATAGCCAGAGTATATACATGGGTCGTCGCGTCCTCTTTCGTCCACGTGTTGGCCTTCTTCTTCGTATTCTTCCATCTCCACCTACGCCTCGTATCACGAACAACAAAAAAATAAAGGGAAAATGAAAGAAAGAAGGAAAAAAAAAACGAAACAAGCGCGGGGAATGGGAAGAAAGGGAAGTCTGGTGCAAGTACCGGTGCTGAAACGACCCACGACTGCCACAGGACTTTCGAAGAGACTCCGGAGAGAAAGATAAAAAAAAAATAATGGAAACTTCGCACAACTGAGATTCTCTCGCGATCGTAAAATTTCCGATTTAAAAGAGAGATTAATCGATACGAACGATTTTTATCGGTATACCTAACGCTCGTTTCCCTCCAGCAGTACCCGGCAGCAGCAGAAACTTCCCCCTCTTTTTTTTTTTTCTTCTTCGATACTTTTGCCAGTACAGTATTCGTTCACGCAGCGGTATATATATTCGACGTGAATTCGATTCGCAACGCGCACGCTACGAAACAAAAAGCCCGAGTCCTCGTTAAAAAGGGAAAGATGCCTTTTTTCGAGATTCGTTCTCGATTATTTATCGTGCACGATGCGCAATATACCCTCCACGCGTTTTTTCGTTACCTCGCGAAAAAAACGATCGGATAATAGTTATTTATAAGAGAGAGAAGTTTTGCACGGTAGGGAAAAAGATTTTAAAAACATAAAAAGGAGTTAAATTCGAATGGTATGAAAAAGAACGATAAGAATTTTACGAACTTCCGTACAAAAAAGTTTGCAAACAAATTTCAGTACCAACCGTTAAACAACGCAATCGATGCTTTTTTTTGTTATGAATTTTTGTTAAGATTTTTTTTTCCGTTACTTTCGATCTATTTATGAAAATTCGATAAATTCGATGGTGCTACCTGAACACGCTGCGATCCTGAGAACTTTCTCAGCAGTCGCGAAATTCTTCTGCAGGAATGAAGAGAAAAAAAAAAAAAAAAAAACGAAGAACAAGATGATAACAGAAAAACCAAAAAAAAGTTTCGTAATAATGATCCGAAGCGATTCCCGCATTAACGGTCGTCCTTTATCCCTTATCCATTCGCCTCGCAGGTTCCCGATTGTATGAGTGTATTGTTCCGTTCCTCATTCTTTTTTAACCCTTCTTCTCTCACCCCATATTCCCAGTCTCTCGTCCCCTCTTCTTTCCCCCCTCTCAGCGTGCGCACGCAGGGCTCTCGCGCAATTTTTTTTTTTTATTTCGCAAATTTTTATTTCGCCAAGAGGATCGCCGCGCTTGTACCACGGCGGCCGCGGCCCATTGGCTCGTTCTCTCTCGCTCTCTGTATCCGAGAATATTTCGCCTTCTTTTATTCCCCTCGGGATCATCAAAGTACCCCGTAATGAGCGGCTCGCGCACCGGGGTCGCGGGTCATCCGGTAATGAATTGTTTTGCACCTCGCGGGCAAACCGACGCGAAGCCCTTTTGCCCTTTCCCTCTTTTTTTCCTCCCCTCGCGGTCCTGCGGTGAGAAAAAATCGGCAAAAAAAAAAAAGAAAAAAAGATTTAAAAAAATTACTCGTGCGGCCAGATGGATCGCGAATAAGCGTTCGAACGCCGAAACGAAACAAGAGATTTTCTCATTTTTAATTTCTTTTTGATTTTTTTTTTATTGAAGTTTTTGTCGTTGCGCTATTTTTTTAACTTACATTTGGTACCCAAAACCTAAATTAAAAAAAAAATAAAAAAATTGAATACATCGCTCGCGCCGATTTTTTTCAATTCAAACTTCGTTTCCAAATTGGTGAACCTGTTGTTCCAACTATCATGAGCGCTCCGAGGTGGTCCAGCCGAGCGAGAAATTATGACGATAACCTTTCGGGCGGCAACGAATGCGTAATGGCCCCTTTATATCGAGATCCCCGTCGGTGTGTGGCTCTCGCGTGCGCTCGTGCACGCGGCCTTCCAACAAATCGGACGGACCGCTCGGTCGCGGGGATATAGTGGCAAAGACTGCGGAGGGGTCAGACGCGACCGAGTCGAGAGATTCATGTTATCGAGAAGCGTTCGAAGGAAGGAAGAAATAAGAAAAAAAGATTCTGAACTCGTGTCCGAGGCGACAGAGGACTTGAGAGACTACCGAACGGTGTTTCGGGTGTGAGACGCCCCACGTGAAATTGTGTCCTAACCACGGGAAACCTGTGGATAAAAACTACTCGAGAACTGACGTATCGTTATTTCATTCGGTAGTCGCGCGATCGTGAGAGAACTCGAGTGGAAGAGCAAGCGATTGAAAATACAATGAAATACACGACAAAATCGTCTTCGTCTTTATTTCCGTCGGGCACACCTCCGAGGCTCACTGACCACCCGTAGTTTCTTCGAGACTCTAATAGCTTTATATTATTTTAATATCATCTTTATTTCTGGAGATCGACAAAGCTGCACGCGCGGAGGTATAATATCAATTTTTTTTTTTTTTTTTTTTTTTTTTTTTTTTAAAGGAAACTCGACAATGTTATCAATTATCCGTTTGTCTCGCGTTCGGAATAGAAACGCGTGTTGTTTATCCCCACCGCAGTTTCTGTACACATCGTGTAGATTTTATACCCCACTGGATCGAGAAATTTCCGTCTTATCACCCGTCACGGGGTTAATACTCCAGTATCACCAATGTGTCTCAGGATTTGTGAAGTTGATATTCCAGCATCGGATTATACTTTTACCTTAAATCAAGTATATGGAAGCGTGCAATACAAGCGATATTCGCAGAGTCACAGAGACACGTGATACATTTGCGCCTTCGTGAGAAACTGGGTCGGCAGGCGCGAGCGCGCATACGTTGTGTGAATTCTCCACGAGTCTCTTCTCTATCTATATCTTTATTCTTTTTTTTTTATGATTTCCACGGTGATGCTCAGTGTTCGCAGTTTGTTCTCTACGTCTTGTCTGTCGGTTGTAGTAGTGAGCTCTCCGCGGTATATAGGTACGAAGGGTATATAATACGTTACTCTACGTCGTGTAGGCGCAGCGTCACGACCCCGACGGAATCGTGTTGATTTTGTATGCGCACTCGTTAGCCCCGAATGGCCATGAGCCCAGAAGCTCTCTTCGCAAGAGGAACAGTTGCATATATACTGAGTTCACTTGGTTGCAACTGTACAGACGAGGAAATTTTCGAGAAACAAATGCCGTCTGATTTGCAGCTACGGTACACGGAACTTTACAGTTCCGGTGTGTGACTTGGCATTCCATATGGAAATTCCCATCTCTTATTTATTCGAAAAAATAATAAATAATAAATAATTTTTAAAAATAATAATAAAAAAAATATTAATTGTTCGCACACTACTTAAAAAAAAAAAAAATACTCCAAACACATAATTTTTTAATGTGTTTGATATTTTTGATATTTGATTTCTACTTTAAAGCGTTTAAAACGAACAGCCGATTTCGGCCAAATAAAAAAAAAATTATAATTTTTTAAATATTTTTCTCCATCAATATCACGCGATAACGAATTGTTCATTTAGTCCATACGGAATGCATGGTACATCCGAAGGTACAGATTCAAAAGCTACGCGTTGAAATGTATTACAGTATATGAGGAGGTTATGATACATCGAAACGGGAATAGATTTCCCGTTCGCGCATGCAACTGCATCGAAGTCGCGCGCACACAGACGCACACACGTTCGAGACATAATAATAACGAAATATTTATCTCTCGAAGCCCCAACGAGGAGTAAAGAGATACGAGCTGCAAACGAGCCTCACCCGCATGCTAATTCTTTATTGATGAGTATCCATTTGTAACCATCGAACGTTGCCCGTCCATCGTGCCGTCCGTCTGTCTTCGGGTTTGTTCGATCTTTTTTTTTTTTTTTTTTTTTCATTTTTATCTTCATGTGGTTCGAGTTGATGCTCACTTCTCATCGCCGAGCATATATAGCTTCTCGCCACCGACGTTGCGCCAGGCGAGTGAAATGAAATGTATAAAAAAAAAAAAAAGAAACGACTGTGAAACGAAAGCGAAGGAAACGAAGCATCGGTCAATGGACGAGCTAATTGTCGCTCGAGGGAACTCATTTTTCCGAATCCTACACGGCCCCACACGTGAGGCAACTGTAAGAAGTTATAGGCGTCTATGATTACGAGAATGCACGTTGATATTAGAGTTCCGGATGAGCGATAGTACCTCAACTGTTCTTCGTCAAAATCGTTCAACGAGATTTCCCAATACGACGACCACACGAAATCTTCATCGAATAAAAAAATAAAAATAGTATCGATTTTAAACCTCCATTCGTCAACGTCTCGTGTAATCCTCCAATTTACAATTATCCTCTTATCCAATAATATATCACTACTCAATAAAATAAGCACCGCAACTCTTGCCTACGCAATCTCCACTAATATATCGTCTTTATGTCTTATCAGCGTGACCGCGATAAGATCTGATCTTTCGAATCGCCAATAAAAAAAATTTTTAAAATACAAAATTTAATCTCCAATTTCTCACGAAATCTCGTAATTTCTCGTAATAATCCGACTAATATATTCCCTTAGATCATAAATTAATCTAATTCATAGGAGTCACATTAATAACGTTATCTCGTTGAGCGTCTTATCCGGTCGGGCATATAAAAGCTCAACGAGATCTAATCGATTTCGATCGATATATATTTCCTACCGCGTCATGCTCTCTCCTGGGGCTCTCGGGCGCGCGAGAGAGCATTGATCTGTGGGAATAGTTTATCTGGGGGCCCTTGGGTGGGGGGGTCGAGGCGGACCGCTGTGTCGCTCTTTCACGTATATCTCTCGTCGGTTTTTCGAACGGTAAAATATACATACGGTTGTTGCACCGAGCGATATACCAGAGGAACTATTGGTAACAGAAGTATTCAGAGGTAATACACCAGTTGCGACTGCTGTCCGTGGCGCACAACTCTAAGCAGCAGCAGCGCAATCCTCTCTGTGTTTTCTCTCTGTTTCTATTCTGTTTGGACGTACCTACATCCGTAATATAGCACAATACATATGTATGTACATATAACAGTGTAACTCGAGAGCAAAGAGTATAACAATCTATATATGTATATATAGAACTATCGATATAATATACTATACATATATATCGATATGGAAGAGCTATTGACCGATCTCTATTCACCGGACGATTGCACTTCTGCCCAAAGGCCGATCACGATTCGCTAACTCGAAAGACGAGATAAAGAGAGAGAGAGAGAGAGAGAAAAGAAAAAGAAAAAAAAATGGAGTTCGAGTTATAAACACAGATCGGTAGATCACTACCGATGTGGATCGGCAGCGCCGGTGCATCGGTTGCCGGGGGCACTCCACTGGGGTCGTACGTAACGTCTCGCCCTTGCGTTCTCTTACTGGCCAATGCTTGCGATACAGATTTGCCGCGAGAGTATCGCGAGAGGCGAGCTAACGTGAGTTAGCCTCGGTGCGCACGAACGAGGAAGACTTGTCGAAGGTTGAGAAAGGCGAAGGTAGAAAAACGATGCGGAGACGAAGAGAAGAGCAGAGCTTGTATGAGAAGGGAGGGAGAGAGGGGGGGATCTTCTACCGATCGAGACTCGATAACTCGACGATAAAACAGTGCCGGATGTAACTATCGACTCGACTCGACTGAACCCTCGATCTCTCGGATAGAGGGAGAAGAGAATGCTGAGGAGGAGAGAATCTATTTGTCTCGCAGGAGGGAAGGATAGTGTTCTCCTCACCCGGTGGCCCGTGCCATTTAGCGTCTCGTTCGACGATCAACACTTTTTACCACGTAACAGCTGCGTGCGGATTGCGTGGATCTATACTCTAAATGGATTATTGGCACCCCCTCCCCTTTTTATTACCATTTCGAGATGTTTAAAAAAAAAAAAATTCTTAAATTTCATTTATTCGTAGGGATTATTTTATTGTGTTCAATAATATTCGGTAGCAATGAAGGACATTTTTTTGAATTCTTGGGAATTCCTTTTAGCCGCGAAAAAAAGGGGGTGGGAAGCCTCGAAAAAAAAGGCTTTATAAAATGAGATGCAAGAAAGAATAATAATAATAATAATAATAGTGAAAGGGTTGAATATTAAAAATGTTTGGAACAGAGAATAACTTCAATTTTGATGTAACAGTTTATATTGGTTATAACTGCCGATGTATCACAAAGAATGAATGAACCGATAAAAATCCTCTCGCAAAGAAATCACTTCCGGATCGTTTCGGAGAGTTCTCTTCCCCGAAAAAAAAAGAGAGAAAACGATCTCGCGTTACCTCTTCGATGATTGCAGTTACCGTACTGTAATAATCGCCCTCGTAACTCTCCGTAATCGCGTACAGAAAAGAGGCGGAAGGGGGAGGGGAGTTCGGAGTCTTGTGTGTGGAGGCGATATTATACCCCTTTCGGCTATCGTTGTTTCCCGAGCATATTATAGGAGAAACGAAGCGAGAAAGCGTCGACAGCCTCGTATATCCATTCCCTTAAAGGTCCCGAAGGGTTTATTCTCTTCGACGTAAAACGTCGCGTACTTCTTCGCTCGCGTTATAGGACAGTAAATATATCTCGAACTGTTAAAATCTCATTTTTTCTACTCCAACCCCCCCGCACCCTCCCCCTCCCTCTACCCATAGGCAGATAAATGGTTAAGGTATACTTGTGTAGTAACGTAATGCTCGCAATTAAGGCTCAGGCTGTAAAGCCCGTTACCGGTTAACGTGTCCCCTCGGCCCTCACCAGTTCTCATGTATCCACCAACCGCGTGTACGCCAAAGCTTTTTCGAAACCCTCTCTCTGCTTTTTCTTACTCTCATCATTATTATTATTATCATTATAGTACACCGTGAGCAGCATAAATCAGGCCGTTTAGCCGTATATAATTTGGCGAACCGCGGCGCGCCGCGGCGTGTATGCCACGTCGTCTTTTTATTATCGCTATTCGCTTCGCTCGTCCTCTTCCACCTCCCCCTCTCTCTTATTCTTCCTTTCGCTAAAATTCTCTTACCGAGACATAAATATCCGTAGTACGGACTACAGCTATGGACCAAAGCCCCAACGACCTGCGTTACAGTACCGCACTCCTCGCTGTTTTCTTGTAAAAAAAAAATAAATAAAAATTGAGAAACAATACGAGAGAAAGATTTATTTCACTATAATTACTTCGCACGTGTTTCCGGCGGATGGTTGAATGATTATTGAAAATGTTCATAGAAAACAGGAAAAAAACTCTTTTTTTCACATTTTTTTAAAATTTAATCAATAGATATTTAATTTTTATTTTTTAAATGAATTTTTATGTAATAAAATTTATTTATTTTATAGAACTGAAAAAACTACCGTTTATTTATTATTCCCTTTAAATTTGAGGTTTACACCTCGATACTCATTTATATCTATCGATTGTGCTTTGATTTTTCGACGATTTTTAATTTGACAAAGGGATTTGGGGGGATTCGGGTTATCGTAAAAAAAAATGTTCGTAATGAAAATATTTCTAACAATAGAAAATTCGGAGTCATCAAAAATAGAAGACTTTTCACGTATCGGAGTGGACGGAGAGCTTGAATTTGCGCGGAAGAAGCTCCGATGCGCGCGTGTGTCCTATATGCGGCGTGTTGTCTTTTAGTGTACCGTCATCCTGTCGTTCTTTCTCGTTTGCCACGAGAGCGATAGGGAGGGATTATACTGCTGCCAAATTACAGTTCTGACCACCCATAACGCGGCCGCGCGCGGCACGACGATAGCCCCGTTAAGGGGGTCGAGCGCGTTGTCCGAGAGGCGAACACAGGCAGCCCGCAGTCATCCCGGCCACATTGCGGGGGTAATAATGTTGGTAATATTAACAACAGCGTGCGGCGGGCGCGCGTAACGTAACCCTCTCGGCATATAGCGAGATGGACAAGAGAGACGAGAGGGCCGAGACGACCGCAGGAAACAAGATGATATTTTTTTTAACTCTTCGACAAGACTAAATTATAGCTGTTAGAGGCGTGTTAATTTTTATGCTTATTGATTTTCATATTTTACCACCTTATAGACGGGATACCGCCGCGCGCGATAACGTCCATGTCGGCGGCCGGATACTTCGAGAGTTTCGAGAAGACCGCTGTTTGGTACCTTTCTCGGAGATATTTTACGCTTTGTCTTCTTTCTTTTATACTCTTTGTTGTTATTACCCTTCATTCGCTTGTACGCACGCAACTTTAGTGTTCGATGGACCTCTTCGTTGTTAACCCTTTTGGAGGACGAAAATTGTTAACCAGAATTTCTCGTAACCTTTTGATTCTTTATAGCGGTAGATTTGTAATATCTCGTCAAAGTACCCGTATCTTCGAAAGGGCTGATAAAAAAGTATCAAATTCGTATTTTCATATTATCAAAATCGGTATTTTTTACCAATCGCTCCCCAATAAATGGTCCGATTAATTATAAAATATCGTGACAAAAATTCTGAAAAATATTGTGAAATAACGTTGAAATGTCGTTGTTATGGGCAAAAGACATGAACATTATAAGTGGACAGCAAAAAGTCGTCCGTGCGCGAGGAAGTTAAGAGGGTCAACACCGACGTTGAAAAATTATTGCATTTTTTTTTAATTCCCATTTCCAAGTAATCTCTTGTTTTCGATCGGTTCAAATTGCTTTTTTTTTCGATTATTTGCGATTACGAAATCTCGTTGTTCAAACTTCCGTAACGAGATTCGAGGTTAGGACGTCCTGTCAAAGCCAATTCACTAAATCCACGTTAGGAAAAGAACCGCGTCGAGTCAGCAAAGGCACACGCAGAGGTCCCTCTCTCGCATATGCCCATCGGCTATCCCATAATCCGTTCGCTCGTAACCCGCGCGCCCGTTCCATGCCATTTTGCTCACTGGCAAACTCCCCTCATTCTTCGCGCCTCTCGCGCGCACTCGTCAAGCACCTCCGGGTCCTCCGCAGCGAGGCGTTAATAAAAATTAACTGCACGCACACGTTATAACGGCGAGGATGGTTTCGAAACGTGAAAAATACACCCCCCCCCTCCCCAGTACCTCGAGCGCGCATAGGTGAGTCAAGCAGAAGCCAGTTATAGATAGGGATACTCTCCGAGGGCCCCTCGTATTTCAACTTCACGCGAGGGTGTCGAAGTTTAGAACCGAATAATAATCATAACCATACAATTCACGCGCGAAGTTTCACGGACGTTTTTATCGACGCGCTCACGCAGTCAAGAAGTCCGAAGAATTCACGACGACAAGAAAAAAAAAAAAAAAAATAGTGTCTAACTTCGTTTTTTTTTTAAACTTAAAAAAAAATTAACCACTCCCCGAGCTCGTTTAACGCGTCGATGGACTAATATGAGTGAAGCGTTAAACTACCGATACGAAATATCCCCACACAGTCGCGAGAGATCCTGAACGCAAAACGACCACCCTGCCAAATTCCAAGATCATTCCAGGAATCAAAAGGATATTTAATATTACGAAGCGTGGAGTTTTGAAACTTCTCGTCCTTGGTAACGGAATGGAGGCAAAGGATTTGCGCGAAGATGAAGCGAGAAAGAGGCGCGCGGGGGCACTTATGTAGCCATAGAGACCGCCCAAAAGGCATCGAAGGGCGGGAGGGGAGGGGAAGAGCAAAAATAAATGCAATGGAAAGTCGCGGAGTGACGGTTGAAAGGAAGGGAAGGATACGGAGTCGAAGGAAAGAGAAAGACGAACGTATACGAGAGTTACGGGCCATCCACGTCGAGAAGGAATATTTTGGCAAATTTATGCTCAATAAAAATTAACCAGACCCCGCGAGGATCCCAAAAGAAGCGTCTCTCGGTTATAACGCTCAACTTTGCTTTTGCATCTTCGCGCGAAAGACGAGAGGGAAAGAGGTAACGGAACGACGGGGCAGAAGGGGGAGAGAGAGGAGTCCGCATATATGCGGTTTGCGCGACGTTTAACGACAAGCATGGCCTGTCCGTCCGTCCGTCTGTTCGCAGTCGAGTTCACCCGGTGCAAGGCGCGAGATGGACATAACCCGGGAGATGGACCGGGGTGCATATTGTGGACTATAACTGCATCGGCAGAGGCGCATACGACGGAACAGACGGACGGACGGACGGGAATGTTAGGGAGAAACGGCGTGCAAAAGCCCCCTCGGTGATTTACCGCTGAATATCGTTTTTGTCGAGGTTCAGCGAATCTACGACTTCCTTTTTATATATACAGGTCGGTTGAGACGCAACACCCCCCCGAGTTGGTGGATACTCGGCGAGAGCGCATAAGTAATATAGATAGCGGCGGGAGGGAGGCAATGTGAAATATCTTAGCAGAAATAATACCTTTAGCAAGTGCGATTGAAATATTTTTATTTGCAAACTTCAATTTTTTTTTTATTTCGAAGTATTTTACTTTTTTTTAGAACTCGTGGCTATCTTTCGAACCCTATCTTCTTATCTGTGATATTAATTTTAAAAAAATGTTATGTACCTATTTTATGTCGGATTACCGAAAAATCGATAATTATTCTACATTTTTGTAAATAATTTTTTTATTTTTGGGTTATTCGCCATTTTGCCCCATCTAACGTACTTCTATATGTGCACTTGCATGTTGTGCAGTGATTTCAAGGAGGGAGGTTCGTCCCTCGAACATTTTTTTTTCTTCTTTTTTTCGTTCCTTGGCATACGGGAATATGTCGCCGGTGTAAATCAGTCAATGTCACCGAGGATTAGAGTTTACGGTATAACCCGAGCTGTGCAGAAGCAGTGAAGGATCTACTCCGTCGCGTTATACGACGAGGATCAGGAGCGGCCACTCCGGTCTTTTCATTTTTGTCTTTTCTTTCTTTCGTACGTTTTTTTTCTCGTCTTTCCTTTTCACTGCATGTGGCGAACGTTACAGTATCTTCGCTTTCAAGGAGAGGTACAGAGAGAGCCTCATCGGGGCACCTTCCACGGGAGTATATTAATACAAGACGAGAAAGACTTCGTGCGTACATACTTCACTCGTTTGTTCCGATCCTCAAGCCGCGCCGGCCCTGCCGACTCTGTAGAGGAAGAGGGAGGAAAGCGGTTAAGGTGGTTAGGACTAACGACTGTGACGATCGCCAGTGCAATGCACCGCAAGAACTCGCGAGATCAAACCGCGCATTGGTCGTGGCTCTCGATTTCACGGTCGCTAATTAGTCCATGCACGAGGCTAAACTTACGCTCGAATCAACGTTATGCAATATATAGACATTATAAACCCATTAAGAAAGATTAAACACCCTCTAAAAATCATTTTTTTCGTTATTACGAACCAAAAAAAAAATATATATTATTCATAAAACTATGACAATAATAATAATATTAATTACAAAAAAAAATAAAAATAAATTATTATTCATTTTATATGTAAAATATTGTACGATTTCCGGCATAAAATCGAAAAAAAAAAAAAATGATTTTTTCTTCAATGAAATTCAATTTGCGCGGTTGAAGTTTGAAGCGGGAATAAAACGCGTGCAACACCTGCCACTTGTTCGTTGCACCGTCGCCGCGACCCCCCGGAGCTCGCGGGAATGCCATCGCGCGAACAATAACGAGAATAAAAAAAAATCGATTCGCGTCACCTGCTCCCACGGAAACGTCAACGGTGGTTCCCATGTATTACCCTCAATAATATAATACCCCGTGATAGTGTTGTACGCGTTGCTATGCACTGCGCTATTTTGCTGCACGCAAAGCAACACAGTGTTCGTGTAGCAAAAACGTTTTTCGAAGTTAATAACACAGATGACACGCGGTTGTTGCGGTCTATTCTTCGTTGACTCTGGTATAACATTCGACTTTTCCTGTTTTAGTGTTGACGCACTTTTGACCTTTGGGAATATTCCGACGGGGGGAAGGAGGGCGGGGGGGTGTTACATAAAATGCTGACAGAAACTGACGGCTGTTTCCGTTATCGCAATAATAACAATTTTATAACTAACTAACGATAAACCATTCGAAATAATAATAGGTTATGTATGGATTCAATTTTTCCGAATCGTATTTTATAAAATTCATAAATATTAGAAAATTAAAATTTATTAAAAAAATCAGAATTAATATTATTATTATTAGTTATAATTATAATTTACAAATAATTTTTTTTTTATGTATATAAACTGAAATACAATAAATAACATTCGATGCAGAATAATCATTCATAATACGAATACTTATTACGAAAAAAGGCTGAATAATTTATTTTTTTCTATGTTTCGTATCTTCCGCGCAATGTCAAAATATTTTCTGTTCGTTTTGCTCGTGATTTCGATCAATGTTAAGCGAGTTTTTTTTTCTTATTTTTTTTTTTCGCGGAGGTTTCAAGTGGAAGAGATCGAGATGGATTGTTCGATGCTACTTGGCCTGAGGGATCGATCGTTATGCTACGAACGACGTGTCGGCCGTGTGTCTGCGTGTGTGTTTGTGTGTTGATCGAGATCGAGGCGTATAGGAGAGCTGCCGCGGCGCAGGAGCTGCCGAAAGGATCTCTCTCTGGATCGACGACGTCGGCGCGTGAGCATCACATCGAGGAGAGTTCCGACCGATCGATCGAACTCGCCACAAGGCGCGCCCGGGCCCCCATAAACTCCCTCTCGTGTTATTTACTATGTTAATTGGCGCCCACGTCAAACACAAATTTATGCTAAAAGCCGAGATGTTATCGGTTCACGCGCGGGGCGGCGGGGTGCTCGCACGTTACACGGCGCTGACAGGTCCCTGCTGCTGCTTTCGCTGCTTGCGCGCGAGAGAGGCCTTTATATCGCCACGTTCGTTGATGCTTCCCGAACGTTTATGAGAGATAAAAAAACACGCGGCAGGAAGAGTACGAGATCGATAACTCGATTCGTGTCTCGATCGGACGATCTTTTATTAAAAAGTGCATAAAAATCGATACTCTTCATCTCAGGTAGCGAAGGTGATGATTAGAAAAATTGGTCGAATAAACCAATTTATAGTATTATTCAACTCGAGGATACAAATTTTATTTCTTCCCGCTCTCGAAAATCACGAAGATAATGATCGTGAAAAAATTTATAAAAATACGAAAGATGAAAAAAAAAAATTATTCTAAAATTAATTTAACTTGCGATGTTTGTTTTTTTTTGATAAATCACAGCGTAACATTAACACTTTCAGCGCCAAAACGGACCGTGAAATTTCTTTTTACCGATATTTCGAAGTATTTCCAAAAATATGTGTAGTTCTCAGGCGCCTAAATGTTTCTGTTGTTTTATGATGGTTAGAGTTGTTGTCGAAGTATTGCCACCAGTTTTGAAAACCCATGTGTTCACCAGATATGTGTCCGGCGGGGGGATAATGGGATTTACGTGCAATTTCGACGGGGGCCAAAGGCGAAAGAACCGAGAAGATATATATATATACTATATAGAGGTGCGAAAGGAACTTGAGGAATGTTCACCATACGGGTCGCACACCTCGGTAAAGACATTCCGTTTCGTAGGAGAGAAAAAGAATAAGCGGAAGGTGCCTCTCTCGTGGCCCTGATGCACACCTTTTCTCCCCCATTTCTCTCTCTCTTGTCTCTTTTCTACCTTTTACCTCTTCTCTCTCACTTTTTTTTTGTTTTTTTTTTTTTTTTCTTCCTTTTCATGAAATACTCGCGCGCGTCACCCGCGAGCGAGTCACTCGTCACGCTCTCGCAACGACGTCTGATTTACACGCCGGGATTTACTGCAGTCCATACTCTCGCACCTACGGGGCCACTTTACGACGGTATATTGCGAGAGAGGACTTTTGAAATAAACGAAAATAATTTACTGTGAAACGAGCTCAACGATATATATTGAAAATATATGCTAATTGAATTAGCAGGATAAACTCACAATTTTATTTATTTTTTTCCAAGACACGATGAAGAATCTCTGTAACTCTTTTTTTTTATTTGTGACGCATTTAGTAGATAACCTTATCCAAAGAATTTGATGGGCGAGAATGTTTCTTCTGTATTGCAAATTCCTTTCGTAATTTTTTTTTTTTTTTTTTTTTCGTTACTTATGAAAATTCAAGCAATATATCTTCGTCAGTGGAAACGAAACCACGTTAGCAAAGTTCGGTTATGATATAGAAAAATATTCTTATATTATAAAAAAAAAAATGAAATATATTTAAAAAAATTTTAAATAAAAAATTTAATTAAAATTCAAAATATTTATATTTCCATTGGCCGTTAATAGACCTGTAGAAAATTTACCATATTTTTCTCGTTAAAATAATAATTAACGAACGCAAGCAAATGTCTCCCGCATTCGCATAAAAATCTGACTTACATCCAGTAGCATAATTAACGTACATTTCCAGTCTCAATACTCCCACTATCGATTTTCATTAGCAGCAGGTGTTAGAAATAATCTTTTCGCACGCATAGCAACACGAACAGCAGGTTGAAATCGCGGCAAAACCACCGCGAGAACGAACGAGAAGATTGAAAAGAACAGTGCAAAGCAGAAGAAAAAAAATGGATAAAAAAAAAAAATTCTATCAAGATCGTCGTATCGCGCATATACACATCAGAAAAGAACCCGTTGTTCTCGGATTCCCTGCGTTTCTCTCCTCAGCCCTTGTCCCGCACGGTTATAGAGAGTCTCGTCGCAATGCTCTGGCCGGCTGGCGTTCCGATGTCGATTCTCGCCCGCGATAAGATCGGTGTCGAGGCCGACAGGGCAACCTGGCTGGTGTTGCCCCGCTTGACTATGGTCTGCACGCGTCGCCCTGTTAACTCCGGTTTTGCTCCTTTTTTTTGTATAATCCATTGCGTGCGCGCGCGCTTGGGCTCCACGCCCTCGCCTAAGGAAAAGAAAAACACGATTTTGTTTTTTCTTTTTTTTTTTCTCCGCTTACTCGCCGTCGTCGCCTGTTGCCGGACTAATTAAGATGTTTCGCGACTCGAGCCGCAAGAGCTGTAAACCTCACTCCATCCTTTCTCATATCTCTTTATACTATTATTATAACTACGGTATGTTATAGTTCGAGGATATCGGGCTCGTGTTCGACGCCAAGGATGTTGGACACAACGTATTTTAATGCATTCCATACCGATACTTAAAACTCCTAAAGATATTTCAGTTACGCGAGCCGCGCGATTCTGACGAGTTATCGAAGATTTTCCGTACAAAGTATCGTCTCGTAAGCCTTCGATGAGATTTTTTGATTTTTTTTTTCCTGACTATTCGTAAATTGATTTTATGCATAAAAATAATGGATTGGAAAGGATTTACGTACGTAAAAATAATTCAATAGCTATGAGGAAATTTCTCTATCTTTGCGATTGTATCGAGAGAAAAAAAAAAGAATTGATAAATTTTATCGAGGATTCGATAACACAAGAGGCGCATGCGCCTGTGTGTGTGTGCAACTGATGCAAAGAATGTCCGCTGCGGTCCAGAAGAGAGAACAATTCGAACGGTTTCGTCAGACACGAGATCGTAAGATCGATGAATTGTGGGTTACTTATAGCTTATAGCGCACACCGCACGGCTAAGATCTTTGCGCGATCTCTTGGTATATGTATAGTATATATATATATATATAGATGTAACAGATCGAAGCAGAGATGCCTCCGATACAGTATAGACGCTACGTGGGTGAAGACAGGCGGTCCGGATCCTACTTTCTCCCCGTGTGGCTCTTCGTTCAAACGACACGGGTCGCGCGTACAGTTTCCTGGAATTCGAGGCACGTGCGCGCCGCAAGATTCGATCTGGTCGATCGTTACGGTCACATTGCACGACATCTAAATTAATTTTACGAGAAAAAAATATAAAATAAATAAGATATAAAATCAAAATCCTCTCTTGATGATTTTAAATCTGATCGAAAATTAACGACCTTTCGTACCTTTTAACAGTAAAATGCCGTCGTGTCGTCTTTGAAATATTTTCCGTATTTTAATACGGAAATATGTTAAAAATGTATACAATTTATTAATAGGAACTATAAATATGATAAATTAATCTGAATGAAATAATAAATTTGTTACTTTTTTCATTAGACAATTTTTTTCGAAATTTGTATTAAAATTTTTTTGATTCGCGATTTTTTAAATAATTTTCATCGCAATGTTGCATACTTCGTGTATCTTTCGCGGATTTGCAAAGTCGTTGGTCACTTCCATAGGTCATTGCTGTAAATGGACTTTCGGCTTGTAACGCTCAGCAGCGAGCAGTGTGGTTCGATGTGTATTCCTTAGGTGAGACCCGAGGCGCGAAGGGTTTTATCGGCGCCAAAGGCGATAAAATCCTCGCGCCGAGGATCCTCCTCGGTGCGGGCGAGAGTCGCGCGGATTGTTCCGCGCGTTGCATCTCGTTCGCTTCTCGGAGAAGGGAAGAGAAGAACACAGAAACAGCCCAACGATACAACGACGATGGGGCCTTATCGACGCCGTGGGTCCGCGGTCTCGCCGGGCCAAGCCCCGGGCTATACGGTCTTCCCGGGCGTCCCCTTCAACCCCCTTCGTTCCCCTTCGCGCGATATTATTCAAATATCTTAATAGCCGGCGTTGGCTGGTCTTCGATGCTTTCGTCCCGTTCTCGACTTCGTCGTTCCTTGTAACACGGAACACGAAAGTATCCGGAGAGATTGTGTGCGCATAGCCGTTTTTCTGTTCTCTCGGTCTTCGCTGAACCTGCTTTCCTTTCGCGGTCTCGTATTTAAAAAAAAAAAAAAAAATTCTCGAGAGACACATCGAAGAATTTGACGATCACGAATATCGGTATCGCAACGCGTCCCGAAATATCGGTAATTTGTTCGGCGTAATGGTAAATGTTCTATTAAGAAGTTTGACAACGGATTCGGAATTTCCACGGGGAATTATTCGCCAAATCGATAATAAATAACAATAAATTCACGAATGTGCCAATTGCAAATAGCGATATACTTTAGGAGTTTTGCAAGTCATGCGAGAGTCTTGCAATAAGTATTCTGATGTGCCATTGGGTATTTGAAAAAAAAAAAAATCCTTATCGTCGCAACGTTTCCTACTCTCTCGATGAAATCATCCGTATGATCTCAGCCCACGTTCTCGGGACCGGAGAGCAGGTCGCATGATTCCTCGAACTCCAACATCCAGACGCGTACGTGTTCTTCAGCGTAAACCTGGTAGTCGCCCTTCGTCGACGTCGTCGTCGTCGCTGTAACACAAATGCACCGTCGCCAACACATGCTTTGCCATGGCACGTGCTTCAACAGCTCGTGCATCGTATACACTTTGCTAATCAGCATTAAGAACAAAAATAAGATAATAATGATTCACAATTGCGACGTTGATAAACTCGCAAAAAAGTTTTCGTTATTTTTCTCGGTACACCGCATGCTACATCGACAAATTAATATTAATGTTAATTAAATAATTAAATATTCATATTTTTATATACTTAATATATTTTAAATAGTAAATATTTCCGTACAAACCCTCTGCTTCTGCAAAAATGATTAATTTCGCAGAGTAAAATATAAAGAAATATCTTTCACACATTCATCGATTTTTCGATTATCCATTTGGAAGAAATGTGCATTTGGGGTAATAATCCCGAAAGAATTTATTGCAAAACACGGGAAGCAATTCGTCCGTTCGCTAAGCTTTTCGCACGTGTTACGCAGGTGAATCCTCATGCTTAATGTAGTATATCTCGGCAGCAGCTCTTGCGAGAAAACACATTTGGAGATGCGGCTTCTGCTATCCGTATGCTGCATAAGCATCTTTTCCATAGAATATTGAACACGTACGGTAAAATGAACGAAAGAAAAAAGTACAAGAGAAAAGACGTCCAGCAAAACCCCGTCGAAGGAGCCTTGAGCCTCATTAATGCAGGTGCAGGTTCCGCAAGCTTCACTGCACTCTCGGTGCTGCGCAGCTCGTGCTCTACCCTCGAACAACTTACGGCTGTATCCTCTTCTCTTCGCTGTTCCCCATGTGTGACGCGAGGCGCTCTTGCGTCTGTCGACAGGTAAGACATTTTTGGTAACATGTGACGTCCAGACGAAAGAGCGAACGCGCGAACGTGCGGCGCATACCGTGCGACTGAAGACAGTATTGTAGAAAATACATTTCAATAACGTATCGTTACCGCCAGCCTCTCCGTACTCGCGATCTTTAGGTTTCTCGAACTTTTTTCGTTCTCTCGCTTTCTTCGAAAATCGAAACACGTACGAAGTTCAGGGGTATAGCACACCCGCAGTCAAGGACGTTGCGTGTTGGAGTAATAGTGCAAAGTGCCTTAGAAAAAACACGAGACAAGGGCAGAGATGCAACACGAAAAAATCATTCGTAAAAAAAAAATGGTTTTTTATTGTACATAATTCACTATTACTGCTCTTAAATTGAAGACTTCAAAATGCTCCGAAAAATAGAACGCGTCTTTACACTCGAAAGTATATAATTTTTAGTCGCTTATAATTAACCTGCGCCGATGATCTACAAGTCTACAATGTTAACTGAGATGATAACTGTTGTGCGATAAATTCGAACCCGTCTTTCGGGACTTAAGGCCGCCGGTTATATCCGTCTTCGTCCTCAGGCGCGCGCGCGCGCTCGCGGGGCTGGCGGTTTCAAACGGGGGGCCCTGCGGATGCGTGCATCGCTCGCGCGATCTCACATTCATGCATCATCAATTTATGCAGAACAATTCAACGACAACGGGGCATTAAGACGAGGCTCTCCGAGGCTTAACGTATGTACCCACGAACCGTTGAAGCCACACAACGCAGCGAGCTCTCTGGCGATGATCGCAACGCGAAGTCGCGAGCGGTTCAAAGACCCTCGGCGCCGCGTTCGAGCAAACGATCTTATTCGTGTGTGCGATATCCGAATGTATTTTCTTGCGTTTAAATCCGATGCAGACACCGATGGGGGGAGAACGGAGACGTTGCAAACTCACACTACGATTCGAAACGGCAGGTTCGCGATATCGCGTATACGAACTTCGCAGCGTTTGTGTTTTGGCTGTGGGCAATTAGCATACGATTGACCCCCGGGGTACCGGGGTCGCCGCGCTTCGGGACCCTCAACCGCCGAAGGCCCCGAAAACTTTCGCGATTAAATTGAATAGTCGCGAATAAGCGATGCGAGCCAAAAACGAGAAAGACACTGATGATGATTATGATCGTATCGTATTATTTTTATTTATTTTCTTTCTTCTTTATCCCAATCTTCCATTAAGGGGCTCTCGCGAAATTGGAAAATTCATTCGAAAAAAAAAAAAAATTTCGACAGCGTAAGTAAAGCGTTTGCTAATGCATTTTTTCTTCGCGAAAAACGGAATTTTGAATACCTTGGGGATTGAAAGTTTGCAAACGGAAGCGTCGGGAAAAATGTGGTGCGCACCTTCGTTTAGTCCTCATTAAAATATCAATGAGGCGACCCGTATGGGGTAAGTCGTAAAATGTAATTCCCATATTTCGCGACTGGTACCCCTAATCTACTTGCCAGTTATTTCCTGGTCTCCTGCACCCCGTCGCAACAACAAGTGTCGAGGCTTTCGAGGGTGCGGGCTTTTCCCCGATGGAAATTTGCTCGTAGGGGTAGGCGTTATTCTTCCCCCTTGCCACCCGTCGAATACTCAGATAGTACGGCCACCAGCAAGAGACCACCCCTAATCCCTGTGGCAATTTAAAATAAAATCGTGCCACCAGCAACCGGCTAAATTGCTACGGGCAAAGTAGCCATGAACTTGTTCGCGACTCGTACCGTTCTCTATCTTTTTCCCTCTGGGGAACGAATGAATACGGCCACCAGCAGAAATTGGCCGCACGTTGCGACGCTACGTGCTCGAACAATGGACAAAAACACCTTAGGTCAGTCTTTAAGAACCCGACGGCGATGATGATGACCCTTTCTGGTGTTTCCCCAAAACTTTCTCGGCGCACATTGTTTCCCCGCCTTTTTCCTTCTAT
Source organism: Buathra laborator (assembly GCA_934046635.1). NCBI lineage: Eukaryota > Metazoa > Arthropoda > Insecta > Hymenoptera > Ichneumonidae > Buathra > Buathra laborator. The sequence continues at coordinate 14,037,548 of OW203898.1, read as the reverse complement.
TTCACACAAATTGTCGTTTTCCCCCCTCGGAGGGAGCAATGAGATCTGCTGGTGGCCGTCTTGTTGCCGGTGACCGTGGGTTTTTCAACGGAACTTTCATTGCCTTTCGATGTTTTACTACGCACCGGAATCTCCGGATTCTACCGGTTAACTCGAAGACTTCAAATTCAATTGTATCTTTTTTAAATTCAATTAGCAATTAAATTTTTTTGTTTGCTTTTATTAAATATTAATTCTGAAAAATTGATAATTGGCACTTTCGTTTAATGAGTTTCCGATTGTTTACACGGTAAGCAAAAATCCGCGACTTGTTAATAAAATTTTTTAAAATTATTAATATCTTCAATAATTTTTTAATTATTTATAATGAATTTTATATTGATTTATTTATAATTCATCGTTGTTAAATAGACTATTTTCGCATATACGATATTTTAATAATTTGTTTCAATAATTCCTAAAAAAAAAAATCGAAATATGATGACTTTTTGGTTTACATTAATTTATTGCAATGTATTCAGACGCTATAATATGTAATCATGGTTTTTTTTACGTTTTTTTTTAAGAATTTCTTTACAAAATTTCATTTTTAATCGTCTAAAAAAGTATTTTATATTGAATTCATTTCCAAATGAAACGAGCGGAAGTGTCTGCCTTTATGTTTCTCGTATCCGTGAGCTCATGGTATTATAATCTCAGGAACGTGATCGTGCATTCTATCGTCTTTACAGGGAGAAGCATCGAGAGGCACACACGTGTGTCTCTGCCGAAAGTTGCACAGGACAAGCGCATTCCCGAAGGTTCGTGCTTCTTCCGTGTTTCATCGTCTTGAGGACATCGGTGACTTCTTCGTTCGGCTTACCATATGCTAGACACTCCGTTGTTCTCGCCTTTTAACCGTCCCTGGTACTATACCCATCAACTTTTATTTCTCGTAGCCGAGAATGGGCGCAAAATCCACATGTTTCGTTGTCCGCGATTCATCGAGTCTCCGGAGGGTTTCTCCACGAGGTGAGTTTTGGGGTCATTTTCGATGGGGGGATATATTAGTGGGATAGTCCCAAAGTTCCAGCAGCCCATCGGCCAAAAACCCTATGTCGAGTCCCCGCGTAGAGTGTCTCAACGATCGCGAGAAGTACGCGCGAAAAATGTTACCTTGGGAATTCGAAGCCTTTGGGATTATAACGACTGGTGGGACGACGGATGAATGGCACGGTGCGGGTATAGCATATGGTGACAAGCTTGAGCCTCGAAACACAGACCGGTAGCAGGTGAGTTTTGTCGAAGCCCCGACGATGGGAACGACGGAATACAACCACACGAACCTCTCGCAGCCAGTATACTACATGCTACCTGTTAGATCTCGTCAATGACCTGCGGCGTTTAACGCGCCAGAATTGTACCGAAGTGTTTCCCTGTTTTTCTGTTTGGACAATCGTGCCGCCCGAGGGTCGTCAATGCGTTATCGAATTTCTAACAAACTCCGCCACTCGAGGATCTGGGACTTCCCTAAACCCCCGACGACTTCGGGCCGTCAATTGTCATTAAATTCTAATGTAAATATACACTTTCGAATAATGAAGTCATTATTTTAAGGCAAAATGTTTGTTGCAAAAATAGAATTGTTCGGAATTTTTATTAAAAGCCAATTTAATGAGCGTAAAAATATTCGAAGGGGATTAGGTTTTCAACATATCGGAGTATTGGATTATTTTTAAATTCTTTGACCATTTTAATTCAAATACAGATACTATTTTTAATTTTCGACAAAAATATGACATTTTGGGTGCATTATAATAATATTAAAAATTGTATGAAAATATTTAATATTTTTGATAATAATCAATTATTTTCATGAATCGAAAATCGAAATTAATCGACAGACATAATGAAAAAAAAAAAAAAAAATTCCACGAGGATATATTATTTTCGGCTGGAAAGCTCTTCAATTCCAACGCGCAACTACCTACATAGGTAGTACACATCTTGCGAAATAAGATTCGCAATTTGTGTTTTCTTTTTTTCGTTTGCTGCTGGGTCGCTCGCCGGGTCGAAGGAATCGAGGACGTCCATCGATCTCCCGAGACGGCGTGAAGGCGGATGCACACATAACTATAGAACAGTCGCTCGTTGTAATACATACGAGGCAATACACCCGGTCGTGTCACCGAATTCTCTCGCGAGAAATGCGCATGCGAGGCATTTTGCGCGCCCAGCGGGTTGGAGAGATGGACCGATGAACGTGAACCGAAACCACCGGGGTCTCCCGCGCCCCCCTCCCCCTCCTCTGCCCCTCGAGTGCGCGAGTCTTGCTGCCAAAGGCGATAAATCCTGACACCCGCGGGTTCTCTTACCCCGGCGCCAACTGATCCTTACTTGCTGCTGAATTCAATATGCGCTTTTGCACTCACTCTCGCGCGCGCACGCCTGTGTTTGTCCTACGGCTGCACAGCAAGTTGTACGAACGTAACTCGCGCGCGACCGAGAGCTCGAGAGGTGAAAAAAATATTTATCGGCGGTCTGTCCAAACTGCAGGAATATCGTCGTAACACACGAGCATCGATACATAACGAGTGCGCAATAATGCAACTCTCGTTTTTATTTTTTTTCTCCGATCTTTTTGTCACATATTTTTAATTGTATTTATTATTATCATATAATTCGATATGATTAATATCGAATAATAATGTGATTTCAAAAAAATGATATCCTCCATGTATTTTGTGATATATTTTTTTTCTATTCGACGTAAATGACAATTTGTATCGAACTCTATCGCTGTAATACGACATAGCGAAAGGACCGTATCGTTTCGATATCGCGAATCCCCCAACGACACGATAAACTAAAACACGCCGAACAATACAATCGGCAATTAAGTGAAAAAGGTAAAGAGCCCGTCATTGAATCGTTGAATATACAGTTTTACCGTTATCATCGTCATTATTGTTGCATGAATATCGATTGTGCTCTTCCCTGCGGTTCGCGTTCCGAAGCTTAGAGTACTGCGCACGCCCGTTGAGTTTCCTTTACCGATCGGTAGCGATACCGAGAGGAGCTGTGCACGTTTAACGTTGCAACCGCCGTTCACCGTTGTTCCTTATGATCCTTGTTTGCCTCACTCTCTCTCGTACTCCTGCAAAGTTGGTAGCAAGCAAAATTGTACCGGTGAACCCGTCGATGCCGCGCCCCCGTGCACTACGAACCAACGCGTTTGCACCGGACGTTTGACCCCGCGAACTGCACCGCGATAGCCTCCGGGGCTCTCCTCTCTATAACGTATATCAACACTCAACCACATGCAAACTCCGCACATGCATAATAAACGTGTATTTTACTGCAATACTCTATACGAATACTGTAACAGAGAAATGCAAGAGGGACCCATGGAGATATTCATCTGTCGAGCGCCACTTCACTATATTACACTAATATATTGTGTTATTATTCGGGTCGCGAACTCGAGATCCACGGATTAGCGATCGCGACTTCCTCTTTGCTATACCTACGCGAGCTTGTTGCCCGGGACCGCTCGCCCTTTCGTCTCGAAGACGGCGCATTGCTGGTGCGATATATAATCTCCGAGAACTTCGCCGCTCGATCTTTTGTCTTGCGATTTTTTTCTTTTTTTCCTTTGCTTCTTTTGCTTCGATGTTTCCATGCACGTCTTTACTGGGATCGAGTAGCACGGGGTTCGGGGATTTTATTTGTTGAATTATTTTTTATTTTTTTTAAATATTTTTTTATTATATATTTAATTTTTTTATATTTTATATTTCATTTTTATTTTCTCAAAGTAAAAATTAACGAAAGATTTCTTAAATAACTAAATATCCAATGTCAGCGATGAAAAAAATATACTTAATTCGAGAATTTTTTATTTATTTAAAAATGTTAGGTTACATCGATTTATTAGATACTCAGAATTGCGAAATATTACACAAGTAATCGAAACTCGTTCGTTGTGAAATCATATATATATATTTTGTTCGTGAATCGTATTGAGGGAGGGGACGTTATTCGAGCTTTTACTTTTTCGTGGTGTACGATAAATACGTTATTGTCGCGAATCCGTGTTGGCATGATTATTATCGTCCTCTGCTTACGGATTACTTTTCACACTTGTGGGTTATATCTTTCGTGAGCTCGTTTTGCACACGAGGAACACATCGGATTTCGGTCGTGTAGCGGTACGGGCACGCGGGGCAACACAAATATTCGGCGAAACTCTTTATTCTTTATTTTCTGTTTTTTTCCTTTTCACGCTTTACGTATGCGTGTACAACCACTGTAGACCGTTGTAGTGAAGAAACGATCGTTGGGATATGTGTTGCACACACTGCCGAACAAACGGCGCCCACGCCTGGCGCCATCGTAAGAAAGAAAGTGCGAGAACCGGAGAAGTTCGGGGTCGAGGGCGAGAGATCCAGAGTCTCGAGTGTCTCTCGAAAAAACCGAACGTAGCCGCGGAATTCTTCGAACCCACTTCGATTTTTAATTTAATCTCATAAAACATCAACTCCGAACTTAATGAAAACTTCAGATGTAAAAACAAATAAACTCAAATTTCTACTTAACTGCGATGTTTTCGAAATTTTTTAATAAATTTCATTATATGTAAAAAAAAAGCAATGTATATTCTATTAAGTTTTTTTTTAATACGAGAAAACGAGGTTGAAACTCCAAATATCATACGGCAGACGTTATCACGTGCTGAGTTAAGGGTGCAGGAACGTTGGCTCGGTCTCGCCTGGTCGATCGAGGGGGTCTCACCTGCTGCGGAACTCGAAGAACTCGCGCGAGCGATCGCATTGCTATGCCGCTGTCGAGGGCGGGGGGCTTGCCGACGGTCACGGCTGGGGGCACTCGGATAAGACACGCGGGGGCTTAAAAATATAGCAGTCGGATATACGTGTACATATATATATGTATACATAAGCGCTTCGTGTGGCGAGCCGTCCGGAAAAAGGGTGCAAGCGGTGAGGAAGTGGCGGCCCGGACGAGTCGCAGGTGACGCCAAAGCCCAACACGATCGCGGACCTCTTACACCGTAATATATTTTATATTTTATATGCCTACCTATGTGGTTCACATTATATATGTGTATATGTTTGTCGAAACTTGAACCACGAGCCTTCGGCTCGCGTAAGTAGGAAGGAAGTGAGGTCACCGGACCTTAGCTCAGCTCTCGATGTCACGAGAGGTGCAGTGAGCAGCAGGTGCCACTACTCAGGCTGCCTCCGGCGGGGCAACATCGATATCGCTAATATGCGAGCGCGAAGCACGAACTACTCGGACCTGCTGGCTTTTTTGTTTTTTTTTTTTTGTGCCTCGAGGCACATTGCACCGACACTCTGCGGATAACCCACTCGCCGGAGAAACCTTAACGAAGCTTCCGTTTACATACTAATTTTTTTTTTTTTCGTTAATAAATAAACACGAGTTTTAATTTTTTAATTATTAACTTTGTGGATAATTCTGTGACACTTATTCGTTTATTTTTCATGCATAGAAGAAATTATATTTCTGTCGATTTTTTATCTTTAATCTTCCGTGCCGACGTATCCCGAAAATGAAAATCTAATATATCAATTCTGTAAATTGATAAAAAAGAAATACTGGAAATCAAAGGATTGATTGATCAAATGAAAAAGTTGTTGAGAGCTACGAAATTAATGAAAAAAGTATTTTCTTTGATATTGCCGTTCGTCCCCATGCGTTCCGCGATCTACGATGTTAACCGGTAAAGATTGAGATAAAACAAGAGATTAAAGGGATCCGATTGCGGTATAAAGAAGCGAGGAAAGCGTGTAACTCGTTCGCTACTTCATTCCTTCATTCCTTCGTTTAGCCGGTATATAGAGTGAGAGGAAAGGTGAGGCGCGCGGGCGCGTGTGCTCGTTCCGGTAGCCGTATAGTCGAGGCCTCATCGGAGAGTCGAGGCACGCGCGGACTCCGGCACGCACTCTTCTCGCGTGTAACATTCGAGCGGCAAAAGAGTCGAAGGCAAAAGGCAGAAGCGGCACCGAGAGAGCGCAAGGAGGGTATATATGTACGCATACACACCAACCGCGGCGCGAGTAAACCTCTCTTACTTGCGCCGCCTCTCCTCCACGGGTTAGTATAGCGCACCCGTGAGTGCAACTCTTCTGCCTCCTCTCTGCACGTGAGTAGAGCGCTCGCCGAGAGAGTTGAGTACACATACGGTGTGTGTACGTTCTACCACCTCCCGTAACCGCTTCTGCTGCCGTTGCCGCTGCTATGCCTGATGCACCCGACACACTGCACTCCATCGCCGCGCGCGGTGCACTTGCCGCCACCGAGTGCACACGCGCGCGCGAGCGCTCGCGAGAACGCGGCAGATTGTATCGTCAATGTCTTAACCGCGTTACGCCTCCTCTTCCTTTCCTACCTTATACTCTGCCTCTTTTCCTCGAGCCATACTAACGGATCTTACCGAGATTCAGGAAATATTTGCTTTAGATTCAAGCGAATTCGATGGAAATTAGGTTATGTACTTTATTCGGGAAAACAAAACATATATTTTCGAACTCCGAAGACCTCTCTATGTACGGTGATGAAGAAATTTGAATGAAAATGTTTAAATTTAATGTCTCAAATAGCCCCCGTGTCGTCGATTTTGAAAAAATAGTTGAAAAAAAATGTTCAAAAAATTCTCGAACGAAAATATCAGCGCTATGGAAATGCTATACGAATCGGTAATACTTCATTGAATGGTTTGAAAAATACATCGATTTTCTTAACAACAAATCGAAAATTGACTCATAAGCATTCCATATATTTTTCAAGTCGTTTATATAACAACTCAACTGCAGTCTCTTCATTTTGCTTCGATAATACAAACTTCACTATATGATACCGAAAAAAGAAACGGAATTCATTCACTCTTCGAGAAATCAAGATAGCGCCCCTTTATATAGTCGCTATAAAGTTGTTTCGCTAAAAAAAATCATATTAACAATAATAACGATAAAAATAAAGATGAACAAGACAAGCCAATGCCACAGAGTTTTACAACCTCCTTGATTTCGTTTGACGTCCCGCGGGTCCTCGCCTTTGAGAACAACACGCGAGAGAGAGAGAGAGAGAGCGAGAGAACTTCACAACAACGACGATAGCACATCTCGTAGCGCCTCGGACACGCAGCTAAAACGCTGTACGGATTATTATATTGCCGGTATGAGAATTCCAACCGAAACGAGCGAGTAATGAGAAGCATAAAGCCGACCTGAACGTGATGAGCGCGCGTCGAGGGCATCAGCCAACATGAAAAAAAAAAAAACATTGACGAAGAAGAAGAAGTCGAAGGTGGAGGAGGCGCCGATGTTGCTGCTGCTGCTGCTGCTGCCGCGCTGCTGCGGCAGCATCAGCATCTTCGAAATAGCTCCATCGCTTCGAGATATCTGAAGCTCGGAGCTCCTCTCTCGGTGAGCGCGGGTGCAGCCTTCACTCGTGGCACAGGGTCGTAACCCCGCAACGTAGGACCCCGCATTGAACCCTCCGACCGTGTAGCACATCGTATATAGTATAATACGATAGAATGAAGCACACCGGTGCATCACGATCCCAACGGTGCAATAGCTGATTCTCATCCACGGCTACCAGGTGATCGACCACGCCTCATTACTTTGCTTCGCTACTTCGTACAGACGTGAGGATCTTTCTCGCGCTCTTTCTCCTCCCGCCTTCCGTCTCGCTCTTGTATATACGATGTTACAGACTTTACCGAGGTTCTTATATAGCGGTTTCGTCGATAGGAACGATACGATAAAGGCAAACGTGTTAGCTTTCCTCTCGCTTCTATACGAGAACACCTTCGCCGTGCAACTGTTCTATCTTATTTTCTTCGGCTTCTGCTTCGCGCGAGGGGTTTCGTCGAGATCCGAAGGTCGCGGGGTCAGATACGGAAGTCTAAGAGTTCGCGCCTCCGGAGAGACGAGCAAAACGTGCGAAAAACTTCATCCCCGTGGGTAATTTCGTAGAAGGATTTTTTTTTTTAGTTTGAGGCTAAATTTGTCGGGGAAAGTGAGGCAACTTGGAATCATTTGAAATTACGAAAGTTGGTGGATGTAAAAAAAAAATATATATTTTTATTATTTTTTTTCGTTTCCGTTTCGACTTAAGCAATGCAGCCAATCGCTGGTTACTCCATTATTTCGATAAATTGTGTGTCACGAATTATTCTCTACCGGTGATGAAAAATTATCCAAGACTCAGAGAGAGTTGAAGAGTACTGCTACTTACCGGTGGAACGAACGAGAGACCATATTACGGTGGGATGGAAAAAAGAGTCGAGTCACTCGACACAATAAACGCACGCGCCATCGAGGGGTTTGCCTTCGAGGCTTGATTAAGGTTATTTAATTACCGTTGCCCCGTGACCACCTTCACCAGTCTTCCTGGCTACTTTCGAGAGCTTCAGCATCTCCTCCTCCATCGTCCATTCTCCGTCGTATGTTTTTTTTTTTTTTTTTTTTCATACTTAACTGCGTCTCGCCCTTTGATTCCTCGATCAATCGATCAATAGATTTCTTCCTTACCGTGTCAAATCTTGTAACGAGTGTCCCGCCACTTCTTCTAATCTATCTAATAGGTTTATTTAATAGAAAGATTTATCGGACCTAAACGCTTCGCGAGTTCGGTGACTCGACGAATTAAAAAATTTCTATCATTCTCGCTATTCGATAAATCGATTAAATTTCATTATTCAAAATTTGAGAAAAAAAAAAGACAATGAATAAGGCATTCAATAAATTTATCAACTTCGTTGAAATGCGCAAAAATAAAAAAAATACGAGGAAAAAAAAATGTGTTATATTTTGTCGGAAATATTTTCATTTTTGAGTTTCTTGATTGAGATTCGAGGTTTAAAAAATGTTTAATCCATCGGCTTAATCGATGGAAAGTCTTCTGCTCCGATGAAACATTACGGTAACAGCTGATTGTTGCGTCAACTTTAGCTCTCGAGCAGAATCCTCGAAGCTCGTGACCTACCCCACCCCGGAATTGCCGAAACAACCGCATCGTTCGTTGGTTATTTCCGTCGAGCGATAGACCAGAGAAAGAGAGAGAAACCGAAAGAAAGAAAAAGAGCCAAGAGAGTTGGTGAACGCGCGAGCGTAACCGCCCATCAAAATTGCAGAGAGGCCACAGCAATTACGGAGGCGTGCTGCTTCGACTCTCGACGCCGTTGTCGAATCCCTCGAAAAACCCCTCAGTTACGCTTGCGCTCGTGTTTCTTTTTTCTTATTATTTTTTTTTCCATTCTTCTTCTTCGAGACATTCTTTCGTTCGATTTTTCGCCTCTGTTTCAACCTCTTTTTACACTATCTTTACGCTTTTTTTCCCCTCGAGATTCACAACGTAATGAAATTCTTGCGACACATCGAGAGAGACGACGCGGTTCAGTAGTCTCCTCAATCACGACGAGAGTTTCACGATGATCTTGTTTTTCGAACATTCCACCAGAGATCCGTACAGTCCGACGATGAAATAAATTAACCGTAGAATTTGAAATACAAAAGCTTTTACAGTTATCCCGACTTTGGTCGCGAGAAAACGAGGCTAAAACTTTCAGTCGTCGAATCAAATTCGAGTTCGAAGTAAAGAAAACAAAGTCCGATAAATATTATTAACGCCTTTTAACCTCAAAATTTAAATAAAACAACAAAATAAATCTGTCGTGTTTTCGATCTTTTTATTTATTTATTTTTTTTCGTAAATAAATCTTCGAACCGATTGAACTCGTGCTCCGCGCGGGTGCAAGACGATCGTCAAGGAAAAATCGTTAGACGAGAAGCGCCCAACGAGATGCTTACGTCAGTCCGATATCGTGACCGGCTCCACCCTGAATCTCGCCAAGTCCGACTCTACGTCGAATCCACCGTACACTCGGTTAGAGCTCCGCGATCCGCGTGGCCATTATTAGCCTATTATATCTTGCAAAACAGTGAACAGCGAAAGCCGAAGTGAGCTATTACGATGTTCGCTATCGGTGCGAGAGGAGGTCGGGGGTTGGCTAGGAATCGGTTGCTCGCGGTATTAAGCTTCGTTGCCGCTCGAAGCATCTAAAATCAAGCTGTACTATACGTATTACGTGCTGTAGATGGATGTATATATACAGTAAGTATTACCAGTAGTGCAGAAGAGTCGTCGTGGGTCGATGCGCCCACGAAGATCCATCCATATGCTTGAACGAGAGACGACTTCGACTCGTTTTAAATTCAGAAGGGCGTATTGTTTGTCTCGAGCGATTCGATCTCCGGTCCTTTTGATTTCAAGAAGAGATTCAAACCCATTTGTATTATAACATACTGAAGAAGTATAATAAAGTACGGTAAAAGTACGAGAAGATCGAAGATCGAAGAAGCGGAGAGGTGTCGGGTGAAAAATAAAAATCATCGTAACGATCCGCTGGCTGTTGGTAATCGACTTGAACTTGCACCTTGCTTTCCCCCCACTCGTTGGGAGAACAAGCAACTCTTTCGCTACTTCTATATGTACTTCTATTCTCTTTATCCTGAATATATTTAAACGCCTCGTAGACATTGATGCACATCGTTGCATCAATGCTGATAGTTTGCGAAGAACTCAGCGATAAATAATCACAAATGAGTTTAGACATTTTTTTTAAATCGGAGGTATTATTCGACACGATTTCGAACTGTGTAACAGTTTCTCGATGATTATTAAAAACAGTAGTAATGAACGTTCGTTGGCACCGATTGCAGCAATGCGATGAAAACTTTGATAGGATTTGCTTTCGTTTCAGCCAATAATAATAAAAGATACTTTCCTGAGAAATTATCTTTCGTAATTTTGACTTTTTTGGTTTTTTGTCGTTTTTAATTAAAAAAAATTGAATGAGGAAGCAATACGATTTTTTTTTTTTTTCGTAATTATCTAAATTTGTATCAATAGCCATTTACGTGAAGTTCCGCCCACAAGATTTTTCATTCATCGCGGCCTACGTTACGAAATAGGCGTTGTGTCGTTTATTTGCACTGTGTACGCGAAGTGTTCGCAGCATCCTGTACCACCCACCGGTCCCGAGGGATATCCTTGTCATACTCTTAGCAATAATACCGCGTCGAGAGTGGTGCGTCACCTGACGCGTCGTGCACCATGCGCGCACGGACCCTCTCTCGTGGGATGTGCATGATGCACCGACACCGGAAGAGGAAGCTGTCGCGCGACACAGAAGCGCCTCGCTAACCACGGGAAGATCGTTGGACCGACCTTCTCATCTCTCGTTCCATCGTTGCCGAACACGTGTTCGTCACCGGCTTACCACATACGAAACCCTTACCACGTGCGTTCAATATGAACTTCGCTGGTTGTAATATAGATCCATACCTCTCGTAATATAGTAAATATACATATAGGGGCGTGAATTTCGGCTCAAGTTCAGCGTGGAATTTCCTGGGTGTTCGAGCGGTTCCTGCACTGTCGAAATTGTTTCCTATATCTGTGTTGGAAGCTTTTATGCATGAATCGTGTTGTAAGTTTCCAACAAATACATTTTTTGAAACACCCATTCAAAATTTTTTTTTTTTTATTCAATTTTTTTTTTAAATTTAATGCTTTAAGTTTGGTCCTCGAATCATTCATCTTCACCTTGAATTTCGGTGTTATCTCTTGATAATCGATCATTTACTCAATTTTCTTTTTAAAAGACTTCGCTTAAAAAAAAACAAATGGTACACAGCGAGTCGCCGAGTTTCGGAGATATAATGAATGGATGTGTGTTTATCGAGTTCGTACATTAAGGGTCTGCGCCAAGGTCTTCGAGAAATATTAGGAAAGCGAAGTTGTCCGCTAGGAGAAGAGAGCGACAGGTTTGACGATCACGTACTACGACGAGCGAACACATATGGTGAGCTCGCGGAGCGGATGAGGGGTCAGAGTACTTCCTACGCGAACGCCCGGACGGCTTGATCCCCCGTCTATAAGTTGCGGGCTTCACGCATACACGCGTTAACTTGGCCAATTTTCGAAGTTATAACTCTATATATGTGAATATATGGTACATAATGTACGCTAAGTGTACGAACTCGGGTCGTGGCACCACCTGTTGAATCGTCGATTCTATTGAAGGGAAAATATGATTGACTACTAAGTGTCCTATTAACACATTGAAAAAAAAGCAAAAGTACCAAAATTCATGTTTCTTACATTTTTTTTTTTTTGTTTTCGTGATTTTTTCAATCGCATGAATACTTGTAAAGTGATAATATAGGATATATTTCCTGAATTAACTAATAATTTCCTCGTCGAAGCAAATTTTTTCTCGTTCCCCGTCTTCTTTCACGATGTTTTTTTTTTTTTTTTTGTTACTCACACATATTTAACTTTTTTTTCCGCCTTCCGCTGCGATCGAGGCAGTCGCTTCGGGTATAGCGAAAGAAGGATTTTTTCTTTTTTTCTCGAGAGTCTCTCGTGTGTAAAACGAGACGTTCGATACGTGCACACATCCGACAGAGGCACCTGCCGTGCTGTCTCGGGGCTCCCCGAGACCGGGCGGTCTCGGCCACTCGTGTTGCCTAACATCCGCTCGGCCTCTCCCGACACAGCACGGATTTACTCGGCATAATACTCTTTCTCTCACCCACACATATTTGTCGATTTTTTTTATGTTATCCAGACAAATACTTAGTACAATGATACGTACGTCTTTAATTCAACGACAGAGAAAAGGACGTATCGTCTATATTAATTCATAGCTCATGCGCCCTTATGAATCCGAGCCGTCAATATCGATTTTTAAGAATCAAAAGGGCGCACCACCGATCGATATATGCGTAAAATTCATGTCGGATACGCCTATCTGCTTCTCGGCGGTCGATGTACGCGTATTCTGTACCACAAGCGCCACACGAGAGGATACCGAGTCTCGCAATAATAAGAATATATACGCATATAATGAGCCTAAAATTCCTCGCGTGCTGCGCGATTCCGAGCGGGCATTATGTATCCACGACGATGCCTATAATACTAAAGGAGGTGGAACTCGCAAAAAAAAAAAAAAACGAAAAAAGCTAAAAGAAAAAACACGTATAGTCCTGGTCTCTCGAGTAGTGGCCGAGAGTTTCTGAGGTCGAATTTACATACTGCAGGAACGCGAGTCCCCGACGCCTCCTTTCACCGACAATTTAATTTTTTATTTCTCTCAAAATTTTTGTTGATTTTTCTTTTTTTTTTTTTACTTACTTCGCTTGTATTTTATTTACTTTTTTTTTAATGAAAATTTTTGCAGCGAAGATTTCATACAATGTACGATCGGATATTTTCTGTAATACGAGCTTATGAGTCGCGGCGGAGACGTCGGAGTCGTCGTCGTTGTCGTCTCGTCTGAGTGGAGCCCCGAGGTGGCAGAAGGAAAGAAGAAGAGAAAAAAAAAAAAATAATGCTCGGCGAGAGGAGCCTTCGATAATCGTGGAGAGCGCGCGCGAGAGATTTCTCGTCGAGGGGGAGAGACAGAGAGATGCTTTTTACCGCGCCTCCACGGCCCATTAGCCGCGTGGGTCGAGTTAATTTCATGATTGCGTACGTACGGAACGCGCATATACCGCGTACGGATCGAGCGTTACTTTTTACCTCTTTTCACTTCGTATCTTCGTTGTTTCTGCATTTTTTTTTTCCTTTTCGTACTTTTTTTTTTTTTTTCGTCTTTTATTCTCGATATACCACTATCCGTAACCACGACAACTCCGCGGATCAACGGCTTGGAAATTATTCCCGACACGAATGTATCGGCACGCGGTTCCGAAATAGCCTTTCTTCATTGACGAATGGGCTACAACTTCATTGACCCGAGGAATCGAATAAATTTGCATAACGAATAATTTCACGCTGCTAACAAGTGTTTGCAATCCACCGGACTCGCGACTAAGCGCCTTGCAAACGTGTAAAAATAAATGTATTTGTACCTCTGTCATCGTTCGCGAATATTCGACTTAAAAATGCATATTCTTTGGCTTCGTATAGTGAAATAAATACGACACGATCTGAGCAAAAACTTTCACGAAATCCCATTATTGTTTAACAAATACTGCATCGATCACGAGCTCCGAAAGTTCGAAGCTTCGGGTGTAAACTGGAGCACAGGACAAGTCGGAACAACGCTGTAAAAAGATCGGAGATTTCACGCGACGAGTATCGCACTTCAAGAAATTAGAGTCTATACTTCCATATAGTGCTCCGAGTTTTCAGAGTCCTTTAAATTTGTCGTCGGTATTCGCTGTGTGAGACGGCAGGTTTTCTTACCGCGTAGTGTCGACATGCCCCGTGTTTCAAGTAGCCCCGGTCTCCTATGATAGATTCCCATTTGTCGTCGCGTCCCACATTCAACTATTTAATAACAGTGACATGTAAATATTATGAGTTTAAAATTAAATTTTAAATCAAATTTGGACTTTAAATTGCTGGAATAAATTGGTTTGATGGTAATCCGTAGAAATTAGACTACGGAGAAGAGATCGTAGAAAATATGAATGTTCCGAGGCCACTTCGATATGTTTCTCGGCGTCAAAGTTACGCGAAAGGTTCAAGCGTTGATCTTGAAAACTAATCAAGCGTAATAAATAACTCGTCGAACATCGCGCAGAGGCATAGCTCGTTACGTCTGTATCAACCTGTCGTCATTCTCGTCTCTGCTCGTCTAAAGGATTTTTTTTTTAATTTTTTATTTATTTTTTTCGGCTTTCGTATCTTGTGGCATTACAAACTGTGTTCGTGGTCCAAGCATATAATCGATCCTTACACACTCCTTCCGACTCGTGCCAACTTAACGAGCGTTATTCAATAACATTCAGAGTTAATGACCACATCGTAAAGAACATTAATGAATCACGAATCGCGAAGAGGCGGACCCCGCCTCGTTCGGAAACTCAAGTTTCACCCCCCACCCCCTCCTCTCGAATTCATCGGTAATTTTTTTTTTTTTTTTTTTTTTTTCGAGAGTCCACACCCGCGCAAAAGTTCATTCGGCTAATTAAAATATAATGAGAGGCGTAATTATCGATGATCGTAAAGCATCTTTCCTGTCGAACGAGAAGACGGCGTACGAAGACGCTGATGTACAGGTTACCTGTATCTATATATAATACACTACGTGGCATGTACGTTTCCTATCTTGGAGCGACTGCCGAACACGTAGGACGCAAAGTTTTCGTGCCTTCGGGGCCTTTCTACGCCGGACTTAATGATCCTCACACAAACGCAATTAAGTCTGCACTCGGGATGGCATTGTATATTACGGTGTACAGCGCATTATGTATGTCGGTATATACACGCGGGGATGTGCTTGAGGAGATTAACGAACGTCATACGTCAATGACGACGGAACCTGTCGATCGTTATGCATAGGTATATTTCAAGATCGATGGTACCGACGCTCCCAGGGACATCTAAATAATAATCTATTGATGAGAAGTGAAACGCGCAATGGCACTGTACTCTTTCGTACCAATGGAGTATGCGATAAAAAAAAAAAAAAAATTGTACGAAAGCATTAAGATTATTAATGTCGATTTGAATACTTTATAAATATTGTTCTCGTGAAAGTCGAATGGTTTTTGTAGGATTCGTTTGTAGCTGTTGGCTATTTTTTTATTAGAATAAAGATTTTTATTAAATTCGAAAAAAAAAGGAGTGGAGGTCTGTTTTTTTTTCTTTGATGATTCATAAATTAAAAATATGCATTTCGATATCGTTGTGTATTTAATTTTTTTTTTTTTTTTTTTATAGGTTAGATAAACCTTGGTGTTGAGTGCGAATCTCCTAATCGAAGAATGGTCGTTCATCCGGAGGTTTAGTCTAAGTGATTTGAGACCAGCATAAGATTTCATTCGCCGAATGAGAGATGCGAAGGAAGGAGCCAACCAATGCGGTTCCAATGCGCGCAACATATATCCACGGAATAAAAAACCCCACCGGATTTTTTTTTTTTTTTTCACGATCGTTACGCGCTCGGCGAATATAAACCAGGATTACCACGAGACACTCGCGGCTCGTAACTCTTGATTCTCCAGCGGAGGCGAAGCCGCGCGCGCATATATCGGCGACGACCATGCACCATCGCGAGAAACCACCGGCCGGTGAAGTATTCGAACTTTTCTACCTTCTACCTTCTTATTCTTGTTTAACCTGCTTTTCGAACCAGTCGCCCCCTCCCCCCTCCTCCCCCTCTTAGCCAAATCGTCTTCTAACGATTGAACTCTGCCTGTGGCACGAAAAAATTGATTTAAATCTCTTCTTCACGATTTTCTGTATATCGCTTTCATACAATGAAAAACACTTCCGATCATCAAATTAGATTAATGATTTCCCATATTGACATCTGTACTGATATTTAACGAACCTTGAAGTCTCCATATTAACGGCGATACATGAAATTTGTAGAACAAACTGATGTTAATTTAATTCGATAAATAGGATTAAAAAATGTATGTAAAAAAAAAAAAAAATTGGTTCGATTGCGATAAAATAATTAAAAAAATTGCGAGAATTGTTTCGATTGCGATTTTTCTATAAAATTTGCAGTGAAACTTGGGATTAGTAAGACTCGGCATTGATCTCGAAATATATGAAATTTGATTGCAATTTCGTATTGATGACACTTGCGACACAGTCTATAAATCGTCAAAAGAAAAAAAAATTGGTATTAAATCTCTACATCTCTCTCGCTGCCTTTCTCAATGAAAAGGCTTTGAGGTGTCGAGTTAGATTGATGTTTCGCAATATCAGTAGGCCTCGAATGATATCCTCGAACAAATCCGTGGCGCCTGAAGCTTTAGCATTCACGGGCAGATTATAAATAAAATTTTCTACCTACAATCAAAGTTATACCAACATTACGATGTCGTTGTATTACTACTTAATATATTTAAGATACGCGCGCACTCTATAATATACACAGTGTATCTAACGAGCGGTCACTTATGCCGAAATTTATGATAATTCATGCGTCGGTTTCGTCGGTATGGAAAATTAACGGCAATTTACCGGGCGGACGGCGCGATGGGGCCACACGACTCGTCGGTGGAATGCGCGGGCGTTTCCGGTCCGGCGTATCATCCTCTCTCTTCGTCGTGTCTCTTTCTCTCTCTCTCTCTCACTCTCCACATCCACCGGAGAGAGATTCACCCGGCGAAACTCTCCAGCATCCCGATGTGACGACGAAGGATAAAGAGAGATAAATTCCCTACCGCGCGAGAGCGACTCTATTCTTGCCAGCGAATTATCGCCGTGATCGCTCGATCTCATCGTACTTCTTCTCCTTCATCCTCTTTTGCTCTTCTCACTTTCGAACTCTTATTCATCTTTCGACTGATGCCTCTCCGAGACTGTGAGAGTGATCCCCCCCTCGTGCCCAGCTATTTTCAGACAATTTATGCTTATAATAATTAGATACCTCGCGGGGCTCGTGCAGAACGCCCGGCCGCAGAGAGATCTCTGGCGTCATAATCGCACTCGCTCGCTCGCTCCTTCTCGCTTCTCTACGCCTCGCGAGAACATATTATAATACCCCTCTACCGCAAGACTTTTTTAAGACTAATATTGCCCTCTGAAATCATCAAGTTTCCTTGGCAATTTAATTATTACTTTTTAGTTTTTTTATCGTCTCGCGTATTCTGGAAAATACTAAATATTTTGTGCAATTTGGATATCAAAGTGTCACGTTAATATTATTTATTTATTTATTTGTTTTGAATAATATTTTTTATTTTACCGATTGCTCTTTATCCAAAAAAAAAAGTAAATATATATTTTACGAAGTTTTTTCGAATAATTTATATTTAATTAATTTGATTTAATAGCTTTATAGTATTTCGTTAAATTGAATTTAAAAAAAAAACATCGAATTTCACTATATTGAGGCCGATTTTACCAACTTGCTTTATCGGTGTACGAAACCGACATTCGTATTTGGATAGTGAGAAAAAAAAAAAGATCGTCCGAAACGAAGCAATATAATTTCGTTTTCTTCTCGTTCTCGAAACTTCCTCTCGCTCTGTTCGTGTTCGACGATGCTCCGCGGGTATGTCGCCCGTGGGTGGGATAATGGCGGGTGTAAATTAAAATTTCGACCGATACGCGCGAAAACAGGTGACTTACGACGTGGCGAATTAAGTAACACGAGACTGTTGGTCGTTTTCTGCGGCCGAGTGGCGGATTCTCCGCGAGGGACATGCAAACATTTTGATACACTCTTCCAAAGGCCTTTCGTTGCTTTATACAGTTTTTCGCTCGTTCCCCCCGTCGTCGCCTTTCGAAGTGCTACGGCGTTGATACACCACGCGCGCGCGCGGCTTTATTGGCAATTTGTCGTGAGTGATTTTCGACGGGTTTATCGCGCGAACGCCTTGGTAACTCAAGACCCCAAGGCCCCGAGTACGCCTCGATTCTCACTCCCATAGCCCTTACTTTTCTCGTCGAAATCCTTTTTTTTTTCTTACTCGCCACACAGGGTATTTCTCAATTAACGCTTGAAATATAAACGCCACGTGAAAGAATGTCCGCCCGCGGCTGAAAACAAGATCTTTCTTCGCGGTCAAAAAGAAATAAAAAAAGATAAATAAATGAAAATAAAAGTTGGAGAATAGATGGCGCCGAATCAAGGACGATAAGTGTAGGAAGCGTGAACGTCGTTGACAAACTTTCTTCGAATCCTAACCTCGAAATTAAACTTTTTTTTTTAATGTAAATTTGTAATTTTGTGTGAAGATTAAATCTATAATCGAACTTAATCTCAAAATTCGCAGCTAAATATAATAAACAGCAAAATATTATACCATTTTTTTCAGAAAAAAAAAAACCCTATGAAATTTTTTTTCCCTTCGATCTATAATTGGTATTCAAGACGTTAATGACAAGGAATGTAAAAAAAAACGCTTCCGGCGCGGGTTTTATAGTTTTTTTTTTTGCCGAATAGTAAATAAAGGAGTTAATTTCGTATCGCGAAACTCGTCTAATCCTTCGAGTAATACTTCGGGCTCGTGCCCGGAGAAGTGTGTCTGCCCGATGGCTCTTCTTTATGCACCACCCCCAGCACCCGGCACTTTACGCTCATTAGCGAAGCTGACATCATTATTTCATGCAATTTATGGACCGTTCTCTCGCGCTCTCGAGTCCCTTGGCTCGTTATTTTTTCTTCTCCCTCCCCCCTCCCCCTCTCCCTACTTTCTTTCTCCTCTCGTTTTACTTTCCTTGTCGCGTACACCGTCGCGCGTGACAGTTGTCCTCTTTCTTTTCCATACCGAGCGAAGATACGGTACAGAGGCGTCCGATGCCGCGAACCGCAGCCCCGCTTTACGCGTTTCTCGAATATCGACACGCGAGAGCCTTCGCGTGGAGAGAGAAGCCAAAGCGAAGAGAGGATGCCACTTATTGCCGGAAAATATAGCGCCTCCACGAAACGCCCCGACCGAGCGATTACTGTGTTATAAATTTCTTCGATGTTGCATATACCATGCGGCTCTTCTTCTCGCCCTCTTCACCTCCCTTCCCTCAACAGCTCCCCGCTCGACTCTCGAATATCTTCTCAATTTTCGCGTTTTTTCTTTTTCTCTCATTCTTTCATCTCTCCGTTCGCTTCCCTTTCGAACAATTTTTTTTTTTTTTTTCAAACATTTACGCGCTCCGAAACGTTCCGCGAAGTTTATGAAGCGGTAGCTGCGAAATCCTTCGTATTGTTGCTAAAACGAACTAATTTTATTAAATTCTCCCGCACCTTCGTTTTCTCGATTTCGATTAAAAAAAAAAAAAAAATCTCCTGACGAAACATTGAAAAATTTAAATAAATAAAGTTGTAAGCTTGATTAACAGCCAAGCAAAGTTCGCGCCTTGGAAAACTCGATGAATCGTTTGAGAGAGCAATAGATCGCGCGAAAGTTCGTTGAGTCTCTCGTAATCTCGCGAGTATTCACTTGCGCGCGAGAATCACGAAGATGTTTCTCGTCGATTCCACTTGCTTATTGCCCCGCGTCCGTGTATTCGATATAATGCAAATGTTATGAAAAAAAAAAAAAAGAAAAACGGAGTGTGTGCGGCAGACACAAGTTTATTCAACGTGACCCATTCCGTCGTGTTGCTCGGTCTTCGCTATATTTAGTTTGTATGCAAAGTATATTCTATATAGTATATAAATACAGCGTGTCGTGGGTTACAAGGTAGTCCAGCCGCGCGCGCGTGTGTGTATATATATCGAGTATTATTCTTATTATTTTTTTTCTCGAGATCTTCACTTCGTCTTTGCAGTTCGAATGCTACAAACACGAATACTCTCGCGGGCGCGAATAGCGGGGTTAGGGAGAGAACGGTGAAACGAGAGGGATAACGAGGACGCCGGGATCATCGGATCGATTCTTTATCGCGTTGCGATACAATCGGAAAGAAATGAGCCGTGATTTCGTGTCGCCCCGGAGAGCCCCGGTGCACACGCCCGGGGGACTCGCCTGTTCGCGTCAGGAACGAGAATCCTTCTCTCCCTGGGGGAGAGAAGGGGTGGGGGGGGGGGGGGGAGTCGAACGACGGCCCGGGAATCTCGGGACGCCCACGCGACTTGCACAGACACACAGGAGAAAAGTCTCGAGAGGAGAGCGCGCGATTACAGGTGCGGCCCGACAGCACGCCCCGACAACCTGTATCTTCGCTTCGTCTCATACTTATCCGAGAGAGTATATCTATGTACATGTATTTCAGAACTGACCGTGTCTGGGATACACGACTCGTTCTATAGATTCGTATGTAGAATAATTTTCAGGGGGCTCAGCATATTATTATTATTATGATTATTATTATTGATATTATCGTTATTATTATTGTTATTGTTGTTAATATTATTATTATTGTGATTATTATTAAAAAATATTGAAATGCAAGAATTCATCGAAGGAATTTACAAGTCAGTGGAACTCTGTTCCCGAGAAAAAAAACGTCGGTGTTGAGTGAGTGTACACAACACAAGTTCTGGACGCTGTTGCCGCGTTGCTTCTGGCGAGATATTGCGTTTAGTATGAGCGCAACCACATACGACGGTGCGGCTCCTCCCGACGGTGGCTGTAGCTGCGTGATTAAGTAACTACCAGTCGTAAACCCCCGGGTCGGTTGGATAATCCGTGTAAACGCAATAAATTGCCGGTTATTTAAGATAGCGCGCATTATTCGAATAGTTCTGGTGATGGCCCGGCATAAGTTACTGCCGGGCCACCTAGTCTGGGATTCCTTCATAAGCATTGGCCGAGCGCCGCTTCTACGGCGCAAGAACCTTCAAACTTCTTTTCACCTATCTTAGCGCGGAATCCTTTTGATCTGACGAAAAATACGGCTCGAAACTCGTATTTTATAAATAACACGTAACAATTAAAACATCGAATTTCAATGCCGATAAAAATAAAAAAATATATATATAGATATGTATTTATTGAAAAAATCCGCCTCAGCTACACAACAATTGATATCTCACTTATCGTAAAATAAAAATGAAAAATTCATTGCTACGAAGAAATTTAAAGTTTTTATTTCGTCGTTCCTCATAGGCGTTCCACGCTAAGGTCCGAGAAAGACGTGATAGTTTTCTAACGCGCGAAGCGACATCTCGCCTCGTAAATACTTCTTTCACGAACCCATCTAAAGAAAACGAATCCAATGTCGGGGGGTATAGACGCACAATCTTTGCCGCCTATAATTTACATGACAAGAGAAAAGAGAAAGGGTGGGGGCTTAAAAAAAGAAAATCTGTCGGTAACCCGCTTCTGACCCGCGTGTGTCTTATCGAGATCTCAGCGATTCTTCCATGTTTAAAGGAGTTAGTTTCTACGCGGCCAGTGACCCGTGGTGTGGCTTCTATCTGTCGATCGCCTTTCGCATCCCGTCTCACTCTCCATTCGAGACATTACGTTTATTTCGTCTCGTTTTATCCTTCGGTTTCCGTACGTAGTCGAACGAGAGAGGTGGAGGGGAGGGGGGGGGGGGAGGGGGGTAAAAAAAAATAAAGAAACTACACCTCCCAGAGTTCTCCACGGTGGCACCGGGGCACAGGTGCCTCCCCGTCCGATCGTATCGAACGACCACCGATC
Organism: Buathra laborator; assembly: GCA_934046635.1. Classification (NCBI taxonomy): domain Eukaryota; kingdom Metazoa; phylum Arthropoda; class Insecta; order Hymenoptera; family Ichneumonidae; genus Buathra; species Buathra laborator. Next base: position 14,015,448 of record OW203898.1, on the reverse strand, counting down.
ATTGTATCGAGAGAGCGAGAGAGCCCCACGGGCCTCTCGCGGGAACGACGACCGAACGAATTTCCATAAGCGTCGCGCACAACGAAGATAGCCGGTCGAATCGATGCACGGTGAAGTTGACTGGGATTTATTTCAAGCAATTTCTATTAGGAAGTCCATAAACTTCGAGGCTTACAGGCTGTTCGGAGTTCAAGCAAAACTCCGAAGCAATGATTTCGGATGTGGAATAATAACTACTCAATTCCACTTGAAACAGCAACGAGCAAATGGTCAACTTGACGTTTTTTTCAAAGTTTCGTCTCCCCAAATTTCGACTCTGCTCTGCAGCGTAAAGCATTCCGTAGATCGATCAGTTTCACCGTGTGGGTGAGGCTTCGGCGACGTTCAAGATTATGCATATGTAGAGTCGTCGGATGGAAAGAATCGGTTCCTCGCCCCTATCTCGTCGACCCCGGGGGCCTCCGGAGACCGGGAGCACGCGTTATTTATTACGTGACCGCGTAAATAATGGATGCCGAATGGTTGGAAAGGTCAAATTCAGCGTGAATCCGATCTCGACCCGCTCGACGAACGTTCGGTACCTTTCTTCCACCTTATTTTATTTATTTATATATTTTTTTTTCCTCCAATTCTTCTCATTCTCTTTGCTCCACGACGATTCGTTCGTTGATAAATCGAATTCTTCGATCCGAATGAACGATGATCCTGGATACTCGAATGGGATATTTTCAGGCATTACAGTCACGATAGGGTACTTGGACTAAACAGTTTGGTTATGTATGTAGATTTCATTTGAATACAGTCTCGAATGACTCGAGAAGAGGTCACTATTCTCCGTAGAGGGTCATTCATATTCGATTACTATCGTGTTTCGTACGGAGACGAAGAAGCGAGGAGAGTCGGATGCCACACGGATGAAGACAGTACACGGATGGGGAATGAAGAAGCATGAAAGCCAGAAAGAGTATAAAGGATACGAAACATGAAGAAGAAGCAACCTGTCCAATGCATCTTGCGAGAAGCTAAGAGGCGCTTCCGTCAGTATCTACGGATTCATTAGAGAACAATGGACATGACAAGGAATAGGAGAAAGGAGAGAAGAAACTCGGCGTAACAGAGCTTCTCCTTGTGTCGAGGAGAGCCTCTGCAGAAAATACATTCGACCGAAGTCACGGCGATGAAGAAGCAGCGAAAATAAATAAAATCATAAGACGCGCAGATGGGGAAAGGGGAGAAAAATGAGAGAGGTGAAGTGTGATACCGTACAACTAAGACATCCGTGTGGAAGATGCAGAAACTCGAGCTTCTTGAAGTTCTCAAATACAAGTAGAAATATATTATAAACGTCTAAAAACTCTTGCAAATGCAAGCAAATTGATGAGATTGAGAAAGTCTCGTGATGGATCTGCGCGCAATGTGGAATTAATAAAGTAGCAGGAGTCGTGTCACCGGACTTGTTTCTCTACGAGCCAAGAACGATCCTTCAACGAATGCCAAGTCCGACGATCGCGGAGAGAGAGACTGAAACGATCTTCAGACCCGGCGGTATCCTGAACCAGATTGCTTTAATTTGTTGCGCGACGGGCAAAAATGTTAATGCCCGTCGAGCGATCGTAATTCAGCTCGGCCGGCAGCTCTGAGGATTCCTTCGACTTCTTTCCTTTCCACGATCTTTCTCTTACCTTCGTCGCGATGTGTGCTCGAAAATCTCATATCCTTTTCTCCTCGTCCAACCCGTGTACCCGCGCTTCCATTCTCCTCTACTCACCTTTTTCCATCTCCTTCAACGATGTTTCTGAGCTCCAACCACCAGCAACTACCTGCTCTCACTCTCTTCCTTGTGGTTCGCCGCTCTCGCGCGAGCCACACGGTGGCTCTTATCTGCGGTTTTATGTTCGGCTTTGCGTTTTAGCCACGCCGATTCCCCTCGGCTTCGAGTGTCTTCTTCTTTCGCATCGGTACCAGCGGTTCCCGACAGGCAAAACAGAACGAGAAGACCGAGAAGTGTTGCGTTGGATCCGGCAAAAGTGTGCGCAGAAGCTGCTCACTCGGATCCAACGATGAGAGGAAGGCGACGACGCGTCCAATGGAACCGGAGCGCGACGGGATCTTAGTTTCTCCCTTCTCCTGTCGTCGTCGTCGTCGTCGTTGCCGACTTGTTCTTTCGTCGTCGAAACCCCTGGCATGACCAATACCAACCCCTCTCAACTTCTTCGCTTCTTTGCATTTCCTTTTTTTTTCGACTTCCCTCTCACTTGGTTTTAACTTTCGCGAAACGTCGGACAGGACGACAGGTTTATTCGCGTCCGGCTTGCCACCTCGTACCTTCGGATTTGCATGGTACGACGGTGAGAAAGGAATCAGGGAGGAGAAGAAGACCACGCGATCGTCGCGGAGACGCCAAGGAACACCTTCCACCTTGGTGTTTCACTCGCGTGGTCTCAGAGAGAAAAATGAATCATTTGAATCGGATCTCGCGTTGGGATAAATTTGCCGGTGAAATCGGAAATTACGACTTTTTGAAATTACGCTTTCGTGGAAAAAAATGCTTGTAGCGAAAAACGGATGAAATTTTTGGAAGAGATTTTCATGGGAAAAACACTTGTCGCACTTGTCTCTCACGAGCATCAAACAAATTTTCCTGCCAATGGGGCTTTTCACACGCTGCGCTATGACCGGGTCTGTGGGAACCGCTTGGTTTCCTCGCACCCATTGGCTTCAATGATGCGCGGGTAGGAAGCGTCCAGGGGACGAGCGACGCACCCCGAAAAATCGAGACCGGGAAACATCCCACTGTGTTGTGGCGCGAGGGCAATCGTGGAGGAAAAAAAAGAGGCTCTTTCCCTTCCGCAAACACAGGCATCGAAGGGAGCCGACAGGTTTCAGTAACATATTGGAGGACCCCTCAGACACTCTTTTCCCGCTGGGAATTTTGCCGAATGTCCTCTGATATCCGGAATTACGTTTTTAAATTTAGTTAATCATAACTAACCAACATCGGGAAAAAAGTCTGAATACAATTTATATATAGAATTTGCTTTACGTAATTAATATATAGATTTATAATTTATTGGCACCGTATATTTGATCAAAAGATCGAACGACATGTCAACGTGATTCAGCGAGTTTGGCACAAACAGCATCGGACACAAAAATCATAGGAGATTTTTTTTTGTTGAAACGAATGAACGAATTGGTTTTATATAACTCCGAAGAAAGAATGAATGAATTTTTTTTTAATTATAAAAAAAGTTGTTGACGTATCGTCTATTTGAGATCGAAAATCCTATTTGACTAATAAAAGCTTCCGGACACAAAAAAAAATGGAGATCTATGAACATCTCAATGTTTTTCATCGTGATTTGAGTTTTTTTTTTTTTTTTCTTATTCATCCATCGAGATGATGGGACTTACGATGTATCCCACAGTGCCCCGTTAAGAGGTCACTCCCGTTTTGCCCCGAGGATCGCTCGTCGTGTTTGTCTTAAATATTATTTTACGACTGCTGTGGGATACACGTATTTTCCTAAACCTTCTTCCCTCTTCGGTATACTTCCTCTCGCTTCTGTCTCAGCACGGCACTTCTGTCTGAACTTTGGCTCATTCATAAAGTCGGTCAAATATTGTGTCGAGACAATCGTTTTACAACCGCATGAACAATACTCCGGCATTTATCACGATATCCATCCCTTTTTTTTCTTCACGCTTTTCTCTCATTTATTTTTTTATTTGGTAGTTAAAAGAGTCGCGAGTCGGTCTTCTCCGGCTTGTTGCAATATTGGAGCCTATCGCGTTATGCGTATTTGTCTTACAGTAGTTTTATGCTGTTGACAGTAGACAGTGTACCCTTTTAGAGTGTCTCTGCGTCGTAACGCTGAGGCCTTTCAGAGAGGAGCAAAGTGATCCCCGGAGTACACAGTTCCACGCGACGAGAGACGGTCCTCCCCTTCTCTTCTAGCTTTTTGCATCAAGCAGCAGCAGCAGCAGCAGCAGCGAGTCCCGAGGACGACGGGATCGCATCTGTCACTGCGGAAACGGCTGCACCCGCGGCTTCCGTTCTATGGTGTCGGGTTACCACCCTCCCGGGGTTAATACACTCCTCGTACACTGCTTCTCTCTTTTTTTTTGTTGCCACCCTAAATAATATTCTACCACTACGATAACCACGAATAAAAAGTACGTCTCTTACGATAGAGACTCCCCCTCCCCTCTCTCTTCCCCCCGTTTTTTACTCTACAGCCGCAGCTCTGATTCAACCATTAACCATTCCAAGAGTCCTCGGGGCGCTCTCCACAACCCCTTCCGCAGTTAAACTTGCGTAACTCCGATGCGGAAGCAGGTGCATCGACCGACGTGGACGTGAATCTCTCAAGAATTATGGCGAATCGCGGCTGACCAAAAAAAAAAAAGGTCAATATTCTCCAAATTTTTTATACTATTGTTTAATAAAAACGAAAAAAAATGTATAGTACAAAAACAATTATTTGTTTAATTAAATGAGAAATTAATGAATATCATTCGTTTAAATACTTTTAACTTTCGATTTAGCGTCGTCTGCTAGCGGCACTCAATAAAATAAATCATCAAAAGTTATTTTATTTTTACATTTTTTTTTAAATTTTCATCATCATTGATAAATAGTTGCGTAATTCTGGTCAAATTTTATTGCATACAATTTATACGTCGCATTGCGATATAAGAGGCGAGCGGCAGTTGAAAATGGAGATACATCGAATAAAGGAGAACGACGGTAGTCCACAAACGACGATTATCGATTCTCGATATTCTTGCGCAACAAAGCCACAAGCGCCACCGGGGTCTCTGTGTTACATAGCAGTTAAAACGAATTATTGCGAATGAGAATCGAAGGGTTCCGCGGTCTCTCGGGCTGTACACAACAATAGAAGTCATAGTAGTCGTTGTCGAAGCTCTCGTCGTCAGAGAGCCGCCGCGGTTTTGCGTCAAGGCGAAGAGGTCATCCGGGGGTCTCGTAGTGGTTATATGGAGAACGCAGAAACGTAAAGGCACATGGCTAAAGTTTCGCTATCGCAGTCACTCGTACACTTTCCGCGCCGCTGGTGGTCTCTCGAGAGAGACTGTAACACAGCTCACGGCGAACCGATCATTTGTGAGACGCACGAAATCATCTCTCCCTATCTCTCTATTCTGCGGCCTTTCGCATTCGAGCTGACGACGTTCCCACTGGTCAGTTCTCAAAGTGTTGCGGAGATTATTGCTTTCTAATTCGACGGATGAACCATAAAAAAAGAGAAGTATAATACCGATCGGAAGAAGGAAAGGACCGTTTAGTCTGCGAGCAACGTATTAATTTTAAATAAAAAAAAATATACAAAAATTAAGTATATAGTTCGTGATCTGTGGTCTACAGGAACGCCAATTGGAATTTAGATCGTTTATCGTGGGTCCACGGACACTGGTTGAAATGATTATTGCCTCAATAAAAATACGAATCGAATGTATCCACGAAAGTATATTGTATTCGAATTTTCGAATTCAGTCGAAAATCACTCAAATTTTAAGTCAAGTTGCTTCAATACAATTCAATTTCGATTCATGCCTCATCGTGCGGAGTAAGCGAAACAGATATCTCAGTCACGAATATCGAAATGTTGGATAAAAGAAGAGCCGTCCGTCCGGTGTATTGGCTTTTGTCAGAAGCACATTTGGCTCCCCGAACATTTCTTATTAGAATAAACGCGTATTTGCGCGGTTTATTCGACATGTACGGTTGGGTTTTTGGTATATGAAATACCGCGCGAGGTGTATCGGTGAGATTGGAAGAAGAATTCAAGGATACCGTAAACCGTGTGTATATATACGTCGGGAACGTGGCCGTTGTTGTTGGGCTTTTGCTGCTGCTGCTGCCGTGGAGCGATTCTGTTGGAGATCAGAATGCATCAGTGCCGATAAGGACGGGCCGAACGTTGACAAAGGATCCTATCTGTAATCGGTCCGGAACGCAATGCATACCGCATACCAAAACGCCTGCATAAATGCATTCGCTTCTATATACAACGATGACGACGGAGACCCCGAGAAGGCGCACGAACGATTCTTCGATCTTTTCTCATGGCACCGAAGAATCTTGACGACAGAACGGGCGAACACAACGGAAATGTATAATAAAAACAAATTTCTTTCGAAGATTTTTTTTTTTCATCCACATTCGATTCTCATTTACCTGAATTATCTCTACGGAATAGAGAATTCATTGAAATTTATTTCTTTTGAACGTTAAAATAACCTGCGCAACGAGTTTAATTTGCTCACAGGCGACGACTACCAAGTGAAACTTCGGTTCAACTTTTATCATAAACTATCTGAAATCCCCTCGATGCAAAAAAATGACAAAAACAGCATTTTACGAGACATGCAGTGATGACGTGCATCATGTCGCATTACACGAAATTAAAAAAAATTCGTAGATTTTTCTTCTTTTTTTCCGTATGTCAAGGATCATCCCGGATAAAAAATAACGAACGATCGAATGGAATGAAGTGAAATTTCGCCACCAAGTGCGAAGCGAGTAACAGCTAACGCGCCTTCGGTTCGGCGACAATCAGGATGAATGGCGATTCGCTCGTGAGCCATTCTTCTTCGGTTGGTTTGGATGCATAAATGCGCTAAAGGACGTGGTAGTCTTGTACCATCGGTGAAGAACTCTTGTACGGCTGCAGGGACGATGAAATTATATATACATGTATATGTATACAGCAAGTATAGATATATGTATGTATGCAAAAGAGTAAAGAAGAAACGGGCGGGTGCTTCGTCCTTCCTCGTCCTCATTCCCTTGTAGACAGTTTATATCTATAGGAGGCGGCAGTTGCACACTTTCTGCCCGCGTATTATATACAGTAGAGGTGCGCGAGCGCGCGCGTCCGCGCGACCGAACGATACTTTTGTAAATATTTTCCGGCCGGATGATGAACGCCGAATTAAATGAGCATTAATTATCGGGCGGTCCACGCTCGTCGCGTGGGCGTGATTCATGCGCAAGGAAAGAGGGCCTCCGGCTTCTCTTCTACCTTCTGCGACTTATACATACGAATATTCGACCTCCATCTCCTTACTCACCCTCTTTTTCGGTATACGCGCAACGATCCACCCACCGGCAATCTTGTACTTATTTTCGATTTTTTTTTAAATCAAAGTAGTGATACACGACGGCGATAAACGTTAGTTAGGGGATAAGAAATCGTCGATATTAATTTTTGCATCCTGTAAACGAAGCGTTGAATCATTTAAAAAATACATTTTTAATCCAATCGATCTTTCCCGCCGAATTATAGTACCGCACGATATTTCAATCGTCCGAAATAATAATTTCCAATCGATAGTCTCTATAGAATATCGATCTCCAGCAAGCGTGTGTTATAGCGGTCACTGCGCTCGATAGCGGAAAGATCGATCGCCTCCACAACGAGAAAACTTCGTGTGTCTCTCAGAGGGGGGCTCAACTTATCCGGCTTGCACCAGCGTATCTCGAACACAAATGCGTTGCGACGGGTGGCGTCTCTTGCCTCTTGACGTTCGTCTTTTTATATCATTTTTATCAACCTCGATTTTTTTTTTTTTTTTTTTCATATTTCATCCCTCTCTCACTTTGTCTCCCTTCCTATCCTGTAGACATCGTATAGCAGTAGTAGCAGCAGTTGTTTTTTTTTTTTTATATTTTTCAACGAGCGCGGACTGCCCGGCGAGCGCTCCCCGCGGATTGTCCGGCTTGTCAGCATATACGAGAAGGAACGAAGTCCAGTGCAACGGGGCACCACACACCGCCTTGTATCCTTCGCTAACGCGAAGCTACGTGCACAGGCCACACGTGACTGCGGCCCATCCCAGGCTCTCCCGCCGCAGTGTATATACGAGCTCTCGGTTCGCTTGGCGATCGTTCGCCTAGCCAGCGGGGCACCTGAATGATTTGCGTCCTAATCGGCCAGCGAACTCTCCTTATGCATGGCGAACCTTCTAACGTCTCGCGTCTGCGACGACGAAGGTTCGGCGCCTTCGCGCCGCGATCGGTTAGATCGCGTGCACAGCCCGAGTTGTGCACGAGAAGCGGGAATGAGATAGAATGTCACGAGAAGCGAGACGACTGGGACGCTTGTATAGCTCGGAAAGTTAACACGGGACCGCCTTTCCTCTTGAGAAAGCTTTTACGCAAAGTACGCCTTCCGGAACTCTACTTGCACCTATGTCGACGGAACTCTTGTTCTTCCTCTTGGTTTGCGGCCGGCAAACCGCATCGACAAATTCTTGCGGTCAGGTTGGTCCTTGTTGTTTTATTGAAATATTCGATGCCGGAATATTTCATGGAGGTGCCTTTATGGCTCTTGTTATTCGAGAAGATATCGGAGATTTCCTTGATTTATGATTTTGATTATCGGAACAAAACGATCTCGTGGGTGATGAGTTTTTTGGGAAAACTTCTGGATTTTTGAAAAAAATTGTAGATATCTTTTTTGAAGAGAATTTTATAATCAACAAATAAAGTTATGCGGGTCTAAGTTGTCGGATGCAACGTTGAGCTATTAGAGTGCGAATAACAAGCAGCAGGTGATGCGAAACGTCGATCCAAGAAAATAGGTCGATTTACGGCGATTCCGTGATGCTATGTAAAAATATACTCATTACCTTTTCTGCGGTAAATTGTGTACCCTACAAAAAAGGTCTCTTGCATAAATATCATCCGAGACAGCGTTAACGAGTTAAACGTGCATAAACATCGTTAATAAAACAATAAATATTATTCAGCGTATCATCTTGATCTCTGCGGCAAATGAAAAAAAAAAAAAAAAAGGTTCCTTTCTATCCGTTACTTCTCGTCGCAGGCTCTCCGCTCGTTTTCGTCTCTGACAATGAGCTCTCGACGTGAACTAACCATCAGCGGGGGAATAACAACTCGCTGATCGTTGTCGCGGAGATCTTGCGCGCGTTGCGCAAGAGATGCCTCGCGGGGGTCCTCTCTCACAGCGCACCGGCGAAACTATACGCACGAGACGTAAAGGCTAACCGAAGAAACCAAGCCTGTTGGTTGCATCCGAATACGGATAGAGTGCAAACCCTCTCTCGGCTCCTGCCGACCGGCCGCGCCGTCAGGAAGGAATTGTGTCCTTTCCATTCCTTTCTTTATCTTTTCTCTCTACGATTCTCTCCCAAGCTTAGTTTTGTTCAACGGCGAAACAAGCCCGCGGTGCAACAACACCACCACCCACTCTGACGTAACTCGCTCTGTCGGCTGGCGTAGCAATGCTCATTTGCATCGAATATCGTCGCATTTCCCAGGCTGTGCGCGCGCGCATATGCGCTCTATCTGTGCTTCGCTCCGTTCTGAGTTCCTGGTGTTCCACCTACCAGGATCTCCAACATCCAGACCTTATACTATTCACCGGCTGTCCCCGCACTAGGTGATCGGTGCGTGACACGCTTATCTGGTGGAAAAGGTCGTGACGTTCTTGAGAACTGGAAGACGCTTTACCGGGAGCAAATGAGATGCCCAGAAACGCACGAGGAGTGCACCTGGTCTACGTATGCGGAACAATAATCCTCGATTCGCGGCTTAATTTCACTTTAAAAACCAATTCGTATGTTTAAAAAAATGTACTCTAAATAAAAAAAATATCATTAGATTTGAATTAAATACGAAAAAAAGTTAAATATTATTAATTTCATTTTTTTTTTTTTTTCATTTTATTTTCGTATTTAATTTATATCAAAGATCGAACTCTTAGAATAAAAATTTAGGCAATAATCAACTTGATGATCGTGTAACACACTTAAAATCTGTTGCAACCTCCGTACAATCTCCTCTTAACACTATATTACAGTACTTGAGTTTAAAAAAAAAACACTGGCGTGGGCCCGTTTCGTGATCTAAGAAAACAAAATGTAATTGCTTATGCAACACCTCATCGAACACCTGGCTACGAGCAACCGTTACGTCCTTGATGAAAATCATTATCGACAAATCGAAATCCACACGATTGCATAACGTTGATCTGGAGTTCGATTTAGATCGCGGGGCGTGACATTTTTTCGTCGATGGACGGTTTTTCGTACGAGTTTTTCTTCGATACAGGTGTCGATCGCGTAGAGAAAGGAATGAAACGTGAATTCGGTGAGTGGAGTACATACGGTACTAGCGGTCTTTTTTTTTTCGTAGAAATACCGATCAATGGAGAAAATGGTATCGACCTTGTAAACCCGATGTTATAGCTAAAGTTAAAATTGTCTGTACAATTTATGTAATATAATAATTCGATTTTTAAATTAAATACGCAATTTTCAGTAAAAGACAATGATATTAGCGACTAGAAATAACATTTATTTAAAATTAAAAGAAAAAAAATTGCTGTGGAACTTTACAGTCTCATGTTGGAGACGCGTTCATTTTTTTCGTCTATTAAATCGTTAATTTTTTTTCGCCGAAACAATTTATCATTTTTAGTTTTCCGGTTGGGATCGTAAAAATAAAATTATTTTAGATATTAAAACAGCGGATAATAAAATACCGAATAGATATATCAGTAGTTTCAGCAATTTGTCTCCGCTAATGCAACGCAAAATTTGACGAATTTCGTTAAATCAACCGAATGGCCCATAAAAATTCGTATTATTGCTATTATACTCTCGTCCTCGGTAATAAATGACGTACACTCATGCAAAGTAATGTTATTTCTGTTTTTTTTTTTTTTATTTTTATTTTCTCTTTCGCCCTCTACTTTTTCCTTTCTCGTCCGGAGGTTTATATCGAACGATAATCCAGTGGGTTATGGTCGCTCGAGTGTTCGAGACGACGACGTTGCCGCGATCCCTCCGAGCCTTCGTTCTCCGTTTATTTACGAGCAATTTTACGAGACGAGGTATATATATTTTCGTATGCGTGCTTCCAAGAGCGCGAGGCGCGCGCGTTCCATCTCGCGGAGAGAGCAAAGCGAGGTAAAAAAAAACAATTAAAAAAAGGTATGAAAACGAGAACGAGAACGTATATAATAGCCTATGTGTACTGTACATAAGAATAAACCGCGAGGGAAGGTCGGCTGTACAGGTGGCTTAGGTGGACCGATGTTTCTTGGCTCTCGCGCGTATGCACCACCGGATAAAGGAGAAGTTAGTGCGCGAGAACGTCGAAGGATCGCGTGCTAGTGAGCAAACTTGAACCGTCGTTGAGGTGCGCTCGTGCAACACATGTAGACATCAGATACCGTCGAGTGTGTCTCTTCACCAGCATCTTTCGCTCTTTCAACCCAAAGACATCGAATATCACCCGCGCTGTCTTATGCGCGAGTAAAAAACGCAATAATTCAGTGGATGGAAGAAGATCGAAGTTCGGATAAAAATTAAGCCACAGGACATCTCGAGAATGAAGTTGGATTTGTCTTAAAATTTTTACGAATTTTTTTTTTTTTTTTTTAATATTCGGTTTAAGGTTCACCGAAGATAAAATGTAAATTTTTCAATGCCTCATAACGCCGTCACGAAAATAAAACTTTCGTCAATTCCTTTAAGTGATACAGCGATTCGCATTACCCCCGTCCCTCATGGACCGGATGATTACACGCTCGTCGCCGTCGAGAACCCGCGCGTCCTTGAAGTTTTTCTCTTTTTCCTCGCGTATCTACAGACTCGCGACCCGTAGACAACTATTTTATTGAGTTCTTAGCAATTTTTATTGTGTCACACGTCGCGGGAATAAAGAGATAAACACGTGGAAGGACGAAGCGCCCGCGAAGAGAGAAAAGATTTTAAATACCCCCGGTTACAAATCCTGAACTCGTATAATAAAACGACGAGTCCATTGGTCCGCGAGAGATACGCAAGGCGCGCAGGGTCGTGCGCGCGCGAGAGGCCTCCATATCTCACGAAACAAGATCTTTTGCGAACGTTTGCTGCCACACGGAGGTACTTAAAGAGCGAAATGAAAAATCGGATTATTATCCCAACCCGGAGCCTTTCTCGTCGCCCGTGCAAAACGTTCCGGAGCACAAAGTCTCGAAACGTGCGGTGCGGGAGATACTCTCGTATACGAATGACTCCCGGGGTCGCTAAGAGACAATTTTTTTCGGTTGCCTTCTTTAAAAGTTCAACGAAACATATTGTACACGTGTTTTATTTTACTTTTTTAATTTACGTCGGGAGGAGATATAATAAGCGTTAATAAATCGCGTACCGATGACCCGCTGACCCGCTACGTAAGCCCGGTAAACGATCCTCATTTTTATCAAACCGCATCACTTGCGAATGTACTTCTCAAGGGAGAATTTCTTTTATCCCTTCAGTAGACCTCTACGTGAAAGTTTCTTTGTTGTTTCTGATGAGAGATTATAAATATTTGGGATTACTGACGGCGAACGATGGACATTTATTTTCAGATATTACATAGGTACACCTGTGTGATTTTATACGTAATGACAAATCTTATATATACTTTGGAAAGTTGTTTGTCTGTCTGTCTGACAACCTGCTATTGTTTAATAAACGCGATAGACGGAAAAACTTAAAAAAAAAAAATCATACCGTTTAATTAAAAAACGCTGTATTTATACGCAATCATCCGCATCGTTCTCTCCGCTTAAAAAAAGACACTGTAAAAAAAATCGCCCACATACGTATAAAGAGTTTAAAAAATGTTTTCGAAAGGCTTAGTGAAAGGGACGCATAGATGACCAATTTGTTACACAGTTTGGACTTAACCTATCGATGAATCTTTTCCGAGAGCTGTTTCGTTTCTATCATGTCTCAGCTACTGCATTACTAAACGTTCGTCCATTCGTCCACTAGTTAATACGGTCTTTCTCGACGGTATCGTTGCCGACGACGTATGTCGGTGCTCCTGGGCACTGTCCGAGGGTTCTACGCCTCCCACAAGCTCTGGAACACCCGCTGGGGCCGTATACGAAGAACTCGTAAGATCCATAAGGTTCATGTACTCTCCCCGCAAGGTATATAGTAAACACGTATGTATGTATAATATGTATATATATGTATGCACCATAACGCCGTCCTAACTTAGGAATTCGAAGCTCCAGGGGGGTTCAATGGCCCGTGTACTATATCTCTGGTCCACATAGCTACGGGTTTATCCATAAACATAATATTAAACGTGAAACGGGAACTCATGGCGAAGCATATTTCAAGGCAGACGTCACGGCAAGGCCGCGAGGTATATTTACGTACGCGTCGGAGCGCGATAAGCGCTCGTACTCATCGCTCAGATTCAGATGAAACGCGATGAAGGGGAGGAGGATAGAAAGGCAGAGACGAGATGAGGTGTCCGCGAGAGTGAACGGAAGATCTCAACGTCGTATGGTCACTCGACGCGGAAACCCTGTGGCGATTGGGAAAAGGGCGCGCAGGTGAATCCTCGATTATGTCGCTGCGTTTCACCTTCGATTAGTCAAAGAAGGAATAACGTTCTGATCGTTTGGAGCAACGATAAAGAATTCGAGCTCTCGCTCTATGGGGTTCCTATTTGTAACTCTCTGACGTTAGGGATCGAAGTTTGAGCAGAAAAAAAAAAAAATTAGCAATGCGTGTAATTTTTTTCTGAATTCCAATGAAAATTCCATAATTTTTTAGCTTTCATAATCGTTTGATATTTAATATAAATAAAATAATAAAATATACGGTGTTTATTATTTCACGATGATCGAAAAAAATTTAAAAAAAAAAAACAAAATAAAATAAAGTAAAAATTCATTATAAAAAAATTAAAAAAACTTAATTGCCAGCAACTGAATCCTTTCACTAGGCGTACGTGTGGTCTGTGGTCAAAATCGTTTCACCTTCCTGTTCATAAAGATTCGTATCTTAGAATTGAACAAAAAAAATTATTACGCCACGCGTGGACGTCATCGTATTTCCAAGGGCCATGTAGGCCATTTCAGCAGGTGGATCTTATCTGCTCGTATCCCCGACACGATGTTATTAAGAGCTCCGTTTAACAAAATTTATGACATTGATCCTCGTGAGTGAAATGCGACACGAAAAAATGACGAAATTTCGTAACATATTCGATCGGAGATGATAAAAAAATAAATAAAAATAAAGATTGAACGAGCGACAACCTCAAGGATTTTTTCTCTTTCTCCTCACTCTACCGTTCGTTTTGATATAAAACTCTTGAGACCTCTTTACGATCGAAATGATCTCGCAGTGGGTGCACACAGAGAGCTCTTACGCGCTTATCTCTCCCCTTTCTCCTCGTCTCGTCGTTGTCGCTGGGGTTAATGTCAATCAGGAGATCGGGGCCAAACGAGCGACGCACATATCCAAGCGGCAATGAATCGTAATGGTTTCGTAGACAGCGGGGGGTCTTGCAATGGAGGAAAAGAGAAGAGAACAAGCGATGAGAAAAAGACGGGCCTCGCGGATAAGCGACAGCGATCCGTCATCAGGACGACGTAGAAGTGGACGCTTCAATCGCGAAGAAAGTTCGACGTAAAAAATTCAAAAAAAATTTAAAGAGTCACTCAATCGTTTAAAAAATCAAAGGTCAAATGGTCCACCAAACACTGAAAAAAATGATAAATTAGGACAATTTAAAAAAAAAAATTAGATGTGCCAACTAACTACTAATTCTGTCAACTAATTAATCGTTCATCCGAGTCATATTTTTTGAGTAAGCGCTTTTTTTTTTTCAAAGATTTGCCTCGTAAAAAATAAATCCACCAAGAGATTAGATAGCATTTATTTTTTTTTTTCACGATTTATCGCGAACCGTTAGACTGCCACGAGATTTCACCTCGGAATCTTCCATTTATCGTTTTTCTATGATTTTCGACCGGAATGACCCGAAGATAGATATACGAAGGGCGTTGGCTGTTCATATTCGCGTGACTAAAATCAGAATAGCATATTTTATATGCTTATGGAGGGATAACATACGCCTGTACGATTGCCAGTTGAGCTCAATATGTAAGAAGCATCGATTGCGATGCAGTTCACGATCGAGGCTTCGATATCATAGCTATGAAAACGAGGCTGCGCGCTGTGTTCACCAAAGGCATGCCTTGAATCGATTGAGCTCTGGGGTTTACTCTAATGGCTATCGCGTACCAGAGATACAGTTGGACCTAAGATGCACCTCGGATGCTGGATACCTTCTTATGGATCTCCGGCAACCGGAAAAGCTATGATTTCCGCGAGCTGCTTGAGTTATCGATAAATATATCTCGCTATCTAGTAGAAACGCAGTTGTTGGTTCAGACATTATTTTTTTTTTTTTTCATTTTTTTCATTTAAAGATTCCAAATACTGATTTTTCATTTAAAAGAAAAAAAGGAACGCAAATAAGCGAATACGAAAAAATATGACTTTGGTAACGGGTTTTTTAAAACGCCAATCACACGAGTATATGACTTTGATGTATGTAAGTTAAGTTCGTTGGACTCGAGCGGTGTATTGTGATTGGTTCTTGCGAATGTTTTCAGCAAAGGGGCACGTGAGTACAAGCGTGATGCATCGCTTGCGAGTTAGCCATGCAGCTCCATACTGAAGAGTTACGCCCGAGTCTATCCTTGGGTCGTGTACAGTCCTATGTAGTTCTTCTACTCTCGGGTATACCGGGGCCTCGCAATCAGCTGAAGTCCAACCTCGCTTGGGGCTTCGCGGAGGATCGTATTAACCGTAATGGTACGGAAATTCAAGGCGCCGCAATGTACCTAATATGCAATGTATACGCTTGAAATTGTCCGACGACTGGACGCCCGAGGCTTAGGCACCGACCGCGCCGATATTACTCCCGTTTTTCATCGCTTGGAAAACCTTCAACCCGCTCCGTTTTAATGCTTATCAAATCATTCGAAAGATACTTCTAATCTAAATTCGAACTAATTCGGTTGATTGATCTCGTTAAATTATTATCTTTTTTATTAAAAATTAAAAAAAAACAGTGAATTGTTTTGTTTTTTTGTTAAAAAAAATCATATTTTTATTATTATTTTATTTGTTATGTAAATAAATGTGTGAATTATCATTTTTTCGATTGAAAACACAAATAAGTACGAGAGAACTACGAGATTTATCAGCTGATAATAAATTATCTCATGGTATCTTAATCGTTTCTCCCGAAGGAAGAAATTTGATCGAAATTCTTAGTGCGCAATCACCGGGAAGCGTTGAGGGTTATGTGTCTCAGCGAAGCGAACGGGCCCACCGTGACGAGGTCGCTTCGATTCCAGTGCAATGTACAGCGTATAAAGACAAACACACACACACACAAACAGCTGGGGATAAGTTCAAGGCGCTAGAAGGCTCTTATCTGAAGTATGTAGGGTCGATATCTGGGCCTCGTAGAGGCCACGGTCGCGCGATGCTCTCCACCATCTTCAGCCTCTTCAAACATACAATCCATATACACACATTTCTTTCGAGTACGTGTAGCGTGACCCTTATCGAAGGTGCTCTCGGTGCCCGCGACCTTTCACCATTCTGGATCGCCTCGGGGGCGAGAGAGGTCTCTCCACATCGCGATTCGCATGGAAAAACCCCCCTCTTTCGATTCCCTCAACGCCACAGTTAGCCTCGTGTCTCCGCATCGAGAAAGACGGAAGTATATCGTGAAACCCGAAGATCCCAACGGGTCAAACGAAGACGAAAAAAAAAAAAAAAAAAAAAACAAGAAGAATCCGAAAGACTCATGAACTCCTTAACTGTATAATAACTCGAAGAGATAATCGAGCGCGAAAGAGCGTATAAGAGAGTAGTGTATAATGCTCGCGTTGGTTGAACGATACGAGAGCATGTCAGATCAACGCGCGCACCCGCGCGCGCGAGAACGATCGTAGCTGAGAGGGCAAAGTAAGAGCAAAAGCTCTCTCTTTCTCTCGCTCTCTCTCGACAGGATCAGCGCGATGCTTTCAACAATAAATAAGACTTCAATGCGCGGAGTGGAAGAACAGCGGGCGAGAGATGCACCAGCGATCCGGCACCGCAACACGAGACATCCTGGGTGGTAATAGGCTAATGCTATGTGGGTGCTGGTAACGATACCCCGTTACCGTAATGCTTCCTCGCCTGTAGCCCTTCTTCTTCGCCTCTGAGCTGCTTTTATTTTTTTTCTCGGCGTTTTTTTTTCTTCGCGATGTTTTTCTCGTCCAACTTATCTCTTTTTATCGTCTTAAAAATGTAGAACGAGAGTTCTAAATTTTTTCGTACATCGGTCTCAATGCACATAGAGAATTGAAGATTTTGTTTAGATTGATTTTATAGTACTCTTCGGAGAACATTTTTAAAGCACTTGAAATTTAGATTGTTCAACGATACAACGATGAGAAACAATCGAAAGAAATATTTGTTCGATCCTATTTTTAACTCCCGACTGTAATCTTTCGAAAATAATAATAATAATGATGATAAATTAAAAAGAATTTTTAAAAATGTAGTACAACAAAAAAATGGTACTAATAAGAAAGAGTGAAATAGAAAATTATTATTCGCAAAGAAAAATAATAATAAAATAATATAATAAATAAAATAATTTTCAGATTTTTCATTCGGCAGTCTTATAATTTTTGTAAAATTATTTATTCATATTAGAAGCTTTTTTTTTATTCTCAAAAGTCGTTGAACACATGCGGTAGTAACGGCGCGTTTGTTGATGTCATCGAACTATCGCAATACACGTAATTATAGACACCACGGCGAGA
This sequence comes from Buathra laborator, assembly GCA_934046635.1. NCBI lineage: Eukaryota > Metazoa > Arthropoda > Insecta > Hymenoptera > Ichneumonidae > Buathra > Buathra laborator. The sequence goes on along the minus strand of OW203898.1, from coordinate 13,997,776 downwards.
AACTCGGAAGATATCTTCCGAGGTGGTCTCTCGGTCGCGTCGATGAAATCGAGGCTACTTGTACGCCGTCAGGAATGAATATAAACGTATATATACAATATAGTATCTATCTATATACATGTATCCTACGACATATACAGTAACGTGTATGGGAGGCCCAAGTAGCCTACAAAACCGTGACGTTTTGCATAATACGAGTCGACGGCGCTCACCATTCTATCTATCCTCTATCTTACACACCGTATACCCGCGCTCTATATAGGACATCTCGTTCAATAGAAATACGAGTACTTGAGTATGGAGATGCCATGGCGACACAGGGACGCTCTTTTACTCTCCACAGACGCCGCTTCACCAGACGAGACGAGACGTACCGAGAGCAACCGATCTATACGATCTGTACGATCTATTACCAACCTCTCGTTTTCTATGTACATTCTTCCACGTCGTTTTTATATCTTTTTTGTATTCTCTCATTTCTTTCGAATCTTTTTTTTATTTTTTTATTTTTCCGATCGACGAAACGAGAAATTGTAGTGAACCTGATCCGTTGAGCAACTGGTCGATCGTTAAGATCTTCCCGGTGCAGCACGTACCAATATATACTGCGACGTGTTTCTAGTGCGGTAGTTGCGCGGATAAAACAACTATCGAAAGAGGAAAATAAGCGGCATTGGCACCGATCAATAAAATACAAATCGATAAGATTGCGTGTACGCAGTGTTTTATGAAAGTAACAAGCAAAGGAGGGGAATATATTATGAACATCGCTCGTGCATAACGTGTTCAGAGATAAATTGTACATCGAGTGAGGAATAAAAAAAAGTGTGTCGTCTTGTTACACTGCGTCGGGTGTAGGTGGAGTCAACGCGCAAGTAAATTTGCCGAGACACTTGTGAAGTTTGCGTGAACGGAGATTGCATAGGCTCCACCGAGTGTGTAAGGCTATTAGACGAGTTTTGCGACTTTGATGAGAAGGACTCAACCGTGAAAAAGGGGCTAAGCGTGAAATTCTTTCTTTCAGTACCTTAACGCTCAGCGTAATGCGCGAAACTTCCGATTGTGCAATGAAAAAGATCGAATTATGCGCGGTTTTTTCTCTTAATATAAAGTTTATGCCTGCGAGGCGCCTCGCGCCCTTGCAACCCATAGTACTTGTTTCTTGCGCGGGTGGCGAGAATATTTGCCTCGAAGTGTGCAAAAGATGTTCTCTTTAAACCGATTTATCATAATCAAGACTTCCGATAACCGGAAATGGTGATGATTGGCGGGGTACTCGGGTTGGAATAGATAGAAAGGCAGACAGACAAACGGAAAGACAAACAGACGGACAAAACATATATAAGATTTTACGAAAACTGCATGATGTACGAAGATTTCCAAGATTTTACAGATTTTTCGAGAGTTTTTTTGTATTTTCCAGACAGTCAAAAGTTAGTCGGATGGTCTGCGTAAAGTTGATGCGCAGATAGTCGCGCATGAAATCCTACGAATGAGTTGCGCGCGAATTGGATTATCTTCCGTAAGCGCGAGAGACCTGCGCACACGGAACGACGTTGGACCGTCCCTTGTAGGGAATATCTGAGTCGTAAGGCAAGTTGCGCGCCTTCTTTTCTCTCGTATCCATAACTTCCGCGTTACTGCACGATAAACCGGAAGAAGAAGCCTACAGCGAATAAATACAGAGAAGAAAGACGGAGGGGAAGGAACAAACAATTTTTTTTTCAAGTCGCATTATTCTCTCATATGGTGATGTAAACGGCCACACCACTTACTTATGAAATTTATTTCCGTTGTACACGTTGAGCGGCTGAAGCTGAAGCTAAGAGATCCTATAGAGAAGTCTGTTTTCCTTGTTGATGCGAACGCGAGCAACAGCAGAAATTTTCAACCCATCAGGCAAGAGAAAAAAAAAATTTGTTGTTCTCCGATATCTCGTCAATTCGCGATTTAGTTCTACCGCTGTAAATCAATTTTTCATTAATTTTTGTATAATTACAAAAATTTGTTTCAACTTGAAAAATCATTTATAATTAATAATTTCATCAGATCGAATTCAGGCGCAAAATCGACGTGAAACGTATTGGAATCGCAAAATTAAGATAAAATTTAAAAGGCGAGCTATAGATTTGCGCCGCAAGTAACTGAACGTACCGAGGCATTGAGAGTTCGAGAGTTCTGCGCGTATTTTTCAAAGTTGCTCTTCCACCTCGCGATCTCGCGGGTTGGGTAGCCCCGGGAAGACCTCGTTTCTCTAAATAATTGGACGTGCTGAATCGTGTGTGTGCCCTCCCCCCCTCCCTCCCAGTTAAAGCATTGTTTCGATTTGCCAGGTATATATATATAGATATAGATATGTGTGTGAGTATATATGGGGCACATAAAAGCCCAACAGGCCGGCTGGACCACGTTCGGGCCCTTAAGGCTTCGATATCTCCGCAACCGCCACAGGTACTGACCCCTCGCTTTCGATCGAATTCGCGATTTCATACATCTCTAATCTTTCGTAAAGTGAATTCTACCGATAGGTACATGAAAAATTATCACTTTTTTCCATATCGAAAATAATAATAATAAATTCATTTTTATTTTTTTTTAAATTTTATAATTGTATCTTGTGCCATATTAGGGTGAATTTGATATCGAACTGCATGAGGAAATCTTGTTGCGGACTGTATCCCTAACGATATGCGATTGTCGCCCCATTAGATGCACCTCTCTACCAGAGGCCTGTATGGGTATCTCGACTTCTTCTCGCTTCGAGTTTGCTGCACCGACGAAGAAGAGAAGCTTCGCTATAAAACGCTGTTTATCTCTGCGAAGAGGAGTACACACTGTGCCATGGCTCCTCTCGGAGCTGGTCCAGAGAACTGTGAGACTCGAGCACTGTGAGCACTCATATAACGAGACGGAACGTAACAGCGCGCGGCTGGTGCGGAACTTTTGCCGCTGCTGGTTTGCTGCCTGACTCTTCCTTTCGCGAACAATGGTCTCGCGCGGTTCTTTCTTATCCTTACTACACCGACGGTGTCTCCGCGATCATAACTGGATGCTACTCGCACGCGAAGAGAGGAGAGCACCGAGAGATCGGCGAAAAAACAAAAAGCCTATGGATAAATAAGGCCGTATGAGGTGGAAGAGTTAGGAAAATAAAAGCTTACGCACGGGGGCATTATGCTTTCTCGATCTTCGAGCTCCGATTTTTGCTCTTTTATCGCGGGGGACATATTTAAAAAAAAATTATTAAATTATTATTATTATTAAATTATTTTATTAATTATAATATCGTTGAAATTATTTCGTAAATATAAAATTTACGCCACAATTATTTGTTTTCGATAAATCGACGGAGAAAAATAAAAATGTATAATTCATACAAAAATCCAATTAAAATGTATTATTACCTATGCGATACGTAAATATTGAATTTTTACAAGCAAAAGAATCTTAAGGCAATTACACAACAAGGTAAGTAGAAAAAGTATATAACAGTCTTTTTTTTTTCACTGAATCTCTGAACGATCGATAAAATGTCGCGCGTGCGTCGTATTTATTTCTCGCAAGTTTTCTGTATCGCAGTATAACTGCATTGCACTGTGTCCGATGAAAAGGAGGAGAGGATTGGACTCGGTCGCGTTCGCGATGCCGCGTAAGCGTTGTAAAAAGAAGATGAGGACAGAAGGTGGCGAGAGAGCCCGCAGAGCCACAGAGAAGTACGTACAGAGAGCCGCGGAGCAACAACTTTCGCCCTTGGATCGCACGTACTCTCACTCCTCTCGTTGCTCTTATTTAAACAACATACCTAACTCGTTCGCTGGCTGGTTGCTGTGCGCTCTCCGGATCTCTTACGACTCCCCCGCCTCCCACCATTCGCTCGTTTGCGCACTTTGCAACGGCTCCATAGGCGTCCATATATATATGTATACATACATACGCAACTTCTTTCATCGTGCGCACAGGATCGAGGAAGACTACTCCGCGTCCGTGGCATTCCCCCGGCTACACTTTATCTCCTATGCATTTTACTCTTATAATAACGCTACTTGGAATAAAATCAGGGCCACACAGAGCCAACCATTTTACGACGTTAATGATGTCATGATCTCACTAATCCGAAACAATCTCTTTGTTTTTTGTAAATAATTTGCAAGGTCGTCTTTTTATTTAATTTTTTTTTATTTTTTATAAACTTGGCAAACTTGAAGGCAAAATGATTAATTATTATTAATTATTTATTTATTATTATTATTATTATTTTAACGTTTCGAACTCTAACCCTAACCTAACCCGATTATTATTATTATTATTATTTTTTTTTTACGGATTTTTTAAAACGTTTAAAGGTGAAAATAAGTAAGGAATAATTTAGAAAATAGTACGGTTATAAAGAAAAAATCATTCATTCGGGACAAGAAGGTTGAAGCCAAAGAGGAAAAAAATAGAATAAAGAAGTTATACTATTTCTGCTGGTACCAGCGCATAGTATTCAGCTCCGTTCCGCAGCAGGTTACCTTCGTCCTTGTCTTCTTCCTTCTGTATCCCTCACCTCTGCCTCCCCCTTGTGTGCGTCGCACACACACTGATCGTACGGCGATACCGGCGTAATTTAAAATCATCGGGGCACGAGACAAAACAGGCAGAAGCAGCAGCAGCAGAAGCACCAGTAACAGCAGCAGCCGAGGGAACAAGTGCTGCGTGCTTTCGGTCAACTCGCGCTCGCGCGCCACAGCACGGAATCTTGATTATACATTCCACGGATGACGTGGACGCTGAGAGCGCGCGTGCACTCGGCCGAGGAACCTCGCGAGAGATGTTCTTTTCTTTTACGTTCATTTTTTATTTTTTATTTAAGGGTTACACAGCGAGCCTTGTGGCCCTTGTCCCCCGATTCTTTCTCTTTCCGTTTCTCGGACTCTCTCCCCTAAGTTTCAGAGACAATCGATAACCGGCACTCGGAGGGGAAATTCCCTCTAACAGAATTCTCTCGCACCGATCGTAGCTCATCGTGACACTCTTGAACGTTCGCACCTTCCGACCAAAATTCACGAGGCAAAGGATTAAAAAAAATATATGAAGCGATACGCCTGCCCTCAGAAAAGAATAAATGTCTGTACGTGTGTAGGGGAACAGCGAAAAAAAAATTAAAAAAAAACAATTGAGTAGCCAAAGGGAAGGCAAAAAATTCGGAGGCTTTGATTTTTTTCATTTTTCGTTTCAATACGATGCTTCCTTTCGAGAAGAAGATATGCTTGCGATAAAATTGGGGGTTTAAGCGGCGAAGTTATTTCTTTTTATCGTTGGTTTTTCCTTTGGATACCTTGAGATACTTAATTTTCATTGAAATTCGATGAAGTTGTTTCTGAATTAACCACCATCTCGTCGTCGTCGAGTTCTTTTTTTCGGCAAATTATTAATCTTTATTTCATTTTTTTTTTCATTAGTTTATAGATCGCTATTAATTAAATTTTAACATGTTTCGCGTGACATCGGCAAATCGCGGCTGTCATAAACGACACAGCCGTGGAGCATCGTCGACGAAAAAGTTAAAGGACGGAATCTCACCCGCGGCGACAAACGGTTGCTTCAGGGGGATTAAATACGCGATGTCCTCGGTGAGGTAAGAGAGATACGCGGTCGATGTGGTGCACAGTGCACAGAGGAGAGACTCCTTCGGGTTCTTCGGTTCTCAACGATAAACGAGATTAGTATACGCGAGTTGGGGCCCTCGTGGACATTTCTCACGGCTCTAATTACCTGCCAGCATGTGGCCCTCGCCGGGATCGCGCGCGCGCGCACACACTCGTGTAATGTGTATTAGCATGTGCCGATTCCCAACCGATCGCCCTCGAGACTCACCGCGGCGAGCGGTGCAACTTCGCGACTACGGGCGACGTAAGGAAGAAAAATAAAAATAAAAAAACGCAAGAAAAAAATCACGAGTCACGAGTACGTGCAAACGTGTTGAAAGAGCAACAAAAAATACAGATAAATAAATAAATATATATAAATAAATAAATAAACGCGCCGCGGGAACCACTATGTTCAGAATTTACACTTCCTCCTTGCGACTCTTGGCGACTCTGCGTTTTATTCAAATTCCGTGTCGATGCGGTGGATAAAATTATACTGGCTGAACGGCATTTTATCGATTTATAGCTTCTGCTTCTCCGCGGAAGAAGCTTTGTTTTCGTGGGAAAAACTAATAGATTTTATCGAATTTTTAATGAAAATCTTCGTGCGCAGCTGACCTGCGCACGAAGATTTTTTGTGACTGCCGAAAGCTAAACGAGACTCGAGAGGTTGAGAGTTTCGATAAATTGTACGCGCGATATAATGGAATAGTTAACACGGTTTTTATAATGTATTGAAAAATATTCTGCGGGTCAAAAGGGATGGGAAATTCATCGTAGATAATAATTCGTTTTTTTTTTTAAGTAGTCATTTTTATTTTGCGCAACCAGCGATATATCAATATTTTTTATATTTAGCTCAACAATTTTTATTATCGATCGATGTGTTTTCTTTAGCACGTGTCTCGTCGATATCTGACTGCGGTTCGAATTTTACCCAACTACCGACCACCCAATCGGCACATCTATCGTTTCATATGCGAATGAATACGGCTTCCCCGGGCATCGCCTGAGTAAAGATTTAGAAAAATTTGTCGTTAATCGCCTTATTTTAGCGTATGAAGCTTAACGCATTATGATTAATCGCATTGGATATTAAAAGACACCGGCGGTGTACCTCTCGATATTTTTCGTTTCTCGAGAAATATCAAGTAATTTCGGCGTATTTATTTTTTTTTTTAGTTATTGTTTAAAAAATATAATTTTTTCAATTTTTTTTTTTTATTAATAAAAATTATATTTTTTATGATGTTTACTTACTGTCCCTTTGGGCAGTTCTCTTGATGAAAGCATCTTTGATAAACAGTTGCAGTGGCCGAGGGGCCGTCGCTCTGTAGACATTTCAATACGTCCGCATCGCAATCACAATGGCGGACGACATGATAACCAGGATTTTTTAGACCGTATTTTGTTTCGTATGGTTTCATGATCTGATCACATTCACGTTCGCAGCAGTGGTAATTAACGTTATATCCACGTCCGTGAAGATTAGAATTCATTTCTCTGCAAATCTCCGTCACCCCTTGAAATGTGACCCATTGTCGTAATTAAATTGAAACGGTAAGTTTACTTATCGTGGAGATGAGATAATTTTTTTTAATGCGAATTTCATATGGAATACGATTTGTAATGAAATTTTTAAATCAATTGTGAACATTTCTAGTTTTTTTTTTATTTGTATTTACCTTCAACATCGTCATCTCTTGCGTTCACACAAATTGCGAAGGCAACAGCGATCAAAATTGCGACGTACGCGACCATCGTGCCGGATGAAAAAACTGTGTCTAACCGAATCTTACTGAAGTTAACGATTTAAATATTATTTTTTAAACCGCGAAAGAGTCGATCGTGCCGGCATCGAATTTTATTGCGTTTAACTTCCTTATTATTTATTGATAGTTTTCCCCATTCGTGTCTAAACAGTAAAAAAAAAAATTATCCTCAACTATGTTATTGCTTCCTCCTTAAATGTGTTTGAAAATCTTTCCTCATTCCCGATCAAATATTTTTTTACCCTGAAAATGGCAAGAAAAATCACACGAAAACCTACGCAGTCAATTCGCTCGTGAATATTGGGAAGACATTAGGAGTAAATAAAATAAATAAATAAAATAAAAAAAAATAAATAAAAGTTCCATCGAAGCAGATAGTAAAATTAGAATTAAATCGTGCATCATTTCACAGCGTCTATTTGCAGAGACGGAAAAGGCTATCGGGAACGATGCACCTGCGCCCGAGTTCCTCGATGGGATGTATACAGTTAACTACGAGAATATTACGGCTATCTCTCTCCGCTTTTTTCTCCAAATAGGAATTCAGCTTGTTACTTTTCTTCTTTATCTTTCTCGCGGTAAGCAGCCGAAACGATCGTAAGGAATGATTCCGCGAATGAGATAAAGGGGAGAGGGGCGTGTACAACGGATTGCCGATCGCTTCCCGAATCCGGCAGTGTTTCTTCGCTAGTTATTGTACGCCGCTCATGTAAGCCCCCGTGACTCTACGGGTGCTGTATTAGTCTCACGTTTGGCTCTTCGAGTTCTCGTAACGAAGAATCTCTCGTTGCGCGGGTGGCTTGACCTCCGGGTCCTACGATTTTCATGAAACGAAGTAAACCTAACGAGATATTGTAACTAATCGGAGGATAACGGCCGCGCAGTTTGCACTGTGTGACCGCGTCGTATCGTGCGCTTCTGCGAAGTATATATTCGACAACTAATGAGAATAAAAGAGAAAATAGAAATTATTGTAAGGAGAAAATATGAGAATAATGTATCTGCGATAATGTAGAATACCATTTGTATTCGACAAAAATCACTTTTCTTGTGAAAGTAGTAAGTAATAGTCAGTTATTGTCTCCAATTACGGTCGGTACGTTCACTGAACATATCATTTTTTTTTTTTACAATTCCCTACCGACGGAAATCCTGAAGCCCGTTATTCCAGAGGCTTTTGAAGTTTCGATTCGATTTACTTTTATATTTTCCGATTTAAATAGCTGTATAATTTATTGATTTTTAGTACACTGTGTAAAATATTGTAAATCTAATGTACTGCTACTGGAAGTTTCTATGCATAAATGCATCCGATTTAATGTGCACTAATGATGAAAAAATGATGTACTGTTATCGTGAAATTAAAGTGACTTATTTAAAGTTAACCATTTGTACGATAATTTATTTTATTTCGATTTATTCGCGCGATAAACAACAATAAATATGTAGCATCTGTTAAATGCAATAAGGCGTAAAAAAAAAAAAAAAGAAATCTTGTTGCAATCGCTCGGCAAAAGAAAATTGAACGATCCCAATCGATCATAATGAAGCCCACACGTGCAGAGTCAAAGGATAAATAATATAACGCTTTCAAGCGAAACGATGTCTTTATAAAACGCGTTTCTTGTACAGCAAAGCGCATTATCGGCTGAGAAAAAAATGTTTTTCATTCAGCTTAAGTCAGTGACTTTGGATTGAAGAAGAAGCAACGCGCATAACAGAGGTTAAATAACGTATGGGGGTTAATACGTGTTACATAGGACTAATTCGCTTTGCGATAACCGCCTTCGCGCTAATTAATCCTCGCTATTAGGCGCGACCTTATCTCTGCACTGCTCCGACTGCCCGCTCGGATCTTTCCATTGTGCAGCACCGAGAACTCGAAGGCGGTGCAACGACGGTGTCTATTATTATATAGTATGCCACACTATATTGTAGCAGAGTGTATTAACTGTTGAAAGGTACGCGGGCGATTTGTCCGGAATGTTTTGCACCGCGGATCAACAACATCATACGTATTTTTTAGTTACATTATTCTTTTTTTTTTGTTTGTTTCTTCTATCCTGAGCTTATATACTCCATTGCGAAGCTAAAAGCGGAGAATAGACGCGAGTTCTCGGGAGATTAATACGGCTCGTTGAGCTCGTTTCGCGGTGTCAACGGAGAGGGAGTAGAGAATGGAAAGAAGCAAAAGCGAGCGATAAAAAATCGGATAAAACGATAAATAAACGAATTAAGGGAACGGAAAATATGATTTTAGGAAATGCCTGACGCACTGCATGTTAACCGTTCTCAGAGACTAACTAATTCAACTTTGTTAAATTTGTAAAAAAAAAAAAATTGTAGTGTCCAAAAAGTTCGACGATGAAAAAGTGAATATTTCTGCATGGGCGATGAATCGAAAAAAAAAAATAAAAAAACTGTATAGATGTATATACGATTTGAGAGTGTAGCCGCCCGAAGCGGGGTCAGTTCAGAATCGCGAGAGGCGTGTCAACCTGCCAAATATTATGGAAATTTATTCGTGCGCGAGGCACTCGCGTAATGGATTCCCGCTCGGCGGGCCAGCCGACTATTGCGGGTTCTCTTAGCAGGTATAAGAAGCAAAATGTGAGTCAGTCAGGTTGGCATACACCTTCTTGGACCGCGGAGATAGAATGAGACAGATCGTTGGATCTTAAGATTTGGTCGGAAATGACCGAAGCTGAAAGCTACAAAAATTCAAGTAGTCGAAATAATTTTTCGATAAACAATTTATTATTATTAATTTTTTTTTTATTAAACAATAATTCAAGTTTATCGAAAACCTATGAGAGCGTATTGCCGTTTGCGCGCTTTGTATTTGTGATAAATTTGTAGCCGCACGCGAAGACAAAAAATTATGGTTTCTCGACTATTAGCGATATCCTAATCGCCTTCAGTCCAAAACCATTATCCTCTTCGCATTCCGGGAGAAAAAAAAAACATCGCGAAATACATGGAACAATCTCGTGTTAACCTAATTCGTTCGATCTATCGAGAACGAAATGAACGAAGCGTTAAATAGAATAAATTTTCTGCCTCCAACGAAGCTAAGGCCCGAGTAAAGGGGGTAAGAAAATTAATTCCAATGATTTTGTTTTTTTTATTTTTTGCTCGCGTATCCGTGACGCTCGAGAGATCACAGTGTTGGTTTGCCTCCTTCCTGACTTAACAATATTTCCTCTTTCGTATGCGCTCGACGAGTGGCTCCTTCATATCTTCGCGCGGCTCTTGTACATTTTCTCTTCAAGCGCGTATACATCAACGCACACTGACGCACACAGGGAAACACACATATATCAAGCATGACAGTGTCACGTCGCCGTGAGGCAAAAATCCTCATAAAACGAGACACGCTTCCCGGTGGAGATGGACTTGCTGGAGCGAGAAAGCGAAAAATAAAGGAGATAAGGGATAATAAAAGGAGAGAAAGACGAGAACGAGACAGGAGGGGGGGCCACAGCCCGTGAGAAGCGGCTAAGTGGATAAGGTGCTAAGTGTAGCCCGGGGTCGGGGGGGTTGGGAAGCCGTTTGTACAACGTTGGATTGTTGGAAGGGCCCATCGGGAGTGCCTGAAGCACTGAGGCCCAATTACCGGTGGTCCGTGGGCTCCTCTTTGCCAACTGGGCGCAAAACACCATCCCGAACGTACACGTCGATCTTTTTTCACTTCAAAGCCACGCGGGAAGAGAAAACCTCACGGATCCGCGGCTACTGCGGTGAGGATACGCCTTGAACCCGAAAATCAACTAAAACCCCGTTATTACGAACGCTTAAAATTGGGAGCTTCACGCTGCCGTATTTCGTCCTTAGATTTTTTTTTTCATACTTTTGGATTATTATTTTCGCGCCTACGACAAAATAAACTTTTCGTCTCCCTTTTGACTACAATTCGGGAATTACGTTACCCACACGCTTGATGCCATTCGTCATCAAGCTAAACGCGATTTAAGTACATGAAGGCGCGTAAGTGGATAATTGCGACAGCAATTGTGGCAGGTGCAACGTTGTCGAACGTTCGGGGAAACGCTTCAACGATACAATTTTCATTGGATTTTTTTTAACAATCGTTCGATAAGCTTTTAAGCACCAAATCATATTTTTTCCGGAACTCGCATTAAACAGCCGTATTATTCAAATAGTACGACGAGTAACTAATAAAAAAAATCGTGTGACACACCCGGAAGAAACTTCGATTCATGCATTTTTTCAAAAAATTTTTTTGCACGATTTTTTTTTTTTTTTATTGACATACAAAGCCAAAGTCGAAGTTGGATCGAAGTTTTGCAATCGAAATGAACGCATTTTTGATCGTGTCATTATAAATGTAAGAATATAAGTTCGCGCAACGATCATCTCAGACCTCGAATTGAGTATAAGAATAAGAAGAAGACAAATATATATCCGCGCGCGTTTACGCACCTGCCGACCCGTATGTCCGCTCACGTATAACGTTCGTCGCTCGCATAGAGAATAAGATAACGAGAACGAGATTACGACTATACTATGCTTATAGTAGATACATGTGTATATATATATATGTATAGTATATAACCCGGAGAAAGGAATATAACCGTAGGCGTCTCTCGCGTCGTTCGTTTCACTCCTTCGCCTCGTTTGCTCGTTCGCCGATGACCGAGAACTCGACGACGACGAACAGGTGACGGACCAGGGGCCCCGGACAACCTTTCGTTCCACATACCTATGCAGCCTCCTCCACCTCCCACCTCATTCAATCCTTTTTTTTCTACTTCTTTTTCAGTCGCTGTCTCTATCTCGCAGTGACGCACAACGCACATGTAAACGCGGATCGCTACAAGACTCGTTCGTGAGATTTAGAATTTATTTAATTTGCGCTCGAATGTCAGCAGGTGACAACTTCATTGATATTTACCATGAAATGTCAGTAAAATGGTGAAAAATAAAAAAAAAAGTGTTATCTGATCGAAAATCATAATCACACGTTTCTTTTTTTTTTTAAATGTATTTCTTGTCCGATCTATCTGCGATTTTTTCACGAGACGTATCTTCTCCTTCTTCTTCTTCCTCCGCTTCGTCGATCGTTTCGAGACCGCGAGAAACAGGCGGTGTTATACAGTGTATATCGATGCGCGTGTCCAATCGATAATCGTTCGGCTCGCGCACTCCGGAACGATCCAACTTCTCTCAACAACGAAATTGTTTGAAACTATACAACCGTCGGCGACCTGCTGACTAATATCAGCCATGAAGCTTCTTCGCGGATCGATTCGCGTTATCGAATTATCGTTACGCGCCGCGATATCTCTGCTAAGAAAGACGTTCGGCTTCCAGAGTGAATATTGTACAACGAATTCCGAGCAATCATCGCTCTTGTAACTCGTAAACAACTCTAACAAAAATATGAAAAATCAATACGATTTTTTAGTAAATTTTTTTGCACTGAACAAACATTTAGTTAAAAATAATTATTTCGTTTATATGTTCGAAAAAAATTAAGCTAAAGCTAAATGTCGTCGAATGGCCCGATCATGTTTTCTAAAAATGTCGTTATTTCAAATTGCGAAAATTCGACGAGAGCCAAATGTACGATTTGCCTTTCGCGAAGGTGTATCGTGTCGTACGCAGAGAGAAGAACGAGAACGAGGAGAAGAAGAGAATCCAAGAGGAGGAAAGTAAGGATACGAAGATCGAAGGTGGGAGAAGAAGAACTGGTAGAAGAAACGGGCCCCGCGGCCACGATGCGCCCGGTGTGGGTGAACACACCGGGGTCAACAGAGTTCAACACTGGACCACGGTTTCGCCTCCGGTCTCTCTCATCGTCGTCGTCGCCGTCGTCGTCGTCTCGGCTGCGTCGTTCTCTCTATATATACACGCCATAAGAAACCATCTACCTGCGCCTCTTTCGCGCTCTTCTCCTTCCTCGTTTTTTTTTTTTTTTCGCCTTTTCTATCCTCTTTCCTCTGCTTTACTTCTCGCATTTGGCTGCGTGAAAACGATCGCCCTGACCTCGTGTCGACGAGACGCCCGCAAACGAGATTCCAATCCATTCCAAATTTTTCGTATTCTCTATCCTTTCTACCAATTGTCTTCTTTATTGACTTTTTTTTATTAATCTTCCATTCATTTCATTAATGTTAAAAAAAAATTAATTAAAATTTTTTAAACATTAATCTCTAATAAAAAAAAAATTAGAAAAAAAACGAGCCGCGTATGAATTTTTTTTTATAGACGAAACCGTTTATCGATGTTTAATTTTTCTGATCTGATCTGATCTGATCTATCGATTTTTTTTTTCAACACTTTTTCGCTCATAGACGAATTTAAAAAAAATTTCAAATCAATTTTACCTTCAATCATCTTCGCAATATTAATATATTTTCGCGTAACATGTATTCACTATGTTTATTATTATGCGAGAAGAGTGAGGTTCGCGCGCGCGAATGATGCTAATGCGATTTCCGAGAAGAAGCGAAGCGTCGGGATGAATCCTAGCCGCGGGCGCGTCCACCTCTTCGTTCGTATCGTCGTTCTCGTCGTCGTCGGACTCTCTATTGCACCTGCGAAATGGATATACATATTTGTTGGCCGCGCTAGAGCCTCGGCGCCGAGCCGGTGAGTGCGTGCTTTCGTTCTCGTATTCCTGGAGGCGCACCCACGTACGCACAACCACAGCCACCAGAATCCTCATATGCGAGATCACCTACACACTAGTCGCTCGTGAATATAGCTTCTTTCCTACCAGATTTCGCCTTCTTTTCTCCGTGCCTTCGCGGTTTAAGCCGTTGCAAAGGTGGATCCAGACAAAATCCTTTCGTTCCTTCGCTATCATCCTTCTCTTATTTTCGTTACCTTTTTTTTCCCCCTCGTCGTTCTTTTCTCTTCGTACCTCTTCGCGGATCGCAGAGTTTAACAGAGAAATTCAAAGCAACCGAGAGCGCCAGACGAGATCGCGACGAGACGCCATCCCGATAGGAAACTCCGAGCCCACAGAAGTTCGCTCTTCGAAATTCGCAATTCACCTATATCGTACTACACACCGGAGCATACACGCTGCGCGGCTCATACCCGAGGCTATGCGAAACAGGTGAGGCACCTGCTCAGTCTCGGGCGTTCGCAACCTGTGCCCGCCGACCGATCGGAACGCAGGAGGAGAGCATGCGGCAGCAGCGAGAAAAGAGCCGGCGGGCCAGCTTGCTGTTTCTTCGGTATCGCGGGCGCGTCTTGAAGCAGGTGTATTTCGCGATGTAGCCCCGTCGCTGTATGCTAATTGGGCCAAGAGTTAGCGCTCTCTACGCTCTTTCTGCATCGTTCCTCGCGCGCTCTCTCAGGCCGCGATTTAACGAGCATCCGAACAGGAAGCCCACCCTATCCCCAAACCTTTTGGCTTCATCTCTTTCTTCCTCGCTACCGCCTACTTCGTTTCGCTGATGGCCAATTCTTTCCGACGAACTCTTTTTTTTGTGCCTTTTTTTCGTCTTCCGTTTGAGTTCTTTTTTTTGCACGGGACGCAGACGAGAATGAGGGAGAAAAGGGATTTACTCGAGGTATTTAGTAATTTTTATTTCTGCTTGTGAAGAACGAGTCCGTTTGTTCGGAGTCCGGAATTCATTTTTATTTAATTGTATAAAAAACTAACGATTTTTTTTTGCTTTTCTTTCGAATTTATTTAGAAATGTGATTTTTACAATATTGCAATTTTTTTTAAATTTCGAATTTGCGTTGATTCATGGGTAAAGTATTTTTCGCGAACGCAGACACGAGAACACGACGGCAAAATAATCCGCGAGTCGTTATATCATTATTACTCGTTCGCGTCTGCGCCTTGAGATTTTCTATCAACGAATCTTCCCATCTTGTTTGAAGTGTATTATAACAAACGCGGATGCTTCAAATCGGAGTCAAGGTTCTTTCACGAAGAGCGTAATAACGATCGTATAATCGAAAAATAAGCTATTCGAATGATTACATTCATCTCCATTGTCGAACAAATCAGCCAACGCAGCAAATTCTCGTCGCTATTTCATTCAATCGCGCTTTCTCTTCGCGCAGCTCACAAGTGGTACTCTGAATAAACACATACGCACACAGAGACACACACATTCTTACGTAAAATCGCAGTAGGCACAGGTGCGTATTCGCAAAAGGCCGCAGCGACTCTCGAGACAATCTACAACCGAACCCAATTCGTGTTCTCGAATCTCGTATATTTCTCGTGTTGTTTTTTTTGTTAAATCTCCGTCGAAAAAAAAAAAAAAAAAAAAAAAAAAACGGTTCGCCAAATCTGGCGACACCACTCTCGAGGAATTGGACAAATAACCTTATAGGGCATTATCCTCTGTACCTCGGTTCCATTATGCGCGCGGAACGTTCGAACCAACCAGGAAGATCTCCTCTCTTCGATGAAAAAAAAAAAAAAAAACTTACACACCGATCCACGAATGAAGTACACAGTACACATTTCTGTATAAGCGTCGGACGAGAGCGTATCGATCGATAAGAATCGATAACTTTGGAAAGTCGAGGTCGTTCGGTTCGGGTGGCTTCACGGTTCGTATTCACTGGCGCGCTTCGGTTGGGGTTATATCCCGAAGTGCGGGCGTGCTGTATCGAACGATAGGGAGATACTATCTTCGTTCGAGACTTCTTGATCGGGGCCCGAGGATAAAATGTATCCTGAGCGAGAAAAACGAAAAAAAAAAAAAAAAAAAAAAAAATGCGACAGAGGGACCGAAATAAGACGAGAGCACTCGGGGCAAAAGCAAGTAGCGGGAAATGTAAAAGAGAATAATAAAGTGCAGAAAAAAAGAATATACGAAACATATGCAACAGAAAAAGATGAATAAAGAGCAGCAAATGGTGGCGGCAAGAATGCGAGGTGAGCTTCCATCTGCCGTGGCTATTAATTAGTAGTTAATTATCGGCTCGTCAGTGGGCACAAGTGTCGATGGACTCCTGATCTTTCACCATTCTCTTTCGCCTCCTCTTCTTCATTTATAAGAAGCCACCGTTGCTGGAAATGTAATAGAACAAAATGGAAGATCTTTCCACCGGAGGCTTCGAATTCCTGAATCAATTATCTATGATTCAACCAGATAGTGGTATCCTCTGCGTATGCGCACGCGCATACGCACACATGTGTAATCTCCGATCTTTAATCCCTGGTTATTGATAAGTTGAAGCGTGATGAGCTATGCAATAGGCGTGGATCGTTGGATTCCTTGCGCTTGTGAAGATTTGAAGGATGTGAATCAGAATTCGTAGTAAGATAATTTCTTCGTGGGCTTTGATCGAGCAGAAGAAGAAGAAGAAGAAGAAGGAAGAACGAGGTTGAGACTTAGTCATGGAGCCCCGTGACTCGAAGCAACGCAACCAGGGAAAGAGAACATTCCCAAGATCGTTATTGGGTTGCATACCCGACTAAACGGTAGCGAAAGGAATCGAAGGAATTCGCGACGGCATCCCGTGTGCATAGTTCGACTATATCCAAGCATCTAACTCAACCCACCGATCACTGTATTTGCCGCGGCTGGTTGCGGCGAGGCTTGTGGCTCTCTTGATATACCTCCCACTTTGTAAAGTATCTACTGCCGTAGATGCCGGTTGAGTTGTGCGATTTCTCAACGTCTTTAACCCAACACCGAACGGATAATGGCACTTTGATCGAAAACAATCCGGAGAGAAGACCGGAGGCCACAAATGTCGATGGGCGGTACGACGAGTGGCAATCAATTTCATTGCAAATCGTCGATTGGACATGAACGATGCTTTTTTTTAATGTTTGTTTGAAGCTTTCCTTTTGTTTGATGATCGCCAATTAACGAAGCGACGTGACTCAACATCTGCTCGACATCGAATCCACGATAAAAGGGATTAAACTAATTCTCTAATTTTCAACAACTCCCGACTGCGATCACATATGCAATGTTAAAAAAAAAGAAAAAAATGTATATACTGGTACTGGAAATTGCAACGCATAAACTGGTATATTAAATTTAATGTACAATACTGATGAAAAATGAATGTACTTTTGCAGTGAAATTAAAGTAAAGCATCTGTAGGTTCTTTAATTTATTGTATATACACTTTTCATCGTTATTGTTCATTAAATCTAATGGACCAGTTTATGCGTAAGATTTTCGAGTATTAATATATGAAATTTCTAGGAATTTTTTAAATTTTGTGTTGTGGAAAAAAATTGAATTTATGGAGTGGAGAAATCTCAAAAATCGAGTGTCGAAATCTTCCGGCTACGATAAGCGAATAATCATTTGTAATATCACTTTTTTTTATTAATGCAATCTGTTTACTGTACTACTATTTAGTTGAAAAGTCTTTTTATTCTAGTAAAATTAAGGGAACTTCTTTTTAACATGACGAATTTTCAGATCTTGCGTTGAAGTTCATTTCTCAATCTTTCGTTATCGTATGGTCGATTAAAGCCACGGAACATTTTATCACTCTGCCGACACGGATGCACGGCGAAGTCATCATTCCTCTTCTCAGTCCTCGTTTTTTTTTTTTTTTTTTTTCCACTACTTGTCTCAAGAATCAAAAGTGAGTATAGCTATATCGCGTGAAATTCTCTGGTACATACGCGAGCATAGAATTTTCTTGTCGTTTGTTTAAACTACCATAGTCGTCGGTCCCGTCGTCGCCGTTATCTCGAACATTCATTCTCGTGCGGAGCGTGGAATCTCTCACCCTCTTGCGGACACGCGGTGCGTCTCGCGAACGAGAGAAACCACCGGCCAAAGAGATAGCGAATAACTGCCTCCGCGGACACTCGCGCGCGGACGCGCGCGAGAGAAGCCACGGAGCACCTTATTCCTCATTCCTTATTCAACCTCTCGTGCTCTTGCGAGAGCATTTATTTCAACCTCCGTACAGACGCGAGCGAGAAAGAGCAACGAGTGCGCGCACAACCCGTCGGAGTTTTTTTTTTCGAGATGCATAGCTCCGAAGGTAGTTTTAGCGCTAATCTACTCTCGAGCGCCGGCGAGGACGTCTCGTGTGTGTCTCACGACGAGAGTCCATCGAGTTTTTTTATTATATTCGCAAGGACGGGTGGAGACCCTCTTCTCGCTCACCACGCGAACTCTTTCGCGACAGAAATCCAGGGAACGCAACACGATTTACCGTCGCGACTTCGCACCCGACTGTAACATAGAGATACCGCCGAATCTTGAACACACCGAGGGAAAAACACGCACGCGATGAATGGAGCACGAGCCTCCGTGTCTTTTCCAGCGCTGAAGAGAGGCTACGATTTTTTTACGATTTTTCATTTTTCGAACCCCTCGATAGTTACACGTTGGATCTAAGAAACGGAACTTCACATTCCACGTGACTCACTTCTGCGAACAACGATCGGGTACTTTACGAAGTTGGAATAATTTTTCGCAGGCATTTTCTAAGTGGCAAAAACGACTCATCGTGACGTGATTTAGAGTTTAACGAGTAGGCTGGACCGAGGTATGACTCTGTGCGATCGATCGTCGTGTAAACACATCGAAACAGTTGAGGCAAAAAGCAAGAGGGACTTGTGGACTCGATTGGACGTTACGATACGACACGATGAGGGGGGTGAACCCGATCCAGAAACGGGCAATTATCTTGGCGAGTTGGAACGAGAGACGCCAAGGGAAAATATAGGCGAGGCGCCAAAGTCGTGAGCACCGTTGCTTATAAGTGATTCCGATAACCTCTCAATCGGTCCCCTCGTTCCACTCGCTATGTGGGCTCTCTTCGGCAACGTTTACGTCTCGCGGACATTTCTCTTCGTCTGTGAGAGCGCGGTAACCGCGTCGGGATCCGACCAACGGAAAACTCTCGAACTTGTAAAATTCTTCGGAGGCGGGAGAGCCACCTGAGGCTGGAAAAATTCTTTACCGATGAAAGAAGGGAATAGAGTTTACGTTTATAATACGATAGAACTTTGTGCACCGAGGGATTATTTTCACTCGTTGGAACAGTGTGCTCCGGAATAATTAACGGCGGGCCGGTCGACCTCGATCTCGTGTAAACGTGTCTCCCCCGCCGTGTTTTCAACTTCCTTGTTATTTTGCCACTCTTTCGTGAGGCTCGTGAGAGACAATGACGTCGCCGACACTCTTCTCTCGTCTCATCACGACTTAATATCGTGTGAAATAGAAATTTCGAGAACAACTTTGTCAATTAATTTTTTTTATCCGTATTTTCGATATACATTACCTTTTAATCGTTTAATATAACTCATCGCTAATCTCTTCTTAATTGATTTTTGCGATTAATATTTTTTTTTTTACAAGGGAATTAAGGTAATAAAAAATTAATTTTTTTTTTTTATACAATCTATAATTGACGAGCCGTCGAGTCCACTTGTCACATTTTCAATCCCATGAGGTATTGCTAATTCCTACCCAACAATGCCGACGCGGCGTGACGGTGTGGCGCGCGGCTCAGCTAAGATTTGTGGCTCTCTGATTGAAATAAACTGCTTACCGGCCCGCGGTGGCTCCGCGGCAGTTGTCCTTCTCTCGCCGAATATTTCTTCCCTTCTCATTCATACGCATACATAGAAATCCAACCTCGCGCTGCACAATCACGTTTGTTCAACGTCCCTTGCATCTTTTTTACATTCTAACAAAACGAAAGAAAAAAAAAAAAAAAAAACAGGATCTCTAACCACCCTATATTTGCGATGTACATAATCCCTAACAGAATTTTTCGAGTATAAACGTTGAAAAAACAAAGAATCAGATATTCGGGGACCGATGATCACTGACCAGAAAGAGGGGAACGAAAAAATTGGGAAAAAGTGAGAGAAGTCCCCGGGGTGTTGGTAAGCTGTCAACGCCTCAGTTCGAACGGTAGACCCAAAGGGACCACGAGATATTGTATACCAAAAGCTGGGAGAAAAAAAAAAGAAGGAATATACGTCCCTTCGATTATTTTTTTCCTGTTTTTTTATTTACTTTTTTTTATTTGTTATTCTTTGCCTCTTTATATCCTTTGGGACATTGCTGCACAGCAGCGAAAAAGATTCTCGCGAAAACTAACCAAAAAAAAAAAAACCAGAAGTAACGACGAAAAGAATGGTGAGGATATCGTTGTGGATCCTGCGAAGGTTCTTACGGAGCAGCCGGAGGGGGTTGTTGAGCGCGTGAAACTCCTATATCCCATCGCCATAAAGAATCGCCCGCAGCTCATAAAGTAGCGCTAGATTTTTATCTCGTATCTTCGCTCTTCGCGACGAGGGAAAGAGGAAGGGTAGAGAAGCGTGTATAACGTTCGCGACTCCGAAGAGAGGAGCCAAAACTGCGTGAATGCCGAACGACTCAACAACGAGGAACCTTCCAGTCACGCATATTTTAAGGCAGAGCAACAGTCTCGCGCGTATGCAGGCAGGCCGACAGTGTCAGGCATAAAGGTACGCGTGTGCTCTTTTACGCGAGTTTAAAAACAACGGAGACGCTCGGCAGGAGAATTGCAACGCTGAGGAACGAGGCTGATGCATATAGCTAAAGAATGCCTTTTTTTCGGCAAAAGACACTTCCCATTGACGCCGAATGTATCGTAGGCAGAGATCCGAAATAAAAGATTGTCGAATTCGATTATTGCAGATGGAATTTTTTAATTTTTAAAAAATGGATTTCTGATCATCTACGACAGTGTCGTGAAAAAAGAAATATGAAATATTGCATTCTACGGAAAAAAATCGAAAAATTTGCAAATACTGGAAAAATGTTCCAAACTCCGTATTTTCATGTACTTTGTCGCGCTAAATACGAATTCAAGAGCCGTTTGAATTCCGCATCAAATGTAGCATTAGTATCTAACAAAAGCAGTATTTTTCATTAAACGATACATCTCGGTGCACCAACTCTCGAGACTCACCGAGACTCTCAACTGCAAGATCTTCTCCCACTCGGTTATTCCTCGATATATTTGAGGCATAAACATGACTCTATATACCCGAGTGTATCCTGCCAATGTTCAGGTCATCGTAAAAATCGAGATCTTAGTGCTAAAAAAGTCAATAAGCTTCTGGCCCCGTTCACCGGGCCAGTGGAACGGCACGAAACTCGCCGTTCACTTACTCGGGGCCCTCGTTTCGTTTTCTTCCTCCTCGCGCAAGCTTTTTACCGGTGTAATGAATTTAGGGAACGTAAAACAAGAAAAGAAAACGAAAAAAAAAAAAAGAAAAATTCTCGTTGGTGCTCGCGCTCGCTTTAATGCGAGAATAAAGTAGTCTCGCGCGGGGTCGTTCGGGGTCGAGAAATGCGATGGGTTTGCACCGTTTGCATCTGCGTCACGGGCCCGCAGATGCAAAAGGAGAGACGTATCCGAGTTGCTTGCGCGGGTATTGCGTCGAAGACAATGCGTCCCCGTGTTGGCAGATCAGAAACCCCCAACGGGTCCATATGAACGGCCTTTTTACGCACGGAAATGGCCGAGGAGAACATTGTCTCGAAAAACCATAAGATAAAGCAACTCTCGATCTCTTTTTACGTTAAGAATCTTTCTCTTGCTCTTGTTGAACTCTCGGGCTCACCGTTGGGCCCTGTAAACCGTCTCTGCTACTTCGGTCGGCGAGTCAGAGTTTTGTCTCGGTACCGGGCAGAGACGAAGTGAGACAGAAGAATAGCGAGCATGAGACGAACACGCCTACCGCGCCGTTGCATCGTTGCACTCCGCGAAACGGACAACACACAGAGGCCGATCGGGTGTTGTTGCCAGTTGCCGCGGCAGCTTCTGTGCCCTCTATCGTACCGCCGCGGCTGCTCTCGTGTTTTCTCCCTGTTGGGATGCCAGTTACTCTCTGCTAATGCTTGTGGCCACCTTGTGGGAAAAACCCCCCCACCCACCCCTCTCGTGCCTCCCGTGTACCTTCTATTCTCTGTTGTACTTCAATTTAGCCGGCTTTGGCGCGAAACCCCGTTCGCCACCGCCCTCGTGATCACCGACCGCTGGTGGGTCGTGTAAAGTCGAACGGGGATTATCGTTAGGGGGATTGTAATAGGCAGTACGCGGGTGCTTCCGCGGTTATTTACGAAATGGCAAGAGGCTACAACAGGCTTCGGGATTCTGCATAGAGAATTAGAGTTTTATCATCATATATAAGATCGCCGGCGTTTTGTAATTATTTTTCACATAATCTTTTTTAGAGAAGTTTCTCAAAGATTAAAGCTTAAGAGCAGTCCGTTCGTTTTTATTTTTTTTTTGTATATAGAAAAAAACATCGAATCATCAATTCCATGCGATTGTTTTTTCGTAATATTGACGTAGGTCCATATGAAAAAATCCCAAAATCCGAATATAAAAAATGTTGGAAGAAATTTGATTTTAATCGATACATCTATAATTTTCGGAATTTGTTTGCTATTTGACAAAAATTTGATGTTTTTCTACAATTTTTCGGTTCATTTATCGGAACATATTATCCCGAAAAAAAAAAAAAAATCGTAACGCCTTACGGCAACTACATTTACGAAACGATTCTTATTTCTTCGATACTCGGACAGCTCCGAATAAAAAAGTGTATTGTCGAAAAATAAAACGTTGCATGCGCGAAGTCGACAGGAACACTCTTATTCTTCTTTCTCTTCTTTCGGCTTCCTCCACTCGAGGGGATTCCACGAATTAACATAAATCCCGTAACTTTATAATCTCTGTGAGGCTCTCGCGGCTCGCGCCAAGATACTATCGTTTCTGGCATGTCGGAGAGATAGAGAGAAAGAGAATAAGAAGCCCAAAGCCGAAAGAGAAGGGGGAATGGAAACGGCCGCGATCTTCACCGCGTATACAACAGGCAAACGAGCCAAGCGTGCGCGCTCACGGCAGGTGTTGGTATGCGAAATTATCACGTTAAGAGGCACGAAGAGCCGACATTTTTCATCGTTTACTACGTCCACCCGAGTTTATACCTCTTACCTCAGTCGAAGACGCACTACGGGCCGTACCGTCGTTTCGGGATAATTTCAATCAACTCTTCATCATCATCTCGAAGAAATATTAACCCTTTAGGGTGTTCCTGGAAAAAAAATAAAAGAAGCCATTCATTCTTCGTGTTCATCGAGACGCAGTTAAAAATTCATTTCGCAACATTGTTGCATAATAAATTCGGAGCGCAATATCGTACACTGTGTATCGAGAGTTATGATTTTTCAAGCTTTAACCCCCTTTGGCCCGAGAATCTCAAAATCTCGATCTATTTTTTATCTTGACGAAAAATTTCGACTAATCGAGAGCTAAGACACGAGGGAAAATGAGAAAATATACTGGGAGGAGAATGCAAAAAAATAAAAATCTTCCCATAGAAGTAACAGGTAGGTATCCGCTTTCCATTGATGGTGGTTGCGAGAGGACAGGTAGAGCGAAAAATCTTTGGATCGGGTCTATGTCACCATCAATGGCAAGTTGTATCGAGCTGAAAGGAAAAACCCAGAGGGTTGAACGTTACAAAGCTCGGGGCAGGTATCCCATTATATCGAGGACAGTGAGAAGCGAAGAGGTGGAAGAAGAAGATAAAGAATAAGGATGCTTGCGCTCGAAAATAGATTAATGTATGCAAAAATTGTGAGGGGGGGGTCTCGAAGGGATTTTTCCCACACCGGAACAAGTGAGCCGCGAGGTAGCCGGGGTCTGCATCTCTCACCGGGCTGAACTAAGCGAAAGATGGGGAAGTGAGGGGGGTAAAGGGGAAAGGGGCAAAAGATGAGCGGCTATAAGGTTCTCGTGTTTCACCTGTGCACGAGAGAACCTCTCGCGCGCACCGTTTATATACGTACTATATATAGTAGTTGGATACTACCATATCCTTCATCTTTTTCCCTTTTCATGCCGCGCGGCTTCAAGCGTCGAGACTATATCCTACCGGCATCACACAGCCTCCGTGTGAATATGTATATATATAGACATATATGTATAGCTGTATAATACGGGCATCCTGGGACCATCGACCGTGATACACGACGGACGAATCGTTTCCCAGGACCACTTCAGGACCGACTGGAAATTCTACGGGGGTTGATTCTCTTTTTTATCTCCAATGGCTTTTTTTCCACAACTTCCTCCGCGTCCGATATTAATAGATCGAAGAACCGAACACTCTACTATTTTTTTTCTCTAAAAACTTTTTGTTCGTCTTGCTAAGATCGTTCGCGAGCTTTTAATTTTATCCATTTGACGGAAAACGAAAAAAAAAATGTTTTGTCGAATTATTTTCGAATTATTTGTCAGGATACCTTTTTCAGCTAAAAATCGGTTTACTTTGCTAAAAAATAAAAATTCGAAAAAAAAAAACACAAAAAAAAAATCTCTGCAATCCATTTTCCATCTCAAAAATAATGAATGTTAATACTTTAAACGTAAATCGACATTCAAGTCATCATATCTTTAGATAAAAAAAATTTCGATCGATAAAAATCGGGTTTCATTATTCCCCGTATATTTAATTAGCATTCCGCATATAGTTTAGCAACGCTAGCTGCAATAATTCACTCTTTCTCGCTTTCACCCTCAGGCCTCTTGTCACGTTCGTATTAGGAATAATGCCCTATAAACTAAACACATGCATTAAACTTCGGTACAAAAGTTGCAAACAGTTTAGCATGTGTGTCTCGGGGATACGCGATCGGCTTTTCCAAAGCTGTCTCGGTATTGGGTTATAGCCAAACCAATAATCCAATCCTGGCGCATAACTCGCGGGCCGCGGCGCAGGCTGCGATCTTTAAGTATGCGCGCATCGCCCGCGCGGGTCTCCTTACCCATGCATACACATACATTTATAAAGAAACACACATGTTTCAGATCTCGTTGGTGGTTAGAAGTTTCCTACAGACATTCGCCAGTGTTGGAGAATCGCTTTCTCGTAACCTCGTGAGAACTGGAGGTACTCGCATGGCGATATCTCGTTGCCGCCGCGGTCGTCGGCTTGCATATACGTATAACTTTGATGCACTTTGCTGCAGGCTTTGCGCCGGTGCAACGCGACACGATGCCGACAGACGACGACGACTTTCCTCGACGTGATTCTTAGTAGATGAGGAGAAGGAGGGAACGAGAAAAAAAAAGAAAAAAGATGACTATTCAACGTTAGAGAACTCCGGTAGGGATCGAGGAAGGAAAATAGGAGAATAAAGAAAGAGAAAGAAAGTAGCGAGTGTCGCGGAGATCGGATCGAACTGTGAGATTCGCTTCCTCGCGCAGAGGTCGGCGAAGTAACCGCCAGCGGTGGCAGAGGCGACCGCATCAGCGAAATGCAACACACTTGGCGCGCGATCACGACAAATAATTATCGACGTTGGTGGTCTCCGAATCTTGAAGTCAACCAATGGGCGTGGATTGGCTATAGATATATTAGAGATATTGAAGACTCTGAGAAAGTGTCTGACGTTTGTTAGATATTTTCTGATTAGCTTTTGTCATTATGCATTAATCATAGAATATCTCGTTGAATTAACTTTCTGATTTTCTACGAAAATCGTCTATATATATTTAATTTTTTTGCAGGCCATTTCCTCATAATATTTATCAGTTAATCTAAATAAACATAAAAATGGAACATTTTCTTCGGGAATTTCAATTTCTTTTTCTAATTTTCGTATATCTATTGAAATACAAAATGTATGAAATTTTGAAATTTCTTTTAAAGTCCATTTGAGTAAAAAATCATTACATAACGAGGCGTAACTGTAAAAATAATAATGACGATTTTTTTTCGTTTCCTTAAATATAATAAACACTCCCTTCTGATTTTAATCAAACAATACATACTATCTATTACGCGTCTAACAACGCGAGTCGAATCGAGAGAACTTGTCGATCTCATAGACCATTCGATAAATAATTCTCTCATAAATCAGCGAAATCGATGAAAAAAAAAAATAACAAGCACATCGATAGTTCGTTCAAACTCCCCGTCAACTTCTGTATCTCTTCATCGAATCTCTATACACTCTCGTAGGTCTCGGCGTGTCATTCTTAAATAGAGATCTGAAATCTTTGAATAATCTATTAAACGAGATGGTTTTGTATCGATTGCATCCACACGGGTTTCCACCGGGTGCTTAAATGCGAATGCCATCGTGCCGGTAATAACATTGACACGTTCTCCGCCAATTGGCGAACGTTGGAAAGAGAAAAATCCCCTTCACGATATTTATATTACCCTCTGCAAGGTGGCATTTTTTTTTTCTTTCCTCTCTCGTCTATAGCGCAAATGTTTCGAACGCCTTCACTCTCGCAGATGCATCTCGTCGTATATGCAACTCGAGCGACGCGGTATTATAACGTTTCGTTACGTTAAGGGGGGTGGAAGGGAGGGGAACGACCTAATCTTAACGACCGATTGCAAGAATATTGCCAGAGTAAAGAGTGCAGGACGGTTGTATCGATGGAAACGATCGCGATTTAGCCGTCGGCGGAGACTTCTCGTATAATATAACTCGGCGCCTAATCTGTGCCGTACATATTTCCCTCCTCGTCACGCCTGCAAAGTATTTTACACGTTTCTCAGTTGAAATTTCTCGAAGCCAAGGGAGAGGGACTGAGAGAGAGTGAGCGAACGAGAGTGGAGGATGATTAGCCGGTCTCACCCGCGCTTTTAGGACCGCGATGTATTCTCGGCGACGCCGTCTATCGCGAGAGGTTCTTACCTGTACGTGGGAAAGTGTGGAAAAGATCTCGATACCCTCGATGGGGGCATACCTCGCCAGAAACCTCGGTTTTATATGTATAGTTTAATTATTTCAAACACGCGCGTCAAGAATGTGAAAAGAACATTTTTCAAAAAATACGAAAAAAAACATCTATGCGAACTTATCGCGGGATACATTTTCAGTCGATAAACCTTTCAAACGCATGAAATTTTTTTTATCGTAGGACCAAATCACGGCATTTTTTTGCACTGTCTTTTTTTTTTACTCAAATTTGTGTCGAAAACTCTAACGAAATGTTGTGTACAAAATCAAACTTCTGTTTTAAAATTAATTAAGTGAGTCGCGTAAAAAAACGCTGAGGGGTCGGGAAAAGAGGAAGGCGGAGCACATATTAATAAATCTTCTTCTTTATCAGCTTCCTTCGTCTTGATGGGGCAGAAATCTCGCTTTCTCTTTTACATCCCTCCCGATTCCTCGAAATGTTGGTTTTTTTTCCTTTCCACTTCTTTTCGTTTCCTACGTCTATCCTGCGTTCTTCTTCTTATTTCTACGGATCTCTCTCGAGAGAGTATCGATGGACGAAGCTTTGAGAAAAAAAAAGGATTCGAAGTTCGACGGGAACGAAGAAGCGGGGAGGTTCCGAGGGACCCGTGGGGGCAGGTGCTCCCGTAGCGAAGGCTACATAGCCTGGGAGACCCCATGGGAGCTGCCCGACTTCCTCGGGTTCGAAGCGCGAGAACATCGGTCGAGAGTGCACGGAGGGGTCTGAGAATTGAGAATATATCGAAAACGATGGACCACCTTGCGGTCACTCTCGCCATGCCATGGGAAATTCAACCCCTCCAGCTAAAGTGTATATACCTCACTGCTGATGCCGCGTCGACTATTGTGAGTTCGAAGAGCGAGAGAAATACGAAGGCTGCGAAGGACAATCTTCTCTGTGCAAAATTCTCGAAAGGAATATCCTTCTATCCTCCGGGCAGACGTTTCCTTCCGTATTACAATATACAAGAGAGAAGTGAGATTTTCCATCGAAGTTTAGAGAGGGTAATAACGAAACTCGTGGAAAAGAAGCGCGCATATTTTTCCCACAGATCGGTATTTCTTGTTTTCTTACTAACTGTCGCCGAAAAGCGTGAAATTTCACGTTTTCCGTCGTATAGATGTTTCGACTAAAGATAAATCAATTTCGATTGATCGCAAGTTTGAAAAACTGTAAATCAATTTGGATTGACCGCGAGGTTAAAAAATTGTTTTTTTTTTTTCATTTATCGATCGAAATAATTTTACCAATTTGAAAAAAAAAAAGTTGCATCAACGACTAACCACATTACTCTCGAAAAAAAAAAAAAGAAAAATCAATATCAATTTGACTAATTGAAAATTAAATTCATTATTTACCATCGGAGTTACGATCTCAAGCGAAAGATAATATACACGCGATATCGGTGAGCGTCCCAAGAGGTATCTCATCTCGTTTCGCCGAGGGAGCTTTGGTACGCCGGTAAGAGATGGTGAACGGTTAGGTGTAGTAGTAGAGAGCAAAAGAGGCCCACCGAGAGGAGTCTTAATATAATAATATACGCGCGGCGTATTATGGCAGGACGTGATTATATGGCGGGCAAAAACGTAACAAGGTAATATAGCCGAAGGTTCCATTGGAGTAGAGAACGGTGGACCGTTTTCGTTTTAGCTCGACACTCTGTTACATCTCTCGACGACCGTCTCCCCTCGAGAGAGAACTCTCGCACGCCGATTTACCGGATCCAATGAGCGCCCAAAGGGCGTCACGGGTCAGAACCTCGTTTTTCTTCATTTTTTAAAATTTTATCCACACATATATCAACACAATATACACGAATCTCGTCGCACACATAAACTTGTAACGAGATAAAAAAAAATATATATATGTATATCTCGTGAAAACTTTTCTCATTATATTACATTCCCGAATATTATTACCCATAGTTCGATCGATCGAATCGAAACTCGATTGAAGTTTGTGTTATATATATAGACATAGCAGTATGTAAAACGATATTGCATATTACGTAATTGTCTCAGTATCTCTCTTCGAATGGGATAAAATCGAATTGGATTTGGAGTTTATCCTGGTGGTATTATTGGGAGACCGACTTGGTTGGTCGGGTGACGACGTGATCGAAGGAAGTCGCTTTCGCACGACCGCAGTTGGTGAACTCCATA
The DNA here is from genome assembly GCA_934046635.1 of Buathra laborator. NCBI lineage: Eukaryota > Metazoa > Arthropoda > Insecta > Hymenoptera > Ichneumonidae > Buathra > Buathra laborator. Next base: position 13,968,526 of record OW203898.1, on the reverse strand, counting down.
CATATGCTTTGCCCGGCTTAACTCGAACTATCCTCGTTTTCTGTTTATGGTGTGTGCATACGATATACGACATCAATACCTATAAAGTCAGCCACCTGCGAGATACTATTGCAACGCGATATCGCTACAGGTATATATGGAACATTCCGTGTGAGATAAATGATCGCTATCACGTAGATTCGCAAAAAAAAAAAAATGTATTCGATCCGATGTTTTGAAACATCGATGCACGCGGCTTTCGACGCGCTGCTATACAATTAACGTAAAAATTGGTCACAAAATAAAGGTAAAATTTGAATTTGAAAAAAATTTTGAAATAATAATTAGGGTAATATACCGACAGTTTATACTTTTTTTTTAATTTAAGAATTTATGTTTTTTTTTATAGTACTATCAAATTTGGTTGCACATTTTTATGCAGATCGTTAACGGAAAAACTAAAGTAAATAAATACGGTAAAAAAAATCGTAATTTTTGTCGAGTTTTCAATTGCCTAAAAAACGCAAACAAACATATAAATTTGATGGACATTCTGTGAAAACTTCAGATTTTTGAAGATTCGAATCGAAGATTACGTTTTTAAAATTTTTTGAAGTTTTTTTAACAATTTATTTGAACCGAAATGCCCCATGGAATACTGGTCTATAGAGCAAATATAATACTTACGAGTATCGATATATACTGTACACAGTGAGGAATAATATGGCGCATAATAATATAAGCGCACGGTAGACGACGAAAGGTGAAATCGAGCAGAAGGGGGAGAAGGATCACGGGAACCTGCCGCGATGGGTCTGGAAACGAGACGAGAGAATTTAAAAGACGAAGAAAAAAGTGAGACGAGAGAACCTGGCAAAAAGGTTCGAGGAGGGCTCGAGAAACTTTTATCCCTACGATCCCTACGGTCATGTAAGTGCGACCTGCAGACACTTCCCACGGAAGCGGAAACTCCATTGGGGTTGTCACGACATGCATATACCCGGTGATGGTCCGCTTATGGTGACACTGAAGCAAATCGACCCGATACATTGTTCCCATGGGATATGACACACTGTACTCTCCCAGCTTCTTCGTGAAGATTAAATTAGTAAAAAAAAAAAAACTAAAGAAATGCTTTTGAAAAAAAATCAAATCGTAAACGTCGATTTGCAAAATACCAAAATGAAAATTAGGAATATTCTACGAACTTTTATTATTCGCGTGGAAGTAAATTATTTTTAATTACCTTTTTTTTTATTATTTTTCATTTCAGTGAAATTTTGGACGTTTCCGCTAAATGATAACTTTTTTTATTAACTTAATTAATAATTTAACTTAGTTTTTTTTTTTACTTATATCGATATTGCATGATGATTCGCTACATGAAGTAACAATTAGGGTCTCATTAAGCCAAATGTTCACCACCATTGTTTTTCTGTTTCAATATAAAAAAATCCTCTTTGAAGCTCGCGAGTCGCACTTTTTTGGAATTTTTTCTCGAAATACTCACGGAGTCTATCGGTGAGAATTCGCACAACGAGTTTCGCAACAGACTAAGAATTGCAGTAGCATTCGTCTCAATGACGATCTGTCTATCGAACATTCATCTCTTTCTCTTAGTTGTACATCAAGAAACATTCACTGCACTGGACAATAACTGTAGAAACGTTTCCTTGAAGCTTTGAGCAGACAAATGGCAATCGAGAAGGACGATCGTCACGTCCAGTCACCTAATAAAATCTGAATACGCGCAAAGAGCGTATGCATCCAATCTCGTTGGATGCGAGACGAGTGCCCAGTTGGTTATATCTCGAAGGAGAGGTTCGATTGAGCTCCGTTCGTTGGTGTATTGGGTACCTGACGCCCAAGACAATCGGCGATGATTGCCGTTAACCGGCTGCGTCTCCTCCCACGCGTGAGCGCGCGATCGAGCAAAGATCTACTGCAACCTCCCGCACACGAAGATCCGACGAGATGCACGTAGATCGTTCGCAGTACGAGTTTTCGATGCCAGTGAAACTGACCCCGATGACCACCGGTTATGCTTTGCGCAGATATTGTAGTCAGCTGGTAGCTTCAATGTTTCAACTACGTGGTGTTGTACCAGCGCTGTTCTGTACGTGTGCATTACAAAACGGCTGTATACCCGTGAGTAACATTTTGCTTCTCTTCTGATCCTCGATCACGCCACTTCACTTTGCTTCTCTTCAAAGTACGAACCACACAGTCTCACGCTATCTATATACAAAAATCATTCTCTACTTCCTTCTTTCATACCTCCGATGAAATTACATGACGCATTCGAACACAACTAACATTTCAGACTAACGACCGATTCTTCATATTTACGAAAAGAAAATCGATTTTTTTGTTCCTCGTTCCTTGTTTTTTTGTTCAGATAACAAATTATAGTCGTTTGATAAGTATATTTATTGATTTTCAATTGTCGGTACAAGTATCGCGAATCACCAAGAAAGAGTAATGAAAATAAATTGCGAAAAATATGTGCGAAGCAAAGTCGATACAATATCGTCGAGAATTCGTATGCGAAACGGAATGCGGTCTCGAGATTACAACTCTTGCCGGTGAAGTTTGCACGGTGGAGAAGAAATTCTTTCACTTCCTCGTTTCGCGGGACACCTTGTAAGTACACAACGAACGGCGCACTCTCGTCTCGTGAACTTTGGGGTCGGGAATTCGCGTAGCCCGTGCCGAATCTACAGCTTTGTTCTCCCATTGCAGCTCGTCCGTTGTGCGGGTTGACCCCCTTCCCAAAAAATATTTGTCGATCAAATAAAAAAAAAATAAAAAAATTATTGTACATATAAAATCGACGGAAAAAATTTAAAAAAGCTCCATTATCGATGTAATCATCTCGAATAAGATGAATCATAAATAAGCTCATTAACAACAATAATATCGATCGATTTCGTAAAAAAAAAAAAAAATAAAAACAATTCTGACAAATGTCCTTCCGCCTCCGAAATAGACGAGAACAAGAGGGGAAAAAGAAAGCGATCAACGAAAGATGATTAATAGCTTCCCCCTTCAAAATATTACAAGGTTATCGACCGCGCGGCGGATCTCACGTGTCGAAGGACCACAGGCTGTGCGCCTGTTACTCTTTCTTACACCCTCGCAGCTTCCGGCCCATGTTTCGAGTTATGAGTAATCGACGAGGAGAAAAAACTCAACGAAAAAAAAAAATGAACGAAACGAGGTGGGATCCTGATATCCGGGGACCGGAAGCGTTTAGACCTCGTCACGCTTGTTTTAATTACGCGTACACACAAGACAGACGGACGGACAGACTCTCTTGGATCGCCTCGAGGGTGCAAGAAGATTCAAAAGTTCCCATAACGAAAAGCCCGTATAGCTAAAGGTATCAAATCGATATCTGGAAACAAGAAAGGCGAAAGTTCGGTCTCTGAGTTGCGCTTTCAGAGATACCATACGCCTTTTTGGTCCCAAGTCCCTGATGTGTGTGCGGAAGTGACGGCGGCAACAGTCACGTGCCTCTCGTCGGGGATCAACACCTGGCATTCACAGAAGGGAATTAATTTTTCGGATTAGCCTTATCGTCCGGGACGACCTGTGCGCACTGGCAATGACGAAAGATCGAGGCTAAGACGTTCGTTCTTCAGCCGTTCTTTTATTTTTATTTTTTTCGTTGCGGCTAATGGCAATGCTACTATAAGAAGCTTTTCCTTAATGAGTTTTGGTACCGCAGACGTATGTCAACGATGCAGCAGACGAAAATGGAGTATCGAGTACCCGTAAAAAGTCTTCGGTAGATACCAGGAAATTTTAATACAGATCGATTCGCGGCGATAGGAAAAAACGAATTAAGAGGTTCGAGATTTTCTTATAAATAGGAAGTCGATTGCCGAGCTATTCGTATAACTCTATTGCTTTACCGCTTTGTTGTATTTGTTTTACGAGAGGCGAGAATGCCGAGAACACCTGATAACACCTGGTGCTCGGACACACCCACTAGAAAGCTATAATGGAACGTTTAACTATTCTTGCGCGTTAACTGGACCGTGTATTCGTTTGTACTCTGCTGATTTTAATTTTTTTTGTTTTTTTTTTCTTGAAAGATCCATTGATATTTACCATAGAAATAATTCATTAACGACGAAGATAAAATTATCCAAATAATTACGGGGGAAAAGCTGTATGAATCTCGAGCGCAGAACTCATCGAGCCTCTGGTCGTTGTGATTCAGAAAAAAAACCTTTGGAAGAAATCTTGCAGGTACTTTGGTGTTATACATCATCTTTTCATCGACGTGATTTCCTATTTACGTATTATAACGTTACTCTCGCTCGTCTCTGCATGACGGTGTACGGTTAAGAGGCTTCGGTTGTTCGGGCTGTGGCACACGACGTACGAGGGCGAGAAGAAGTCAGCATGCGCTCTCTCGTGAGCGCCTCAGTTCATCGTTGCGGATCGTTCGGAACAGGTTAATCTCCGTGATACTGCTGGCAGTTCTCTCTCGCCGTTGCTGCCGCTGCTGCGCCGTTGAATCACCGTTGAATACCCGAGGAATATCTTTCGCGAGTCCCGGAGGAAGAGCAACGAAGGAAGAAACCTCGTCGAACACAACGTCGACGCCGCGGCCGCAGTCTCCTCTCCGCTCTTATATCGAAAGATTTACCGGTAATGCGGCTCGTAACGTGCGCGCGCGGCCAACGGCTTCGAGTGCCCGGTACACATAAACGACCGTTAATCCAGAAATACTATCTTGCCGAGATTCTCTCCCGCCCGCATTTTCTGTTACTCTCGATCTCTTACATATTTTTTTTCCACCTCCCCACGAAATACACTGCCTAACAATTCGCGACGATTTTTTTTCGTATTTGCGACTTTTACGCGCGAATTGATTGGCCACGAATTCACAAATTTTCTTTTTTTTTTAACTAAACAATATCTTTCTGTGCAAATTCCGACTTTTTTTTGCTGATTTTTTTTTTTTCGATTTTTTTAATGTTTTTTTTTTAGTCGTATTCGTCTACGTAGGGGGTGGATGGGTAATTAAAAGATTTTTAGATGGCCATGTTATGCGAGTGTTTATATTCCTCGATAAACCATCGTGATACGAGCGAAGACTCAACATATCGCATCGTTATCACGTCGTTACTTTCGTGCATTCGAAAAAAGATATATCCCTCCCATTTCGTCTTTCGACTATCAACAGTTGAGTTAATGCGAAGCTAAACGTTTATTAGCGAAGCAACGATCGCGCGACGATATAACTACTTTTTTTTTCTACGAAAAAAACTGTTAGCAAAATTGAAAAAAAAATAGATTTTGGATTATCTAAATATATTTTTATAATTTATCTCTCCAAATTGGGGAAATAAAATATTCTGCGAAGTTCATTTTTTTTTTTCACGAAAAGAAGAAAAAAAAACAGAATCTGAAAAAAATTAGATTTTCAATCATCCAAATATATTTGTATTATTCGTAACGATTTCGTCTCTAAAAAATATTTAAAAAAAAATTCTAGTGTCCGCTTCGATCATCTTTGCTCCAGAATGTTTTTTTTAATACTCGTAAAAATCTTTGTGAACCTGTGCCGATGCGGTTACCGAAACTCCGTTCTTTTCTTCAATGTATTATTATTATTATTATTACTTTTCATCGAGCATCTTTCCGAGCCGAAAAGAAAACTTCCGAGCTGTATACACATTTGGGCCGAAGTATTTATCCACAAGGTAAAGGTAATTCGAGCGCGAATAAGGCTCCGATCTTTTTTTTTTCTCTTTTTTTCTTAATTTCTTCCATTCTGCGTGGCGTCTGTGTGCGTAGTGCGCGCGGTTATATACGTCACAGATAATCTCGGCGATCCCCGCGGGATACTGGACCGGAGGATGCACCAGAGGTGCGTTCTGAAGAAGAGGATCCGCAAAAGACGGCCAGAGAGAGCAGAGAGAGAGGGAGAGAAACGAGAAAAGCGGCAACCGCGGTGCAAACCGCGGGTTACGAGGATCTCGGCGCGGGCTATCCGTTTCAGGTGCTCATTGTCTCCCGTGCTCTGGCGCGCGGGCTTAAACGCGGCATACTTTGAAGTCCTCACCGAGTGGCGGCTACCGTACGTTAAATTAGGCGAAAGAGACTCGGCTTCCCGGGTATATATAGTAGGTGGGCATAGCACCGGAGTACCGACAGACAAGAGAAACAGAGAGAACAACGCGAGAGGTCAGGTTCCCGGGGAGACCCCGCGGTGTAGCACAGAAACTCTCTCGTGAACGCTATCCGTTGAAGTTTCCGTGGTTCATGGACCGTCGTACATGTACACAACATCGCGAAAGAATAATAATATATGCCTACGCCTTGCGACGCTGATGGCGATGCTTAGTTTAGGCGGCGTGTAGAGTCGCGCTTGAGCTGCTCCGCGAGGTCAGTGTGTGTTTGCAGTTTTTTTTTTTTCGCTAACAAGTCAAGTCAAGTTGGTCGCGGGCCAATAGACTCGAAAAACGTTCGCGAGAATAAGTTGCAATCTCCGTGGGTCCCGGAAATGAGCCATTAATCGAGATGAGGAGAGAGATGAAAAAAAAAATTGATTTCGTAAAAATTTCGATACACATTACAAATTAGACGCTCGAAAAAAAAAAAAAATAACATTGCATGAAAATTTGCCGCGTGAGAAATGAGAGAAGCGAAGAATTAAGCGATAATCAAATTCTCTTGTATTAATACGATTTTTTTTCTCTTCATTCGAGTTATTCAAAGTTTCGTTCTGAAAGACTTACGCATGGATAAAAGTTCTATAGAAAAAAAAAAAAAAAAAAACACACATCTCGACAGGACAAGAAGGACACGAGGATTCGAATAAAGATTCATTTATTCCGGTGCTTCGAAGATCCCGGGCGTGACCCCACCCACGTGATAGCCCGGTGAACCTGTCGTCGGAGAAAGAAAAAGCGTAAAGGAAGCACGAATAAGAAGAAGAAAAAGATGGAGGAAGAAGTGGTAATTCTGACAAAGGCTCATTCTCGCGGCATTCATTCATCCTCGTCGTTCGTCTTTGGCTCTTCTCGCCGTAACGTTTTTCATATGTTAAAATCCGAAGACCCCTGTAGACGAACGGGGTCGTTTCTGTTCTGTGCTCTTAGTGAAAGAGCACAGGCGCATACATGTATGTTTTACATACAGGTACACGAGTATCTATATATAGATATGCGAGGTTGATGGGAAGGGTGTAGATCAACGACGGGCCGGGCGTGATACTGAATCAAGAGTGTCGTAATAAAGGATGCTGCGAGCGAACCATTTTCAAAAGGAGTGTGGGATCCATGAATATCTGCGTGTGAGAAAACGTCTGGACGCGCGGCGCTTCTTCTGCATCCTTCGAATAATCACGGAGACACTGTTGCGTCTTTCAAAGAAAAAAAAAAAAAAGGAAACGAATCGAGAACGAAATATTAAACGTACGACAAGAAGGCAAAGCAATACATACATTTCTCTCTGCTCGATTTTTTTTTTTTTTTTTTTTTCATACGATTTCCATAAATTGCCGAGTCGAAAATATATGAAGTTTACTCCAATTCTTGGTTTTCATTTGACTAAATTGTCTCCAAGGAAAATTAGTAAAAAAAAAATCATCCCTCGGAATCACAGCCTCAAGTAGATCTTTAGTTCCGGCGAAAGTCTATACGCATTATGTTTGCCGACGCGGAGAGAGAGTGAACCTCTTGATTTGCACAAAGCGTCGTCTCGGCCGGAGGTCTCCGGTTGCCCTCGTCCTGCCTGCCGTTTTTCGGACTGCGTTATGTGTCTCGACTCGATCTCTATGTTTTTTTGTGTGCGTTCCCCGTCGGCGACTCCTCGTTGCGGCTTTTCATGAGCCCTGCGATCCCAGGCCCCGTTTTCCACCCCTAATGCGGGTTCATTATTGCTCGTCCGAACGTGTGCACCCTGCGCGCAAGAGCACCGTCAGCGAGAGAGATCGCGAGATTGACTCGAGGAGCTCTGAAAGGCTTTTTAGCCGCTGAACCAGCGGGGTTAGTTTCCGTCTCTCTTTCATTTCTCGTTTGTCTCCTTCTCTCTCCGCAACGCAGAGATTTCGCCCTTTAAACTCGCGATTGGGGTAGTTGCGCTCGCGAAACATGAGGCCTGTTGATCAAAAGGGGGACGCGACGAATTACCACGTAACTCTCTCTCCGTGTGTACGTAACGCAGAAAACACCGGCCGATCGAGTGGCTTCCCCGGGGGGTGCTTCTGGAAGGGAATCGTCCTTGTCGAGGGAACGCAAAGCGACCGAGTGAAGAAGAGAGAGAAACAAGAAAAAAAAGGGAAACAGGGAATAAGTGAAACGTCAACGGTCGTCTAATTGGCATTCGGGGAAGCGATCTCGATGGGCAAACGGCAATTCGCACGACCACCTGGCAATGTGTTCCGACACCAAAGAACCTGATGCTATCAGCGCGTACGAGAATACAAGAGACGACGATGAAATGAATGGTGTTTCAACGGTCGCCTAATAAAAATTAACAAAATTTATCCCCCCCAGCGAGATGAAAAATAAAAAAGCGATTGAAATTTACCGATCAGTGAAAAAGATAATTTTGTAGTCAATTGCGATTGTTTGGTATTTGTTAAAAAAAAAAAAAAAAAATTGTTCTCGCTTCGAGAACTTCGATACAAAAGAGCTGCGAGGTGCTTGAAAGTAATAGAAAAAAGAATCTCCGCCGAGACACGATAACCATCTCAACCGTCTCTAGAAGCCCACAGAGTCCATGTAATTCTTTTCACGTTTGTCCCGCAAGGACAATACGAGCGTTTGAGCGTCAAGAAAGAGAGAGAGTCGCGAGTAAAAAGCCAACGGGGGGTGTGTTGTGTCATAGGTTCTCTGTATACCGGCTGATCGAACGCAATTAGACCAAAAGTTCCCACGTATTTTACACTCTCTTCATCTCTTCGTAGTTCTCACTTTGTCCCCTCAACGCGTCAAAGGAGAGACGATCCGCACGAGAATAGAAAATCGTAACCGTTTTTCGCGTAAACTTACTCTAATAACGATGCATCATTTGCACACCACACCTTTTTCGAGCTATGCGCGCCCGCGCGCATGCGCGAGAGATCTCTCGGCTTCGAAGTGTAAAATTTAACTCCGGCACAGTTTTGTTCTATCGGTATTGTGTACAAATCATAAATGGAAGATAACGAGCGTCGTGAGGCCAAAGGGATTTCCTCGAATGATGTGAGAAATCGACGTGTGCTGCTTCGGAGTTAACGCCCCGACGCGCGATCACACCAGCCGCGCGGCCGTTCGTAATGTCGAGGGCGGGCGGTGGTGTTTCGCGAGGTCAAATGTCCGTCCACCGGCGGCGGCATCACGGTGTCGGACATAATGGCGACTATTAGACGAGTTTACCGTGGCAGCCTCGGGGTAAAAGTACCCGAGAAAGAGAGAGAGAGAGAAGGAGAGAGCAAGGTACACAGAATCACAGCTTAGTTGCACTTTAAAGGGAAGAGAGCGACTCTTTCTCTCTCGTCTATCTTCATGCTTCGTCCGAACTCTTTTTCTCTCCCTCTCTCTGCTTTCCCTGCCTTCTCGACACCTCGCGGCTTTTCTCTCACACTTAACCCGAGACCGCAGAAGAGTCTTCGTCTTCGCGGCAAAACGACCGTTAGCCGATCGTCCTCTCTCCCACCAACCCCCCCCGCGACAGTATGGCCGAGAGCCTGGGAATTTTCTTAATTCTTCCGGGCTTATTTCGAGCCAACGGATTTATGGCGTGTCGAAGATTCACTCGCAAAAAATCTCGACGCAATGCTGACCCTCGTTACCGCATGGCTATGTTACTTGGAACGTTAGAGAATATAAAAAAAAATTCGTAATCAAAAAGATTTTCTTTATTGATCACAAGTTTGTCTTCGTGTTCGAGAAGAAGTTAAAATCTTAAGGAAAAGTTCGGCGCTTTCAAGGAAAAAATGCCGATTCGCCAAATGCGAACATAAAAAAAGTGCAGTCATTTTTTTTTTTTTTTTTTTTTTTTCGAAAAATAAAAAAATTATTGTGGAAAAAATGAAACTTTTAAAATTTGTTATGATGGGATTTTTTTTTTGTTTTTGTTTTTTTTTAAACGATGCGAATTCGCCGGTATGGAAATTCAATCGTAGGAGATTATTGGTGAGATTTTTAAATTAAATTGTCGTATTTTAAGATTATTGGTAATGAAATCGAGAGTTGGGTTTTCGTTCGAAACGTCCAGTAGCGTGTGTGGAAAATACAGTGTAGCAAATTAGTGCGGGAGCACGGAAACGTATCGTGATGGAGAAATACGTTTCCGGACAGGTACGAGACTTATGACCCCAAGCAGATGAGGTGGCTGCGTTCCGGCTTGTAATCTCAGCCCAACAGAGAGACCACCATGCGTCTTTCTTTCTCACTCCTGACGTTGCTACTGTTACTCCTTTCGCTACTGCTGCTGCTGGTTAATCTCCGAGATACAGAGAGATGCCATAGAATTCGAGGGATTCCTCTTACTGGTTCATCCTTCGCGCCGTCTATACTACCGTAACGGCGCCAAGAGAGAGAGCGAGAGAGAGAGAAGGAGGAGCTCTGCTCTTCGACTGTACCGGTATAACGATGGATTATGAGAATCACGAGAACGAATGTGAAATTCCAAGGATTTACGGTCCACGGTAATGGAAAATCAGGGATGACGACCATCAATCCGTTTCAGACAAAATTTAATCCAAATCAATTTTTCTCGGGGAATCAAAATGTTACAGAAATTACCGTTTCCTTCGAATTGATTTTTTTTAATATCCATCTTTTTTAATATAAAAAAGAAAAATACAGTACATTTTTTTTGCAATTGGGAAAATTTGATAGCGCAAATCGATTTGCGAAAGATCGCGATGATCTTGAATGGTACTGAATGAGGAAATTTTTCATTTCGTTCACTCAATAGTACAGAGTGTATTTCTCATTGGCGAAGAAGTTTCCCAATATCGCGAAGATTTCGAGACTTCGAGGAGGCGAGGCTTCGGCCAGTTGGACATAACCTCAACTACTTGTTGCAGTGTGTTGAATATTTCGAAAAGTTTGTGTGTGTATTGCACACACAAACTTCGCTTAGCACTGCAACGGACTTAGCTTATATCCCCTTAGAACAATTACAAGAGGGCCGCTCAGTAGTCGTTAGCCTATGCCCCGACGTTAGTATGCATTCCGTCACACCTGACTGAGCTTCGCTGCTGTGAGCCAAGTATACGAGCGAACGGAGTAACGTATATATATATATGTACTATAAACTCTCGGAGGACTAACGATCTCTCGGCGAAATGTAAGTACATAGTCGGTGTCTTATTATACCGACGATCATCGCTCAATTCGTTTCGCAACTTGTGCATCGTCTCGTCACAGTTTCGAACGAAGAATTTGCTGGACAACGTCGAAGTTACGCCAAAAATTAATCGTCTATCAAAAAAAAAATTAAAAAAAAACCTAATTGTCGTATACCAAATTTTCGTGCTTCGGCAAACTTCAAGGGGGCGTTATGATTTTTTTTTCGACCAAATAAAGAAACAATAACAAAATGAATTATTTCGTCAGGAAATTCGATAAATGGCAAAAAAATTTTAAATCACGATAAGTACTTAATTTTTTTCGATATAAATGAACACTTCCCCGATAGCATCGAAAACTTTTTCCGAGTTTCAAATTATTAACAATAAAAAATTAAAATAAAAAAAAAAAATAAGAATTTTTTTTTTTTTTTTAACTTCACACCGATAAATAATCTTCAGTTGGGAGTTTTTAGCAAACATTTTTTTTTTTCTTCTATTTTATCGATTTTATCATTGCATTTCGGGTATTAATCATTTTTCTCGCGATCATCAACAGTTTTGATACTACATTAAAAAAAAAAAAGGGCGGGGGGAAGATAATCGTGGAGAATATTGAAGAGCATTGTATATCTGTATCGGTGGTACATACATCGTGTATAGGATGAGTAACCCTCACGGGCGGCCTTATGCAAAGCCAATATGGCGGGCGTGTCCGAGATGATTGAGCGGCGCAGCATCAGCAGCGGGAGCAGCGCAGCGGCTCGCGGGCCGACCTCGTATTTCGTATTCATAGAATTGCCTGGGAACCGACGCGGCGTTACGAGCCACGGAGAGGCATCGCGAAACCGAGGCATCGAGGCAAAGCGTAGGTAACCAAAGAGAGTAGAGAGTGATGCTGTGTCGAGAAGATATCCGGCGCGTCACGGCGCGAGGAGCCGACTCTGCACAGTCCACGCTTCGTGAACCCCCGGGCGTCTTTGCTACGACCCTCGTTCGTTTTCATCGTCATCCTCGGTCCAAACCTCGTCGTCGTCGTCGTAGCCGTCGTCGTCGCCGTTGTTTCCTCGACGAGAATCGCGACCCGGGTGCACGAAGCCTGCAGCTATCGCATATTCTTCGTGCACTCTACTGAAGCTGGTGCACAGCACTACGATCAAAGACCTCTACTCCCCTTATACCTTCCGGTTATCCTTCGACAAGAATCACTTCCGCAAGAGCGGGAATAATTCATCATTTTTTAAATTATAGATATGCATTCTCGTTATTCTTCTCATATCATTTCAAAGAAACGCTCAACTCGCGAAATAATCGTTAAGAAATCTCTGCAGCTGCCTACTATTAAAAAAAAAAAAAAAATTCGAATACACATAATTAAATAACCAAAAAAATCTCCACTTACGGCAGAAGAAAAAAATGATCGTATGAGGTAAAATGTTGCATTAGATTATTAGGAAACAGTGTGAATTGGCGATTACGTGTCTGAGAAGTGTACAAAGGTTCATGTTGCTAAATGGTCGACACCGATCGTTGAAGGGGTTAACAAGACCACTTTCGATATCATCGATATCGCGTGATACAGATCGATCTCGCGCTCGCCCGCGCGCGCCTATATTCTAATCGAGAGTTCGGGGGCATCGCGGGGGCTTTCCGACAGCGCCGCTGCTCGCTCGGTAAGGCTATAGGGATGCATTGAAAATATGCGCGTCCGTATGCACGGATCACCGTCCACGACGTTATGGCAAGTATGGTCGGCGCGGAGTATATAACTCGGGCCGCCCCGCGTGCTGACCCATACGACTGGTAATAGTCGGCACGTATTAGTTACCGTAGCGCAAGAGATCTCTCGGAGGAGGCTGCTCTCTGGCCGGCAAAACATTCGCGCGCGGGATATATACCCCCGGCCGCCCGACCGGTAAGTGGCCACGTCGTGATGCAAAACCGTGCCGGCAGCCCGCGCACCGCCGCGATGGGAAAGTGCATTCGGTCACTCGCGCGAGAGAGCCCCCCACGAGAGTTACCGACAACGCTTCTCTATCCTCCATCCACCGTACGGAGAAGAGATTCGAGATTCGCGCGCGGAACGAACGAGATGCTCGTTCGTATCCTGCCACCCGAGAGTCTTCAACGGACGATGACGGATTGCTCGATTGCTCGAGAGCGTATTAACAACTCCTCACATTATTTCCTTCTTTTCCATCTTTCATTTCCTTCGAACCATTTACCCTCAATCCGTAAGTATACGATCGTTTACTTCGCTTTTTCCATAAAATCGAAATTTCATTTCAAACGAAATTTGAATTTATTCGTTTAAGATTAATAATTTGGCGGTACATAATGAAACTATAGAAAACGAAATACTGGGAAAAAAATTAATGGAAAAAAATTGAAATATAATAAAAAAAAAAGTTGCGATTAAAAATATTTTTTTCCGAATGTTTTCTCGAATTTTAAATAATTTTTAAACTATAAAAAAATTTGTATCGTATGTGAAGTGCGAATGAAGCGAACCGATTTTTTTTTCATACACTGTTCGCTAATCGTTATTTCTCTCTTTTCTTTATTTGTTTCTGATAATTTTCTACCAACTCGATCGATTATTCAGGATTGGCGCGATAATACATACCGGACGCGGGGGCTGATGTTTTCTTAACTCTCTTACGTGAGATCTCGTTCGCCTTCTCGAGTTATTGATGCTTCCCCTCGATCCGCGAACAGAGAGCCCGATCTCCAAGACCCGCTTTTGGTTTAAGTTACCAGTGATTTGTATGAAATTCGATCCACCGACCCACGCGATATAGACACGCTGTATCTTTATCCCATTTTCTTCTTCTTCTTCTTCTTCTTCTGGCTTCTCTTCCCTCCATACCGGCCGCAAACAACGTTTCGAAGACCAGTTCGACAGCTCTATTTATTTCTGTAATTCACGCTATTTATCCAACCGCCGTTCGAATAGAACAGCCGCGGCTTATATAAACTTCGTGTTATTGGACTTGTATCCCCCCATGTGCGAGACGTTATTAACGCTATTAGCATCATGAGATCCTAAATGGATTATTCGAATTAAGTCGTCTTATGTACATTTATATAGCCTATGCGAAGTTCGAAAAAAAAAAAAAAAAAAAATTCATTTAAAACGACCATAAGCTCTTTTAACCATATTTTCTCGTATTCGTCGGTGAGAATGAATACAAATCTAATAGAATTTGAATTTAATCGCTTTCTGGTAAATTCACGATTATTTTTTGGAGTTTACGGCGTATAGTTGTTGATCCGACAGAAACTACCTGCTGATTTCTCTGATCGTCACTGTATCCTTTTGCCTCTCGTTGATAGGAATAGAAGAAAGAAAAAAACACAGAAAACAACTTTCTGGCAAAGCCCGCGCGGGAAAGAGATCGTTAATGCTACCGTTAATTGATGCTGGCAGTTCCGACAATCTCACGATAGGACACGATACAGGAAAGAGAGTGAAATAGAAACACGAGCGTATAGTTTAAAGGATGTTTGAGATCGGGAAAGGCGATATAATACGAGAGCTCTGCCACCGCCGGGAATTTAACACGAGTCACGTCCACGCGATGGCATCGATTAAGAAGTTTATACCTGCTTTATGTTACCCTCTTGCTGTACGCCATTATCGAAAAAAATAATTCACGTCGTGATTTCACTCGTTAACAACTATCCCGACAAGGGAACTCCTCGATTCGTCGTAATTTTGTTTTACTTACAACGGTAATTAGAAATTAAATCGATAAAAAATCTTCGTCGTGATGTTTTCCCGTTTTTGAAAAGAGGTTTCACTTTAAAAAAATGTACTTTTGTCACAAAAACTATTTATTTCCAACATGAAAATCATTTAATTAATTGTGGAAAATATTTATTTTTTCTCATATATTTATTGAATTTTTTTTTTTTTTTTTTCTGAAAAACTATAATGAGGTATTAAAATGAATTTTTTTTCCCGGTAGATGTGTTCGGAGTAACAAAAAATTGTCAAAAAATATTGAAGACATTTTTTTTTTTTTTTTTCGAAAAGCCCCTTAAATCGATAACCTCGATAAATGATGATCATAAAAGGAAGATATTTTATTGATCATTCGGTGGGAAAGAGAATCGCTATTTTTAGAGATGTTCAATTGTATCGAGTGTATCAGTCTCCTGTGAGAGACGATCTACAAGATTCTCAGGCCGTTTGGCACGTCAGTCGTGCCTCTTGCTGCCGGTATACAGAAAACCTCGAGACCGGTATCTCGCCAACCTCGTAGATACGATAACTATAACGATCACACACCGGGAATAACCAGGAGAACTCTCGGGCGACACAACCCTGTCTCAGTCTTCAAAGAGCTTCAGGGACAAAGCGAATCGAGAACTACGTCGCGGCCGCTTTCAGCTTATATATACTCGAAGTTTAGACACATACTGGTTTTACCTATGGCACGGAGAGTATATGACTGTATATGCCAGGTACCTACTGCTCGTCGGATATCCATAAATCTATTTGATAGTAGAAAGTCCAACCCATTATTCTCGTCTCCCGACCCCTTATAGAAAACTTGTACCCATGTGCGCGCGCGCCACGGCAGTTCGACTTGCTTCCCGACAACGACGATGACGACCACGAATGACGATCGTCTCTCCCGTGTTCGCCACGTGAATAAGACCCGAGTAGGAAAAAAAAAAAATCAATGCTCCGACATGGATCAAAGTTCAAAGGTTCTCACACATAACCTGTACCGAATTAATGATAAAAATTGAATCGAAAAAAAAAAAAAAAAAAAAAATTCATAAAAAATCGACGTGGAAGAGAATATAGAAGATTTTTTTTTTTTTTTTTTTTTTTTCAGAACGAAAGTCGAAGGTTTACTCGGTGTCGCGGGGGGTCAGAGGGTAAACGAGAGGGCGCAACAGTGTCGAGAATATCGCGTGACTCCGTTGTGGACACGGTGGTCTCTCGCGCGCGAAGCAAACCCTTCGAGGTCTCATTCGACCCGTTTTACGAATGGGTTAAGGCCCCAGAAACTCAGCACGCGCCGCTGCCGCGGCTAACTCGCGCGCGGTTCAGAGATTATATACCAAGTGGAAACGAGAGAACGAACCGTCATCCTGTGTGGCGGTCGGCATCTCGAACGCTGCCAACATAAAACTCGTACCGTTTATGGCGGGGAGGGAGAAGGGGGGTTTCGGTGTACCACCGCGGTAATTCACAACATTGTCCGTTTGGGATATTTACTGCACCTCTTCGTTACAGGGTTTCGACTCTCCACAGCGCCCGCGCGACTGCTCGCAAGTATTATTGCCTGTAGTACGTAGCAGTAGGTTACGAATACGTTCGCGTAAAGATGCAAACCGGTGTGATGCGGATAATTGATTTCTCAATAAATCACAAGTTTTAAAACATAAAAAAAAACATCGATACTTCGTTTTTTTTAACGTCATTGAAATGTTATCGAATTTTAATATGATGGAATTTTTTTTTTAAATACTGTTATTATTATTTTACATTTATTTATGATTATGCCGATGATAATGATAACGAGTAGCAATAATAATAATAATAACAGCTCTTTTGGCTAAATTCTGCAGTCACAAGATCGATCTTCGGTTTCATCTTAAGAAGCCGTTTAATTAATTTTTTTAAATTATGTTCATCAACTATTAACTATTAAGAGGATCATATCACGTTTGAAGCATCGAAATTGATCGGTTTACTACTATCCCACAGCAGCAATTTCGAATACCCCGATTAATATAACGATAAATGAAGAAACGGAGCGTGCAAAGTGCACGATGATGCACTTGCTGCGGGATCTCGTGGCAACGATTGCGGAGCCTCGAGAGACTCGGCTCGTTTTATTCGATTTAACATAACAGACCCGCGATCGATCGCACGATCGATCCGGTAATTTATGCCCTCTCCTCTACCATCGGCGTATCGCCGGGTGTGTCCGGCCATCCTGAATAGAAGCGATAAGTCACCTGTCTGCCAACCGGGTTCGTTCTTTCCCGGCACTTCTAACGGCGATTAGGTGTAACGATCTTTATATATATTTCTCTACATAGATATATATATATATATATCAACGCTGTTGCTGCTGCGATGCAACGAGAGAATATTCCACGTTGGATATCGATGACAACGATCCGGATAAACCAGAACGATCGCGAGAGCTTCTGATCGCCGCTCGCGCGCGTCTCGATTGGCCGCGCGTACAGAGACCTCCAACACCCGATATTTCCGTTTCTCAAGCTCGCAATTTAACTCGTACTCTCGCGTGGCTGTGCGCTATACAGCTTGCCGAGCGTATAAACTCACGTGGGGTTTGCAGAGCAACAAGCGTTAAAGATAGGACGAGCTTCGATACTAAAACCTTGTTACTGTTTTATCCGTTGCGCTCGCCTTCTGTACTTATTAATTAATCGGTACGAGTTACGAGATCGGTAATCATTTCGATTACTACAAACTATTCCCTCGGTCAACGCACGCATACGACTGCGGGTAGACTAGTTTTACTTTATAGCATTCTTCTTCGCTACTGATAAACGGTGATAAGCGTTTTATCGATAGTGTATAATTTGTTTTTGCGTGTATACGCTAAACGTGTCCGGCTTTGTCTTTCGATTGAATCACAAAGTACCGATGCGATTTGTATTAAAAAAAAATAATAATAAAAAAATTTCGAAACATCGTAAAAAAATAATAAAAAAAATACTCCGAAATTAATATTTTGTCACAGAAAATACGCGAAAAAAACAAAAAAAAATGTCTACTTTTCTACTTATCCACAGCGCATTGCCGTTAACTAACGATTCTCAAACAATTAACTTCTACTCGAAAGATACAAGAAGGGAGAACGTAATTACCAAGTGGCCACGTGGCTCGAACGGCTTCATGAGTGCCGTGCCAATGTTTAACCACTTTACGTTTTTTCAGTGTATTCACAAATTAACTCGAACGCGGAGAATAAAACATAGACTAGTGGGTTAGTTGCGTACGCGTGGCAGGCGCGTGTCACCTGTCTGTCACGGTTCCGTGGTTACGGCGCAATACGATGTTCCGACGACGAAGTGCATCACGCTCGCGATGTGTTCTCCACCCTCCCTACGCGCGATATGGCCGAGCGGCCCCCGAGACCTTCTGTTCCCTTGAAGCAAGAAACCAGAATCACTCCGGAATCCCCAACGAATCGCTAAGACTTATCCGGTTAACATTACGATCGAAAAAATCGTTCAACGAATCGTCTACTCAAATTTCTTCACTTATTGTCTCACAATTGGAAGATTCTTCGAAATTTCGCGAGGAGTTTAGAAATTTGCAATTTATCTTTTGTCGACTTACAGTATGCGGGGCACTTAGCCAACTATACATTTTTCTCAAAGATAACCCAAAGTCTTGGTAAGAATAAAAAACGAATAGGTCTCGTAAGGGGTCTCGCCGTGTGCCGGTGTCTCGCGGCATGTGTGGAGGAATCATGCACCGTTGGTTTTGACTCGATGTCGCGGTAGGTGTATATCAGTTGCGACCATAGCAACCCCTGTGCGTCTTGGGGGTTGCAGGTGCGCCCAGGAGGTCGGACCCCCGTTTTTTTGTCTTACTCGGCGGATTCATGGTTGCGTGATTATAGCGAGTGCGCAGGTTATCCGCAGCGGTTTCTCGAGTAGCCAGTGGGGCGAGCGACACCGCTCCACCCCACACCCCGCTGTGTCTCGCGACACGCGCTCGCGTTCCGCCAAGTAGTTTGACCCACCGGCGGTTTCGCCGGGGTACGGTCCGTCGTACTTCCTACCAACCTGGCGACGAAGAAGGCGCGACATGTGCCGAGGAGACACGCACCGATGAACGACGATTCTCCGGGGACTTATACCCCACATGTACCTGTTCGAGGAGGGGTCTCGACTACCCCGGGCCTTACGCGATCCACGCGTCTTGGTGGTCGCAGGTGACGCACCCCGAAGGTCCCTTGCAGGTGACGCCTGACTCCGGCACCCACCCGCAGGTCTCTCGAAATATTTTTACCCTTTTTCCTCCAATGACCACTTTTCGAAACTTTTTTTTTTTTCCTAACCGTTTTTTGATGAAAAATTCCGATTAGAAACGACGTGAAAATAAAAAAAAAATAAAAAAAATCAAAGGTCGTTAAAATGAAAAAATTGAGGATTCGTATAGTAAGATATCATACACTCGATGTATTATCGCTGCAGTAGGTAGCGGTTTTTGACGAGAGTTTGCATACGCATCACGATCATGATGATGAGAATGAAAAAATGATAATAAAAAAAAAATTAATAAGAAGGAAGTGAAATATAAACGGTGAGCGGGCGGTTGGCTCGGGGAACGCGTGGGATAAGCACACATCGAGAGTCAAGAGAACGGACGGGACGGGTCAAACAACGAAATTAATTTTCGGGCGCGGTGCTGGGCGCATCCGGGCTTTGTATCGTGTATATACAGTATCAACTATAGTAGTCTTCGGTGTATAAAATTCGTTGCTTACCGATGACCGCGACAGCGAGGATCGAGGGGTCGTGTGCCGCGGGATCCTCTTTCCGAGGCCTCCAACGGGAAGCTTTATATTGCATTTAATTGCTCCGACAAACATTTAACTACCAGCTTATGTACTAAAGTTCAAACATCATTTTCCGGCGTTATTTCTCTTTTTTTTTTAGTGTAGTATGAGAAGAATAGCCGAATGGCATTCCCAAACTTCAATCGTCGAAAATAATGGTTCGAGTCAAAATTACATCGATACCTGTAGATATTATTTTTTACTCCTAATATATGTAGCATTCCCAAAATAAGACAAATTTTATTATCTCTTATAGTTTTTCAGAAGAAAAACCAAGCATTTGACTCAGTTTTCCATTTAAATCAATGAGAAAATAAAATAAATTCAAAGTTCGCGATTTTATCGATATCTATCGAAATTTTTTTATTTTCGTCAATATCTTTCTCAAAAAAAAAAATGTATTGTCTCCTATAGTTTTTGAAAAAAAAAATCAAACATTTGACTCGATTTTTGTATTAAATTAATGAAAAAAATAAATCCAAAATTCTAAATTTTATCGAAGTGAACCACAGTTCCGTATCGGCCGATTTTTCCATGGCATCGTTGGTCTCAACAAGCTTAGGGTTCCGCGTTAAACACGGAAACGTTAAATACTTCGGAGACCAGGTTTTTCAATGTTATCTTCTAAGTCGCTGTGTATGCGCGCGGTGTACTTTGGACATCGAGGGTTCGATGGAAAGTGCATTGAGGTAAAAAGGGGAGGAAAAAAAAAGTACGTGTCGTCGGTTTGACTTGCGAGCTCTGTCGCCGGTACGCGGTCGTCACGGTGGGCGCCGTTGAGCGCGTGTGTCGGCACGCGTACAGAAAAGCAGGTGCATTCTCCGGTGCATGCATGCGCGAGTTATGCGCCTCTACTCGTTGGTACCTAACGCGAGCGGCAATTCATACCAGTGACGACGAATGGCAACTAACTACCCGCACGATTTCAAAGATAAAACTCGAGTGACGCCCATAATTATCGCGATCTAAAGTGGCGCATATATACATTTTTCTTTACTACCGCCAATGTTGCTTTTTCTATTAATCAACTAACAGACGCTCCTCACGCCTGAGTCTGTTGATTTTAATTTTATTCTATTAGAAAATATTTTTCTTGCACATCATATAATTTATTTTATATTTTGGAAAATAGTGGATAAATGCATCTTGTATTAAAAAAAAAAAAAAAAATAATAATAATAGTTATTATTATTACGTAAATAATGAATAAAATGATTAATTTTTTTAATGAAGAATTTCGGGTTTTTTTTTCCACTGCCAACATTTTTTTACTGCCTATATAAAGCGATTTTTCGATAAATATCGCCGTGACAAAGTGCCACACAGGATAATTTGACGCGTACTTGAAGATCGTCACGTCATCCGGGTGCTCGTTATACATAATAACCAATAACGAGAACCGAAATACCGGGCAAAACTTTCCTTCTCTTCATCGTGAGCCGCGAACCATTTTCCACGGCCATTAGGATAAAGTCAACTCGATCGTAGGTACAACTATCGAGTGTCACGCGCCATCGCAATCATCCAATTAGAACCGCAGGTAAAGCGACGAGGTTACCGCGGAACCGAACTGCTATACTTTCCTCACTTTTGCGGTTAGAATAACGAAGAACTTGAAGATCGACGTCGAAGTCGCGTGGCAGACACGCGCCCGCTCACCGCTTGTCTATATGTATAACTCGCGACAACTTCCGTTACCAACCGAACCGGAAGTTACCCTCTCCGCTGAAAACCACCGCGCGCGCTCACCGCAATTCTCCAGCTGGCATTGCGACCCATCGGGGCGATAAAATTATTCATTCGTTCAAACAAAACAACAAAAAAACCTCATTACAATATACAATTGTCTGCTCAACGCGGTTTTTGCACCTTTTGCTCCTTTATTCAATTTTGTTCGCGGAGTTTGAAACGAAAAAAAAAAAAAAAAGTTTCAGTAATAAAACACTCGTCGATGTCATTTTTTTAAGCCGACATCTTTTTTTTTAACGTATAAATCAACGTGGAGACTTAAAAGAAAAAAAAAAAAAAAAAGAAAGTATTCTCATCTAAAAGTACTAAAGTTTCGAGAGACTTCGGGACACGCGGGGGATGTCGGTATTTAAATTAAGCGTGAGATTGAGATGCAAATGCATACATACGAGCGGCAAAGTCGGACTTTTGTCGAGACATAGAGAATGGATAGGACTAAAGGGTTTTTTTTTTTTTTTTTGCAACTCGAGTCTTAAGACGGTGGTGGGGACACCGGTGAGTAGAAGTCGTGATTACCTCTCGGCCATTCGTGCAATTAACATTTGTATAATGTCTCCATCTCTCGGGTCTCCCGCTATCCGCACAACGCGGAGAGGGATTTAACCGTTCATAGAATCGTGAAAGTTATAGGTTTCGAGGTGATTTTCAAGAGTTCGCAAGTATCTCACGATTCTTCGACGAAGCATTATATTCAGATTTTAACGTTTTATTGATATATTCTAATGGCATCGGGGGTTCGGAGAGTAGGGGGTTTTAATTGAGCGAAGACAGAGGCAGTTTGTCACGTTTTGTTTTATCCAGCGGCTCCCATCTTGTACTCTTGAATTGCTTCGTATCGATGCTCTGAATTAAATTAATAGAAATCGCGGTTAATAGGCGCGTTAGTCCATTAACGAGCTTTCGCGTCGAAGGTGTAATGAAATTATTAAAGACAAAATAATTTTCATTTCGAACGAATCATTAATTACGAATCATTTTCATTTTTTGCGAAACCCAATTTTTTTTTTTTTTTTTACGTAAAAATATGTGTAATGATATTTTGAAAAAATCGATAATAAATCGTAATCATCAAAATATCGAATCATTGATGAATCATTTTTTGTGAAATTTAAACTCCTTTTTTTTTTTTTTTTACGAAAGAAGCTGTGTAATGAGATTAAAGGAATGTTACCACGTGGCAAACGTTTCCACTTTCGTCGAGTTTGCAGATCTCGTATTTGAATAGAAAAGCGTGGGCGTCTCTATCGCCGACGTAAAACGTTCGACTACGGAGTTTAGAAGTGATTTGCATCTGGAATACGTCGCTAGCTACCACCTCGGTTATCAAGCCTATCCACTTGGCGTCCGTCAATTCTACGACGAGTGCAACAAATCAACAGTCGCTATATACATACAGTACGAGAGGGAAGGGGGCTGGAGAAACGCCATTGTGGATAAAAGCGATTTACACGAGTGATTAAACAAATCAACAAACCGCACCTTCGTGGGAGGATCTATCGACAGTCACGTCTCTCGTAGCTACCATGTTCTCCGGTTTACTAAGATAGTAACAGTTACTCGCTGTAAATACGATTTCGCGATTGCCACCGCCGAGTTTCACCTTAAAGTGTATCGTTAATTACGAATCGCAATGACCGTAATTGCAAAAAAAAAAAAATTACGTTACGCACGAATTTTCAATATTTTGTGAAAAAAAATTGTTGAAAATTCGATCGTAAATAATTTTTTTACATTTTGTAAATTTGTTGTAAAAAATGTTATAAATTTAAAAGAAAATAAAATAATAATTCCAATAAGATTACAAGAAAATCTAAATTACGTAAATTGTAATACCTCGATTTTCCGATGTTCGGCATTAGTGCGAATTGCGGGAAACTCGCCCTCGTACCATCGGGGATTACTAACGGATTTTCGTAAAAATTGTCCAATATTTCCGATAAGTTTGAACTTGAAACTCGAACCGAAGCAACCTGTCTGCGTCGTGACAATCCAAGTGGGAAAGATCGCGATTCGTCGATCCGTTAACCAGACAATGATATATATGTATATAGTACGTTTACAAACAGAACGGCATAAACTGACGCGATTCGCTATGGAAAACGTTGCGAGTATACGCCCTTCTGTTTCTGAGTATACGATATTCGTATAGACACAAGAAAAGTATAGGTTAGACACCGAGAATAGTAGATCGTCACCTCGTTCGTGACCGGCACGAAAACGTGACCAATTCCGTAAGCGTTCGCGTCGACGAGATAAGAAACCGGTAGAAATTCTGAGCTACCGAATCGCGATGCCGCGAGAGGTCCCGCGAACTTCCAAGCTTCTGTTAAACTGCAACTTTTGTCCAATCGAGGACAACGCTTTTCTTCGATAAAACAGACGCGTCCCGAAACTTCGCTCGTAACTCGACGATTCATCGATGCGCAATAAATGTCGCGCAAAAAATCCGTAAAAATAAATCGATTTTTTTATCATTCGATATTGCGTAGAGGTTATAACGTTATTAATAATATTTTTTTTCGCTTCGGTAGTACTCGAACGGACAGTTGAAGGTTGTTAATGTCGAATTATTATTGGGGTTGGGGTTCCGGGCGATGAAACAGTGATGATGTTCAGACTGTTCGCAGCGTCGCCAAGAAAGCATCAGTCTCGAAAGACCGAGCAGTTCTCATGCGAATAAACGATTAAACCATTCGTAATCATTAGCGCCATGGTAATGTCGGCGCCACTGACTCATTATGTCACTCAGAAGCGCGGATGTATTATGTTACGACGATACAAATGCGTACAGCCGATGAGCACGGTGTGTATACACACAGGACGCGTATATTTACGTTATGCCCGCTATCGACAGTGCTCGTTTATTATCGTCTTTTAACCAGCGAAACAGCCCGAGGAACACGCGCTTGATAGACGTTGAGCGAAGCGTACACGACCGAGAAGGGGTTCGCGCAGTGCGAAGAGAATAAAAAAACAAAAGTTCGAAGATTCATCGAAAAACGACGAAATGTTTTTCTCGTAATATTTTTTCATCGATTTGTAACTCAAGTTTTATTCGATAGAAACAATGCTTCGACTTGGTAATAGTTTTCGTTACAATTCGAAAAGTTCGAAAAAAAAAAACGTAACAATCGATCGGGAATCTCGGTGGAAATAAATATATTTTTGCAGGAGTGACTTACTACTTCGATGTCGTCTGAAATGAACGGCTTATCCGATTACAGGGCACGTGATCACTCGACAAATAACACTGCACTCGTAGATATCATTTACTGCGCGCGAGATTGATAAAATATTAATTGAATTTTATTCATCGACATCCTGACATTACGAGTTTCTCACTACGTAATGGCCGCCATGTTTACACTACTTCGATGAAACGCGATCGAATATGAAAATCCAAGGATTCGAATCTAGAACGCAACGAGAGAATTAACAATTGATACGCGAATGTTTTTCCGATAAAAAATATTGACACAAGGACACGGGCAACCCGCGACGACGGGTGGGCGTCTGGGGTTTTCTTTTGACACCTCACGGGCCTAAGCGTTCGGGCGCGCGATGTCGCGACGCTCTGCATCCCGAACACGTGGCAGTTGAGATAGCCTCGACGCCATATTCTCTCATCGTCCGTTGCGTCTTTGTTATCGGTTATGCAAATCGACAAGACACTGTGTTTTTTTTACCTTGAATAGAAAAGAATTTTTCTGCTCGCATTGGATTGAAGATAAAAGTGTATAAGATTCTTAGAACGGAATTATTATCAACGTAAAAAAAAGTTGTTTATTTTTTTGGCGCATGATCGATGCCGCTCTGTCATCCGATCGATACAACGGACTGTTGACTCGAGTCTACGGGCGCTCAGTGTTTTCGCGCAATTAAATGAGAAAAAAAGATCGTAAACTCATTCGGAATTGTGGATAATTGAAACCTGCGCAGTGTTTAAAGTGTTTTATAACCTATTTCATTGTGCAATGCGCGGAGTGACTACTTTTACGATGTCGTTTTGGAATTGCTGTTCGCATTAAGATGCCACATCGAAGTAGTAAGTTACAAGAAAAAAACAATAATTCGCGTCTATCGATTAATCTCATGTGTAACAACGAGTCGAACGTCGACAATGTCCTACGATTTATTCGAAATATTTTAAAAAATTGACAGCTCCAATTAAGAGTAATTTTTTCAGCGACAATTTTTTCCAAAATTCAATTAAATACTGAATAAAAAAAAACATTTGCAAGTACTTTTTGACGGTTAATGCAGCCGCGCTGCTTTACGATTTCTTCGACCGCTGTCTCGTCCCTTTCGTTCGTTTTTTTCCATTCGAGCTTCTCGAGCAGAAAGCCAAAGACCAGTGACGCTGAACCATAATTTATGTAATTCATTCTTCTCTGATATCGAGTTAGAGTGTTCCTGCTATTCGGACTCTCAATTCCCCGTTGTACGAGCGTCTTGGTGCGTACGCAACATACTACTTTTTTTTTTTTTTTCGAACGTCCGCGCGTCTGTGTGTACTGTCGTAAAGCGTTCGCATAACCAATTTGGCACTAAAGAGGGACCCGGCGCGAGGGCATTTAAGGCCCCGCGGTGGGCCAATGCCATAACATTACGGGTTACGACGAGTACTTCTCTTCTTATGGTTTTTTTTTGCGCTCCCTTCTCCCTTTCCCTCCCGTTCCCTTCCCTTTCGCTCGATCGTTGCCTCGTTCTGTTATTTTTTTGTATCTACCCCCTCCCCCCACTTTGCCCTTCGTCTTTAATATTTTCGAGATGACTTCTCTGCTCGAGTGAAGAGCTCTCTCTCGGTGACCACCTTCTTTTTCCACCTTCGCAACTACCACAGAGGTCCATCGAAGGGTTATACACTCGCGCCGCTCCGAGAGTAAGTCGAGAGAGAGATAGTCAGGTGCTGCGGAATATACCAGGTCGATCCTCATCTCGCGCATCATACAGAGACGGACCCATACCGCTTCATGCCTCACGGCTGAATGATATTAGCATGGTAACTGAGGACCCAGCGGGCGCTTTATTAAATTTGTACCTCAAGCAATATCCCTCTCCGATATTCTTCCTTCTTTCCATCGCATGGTAGTTCCTCGTATTCACTTGCGGCGTTTTGCTCATTTTAATTTGATGGGGATGGATATTCAAGTCGGACAGGTGACTGGAAAAATCGTAGAGATTCATACAGCTGTTATCGATCTAATATATAATAATAATAATAATAATAATTATTATTATTATTATTATTATTATTATTATTATTATTATTATTATTATTATTATTATTATTATTATTATTATTATAAAATAAATATTAATATAATTAAAAAAAAATTATTATTATTATTATTTTTAAATATAATTATTATTATATATTATATCGCCTCAAAACAGTGCTATTTTCTTAACACCGCTGCGTCTCCTTGATAATGAATAAATTCGAGTTTATCGTCCCGATCAGAATTCCAAAAGAAATAAAATACGGAAAAAAAATAAGACTCGTTGCCCTACGCAGTTTCACAAACGCCGCGAGAGCCGTGACGCGAGACGAGATGTACAATACCCGATACGATCGCAACGCGCTAAATACGTATACGGCGTATAGATCGACGAACGCACTGAAAACTCTTTTCAGGTGGCTGTTGCCTCTCAGCCGCAGCAGCCTCGGCGGTGCTACTTCCGGATCTGAGATATGCATTTACGATGTGGCAGTAACAAAGTAATGTTTCGGTCGTAAAGCGTTTTGGTCTTCGAGTTTCGATGCACGCAAAGCGAAATCGTCGTCGCGCGGCAGCTGATCGCTGCGATATATCGAAAAACCTTCGCGATCTTGATACTCGCGTGTTTTTTTTTTTTTTTACTCGTGTTTTTCAAAGTTTTACGGTTCCACGCGCGTGCGCCTTAATTAAATCTCCTTCACTGGCGAATCGACTAAATATAAGAAATAGTATATTTTGCACCAAGGGCGGAAAGTTGGACATTCCTGACGAGTGTGTTGGGTGATGCCAGAGGTGGGAAAAGAGGGTCGGGGGCCCGAGGGCCGAAGGCCCGAGGGCTTTCCGGGCTTCTTTGCCCACCGAGGGCAGAACCAAACACACGAGTTGGAATGCCAACTCTGCCCGCGGTGCAAATACGATTTTTTCACATACCTGCATGGTAAGTTCGTACTTGGCTCGCTGATGAAAGGGGAGAAAGTGGGCACTTTCCTCCCTAGGGAGTTACTTTCCGCCCTTGGGCGAAGATATCTCCCTAGGGAATAAAGTACTCACTTTCTCCCCTCTCATCGGGGAGGAAAGTACGAACTTTCCGTGCAGGGATGTGAAAAATGGTATTTTTTTATCGCAGCTTCCGTCTCTTTGATCGTGAAAAAAAAAAATGTGATTCCTGGAAATACATTTGTGAACTAAATTCTCATTATCGACCGACGTTTTTTTTTTTTTTTTTTTTTTTTCTTTTTTTTTTGTACGCGCAGGCAAAACCGTAGATTGAATAAATGGATAGGACAAGCGTCAAGCGCCCTCGTGGTGCATCACCCGCCGCGCGAGTAGGAACGGTTAAGGGTTTAATTCCATGTAAAAGTGTGCAAGATGACGCTCTCGGACTGTACCCACGACGATGCGGGCGAAGCAAAGATACGAAGGTTTTCTCCGCGCTTATGCCGCGCTACTATTATGCAGGTGGAAAATAGCACGCGACGATCGTTCTCTTCGTCACGTTGTTGTACTATTCCATTCCAGACAACGATCAAGAGAGCAAGGTGTGCGTCCAGTGTGGTTAACGCAACGCGTGACTCGACGCGTTATACGCAATAACGGTCGATTTTTAACCGGCCGTTTGATTCCTTTATTTATCATCGTTGCCTCGATTTTTTCCAACAGAGTTAAAATTCAATTTTACAATAAAAAAAAATGTATAATTTTTTTTTATTCTGCAGAAAATGAATATTATTACGATACCTATAATAATAATAATTATTATTAGTCAAATAATAATAATTATTATTATTATTAATAATAATTATAATAATATTAATTC
The DNA here is from genome assembly GCA_934046635.1 of Buathra laborator. Classification (NCBI taxonomy): domain Eukaryota; kingdom Metazoa; phylum Arthropoda; class Insecta; order Hymenoptera; family Ichneumonidae; genus Buathra; species Buathra laborator. Next base: position 13,939,885 of record OW203898.1, on the reverse strand, counting down.
ATATTAATATTAATATTAATATTATTAATAATTATTATTAATATTAATATTATTAATTATTATTATTATTATTATTATGAAACAGAAAAAAAAATCGTGAATTGAAAAATGATTAAATGGTCATAGAATCCTTCAAAGCGCGATGTATTGTTTAAAGTTTCTTCGTCAAAGTTCGCGCGCGAGAATCCCGAGCGAACGAATTAATTTGGCGTTCTCTATCTTGGCGCGAAACGCTCGCGTGTTTTCCTTCGAACTCTCCTTCAGCATCCCCATCGTCGCCCGTGGCTTCTCTTCCTCGTTTCGTCGTCTCTCGCTCGCGGTGCGAGGATAAAGCCCCAACGGTTGAAATTGTACTGAGAGAGGAAAGAACGAGATATATATACTATCGGGCGGTTGTTGTGTTGTTTTCTCTCGTTACTCGCGTACGTGTGTTCGTGTTTGCCCTCGCAAGAAGGAAATTAGCATACGGTTGGAATCGAACGAGGTACCCCGATGTCTCCATCGCTCGTGAAATGGATACTCGGCTGTGGTAACAACACAGCGCGCCCGAGAGAGCGAACGAACCGGGAACGCGCAAGCCGCGTTCCCCTTTCAAGGATTGGTTTATGCCCGGGCGAGGACTTACGGCACGGTCGTACCTCAATCGCGCGTTCCAACTCTCCGGCGCAGAGAGCCCCCGGTGTCTCCTTATCCTCGCTGTTTGCAAACCCAGCGCGCCAGTCCGAGAGCTTCAACAACCCGGGAGGCTTCAGTGCGCTACGAGGGGGGAAGAGACTACGCGCGCGCCTTTCGTGTGCCTCGAGTCCGCGGTATACTTACGGAAGAGATTTTTTATTTTATTTTTCCCGTTATATCGATAACTATATACACATTTTCCGAAAATCGAATAATACATCGATATTCGAAAAAAAAAATGAAAAAAAAAACAATAATAATAATAATTGTTACTTAGTTATTATTTATTTATTAATAATAATAATAATAATTTGATTAATTGATATTATTGTTTTTTTTTTTACTTTCTACTGCCCACGACAATTTTTCTTTTATCGAATAGAAAAAAAATAAAAATTTCTACATTTCGATCGAAACTCCGGAGGTTCGACTTTCTTCGAATATATATATCAAATCGTGTGTACCCTTACGTCAATAAACTCAAAGAGGGAATAATATCTCTATCGTTTCGCACTCGCGTTATACAATGAGTTAACATCGCAAATCATTCGTTCCTTTATTCCCAATCGCATCTCACAATTATTAGAGACGTGAGAGGTTATGTGCTTTCGTTCGTTCGTTCGTTCGATGTTTGTCTCTCTCGTGGTTTTGCCGTCGAAAAAGTATAGATCGAAAGTGAGAGTGTAAAATCCGTATAATAGCGCACTGGCGGTTATCGCCCGAAGACCGGAGAAACGAGAATACTCGTGGGTTGCGAACCGCGAGTACGCCGCGCCGCGCCGCGCCGCGCTGATATTATTTGAAGAAGCATAATAGCACTGTGAGACTCGCCCGTCCGTTTTGGATTGTACATCATTGACTATCCCCGCATATGCATGAATGCACACGCGAGGGAGGGTTTGTATTACACGGCGAACGAATAGAAAATATTGTTGAATTATAAATCGAAGGGTTACTCTCCGCGTTGTGCGTTCCCTCGGGGGATTCTCCTGACGCCAGCTAACTCGAGATCTTGTCCTCATCTAATTGAACGAAGATCGACGAGCGAACGAACGCAACTCGAGAATACGAGGAGAGTTAAAGCGCCCTCTCCCTCCCACCCCCCCCCCCCCCACTACCCCCTTCGCCCCTTCCAACTTGCGAAAAGGATTCTCACTCTCTTCCTCCGCTAAATAGAACGTATCACCTCGACACTCGTTCACCAATTATCGAACTCGTCTGTTCGGTGAGGTTAGTTTTTTTTTTTTTTTTTTTTTAGTCGTGCGTACGGAACTGTTTTATTTTTCACGAGCAGTTTCACTTGTGGACTGCGTATGGGGTGTTTCGCGTGAAATTTGTATGAAGAATGAATAATGGTTACGATTAATTTTTATTCATTCGATAATTGATTATCGATGATTATTGTTAACGATATTGGATATTTGAGACTTTTTTCTTTCTATTTGTACGGTGAAGATATATTTTTTTGACGAAAAAAAGTTTGAATTTAAAGTTTTTTATCTCAAGTTTCAATAGTTTGGGACAAAATTGAAAAAAAAATCGTAAGTTTTATCGTAATAAAAATTGTTCCGATGTTTTCTTTTTTTTTCATCTTTATTCTTAAGTTTTGCTAATTCATCACAAAATTAAAAAAAAACTGAAAGATTTATCGAATTAAAAATAATTCGGAAGTTTCGTTTTTTTTTTTTTTATTTTCAATCGATCTATTTGACATGGAATAGCCTATGTACGCGTTCTTTCTCCGAGTGATCTTCGGCTCGCACTCCGAATCCCACCCACCAGCGGAAAGTCCAATTAGAGTCGACTACCCGTCCAAGATAATTGGCGAACACTCGGGCGAAGACGTAACTCAATCGGTAGCGTCCCGCTTCTTCCTTTCGCCGTCTCACTTTATCGATGGAACTTGCCGGGTCCGTTCGTTGCTAGTTTACTCTCTCTCTCCTGCGCGGACCCTCGCGCGCGCACACGATATGCCGGGTTCGAGGTATGGCATCTTCCTTCCTTCCCCTCTTCGTTGGTAACATCACATCGGACAGTGCATGCTGCACGCACCGGTCATTGGGGTGCTCTCGCGAACACCCGCGGAAATCGCTCCCGGCGATCCCGATGTGTAAGCCGGACCCGGGCGCGAGTTCCCGTCGCAGTCGCGCACCCATACATACGCGCGTGCAAACTGCACACACTGTATCGTCTTCCCAATAGCTCGTTGCTTCTTGCGCCACGTTGATGTCGTCGTGTGCAGTCAGTGTAATTCACCCGGCAACGTAAGATGAGTCGTGTAGGTACTATAAATCGGAGGGTGTAGCGGCGCACATCCCGCGACGCGATGTACACCACCGTAGGTGACTCTAGAAAAGATCTCCAATTGCGGAGGCACGCAACTCTGTTGGATAATTAGGGAACGTGTACAACGCCCCCGCTACTGCAAACTCCTCGCTTGGTATACTCCATGACTAGACGAGTGTATATACGATCGCTTGTGAAACCCCCCGAGAAACCGCTCAGTTTTCGGATTGCCGATAATAAATTTTACTTTTGCATTATAATTTTTGTCTCGCGATTCGCACTACCCATCGATTTGACCTTTGGCACGCGTGAAAAGATAGCCTTTGTAATTGAAAAAAAAAATTCCCCGAGGTCTCTAGCGTATCTCAATTTTCTTTACGAGCGCTTGCAATGTTGCAAAATCGGGCACTCCGCACAACTCCGATCTTAGCGACTAAGTGCTCGATAAACTGTTTAATGAATTGTTACGAAATTCTCACGAGATCTTCGGCGGCCTTACATTATTAATATTAATAAGTACGATTATAAGAAGAAAAAAAAAAAATTCCTGAAAAAAAAAATTCAATCAAAAAACAATTAAATTTTATTTTTTGAAATTGAAATTGAAAAATAAAAATAATTAACATTAACCAAAAAAATATTATTATTTTTCATTCGGAAATTTTTTAACTCGCGTAAAATTCTTTTTTTGAAAATTTTTTTACGAAATTTTCTTCCCACCGTTATTCTCAAATATCATCGATTATCTCAATTATATTGGATCGAATGGGTATCGGCTATATGCTGTATGCAACAATGAATATATACGATGGAGCAAAGTACTTCAAACTTCATTTCTCCATTCGCAGCAAAATTAATTATTCGCATATATTAATCCCAAATCCGCCCACGGTGATTACACTTTCTACTTTGTTCGTTGAACTATTACAAACGATAAATTAAACGTTCGTGTTACACCGCGCGCGGGTGTCTTCCTAACACTTTATTTCATTATTTATTAAGTAATGCAAGTTGTAAAATCGTCGAGTATATTTATTATCGTGATATAAAATATACTGCTAAGTGTGTGTGTGCGTATCGGAGGCTGAGGTTTGAGAGCTCCGTAACCGGCGGGAATGACCATAAGCATCGGCGCTGTCCAGCCAACGCTATAGCCTTTAAATATGTGTGGCGGGGGATCGGAAGAGTTGTATGTGCCGTGGGCGCGCGGGGGGACGCTAATAATTTAGCCCGGGCCACGAGGACTCGCGCGTTAATTGGCTCGGAGTCTTCTTAAGTACCGCGGAACGTAATGCAAACGCGCCCGTTGTGCGCGCACTTATGCTTCTGCTCCAGCTATGCCTTCGCTACTCCTCTTTCCCCCCCTTTTTCGCGTTACATACTACATAAAACCGAGAACCGAGGGCAAAACGTAACTAAATCGTTGCCTCGTTAACATTCGCCGAAGAAGAACCCGCGTACTGTGCAAATACACACACGTAGGTATACACACGCGGCGCAGTTGCATCCTCCCTCATATATTTCCTCGTTTCTTTTGGTTATTCATTCGGCAACGAAAGAACGAGTTGAAAAAAAAAAAAAAATGCCAGAAAAACGAATTGCCGGGAGAAATTTAAACCACGGCGAGAGATACGAACGAAGAGAGCGAAATTGCGAAAACGTTATTCCTCATCGAGATAGGATCCGTACGCCCTCCTCGCCGAACTACTTTATTTATCGTATAATTTTGCACGGAGCTTTTTGCGCATCGATGTTTCGATGTTTTTTTTTTTTTTTTTGCTTCCCTCGACTTGGATTTGCTCCTTTGCCATTTGCCGACAGTGAGTGTGTAACGAGATTGCGCGCCGGGGTATGCGGTAGACGAAGAAGAAGCCAACGAGACAGGGGTAGGAAAGCTCCGCGATGTATGGAACTTACAGAGGGGGTTATAGAGAACGAGTTCATAGTTTTTGCTAAAGGTATACGAAGAGAGACTGAATTATCGATATTGGGGTAAGTTATGGGCGGAGGATTGCGTGTACGCGGATACGTGCGTAACTCTCAAAGCAAAAAAGCGTACATTGGATCGAAAGAAAAGGGCAGTCGGCGTAAATTAAATTATTTTGCGAAGTGGCTACGAATTTTTTTTAATCGTTTTTTAATTTTTTAATGCCACATTTTATTATAGAGAAACTCGTGCTATCGCTCTCCAATTTTTGACTTCCGACTGCCCGCGACATATTCCAGTGATCGTTGATATACGCGACGAAGAAATCGCCCGACTACAATAGGCGAATAATGATATATCAGTTTTTATTGTCAATATAATTTTTTTACGCTCTTTTTTCAATCGGGAATTTTTTCAATTTTTGCATTTTTGAAAAGCGACTTTTGTACGAAGAATCTAAAAATTTGATAACAGACTTGAGACTTCCCTATTTTTTTTTTTGAGTCGTCAATGCAATGCTTTCCGTTGAAATCTCTCGAGTTAAATGAACGATTGTCGGTTCATCGTGGCATTGAATTTACATAATAATTAACCGGAACACAATCATTGTGTTCGTAGAGCCGTAAAGTCAAGATTCGTTGATTGAATGCTATCGCTAACGTTCGTGAAATCGGCAATAAATTTTGCGTAACGATCTTTATACGAGTTTCGATTCTTGACTTCCTTTTCATAGCCATCGGGGTATATATATCTGTATACTTTAGTCGTCGAGTAGGTCTCCTGTCGCGTTCGACGATTAAGAAAAAAGGAAGAGTAAAGAACAAGAACAAGAAGAGGAGGAATAAAGAAAACGGAAGATGGCCGGTGATCCCCGTATGTGTGCGCGAGCGACTCGGTCCACCGCCTCCAGCTTGTCTCCTTAAACTTTATACCTCTCGCGATTTTACGTTCGGCGCCTACTTCTCGTAAGGGGATATACCTAACGGTGATTCGACCTACTCGCGAGACCGGAAGCGAGGGCGCGTGCGAGCGATCCCAACAGCGCAGACGACGAAACAACACCCGCGAGAGTGATCGATCGAACGAGAACTTCATTTGGCGTTTCGAGTCACTCGAGCGCGCGAGAACGTCGACGCTGTTATGCTTCGTCTCTTCTTGATTTCTTTACAATCTCCGATCTTCATTCCTCCTTCCTTCTGCGGCATATATTCTTTTTATATCAATTTCCTTCGAACCTTTCGATATTCGCATTTTTTTTTACTCCATTTCGATCGTTTGTTAAAAAAAAATGGTTTAATCCCAAAAACTAAAATAAATTCGCGCGATCTATCGTCTGCACCACGCATCGTTGGATCGTAGTCGTTTCTCGAGCGAAGGTGGAGCGAGTCGGTGCACAAATAAAAAAAAAAAAGATCGTGAATAAAAAAAAAAAAAAAAAAAAAAAAATTAGAGAAAAAAATGGGTGAAAGAGAGAATAAGCGAGATGGAGAAAGAGAATGCCGATGGGATTATAAGTAATGCGCCGCAGCACGTGGCCCCCGATGGGTCCAACTCCCAGGTTGTCAAACCTGTTTCTTCCGCTCGAACCGTCTCCCGTCGTTCTCGTCGTCGTCAAATATGCTGCTTGCAACGATGTTCCTACCCCTGCCTCCCCCACCCCCTTCCCTCCTTCTTGATGATTTCGGAGCGCTTGTGCGGGTGCAACGAAATGTCCGATCGCACGTGCCTCTTCAGCCGCAGAATGAAATCAAACAGAATCGATTTCAATAATCTTTTTATCACTACACAGTGGCGTCAAATTTTTTCGTATTTATCTGCGCATTTATTTTTTTTCCTCTTCATAATCACTTGCGATTTCAAGACTTTCAATCCGAAATAAATTAATTTATTTTATTTTCGTTTAAAAGAGAGCATTTAAAAAAAAAAGTGGATACAGATCGTAATTCGAATGAAAAATAAACAAAATCAATTTCGTTTTTATATTGAATGACAGTAGCCACTGATCAGATGAACTTTGAAGAGACCTTAATCCGTATGAGATCGTTCGATCTGTCGGGATGTTTTTCGACTGCATAATGACGCGACGCAAAGGCGAGCCATCGGAGTATTATCCAAGTATAAAGTATTAACTCGATAACGGTGATCGTTCGGCATATGTGACTATGTAGGTTTCACCTCTCGTATCTTCGTGAAGATGATGAGCATTACGGAAGCGTGTCACAGCACAAGAGAACCAAAGAAGAAAATAAAACAAGATAAATACGATTGACCATGAGAAACGCGATCTTCGCTCGGCTACCATCATTCCGATCGCGCGACTACATTATAACATACAAAGTAACATTCTCGTCGGGAGACGAAGTGTACTCCTACCATTAGCCAGTCAACCTGCAGCTTAATGGAAAGAAAAGAGTTAAGATAACCACGCGCTTTGCCTTCGTGAAGCTTGAGGCAGAGAAAAACACCAATACGACAACGACGACGAGACTTCATCGATTCTCTCGTCTTTCCGACTTCATCGATTCTCTCGTCTTTCCGACTTCATCGATTCTCTCGTCTTTCCGACTTCATCGATTCTCTCGTCTTTCCGACTTCATCGATTCTCTCGTCTTTCCGACTTCATCGATTCTCTCGTCTTTCCGACTTCATCGATTCTCTCGTCTTTCCGACTTCATCGAATCTCTCGTCTTTCCGACTTCGAGTTAAGAAAAGAGGGGTTGCGCTGTATCCCTAAACTTTCCCCTAACTTCATTCCTAACTTTGTATCGCTTTCCATACTTCGTCATCGTTCTGGTTGAGCAAAAAAATGGTCTATTCCTCGATCGAGAGCTTTGAGAATCCAAAGCACGATGCAGGCAGTGTTTATTTTATAGGGAACGTAAAACTACACTGCTCTCTAGATAATAGAATGTTAGCTCTTGTTAGAGAGTGTGTATCCCGCCCGCAGGGGTTAGAGTATGAGACCCGCGAAGATTATGTTTATAAGCCGAGAGAGGCTGTGTGCGCAGCGAGAGTTAACCGTGAGCTGGTGTATCATTATTGGGTATGACCCCACCCGCGGGCTGATCTTTCCGAAACTGGAGCAGACCGCATTTCACATGTGAAAGGATCACTCTTTCTCTCTCCACTCGTTCAGCTCTATGCTGCTGTTGCTGCTGCTGTTGTTGTTGCGTCACGGTATAGTTATTGACGTTATTTACGAGCTATGAGATGGTTTGTAGATCGGACAATAGTTTAACTACGTTGGCTACATATTGGCGGGGTAAGGTCTGCGACTCAGGATTCGGCGAGATATGAAGTACGCCAAGTGAAATGTCTCGAGTTTCCGGACAACAGTCACGATAGCCCCGGAGCTCTTTAATGCACGAGATTTTCGGATACAAAATTTCATTTTTCAAATAGATCGTTAACGAAGCTATGGGAACTTGAAATACCGTTGATGATAGCCAACTATTCATGTAATTTTCGTTGTGAATCAATAAAAATGATAAATGATGCAAAAAATCGTCCATCGAGGAATCTCGTTAAATTTTGGATTTTTATTTCTCAAAAACTATGAAAGATGATAACATTATTTTTTTTTTAGTGAAAGATATATATGTTGAGAGTCTCACGAAAAAAAATCATTTCGTTATCTCTTATAGATGTTGTGAAAAAAAATTAGTGATACGGTTTTGCATGTTTCGAGTTAAGATTTTGCGATACTTCGGTTATTCAGATTTAACTGCGATGGCGAATGGTTATTTGCAAAAGTGTAAGTTCCAGCGTTCGAACTCTTCCAGCAAAGTCCTAATACAGCTTGAAAAAAATTAAAAATAAAAATATATTTTCCCACATGACCGGCTACGGGGAAGCCGTAAGTTTCTCACTATACCTCAGGATACACGGCGCGTTACCCATGCAGTTGCTGTTCGCTTTCTTAGTTAAATGAAGAAAAAGGAAAAAAAAAAAAGAGCGCCTCTACCAGAAGCATCGCACACCGTTTCTCTGTTGCGCTGATCCTCGCCGCCGCACAACGGCCCTATACCCCGGGTCTTACGTTTTATGTTTGCCTTTGCTATTCGTGCGAAACAGCTCAGTGCCACAATTTATTCGCCTATTCTCCGCAGGCATCGCTACCTGTTCCTCTGCGCAAACTTCTCCTCCTCCTACTCCCTTTTAGCATCGTTCACCCGTATATACCGAGCGCGTAAAGAGTTTCCAGGGTAATCCTTCGGTTAGCGCGCCTCCTTTGGATACTTAAGCAAACACGTATGCTTCGGCGTTTTGTGCCGAGAGAGCTCGCGCGCGCGAATGGCTTCGCTGAGTTCGTACACTAGCGTTATTACGCTATAAATCGATTGGCGAACTCGCGTGTATATATTGTGTTATATGTTCACAAGTCGGCGGGGTCTCACAGGAATGAGACTCATTCGATACTTCTCGCCTATCGCCAGCGGCTAACTTTCATCCTTCCATCGATTCTTCGTTTCGATCGCAAAATTACAGTGAACCGTCTCATAAGTTTCTCGACAACCGAAGCACGATCTTTCATTTTATTTCAACGGTGAGGTTTATCGATTTCAGTAATAAGAAAATGTCTTTCATTTTTTTCCAATTAAAAAGAAAATTTTATTTTACAAAAAATTTCTCGCGATTGACTTTTCGTTAAGATGTAAAAAAATTGTAAGAGAAGTCTTATCTTTTCGATATAATTTTTTTTACATACTTGAAAAAAAAAAAAATAAAAAATGCGCCTACAATTTTTTTCATCGGGATTTAGCCGTTTTTGAGAAAAAAAAATGGGTTAAATTTTCATGAAATCATTGAAGTTTCTATTAATCTTAAATCTCAGTATTAAAGAAAATAAAAATCTCCATCTGAAAATGTTGAAAATTACGTATTTTTTTTTTTCTCACCGGCCAACTTTTGAGAGATTCTACTGTAAGATACATCGACACTTGCGGCGCGATTCAATGTGGATACGGTGATTAGCAAATTTCGTTAACGATTGGCCCGGCGTGCGATAGGTCGCGCTAAATAGTGATGTAGCAATGAAAGTGCTATTTTGTATGTCATACAGAGAGGTGTGTATGTTACGTTAATAGATCGGGCAATCGATTGATACGACACCGTAGAGAATCGATGAATGTCGATGATAGAGAGATCCGAGAGTATTCGAAAGACTCGTGCTGTAGTAGTTGTTTGTACTTAACTATTATATTGGCCACGCCAATCGTCTATGGCCCGTTTTCTCGTTCGCTCGCAGTACCGCGCGCTCTCCCGCGTGCAGATTAATTTAACTCACCGACTGAGTCCCTATTAGGCATTCGATTACTATGGAACCTCAACGGTGCGAGAGCGCCAATCAATTTTTAATGAATCTTAATTTACAAGCGCCGGTGTAATTAGACTGTCGTATATTGTCGTTGTCGTCGATTGCAGACTGAATTAAATCGTCTTACGATTGCGACGCTACGATCTATTAGTACTTGCGATCCTTCAGTCTGACTGGAGTATAGAGAAAAGAAACTTCTCGCCGTTTGCTATAGAGTTTATTTCGCATTACAGCTTCAACTTTTACGGAAATGTGAACATTTCGCGACTACATTACGCTAATTATTTATTATATCATTCATTTTTTTTTAACCGATTTTTTTATTTTTGTAAAATTATTTTCATTAATAAAGCTCCGCGGCGTTCACGTACTTCAAAAAATGTGCTGATAATGCAAAAGTCGAATAAAATTTTAAAAATTAAGAATATTCATCATATATAGTAAAGTATAGCAAAGAAAACGGAAGGAGATCGAGACGGCGGTACGGAAGTTCCTTTCTTTCTTTCCCCAAAGAAAATTCTTTTCCGTTCTCGCATCTGTCTCGTCGAGAATCTCTTTATCTCCCAAAGGACTCTGCGAGATGGGTACATATAGTAAAACGCGTGCCCCGCTTTGAAAATCTTGTGCACGCGTTCTCTATCTATTTTTGTAACGAAATGGCACTTACACGTGCCGATGGGCACCAACTTCTACCGACCAAACGTCTTCCTCGTTTTTCTTCTCAGTTTGAAGCATATCACCCTCTTGAAATTCTACCGGTACTGAAAAAAATAATCGTTGGGGTGACTGCATCTGTCCTCCGAGAGTGTTAAGGTCTCAGTCTTTATACTTATCCTACACACCCTGTATCCATTTAAAGGCTCCTCACCGAAAGAAGTACTTATTTTCAAGGCGACGTTTCTATTTTTGTCTTTGAGTGAAAACGTTCACTTCATATACTTTTATTTTTGTTCGTAGAGTTATTATTTGACCGCAAAATTAATTTTTTTTTCTTAAATTCTTTCTTTACGTACGTAAAAATGTAGATTCGGAATTTTAAAAAATTCACAAAAATTGAATAACTTCTCACTAAAAAAGGGGTGTGATAAAGAAATTGTATTAACAAAAAAGAGTGAAGTAACAATTAATTATTCACATATTATAGTCGCGAGATTTCTTTGCCAATAAGTATGAAAAGCAATTTTTTTTTACTCCATAATTTTTAAAGATTTTTTTTCTTTTTTTACGTGATCTACGTAGTCCGTGCATTTGAGGTTATACTTCACATTTTAATTCTAAATTATACAATAGAAATTATTTCCGTGAAACGCATAATTCCCGTCTTTTTGCTCTCGCGGACAGTCGGGAGTTGAAAAATCTTAAACTTTCAGCACGAATCGAACTATGAACTAATTAACGATTGTCGTTTCGCATATTCGCCGAATATGCGAAGTTTGAGTTCTGCTCAAACGGAAAAAAGCATTTTTTGGCTTAATCTCGCGATGTCTTTTCGTCCTCTTGGAACGCCTGGCGATAGGCTATAAAGTGTTACCAGGCCACAGAACAGTACATTCATGTCCAGAAAAGCTTGCCAGTCGAGCTACGGTGCGGTGATTTACGGCCGCGGATGAATCATGCATGGGCCCGGGTACGGTAAGAAGGCCCCTGGACAGCCATGTGTCGATGCCGGCAGATTACGAAGATCCGTACCTGATACGAAGGAGCGCGCGCGCGCGTGCACTCACCGCGCACTAAGAGACTCGGCTTCTCCTCGTGTAGGTGTATGTGGGTGAACACCTCGCCACAGCCGGACGAACGTGGATTCGGCTACCTTCTTCGTCTTCTTTTTTATTTTTTGTATTTTTATTTCTCTTCTGGAGCCATCGAAAGCGACCCAGAGAAAGCAGAGAGCGTAGACGTGAAAGCACCGCGTATACGCACTTTGCCCATATATATAGAAATATATACGTATATCTGTGCGAGAAGAACTCCAAAACTACTTTGCTACTCCGATCAGTCCGACGGACACGCTGAACTGATTGCGGCAAGCTGGAAGTGCGCGATCGATCATCTTTAAACTATTAATTAACGAACGAAAGTTCCGTTTCTTCACGAAAAAATTAACAAATTCATCGTATCTTGCGCACAGCCAGTTATTTTTTATTTTTCGATAAGTGAATTATAAAATTTCGAAAAACCAAAGAAAAAAACAGTATAATTCCTCTTTTTCATTTTTTGACGCCTTTTGAAAATACGAAAATTCCGGATTTTTTTAAACGTTTTTCGTAATTTACTTGAATGATTTTAATTTTTTTTTTAAATAAAATAATGTTTGAATGACGTGTACTATACGACAAATTAAAATCGCAAAATTTCGGTCGGTTTAAGAAAAGTATTGGAAGAATTCGATCTTTTTATTAAGAATACGAATTCAGTGAGTATATTCGTTCCAAACGAAGTCTCTATCGAGTACTGCACATACGATCCGCGGTCACATGTTTCGGCTTAAGTTATCCTCCCGGCGGCACCTGGCGTCAAGTCCTTGAAACACGGGGGTTCCCCCGAAGACGTTCACACTCCTTCCGGGTGCCGGAGGGACACCCACACGTGCGACGCGACAGAATACACTCGGGCGCTCGTCGTTGTCGTCGTCGTACTGGTTGTCGTCAGAGATAGTCTCCCCCGCACTTCGGTGTTGCAAGTCCGCGGTGCAGCGCGGTTAAAATCCACTAGAACAGTGGCGTAGCCGGTATGGTAATGGAGTCTCAATGTCTTACCCACACACGAGTGTTAATTATTTCGTCGAAAAAAAAAAAAAAAAAAAAAAAATCTTTACTATTTTAGTCAAAGTCGTTTTATCGACGTCATCGTTTATTTCACGTGTTCATACTTTCGATGCCACGAAGAGCAAAAAAAAATCTCAAATTTAAAAAAATTATTTTATTGAAGTTTGTTTCACGAACGTTTCAATTCTATTTCACTGAAAATTGGCTTTGATCGTTATGCTTTTACTCGACAATACGCCAATGGCAAAGACAATACTCCGGCACGCGCTCCCGTCCCCCAAATAAGCGTAAAGACACCCCAGCATTCTAAACGTACTATATGCCTACGCTAAGCTTGGGGCACACGAGAAAACATACTTCGATATCTCGTCTTTCATTCAAGTTCACCCTCTCATGCGCTCTTAACATATCTCTCAGGTTTAAGCGTTTCTTCGTATCCGGTACTCCTTCTCCGATAGCGACACGTGTCCCACCAGCCGCGAAGTGCGTTTCACGAGGGTAAGATAATTTATTGTGAGAGGGTGGATTAAAGGACTCTCGACGAGACGAGTACCCTGGAGACACCTTTAAGTGCATCCGCGCGTAATACTTCGGAATTTGACGTGAATAAAAAAAAAAATGTACAAAAATGGTACAATTCCCGATTGAGAAAGGAGCGCAATAAAGAAAATGCATTAACAAAAATAAGCAAAATAATTATAAATTTTCATATACGAGTAATAAGTATAACGGTATAAGAATTGACGGTCCCTTTACGAAAAGATCGGCGAGGCGTGGGTTGATACTCGCGCGATTGAAATAGCCGTTCAATGTATTCAGAACGATCTCGATATTCGTACCAATTTCGAATTTGCATCGTTTTTTCCGCAACAATGTTCCGTCACAAGCAGTTTCGAAGATCGACGGTGTCACTTCGATCTGCTCGTGTTTTTCGTTGCGGAGAACACATTGGCGCGAAAAAAAAAATGTATCGATGTAACAATATCGAGAGTCACGAATTTATCGTACCGAGATCCACGGGTACACAGTACGGATGTGAGGAAATTAACGTTTGCGCTCGTTTTCGTGTACTTTTGGGGTTTATGTCTCGCGGCGTAAACGAAAAGTTGTCGGAGTTGGTACAGGGAGCTCAACGGTTTCATACGTTTCCCAGTTGTTATTCACGCTCTCTCGGTTTCTCGTGCGCGACGACGAAGAGGTTGAATCTCCGGGTTTTTTTTTCAAAGGGGCAGAAGGCAGTGAAGAGGGAGGGAGGCGGGGGGGCAACAATATCATTCGGAGGCTGCGGCCACAGGGTGATGTAGTAGATCGAGAATCCGGCGAGAGCGTGGGCACGCGACATGCCTCGGGGATTCGCGGTCCACTCTCGTGAAGTTACATTGTGCTCATTTGTGCCACGGAAACTGCGAGAGATTCTGTTCGTTTCTGGCGCGCCGCGCTCTCGAGAGACGCGAAGAAGAAGGGAATGGAGATACAAGGATAAAGCGTACGAGAAGGTTGAATTGCTAAAGTTTAAATCGTTTTTCAAGTGCCAACAGTAACAATTTCGCCTTTTTTTCGTCGATAGAATATTCTTGTATTCGATCTATTCGAGTTTGTGATTTTAAATAAATCGATTAGATTCGAAAATCGAAGCGATTAATGAAAAAAAAAAAAAAAAATCGTAATAAATCCAAAAAATAAAAAAATATTTTTAAAGGACATTTAAATTCAATCCATTGTCCGAAATATCAGAATTCTCGAGACGAGAGTACGAAAAAAAAAAACAATGGCCGGATGCATATAAACTGCGAGATGGAACTCACATGCGATTATATTTGCCTTTCTCGATTTAATTCACAACTCTCGATGTGGGGAGAGTCTTTCCGGTGCGAGAGTATCAATGATAGGCGTGTCGCGGTATTATTATACTATATTATACACCCTCTCTAAGTTTAACGCATTATTGCGCATGACGCTTAATACACGTATGACGGTAATAATACACGGAGCTCGAGGTTCCTTTGGAATACGCACGTCCCCGGAGTCTTCGAATTCATCCCGAACAGTATAATGCACACAGATATTTATCTGTCGTTCGTAACCGCGAACGTTTGACTCTAAGATGCTAAATTGATGCGAAGCTTCGCCGTGCGTTTCTGACTCGGCGCTCACTTCCCAGGATTATCCTCTGATTAAGCCAGCAAATGTGCGAATAAGAAAGATGCCAAGCCACCGCGCATATACGAGGCCTTACGTGTAATCACGGCGAACGAGAAAGATATAGCGCAGGTCTTCGCGCGGCTGAATCGCGTGTGCGGTGCGTAAAACCACTAAACGCTCCGGTGGAATACGACAACGAGGATGTGTACTATAAGCAGCATAAAGGCAAAGATTATCACGCGAGGGGCTCGAGAGGGGCGGGTTTCGGATTCGAGGCACTCGAGAGTCTTCATATCGTTGGGGGGTATAAACGACACGAAGGTAAGAAACTGAAAAACAGGGAGAGAGAAAGAGGAAAGAATCGTCGAGATGCCTGCCGCGTACCTGTAGTGGCACTTTACGATAGTCTCGCGTAAAGTGCCC
The DNA here is from genome assembly GCA_934046635.1 of Buathra laborator. NCBI lineage: Eukaryota > Metazoa > Arthropoda > Insecta > Hymenoptera > Ichneumonidae > Buathra > Buathra laborator. Next base: position 13,924,350 of record OW203898.1, on the reverse strand, counting down.
CAACTCTCCGCGTGTTTTTAACGATTTGCGACAGTCATCGAACACTATTCAGGTAAAATTCGATAAAACTATGAAAAACCGCTTTTTTTTCACACTACGAAGTATAAAAATGTTTTTTTACGGAATTACAAATATTTTCGAAAAAAGATCGAAATTACACATCATTATTTGCATTTCATCGTCAAATGATTTATTCGTCATTTAGTGTTGGAATCGCTCAGTGATAATGTGCAAATAGCAATTAATTAAGAATTAGGGAAAAGTGTTCAATTTTTAATCTGTAACAACTGCAGAACTTTTTTTTTTTTTTTTCGTGAAATTATAATATCATCTAAACTCTTTGAAGTGATCATAGAGTCGCATATACCTTCGTGCATATAGCTCTGTACGGTGGTCAAGTTTGAGTTGACCGCATCGCGGGGCCTGCGTGTCCCGACGTCTCGTTCTCGTCCTCGTATAGCTATAGAACTTCCAACTGTAGTTAAAGCCATTGGAGGAGTAGGCGAACCGCAAGTACAGCATACAAGAGCGGAGCGTTAGAGAGAGGAGGGCACGCAACAGTGGGTTTATGTAAAACGGCATTCCACGTTGTGTGTCTACTCAATCCTTATCTAAAGCAGTTATATAGAGTCGTTGGGAGTCGCGCCTTCTTCAGAAGGTAATGCACCCCGCTCCGTCTCCGCATCCTCCCCATTTCTCTGTATATATACTCGCTTTACAACTCTCATAGTCTTTCCTATATACACATCCTTTGCGCTCTTATCCTCTTCGTATTTTATCCCTCTTTGCTTCTTATATATCCTCATTCGCCAATGTGTACCCGTTTCTCTCCGTGTCTATCAGTGATCCTCCTCGTTCCTCTTTCTCCGCTCTTTTCTTTGCCTTCTTTATTCCTATAACGTAACTTCGATCTCTTCGACTGGCGCTACTTCGTTCTCTCTTAACCCAACGTGCGCGTTTTATCGCTTCTTTCCTTCCACCGGCGCGCGCTCCTGGCTTTCCGTATCTTTCAACGTTTCCAGCTTCCATATTCTACTCTACTCGGGATTATTCTAACTTTACTCTACTAATACGGAGAGAATATCCGGATAATGCTGTCCTTACTCTTCGGTTCTTCTTTATCCTTCGTTTCCATTGGCCTAACTATCGCACGCCCTCGGAACCTATACGGCTTTGCTATCGGAATACAGCGAAACTCTGCGAATCAGCTTAGTCAGGATATTCCTTACCGAGAGCGCGCAATGCGTATTGCATCCACGGAATTGTCTCAACGTTCGTTTCAGCACACCGCCAATACAGTCTCCAGATAAAGATATCTTTGGTTAAGTCGCCGGTATGCGAAGTCAGAAATCGTAGAGGTGCGCCAACGTCGGTCGGCAACATACTCCGTTGCATTGTGAAACTTTCGAGAGAAAAGGAATAGAAAATATTAATTACCGAATTACAGGGGTTAATCCGACGCTTCGAAATCCGAGTTACATATTAATTTTTCTCAAAAAATTTGACTCGCTTTTCAAATTTCCTCAATTACCAATTGAAATTTTTCGAAAAATCGAGGTCTGTAGATGAAATTTTCAAAAAAATTTGCGTGCAAATAATTTTGAATAAAACTACGAGACGAAGCTGCAGTAATCTTCAATGAACTAAAGGGATGTATGTGAGCCGTCTACCAAAAATATATATTATCAAAGGTAAAGTTAAAATTTATCTAACAACGTAATATTTCTCGCACTTCGTTGAATTTATACGTAGCAACGCTCACTTCATAATTTAATTCTCCTCGGCTATACAAACCTTAGGCCGCGAACGCGAGTTTAATGAAAGCCCGCGCGAGATTTTATTTAGCCAAAGGCTTCCGGATGAGAGGAATATATCTCTCTCTCTGTGGCTCATAGCCGTGACCGCTCACGGCAATAATAGTCCAAGTGCAATGGATATATATATAACCCAAGCGACCGGTGGAAAACGGCCGCGCGGCCGGAGTACCGTGAGCCAAATGGAAAAAGAAGTTCCAGATTACTCAGAGAGCGCGTAGCGCAACTTTAGTGGCCGATCGTAAACCGGTATGTATCTTTAACCGCTCTGTAACACCCACGCAAACGAACGACGTGCATAAGCTCGGGGAGTAAGAGAGAATAACGAAAGAAGCGTTCCTTCGTGCACACGCTTGCGTTACTATCCTAAAGCGATCTGCCTATCAACGGGTGTGAAAAATCGTTTCTGCCAACACTCTTCGCGCCGGTTCGCGTGCGCCCCGGAGCTCGCGCGTGCGAGAGTCTCGAACGGCGATGAAGACTCTCTCGGACCGGTACCCGACGATCCGACGAGGTTATACATACACCCGGGTGAGAGAAGAGACTCCCCGACTGCTCTCCGCTGGACTAAACGCGATTAAAACCCGACTCCGATAAACAGCCAAGTCCAACCTCTATTCAGCGTGTCTATGTTGACTCCTCCGGCGAAACTTGGATAAAATCCAACTATACGCTCATATAAACTTTACGATTCAATTACAATAATTTGTAAGGATACATACCCCATTTCCTTACGCGGGATCTTTGAGTATCAAAGTTCTTGCGAGTCACGGGATAAAACATCGTTCACATTCTTCCAAGATTATTATTATTATTTTTTTTTTTTGTACATATATTTTTTTACATGGTAATAGCTGTATTTTGGTTTTTTTCGTCGAGAAAGCGATCTAAATTCTCGGTAGCATACTAACTGCGAGTATCGTATGAATTTCGCTTTTTTACACGAAAATAAAGAATGAAAAGCGATTGAGAAAGAAATTTTCTGTACGCCAAGCTGGTCAAACGTTTGCCAAAAAATTAACGCCCTTTCGAACCTCGAGGAAGCTATTGCGTAAAACGCGCGCGGGGGAGCAAGAGAGCGAAAGGCATTTTCTTTTTTCGGACAAACCGGATATATATAGGTATAATGTCGAATAAATAAACACGCAACTTCTGGTCTTGGAATGCTTTACCACCTGTGTGTTCTCGTCAGAATCTTCGGTTGTACCGGATGTGCTATTCAGCATTGTGGAATCTCGTGGGCGGGTGCGCCGCACGCTGGGAGGGTCAACGAGACTTTAAATGGAATTTCGTCTCGCAAGTTCGAGGCAAGTGAACTGACCAACCCGAAAAAAAAAATAGGATCGTTTCAGCGTCGGCTAACACGCATTGCAGAACGTATGTTTCGGTACGGGTTTGTGAAAAAAAAAAAAAGAGAAAAATCGGTCAAACATATTGTATACAGTTAAATACGAGCCTTTGGTAAAAAAAAGGTAAAGGGCGCGCAAGGAGAATTTCAAGGCTCACTGTAATAGGATTTTTCCCGTGAAATCTTTGCAACGAAAACATATCGTCTCTTCTCGATGACAAACGCTTCTCTCGTTTCCTACTCTCGGGAACTGCTAGACGCATTGATCGGCCGCGTGGGATCTTTTTTTTTTGCTTCTGTAAAAGTCGTTTCACTGAATCGATCTTTCTGCTAGTAGTTGAAGATTAAAAGAAAATAAAAATTTAATCCATGTCCACGTTAAATGGGGAATATATGTGCGAAAAAAACCGGTGGTTTAAAATAATAATTTTTTTTTTAATGTCGTAATTCATTGTATCTTTATTCTGAATTTTTTTTTGTTCTGCACTTTGCACTTGTGCGATCGCGCGTTCATCTTTTTGCACAGGTTGTTGTTGAAAATCGGCATATTTTCCGACTATAGGAGAAAAAGCGAAAGATAAAGAAAACAAAGGCGCGTGCTGTCCACTAATTTCGGTTACGGTGTATTAATGAATTCGTTCTACACTGGGGGCGAGGCGAGGGCGCGCGTGGACCGTCTGTCGTGGGGGTGGATTCGAGGACGAGAAACGCGCGCCGCGGTGTTCCGAACCCCCATCTGAAAAACCTTTTGCAAGGCAGGCGCGTGGTCGGTATTTCACGGTTTGCCGAACGAATTAGCCATTAATTTACGCCCGTATAACATCGTGGATCCTAAAACTCTAGAAATCAACGGATGCAGGCGAACCATAAGGATGCGTATTATGGTTTATACCTTAGTACGGAATACAGAAATACAGTCTCGTGGGTGTGCCAGCAAAGGTAATGAATTGCGGCGAGAGAAGGCCCCGTTGGCGGTGCGGAAGAAAAAGGCCACATGGCGCGAGCGGCGCAAGCGTATGTCTACTTTTTCGGATAATATTTTCCCTCGGGGGAGGCGATCGAATGTAACTTATGTATACAGCTACTCAGCGGCGCCATTACAGCACCTACTGCTTCATCCTTCGCTTCCTCCTCCCTCGAGATCTTCTAAATTTTATAGTTACAACTCAGGAAAAACTCCATAAAACATCAGAGCCTTCGCGAGGTGAGAAAAGGCGTTAGCGTCCCGTAGTAAAAACGAGTAATAAAAATTGCTGTTTTGGATTTAAAAAAAAGACCGAAGTGTCCAATAAACCGGTTGCGAAGAAAAATTTGATCGGCATTTTTCGGCGATCGGAACATTCGATGATGAATTTATTTTTATTAAGTTTATTCATTTAATTTATTTAATTCAACATTATAATTTTTTAACAGCCCTAAAAATCGGAGTAATAATGATCAATCTAAAAAAAATAAAATAAAAGCAACAGTTAGGAGATTAGATGCGCAAAGTATTGAAAAATCGTTCAAAAAATGTCCACCGATCATAGCTACCCGTCGATCTAAATAGGATCGACTTTCGAGTTGTTCTGTTCGACGATTCACGTCGTACCGAGCGCGAAATATGTACCGCGAAGAAACTTCCAATTCTTATCGGGGATTCGGCATCGGCATTTCACAAAGAACGAAATCGCGCCTCGTAAATACGAAAGGAAGAGAAAAACTAAATGAACTTCGAAATTGCCCAGGTGCGCAACATCGAAAAAAAAGTTGTCCGTTCGTTTCGCGCGTCTCGTCGTGATTTTCGTTGCTCGAAGCGAGAAAACGTCTTGCAAAGGGTGAAGCGTCGATGAGAAGGGCGTCTACGGGATCATACTTCGCTCTGAACTCTCACTTCGTCTCGGGAGAGAGAAAGAAGAATTACGGGACTCGTAACGCGGTTACCGTTCGTGGAATGCCGCGAGTGGTATAGTTATGTTATTCAGCAGTATTCTTCGTAGTAGTAGTAAGTGTAAAGGGGGGGTTATACCTATGGATACCAAAGGTATGTATAGTAGTTACGCTGTATAATGAAACTCGCTATATCTTCTGGCTTCCCTCTGGAGGTTAAACGTTGGTGGTCCAGCGGGACGAGAGCGGCAAGAAAGATCTCTATCGCACCTGCGTATATGAAGCCGCGGACGCCTCGTAAAAATCAATAATTACGAGGAAACTTATACGAGCCGTCAGACTCCGATGGACCAAGTGTTGGCTAGCGCCCGTGGAAACTGTACGATATAGTCCCGGTTCCTCCAACATCTTCGTATTTTTTTATTATTATTTTTTATTTTATTTTTTTAACTCACCTCTTCGTTTATTTCTCTTTCTATATCTCGCTTAACGCCTCGTCACGACGCCCCGGAATCGTCGTAAACCATTCGCGGTTGGACAATCGTTCGATTCTCATCGGCTTCTCGTTTTTACTGGTTAAATTTTGCGTAGGATATTCCGCGAGACTCCGAGAATCTGTTATAATGCGCGAGAGAAGGAAAAATAAGGTTCGATGTGTCTCTCGAGGCAAGAAAAGTATAGAGACGGAGAGACTTGTGTTCGTAAAACGAAACGATACGAGACATCGTATAAGCATTATAGAGGCAAATAAAATGAGACATAGGATAGATAAGTGAGAGAACCTGAAGAGGCTACCGGTTGATTATTATGAGTGAAGAGATTCCTCAAGCACTCTCGTCTTCATTTCCTTTATATGCTCATCTTTATATCCAACCATAGAGTGGAGATAATAATCCAAGTATCGGCTAAGACTTGTGTGCACTCGTTGTCGGCTTCAACAATCATTAGGGACCGCCTGTTTGTCGTTTTTAACACTTTAACGTGAGATTGGGAAATATCTCATCAAATTAATAACTTTGCGTGTTATAAAAATAAATTTTAAAAAATGTATGTAAATGAAATTGTATCGGAAATTTCAGGTTAAAATATGCGGTTTATTTTTTTCATATCGGTAAATGAGATCGTATAAGAAATGCAATGCGATCGATTGATCGTATCGATATCCCGATCATACAAAGAAAATCTCAACTTCGAACAGAATAACGTGTGAAAAGAGTTTCATTTTTTTTTTCATATTAATTTCGTAATACTTAAAAAAAAATTATACTTCTACGATTTTTTATATTTGGATTTGGAGTTTTTTTTATGATCGGAACGTCAATACGAATAAACGATCGCGTTGTATTGGATATCCGATTTTTTTTACTACGAGAAATTAGTTTCTACTGAATTTTTTTTTTTTCTGTCTGAACTTTTGTGAACTACGTCAGGATTACGAGTCGCGGTGATTATGCAACGATATACGAATAGTGAGGTACAGGGAGCATTGCGAAGAAAGGGGTAAAGATTGAGCGAAGGCGCCGCGCGAGGGAATGTCGGCTCCGAAGTTCCGTTGCGCCGTTGCCCCCCTTTGCGCGTGTGAGAAAACAATACCATCGCGTACTCGGTGCCCGAACAGGATGTGGAACTTGAGAAGAGTGGCCCCGCGCGCACGCGCGCGTTTATTCGTTGCTTCTGCGCTTTTGCTGTGTATACCAAGAGAGGAAGCGGAGAGACACGATGATGATCGTCCGCACGGAGTAAGTAGAAGACGTACGCGAAGCGTCAGCCCTGGCAAAAGTGCCGGGGAGATATGAGTACCCGCACCGGATCGTAACACTGTCTTTCACTCTTTCACTTTATTTCTCTCTTTGCGCGCACCCCCTTCCCTTCCTTCGCCCATTCCCTTTGGACTGCGAGATGATGCGAGTCTCTCGCTCCACGAAGATCACGAGGATAAGATCCTTGGCGCCGTGGGTGGCCAGTGGTCATATACGCGCCACTTAAGTGTTGCGAGTAATGCTATACCGAGAATATAACGAATAACGCGAATGTAACGGAGAGTCATTGGCATTACGCATAAGTGCGCTGCCGCTGACTCTCGGCTGACGCCCGTTACGACTTTTCGCCGATCGATTGTTATAGCTTTCGTAACCAAAAAATTTGTTGTACAGTTAGCCGAGGCGTCTCCTTTTCGATTATTTCATTTTATACGACGCCTTTTTTTATGACCTCCTGTACGGTAGCACGTTTCGCTGAGATTTGTGTTGTTTCCAATGACGAAACGAGAGGCAATGAAAACGAGAAAATTATGCCACAGTACGCACGACGTTTGAAAGATTATCGAACAGTTTTTTTTTTATTTTTTGACAAATGAGTGTGAAAAATTTATTAGCGATGTATACCGATACTTTAGATAATGCGGCAACATAAAGTATCGAAATGCCGTTTTTATAAAAATAGAATTACAGATTGAATCACAAAAATGTTTAGTTTCGTGAGTAACAAAGCAAATTTGCGTTATTTTTTTTCTTTTTTATTCGGGTCAATTCTTACTCTATTTTTCCATCTATCTTCCGTTCGCAAATTAAAAAAAAAAAGGTTTCCGGTTTCAAAATATCTATAAGAAACGAAAAAAATTGAGTTATGAAGTTATTCCATAAAAAATGGCCGGACACAATTTCCATGAATAATTCATTTTTATTTGAATCTTTTAAATATTTTGAAATGCTATAAAATTTCCAAAAAAAAAATGTACGATGCCAGAGACATTTTTCATGATTTCAACTTTTTTCGTAATTTGTATACAACTTTTAAAAAATGACATAAAATATCACAAATGTATCGATTTCGTATCGATTTCGTTTCGATCTCATATATAATTGTGAGAATTAGAAAAAAAAAATTGCCAGTAGGAAATATGCCATTGACCCCATTAACCCTGTTATTTCATTGAATAAATCAGGTTTTTGTCAGTGATAATAAACCTTTAGGGTTCCTCGAAAGAGATTGGGGCCACCTGTACCCCGTGGACGAGCAATAAATACCAGTATAATAGCGAGAAGATATAAAGTAAAGCGAGGAGCAGAGATTCGAATCGAGGATATCTGAGATTTGGAAGCAAGTTGAATGGGAACCGGCCGGGAGAGCGGCATATAATTACAGGATATTTAGTGTGGGCACTGTAGGGTGCACCTGTAAAGATCTTCGAGTGGCGATCCACCCTCTCTAGAGGCTTCTCTATCTTTTTTCAATGTCTACTCTTTTATTTTTGTCCTCCATCCACACTTTCTCTCATTCTCTCTCTCTCTTTCTCTCTCTCGTACGCTACTGTCGGGAGCTGGTTGATCATCGAGGGCGAAGGGATCACCCCGAGGGACCAAACAACCAACGAAATGGCCGAGCGTAGGCCGAGTGTCCGGTTCCCTTTGTGTCTGCTACCTGTCTTAAGACATCCTCTTCAGTCTCTTTCTCCTCCCCAAAGTTCCAGCCTCGCCGTTTCTCTCGTTCTCGTGTTCCTCTTCGACCCCCGAAGACTATACAGAATAATCTTATGCGAAGAGACGATCGTCTTGTAGTCACACAGAATGGATGGTTCATTGCCTAACGGAAGAGCCCTGAAAAAAAAAAGAGATACGATGGGCGCGAAGTGAGTGAAAAGAATGGGGTATAGAAAGTAAATAAAATAAAATAAAAAATCGAAAAAAAAAAAAAAGAAAATAAAAACGAGAGATAAAATAATGTAGCTCCTCTTTTGCCAGATCTTTTGATAGCACGGCATTCCTGACCATTCGTCAGACATTTGATAGCTTCACGTGGGAGAGACGGAATTCTTCTCGCGCGCATATTCCTTTACCTGCTTTTTTTTCCCTCGTCTCGTTACCGTATGCGGTTTCTCGCCGACTCGTTTTTCAAACATTAAACTCAAAAACATCGATGCCTCTTCGATATCTCGTGAAGGAGTTCGCTTTTAACCGATTTTCGCCCCCGCGAAAATCTTGAAAAAAAAAAAAATGTTTTACGAGAAAAATCGATTATACATCACTCCTGGAATTTCCATCGTGCAAAATTATCATCCGGGAACGTGTGGACGACACATTTGTCGCGAACGACCCCTTGCCGTTCATCCAGGGACACCCCCCATCCCACTTTATGCACGAACTCGGCATAAATAGAAACATACGCATATAACGCTCTCCTTTATCTCTCAACAGCCGGTAATATATTTGTAGATCGTCGAGGATAAGAAACATGCACTGCGCAGTGGGCCTCTGGACTATCCACCTCTGTATGTTGGTTTTAATCCACCGGTGCCTTTGCCCGCTGCTCACGCGGATTGCGCGTCTCCTCTCGCGCTTCGCTAAAGCGAAACGTGCGTTATGTGTTAACGAACACCTATAAAACTTATTACATTCGGGTAACATCGTCGACGAGTCATACAGAAGAGGTGGAGAGTCCCGAGTCTCTTGGGTCTGCCATGTGGTCGAACGCTTGCGCAATGCCCGGTCGTGGAGAGACGACATATGGGCCACGCGCTTAAGATCTGATAAGCCGGTAGCTTCAATTGACTGCAATCATCCTGGGGGTTAGGATATTAACTGGTGGGCAACGCGTTGATTCGAGACATACGCCCTGCCGCGTACCTCGATGCTCACGCGTTCTCCTTTCACAGCTCGAATGACTGTAACTCGAAGTTTGATGAGTCCAATCAACTGCGCGTTGCACACCTCAGTGGTACAGATTGGTCAAAGGGGAGAACTCGAATAATGAGGAACGGATGTACTATGATTGTAGGAAAATTCGTGGTAACGAGAGCCTGCAATTGACAAGGTTATCGCCCTTCGATCGATGACTTTACGACACTGGATACCGAAAAAAACTTTGTTTATTCGGCATTTTTGGGGATGTATGAAAAAATAAAAGGTTAAAACGCTGATTTCTCGTGGTAACGCGAGCCTGCAATCGACGGGTTTATCAGCTCGTGTTTATCGGAGCGCCGATAGGTAAAAAAAAATGTATTATACGTTACCATATTTTATTTTATAGAATATCATTAACTCGTTTTAACATTGCGGTGCGCCTTCGTTTTTTTTTTTTTTTTTTTTTTTTTTACGAAGGATGAATTCACTGCTGATGGGAGTTCATCGGGTCTCCGAATTCTCGTAAATTAATGTCTGCCAATTAATCCTAATTGAACGACAAGCTTGTCTTTTTTTTTCTCCTCGTTTCTGCGTTCATTTTTCACCGAACCCGTGTCAAATTACGATTGGACGATTGGTTAATAGTACGCGATACACGGGTATCTTTCACGTCGACGCGTCGTCTCGATGCGCCGCTTCGAATCAATTTATTTAATAGGTTTCAATATGCTGTTCAAGACCGGCTGCAGGTTTTTGTTTTCACAAATTAATCGAGAGGCCTATTACCGCGTTAACCCGTATCGTACCATATTCGAAGGGGTTCCATGCTTCTGTTTTTTTTGTTTCCCCTCTTTTTTCGATTTCTAACTAACAACCAGTATCGCAGTCAGATGGCACGAGTTCAACACGCGACATACCGAGGCATGTTGCACGTTCGGTCAACAGTCACTCGACAGATAAAACATTTCATTTCCCGTTGCCACAACAGACCTTAAACAAATTAATTCAGTTCACAAATTAATACCGAACGAATGTTCACAATATTTTACTATTTAAATTCGAATTATAGGGATAAGATTAGGTTTTTATTTTAGTGAAAAGCTAATTTTTGGTTCTATGAAATATTTTCCTGCGGGTACATTGAATTCTCTTGATTATTCTGCCGTTTTTTCTCTTCCCTCTCGAAAATATCGAAAGTCTGTAAGTAATAATAAATCGAAAAAAAGTGAAGTAAAAATCTCGACTACTAGCCGCAGGCCCTTTCCCCGAGTTTTCTTTTCTTCGCGTAGAGAAAAAAAAAATCGATGGCTTACCATTGGAATTCCATTCTCGCAAACGAGGTTAGGCGCCCCGAGACATCTCCATATTTTTTCAACACAAGTCCAAAATACTTTCAAACAAGTCGTCTAACGCAGCGTGGTGGTACAGTGAAGAAAATACGAAAGAAAAAAGCTCCAGGCGATGAGAAGAAGTGTACGAACGATTGAGAGGTTGCGTCGATCTTTACGATGGGACGAGACCGACGTCGAAAAATCCCACAGTTTAGGTACAAGAAATGATTTTCGAGGCCATAGGAAACGAGAGAAACGAGACACAATGCACCTTGCATTGTTGGCCCTGTCAAACTCCGGGGGTTTTTCTTCGAGGGATCTTCGCGATGCCACGGACTCCCAAATCGTAACGAGATTATTGTAGGCGTTGAGCCGTGGAGAATAATGCTGCGAACGAACTTGACAATGAAGCCGAACATCGAACGAAGATCTATCGAGAAATGAAAATATAGTGAGAAGTAAACTCGAAGAGGGGCGGAGGAGGGTGGGGGGGAGTGTTGCCAAACTCTGTCGTTTGTACATTTCATTTTTCACCTAAGCGAAAAGATTTTTTTCTCCTTTTTTTTCGACAACAAAGCTGTCAAAGCACCGGAAGACGTTCTACACGACAGGTACACAGACCCACCCTATAAGACAGTAAATACGATGGAAAAATATGGACACGCGAATGCGGTATTTCCGGAGAAAAAACTTAGTAAAGTGAATACAATGTATCGAAAAGATTTTTTTCGATAAAATTTTATTATAATTTTAAACTTTATTACGATACAAATTTATCGAAATTATCGAATAGTTTCGAAATTAACGAAAACAGCATTTTTTGCATTATGTGCATTCGATAAATTGCATTCTTTACGTTTCCCCGAGGAAACAACGCTTTTGTACAGCTTGTCAAATTAATTCAATGAGTGAATCAGCCAAGTGGCACAGTACCCTCAACCCCCCTTCTCCTTGACCTGTGCCTTTAGTTAAAGTACACGCGTGCCGCTATGTATAATAACGCAACGTTTTAATGATGAGCTCTCCCCCGCACAGTGCCAGATGACTCTCGATCGGTATCTACCCCTCTCGCCACCAGCAGGCGTGCACCCCCATCGGTGTTTCAACCCCTGCTGGCTCACCGACTTGCGGATAGAGCACGTGCCACTCGCGATATACATATGTATACTGCATGCACCGCATCAACGTTACGTATCGCCACATGTGACCTGCGATGCAGTGAACGCGACAGCTCGTTACAACTCGATATCGTACCGGTTCATCCACCCTGACACGTTGCCTTCTGCAGGTTTGCGATACCATAAGTGTTTCTTTGAACCGCACGGGGGATTTACGCATATCGCAATTTTATAATCCGAAGGAATTTGCGTTTTTTTTTTCTCGTCGTACTATAATTTCTTTTTTTTTACGAAAAGCTTATAGATAGTTCTTTTTTAATAATCGATCGTCTTTTATTTTATTTCGTCATCAAACTCGAAATACTCGTAAATATCACGAGTTTTGACAAATTTTCATCCCTTACGAAAAAAAAAAAACAGTAAATCTCTACCCAGTCTCGTAGTTTTTACCATTCGGTATCTATGAATCAGGAGAGCCAAGTGTCTTGCACCGTTCGTCGAAAGGCATTTCGTCGGTACCCTTTGCCCAAAGATTTTTTGCCGTTTTTCTTTCAATCGTTGCGTGTGTTACGTGGCGCCGATCCACGTGGCTAAGCGATATAGACTCCATCTTTCTTAATGCTATATCTATATATGTTGAAATGAGACTAAAGTTTTGTTGTTTGTGGTAATTGAGAATGACGAACGTTGTTACGATGTTGTGTGTGTGTCGTTGTAGTTCGAAGATATAGTAGAGTAGCTTGCCGGTAGATGAAGTCTGACCGTCTGGCGCGGTTCGTGCCGCCTTGATCTTTCCCGTTTACTCACTTGTGGCGGCTCTCGTTTCCTACACCGTGTGTAAAACTGTGGGCGTTTCGACAATCCTGAACTACGAAACACGTTCGTATACTTGCGCACACCCACCACAAACATACAACCATATTTCGTTTCGCTACAGCGAGATAAAGTGAAACGGCGCAAGATTCAAGCAGAAACAGAAAGAGCACGAAAGCGTTCCATTGCCCAGGGTGTCGGTATTATTGCTTTGCCGTGGGCCGTATGGACTGCAGACGAACGTTGAGTTTGTGTCCACACATCGAGACCACAGAGAAACCGAGAGAGCCGCAAATGGGACAGGTTGCTGCCGGAGCCTTTATAGCCTCTGCGCCAATGCATAATTGTATATATCTATGTAGCGTGTATTCGCGCAACAAACCAACAAACTAACCGAGCATAGAGCTCTCGGCGGGTTGGTGGTGTGTGCGCTTGTGAATGAAACGAGAACGACGATAAATCGGATGAAAATTAAATCGAATCCATCGAACTGTCGATAAACACCGACAATCCACCCTCGTAATTACCCGCGTATGCCTTATACAACGCCGAGGATTATTCGACGATGGTTTTATATTAGCTTTTAGCTCGGGCCGATAGAGGATAAAGATAGAAAATAAATGAAATGAGACGAGAAATGAAAGAAGTTCAACCACCATGGATAAATGCTCTCCGGCGGTTCGAAGAGAGAAAGATAGAGTTTTATCCTCACGGGGGGACTTTGTACCGGATAGTCAGCGCATATGTTGGGTTGGGAGTGAATAGCGAAGGTGTGTACTACGCGGTTGTCGAATGCCCACGCTTCGTTTTATACCATCGTCGCCCGCGATTCCTACAGTCGAATGCATTAGAGTCCCAAGGTATATCGCGTGTACACATGTATATACGTATTGTATATACTATATAGGATTCTTAGTCGCGATTGCTTTGAGCCGATTTATGGATGGATTCTTCGTACCAAAGATCGTGTGTAAAGTTCCATGGAAAATAAACGTCAACCGTTGTGTGTATTATAAACGAGATATCTCTCTTTCTTGTACGAGGATAATTAGGTAAAGTGAATGTAATACATCATAATTAAGATGTGATTCATGGGATGTTAGGCTTGTCAAACAAATTGTAACGACGTCTGTGCGCATGTGTGTTAGAGTTATGATATTTTATGTATATGTTAGGTCAATGAGTGGCGCAAGTATTGGATCAAAGTAGAGAGAAACTATTCCGTGCCGCGCTTTAGTTATTTGCCATTTACTTAGCCTGTGTATCGCGATTAGCAAACCTCCACATCTATGCAGTTATAGTAAACGGACGATAGGGTGCAGGTTACTGGCAGATTAACCGCATAATGGAATCGACTGAACTAAAAATCTCTTAAGATTTTAGCCGTATTTGGAACATCTCAAGATTTAAGAATCACAGATCAATCGAAATAGCGCTCGATGTACTGTACTCATTTCCGCCCTCCATCTTTGATCGATTCATCTCATTATCGCCAACCCGTCTCCATTTGTTCGTTAATATCTTTGTCTTCAATGACACAAAGATCCCTTTGGAGTTTAGTGCTCCTTGCAGGTTCAAGAAGGCACACGGAGCAGTTGAATTGAATATACGTTGCGCCGAGTCTCGAGTTGTCTCGTAAACGTTCTAATCTCCCCTTGGAGTTGGACGTCGCGACTCTCGCCAGCCGCGCACTGGAACAACCACGGAATACGAGAAGAAGTGGTGCTCGTGCACCTCGATCCACAAATTATTCTTCTTGTAGTCGGGCGTGTAGAACGATCGAGGGAGAGAAAGAGCTGACCGGCAGGCACCGTTGGGCTGGTGCATCGGGCACCTTAGCACGTTCCAAGAACCCCGCGGAGTGCACAGAGAGCAAGGAGGTACACCACACAGAGGGAAAAGAACCCACCGGTATCTCTGTCGTCTCTGCGAACGTCTCTTCGCGCGTCCTATCCGACGGAAAGGGACCCCGGGTATGCCACGATCCAACAACGAGCGAGAAAGACAACCCGAACGTATGGAGAGCAAAGAAGGAAAGCATTGAGTGACCGAAGCAAGAGGAATAAAGAAAGATGGCTTGTTCCTCCAAAGGAGAGAGAAGACATGTGTTGTCCCCTTGTTCGTCTGTTGGTTCGTTCGAACGGACTGGGGTCGCGCGAGGCCCCAGTTAAGGTACTCTCGTTTGTTCCTCGTTTCCGAGTCGCATATACGCTCTGGTACCGGTGCTCTGCGGCTGTGGTCTCTTCTCTTAGGGCCCTCCGTTGGATCCGCGGCGAAGGAGACGAGAACGAACGAATACAACGCCAAGTGTATAAGCAGCGAAAAGGAGATACGAGGCAGAGAAGAAGCGAGGTCGAGCGGGGGAGAGGGGCCTTCGCGCGCCGAAGAGAACTCCACCGGAGGACTTGATATCTACGATCGTTCCGTCCACCTGTGTTCCTCGTATTGTCAGCCCCGGTGGAACACAGAACGACTGCACTGACCTGGGTGAAAGAGCGAGAAAGTACGAAAGAAGACCCCATGGAGAACGAGCCTTAGCTCCGTTGGCCAGCCTGGAATCCCGTGAGAATTAACGATTCCGACCTCGAGAACGAAGCCGACCGGGAGCTCTCGACAAAGTCAGAGAGCAAAAGGAACGATGGAAAAACGAGAATAAAGAAGACACAGAGAGAAATACGCTTGAGAGGTCCTTTCTGCACTTTGGTCTTCCCGTTTCTCATCGGCTGATGGCCACTGGAAGTAAATGATCCGGTTACCAGCGATTGGCCCATGGAAGACCACGAATTGCGCCGTTCCTTGAAGTGCCCACCGCTGCACCGTTTGCTGCGACCACTTGCTGCGCTTTCCGTTGGCCACAAACGTGGGTGAAACCTTGCCAGAGGATCTCGTTAACATGAAAAACGTTCCGGTCGTCATCGACAGTGGAAGAAACGAGCTGATATTCTGAAAGTTCAGCTAATAACACTCCTGTGATCCAGGAGAACGCGTCACGTGTTGAACGTAAGTTCAATCGGATTGACAATATATCGAATATACTGCGATGCGGAATGTAACTGGATGGATGCGGATATTCTCTGCATGCAGGCAGTAAACCGGTGTCTTTCGGTGTCAGGAACACGTCAGGCTTCCTGGTTCTTCATCGAGGCATCAAGCGATGGATCTTGGTGCTCCTCGTGCAGTCCTTCGTTGCGACAGTCATGACCGCGAATATTATGCGACAAACCTCACTAGCGCTCTAGAATTCAGGTGGAAGATGATAAGACCTGAGGAGATGATCGTTCGGGCTATGATGGCACTTTTCTTGAGTTACTCGAGATTCGTGACGAAAGGAGGAAAATAGCTGTCGAGCTTCGGAGCCCAACGGCTCCCATATCAAACGAGTGTATCTCCGGATGAGAAGATTCCTCGAAGAACGCGACTAGAAGGCCGTCGTCACGTCGTTGGATCAGCAGTCTAACCCTGAGGTAGTTTCGTGGGACAGTCACGTGCCCCACAATGATTTCATGGACGACGGCGCTATTTCGAATATGATTTTTAAAAAATCTTACTTCTTCGAACTTTTCTGGTTTTTTTTGCAACACCTTTTTGGGATCGTTGCGCGAGGACACCTGCCGGATTTGAATGGTTACGAGGTGCTTCTCACTTGGATTCATTGATTTTTTTATTTCCGTACCTTCGAATACTATGAAAATCGCTTCTGGAAGCACTTTCTTTTCAATTCTTCTCCCGTTCTCCGCGAAATCCTTCGGATCTCTGAATAAAGCGTAGCATATATATTTGGTATCACTGTAGAAAGAACCGCGCCCATGTCTTCACGAGAGCCGTTAAAGCCCACTCCGGCACGGTGGTTCTCGTGAGATATCATCAGCGAATGCAAAACAGAAGGAAAGGAGCCCCGCAGTTTGTGCACCTTTTGGGTTCTGGTCATTTGCTGGTTGGCAAAGAAGCTGAGCAAAACTTGAACGTAGCAAATCATACGGAATGACTGCGGAGAGCAAGATTCGGGGTTTTCATTGGTATCCCTGCGATAGCCGCTGCCAGACGTTATATTGAAAAAAAAAAGGTTAAATAAAATATTTTACAATAAGTTAACAGCAGAATTAACATACCTACTGAATTGAATATTATTATTTAATTATCGAAAAAAAATCATGAATATCCGGTATAGCATGCAAATGAGTAATTAAGGGGAATTCCGCAATTTTGAGCAAAAAACGTTTTATTTTTTTCCAAACAGTCCAAAATTTCGCAAAAATTGAATAATAAAATGTATTTAATGAAATGCATAATCTTTATAAATAAAAATAGATAGAAATACTGTATATTCTGGTGTATTATGTGAGTATTGAGTTAAGGATTAGACCGCAGAAAAAAAATCATGTCTGAGGAGTTCAGGTGCCAATTGATGGCGACGTGGTCCAAAAAAAAAGACGAAAAGACCATCGGCGACCGAGCGAGAGTCTTCGCCACCTGCACACTGCTATTTTTGCATGCGCACGTGGGTGTAACAGGGAAAGAAACGCGCCTCTCTTTGTTACGAGGAGGTCTCTCCGAGACTCTCGTATTCGTATGGTATACATACGAAGCGTTATAGTATACAGGTACAATGGGAATACACGGTGACTTGAAGTGTGCTGTATGAGACTTCTCGTAGGCGGTTGGCACAGGTCGCGCGCAGCAACGTTCGCGCAAGAATCGCGAGAGTCGGTAACGGGCGGTCGCGCGAGTTTGCCGAGCAACGACGGATGTTTTATCGTCCTCCGAATAATAATGCAAACGCGCTTCCACAACAACTCCACCAGTCTGCCAGAGGGCACACCCCGAGAAATGAATAAAAGCGTCGAGGACTTTTCGACTACGGGTATCCGTACGATAAATATTCCCCGTTTATTAAACAATCCTACAGCCATAGGTTTTCGGTGACTGCGAGACTCTCGCATTGCCGGAACGACGATCGTTGCGGGTATCTTCGTAGTGTAATAAGCAATGTTCTAACTGCCTTCGTTGATGTATACCTTGCTGGGCAAGTCAGGAAACGAGGGCACTCGAGGATATCAAAGGAGTACGAGTCTCGTACGTTACTCGGATCAGTTTTATTAATAGGGAGTACACACAATCGAGCGTGTGTCACGCCACGATGATCATCAGTGACTACACCCAGAATTCCACCATTTATCCATCCCACTTGATCAATTATTATCCTACATTTTAATAATAATGATAATAGCATACATTACAATGAAACATAAAAAAAAAATTAAAAATCGCTGGTAAATTATGCCAATTTCGATCTCATTTGTATTATAATGCACGCACGTGCCACGTCGAAATTCATAGCGTTCGTAGGCTCTCCTCTTCATCGTTGACATCGGTGTTCTGCACCAGCTACCTGACTCCACCGAGCGTGCAATCGCTTTTATCCTCATTCCCCTCCGCTCACTCTATCATTCTCTCATTATTATTATTATCATTGTTTCTTTTTTTCATTCTGTACTTCTTCCCTCTTTATCCTCTTCTTCTTCACTCTGAATTCTTTTTGGTGAGGGCGCGACGAAGACGACGACGACGACTAGTCGCTCGTGCCGCGCCGGCCATGACGGCACACCTACATGTTATATACGAAGGATGTCCGCCTGCTTACTCTGCTCCGCGTCTCCTCTTCTTCTTCTGAGGAAGCGAAACGACGAGTATAGTATACGAGCGACGATCGACGACGACGACTACGAGCCGCTGTTGCTGCTGGCCGTGTTCTCCTCACTACATATTCAGCGACCTCCTCGAGCGCGATAAATGTTCCCGATCGCGTACGCGAGGTCACGCCGGTCCTTCTTCTCTGTCGCACCCCCCGCCCCCTCCCCCTCTTGCTCGGTGCAAACCGAACTCCGTGACGATTAAATTCGAACACGACTTCCGCTTGACGGAGCGAGAGATCGCGCTCGCTTCTGGTTTTTTCTTGTCGCTTTATATATATACATGTATATGTATGCAAAGCTTTACACATTAGATAGAGCAGATACTATGTATGATGTGGCGCTCGTTTGCTCGATCAATCTCGCAGGTATTCCACAGAACATCAACCAAGTGTTTCAAACGGAAGCGAACGTTTTCGTGGCGACGCGTTCACGGGGTGCAACAATCGGATGTCACTGAATAACACCGCACCCAAGCGAAACGCTAAGTAGAACTCGAGAATATAATTCGTTCTTAGAAGTTTTTGCTCCCGAATTAATTTCGAAATAAAAATTCAACACTACGAGAATATTTTTTATTAATTTTTGAACAGCGTATTTTTCATACCAATAAAAAAATGCATTGAAAAATAGAAAAAAAAAAAATCGATAAAATGTAATTGAATTGATTGAAATTTAAATTGATAATGGAATTAAATTGATTTTTTTATAAATTGAAAAATTTTCCGGAGGTGTACAGTTTTTTACGAAAAGAATTTTTTTTTTCGCATTTATTGTTCATTGTTGAGTTGAAATCACGAAAAAATGGTGCTAACGATCGAACTTACGAATTCGTTGCGGAGGGGATTTCGGGTTGATGTTAGTCGGCGACACGGATGAGAAAACAGGCCTTCTGTTTATTATATTCTTTGCCAACATCGGTTTATCAGTTTTTGTCGTTTTCTTTTCCCCTTCGATACGCTTCAGGCTTCTCCGCTGTGATTCGCCTGACAAACCGATCGTTTTTATCGCGGTGACACGCCTATAAAATCCTCTTCTCGCTCTCGTTGCGCCCGTGGAACACTCCATCGGCGACGCGAAGAGTGCCCCCTTCCTTGTCTCTGCTGAATCCAGTATCCAGCTGAACCAAAGAGAGATCTCTTCAGCGTCTTTGCCCTCTTGGTCCTTCGGCCGAAGAGTATCTCGAGTAGGCCTCACTGAATCGCTCTCGCGTTCGTTCGCCAAGGCGCATGGCTCATGTCGCGGCATCTTTGTCGGCTCAGCCGGTTCTTCATCATCTCTACTGCCGATATCGTGAAGGCACGAGAGAGAGACAAAGATCGAACGAAACGAAAGGAGAAGCAGAGGGAGAACGCGAGAAGGAGATAGAGAGAAGCTTCGGAATCTTCTTCACGTGAGGGACGAGAGTGAAAAGCAAGGTGGAGCCTCGAAAGAACCTGTGGGGCGAAAGAGTTACAACGAAAAAATCATTTGAGATATTAAAAAGACGAAGAGGAGAAGGGAAAGGAAAGACGAAATGATGATAGCAGTCGAGGACGAACGATGGACGAGATACGAAGAACCTGCTGCTTCGAGGATCTGACTGATTTTTTTTTTTTTTTCAATTTAGTTTATCTTACGACGATAGCGATCATATATTAATTAGCGCCGAGTATATGGCGGTGTGGATGAGCAGAGGTTCGAGTTATTGTTGGCTCGTGGCGAATTAATAGACCTTTCCGTGTATTAATCTCATCGTTATATCCCCTTTCGCGAATATTCTTTCGGCTCGATATTCTCGGGGAGGCTTCGAGGATTTTCTTCTACGGCTATGTAGCGAGACTCGGAAGATTTTTTTTTTTTTTTTTTCGCGTATTCGAGGAGAGAATTTCGTAGCAATATTTTATTGGACTACCGAGAGCGAAAGGATAATTAATCTTTGGGACTGAGGGCGGCTGGATATAGTCAGAAGCCCGGAGTATCGGGTTTCAAGGCGCGCCTTGTACTCTCTCCGTATTGACTGATATCTCCCTATTGTACGCGGTAATCGAGAAACGATTTTTGATGTCTACGGTAAATCGAGTTGGTAACCAATGTTCGCCAAAAGTCCGCCCACTTCTTGCTGACGTAACCGCAAATATACTTTTTTTCTCAAGTATCCGAACTTTGTTTTTACGATAAAAAAAATCCACCAATTAACTTCTCATTTTTAATTCACAAAAATTTCATCGGCAAACACTTCCGCTGCATGAAATCTCCGCCGCCGCTATAAATAAAAAAAATTCTTCCTATCCGGTGAAAAAAAATATAATCGAGCGCACGTTTGCGCCGTTGCTACGAATGTTCGATCGGACCTTCCCTTTGATTCGCGACCCGCTTCCTCAATCCTCCTCTGTCTATTTTTTCACCCCGGCGAGGGCACGAGCGTGCTTCGGGCTCTCGAGAACGCGGCAGAAACCTCGAAGAAACAGAAGGTTTCAGGGTGGTCCCGTCGGCGTTCGCGGCGCTAGCTAGCAAAAAGCAAAAAAGAAAAAATAAAAACAAACAAATAAAAAAAAAAGCAACAGAAAGAGCGACTATCCACGGCAGCAGAAGCACGCGCGGACCGGACAAACGGCGGGGGACAGTGCCCCAGAGAGACACACAGAGAGATAGAGAGAGCACCAGACGCCGGCGTGCCGCTCATAACGTGCCTCCCGCATCATAGCAGTCTATCTTTCTCCGAGACGATGTCTCATGCCTACCAAGCCAAACGGTGGTTCAACCTGAACCAACCGTAAAACCTGACAAAGGTAGAAACAGTGAGATAGTCTCTACGTCATAACTGCTTTAACAAATGGCTGACAGATTAGAACTAGAAAACGGTGTGTGTGTGTCGCGGAGGCGCGCGAGCGCCGTTCGCTCCTTGCATCCCTCCTTTCTCTCGGTTGCATCCGGGGGCAAGGCGAGTTTTCGCCATGTGGTGCAAGCGGCGCAACTTCGGTGTTTGTTAGGAAATAAGACACACGGAGAAAAACGTTTCGTCGTGCAGTCAGCTATTGCGCGCGGTCTCTTTCATGAAACTGGATCCCTGTGTCGTTACTCTGCGGTTATTGCCACCCCACCCATCCCCACGGAGTCATGGGACGGAGCATGAGACATTACACGAGACAGATATACAGGTATCAAACGGGGAAGTAGCCGTGGAAAGAAAGATCGATTGCCGGGACAATATTATTTATTATTATTTTTCTTTATTTTTTTTTCATTTTTTTACTTTTTTTTTAATTTATTTTTTTTTTTCATTGTTCTACTTTTTTTTTAATTTCAATTCTAATCTGACGAGTAGAATCGAATCGATGCGGGATTCTTCGGCGAGTTTAATCGTCATAGTTGTATCTGCTCCATGAGTACGTTGCCGACTGGGTACGAGTAAAAAATCGACAGACCACCCCGAGTCGATTCGACTCGGCATCGACCAGGGGGTAATTAAGTGTTGGCGAGAGCCATTCCAGTGAAAACGCGATAGATCTAAAGAAAGATGAAATGGCGATATATATATGAGGATACGTGCGCGATGCTGTGTAGGAGAAGGGAAGAAGAACGAGATCGAGAAGAGGCGCTAGCGAACGCTGGCGTGACCGGGGATCGTATAACGCCACGCGAGATTCTCGATCCTTTGCGATCGTCTCGAAACGATCGCGGACGACTCCTAGGTACCCCCGCTGATCGTCCTCGTCGTATCTTCGATCCTTTACTGCCGCCGCTCGTATAAAGATACTTTATACGCATACAAATAATTTATTGAATTTTTTTTTTCGACTCTCGAA
This sequence comes from Buathra laborator, assembly GCA_934046635.1. Classification (NCBI taxonomy): domain Eukaryota; kingdom Metazoa; phylum Arthropoda; class Insecta; order Hymenoptera; family Ichneumonidae; genus Buathra; species Buathra laborator. The sequence continues at coordinate 13,901,960 of OW203898.1, read as the reverse complement.
TACATCGAAATTCACAGATACTTTTATAATTAAAGAATTTTAAAAAATCGCTTTATGCAATTGATTGTTATTAAAAAATTTCTTTCGTATTTTTTTTTTTACATTTTTCGAAAGTCAGCCATTTTTTTGCTATCGAAAATTATCTGAAATTTAATCTAAAATTGTTGATCGTAAAGATTGATTTTTGGACCGCGATGCTGAGGTATAGAGGAGTTCAGTCCGCACTGGGATCAGTCGAGATTAATAAGAACGTACCGGGTGGTTTATAGGCGAAATTCCCCGTGGACCCTGTTCGAATTTATCCACCGTTATCCGACGATCACGCGAACGGATTGAGGATCTCGTTCAATCTTTTATGTACAGTGATGCGTTCCATTCCTACCTGTTGCTTGCTTCTGCACTCTGCGCTTCTTCTTCCCCATCGCGCTCTGCTTATGGCACATCAAGACGAGAAAAATTGAGTGGATCCTCGACGCTCGGTAATCTGGTACCTGCTTAGCTGGAACGTCTGTTTTTTTTTTTGTTTTTTTTTTTTTTTTTTTACTTTTATTCTTCGTCTCGTATTTCCTCTCCGTTTGCGAGTATAGCTCGTTATCATGCGTTATACGCGTGAGCTTAAGCAGACTAAAGAACTGTAACCTGTTGCGATGCGTGACTCGCTGACTCGTTGTTTACGATAAAAAATATATCGGTGAGCCGAGTCGTGTAAACAGCATTAATTGCGATTAATTTAAAGAGACTACATATGTAATGAAGAAGTGGAAAATAAAAATAATTAATTGTATAAAATAATCAGGCAGTGATGCATATGAGGTCTTTTAATTAAAATACGAACAGACGGACATGCAATCTTAGGTATTTACAAACCGACGAACAAACATCTCAAACTTTATTTTTTATGGCTTAAAAAAGGATAAAATTATTATTTAATTTGATACATTCTATAATAACTGTCGGTCGGTGTTTATATTAACTAACGAGCAATGGGAAGGATGAAGAGCCTAAAGAGCGAACACGTCAGTGGCGGAGTACCAGCGGGTACCAAGTGAATCTATAGAACCTCTTCCCTGAGGCTCCAGCGAGAGCGCCAAGCGGCGATTCTTCGTTCCGACTCTCTCCGCAACAGAAAACGAACGAACGATCGCGATAGCCCCCGGAGCAGCCACGATTTATGTCAACGCGTCTACCTAACGATTCCCTTAGAGCTGTCGAGAGTCCGCAGGCGCTCGGACTAATTTCTCCGTCGTCGATGCCTCGTCCACCCGAGAGTCGCGGCAGCCGAGGTTTATGGGTTGCCAGGCGTACCGAACTCGTGGTCTTCATTCTCCTCCCCTCATCGATGTAAACCGATTTAGGTGTTCGTACGTGTATGGGTGCGCGAAGTTTTACTCACGATCAAGTTGTCTCGATCATTGTCAGAGATACTGACCCCTTGTTATTCGTATCTTTGCGGGATTTATTAGAGGCAATGGAAAAGTTATGCATTTCCATTTTTTTTTTCATTCAATGCGACTCCTTGAATTTTACTGTAAATTTTACACAGTATTAGACAACATGTGATAAACGTGCGAAAAAATTGGCAACGCGGAACTCGACGGAATTTTTTCGAATTTTTTTTCTAATTTTTTTTCTGCAACAAAATTGAAGGTGTCGCGTTAAACTAAAAAAAAATGTTTTTTTTTTTTGCTGAACAAACCTCTTGCAATATAGATACGGAAATAATACCTATTGCAATCAATAATTCACGGAAAAATGTAATTGCCAATTCTATAAACAAATTATACGTATGAAACTTTTCCGAGTACTCTATTTCGTCCCCATTAACCGCGAAAACGAATTCTCTCCTTTGCAACGAGCGGATATATTAATCGGATATATCGGATATATTAATCGTCGCATAATCGTTATCTAAAGGTACAGTGGAAGCGGGTGTAACTACCCGCGATAATAGTTTATCCGATAAAATCGACAATAATGTCCGCTTCGAACCTTTTTCTTTCAGAGGTTAACTTACCGATCTTCCTATCATTTCCCTTTATGTATCTCTCGGATATTGGAACATATTTATTAATCGTAAATATAGTATGATCCCAGACTAGGAAGTCTCTTCGGGTTTTCAAGGTGCAGAGAAGCGAATCGATGGTATCGGCCAACGTGGACCTTCTTTTTTTCTTTGTCATTAATCCCTCGGAGCAACTGGTGACAAGAATAATTTTTATTCTATGCAAAATCGTTTTATTTTTGAACACGTCGTATAATCCCGTTCGTACGCGACTATAGGGTCGCCCAGGGCGCAGGAAACACGCGATCACAAGGTAAACCGGGGTTATTTGACACACTTGGAACGATTGTAGGTTCGTAGTATGAAATAGAATTACCCAGAGATCCCGTGATATTTTTTATAAATAGATAAATGTTATCATTGAATATTTACCGACGAAAAAAATAATTCACCGCACATAGAAATAAAAAAAATGGTGAAATCCGATTTCAAAAATTCACCAAGTGATCCCCCATTTCCACACTGAGAAAAAAATCGGTTGCATTGACAAAATCGGCGCTTGCGGGTGGCGAAACAGATATTTCATTCGCTGAAAGAAACACCTAGTCGATCACACTAAATTTTAGTTAAATTGACTATTTCTTTCTTTAGTCTAACAATTAATAATTCTAAGCAACCGATTATTTGTTTCGATCGCCACAATTGCCGATTTATTCGGTTCAACCGATTTTTTTTCACAGTGCACGTTACTACAGTGTTACAGAATCGAATAAATGAAAATCGAAATACACGTGATAGATAGAGTCGTAAGACAATAATTGAGAAAAAATAAATAAATAATTATAATACGAGATAACAAACTGTTTCATATGACCCCAGTGACTCGTATAAGTGTTGGTACTTCTCTCTCGCGTGATAGACGAAGTTGAACCGGCCAAGCGAGAGCAGGAAAGCTTCGTATACATTCGAGTACAACACTCTGCCGTAAACTAGTTGCCCGATTCAACGAACAGAGTGTATTAGATTCAACGAATAGAGACGATCTCATTGGGGAGCACACACGCGGCGGCGCCAGAACTCCTATCTCTCGCACTCGAGTTGCTCACCGTGCGACGGCGCCGGTTTTACGCGATCGCCAAGACGATATCGAGCTCTCCGTGCGCTCCCTCTCTTCGTCTGTCTTATCAATGGACCACGATTATCGGAATGCGAGTTGGCGACTCTCGAAAACATAAATCAGCACGCGGGATCCCCTTTTATACGTTAAGAAAATAAGAATTATAAGCGAAGCAAGGAAGAAGAAGAGTCTGTAAGGAAATCGATACGTTGCTGGCGAACGAGTTTCTCTCCCTTAACTTACTTACTTACTTACTTACTCGTTTAAATCCTAGAAGTCCGGGTATTTGCTCTTGCGATCCTGAACTAATAAAAATAGAGAGAATAAAAAGAAAAAAAAAAACACCAATTGCTATTGCAAATATCCTCTTCTGATCCTCATAGATTCGCTGCAAAGCCTGCCGTAGTATATCCGATCGATAAAACCTGATCGATATCTCGATCGCGGATTTTCCACTCGATTCAACGTGTTATCTCAAACTTTTGACGCATGGCGCTCCGCGTATGCAATACGAGATTATGACTTTTGTACAAATGTCGAAATTTTTTTTTTTTTTTTATAGATCGAAATAGACGAAATCTTATTTTTTACTTCCGCAGTCGAATGGAGCAGATTCCTTAATTTATCGATTTAATTTTTTCCTTTTCATCGGCTCTTTATCACGAGTGCAAAACCGATCTGCGACTCAAAGTTAGTCGAATAGCGTCGCTGTTGTATTTTAGCGCGCAGGGTAGAAGCTTCCTCATGAATATTCAACGTACAAGTTGTCCAGGCGCGAGACTCGAAGTGAAGAAGAGAAGATGCTCCGGGGGTCTTCTCTCACCCCGCGTATCCGACCGTTTGCCGTTCCTGTCGGCTATATACCGCACCTATACGAACGGTTGACGTATACCCTTGTTGATCATAAGTGGGTTTGTTTCGCTGATTGTTGTCGCATCGGTGACGGCCCACCGAGGGCCCGGGGGGTCCGTTGCATATTCAACGCCATGCCCCCTCGACGCTCACGGGGCTCTCCTCTCGTACTTCGTATATCCTCTGCCAGAACATTTGAAGCTTCTTTCAACGTTATACGGCGCCGCTTTCCACCGCGCGCCAGAAGTCGCGGATCGCATTACTTATCAAGCGAGCATCTCATAATGCAATTAGTTATTTAAAAATTACTATATCCTTTAGCCGTTATATTTATTTACATAACCATTCATCGTCATTCATTTTTTATTTTACATATTTTTAATTCAATTTTTTTTTTCATGCACTTATTTTTTATTTGGTTCCTTAAATGTCATAAATTAATATCATATATTTTTTCAATTTTTAAAAATTTATTTAATTTTAATTATATCAAATACATTTTTTTTTTTTTTTTTTCAAATTTTTTTCAAAAATTGCTGAAAATACGAATTTTATAAGTTACATTGCCGAAAAAACCATTAAAAACTCTGAGATTAAGAAAAAAAAAAAAATGATGAAAAAGTAATTTTATTAAAATTTGCGCGAAACATAACGAAGCAATAAGCGATCGAATCGTACGAACCAACATACATATAGTATACAGGCGTAAAGTTCTTTGGAGTCAACTCCTCGCCGGAAGCTTCAGCAAATTAATTCGTGTATCGTGTGTCGGTGTTTCCACCGGAGTTCCTCTCAGCGAGCTGCAACGCTCACGGAGATTCTTGTCTCGTACCGTAGTTCCCGAAGCCCCGAATGCCATCGTATACGGCGTCTCGAACAGTTGGTCAGATGAGTTCGGTCGCCCGAGCGCGCGAGATATCTCATCCCGACACCCGGAGATCTTTGAACGTTCGGAGAGTCTCTCGAATCGAAGAGGCCAAAGTCATACCTCAAAACACATACCGAGCGTAGAAAATATGCTTAGACACACGAGAAATAGACTGTAAATTCACGCCCTTAGCTCCCGAGGGGATTATCGATTCTGCCGCTTGGACACACTGCGCCGCGGTCTCTCGGCTATCGTCTCGAGAATATTGTGCGTGTCTTACAGACGAGAGATTAAAATTTCGAGATTCCAGCGCACCACTATATCTAAAATATTGCTATAATGTATACTTTAGATAGGTTGCACTTATAAATTATAATGCGGGGTAAAAGTTGAAGAAAAAAAAAGAAAAAAGAAAAACAGGAGGGTGAAATCGTCATTTCAAATCTACGAAACCGACGGGATGTTCTTGCAACTTGTGTTCATGTGTGTTGGTCCTTCGGGATGCAAACAAGATGCACGCAACGTAGAGAGAGCTATATATACGCTGTTTGCGCCTGGAGTCTCCTGCGTGCTCTGTACTTGCTGCGCTCTCTGTAAGTGCACGTCGAGGTGCGAGAGATCCTTTCGCTATAGCAGAGAAGAGGGCAACCCTCGTTGATCGTGTCTCGCACGTCCGCAAGGAGGATTGATTTATCACACGCCAGAAGACAGATTGCAACGCTGTTCTCTAGCGCGCGAACTTAAAGTCGGCTTAGACGCTCACGACGACGACGACGACGAGAAGTTTAGAGGGGAAAGGCGTAGTTGAACTTCGCCGATAGCGCTAAGGGCTGAAAGTGCAAACAGCACTTCGTCGTGATTTTTTTAAAATCTATTTTTATAAATTAAAACGTCTTTTTTAACCCTTTATAAAAATTCGAAATCGCTAACAATGTTAAAAACGGACATTAAAATGAATTATTAAAATCCATTTATTTTTTTTGGGTCGATATATGTTGTTTTAAGACATTTTTCGATAACCCTTTCTATTTTTTTTTAATAGTAAAAAATAAACCATATACATTTGAAGGGCTTAAACGTATCTTATAGAAACACGAACAGGTTGAATGGCGTCTCGAACTTCTCGAGACTCTCGTGTTCTCTATCTAAGGCTTTTCCCTTCTTATCCCCAGCGGTGAGAGCGAAGTAAAAAAAGAAAAAAAAAAAAAAACAATTCAAGAACAAGAAATCACCGAGGACATCAGCAGGTTCGGTTGAACGCACGTGAGCGCACACCCACACATTCGGTTGATACTCCGAAAGAAGTGGATTCTCCTATCTCGTCTGCTTAAAGTTCTGTAGTTCCTCGAGAGGACGTCTAGTTGCCGCGGAAGCCGGTACGAAGTATCGAACTATTCTAAGGTACACAGAAAAGTAACCGAAGGAAGAAGCAAGGTGTAGAGAAACGATGCATAGACGAGGTGGTAGAGAAAGAGAGGAGGAGTAACCGGCGTGTCCGGAGACTTTTCGAACGGCAGAGATAACAACTTGATAATGAATCCGTTGACCCGCGACTCTAGAGAGCTCTTATGCCTCCTTCGCAAGTTGGAGGTGGAGGAGAGGAAGCCGATGTTTGCTTTTAACTCGGCGCGCGGTGCTGCCGGGAGTACCCGATGGTGACTGGCGCGTCGCCAGTGGCGAACGTGCCACAGAAAACCTCTCCTCGAGGCGGTATTTGGATCCTTGTCGGGTGACCGCGGACGCGGGGATCATTATAGTGATTAATGCCGATGGTAGAAAGCGATAGCGCTGATTTATCGATGTCACTGACCACAACGGGGCCCCCACTATCCTTCCCCGTGGCTCAATGTAACACACGAGCGGTGACGAGATAAATTGTGGAGACGCGCGCGCGACAGAGTTTGAGCCCTCAAGTGACGTTGTATACTTCAACGACCCTTCATGTTTTATGTATCGAAGAGAAGTTTCAGAGAATCTTTCGTTCACAAAGCTTTTCAAAGAGCTCGATGCACCTTCGACCTTTTCATTAATAAATCCATTTTAAATTTCTTTTCAACGATCTTTTTTTTTATGCAAATAAAAATCATGAAAAAAAATATATATCTACTAAAAATCGTCGTGAAATAAATCGTGTCGCCGATGATTATTAATAAAGTCTGTTAAGTAAAAAAAAAAAAAAATTTGTTGAAATACGAAGCGGAGACAATGTAGTACATTGCTCTAGCGGAAGTGGATTGTCTAGTCACCTTGCATAATAAACATATATATAGTACCTTACGATCAATTCGAATTTGTTTCTTCATTTATTATACTGTACTAATACCGAGCGGTGGACCCCCATCATCATTTGTTATTCTTCTACGTACACGCGGCATCGCTGGCGGTTAATTTTTGTTTATTATATTCCAACGATCTCATTCTACCTCGTTGACCAACCTCTCGTAACGTCGGAAACGTATCAACGGCACCAACAGGAACGGCAGCAGGAGGATGAGAAGAGGAGAAGACCGGACGGCGATATTACCGCTCAGGAGTATCTGTAGAGCCTTACACGGCGTGGGCTAATGTATTCTATTCGATTAAACAAACACGGTAACTCATAGAGGGAAGTGATGCTTTGGCTGCCGCGAGCGGAACGGCGCCCGCACAGTCCGCTACAGCGGTAGTCCCCAATGGTCCAGAAGGATTCCATCGCAATCTCCTCACCGTCTTCCGTGGACCGGCTACCAAGAGTCAGCGGCGCTCTCGACGAGAGCAGTCCGCACACAAAGAACAGAATACAGCCCTCCCACCTTGATATTACCGCTCGCGCCGCTATAACAACCCGAGAGATTGAATGACCCCTCCCGTGATTTGATTATCATTTTTTTCCTCGCTTCCCGCGGTGCTTCGATATTATATACGATCAAACCTTCGACTTATCCTCGTAATCTTTATATTTCTTGTGCTTTTCTTTGCAAAATTTTTTGCGCGAAATTTTAGTCAATAGCTACAAGAATTTTTTTTTATTGATTAATAATTTTCCACTTGACTGAAGAGTAAAACTGCTGTCGGATTCGTGTTCAGCGCACAAAACTACGCGGAAATACGTAGCCCCGGACAGTTTTTTTAACCTTTAATTTTTTTCCTCGCAAACTTTTCAGAGGGCCCTTTGACCCGTTTTCCACGTTTTTTATTATCTCGTAATGGCTTGAGACATTTTTTGAAAACTGCAACAAGTGCTCTATTTTCTGTAGAATATATACGATTGACTTGTCTGTTTTCTTGATACACCATCGAGAAGCTGCATCGCGATATCGCTGTTTGAAAATACGACAAAACCGCGATTTTTCGAAAAATTTACAAATCTGACATTTTTTTTTGATTGTCGTTTCGAGACTATTTCCGATGTACTTTTTCCCGTTATTCACTTCGCTTGTAACTCGAGACCTGTTGCAGCAAAAGGCACTAGAACGATTTTTTTTTTTTTTTTCGTAGGAAAATTTCAGAAACTTCCAGCACTAAAAATAGAAAAAAAGTTCTGTTTTTCGGTAATAATTAAGTTGCTTAATCGAACCGGTGATAAAGTGCCGATATAGAAAAAAAAAAAAAAAAAAACCGATCGAAACACACACGACGAACGTTTGTATTATAGAATTCCGGCAACTTATCTATATCTTATGTCCGTATATCCAAGTCCTACACAATAAATTTGAAGGCACGCTCCTTACGAGATTTCGAACGAGAGCCTCCCAAACCCATAATAATACAACACGTTGGGAAATGACCAAAGTCCGTCGTTTCACTATCCGAGATTTCTGACTCCTCTCGGCGCGGCGCGGTTTCCGAGATCGTGTGGCCGACGAGAGACGAAGCCCGCGCGAATGAAAATGTCCCGCGTACGATTTTATATCCGATCGTAAAAGTGCCCCGAGAGGACCCCCAAGGCAACACACGGGGCAACTCGATCGTACCGTCTGTGTTTATATTATACCTCTGTCTGTTGCCTGTTCAATCTTACGTTTTTTTTGTATTTATTTCTTTCTTCCGTCGATGTCGTTTTTTTTTTATCAAGCTTTCCCTCAAGTGTGTGCGCCTTGGGTCGCTTCTTGGGCGATTGCCAGCGTTGTCGGTCGAGAAAGATCGTTCGAAAAAAAAAAAAAAAAAAAAACAACAAAAATCTGGAATTCAGATATATCTCGTGTGGTCGTTTCTCGATTCTCTCGATCTTACGAGCGATTGGTAACTTGTAGAAGCGCTGAACGACAGGTCAGACACGACCCACGCCTCGTGAAACGAAGAAGATATCGATACGAGAAGAAGAAGAACTCGACAGTTTCTTCGCGTGGGTCGAATAATACGCTCTCTCACTTCCTCTCTTGCACTGTTTCTGTGTTTTAGACTCGATAAAATATTTGGGAACTCTATAAGGCGACTCGATAGAGACCTCTCATCTGTCTCCTCTGCGGCGTGAACTCTCGAGTTTCCGAAGCTTGTAAGTCGCTTCATAAGAGTTCAAGGAGAGTGCAAGAGAAATTGCTGCGCATGTAGAGCTGAGAACAGATCATGTGCGGATGTGTACAAGTAAAGTGAAACAGAGAAGCGAAGCATAGAGAAGACAGACCCGCGTGAAGAACAGCGGGTAGTAATACGAGACGATTCGGTGCGCGGCGATAAAATTTTTTAAAAATATACAGAAATATCGATCGAAATTTGAACGGAGCAGATGTCTGATCGAGTCTTTCCGAGTCGTTTTAAAAAATTCATCGTAGTGATTGGAATCAGTTAAAAAAAAAATTGCAACACCGAATATACAGAAAATTGTTTAAAAAATTGGAAAATTTTTATTGATTGCAATCAAAGTATCGGTGTTCTTCGGAAATTGGGCTCTCGAATAGTCGAAATAAACGGACGAAAAAAAAATTCTTTTCAGCATCCGAAATTTCGTCGTATTCATCTTCGTTCGTTTTTCCGAACAAAGCCGTTAAGATTCTCGCCGTTACAAGTATCGAGGTCATAGGTAATCTCGAAATGCATAAACGTCGAATTATTCGTGGTATTCGACATTTACTGGAGATACTCTTTTTTCCCGGGTCGCGTAAAGAAAATTGTGGCGCTTACGTAGTACGAAAGAGAATAAAAGGAACACGAGAGCGGGTTTAGTTTCTCATAATTTCATCGTTGTTGTGTACACCTCACACCTTGGATATACGCCGGGCGTCTGTTGCGCGCGTGAAGAGATTACGAGCCGCGACCGCGGGCATAAGTAAGATCTCGGGATTTTATGTCGTTACCTCACACGAAGCTCCTCTCGCCGTTTGCCGGTGTCTCTCCACTCCGAACGATACCTTCGAGGTAACGAAACGAATAAGAGTCTCGTCGAAGCCGTTAAAATCGCATCGAGACCCGCGGAGAAACTCCTGAGACAGGCTCTCTCCGTCCTGAAGACAGAGAGAGAGCGATTTCAAACCCGAGAGTTAGTATACGTTCTTTCTCGCGTATCCAACTATCGGACACTCTAGCGAACGTCGAAACTCACTTCGATATATACCACATATATTTATGTATGCGTACACGTATCTATCCATAATAAATGTGTAGTATCCGATCGTGGGTGGTGCGATGTGCCTGAATCCTGTAAACAGGTGTACAGACGCGGCTATGGCTCGAGGCGCACACCGGACGCAACCGGCCTCTGGGGTCTCCGAGACGAAGAGACGAAGAGACGACCGAGAGATCCCGCATGACCCAAGACGATGATTCATAATTCATGTAAAGTCGCGTGTGCGCGCAACGCCTCGATCGACACACCTACGTAACATGTGCTTTCGAAGAAGAAGTACTCACCTCTAACCCACGCACGCATCTTCTTTTTTTTTTTTAATTCTAGCATCGAAATGATAAACGGAAGACAATGATTTCTTTCAGTGTCGTGATACTGGACTTTTTTGAGGCTCACTTTGACGATACATGAGTAAATTATCCATTTTTTAATTTTTTTTATAAATGAAAAAAAATCGTATCACCGATCCCCGGTGATTATTTATTGATCCTAATTTTCTGATGATGTGAAAAAATTCTCAGATCGAAATATTAATGATTGCGGGAAAAGAGCCATTTTTTACAATCGAAAACATATTTGAAACGATTTAAAAAAAAAATTGAAATTTCTTTCACACGTTGTCATATTCGGGGGATCGATTTTTTTTTTTGCACGATCGGGAGACCGGAACGAGAAACTGCAGCACCGAAAAAAATGCATGCGTATGTAACCCGCGCACCTATTTTGGGGTTAAACTTCAGTAATTTGCCGGCATAAACTGCACGCATTAATGTATATATATGCAATATCCTACAAATTCCTCAATACCAACATACACCGTCGTCTATTCGCGGCCCGACGAATGTTTATGGCCGAGTAATTGAACACCGATGCCGTCTCGCTCTCGGGGCCTTTCGTAGCGCAAACTGATTTGTAGCTTCGTAATGCGAGGACACCTATGGAGCGCACTGAGTCTCCCCGAACGTCGGCACCCAACTCGCGGCACAATGGTCTACCGTTAACGATTAAAACGCATAATCTATCTGTATCCGACAATTCCCTCAGCTGTATATTAGTTTACAATTAGAGAAAACGTTCGCGATACTCTGGAGAAAAAAAAAAAAAAATTATAAAAAAAAATAAAAAAAAACAAACGAACAGCGAAATCGTGTTATCTATCTGCAGAAAATCTGCAACACAATAGAAACAGAGCTGAGAAACGGCAGACTAAGATCTGCGCACGTGTTCGACGCACTCGATCTTTCTATCTCGCAACGCACTTTTATAGTTAACAAAACTACTGGCGGCATATTGCAGTATTTATCGTTTCGCGTTACCCAGTTATTATTGTTATTTTTGTTTGTTACTCACATTTGCCGCAGTCGGCAATAAGTAGAGATGAAAAAAAAAAGAAATTAAATAGGTAGCTTATTTATTTTTGCATAGATAATCCGAGTCAGATACGGAAGAACTGTATGAGGGAATGCGATATATATATATGTATACGATATATAATGTATAATATAGAGAAATGAAGCGAGAGATATGTGGGTGGAATTGTTGCTCTCGCATATGCTTCAGTCACGTGTGATTAAGCGATGTTATCCGCGACGATTCTCTCTGTATGCCTTTTCGTTTCTTTCCCCATTGCTTTCTTTATTTTCTTCTCGTTCGCTGTCGAGACACCTGTAGCCTCGGAACGCCTACGCCGCCCTCTTTCTCGATCCTGATATCCCTCTCTCGCGCGCACATTTCTCCTTATGCTTCTTCTGTGTCCTTCAAACTTTATCGAGAATCAAATGCGCTCCGGAAACCCTTCGGGCACGTCGAAGGGGCATGACGAGATTTTTTTTTTATTTCATCGTTATTCCTCGACGTATATCGATGTTCTTCAACGACCCAAAAGAAAAAAACTATCCATGTCCGATGAAAATTATTTATTTGCAAATTCAGTTTGATGATACAGATGTTCCAGTGCCATCGGCACGAGTCTCGAAGACGCGTGAAAACAATTTACCATTGTTACGCACTCTTTCGTTTTTCTGCGTTTTACGGAAAGCAAAAAGATATGTTTTACACACGCGCTGCATCTGAGATGCGTAAAGCTGCGTTGCGCGCGGCTATAACTTGTGTTTCTGTTTGTTATGTACAGCAGAATGTAACGCTATACATACAATGACGAGAAAACACTTGGGATTCACGGACATTGTTCCGCACCGTTTAAAACGGCACAGTGTCCTCGACGCGATGAAGGAGTCCTTAACTGTAACCGCAGTCCGGAAATTTCCGTTCTCCGTATTCCAGGTCTTTATAAAACTGGATTTAAATTCTTTTGATAATAGTTGAAATTTTATTTTACTTAGATTTTTAATAAATAAATAAATAAATAAATAAATAAATAAATAAATAAATAAATAAATAAATAAATAAATAAATAAATAAATAAATAAATAAATAAATAAATAAATAAATAAATAAATAAATAAATAAATAAATAAATAAATAAATAAATAAATAAATAAATAATACATTCAATTGCACTCTCGGTCAGTCGGCTTTTCAATATTGCCGACTGCACGTAAACTCAGCGTAATAACACACCAATTGGATCTCCAAGTGCGCGTGAAATTTCTCACTAAAACCGGGTATATATACATTCGCGTTCCAGATGATCGATTTTGTTGCATCGCGGCTGTATACAACATTCGACACCATTATTATATTATCCAAAGCTACCGTTGCCCGTTTGACCGTAGCCGTAGCGAAAGAGTTAAGAGCGCGGCGGCGTGAGACTTAACCACTCGGTTAAGTTATAGCGAGTATATAATAGCGGTAGTTGAAGTCGTAGTCGTAGGCATTAGGTATAGAAACGGAGTAGTTGGGCGGGTTTTATTCACGGCGAAGCGTGTGCTGCAACGCTCCACGGCGGCTCGCGCGCGCGTATTTATAATTGCACTTTCTGTCCTACGGGGGGCTCGATAGCGGCTCCATACAGAGAAGTATATATACCAGGGAAAAGGACGTAACGCCTAGTTTAGAGCTAAAAGAGCGGGGAGCTAAGTTACATACGCAGGTAACCGGCTCTCGAATCGTATACGTGAGTCAGCGGGTGCATATGCTCGTGCCACTCGTTGCTTTGCTTTAATGCATCTACCAACGTTCGTAGCTATGGGACAAGAGATCCTTTAGAGAATTTCTATTCCGCAGGTATTGTTTGATCTTACAATTGTTCCGAGATTCACAATCATTGGCCCCCGTTAATGTCGGACACGTAATGTATATCTCCATTTTTTTTTTCACTCGACAGTTAAAAAATGCATTTAATAACAAAACACATATATTTTTTTAATTATCCTTAATTTTAAACGAGTTTCGAGGAAATCGTGCGATGCGCCAATTCCGCAGTATGTCGAAACTGTCGAGAATTATCGCGGTGATACTCATTCTCGCAAATTCTCGTGTGGTATCGAAGGAAAACGCTGCGTTTTTTTTTTTTTTTTTTTTTTTTATGGTGAAGAAAAATAAAGAGGATTAAAGAGCGCGAAGCGTGTAAGAGTCGTGCAAGCGGGCATAACACGATCTGTGCATTCCTGCGCTAAGTGAATTCCGCGTGCGTCGTCGTCTTTACGCCGGGGTGTCGAAAACGGGCTGAGGGGGTGGGGTGTCGGGAGGAAGGTATCGTCGCCTGCGTCGAGGGCCACCGTAGAATGAGTACGCATGTGCGCATCCAGGACGCGCTTTTTTTCTCGGGTTCGAGGAGAGGTTCACCGGGTGTGCTTTCCTGTTGCCGATTCTGTAAAGCGATCGGGAACAGTGGCAGTGGTGCGGTATCGGTTCGGGCACAGCGACCAATTGACGCGGGACATAACTCCGCGCCTCGAGAGCGCTGCCGATCCCGCCGGTACAGCGAACCCCACTTAGGATATAACCGTTTCGGACGCGAAGGAAAAGAAAAGGAAGGAGGAACGGCGAGGGTGCAAGGTGCTGCGCAGAAAGGAGGCTGCAGCACACGTGTGTACATACCCCCGCAAGATCAACTCCTTTTGCGTAGATAAACAGACAATTCCGAAAGATTTAGGATTTTGGCAAAACGAAAGATTCTCGAGGAATTTTCATGCGCTATGCAAAGTTCGAACTGAAACTGAAAGAATTTTATTCAGTGATTGCGTTGTAAATTTCAGTGTGGATTCGAATTTATTGCTTCAACTCAGTAACTTAGACTAATGAGTGGTTTACAACCACCAGTAGCTGAGACAACTCTTTTTTATTAAAAAAAAAAAATGGATTGTCTTAACCATTAGTTCTGTTAGCTAATTGTTAGTTTTATACAATGAAAAATTCAGAGTAAATTCTTGCGATCGACGCTTTTAATTTTAATCAAATTACACGTATGATAAATTCAACTCAATAGCAACAACACGTATCATTTTTCGTCTAAGAGATGTCTCTGATTCATCGAGATATATATTACGTTGGAACAAAAATCTCGACGTGCCGGTATTTCTACGGTGGTGACATCAAAATTCACGAGGGTCGCCACATCCGTCTTATCCAAGCTATGAGAACTCGAAAGATTAAAGAGCTTTCCTCGTTAAAGAAATTCTTAAACTCCTCACGGCAAAAGGAGCGAAAGATGGATATAAGTAAGAGAGTGAGGAGTGAATGATCCTGACGCAGGGGAAGGGGGAGAGGGGGTGGTGACGCAACGAGACTCGAGATTGCGCGATACTGTATTGGACCGACGTATCTACTTGATATTCACGACGCGGTAAGCTCGACTTAATTAATTCAACTTAAAGGACGTTGGAGCAATGCTGTCGCGATGCTGCAGCGTGTACGCACGCGTACAGGAACTAACGTATACGAAACGTCGTGAGGCACTTTACGTTTTTTGTCATACGTGAATAACATCGGGACGAGCCTCCTGCTGTGTGTTATGGTGGATGGTGGCGCGTGCTCCCCATAATCGCCTCTCTTTGCTTTTCTAACGGATACATATCACATTGATTTCTATCTCGTCGCATCTCGGTTAGCATTTTATTAATCTATCAAACGCTCTACGTGCCGGAATTCTATCCGCAATCAATCGGAAATCGTGTCCAATCGAAGTCAATTTTTTTATTTCTTTTTCTCAAAAATTATCGGAGACAATAAAATGATTTTTCTTTTCATTGAACGGTACTAAAAATCTATGGATATCGAGAATCTTACGAAAAAAAATTGTGGATCGAAATAAAAAAAAAATATATATATATGGCCGCTGGAAGAATGACGACTTGTTTCTGTCGGCGACTGAACGTCAGAACTAATTCAGTTGTATTTAATTCGGATATAATCGCATTATCTGGAATATCGCGGAACGTCGAGAAATACGAAATGCGTAGGTGAATAAATAGAGAAACATAGAATGAGCAAAAAGTGTTTCGAGAAGATACGGACACGCATCTCTAAGGCGCCGGGATTGCCTGCGGCAAAGCCGGACGAGAAACATCGAGAGTTATGCTTCTCCTCGTTCATGCATAACGTTCCTATCCGCGGATATTGTGT
Source organism: Buathra laborator (assembly GCA_934046635.1). Lineage (NCBI taxonomy): Eukaryota > Metazoa > Arthropoda > Insecta > Hymenoptera > Ichneumonidae > Buathra > Buathra laborator. The sequence goes on along the minus strand of OW203898.1, from coordinate 13,886,053 downwards.
TCGCAGCGTACAGAGTTCTGTAACGCACGCGCGTCCACCAAACGCGTGTTGTATACTTCGTACGGGAAAATCCTTTATACGCTATATATACTCCGTCATATTTATAATGCTGAGCTTAATTGTTGTCCGTACATCAGACGTGTATCGTAACTTTGCTCGGGATATCATGTGCTCGTGCGCGAGCGCGCGCCCACACGGTTAACGTAAATGAGAGAATGTTTCTCGAGCTTACGAGATAACTGAGGCGAAACTCGTGTAGGCATAGGGTAAGTATGTTGTATCGCGTACGTCGTACACATCGCAGAGTTTCGTGCAAAATTCGCGTGCGATTGCCCGATTGAGAATACAAAATAGTGCCAACGATCCCATAATCGACGGAAACATTGTATACGAAACACGTTGTGCAATAAATTCCGTTTATCAATTTCGTTCAACATCGATCGTCATTTGTTTCTCTTTGCGACTCGGTCCTTGAGCATTGAGTTTATGACTTTGACACCCATAGACTGAAAGCAATGGGCTCCAGAGCCCCTAATTGCTGTGCTATTCATTGCATCGGCATGCCGAGTCGACGAACGGCTCGTATTTTACCGTATCGATTTCATTACATATACAGAAATATTATAATTTTCGAGCAATTGATTCGCAGAGAAAAACAATCGGTTCAATCGATTGAATCGGCGTTTGCGGGTAGAGAAACAAATATTCGATCATAGGAAGGAAATAAATGGACCATTTAACTAACAATAATACGATACAATTACTTAGGTATTTTTTTCAGTGAACAATATTTGTTTCGTCATCCGCAAGCGTAGATTTAGTTGGGGCAATCGATCTTTTTCTCAGTGTAACTCGATGAAGATAGACGCGAAGCAGCGGCACAAATTTTGCGTGAGTTTTTACGAGGGAAGGCATTCTTTGTTTTTGTAGGAATATGAAAATAAAAAAACGAATAATGTAAGAAGAAAACTTCTTGATGCGGTTCCGCAAACGACGGTCAGGGTATACGGTAGCCACATGTGTGTCAACGATTGACTAATGGATCGTCGGTGACGAGACGCGAGATGCGGTGTTGCATATATATATATGTGTGTCTGTGTTTACATATATATATATATTTATACATATGAATCCCAGACACGGAGATCAGTGAATCTCCGCAACAGCATCGTTGAGAATGAGAGAAGCTCCATCGGTGGCGCGAGCCCCCGATCGCTTATTATAAATAGGTACTTAAGGATTCCGTGCGGCGTGTCCGTGTACGAGGCTCGCGCGCTCGAGATTCATCTTATCTGTATGGTATATACGTTGACTTAGAGCGCCCGAGACCCATACTCGCCGAGAGGAATAAATGTCTCGGGTACCCTTGGACTATCGATCCTCTCCTCGACTCGCCAGCATAGCGCCTAGAGCTCCTTAATTACGACTTTCTACCTGTATAAATAGATATAAACCGTACGTAGAGAGATCTCGTTATTTTCTTATGGAGCCCCAACGTGTCAAGTCGGAAATACCGAAGAATCGCTCGGCTAAAACTCGCGCGGAATTTTAAAATTTCGAGAGAATTTTTTTTCCTTTCGCTCGATGCACCAGAGGTCACGAAGATTGTGAAATGCCATTTGAAATAATGTTGGACGCTAATCGACATTTTTTTTCGGTTTTAAGTTTTTCTAAAAATTAAGGGATGTTTTTCGAAATTAAATTTTTAATTATTTGTGAACCGATAGATTAATAATCGGCGATCAACGAAACGTGCGCGATTTAACGCAATAAGTATCATTTAGCGTTTACCGTAAGTGTATCTTTTTATGTGGGCGATCAGACTGATAGTTCGTACGCGCAATCATAGATAATTTAGCCTCTCGCATTTGCCTCTCATGGATACATACGACTCCCACCCTCGTCCAAACCCCCCCGAGCTTTCGTTATTTGATTTATTCGCACCGCATTTATACTCTCGTACGTGTTTCTGGTCTCTCTTTCTCTTCCTCGCCGACTTCCTTCGGCCGCTGTTCGCGATGCAAAAAGCTGCGTGTCAAACGACAGGCCTTCATCTAATACAATTACCGGGAATCTTCGTTATTTACGAGGCATTGGCAAGAAAATCGGCGGTGGAAGACGCCGAAGAGTCTCGCTAGACGAAGGTAAGGATAGTTGAAAAAAAAAAAAGAAAGAAAAGCAAAGTAAAGAAGAACCTGAAATGAAGCCTTCGGGGCCCGCGAGAAGGAGAGGAGGAAGAAGAATGTAAGAAGCATAAGAAATAACACGAATAGCAGGCCTTCGGATCCGAGCGAAGAAAACGCATGATCGAGAACGCATAATGCGAGGTGTTGAGGCAGGTCCGGGTGGATCGTCCGGCTAATGATCGTGGCGTGGGTGCGAATTAAACGAGCCGACGCGAAGCGAAACGACGCCGACGTCTCCAATGCACAGATCCCCGAGAATATTATACGCGCCACATCGAGCGAAAGAACGTTTCCAGCAAGTCCGACGACGACTTTACGAGCTTCGACTTCAGCATCCTTGCGAATAATATTGCGCGATCTTTGGACCTCGCGACTCGAGCCGCAAGACGACGAATATGTTTAATATGGAGAAAGACCAGAAAACGAGCGCCTCTGGGTTTTCTTGCTGCAGGACATCGTCTAATTACTCGGCGAATCGTTAATATTTTCAACCAAATGCGGACATACTTGTCGACTTTATTGTCTCGATGAGTATTTCGTTTTTATGAGTTTAATCGTTTTACACCGCGAAAAAAAAAAGTTTCGACAATAAATTTCATTTAGTCCTGACGAAAGAAACTCAGAAACTTTAAACAGTTCCAAATTAATAAAATTCGTATTTATTTATTTACTGCTGAAAATTTATAAATTATTATAGCTGTTTTTCCGCTGCCAAAAATATTTATTATTATTACTACTACTACTAGACTAATTTTCGAAGATAGTATTTTTATTGCGTTAATAATCAAACATTTTATCTTTGAATTAATTTTTTTGTCTCTGATTCGATCGTAAATTGATTTTTTGACGTAATTATCGTTTTGCCTGAAATCATTGCTGAAACTTATGCCCGTAAGATTTCGTTGTCTGTCGCGCGGGAGCGAACGGAATTCGGTGGCCCGTTATGTCGGCACTTACTCCGTTCGATAATAGCAACGAAAAAATGTTGATGCCAAGAAAGTCGACGATGTGAGGGCGTCAGCATCCGAGTGACGCGCGTCGTTCACGAGAAAGAGTTTGCTGCCTCTCTGCTGCCGTTGCTGCCGTTGCTGCTCGGATTCATAAATCATAAAAGCCGAAAGAGCGTATGCCTTGCAAAGGAGCAACAGCTCTCGTTTCGTATACCGTAATTTGTGCTCCGATTCCTTCGGGTTCTCTCTTGTAACGGGACGACGGCCCGCCGAACTCTCGTGTCACGACGTTTCGGATGTCAGTGGCGTGACTCGCAAGCCCGGACACGACGACGACGAGGACCACGACCTCGCGACCACGTTATAGATATCCCTCTACGTTAGCGTTACAGTTTGAACTGCTGGAGTTAGGTCTCCAGAGAATGAGAACAGTCGTACGGACACGATAGATAGACGAAGACGTTGATACCAGAAAGATCAAAAGACGAGCGTGTATGACACAATCGCAAAGATTCGATCTACAGAGATGAATAAATATATATCTCTACAGCATTCACAATTAATTATATCCAATCGATCCATTCTTACAATGACAATTTCATTTATCTTCAAGAATCATACGTAAAAAAAATCATTGATCTACGAAGCGGTTGACATTTTTATCGGCAGAATCCGACACTACAATGCTTTTCGGCCATTTTATTTATATATTGTTTGCCGAAAATGTTACAATTGCTATTTATTTCACTCCTAACTTGCAAATCGAAACGATAATCACACAGAAAACGAAAAAAAATATTTTTTTTTCAATACTTTAGCGTTATCATTGAATTCATGATCGAGACGTCGTCGTTGCAATTGTTGAACAAATATCTTCGCTGCGGTACTGTCGCGTTAGCGTAACGCGCCACCCATCACGAAAACACTTAATTAGAAGCGTGTGTTGGTTCGCGAGATCGGAGGACTCGGCGTGTCCAAGGAACGGCGAACACGTTGTCGCGGTTGGTCCACGGTGTTGCTGACCGCCGCCTCCGGTCGATGCGGTGGACGCGATTGCTCACGGGGATTGTCCCGCCTCGGCCTCCTGTCGCCCACGTGTGTATGTATATATATATTCTCCGTCGTCCGTAAACTCGTCGAGTGTATCCGTTCGTATAAAATACTTGTATCGGTATAGTTCGATGCAGAAGCGTCGTCCTCGGAACCGCATCGACGTGCCCCTTCGTCCTTGCAGACCAGTCTGAAATACACGATGATCGAGCTACTTGCGGCTTTATGCAAATCCACAGGTGCGGGCGCGCACTTCGACGTCGTCTTCGTTGGTCAACGACCTTCGCGTGAAACTGACCGGCTTTCTACATTTTTTTCCTTTCCATCTTTCGTTTCTGTTCGCCTACAATCGCTGACATTATCTCGGAACATAAGTCCCTCTGTATCTCATGTAACTCTCAGGATACCCGTTTCAAATGATAAACCACCGAAAATGAAATTCGAAGCTCTAAACGATCAAATATCCCCATTTGACCGAAACTTCAAGTCCGGAAGCTTCTCAATGTAAGAAACACCTGATCGCGACTACTGCGGACCTAATCGAACTTATTCGTATCTATTCGACCGCCAAATTTGCATTCCTGCATGCCGTACACCGTCGAGCACCGATCAGTTTCATTGCGACGACTGCGGGGAACCTGCCCAATCACGATCTCTTCAGGAACATAAAAGCGAAGAAAACGACTCGCTGGATAAAGCGAATAAAGGCGAAGGTTAAAAAAATAAAAGAAGTATCACGAAGAATCGCTACAGGAAAAAAAGATCCAATGAGAGTAGCGAAACATCGAAGATAACGAGTACAAAGATGAGACAAATAAAAAAAAGTAACATTCGTAACCTGTGAGTAAGGCGCAAGGTGTGTTGCACCATGCATCTTCCTACTGGTCTCCGTTTCACCTCATACTTTTTTCGTTTTGTTTTATTATTCATTTTATTTTCATCTATCCGTCTTCTCGTCTCTCTTTCTTCTTTGCACTCTCGAACCCGGTGACGACTGCGGAGGTTAGAGATGGTATAAGGCTCTTCGTCGCACTCGTAGTCGAAGTATCGGGATAGCCTAATTGAGTGTCCTCGCCCTGGGTGTCCGATGTTGTCCGGCGTTGTCGCCGGCTACCTGAGGGCGTGGGCGCCTCGATATGAGTTACGGGTCCGTCGTATTACAACTCGGTGGAACCCAACGTGCCGTCCCCGGTGGTCCCAACCGTTCTCGTTCGTATCATCGGCCCGTTTATACACACACGATGCGACGTTGATGCTACTTTTGATTCTTATGATGGCTACTGCACGCGGGCCGATCCAAGAAGTCCTCCGCAGGCCGTGAAGGGTTCGTTTGCCTACTTCAACCTGTCCGATAGGATGGGTCCGGTTATGAAAGCCGAAGATAATCCTGATGACACACATCCATACACACTGTTATCCCTCCTACTGTCGCTTCAACCTCTTCCAAACCCGATTCTAACTCTTGGATCAACGCCTTACGACTGTTTATATCATGGATATTGGTATCTTCTGGTCACTCCGAGTATCGGCTTACCCAAAAATCTTCTTTTAGGACTAAACATCATAGACTCGAAGAGATTATGACCGTTTTTCCTATTTTGGAACTTCGCGGCTTGTTTTTCCAGACATAATCCGTTGGATCTCCGCGGTAGAGATTAGAGATCTATTTATCGGGCGCTTTTTGAAGATGATACATGTATGGATTACACTGAGATTCATCTCTCGAAGAAAAAAAAAAAAGCATTGAATTAGCAGTTTTCTTCTTTCCAAACTGTGAGTTTAAAGACTCCGAAGAAAAACGCATCGACCCCGTACACTTAATAACCAATAATTTATTAATACTTCCAGCTCGGCATTGAACCGAGGAGTAAATCAATGTATCCTTGTTTTACGGCGTGCATTCATTACGAGGCAGGTTGTGTGCGCAGCGCAACTCGCTCGTATATCTCCGTGCACTGGACTCCTTCGTAGCTGGAGCGTATATACGTGGAACGAAAAGTGGAGGAGGTGCATCCAAGCCTCCTCCGCGTCTTCGTGTCTCTCTTATTCTCTCCCGAGTAACCAAAAGAACGTTAAAGAATGAGATAAGAGAAGAATAGCTTATGGCGTATACGAAGGCATATGATAATAAGAAAACCCGTGGAGACAGCAATGAAAAAGTGTCCACTCGCAAAAGTGTCTCGACGTTTCTGCGTGTTCGACTCTCTTTTATTCCAATCCTTGTCTCTTTCATCCCCCATTCGCGGTTTAAAGATTAACCCAACGAAGAGACGAGCTTCGATGCACGGAGAGAAATGCCGTGGCATGTACGAACGGAGTGGAGAACTCGCGAGAGAGCTCCTCCGTGCACGCTCGCTGTGCGCACATTGTTAGTCCGTTTTATGAGGCACGAGGGATCTCTCTCGGGGTTTACGCCTCTACGTCGCCACGGCGTTTACGATCGGGTATAAGCTTGCGCCCGGGTATGCACGGATACCCCAGGGGCCTCGCGACATCATTCTGACGTACCTTTTGCGAGGAGAGCAACCTCGTTCAGCGCTTCTCGATCTGCAGCCTAGAAGTTCAACGGGCTTGGCATGGGAAATGTCTCACGAATAGTCTCGGGGGTTGAATCACGCCCAATCCTCCCCCGGGCGACATTACGGGTTCTCTTTTTCATCCTTCTCGCTGAAATGATTGGGCCCGAAGGTTCCAGTGAGGGAACAGAACACCGGAGGCCTCGATGACCTCTCTCGGTATTCAAGATCAAACTCTCAAAGAGGTCATGCATTAATCCTTGGTACGACGGCGACTGTTTCATAGAAAGGCTTCGTTCGACTGGTACTTTAACTTCCAGAGGTTGCGGACTGCATTGAAGGGTTATACGACAAAGCATAAATGAACTCCAAAGGAGAGTTCTAGATCGTGCATCATTAGGGGAGGATACGATAATGGTGTACCAAACACTATCAAAAACCTAAGCATGGGTTCTGAATGGTCGAGTGAAAAAACGAGCATTTGACAAGCCTTGTCATTGAAATTCGATCCAAAGCTTATTTTAAAAAACGGTGAACCAACGAAGGGCTACTAAACTAGTTAAGAATCGACATTGACCGTCTTGTACCCGTCTTCAGCTCGTTCAACAGGTATTACGGGGCTTCCGGGAATGTTTCACGCGCGGTATGTGGTAAGCGAATATTTTGCAGTCCCGGCGATGTTCAGCGGGAAGTCACGCGAAACATATACCGCCACCGACATGCCCGCAACGTTAATGTCACCTCGTGCAGTTCAGTAGCGGAACCACCAACTGGACAAGGTTCATCCTGCGTGCAAATTTCGGCTTTCGAAGCTTACGTCGCGGATGCTCGTATTTTTATCTTCCCAAACTGCTAAACATACCGTATAAACATGCATGCCAAAGAAGCCGGTGCATAAATTACAATGTCGAGGATGTGCGGTGTAAATATTAAGCGTTCACGAGACTCGATGCATATTCAATTTCAGTTGGGAGTCGATGAATTTCGTTGGTATACATTCGATGTGCCAAATTGACTTCTACATTTTTTATAATTTTCGAAATCATAGTCTTAAATTAACAAATAGTTTGAAAAATGATTCGATTCATTTGATACATTGTGCATTTCTATAGTTAGCCAATGCACCAGTCCAATGCACGTTCATTGGTTAATGCTACAAGTGGTCGTCCACAGATTCAACGTCATTGAGTGGCTTCTTTAGAACGAAATATTGCCATTGCACGCGCATCGTTTATAATAGTTCAACGTTGTATCTGGTACTTCTATAAACTCTGGCTGTGTGTTACCTGTACCGAAAGGAACACGACGTGTACGACTCTTTCTCGGTTCTTCTGTACGAACGAGCGGCGCGCGAGCTGCGCGACAAAAGGACACCGCGTTTCTTCGCCTGATCCTTGGTCTCTTCTTCATTGGATGTGTGGCTCCGCATGGAAGACGGAGAAGGAAAAAGTTGGGGGAAGGGAGGGGAAGAAGTCGACTCGCAACTCAGTCGAGTTTCAACGTGTATGTACGCACGAGAAGAAGACGAAGTACTCGCGACGGTGGACGACGAGTAGACTCCGAGAAGCGGAGAGCCGAGTTAATTAAGAGGATCCCGGCTTGACTGACGTGGGCATTGTGCCCGAGCGTGCGGGGCCACCTTCTACTCTCTTCCTCGTCTACCTGCTTATACAACTGTACCACCATATACACTATTATGTACTCTCTTTGGCTTCTTATACTTATACTTATGTGCGTACTGTGTCGTTGCCTTGTTTTTTTTTCATCCTGGTTGTCTCGTCGTTCACTCGAACCTACAAGTCCTGCACTCGCTGGAATCACCTGATACCATTTATGGGAGGAAACTTGAATCCTACAGATGTAAAGCAGTCTTTTATATCTAGAAGTCCCGTCTGCATTGGATAACAGATTGCAGATACCACGGAATGGGATCAACTTGTTCCGAAACGATCTGCGCTCACTTTTGAAGAGTCTTTAGACGATGTTTTAGAACCGTAGTTATTGTAAAGCGCTCGAGATGTGAATAAGACAAGGCAAGGATTCGTGAAACTAGATATTCGGCATGGGGCACTGAAAAGATATTGGTGTATCATAAAAGCGGCAACTACAGAAGTCTCGATTCTTGCAGTATATTAAAGACAAACGATACGATCTGCGACCATTGTACGAAGCTTCAAAATGAGCGCAGAAACGATTGAAATATGATTTCAATTGATAGATCTCGAGAGTGGACGGTTTACCTTATTTGCAAACGTCATATGTTGGTCACAGTCCTTGGCCTAGTAGACCAGCGTCTTGTTTCGAATGAGAATGAGATACGGAAGTCATTATGTCATCATCACGGCCTATAGCTTCCAGCAGAGTTGAAAATTGAAACAGAGTATCACCAGGAAGCGCATCAAGTGACTCAGTTTTATAACCATTAATGGATCTAATTTTTCGGCTGCTCGCACGTGTCTTCAGTGTTGATTGCGTCCATTCTATGCCTGATGTGCGTTCTCAATCGTGAATAGCTGAGCGTTTAGAAGAAAGTCTCTCTATTACTTATCCTTCGACGTTACATACGCGTTTCCACACGTTTAAGGAGCTGTTTTAGTATCGGGATAATTCCACAGTGTATTAAATACTAGTAAAGAGGACTGAGAACACTGGAAGTCGGTTGGGTGGTGCGTGCGGATAGATACCAATGTTCTTCAGCGGTGGATGAAAGACGCTCACCGCTTGCCTCGTACCTCGACATTACGTTGGCATAAAGACGACGGGGGCGTCCTCGTGACAATTAACAACCACGCTTGGGTCACAAATCACTCGTACGATAGTGAAAGAATAGGCGAACGTGAGAAAGATAGAAGAGAAACGCGGCGGCTTGGTCTAATCACGCTGGCGCGCGCCGAAGGTTCGCCAAACGACTCGTACCTTTCCTTATACTCTTACTTCGATTATTCGTACCTGTGGATGTTACGTGTGTGGCTCGCATTCTATGTCCATTCTCACTTCACTTCGCAATCCTATGCCGCCGATGGGTCCTCAAAGAATCGTTAGATTCATTACTTCCTCGTGTCTTTTCTCAATTCATCCTTTTTAAATCGACGGAATTTGAATTTTTTTCTTTTCTCTTAAACTTCGAGAGTCTCGACAGTTTGAAAGTTAATAAAAATGAGGCAAAAAACATTAAAAACATCTTCAATGGCCTTAAAGTGTTGTTTTATTGATGGAATCGATAAGAATTGATTACAGACATCGATATCGTTATTGCAGCTTGAAAAATTGAACGCAGTTTGCTCGTAGCAAGAAAACGTTAATTTACACAGTCTGCCGGTTTTTTAACGAAATACAATTAACCTTGAAAAAAAAAAAAGAGTCACGTACACTTGACTTTCGTGCCGACGAGGCACTTTCGGGAAACGTTGAAAGTCAAGAATACCTCGGCTTCGGAGCCTTGTCGGTGCTCGGTTAGCTCTTTCAACTCTTTTAGGTGCACGAGAGAGCTCCGGCACGCTATAACCCAATGAAGAGAATCTCCGAGAGATTGCTATGCTAATTCCGTTAATGTCGCATGAGTTATGGCGTCGAGAGATACATATTCTTCTCCTTCACGTGTGCAATGCCAGAGGATACAAGAGAGAGGGTCTTTTACGGAGGCGGAAGAAGCTCCCAAGTATACCGAACGCCGACGCATCGCGCACTGGCTTCGGGTATCGTAATAATAATAATAATAATAATAATAATAACAATAATGACAATAATAACAGTAATATAAGGATGATAATAATATTCTCGTGTGGAAGCGCGCGCCTCTGTCGTCTTTTGCTGCTCCTGTTGATGGTGGCTGCCTGCCTGGTAGCCCCGTCGCATATCTTAAGTCCCGATAAATCGAATGCGCCCGAGCGCGGCGGTAAAGTCCGCGCGCCCGGGCGTAAGCGCCTTATCGTTCGGACGAACGCGGTGGCGGCACGAGTGCACACATTCTACAACGCCCCGACACACAACGTCCAGTAATAATGTGGATACAGATATAACACCAATAAAAGAAGAAAAAAAAAGTAAATGAAATACACAACAAAACAAATACAGAAAATAAAAGAAATAACATTAGGAGCTCTCGTACGATGCGAGCCGAGTAATGGCTAACGATTTTTCAAAGAGAAAAATCGTAATCATCGGTAATTGAGATTCGATACCAATTAGAGGCGCGCGCGAGAGCAACGATACCTACCTGTTGGAAGTTCTTGAAATGTTTTTTTTTTCTTAATTTTTTCTTCAATACTTGTTGCGTGCACGTGGTTGTAGAAACTCTTGGAGATCGCCGAATTTGATAGGAAGTCATTCGCGGCGTATTCTGGAAGACGCAAGTCTTGTTTGCTGCATTTATTCACTTTAGTTTCTACCAAAGCGTATTTTACCGGTAGCGTAATTTTAGTACTTCGCATAATGTAACCGATCTTTTGAACGGATCGATGAATCATTATGAAATTTTTATGAAATGTTCCAGACTTCCGTATGTTTCATTAATAATTTTTTCAAATTATTATTATTTTTTTTTCAACTATATTTCAAGCTGAAAAAAAAATCGAAGAAAATTGACGGAACGGAAGGGTTTGTAAACGATTCTTAAACGATCGCTGACCATGCACCCCGGACGCGGTGTCATATTACCATTCAGATATAATCTAAATTCATGCTCTCACGGCTGTACTAGCAACGTCGATGAGCGCGTAACCGCTACTTAAGGCGTTGCTTGTTCCATATAAACCGACCGAGAGAAACACTCCGATCGCGAAGTACATAGCCCGATCGCCCTTCGATCGACGAATAAGACGACGAAATCTTCGCATCGCCGATCGTTCCACTAGCACACATGCCGAATGTTCAATCGACGAGATATGAGCCGTGTCTAATTACACAATCGGTGTATGCCCAGCAGTGCGTCCAATCAAACCACCTTCCTGTCTCGGCGTCGTCCCCGTCGTCGTATTCGCGGCGCGGACGTGGTGACCGGTGCGCGTTCTCCCCATTATCGCGATCGCCGTACATACAAACAGGAATCACCGTACCCATCCGCCTTCGAGACTGTGTTGGATCCTCTTCCATCAAGACGATCAAGAATGAATGAACTCTCCACGCTTGCCTCGCGGACGGCGACGATTTAACGAATTGCCGAAGCGAGAAAAGACGTTTAGCGTCGCGCCGACGATCTCGTCATCGCACAAGCGATTCATCGATATGTATATATCTATACACATTGTATAACTTTCGTATTATAAAGTGTACAACGTCGTTGAATATCAGTTTGATTGATCGCATAAATTGAGCTCAACTTGTAGCTCGGTCGGTAATAAAGGATGTTAAATGTATCCAAGAGATCTCGTATCTGAGAAACGTTTAATAAGTTTACTTTTTTTTTTTAATGATTCATTTTGTAGGGTCGAATGAACTCGAATAAAGTTCAGAGACGATGTTTCCGGTCGAAATTACGGCGAGGTGGTTACCCCAATTATCGATCATCGAAACACGTTAATCCGCGGTAACAAAAATTAATCACTTAACATTCGATAAGTCATACTATCCATTGAATTTTTATGTGTGGAAAAAATGTATTGTTGCGGTTTATTGTTTTTGATTTTTGGCTAATTTCTCGCAAGAGACTTCGAAAATTAATTTTTTGAATCGCCACAAGACGTCAACGACTGCTATCTATTTTTGGATTAAAGATTTTTTTATTCATTTACGTCATTCACGGATCTATGATGACTAATATGCCGCCGCCCCTCTTGTTCATCATTAATATTCGTCTTGAAAATCTGTTATTTAAAGTGCACGCGGGCGACGACAAGAACTTCAACTCTTGTCGTCGTTCCGGGGATACGTAAACTTGTATATACAATCGAATGAATATTCCATACGTGAGCTACAAAAGTATAGAGGGATAGTTCCCTTCTATCCTTCTCACACGTCGTAATGATGTTAGGATCATCGTCGTCTCGGTCAATAACCAGAAATAGAACCAGTTTATCCGCCGTAAATCCGCCCCGTCTCTTTCTCTCTTTGACTCCTTTGCCACTCGCGCGATTTCTTCCGATGGTGTATATTGACCATTATAAATCGTCGGATTCGTTGGTAAAGCGCGGCTAATTATTAATCGGTGATTCGTATAACCTGTTTCACTCGGAGTTGGATGTACATAACGTTATTTGTGTTATCACACACGAATGTATATACTAGCGTCGATATGCGCTCTACACAAGAGTTCGAACGCTTTAATAATACTAATGTAGTCTCGTATGATCGCAAATCGCAACACTCTGAGTTATACCGAGATACAGACTACGCGCATAGGTACGCGTCGCGAGACTCGTTCGATGCTATACAACCAGAAGATATGCATTACGTATTAATACCCAACGGGTAACGCGCCTTGGTGACTCTCCTTTTGCCGGTTACGATTTTCAATCGATCCTCGAATATCTCTGCGTGAATATTGAATTGGAACGCATTAATTACACGATAGTTGCGTTCGAGAAATTGAAAATAAAGAGCATAGATCGAGAAGATGAAAGGCAAATTGCAATCGTCACGCCAGCTATGCCAATGTTAATTGATCCGGATTTTTATTTGTATACGACATTTTTTAAAAATCAATAGTATTCTGATAAAAATTATTTTTTTTTAATTATAGTTCTTTTTTATGGAGTTAAAAAAAATTCAATATCTCAACGGCCTTTTTTAAATTTTATGATCGGAAAAAATAAAAAATCATTATAATCAGATATGAGGAAATTTCGGAAATTTCTCGGATATGAGAAAAAATTGAAGAGAAATTTAGAGATACTTTCGAGTTTTGAATTGAGAAAAAAATGCTGCGAGAGGGAAGCGAAATGAAATAATATGTTGATCGAATCGTATCTGAAGTCGTTGCTACTGCTCTCCTACTGTTCTCCGAGATTTTATTATCGAGTTCCATAGGTCGATATCTCCCCATGGATATCCAGCTGCTTCCCTTCGCCGTAGAGAGATTCGTTTGAATCGTGCGAGGAGATCTCGAATCTCTAACATATCGCCCGTCTCGTTTTCTCGTTTCTTCGCCACATCCACCATCCGTACTTTCGTTCTCCTCGTTCTCGTCGCGTGTTGAAGTATCGCGCGCGCGCCTGTTCTCCAACTGTTTCGTACGTTGGTTTACCCGCTCGCGACCCTTTTCTCGCACGAGAAACTTATAGGTACGTGACTCTCCTTCTTACTTCTCTCTGCTTCGCTTCTTCCTTTATACTACGATTGAACGAGTTTCGCGATAAAGATCGCACAGAGAGAGCAACCAACGACTTACATACTTCCACGTTGCATCGCAATGTACGACACACGCCAGACATCGTCCGTTCGAACAAAAAGCTTCCACCTCTTTTTTTTTTTCAATATCAACAGCTTCGTTCTCCATGCAAATTTATCGTCGAGAATAGGTTCTTCAACCTTAAGCACCCTATACGCGTTGATAAATCTTTTTTTTTTCGAATAATAAAAAAGAGTGAAATTCAAATTTTTTAAGAAAAAAAAACCTCAACTGGTTAATGCAGAAAGCCGAAAATAAGTTTAGTGACTTAAATAGGAATGCGAATTAAAAAATTCAACAATCGATCGATGAACAAAAACGGCGATACGATCC